>JAVRXN010000009.1:108467491-110867491 GCA_033556935.1 Timema podura
AGCAACGACCCAAACAAACATTCGTTCAAAGCTGCCCACACTGGGATTTGTGCTTAGTTCCCTATCGGGGACGCTTGGTTAATCATTGTTTATTTGTTCCCCATTACACAGGGGCAACAATCACCGGCCAGTCTCCAAAGTGATGCCAACCTCCATGCCACCTGTTTGAATTTTGTTGGTGATACGGAAAGGCTATCTTTTTCTATTTGGTTATCTGGTTATCTCTTTGTTTTTCTGTGGTTTGATCCTCGGTGGCTTCCAGATTTTCTGTCAAGCATTTGCTCTGGACGGGGTCAAACTCAGCCTCGTGGATATAGGATGTCACTGTTCAGCAACAAACAAAACCCCTCCCCGCCGTTAACCTCAGTTTTTAGACCGTAGTCGCTACTTTTTTCATTCAAGTAGCTCCTCATGTGTTCTCACGAGGTTAAGTTGACTCCATTCTAGAACCACTGTTTCACAGATCATCTGGAAGCGGCGGGGATCGAGCCCGTGACCTCTTTAAAAGTAGCCAGGAACTCTGACCACTAGATAAGGACTATACAAACAAATAAATGACTTTATAAATTAAAACTCACATAAAGGTCCACCGGTAGTATTATCAGGATTATGAAATCGGACTTGATTCAATCACTGAATTTATATTAGTTTAATATCTCTGGTCAGTTTATTATTATTATTATTATTAATTATTATTATTATTATTATTATTATTTAATTTATTATTATTAGCAACCGCGTCTTAACTACCCGTTCGGGTTATACGCACTTACGCTAATGTGCAATGGTAGGGTGATTGTGAGATGAAATGGAGGACCTACAGTTTAACGTGGAATCCGAAACCACGGGTGGAGGCCTGGCATTCCTCACATTCAAAGTTGTGATTAATAAACATCTTGTCAGAGGTGAAGGAAGGGTTTGGCAATCAGATAAATCTGTGCCGGGACCGAGGATTGTAACCCCGGACCCCTCAGCACAGAGGTCTGACACCTACCCCTAAACCACCAGGTCACCTTCTTGTCAGTTAAAACCTCTCTTGTCAGTTAAAATACAACATTGCATGCTATCACTTATAGAATAGCAACCGCCATTGTCAATTGGTTGCTCGAGTCGTATTCAAATACTTTTTGTTTTGTCTATTATTAGAGTAGACCTATACCATTGTATTGTGATAGCATCGGTTTCGAACATAACACCACTCCATGTTGTAGCCGACTAGAGTTGGCCAGTTGAATGGTATGCATACTGTTTACAAATTATTACCAAACAATTGGACAAGGCAAAAGGTATTCGGAATGCAGGTGTGTTGCGTCTTGCGTATGTAACAAGGAAAAAACAACACTTTTTTTTGTTTGTTCTTGTGTTTTTAAAAACGTCAGAGGAATAATTGAAACTGATCCATCTCTAGCCAAACATGATAAATACATACTCGATATATTTTGAAGTCCTCGACAGTTTCAATAAAATATAATTTATCCTTTTTTATTTTAAACAACACGTTTAACTACCGTTACACATACAAGCACCAATTACGATAATTTGTTAGTGTGAGGAAGGTTGAATTTAGAGGAAGTGTACCCACATTTGCGGTGAAATGGGGAGTGACAAAACATTTAGGAAAATAATACTCTCAGTATAGGACTGGGATTCGAACCCCGATCTCCGCATCATCAGAACAAATGATTTATTTCGGAGTTTATTTAAAAGCCGAGGGAAAACTTTTTTTCAAACCCCTAAAATTGTGTTAAGAGTTGGAGTCTCATATCTTGCTCCAGTTTATGTGGCGTGAACCCTCCTTAATTGTTGTAAGGAAAGAAAGAAAGTAAAACTGGGCTTAAAGTCCAATTTTCATAGGAAGAGCCCTTATTTGACATCTACAAAAGTTACTATTGCTACTTTTCACGTATCCATATGTTAAGTCAAGTGATATTTTAAACTGTCACTTTTGTTTAGAATACTTATACAATTTTTTAACATTAATATACCTAATATATTAAAATGTTAACAAAATTGTCCACAAAAAAAGTTTTAGTTTTCTAAAAGGCACTTTCTATGAAAATAGTACTATAGCACCTCTCTAAGCGCCTTGCGAGAGAGTCTAGGGGGTCAGCGCCCTTGGCTACTGGTCTAAAGGTTCCGGGTTCGATTCACAGCGGTACCAGAGCTATTTCTCTCTAAAGGGGTACTGTTCCTTTATGATCACCATGGTCAGGTTAATTAGGCTTAAGTTAGGTTTAAGATTTACACTGGCTCCACATATTTATAATCACTATCATCACATCATCTAACCGGCCGGCCCCCTGGTGTAGTTGTCATTAGTAGGGATCATTTACGGTCCTCAGGGCGGAAGTGACGTCATAATATGGGGTGGGTAGTTTTTGGGATAGGGCCTTATACATAGGTACGGTTTTCAGGGCAGAGAGGGGAAGGTAGGGGAGGTATCGTGATGATGTGTTGATGTAGGAGGTGGGGGTGGGATGGTGGGGGGGTTTATAGCTCGCGTGTGTTGGATGGTTCTGCGGGGGGCGGGGTTGGCAAGCGACGTCGACCGCGGGAGGGTGTTTTCTCTCTCTCTTTCTCTTACAGGGAAATTAGGAATGAAGAGGGGAGGGGGGGGGCAAGCTCTTTCACGGCGGCGACCGCGGGAAGGGTGTTTTCTCTCTCTCTCTTTTTCTCTTACAGGGAAATTAGGAATTAAGAGGGGAGGGGGGTGGCAAGCTCTTTCGCGGCGGCGACCGCGGGAAGGGTGTTTCTCTCTCTCTCTCTTTTTCTCTTACAGGGAAATTAGGAATTAAGAGGGGGGGGGGTGGCAAAGCTCTTTCGCGGCGGCGACCGCGGGAAGGGTGTTTTCTCTCTTCTCTCTCTCTCTCTCTCTCTCTCAAAACAATACATAAATATATTCCGTACAGTGGGGGTTATTATAAAATCTCTTCCTCTATCCTTTTTTTATATATCTTTCATACAATGATTATTATAAATCTTAAAAGGATACTCTCTATCTCTCTCTCTCTCTCTCTCTCTTACAAGGAAATTAGGAATTAAGGTTAAATAGTATGGATTCTTTAAAACAATACATAAATATATTCTGTACAGTGGGTCTTATTATTATAAAATCTCTTCCTCTATCCCTTTTTTATATATCTTCCATACAATGATTATTATAAATCTTAAAAGGATACTCTCTATCTCTATGTATTCTCTCTCTCTCTCTCTCTTACAAGGAAATTAGGAATTAAGGTTTTAAATACCTTCTTTAAAATCTCTTCCTTTATCTTTTTTCATCTTTCTTAACGGGATCGTAAAACTTAAATAAATAGTACAGACTCTTATTTAACGTGTATATTCTTAAGATTACGAAGATACATACATACATACATATTCAGTACAAAGATTATTAAAAAATAAAATTCTTTCTCTCGGAAAAAATATAAAGTCTTTTTAATCAGTGCATACGATAAATCCTCTTTCTCTAAAGTCTTTCGGTGATTATAGACTTCGGTAAACACGCGCGCGCGCGCGAAAAGACCGACTTAGGCGCTTCACCACTTGAATAGTCGTACTTGTCATCTCCCTAGATATATCAGTCCTCGCTGTGAAGCGTTTTAAAGCGACTCCTGTACCTCGCACCAAAGTTTTTACCCGGAAGACGAACTCTGCCAACACAGTCTAGCGTTATGATGTTCGGCTCGTCCTCCGCTTCACTGACCTCTTCATCTCCTTCTAGACGACGGACGTTGTAGGTCCGGTACTTTTCAAGTTCGGAGTGCACTTGACCCGATCGTGTTCCTCGCGCTCGATCCGATCCAACGCCGCGCACAAAGCGTCTTCCTCCTCCTGGAGAATTTGCGACTCGTCCCCCCTTCCTTGAGGTTGTAGACGGGGCATGATGTAGAACAGCGCTCGACGGATGACTCGATTCCCACATTCCGGGATTATGACTCCCGAGCCAGTGTATGGAAGAATCGCAGTGCTCGCTGTAGCCCTTGTCAACCCCCCGCGATGTAGTATTCTAAGCCGCCGTTCGAGATCTTAAATCGCTCATGTCCTCCAGACGGTAACCCAACTGTCTAAACATATCGAATGTGAAGCGTCTCTCTACCTCGCGACCGCTTTATATGCTCGGAATGGAGGGGGACGCGCCCCTCCCCTCCTTCTACACTATATCCTTCGCATCGTCTACGAATTGTGCGTCTATGCTCGGAATGGAGGGGGACGCGCCCCTCTCCTCCTTCTACATTTATATCCTTCGCATCGATCCACGAATGTGCGTAGAGTCAAACCCTAACCATTTGACGTATACTCTATTTCCGGAACGTCTGACTATCTTCTCTACAAGGTAAACATCCGGATACGAAGTCTTTCTAAGCTCCTTACCGTAGAATCCTCCTGTGATAGGCTTACCCCTTCATATCTTCGAGTAGGAAGGTCCTAGGATTAGTCTCGACGACGTTACGTAATTTAAACAGTTGGTCGACCAGTTTGCGGGTATATAACCCTTTTCGAAAACGTCCTTATACTTACTGATTACGGACTATATCACCCGCTTTAAATTGTTTGGTGTAGAATCCGAGATCTTGAGACGTTTATAGACTGTATGTAAAAGTATGTCGTCCTTGACGTCTATAGGCTTCATCTTTATGGTCGAGTGTACAGTCCGGTTGTATTCATCCAGTAAGGAATCGATCATATCTATCCATTGATATGATCCTTTTAGCCGTGAACCTCCTCCACATCATGTTCTTGAGAGTGCGATTAAATCGTTCCACGACACTAGCCTTGACGTTGCGTATTAGAATAGTGATTGATTCTCTTTCTCTTCATGAGTGTTTTTGAATTCCGCGTTGTAAAACTCTGTCCCATTATCCGTTTGGAGATGACGAACGGGAGGTAAACCTTTGCCGGGCACCTTGTCGAGGAGGAGAGCCATTGCGGTGCTGACATTTTACCCGTCCTTAGTCTTGACAGGTGCGGCCCAAGCCCTCTTGGAATACAAAGTCGATGACGGGTGAGAAGGTACTTGAACCCCTTATTCGATCGGGAGTAGGGTATCATCTCCACCAGATCAGCCTGAAGGAGTTCGTTCAAGCCTCGTACGCTAACATGTCTTCGGGGGAATCGTCGTCTTGCAGGACGATGAAGTTCGAGTGCAATCCCCCACTTGACGGTGGACATGATTATGATAAAATACCGATGAGATGAATGTCTTTATACGATAATTCCAGCCTCGCGTAGTTCCTCAATGATGGAAACGATCTCGTTCTGGTGAGCGGAATGACCGGCCTCTGTAGATGCTTGCAAGAGTCGTAATCGATCGACCAATTCGTTAGGATCGCCCAATAGGTATAATCGATCCCTCGTCCTGTCTCCATCTTGTATAAACCGTCGCCCTCGAGCTCCTCCTCAAACATAGGTTTGATGATTAACGAATACTTTGATCCCGCGCGCATCTTGATAGGGCGTACGGCTCGTTTCTCAACCGATGCGCGTTTGTTTCTTCGAGCAATAGATTTGTATACTTTCAGATCCTCCTTAGTATAATGCGCGGGTGCTCTTCTGAAGAGTAATTCTAATAGCCCCTCGGGTATACGGTATCGTCATATTGTTGAGAAGTATCGTACCGTCACTCCCGTCGAATACGATACGGGTATCTCCGAGCTTGGTGGAGTTACCTTCATGGCGGACTCCATAGGTCTTATCGAATTGCGCGCGAGACGAATAAAGATAAGTATCCAATAGATGTCTGTTCTGCAATCTCTCAGGGGGATACTTCTACCTCCTCAGGTTCGGGTTCAGCGAGCGCCTTCACCATCTTGCTTAGAGGATCCGTGATAGGTTTGAATGTTTCATTCACGACGTGCTCGGACTCGTGTCGGGCATCGCGTAGTTGCTTATACTTTCGTTTAATAATCTTACTCGCTTTTATGATATCCTCCGTGACCTTCGTCGACATGATGTAAGGTGCGAATGTCTCTTACGACGAAAGAAAACGGTTCAAATTATATCTAAACGTAAGTAAAACCTAATTCGACGTGTAAAATCTGAGTCGTTGTCAAGCGTTTTTCTAGCATGAAAGATATAGAGTCATCTTTGGACACCTCGAAAGGAGGATCGTCGATAATTTTTAAGATTCAACAAGCAAATAAAAATCTTTCAAGTTCATGATCATCGTTGAAACGATCCTGCCCTCTTGAACTTATAACCACGTTCACCCGTTAGAGCCAATTCGAAATGTCTCGTATCCTTCCTCGTAGGTTTTGAATCCAAGTAGATGTAGATGAAACCAATGACTTACCGTAGAGTCTACATAAGCTTTAGGCACGGCGTCTGAAGGTAATGAAGGCGTACCTATGTTTCGTAAAACTAAGCCGCCCCGCATCGTAAAGTCGATCGTTATCTGCCCCCTTTACGGATAGTATAAACCCCTCGCTATCATATTGTTCAATTCGGTGTAAACGGTTCGTTGTATCGCGAAAGATTCTCTAGCTTAGCAACTTTGGACCTAAAGCGTCAAGCTCCGTTTTATTTTCGTTGAGACGATCTTCATGATGACGAAGGGCCAGTTTCCACACCTCCTCCAACCCTTGATGGCTACTCTTCTCAAAGTTGGCATATTTTATTCGATCGTTCTCCAAATTCTCGATCAACGATTCCATCTGTCCTTTGATGGCGTCCTTGGCAGTGTTGAGAGCGAGTATCTGCTCATTACTATGTCTCGCATCCATCCTATCGACGTAAGACTTGTTACAGACATCCTTAGATGCGATGGGCGTCTCGACTGTGACGATCCTCTTCGATCTAGCGTCGAAATACCCTTGAGAGTTTAAAGTCAGATTTCCTTCCGTCTCGACGAGAGATCTATATTTGTAGAGACTATGACCGAATTTAGATATGGACGACATGATGTCTTATCGCCTACTGAATATGCGTTCATGTCAATCATGCAATATAAAGGTATCGAAACCGTAGCGATATCGCCCTTTATCAATCTCATGATCTTTACTCAACACAAGAAAATCGTACTTGTGTTTTTTCCAACACAGCGAGCACACTTCCTTAAATTTTTGGAATGTCATATCAGTGTTCACGTGATCGTCGTAAACGTGTCTCAGGTTCGTATCGTCCATCCTGAATAGGATGGAAGATTGGCGTTATCTCTCAACATCTGTTTCGGGATGCGCGAGTACGTCTGGCAAAGATAGAAACAGTCTAATAGCCTTATGTCTGCCCATACTGAAATAAGCCTGTATATTAAACTGTTTATCGCAAGCGACGTCGTCAAAAATGAATACAGAGTCGGGTTTGGCCTCGGACGGCGTGATAATTTTCCGCGTTGTCAGAATAAGGGAAATAGCCCATGCCTTCGACGAGCGAGAGAATCTTCGATAAACGTTGATAGACTTGGGCTGGTATAACGATTTAGAGTAAACGTACACGTTCTTGAAGCGTAGACCGTTAGGTTCCTCCAACAGACTGATCATAGCGTTGGTTTTACCGCAATTCGAAGGTCCGCAGATGATGCAACGGATAGTATCAGGGCAACAACGTGCCGTGTCTCTGAGGTAAAGCTCTACCTGCATCGTGATCGTTGTTGCGTACAGTTAAAGAGTCTGTCTGTTTTCTCGAGCCGCATGTCGACTAGTTCATCTATATAATGCACGCACCTATATAAATAGGAATCAGTACGTGTCATGAGGCGAAGAAGAGAGGGGGGGTTGTTGGATAAGATAATCAATAATCTTGCCGTTTGAGCTGCATATACCCGGATACCAGTATTGCGGGCCGGGAACAAAGTTGGATAAACGATTGAAACGAGGCGATCCCTGAATAAACGTGTTAGATCGATACTGTAAAGAACACGATATCAGCTACTCCAAGGTGAAAGATCTTGCAGGACGTCATACCGCAGATCGTGAACTTATCGAGAATCGTGGAAAAAGATTGCTCGCACCTGACTCGAAGTTGAACGAGAAAGCCGCCGCGTGGGCTGTCGTCAACGCGATGAAAGCTAAAGTCAAGATGGGTTCCGGTCTAAAGAAGAAAGCTCGACGTCGTCAACAGAGTGCTACTACTACTACTCGCCGTAAGAAGAAGGGTGGAATTCTACCTATACTACCTTTGATCGCAGCGCTTGGAGCCGTCGCCGGAGGAGCTGCGGGAATCACGAAGGCTGTACAAAGTGCGAAGGCGAATACGAAACAATTGAACGAGGCTCAGAGACATAATCGCACGCTCGAGGCTATCGCCATTGGGGAAAGGGATGTATCTACAACCTTACCCGAAAAAAAAATGACTACCTAAACGTGCCCTTACTGAAACGGATCTGCGCAAGTACGCTAGCAAGTTAAAAATCCACTTTTTTAGGGGAGTATTTGCGAGGGATGCTTTACCTAGCAGCCCCCCTTGGAGGATAGAGAGCGGCATCATCAATCTTGATAATGATAGTGGTAAGGGTACACATTGGGTGGCGTATAAGAAAAACGGCGAGCGGGCGGATTACTTCGATAGTTTCGGTGATCTAAGGCCGCCACTCGAACTTGTTCGATATCTCGGAGGAATACCTATCACCTATAATCATACGCGCTATCAAGAGTACGGAAACCGTTTATGCGGCCATCTTTGTTTAGCTTTCCTTAAATACTCGCGCTGACGTTCGATCTTAGTAAATATGTCTATGACACTTACACTGACGGGTCAGAGTTCGAATCTAACTGAGAACTACTTCCCGCATATCCTGCTCGGAGAAGAAGAATCGCGAAGAAGAATGGTTCATCGGACTGATCAATCTGGCGACGTTCAATTCCATACCGAACATCGGACGAACGTAATAATAATTTTTATTGTGACGGTAAAGAGTATAACCGTCCCTCCGGGTACCTATGAACTTGAGGGCGTTGGACAGATTCTTGCGAAGAGAAGTCTCGAGTAACGTAAAGCTCTCGATTATCGGTGACCCTAGCACTTTAAAGAGCTATATCACTTGCAATAAACCTATTGACTTTACCCGGTCTGGCACGTTCGCATCCTTGCTGGGGTTCGACTCCGTCATACTTCCCGCAGGGAAGACGCACATATCTACCAATACCGTGAATATTCTTCACGTGAATGTGATCCGCGTAGAATGTAGTCTCGCTAGCGGGGCTTACGTCAACGGAGAACCGAGTCATACCTTGCACGAGTTCAGCATGACCGTCCCGCCAGGCTATAAGATAGTGGAGCGCCGAACAATATCATTTACCTTCCGGTAACGAAGCGAGTAATAGAGTCTATCGCAGTACGACTTATCGACGAACGAGGAGATATCGTCAACTTTAGAGACGAAACGATCTCGCTACGTATACATCTGAAACGAGTCGGTGGGGATGGGACTCGTACTAGATAAAACGAGACGACGTCATCTTCCTCGAAACATTGAGAGAAGAACAGTGAAAGTGTTAACACCTACAAATAAACAATATTTAAGACGTCTAGGCTACTCGTTTACGAAAATAATGGATGACGCCGTGGACATTCTGAACATTGGAGACTCCGCCGCTTTCGATACGGCCTTGACCAGTTTCCAGTATCATTCCTACGCCTCGTATATTCCCGGACCGTTAGCTAACGGGAACGAGCTTAGGATATCTATCCAACAAGAAGGACTGTACACGTTACCTCACCGTTCTCTACTACATATCAAAGGACGACTACTTTTGAATACGGGAGAACCCGGAAGTACTTCAAGGATTGTTAATAACGGAATACTGCATCTATTCTCAAGAATCGCCTATGAGATCAACGGGATAGAGATTGATCAATCGAGAGATGTAGGCATTTCGACTCAGCTTAAAAACTATCTATCTATAAGGAACGGTGAGCAGACTCATCTTTCAAACGCGGGTTGGAGATTTGAAGGAGTTCACGTGCACGCGGAAACAGGCATCTTTGACGTATGCATCCCTTTACGTCTCATACTAGGATTCGTCGAAGACTATTCTCGAATACTAATCAATGCGAAACAAGAACTGGTGCTAGTTCGTTCGACCAGCGACAACAACGCTTTACAAAGAGCGCCTCCTCCCGTCGCGGAGACACTCTCTAGGATCGAGTTAAGTAAAATATCTTGGCTTGTACCGCATATAAAGACTGACGATATCAATCGTCTCAACCTGCTTAATTTCATCAAGAGTGGAAGGATCATCGAGCTACCTTTTCGTACTTGGGAATTGTATGAGTACCCTAACGTACCTACTTCTAATCAGCATGATTGGACTGTGAAAACGTCAACCTTGCTGGAAAAACCTCGTTACGTTGTTTTCGCTCTTCAGACTGGACGGAACAATACGACGGCTGCAGATAGAAGTATTTTCGATCATTGAAATTTTTACGTAATGCTAAACTCTATCTAAATTCTATCATGTACCCTTATGAGGATATGAACTTGGACTTTAGACAAGATTCCTTCTCGAAATTATACGAAGACTATGCTAATTTCCAGACTTCGTACTACGGAACGAGCACCTCTTTACCTTTACTTGATCCTTCTCATTTCAAGTCTCACGCACCCGTCGTCGTGTTCGATGCCAGCCGACAGGAAGATACTCTCAAGGACGGTATGGTGACGTGTCGTATAACGTTCGAGACGGAGGAAAATATCCCTGCAAACACCAAGGCGTTTGTCTCATCATACACGATAGAGTAGTCCGCTATAACCCTTCAAGCAGCGACGTTAGCAAGATGACATCATAAATGACGCATCATCGTTCTCATCTTGATCAGTTATGTTGATCGGCGTGCAAGGATACTCGATTGATGAGAGAGTATTCATATTCAAGGAGGTGAGCGTTCTACATTTCGAACCTTTTGACGAAGCAAACTACAAGTTCCTTCCTCCGTTCAAGATCGACGACCTCTCCGCATCGAGCAGGAGGAATGTAGATTGGGTGACCGACTATTATCACGGACTATCTTGGTACGGCGGAGAAGTACATTACTCGAATCTTCGTTCTATCATGATTTCTCATCTAGAGCGGTACGCATCGCGACTATCAATCTATATTAAAGGAACTGAGAAGATTACTTGGCTACAGAGTGTCATCGGCGCCGATAGTGACAAGTACGACTTTTACGAGCTAGGCAATCTCGGTTGCCCTTCTCTGAGTAAGCTTAAAAATCTGTACAACGTAAAACAAGTGTTCCACTCATTCCGGTACCGTCTACTCGTGCGCCACAGAAAATGTCCGACTACTCCAAGAATGGTTTAAGAATTTTAAGTCTGATCAGCCAAAACTTTTGCGATCTGACCAAGAGTGCGATGCGGAACGATACGGGTTCGGGTTATTCCAGCATTGCTTCATATGATAGCCTTGATAAACGAGTATAAAGAGTACATCGATTTCGATAAGTTATCATGTTTCTGCGGTCAAGATGAGGTTGACACGGTCAGACGGAAGAAAACTGCTGGCACTTCTAAACGTACGCTCGGAAAGAAGAATAAAACTTCTGAGAAAGCGATCGAGGAGCCTACGAAGAAGAAGCTACGAGACGAGTTGAAGGATGCGTAACTATCGAAACTCTTGAACGAGTGCTTTAAGTCAGAGACAAATAGATCGAAAAGGTTTTTCTTAATTTTTTTCATCGATCTTTCTTGGATACTCCCTAGCTTGTAATGTATCAATTATTACTTTGTATTTAATCAATTAGACAATAAGTATAGGAAAGAAAGTCTCAAACTTTTTCATTTATCCTTCTTGAATACTTGTAATATATTAATCATGTTTTTTAAAGAAATTTTTACTTTGTAAAAACATTTTTAATCAATTAGAGTATAAGTCTAGGAATCTATAAAAAATTATTCTTTGGAAATAAATGTATAAGTCTAATCAATCTTTCTTGGATACTCCCTAGCTTGTAATGTATCAATTATTACTTTGTATTTAAATCAATTAGACGATAAGTATAGAAAAGAATGCCTCAAACTTTTTTCATTTATCCTTCTTGAATACTTGTAATGTATTAATCATGTTTTTAATGATTATCACTTTGTAAAACATTTTTAATCAATTAGAGTATAAGTCTAGGAATCTATAAAAAAATTATTCTTTGGAAATAAATGTATAAGTCTAATCGATCTTTCTTGGATACTCCCTAGCTTGTAATTTATCAATTATTACTTTTGAATTTAATCGATTAGACGATAAGTATAGGAAAGAATGTCTCCAACTTTTTTCATTTATCCTTCTTGAATACTTGTAATGTATTAATCATGTTTTTAAAGATTATTACTTTGTAAAACATTTTTTAATCAATTAGAGTATAAGTCTAGGAATCTATAAAAATTTATTCATTGGAAATAAATGTATAAGTCTAAGAATGTAACAAAACTTTTTTTAAATAAATGAATTAACGATTATTACTTTGTTCGTATTCTTTAGATAGAGATGTATAAGTCTATGAATCTAAAAACCTTTTATTCTTGGAATATAAGTCTTAGAGGAGAGGGTGTATTTAATCAATTAGACGATAAGTATAGGAAAGAATGTATCAAACTTTTTTCATTTATCCTTCTTGAATACTTGTAATGTATTAATCATGTTTTAAAGATTATTACTTTGTAAAACCTTTTTAATAAATTAGAGTATAAGTCTAGAAATCTATAAAAATTTATTCATTGGAAATAAATGTATAAGTCTAAGAATGTAACAAAACTTTTTTAAAAATAAATGAATTAATGATTATTACTTTGTTCGTATTCTTTAGATAGAGATGTATAAGTCTATGAATCTAAAAAAAAACCTTTTATTCTTGGAATATAAGTCTTAGAGAGGGAGGGTGAGGGAGGGAGGGATGAAAGAAATAATAATAAAAAACAACACACAATAACCCCATTTAATGAATATAATGATATACTATTTTTTTACACACAGATACATACTAAATTAGTATTTTCTTTTTCTTCAGTTAATAATGATAAAGTTACAGAATATGTGGTACAACATAAATATTTTCTCAAGTCTTTTAGAAGTACTAACATTTTCTTTAGACAATAGTGATAAAGGTATAGTTCTTGAATTTTTTTTGTTTTCTCTTCATCATGAATATACATCGACATTAATTATTAATATTTTCTTAATCACTTACATATAGACACTTTTTTCATAGAGACGACAGGTTAGTATCGAACAGTGGCTCTTGGAAGGAAGTAGATGCCCGCTCACTTATAGAGTAATGGTACCATGATAGAATATTAACTGTACCGAGTACTATATCTTATATCGAATAGTGATAAAGTTGTAAATCTTGAATATACATTGTTACTTTTAGAAGCACTGTATTAATATTTTCTTAATCACTAGCACTTAAACTATAGACAAAATTATTTTTTTCATAGAGACGGCGGCTCAGTATCGATCGGCGCCTCTTGGGAGGAAGTAGATGCCTGCCCACTTATAGAGTAATGATACCATGGTAGAGTATTGACCGTACCGGGTACTATATATCTTTTATCGTCGATAGAGCATAGGGCGACCCGATTGAATTTTTGAGTGTAAAGTTTGAATCCTACAGCTCTTATTGAACGAGCCTCTCTCATGACTATCGTCGCATCAGTCAGACAATTACGATAGTCCTCTAACGAAAGCGTTCTTAACGCGCTACTCTTGACCCCTTTAGCCTTGAGCGTCTCGCCATCTCCTTGTACCGCGAATGAATAGAGTTTAGGACGTAAACCTATGAATTCGGTGATGATCCGACCTCGAGTCTCATCTTTTAGTTTACCGAGCACCCCTTTATTTAGTACAGGCATCCCGTAAACATTGTCTTGTCCGTAGGCGGATGTGTCCAGGTAGTCATTAGCTAACAGGATAAGTCGCTGGTACGCATCCTCAACAGTCATGTAGTAGAGAAGTGAGTCCGTATCCGTGTATTGGAGTTTTAAAAGCACCTGCCGGGAAGGCGGGAACCATAACCTGATAATGTAGACCGTACATGACTACCTTTGAGATTTCCAAAATGGCGAATCCTGCATAAATCGGCATATCAAAGTAAATCTCTTGCGGTTCCATCTCGATGATGACCAGGTTTTCCGACACGATCGTACGGTTTTTAAAGTTTGGGCTAGCTATGAGGTTACCCGCTCCAAATTTCCCTCCCCACCTGGTAGCTATCTTTATCGTACGGTAGGCCCTCTTGTTAGATATAAGACGACCGAATGCGGCATTGTTCATCAGTTTGAAAAACATGTTTTCAAACTGATTGCTTGCTTTACTCCTCATTTCCGCGTTCAGCTTGACATACGGAGCCATCCATGGCGATTGCTTGAAACTAAGAACCCTGTGGACTCTTGTCAGTTTCAATCCATTCGCTAAACATAGCTTTAGATGACGGTAGTGAATGACGTACCTAGTCTTATCAGCTAAAGTCGTTAACAATTTCTCGTGCTTACCTACGGGTGGAATCCCCTTCTCGGACAGAACGGCAAGTCGGAATGAGCATCGTGTACATCTCGTGGATATTCGAGATTCTACCTGCAAGATATACCCCGTCTCCGCATCGTCCCTCTACTTTTCGCACATCCAAACGATCAATTTCATCATCTTCGAGCCACCTGAACCCTTCAAAGGGTAGTGAGGACAGCATACTAAATGAATAGAGTCCATTCACGTCTAGATAAACAAGGTAAGACTCCGGCTTGGAACGGTCGAATGAGTCCATATACCGATTATTCGCTACAGAGTGCCGATTAGCACAAAACATACCCCTCCTCGGATACCTCCCTCGATGAATTGATGTATGTTCACATCATCGATTAATTCGAGCCGTACCCGGGTTATTCTCAATAGAGCCTGGTACGCAAGACTAGGAGCTGTAAGAGACCATCCGGGATCGAGTCTATACGTCTTCATGCAGAGATCGCGAAAGTTCTCAAAGACGTCAGCCAGTAGCGTTACGTCAGTATACAGGTAGAGGTTCGAGTAGTCCCAAAGATTCTTACATTCAAATAGTCGCCAAACCTCGCAAGCATGATCATAGTCTTCCTGAGCGATATGACTATCTGTGAGTGCGTTGTAAAATTTATCCTTGCTCGGTAACTGAGTCTCGTTCAGTCGCTCGAATGAATCTATATAGTCATAGGGAAACACGCCTTTACGAGTGACTAGTTTGAACCGTTCATCCTCAGGATGACACTTACGGGTGATTTTAAGTTGGTCGGGTTCAAGGTAAGATACGCATTTCTCTAGGGACGTACATAGAAAGCTGAAACTATCTATAATTTTAATCGTGATCCCTCGAAACCCGTGCCGAATATATTTCATGATTACTTTGAATCTTCCCATAGTCTCTCCAATAACCTTGACTTTTCCCGGATTGACGAGAACGCTCTCTCCCGTGAACGGATCAGTCTCTCTACGTTCGACAAGTGATTCAAGAAGGAAAAAATTGTCGTAGCAACGCGCGTTATGGATTACTACGCTCAGGTGGCTCGGGTTCTTGTAATTAATATTGCATGCTGCGTGACTGCTCCCGCGATAAAGTCCCGTCAAGTGGCAATGATCCATAACGCGAATATCATCATTCGCGTAAGGCTTTTCGCATATATGACAATGAGAGGCCGTATTATGAGCATCTCTTTGAGCAAGCGTTAGTGGTGTCATCGGAACGACGGTACTATAGCAATCTAGTACGCGCTTTGCTGTATTACGAGAGCTTCAACAAATTGATCTGTACAATCTCTTCCCGTGAAGCGTCGGTACTCTGAGAGACTATCGTCAAAATTACATTTAGTGTACATACCTACAGAATAAGCCACATGACGCTGTACATTCTCGGTATAAGAAAATTTCGGGTCGGGATCGCTCGTCTCTATCGGCACGAGTAAGCTCTCCAGGTCTGCATATACGATAAATCCTGTTTTCTCCTGATGCTTATACTGTGAGAACGTGAGGAATTTATCCTCTCCTTGAGGGAATGTACTCCTTACCGCGCCAAATTTTATACACGTATCTTTATGTTTTACAAGTTTGTTTTCGGTCAGAAAAGCGGTCAGACATCGATCGCAAAAGTACCTACGTCTTTCGTTAGAATTTAACGATAGTTGCGGGTTTATTAACCGAGAGAGATTTTTGATTCCGCTGAAATGATATGTTCCCGTTCCGTGCACTCTTATCATGAATAAATGAACATGTCTGGCGCGTTCTTTAGCGCTGACGTGCACGGGAACGATCACTACTGTTTTAGAGTTGTCTGCAGTGTCAATATAAGAGTCACTCCCGTCGTGTTTCGCGGTGTACACATTAACGGATATATCGTTAAGCCTTTCGAAGCGTTCGATATACCTCATTTCGAACGGGAGCGGGATTCCATCTAGATTCAGCACATCTTGAAAATTAGGATAAGAGGATAAACGTTGAGCTTTTCCCGTCGGTTCAAAGAGGCACGTCAATACGGATACGGGGAAGCAAAGTCCTTCTTCAGATTGTACATTTATCAACGCTCTACGTTTGGCTATAATTTCAGGGATTTGAACACGAGCTCCGATCGAGAAAACCGAGTTTTTCGAGAAATTTATTCTCATTTCCAACGTGCCGTCATATATCCATCCCGAGTCTCTAGAAACGAACGTCTCAATCTGAGCAAGGAGTGGAAAGATCACGTTATTTTCATATAGCTCCTCCAAGTTTATCAGGGTAAATATATCGCATAGAGTCGAGTTGAAATAACCCTTTTCAATTCTATCTTCGGTTAGGATGCCTAAACTCGCAGATGAGAGTACAATTTACCTTTATCGGGTTATTTGCAATTGATTCTTCTACCGTCTTTACGTAAATATCCCCGCACGCAACGAGAAACTGAACAGGATCCTTATAGGGTAGTTCATTGGTGATAGAGTACGTCTTTATGCGTTGGGCGTACGCTTGCTCGATAAGTTTGATAGATAGTCCTAGCGGCTCCAGGTAAAGCCTAAACTGCGTAAATCCTATACCTAAGTTTCGTGACAGGGTCATAAGTCTTTGGATCTGTACGTTTATATCGTCTTGCCCGAATATCAGTACGCTCGAGGTCTTAATCTGTCCGGGTATATGTTCTATGTAAGCATTATATACCTTCCCATCACGAGGAGCGATATCATGTCTCAGGTTTTTAATTAAAAGTTGTTCATTAGAGGTTAATTCATCGAGGGTATACACCTTATTACCGTTAGTCTGTCTAGATACGATGATAGGAGATGACAGGCGAGCTCGTTTTGCCGCGGGTCCTGACATGTTTCTAAGTTTGCACGCTATGCTCTAAGCAGGCACTACTCTCCTCGCATTATTCTCTTCATTTCTGTATGGCTTGCTCTAGGATCTCATCGAGTGACTCTGAGACAGCTATAAAAACAAACAAACAGGAACACCTAGTTAGTATTGGTTTTTTTTTTTTTTTTTTTTTTTTTTTTTTTTTTTTTTTTTTTTTTTTTTAAACAGATAGCAGATCATGAAGCTATGATATACAAACATTGAAGTAAAAAAGCTAATGTCTTAACTCGTGAGCAATTATTTTTTTGTTAAAAAGAAAAAAAAATTTTTTTACGATATAAGTCTAATAATATAACAAACTTTTTTAAATAAAAAGAAATAACGATTATTACTTTTTTCTCTGTATTCTAATAATATAACAAGCTATGATATACACACATTGAAGTAAAAAAGTTAATGTCTTAACTCATGAGCAATTCTTTTTTTGTTAAAAAAAGAAAAAAATAATTTTTATGAATAAGTCTAAGAATGCATCAGTATTTTAATCAATTAGAATTTATAAAAACATTTTTTTTATTCTTTGGAAATAAATGTATAAGTCTATGAATCTATAAAACATTTTTTTATCCTTTGTATGTATAAGTCTATGAATCTATAAAACATTTTTTTTATTTAATCGATTAGAGTATAAGTCTAGGAATCTATAAAAAGAATTAACAATTATTATTAGTTAGAGTATATGGTAAACGATACAAAACTAAAACATTAAAACGGTGCAAGATAAGTTTAAACTGTAAAGGTTGATAACTAAGCACATTTAAAAAATTAAGAGTAGGTATTCATAAAACTATAACATTGGGTGAATAATATAACGAGCTATGATATACAAACATTGAAGTAAAAAAGTTAATGTCTTAACTCATGAGCAATTCTTTTTTTGTAAAAAAGAAAAAATTAATTTTTTTATGAATAAGTCTAAGAATGTATCAGTATTTTTAATCAATTAGAATATATAAAAAAAAATTTTTTTATTCTTTGGAAATAAATGTATAAGTCTAGTATAAGTCTATGAATCTATAAAAACATTTTTTTTTATCCTTTGTATGTATAAGTCTATGAATCTATAAAACATTTTTTTTATTTAATCGATTAGAGTATAAGTCTAGGAATCTATAAAAAGAATTAACAATTATTATTAGTTAGAGTATATGGTAAACGATACAAAACTAAAACATTAAAACGGCGCTAGAGAAGTTTAAACCGTAAAGGTTGATAACTAAGCACATTTTAAAAAATGAAGAGTAAGTATTCATAAAACTATAACATTGGATGTGTGTGTGATTTGAATGTACGCTTACCTTCAAAGTTTAAGATAGCCGTCTTGCTAAGCTTGGAGATACCCTTGTATACGAGCAGCAACTCCGCCTTGGAAACGTCTTCTAGCTGCGCGTCGGTTAACAGTGAGAAACGGTTAGGTAACCATACATTATACTTCCCGTCTAATACTGTAAGCACTCTCCGGCCGAAGCGCGTGTTCAAAGCTTTTATACTAGTTACACGATAGCCGTGACCAATCTCTAAATCCGTCAACTTTCTCGATACAATCTCACTCGATCCGACCGTACTTAATAATACTGCTGCGTATTCACTAGACATTGTTAGTCTTTAGAATGTAGATGGTAGCTAATGATTTCTCCTAGAAAGGGTTAGCTCTATATATAGGGAACGAGAGTATTCCAAGCCACGCCCTCTACTGAGCGTATGACTCGAGAGTATTCCAAGCCACACCCTCTACTGAGCGTGTGACTTTAACCGAATCAGATCTTCTCAGGGATGCCGGAAAGTTCATAGTTCAACAACTCACGCAGATGTTCACGTGTGAAAAGATATTTTCTTTTAAGATTATCGCAGCTCCCATGTCACAGGGCGGAAGTCGTCTTTCACCAAGCTGAGAGAAATAATAAATATTGCAACCCTTAGGAAGAGATATTCACAGTCACCCCCTCACACGTTCTTGTCGCAGAGCGGAAGTCACCCATCAGTGTAAGAGAACCCTCCAGATGTTATCAAGATTCCGGCAGGTGTGTGAGGTCTTGGAGAGAAGCTGTTTGTCTACAGGATCAATAAATATCTACCTTAACCCCTCAGCTTCCCTTGTAAGAAAGAGAGAGGGAGAAGGACATCCTTTCTAGATTACATTCTGATAGAGAGTACCCTTTTAAGATTTATAATAATCATTGTATGGAAGATATATAAAAAAAGGATAGAGGAAGAGATTTTATAATAATACCCACTGTACGGAATATATTTATGTATTGTTTTGAGAGAAAAAGAGAGAGAGAAAACACCCTTCCCGCGGTCGCCGCCGTGAAAGAGCTTGCCACCCCCCTCCCCTCTTCATTCCTAATTTCCCTGTAAGAGAAAGAGAGAGAGAGAGAAAACACCCTCCCGCGGTCGACGTCGCTTGCCAACCCCGCCCCCCGCAGAACCATCCAACACACGCGAGCTATAAACCCCCCCACCATCCCACCCCCACCTCCTACATCAACACATCATCACGATACCTCCCCTACCTTCCCCTCTCTGCCCTGAAAACCGTACCTATGTATAAGGCCCTATCCCAAAAACTACCCACCCCACTATTATGACGTCACTTCCGCCCTGAGGACCGTAAATGATCCCTACTGTCATTGCACCTGGCTACGAGCCTAGGGGTCCCGGGTTTGATTCCCGTCTGGTATATTAGGTATTTTTCCTTTTAAGGTAATAATCTCACTGGTCACCAGGGTTTGGTTAAATAGGCTTAAACTAGGTTAAGACTTACACCGGCTCCACAACATCATAACAACTATCATCATATCATCTCATTGCGGTATGACGTGTAGACAACCTCCTATGGTGTACCCTGGGCAACGTTCTGTTCTTACAGAGCGGCTAAAAGTTTACATACGTGGCGACAAAACTAGATATTGCATCTATCAAGGTCAAATATGTCATACGCTTTTTAAAAAAAACTGCTTTGAATTCGCCCTGTTAATAAAATATGGCTAATTAGTTCTTGCTCTCGGTAGCAGATAGGACTATAGGAGGTATTCACTAAGACGACAAACGACTGGATATTTACTGTAGAATTTTATAGATAGTTTTATTGTATCTAGTCGAAAACGAAGGATATAGAGGGGGAGGGGTGGACACTATAAAGCGAAAGATAAAGCTCTCGTTTACGTGCCTTGAATTTTTTCACTCATTCTTTAGGAATTTTGGTTCGCTTCAGTCTTGCATCGCTCTCTCTCTCTCTCGGATGTTGTTCCTTGTCGAGTAAAATATTAGATTATTTTTCTCCACTAAGTAAGGATTTGAATACATTTGGAATACCCCAGTGATTGAAGATAAATGGTACACAAATACCTTATAAATATACTTTATTTATATATGCATATCAAATTAAATATACATTATATTTACATTATTTTATTTCTAAGATATTCTAAACTAAACATATATTTTTACATGCAGGATTGCAAAATATGAAATTCAATATATAAGCTTATGTATAAAATATGTAAATGAAATATATCTCTAATTTTTCGGGTATTTATGAACTACACTTTTAAAATAGTCAAACACAAGAGTAGATATATATATTTTTTGGATGTATTACTTGATAACTTAAATTATTAGAAACAATTTTAATAGCTCTTATTTTTAGAGTGAGTAAATTATGTTTCTTACAAGCAAGTCCTAAAGATCCATTAATATTAGCTCTTTGAACAAATTTTAAGGACCCACTTTATAGGATACTCTGTAAAAATGCCAAAATGTTTTAACGCATATGAAACTTATTCATGCTATAATTTTTAAACCGTGACAACCATTTTAAAACCTTAAACCAACAGTGTGACTTGCACCTACGCTTGTTGAGTTTATTTGTTAGTACAGAATTTGTCAAATGGAAGATTTCGGACCACTGTTGAAACGACCACCATATACTTTTATTTTAATCTTCTTTTCTAACTTTAAAAAAAAATTATAAATCTTTTTCCTCGTATATGATGTGAATTGAAAGAGAAAACTATGAGTGATTGTACGGATAAAAGAAAGAAAGGAAGAATGCTACCCAAGATAGAAAGAGAGAACGAGCGAAGAGTGATGGATGAAATGAGAGATATATCTATCTACTCTTTGCTATAGGCAAGAGTGACCGTAGTGCCCTTGACTCGAGCCACTGACCCCTGATGATGCTCAACTAGCCACCCCCCCACTCCCCACACTCTTCCCGTTTTCCCTTTCCACTTCCATTCACTCTCTTCTGGTGGCGTCGGTTCGCTTGTTCGCTGCCCCTGCTGCCTTGTAACCCCCCCCCCCCCGCCCCCCAATCCTAGAGTGACCTGTTGCATCCGCGAGGTCGTACTCTTCCTCTCTCCTAGGCCATCTAGGTTTATGCTAATGCAGATCATGTTAATTGGAGGAGTGACGTGTGAATTTCCTCGCCCGTTGGACAGTTAAAATGGAAATAAAGGTGCACTCTTGATAGTGAGATATTTGAAGAGATGTCCTGGAGGGGAAAAAAAAAGTAACTTTCTTGAAAACTTTATCTAATACTTTCTCGTGAGGTGGAAAAAGAACTTGACCTCTAAATCAGACCTCTAAATCACATCGTGCACCGGGCCTTAATACCCATCTAGGCTACCCACATATTTATACTAATGGGCAAGGGTTGAAAAATAAAGAGAGTAAACTTACTACGTATGCCTATAGATAAAATGGGAAATTTAGGGGGAAAATACTACTCTACACTAGGTCGGGATTTAAAACCCGAACTAACCCAAACCGTAACCATAAATCGGAAAATATGACTCTGATTTCTTTTTCGGGCTGCAGAATTACAGTTTCAGTCTATTTACACCTCTAAAAAGTTAATATAAAACTGTAATAACATAATTTTGCCGTTAACTAGGCTCGTATTTACACACAATTAAACTACAACGCCTCAGCGATCATGACAATGGCTAAGGTTGTATGGACACAATCCTTAATATACAACGTCTTACTATCCGTCCGGACTATCTGTTGATTTATCACTGATGAGGTAGGGAGGAGGAAATTAGAATGATAGAGGAAATGCATCTGCAAATGCATGGAGGCAGAGTTGAAAACCATTTAGGGGGAAAAAACCACCCAGAACATCCGGCCGGGGGTTTCTAATGCCAAAGGTGACCTGGTGGTCTAGGGGTAAGGTGTCAAACTTCTGTGCTAGACGTCCGGGGTTCAATCCTGGGTCACGGCACAGAATTATCTGATTGCCAAACCCTTCCTTCACCTCTGACAAGACGTGTATTAATCACAACTTGTGAATGTGTGGAATGCCAGGCCTCCACCGTGGTTCGGATTCTACGTTAAATTGTAGGTCCTCCATTTCATCTAACAATTACCCTGCCATCACATTAGCGTAAGTGCGTAGAACCTGAACGGGTAGTAAGACGCGGTGCTAATAATAATTAACGCCAAACTCTCCGCCACCGACAAATCAAACGAGACAATGTTGACGCCTCTACCCGCGTACCCACCGATGCAGGTGTCGTGACTCTATTTTGAGCTGCGGTTGTTGTATCCCCCTACCCCGCAAGCGGTTTAAATAAACTATGCAGTTGTGATTGACGGTCCTAATAACTTACATCGGTATGAAATGAACTCTTTTATTACCTTAGTGTTCTAGTAACCAACACAACGTACTGAGCTTAGGATCGGTATTAACGTTGTGGTCAAGTGTGATAATAAAGATTCCCCCTCACTGATACGGGGATTCGAACTGTAGAGTAGATTAGAGTTATATTAGCTTCTCAGGTATGGTGGAATCACGGTATTATGGTAGAGTCAGAACGTAGACCACATAGTTTTTGCTGCTAACAGGGATAGACTGGCATGTTCCAAGCAGCCCGGGAGTACAACTATGTCGGCCCTTAAAGTACAAGTACATTAGAAATATCACTGAAGCTATGTTTCGGTTGTAAGTATAAGTAGCGAAGAGAAATATTTATATTTTTACTATCAGTATATTAAATCCCGAGGTCATTTCAGCTACATTACCGATGATTCGGTCACCTCCCCCTTCTTTGTGGGCCTAAAGTGTCAGGATGGTTTGCGGGAAAGGCTAGGTGTGGCGGCAAAATAAATGTGTGGGTTCGTAATTTATAGACGGCTTTAGTTTTTTGAGTTTATTAGTACTACGCACTACTATAAAACGTGATGTTATAAAGAAGTTACAAATGGATATAAAAGACTGTGACTTAGAAGCTCGTGGAATAACTGGTTTGATAAGAAATGCTTAACCGATGGCCTGACTGACACCCTCTATGGTCCTTCACGGATTCGAACCTTGATATCCTAGGCATGACAGTTGCCCTCCACCACAAGAACCCGATGCCCCGACGTTCTAAACCGCGCAGCCCCAAAACGGGCAGTGACCCCTCTGAATAGATATTATTTTGTCAGCCTCTATAGCTCTAAAACATACCCATATATACCTACTATAAATCGGCCCCCTTGCTAAGAACAACGCTGTCAAATTGTTTTGAGTTGTCAACTGTTACTTCCTAATGTTTACTAACTCATCAATACAAGTTTAACTAGATCAGTTCTGTCTTTCGCATCTTTCAACACTATAACGTTAATTTAAACACCCCAATTTAGGGCAGGGCGGTTACAATTCACTATTAAACCCACTTAGATCATAAAACCTCTACTTTATACCGACATTAGCAAAATTATTTCTAAATTATTAGTTAATAATTGGAAGTCTATTGTTGGATTATTCAAGTTGGTAAAATTATACTCCACACTCTACTTGCTTGCATTACAAAGCTACAGTCTGCACTCACCAGACAAATACTTTCACGTTTGGCTTAAGAAAGTGTTTATAAACAACACCAAGAAACAACAAACGGGACGGATTTTACATTGATTGACATCGTATATAATATTAACAAATGGTTTATTATGGGCAGCCTCAGATTTACTCACGGGAACTTTTGATTAAAATTCAATAAAACAACCATTTATAATTTAACGGATGGCTTTAATTTGGTTCAAAGTAGTTGTGGCGGCCCAAATCAAACCAGGCCACTGAAACATATCCCGGTGTCCAGCGGCCCAGTCCACCCCTGGCTTTGAACAGTAATAAGATCTAAGTGTGTTTTACTGTACACCCCTAGCCTTAGGAGTGTGCTTTATTCTCACTAACAAGGGGAGGCCATGACGTTCGGATCACGGATTATCTTCAAACTTTGTACACTTTTATTAGTCCATTAGGACAACATAATGTGCAAGTAGTAGGGCGTACTACTTAGGCGTTTTCGAGAAAATCGCAAGAGAAGTTTTACGCGTCGAATATGTACCGGTGCGTTGCTTCTACAAGCACGAGATGGCGGCGGTCGAGTGGTTAGCGTTCCAGCTCCATAATCACTGGATCGCTGGATCGAGTCCCGCTCCTCTTTTTTTTTCAACACTGGTCATATTCTTTCATATATATTACAATTCAAAGGTAATATAATGAAAAAATACGTGTATTTGCATGAACTTTTATTGAATTTCCAATGTTATTTGGCTGTTTACTAATTTTTATTATTACAACAAATATTATATTATCATTATCGACAAGTAAACGATCAAACGCATAAAGTTTTCCTGAAAATGTATGCCTGTCGTGATTTGCGAAATCTCTTATACCTGCAATCGGGTAAGGTATCCAGAACTGTTGTGGACGCTTCGACCTGCAGACGACACGCTTTATGCCTTTGGTCGTTTACTTGTCGATAATAATAATAATATAATATTTGTTGTAGTAATAAAAATTAGTAAACAGCCAAATAACATTGGAAATTCAATAAAAGTTCATGCAAATACACGTATTTTTTCATTATATTACCTTTGAATTGTAATATATATGAAATAATATGACCAGTGTTGAAAAAAAAAGATGAGCGGGACTCGATCCAGCGATACAGCGATTAAGAAGCTGAAACGCTAACCACTCGACCGCCGCCATCTCATGCTCAAAGTCGCAACGCTCCGGTACATATTCGACGCGTAAAACTTCTCTTGCGATTTTCTCGAAAACGCCTAAGTAGTACGCCTTACTACTTGCACATTATGCTAATGGACTACTAAAAGTGTACAAAGTTTGAAGATAATCCGTGATCCGAACGTCGTGGCCTCCCCTTGTAAGTCCCCTTTCGCCAATTTGTGTCAACAAATTGAGTTAAACTCCGGGTATTTCCGTGGCAACCCATATCCAGACAATGACTAAATATAATTAAAAGTTTTCTTGAAAACAAAGAGTTTGGAAGGTACAGCTGTTTAAGTGAAAATATCATATCCACTAAAGATGACATTAAAATATGATGCAAGCGTTATCAGAGGCCAAACTGCTGATATGGATTGAATTAACCATGACTCCAAGCCATGCACTAGATAAAGTCAATCATTTCTGTAAAATACGTTTTAAGGAATAATCATTTACAACTTGGAAGAAAAGTTGTACTGTTGAAGATCACTACAGGTAACGTTTGACAATTCTTCCGTATGTTCTTAAGACAGCAATCGGCCAGACAAGTATTAAATATGCTCAGCTGTGGAAAACTACATATTCATTAACATATATAAAACGAAATATAAAAATGACAAGTGAATAATAAATTAAATGATCTTTAAAAACTATATTCAAAATAATTTTTACTTATAAAAAACTATTTATGGTCAAGAAAAGATGTCATCTTATCAGTTATAGCAAGAGTTTTTGTGTCTTGATTTAATATTGTATTATATTTAAATTTGATATTACCGGCAACCATTTGAGTACATTTCGCTTATTAGATACACCTGGTTTATACTCCTACCAGCTGAGCTGTGGATAGTTTTTCCACAAAACGTACTCCCCATCCTCTCACCTGACATGCTGGCGTGGCCTTTTTTAAGTTCGTCTCGATAATTATGTCCCCTCTAGCTATAATAAAATTCAAGTCGCTGATAACTTGAGAGCTTACGAATAGTAGCAATACTCATAAATGCAGTAGATAATAGTTTAATTTACAAACATTTCTAACTTGACTAGAGCAGCCATTATGCATCAACCCGACTGCTTTTTTTTTATACACACCGCAAAACCTCAGTTTACGAGTGCAAGCTTTACAACAGCGTGAATCGTTGAAATCGTTACAGGTGAGGCTTATTCCCCTTACCCCTGTCAAACGCACGGTCGGTAGCGCGTCTGCCTAGTAGGCTAAGTATCCTGGGTTTGATTCCTGGCATGGCTGAAAAATTAATCATTGGGTAAATGCGGGTTTCCCCTTTTATAGTGATGAATTAACAGTGGGGGTGGTGGGTGGGGGGTGTGTTGTGTTTGTTCTAGACATAAAAGTATTTAAGCGACAGTAACAAACACGTACTTGTAAAACCATACAAAATAATAATAATATTACGGGATGGCCACAGTCATGGAAAACCCGGAAAAGTCATTGAATTTAAAACAACCAAGAAAACCAAGGACCTGTCTGGATATTTTGTACTCGATCAGGAAAAGTTGTATATTTATTTGGCTTTCTAGGAAACATAGGCCACTATTCAATCACTGTTTTTATGAAAGTATTATTTTATTATTTTGGAGTGCATTTCAAGAATTCTTTTTTTTAAACATCTTAATAAATTTTGATATGAACTTGAGTAAGTGAAATTAAATTTTTTGGATAAGGGAATGGTCAAGGAATTTTATTTCTGAGAGCTTATGGCCACCCTATAGTAATATCCCTATATATCCCTTCAAGCGTGATCTTCTGACTACTCGATACTCTTCGCCTACATCTGATTACACTGCTCCGACGTTCCAAGGGTACGTTGTTATTGTTGACGAGCTTAAGAGAAACCATTTTATTTTTTCATTGGTCCACTGTAAAGGATTCATGAAGATGAGGTGGTTTTATGGCTACCTGCCCGTTGGTATCTGTAGCCCGTCCACTGTGCTCGTAAACTTTAGTTACAGATTAAAAAGGCCTTGTTTCAAGGTTTGTTGGAATCTTGCTCCTCTGCCGGAATCCTCCTCAGCCGTTCGGGAAGGTCACACGCTAAAGACGTTGCCTACTTGGTGAACTCGAGTTGCATTTTTTTTTGGAGTCGGTTGCATCTTTAAATTGATGCACAAAAGCACTCTAAGTACTATAGGAAATAGAAAGGGATGGAAGAAAATGAATAGTTCACCCTGTGAGGCCTCTTATTTATCTGTTAATAACGTTTCCCCTTTTTAGCTGACGATTATAAAACTAACATTATTATTTGCGCCTAGACACCATTGATTTGTATTTCATAATTAACTTTTTCTTGTTTCCTATTCTCACTAAGCATTCGCTTCCACATAATGTTCTACTCTACATCCTGGTGGTAATTTTCGTGAATTTTAAAAAAAATACTTAGGTTGTAGTTAGCCATTTAATAACTATGGCATTTTAGACTATTTTTATGGTTATTTAAGAATTTATCGTTCTGGTTTAAATGAAATTCTATTTAAACTTGCTGAATAAAACCTATATACCTTAACATCGAAAATCACATCTTTATTTGCAATTGCGTCATAAGTACGTAATGTCGTTAAGTAGGGCCTACACGGTATGTTCAACATTATTGGTGTGTCGACCTGACACTGTAAACGTTAATATGCATGTACTGCACATTAAAGAAATGGCATGACACATGTTATGCTAGTACGAACATTTGATCACTCAAATATCATGACGCCAATAGTTAACTGTCGCGCTAGTCTAACGTGCATGCTAGTAATTATTATTAGCATCACGTCTTACTACCCGTTCGGGTTATCGCACTTACGCTAATGTGCAATGATAGGGTGATTGTGAGATGAAATGGAGGACTACAGTTTAACGTGGGATCCGAACCACGGTGGATGCCTGGCATTCCTCACATTCACAAGTTGTGATTAATACACGTCTTGTCAGAGGGGAAGGAAGGGTTTGGCAATCAGATAAATCTGTGCAGGGATCGAAGGTTGAACCACGGACCCCCAACATAGAGGTCTGACACCTTACCCCTAGACCACCAGGTCGCCAGCACGCTAGATGTATTAGCACGTGTAAACCTCGATATGTGTGCCAATATACAAATATATCTGACTTCCAGCCACGTTCAACTACGACTCAACTGTCCCGCAGGTGAATATTACGTAGTATTCAAAATTTAGTTCGAACCTTTTTCTGCATAACACATAACACTTGGATTGGTACCCGCTTCGGTGGCCGCGTGGTCTGACGCGCTGATCTCGTGTTGGACTAGACTGCCTAAGACGGGTTGGGTGCAACGAGCGCGGGTTTTTTTCTAAACGACGTTTAATCCGAACGGCAGCAAGACGTGGTGCTATATACAAAAATGGGGTTGTCATGGTTATTGTCGCGAGCAAAAATGACATTCTTTAAGGGTATGCTTAAATCTAAAGTGTGTGGAGTATTTGTCATAAACAAACGCATTCGAGAATAAAGGGTTATGTCGTACTTACAGCACTGGCGTAATTGAGTACAACACACAATATTCTATCCGTCCACAGCAGCCGATTAGAGCTCGTTCAGACGGGGAGGATCCATCCGCGCGGTATCGAGTTGTATTGAGCTCCATACATTCGTTCACACGAGACCTAGCGGTGAAACCGTCCGAGCGTTCTCCGTTGACCGACCGCCAGACACTCGATACCGCGCGGCTCGAGTTCTATGAGTTTCAATGAGCGCGTTCAGTTGACGAGCGGATTCGGTGCGGTTTGGACGTAGGCAGAGGAGTGAATAATTGGGCGTTTCGATACATAACTTTTTATTAACGAGGTGGAGAAAAGGCCTACCATATCATTGGGACATGGAATGCGAAGAATATTCCAACAAGATTAAAAAAAAAAAACTAGCTTGGACGGAATTGGTGGAACTATTCGCCGACACCCGAGATTTATTGGAAAAAAAGAACGTACTTGATAGGTTTGCTCTTTATTACAGATATTTATTATTAGCTATTATTACATATATTTATAATATATAAGAACAGTAGGCCCACGACTATCCGGCCTTCTGTACTATCCTTACTATAAATGTCAAGGTTTTGATTTGGTAAATATTAACAATGTTTTATTTAACTTTTCTTTTACACTCCGCACGGATTCCGCGACGTCAGAACAGCTACCAATTTCCGTACGGATCAAACCGCGCGGATGAATCCGTCCCGTCTGAACGTAGTCTTAGACTCAAAGAGCCAACGTTGCTGCCTCGCACAACTTTATGGGTGTGTTTTAGTGCGACAAGTCTTGTTAACGTTCGGACTATCCGCAACATAACTATCTTGAGGCATATGCCGTGAAAAGGGAATCTTAATTAAATACACGACTATTAACACATTCCTTTGTCCCTAGTCGGGATTGGAATCATTCAGAAATAAGAATCAAGGACAGTGAGATGTATACATTGATTTTCTCATGAATAGCCATTTAGAGCAACTTTCAGAATATACAAAGTTCTTGTTTACTGTCAACAATGATAACATTTTAATATGTTACCGTATTTATTAGATTCTAAGACGCACTTTTTCCCCCTATTTAAACGTGTCTGGAAACGAGGTGCGTCTTAGAAGCGATGGCGTCTTAAGATTGCAGTTCTTTTTCGACCAATATTATGGGATAGTGAAGATAAGGACGGCTCAGAAGAATCAGACCGGTATTGATTCAGAAAAGGGAGATGTTGGTGAAAAAGGCCCGTTGACACGGTGTTAGTTGACTAATGCAAGTACATTAATTTGGCTGCGCGCGCACAGCTTGCACCGTGTAAACAGACAAGCAAGCTACTAACAAACAAGTCTACTTGCAAGTGAAAAAGTTGGTCACCTTCCAACTTTAATAATGCAAGTAGACAATTCAAAATGGCGGCATATAAAAAAATTGGCTGTGTGGGGGACATTTATTTGTGGAATGTTATGAAAAGAATGGGTTTTTGTGGAATTTTAAGCACCGGATTTATAAATATAAGAATGCGAGGTATATTGCACTAGAGGATATTGTAAAGTGATATCAGGCGTACATTTTCTCAAGAAGTGTCTAAAATAAAATGTTAAGTAAATATTTCAACTATGCCTTGTGAGAGATATTGTTAAATATCGGTAAACAAATGTTATAAATAATTTTATCAAACCATTATTTCCTACCAATCAACGTTGCATGTGTAATTTTTTTTTACATACAATCACAAAATATATTAAAACACTGTAGTGCCGTGATTAGTTCTGGTAACATAATATTCGTGTTATCGGCAAGCCGGCGGTTTTCACGCGAAATCACCGGCACGCTTTCCAATCTCCGTATTTGACACGCTAACCCATCTTTATAAGTTTTAATTAATAATGTTCAACCCATACACTTCGAACACTTTGTAGTAATGCTTTGGAAACTTGAGTATATACACAACATAATATTATTGTCTCACAGCAAACCAGATAATTTATATTCAAACCAATCTACAAATTAATTTATAATTATTTTTGAAGAATATTTTAGGCCTAGCTAGCATTTACCAAGATATTTTGTTATTAGTATACCAACATTTAAAACAGGGTTGAAAAAACCCGGGCCTATTAAAAAAAAATGTCCAACCGAATCTGGTTGTATTGGGATTTATTGACCTTATTTGAGTTTATTACATGAATTTACATATGAATACGTGAAAGTAGATCGAGTAACTTTTCCTAGTTGTCAGGTATGTCCATTCTTAAGAAAATTGTGGTATAGGAGGATCAGATCATCCCATATGGTTAATGAGTAATGAGAGTGGATACTTGCACTGATAGAAGTTGATTACTAAGTCGATGGGCTACCGTACATGGAGAAACAATTTTTCATGTCTCAGTATCGTATCCAAGTTTGTATTTTATTAATCAACTAATACTGAGCGTAGTTTAATATTATGTTAACCGTGACCACTCATAATGTGAGTGTAAATACAAATCATAGAGCAAATAAAACTCAGTTAGATGAAAGCGTCTCCCTAAAAAAATATAAAGCGTAATCAATTATTTCAGGTTAAACTAGGTTAGGACATATTAGGTGCGGTTCTCTCCTATGTGTTTATTTCACTCAAACACATTTGTATCCGTTGTCAACATGTGTTAACCTGTGTACTAGGCTCTATATATCATTTCTTGGAAACCAACCAACGTCCATACGACTAGACCATCATTTCAGCAGTTTTACGCCCCCAATTACCATCGCTTCAAAATATTCATTCACTTAGACCAGCACCGATTCTCAATTGGCTTAAGGTGGCAGGCTTGAAATAAATTGGAGGTCACGGCTTGAATCTCAGCCGCACTGAATGATGGGTTGTATTCCCAAGTGTAAGACAAGGTATAACACCTTAATGTGGGGATGTGGGGGATGTTGTCAGTGTTTTTGCAGTTTTTATAGAAACACTTTTTTTTGACCAAAATAAATAAAATATTGCTTCAATAGAAACAAAGAGTTTTATTTTCTTCACATAGTAATATTAACTGTATTTAAATATTGTCATGAGCACAGCGGAATTGAATAAGAACCTTTTTAAATGAAGAGAACAAGTTGTCATTAAATTCTAGGACACCCTCGACAGATATTCAACAATAATATTACTTTTGAGGTCTCCATGTGGAAAAAATTAAACTCTTTGTGTTTATATTGGAGTAATATTTTATTTTATTTGATCAAAAAAAGTTTTGCTTTAAAAACTGGATAGTTATTTGATTTCTTTTGACTAAAAAAAGATTTGATAAAAATTACTGCTCTTAATTCGCGTTTCCTACACTCTCACTCAAACTTCGCCATATTAAATAAAGACGTTCAAATAAATAAAATAATCTCATCTCAACACTATGAAGGGTACACCTTGTATAAATGACCCGTCTCGGTGGCGTAGTTGGCTAAAGCGCTAGTCTTGTTGAGCTCGACTGCCAAGGACGGGGAGATCGAGGTTCGAATCTCGGTCGGGTGAACTGGGGATGGCTTTTCATAATTGATTTTACACTCTCCTTCCACGCAAATGTGGGTTCACTTCCTCAAAATTAAACCTTCCCAATTCCTAATACATTAGCGTAATTAGTACTTAAGCCGAACGGGTAGTAGTAAGACGCGGTGCTTAAAAAAAACGAACATCATCAGATAAAACAGCCACCATTTTAATAATGTCAATGCACAAATCACTATTGTGTTAAGGTAGGGGGACGGGAGAGAACGCTAATCTATTGGACTAGCCAATAAGTCGGCTATATTCTGTTTGATATCTTTTGGCACCGCGTTTTACTATTTGTTTGGGCTACACGCTTATATACAATCGATATATCTCGTAATAATCACGTTAATGTGTTAAGGATTAGGAAGATTTATTTTAGAGGAAGTGTATCCCTATTTATGGGGAGGGAGAGTGAAAAACCATTGAGGAAAAACCACTTTCAGTACACCTGAGTGGGATTCGAATCTCAATCGCCCTGTCATAGGCAGTATATTGAGAGAGTGGACACCTTAGACCATAAAGTCACCGAATTGGGTGTTGTAATGCGATTGGTTTTTAAGTCTTAAACTAATACCTAGTCACCTGCTTCAGTGGTCGAACAGTTTAAGGCGTCACTATCGTGATAGACTGGCCTGCTGGTCACATGGAGATCGGGGCTCGATCCTGGTCGGGTCTACTGATGGGTTTTTTCCCCCCTTAATGAGCTACCACTCTCCTTCCACGCAACTGTGGGTAAATTACCTCTAAAATGCTCCTTTCCATCCCTACTCTATTAGAGTAGCTATCATATATACGTATAACCTGAACAGGCGGTAAGACGCTGCGATTAAAAAAAAAACACCTAGTCGGACTGCACTCCGATGCCACCGGGGTGCACCTACACACATTTAGTTAGTGTACACAGCTTCATGTCTTGTTTGCTTCGGGCTATAGTGTAGCTAATTGTCTGTTTGTCCACGTGGCTCAAGATGAACTTTTTTTATATATATTTAAAAGCGTGTTTATTTGCTCCTTCTCTAGCTGTCTTTACGTATAATTCAACAACTCTCTACACTATGACTAAGTACACACACGTGTGACTTGATGTGGCTTAAGTGCTGGCTCGGTTTAAGAATCACATCTCATTCAATGCATAGGACCAGTAATTTATGTAAAAATATATTTTTCAAAAATGATGACTTAGTTTTATGCAAAGGAGTGATTTTCCGTTCGAATGCTGGTGTATCTATTCTAAACTTCTCTCCACAAATATTCCTCTTAGTTTAGGCCGTTAATTACCACGGTTATATACGTACTAATACTAAAATGTATATAAAACAATAACGAATGTTGGGTCGAACGCCCTTTCTCCTTTCCTCCTCATACTCGTCCTGCTTCCTCCCCACTGCTTACAGCTGTCACCAAACCAGGAGGTTATTGTGCAGTTGACCGTATGACCCTTGCAGTTTTTGGCAATGTGCCTGAAGCGTTGTTTTGCTAATATCCATTGATACAGAGTGCTACAATACTTTTCTTACGACAGTAGATCTCAGATAATAATATCCATATAGATTACTACAATACTTGTTCTCAAGACACTTCCAGTAGATCTCAGATGATAATATCCAATGATACAGAGTGCCACATTTCTTGTTTTAACAACGCTTCCATTAAATCTATCATTGCATTTCCACTGAATCTCAGATATATAATGTTACAGAGTGTTACAACTATTGTCCCTACAACATTTCCAGTAAATCTATCTTACAACATTCCAATAAATATGTCCTTACAATATTTCCAGTCAATCTGTCCTTACATTTCCAGTAAATCTCATATATCCAATGATGCGGAGCGCTATAGTTTTTTTCCTTAAAGTTTATCATTTTACCCGCCTCGGTGGCGTAGTTGGCTAACGCGCCAGTCGTGTTGAGCTCTACGCGAGGACGGGGAGATCGAGGTTCGAATCTCGGTCGGGTGAACTGGGGGTGGTTTTTCTAAATGGTTTTCACTCTCCTTCCACGCAAATGCGGGTTCACTTCCTCTAAATTCAACCTTCCCAATTCCTAATCCATTAGCGTAATTAGTACTTAGGCGTATACCCGAACGGGTAGTAAGACGCGGTGCTAAATATTATATATTATATTTATCATTTTAAATTGATAGGGTACGTGACATTGTTGTTAAATAAAGCCTCAGGATACATTTTAAATCTTAAAAAAATATATATATATGTGTGTTCCAAAAAAATTAAGAAAATAAAACTACTGAGCAAGCAAGCAAGGGATGATTTTACAGTGGTGGTGGGGGCTTGTCTGTGAATATGAGCTAAGGACTATTAGCACCTAAGAATATCACTTGTGTGGGTATACCACGCAGGTGTGCTGGAACTAGAATAATTATTTTCGTGTCCAGCCAGCTCCGTGGTGCATTATGTGCTGTCACTAGTGTAAACATCAGTGCGTTGACACGTCGTAAGTCCTCCTGGACCAGTCAAGCCACTGTTCCTCCGGTAGCTACACAAGGTCAACGATTACATCAACCCGTGACCTGGCCGTGTGGAGTGTGAGGCACGCCGGCTCGGCGTTCTCTGTAAGAACCGGGACTATAATACTTGTCCAATTTTCATATGTAGGGTCTTTTAGACAATACAAACACAGTTTTTCGAGGCCAAAATTTATCCAATTTTAACATTTTACTAGTGTTATTTTATAGGTATTGATGAAAAGCTACAACTGCAGATCACGTGACTTGATGTATGAATACGTGAAAGTGGATCTAGTAACTTTACTAGCAGTCAGATAAGGTTATTATGATGAAAATTGGACTGTAGAAGGGAGATGTTCACACGAGAAGAGTATAAACACAGAGATTCCAACACGTTGATAAATAGTACTTTAATTAATTAGGTTTCATATATCGGCAATCTACTGATACTATTCATTCAAACCCTCTTCAGTGGGTGGATGGTCTGAAGCGTCACTCTCGTGCTAGACTGCTGTGTTGAAGATGGGGAGATAAGGGTTCGAATCCCGCTCGGGTCTACTGAGGGTCTCTGTCCTTAACGGATCCCCACTCTCCTTCCACGCAAATGCGGGTAGACTACCTCTAAAATGCTTCCTTCCCTCATCCCTACCTCATTAGAGCACTATCATATATGCGTACAACCTGAACAGGTAGCAAGACGTGGTGATGAATAATAAAAAAAATCACTCACCTGCGGAGAATTGCTACAAGATGTAGCCTACTCGTATTATAAATAAAACATGATTTTTTTTAAACACCCTTGTCTACTTAGTTAGTTTTCCTTCGTACCCCACGTCTTACTACCCGCCCGGGGCTATTCTAATATTTACACTAATGGGACGAGGAAGTTGGAATTTAAAGGAACTGCACCTACAATTTTCGTGGAACGAGAGTGGTAAACTATTTAAGAAAATACAAACAATAGTTGAAAATCTTTATAAAGCATTAATGTATGGCTTTTGAAAACCATATTTAATTTTATTTGAAAAATAAACTTGATGCACACACTGTGTGTTTAATTGAACATAGTCTTGTGTGCTCCAAATATGATGCGATGCTATATTTTCCCCCGAGCATTTAGCATTTATATTTTTCTCATTGCTTTCAGAGCTAATCCTTTACTTTATTTTGGTATTGGATGAAACATGTCAATTATTATTTAACAATTAAATCTCAATTTAATAATAAAGCCTGCGTTGGTTACTGCGTGATTTGAGATACTTTCATTTCACTTTGTTGTTGTTGACAAGGAAGGTCGGGATTCGGATTTTTGCAGGTTGGGATAGGGATGAGGTTCCATATATCTCTGTGACTTAACGCCCAACGCTAATGATGGTGCACTTCCTTTAAGCTACCTCTCTTAATCCATTAATAGTCCTCGTGTCAAACTTAATAACTAATTAAAAACAAAACCGGCTTCGGTGGCGGTATGGTTGATGGTGTCACTCTCACAATATACTAGACTGCCGATGATAGGGGGATCGGAGTTCAAATCCAGTTCGAGTGTACTGAGGGTGGTTTTCCGCATAGGTTTTTTATGCAAATGTGGGTATACTTCTTATAAATTCAACCTTCCTCATCCCTAACTCATTAGCGCAAATAGTACATATGCTTATAACTTAAATAGGTAGTAAGACGTGGTGATAAAAAACTAAAAAAACACTTTTTAAGTGTTTTTAAGATACTCGAGTAATTAAAATGATTTCATGTGTACCATTATTTTTGTAACAACACAGTTTTCTAAGAAAAAATTGCTCTGCCGTTAGGGCCATGCACATTAAATTGATTGGGATGGAGAAGAATACTGTGGAAATGTACCCATATTTACGTGGAGGTAGAGATGAGAAATATTTAGGAATAACCACTCTATGTATTCCCTGCCGGGATTTGAATTCAGACCTCCTCTTCGTTGGAAAACCAAACTTGATGGGCTTAACGCTTAGTACCCGTGTTTACCGGTGCTACTAATTAAATATGTTCAAAGTTTAGCCTTTAAAATTGCAAACATTAATTACTTAAGAATATAAATGTATGAGAAAACATTTTGTAACTTTGGAATGTAGATGTTTTACACTAACAGTATAGAGGTAATGCGAAAAATATATAAAAAAAAAGTTATTACATAGTGGCTAAAATTTTTAACATGGGCTTTGATCAATTTAAACAATTTTTTGTTATTGATGGGAGTAAAATAAGTTGGGTGTGTTATTCATGTATCCTTTTTTACTTTGAAATCTATTCGCTGTTGAGGAAAAAACGTATTAAATCTTAAGTCGCTGTTCTAACAATCAAATCTATGATTAATTATTTATCACTTTAATGGAAATAATTTGACCATCGACACTTTCCTTGTCAGTCAAGTCTTACCAGATTTAAGTTCCAATCAGTATTCAATAACCATACTTTATCAATTGCGCTGTTAAATTTAATTATTGGCGATAATTTTACCACTATTTGGGATTCGATGCCCATAGCCGTTTTGGTCAGGCTATTGGTGTTTGGAAGGACAACAATCGCATATGTACCCTATTTTATGTTTTATATATATTTTTATAAACATAAGACTAAAATAATGTTGTTGGGGATGTAAATTCTTACTTACTAGTGACGGCTAATTTTTAATCTTTAATTTACATTTAATTTAAATTAATTAATTTTAACATTTAATTTACCAAGAAAACATTTAACGTTGATGTGTTGAGTTTCGTAAAGTCGAGGGAAAAAACCCTCCGTTGCGTCAAACCGCAAGCGAGCCATACCGACCGAGCGTCCGCCGCATGTTGATGAAGATAGTGCCAACATTAGCGGATAGAGGGTGTCATGTAATCAGCAAACTAAACCCTGCGGCCGTTAATCTTAGTTTTCTAGACAGGAGCGATTACTTCTATATTCAAGTAGGTCTTCCATTCTACTCACAAGGCTGAGATGATCCCGTTTCATATCCATCCATTGCTTTAAAGAAATATTTTAGATCGCCGACGATAGAACCTGGAATATCTGAATCTATAGCCAAGAGCTCTGATCACTAAACCACAGTGAAGTCTAAAGCCAGCATAACTTATAAAATAAAAATTAATAAGATTATTTATGTGGAAAAATAGTCTATGTTTAAGATGATATGAGCTCGACACATTAGCTTGGTCGGTAATGTGTCTGCCTATTGAACTAAGGCTATCGGGAATGATTCCTGGAATAGCAGTATCTTTATGAAATTGGGGATATCCTTTCATAGTGATCTTAATAGCTTGCGGACTTGGTGTCTTGTATTTTCTAGAATTAATTTAGTGTTTAAGTCGTATGTAAATAATCAGTCGGTCGGAAAGTACATGTTCAATATCCCACATAATAGAGTTTATTTTAAATAGTAAATAATAAATTGTTGGTATTAAACAATTACTAACGTCAATTTATCACATTATTTAATAACATATTTTCTAGTGAGAGTAATTAAAATATCACTACAATATGAATAATGTATTTAATATATTAATATAAAAATAGTAACACATTGACCTAGTTTACTTTAATTTGAAACTTTTACGTCTATACAAGTGTAATTTTAAAACCTAGGGGTGTGTGCAATTTATTCTGGGTAGAAAGAGAGTTTCTTGATTCATAATAGATTCTGTATTTACTGGCATAATGAGGGGGTGTGGGGAACGCGAGTTTACAGCAGTAATTTTGCAGTTTTTATATCAAAACATCTCTTTGGCCAAAATAAATCAAATATTGTTAGAGTAGAAACAAAGAGTCTAATTTTCTTCACATGGTGACAACAACATTTCTTGAATATCTTTCAAGGTCATCCTGAAATTGAATGACAACTTTTTCTCTTCATTTCAAAAGTTTATCATCTAATTCCGCTATGCTCATGACATATATTCAACAACTGTTGATATCAACATCTGAAGAAAACTAAACTCTATGTTTTTACTTGGACAATATTTGATTTATTTTGACCAAGTAAATTTCTGCTTTGAAAAAAATGCAAAATCACTGGCCTTTTCTCGCGTCTTTTACACTCCCACCTTAATCAGTGTCTACAAAGCCGTAGATCGTACTGATCACTAATACCTAACTAAATATTTCATAACAGCGCTTTGTGATAATAGACCATAACTCGATCGTCGTTTCAATTTGTTGTCTGCGTTATTCCCAAGAACATCTGTTTTATTTTTATTTACCATCACTCTCTCTGTATGGGAGACAAAAAAAAAAAACACGTAGCAGCAAATTTGTGTTTACTTTCAATTACTAAGAGCTGTTAAAACCTCAATGGGATGCTATGCGTAGAGTGTAGCTAATTATTTATTTGGCTTTTCTCTTTAAAAAAATCTTAAATCATTTCTTGTTATTTGCTTTGTGTTTTTTTCGGGCGTAATTGTATGCTTTTTTTTTTAGTTTGTTTGTTCGTTTGTTCTCGATTTTAAACCCAACTAAACTATACAGGATGAGGCAAAATATCTTTGCACCATAGTACATTTTCATCTTGAAAGATACATGCAAGTTTTATTTTCGATTTTTTTAAACACATGATTTACAAACAAATTTAAACTAATATAGTAGGCTCGATACTGCACATCTCTTCAGAATGTTATTAAGAAGTCCCTTCTGGAATGCCTTTTATCCTATACAGGTCAAATGTCCCCGAAAATAATCAGATGGATTCTAGAATGGGTTCTTCTTTGAGGAAATATGTTTTTATGCACCTCTTTAGAGAGATAAATATAAACATTTAGAAAACTTATTATATATAAAAAAATATTTTTTTCAGAACTTTTCCTGCTTTTTGGAGGTATCTACAGTTCAAATTTGCAGGTCAACATTGATAATATTTTAATAGATTGTTATTATTTTTTAGAGGTATTGATAATATACATCGAAAGTGACAGCTGCAGATAACATGGCCTGACTCTATTCATGAATATATGAATGTAGATCTAATAACTTTAAACCCGATTTAGTGGCCGAACGGTTTAAGGCGTCACCCATTCGTATTGGGCTGTCCTGATGATGGCAGAGATATCGGGGTTCGAATCCCGGTCGTGTCTACTTAGTGTAGTTTTCCCTAAATTGTTTCCCGCTCTCCTTCCAAGCAAATGTGGGTAGATCACCTCTAAAATACATCCTCCTCATACACAACTACGTATAACCAAAGAGGTAATAAGACGCTGTAAGATAATTCTCTTCATATAAAAGTTTGACTGTATATTAATATTTTACCTGTATTAAATTAGACTCGAATGGTTTACTAAGTTTCCGATCACATATAACAAATCACGACGTTGAGGAAGGATTGTATTTCAGTCCTGTAAAATCTTCTTGTGTTCTTCATTTCAAGCTCTTCCAATGCTATCGTTATTATTTCACCCACTTTAAAGGGAAACGTATTTTAAAAGGAGAAAGTTTTCGTTTACAATCACTAATATTGATAAATATTTTTTAGCATCACGTCTTACTAACCGATTGGGTTATACGCCTATGTTATGATTACCTTAAGGTGTAAGGGATTAGGAAGGTTGAATTTTAGAGGAAGTGTATCCGTATTTGCGGGGAGATAAAGTGGAAAACCACCCTCAGTACATCGGACCTCGACCTCCCTGCCTTCGGTAGTCTAGTCTATTGCGCAAAATAGCGCCTAATACCACGTGGTCACCAAGATGGGTTTAAGAATTATTCTTATGCAATTAACCGTGAAGATAAACTTAGATTACGTTATTTAATTTTCTAGTTGTATCTTTATTCAAACAACACCACACCCCACTCACACATACTACACTGAAGTTACCAGTGTCCTTTCTACACTTTAGATTTTGAGATAGAGCGTCTGTCTATTGAGTTAATGGTCCTGATCTCGATTCCTGGTATTACTGGAGATTGAGTTATTGGTAAAATTGGGGCTCCCTCTTATTAATTAACTAAAGGCCCAGTATTATACATATTCTAGAATTATGATTCTTTGTCATGTGCTGATATAACGAGTAAGTTTAGAAAATTACCGCTAAATAATCCTACAATTCTTATTTATCTTAATTATCCTGTAAATATATAAAAAACTACATCCTGACAGGAATTTGAATCCCGGTCGCTTGTCTTGGCCCATGCCGACTGCTCTAACTCAGTCGTTACACGGTTGGCGAGTAAAGCCGGACGATTAAGGTTCAAATCCTTGTCTGGATGTCGTTTTTATATAATATTTGCACACTCATTCCATTAAAATGTCATCCAAAAGAAGTCTTGGATTATATGCATTCATCATGTTAAGAAAAATTATAAAATATTTGAAACTATATGCATTTTGTATTTAATGTCATAAAATTATTATTTATATTTTTATATGTCATAAAGTCATACAATTAGGTAACTTGAGAGTATAGCAAGATTATTGAACTCTAAAATATATCTTGAAGCAAAATACTTTAAAAAAATTAAATCTAAAATTAATTTTTCCCGGTAGTTATTAATTACATGTTTGCAGTAATATGAATAAACTCACTACTTTTTACATTTATGTATCCTTTAAACTAGTTTCGATTTTTAAAAAAAAGTGTAAAAGGATATATGGATAATAAACATGTTTACAAAGTGAAGTGAAATAAAAACAATGCAATTTCCTGAGGTTAATATGCGGATATTTGTTGCAGTGCAACGATCGTCTGCTCAATAACTAGTACCGATTAGAGTATACTCTCACTTCCTCTATGTTCTTATAGTTACTACAGTCTTAAGATTTCTCTTTGTCTTTAAAGTTAATTTTTTTGCTCTCTCTCGACATGCGGAGAGAAAATACGTATTGTGATCGTCAAAAAAATTCTAACTCGAGATTTTTATAAATGTTGACGTTTCATTAACCCCTGAAACAAACAAAAAAAGTTGTTTTCGCGATGTTGTTTGTCTGCACCTCAAGCTAGAGCTGAAACTATTTTACCAATTGGGCTAAAACTTAGGGTAGTTTACTAAAGGGCAAAATGAGAAAAAATTGATTTTCTCAAAATTCGCTCTATTGATTCTGATTAAATAAAAATTAAATCTAGACACTGTTTATTACTATAAAAAAGATAGCAGTTCTCATTTTCTCATTAAAATACTTTGAGGGTAGTTTACATAAGAAAATTTTTCCAATTTTCATAATTTCTTGCAACTATTTGAGATACGAAATATCTTATCATTGTAAAATTATAGTAATATTTAAGCCACACATCTTTTATTTGAAATATATTTTTATAAAACCAATATTTTCTGGTTTATAAGTAAACATATAGGTATACTTTTTAATTCAGATATGAAAATGAATTTGATTCTTATGTTCTTTGGTGGCTAATTTAATTAACGTGGTTGTTGTGGTTAATGTGGTGGTTAATTTTTCTGTAACATTGTTCCTAGTTCCTAACGCCATATATTAAATAAGTAACAGTGTATATTATTTCATTTATGCTCTTTGGTGGACAAAGATGTTTCTCTTTTCTTAATTTTTCTCTTCAGTGTTCCTAGTTCCTAATGCTATAGAATAATTAACACTGTATATTATTTCACTTATGATCTTTGGTGTAGTGTTTCTACGACTATATATAGACCTATTATTTCGTTTCACAAATCTCACAAGTTTTTAGTAAATGTCTATTTTAAGATAAAAGCGAGAGAAAGTCTGTGCGGTGCACCGTACCATTTGTTTTCCTTGGTAATTAAGTTAGATAAAAAAACAAATCAACACTATAATCAAAAATACATTATATTCATAGATAATAACATTTGTTCACGTGGCTTAAGACGTCAGTTTCTTAAAACATGTCAACATTAAAAATAATACGCCCTAGGTAATTTATCAATTGCTTAGAATTATAACTTCAAATCGTTTGAGATGAGCTATTAAACTAAAATATTGTTTGAGTTACCGCCATATTGAAACGGATAATCACATTGAAAAACTATGTACATACATAGTTCCGCCTAGGTTCAAGAATATCCCTGCAATATTTTGTTAAAATTGGTCTACGCATCTGAAAGTTTTCACGTAGCAAAAATCCCATCAGGCGGACAAACGAAATGCCAACTGCTCAAATTAAAACAGAAACTAGCTTTGCTTGGTCAATAAATGAAGTATCCTAAACCGAATATCATCTCTGATAGAATCAACTTCATCGTTACTATCAAAAAACAGACTTGTATTCTCTTGTTTCCGTGTGGTCAATCTTCCCTTAGATATAGAAGACAAATTTGGCAACTCTGGTTCGTCAATATTGGCAGTAGCCCCTTCATACCCCAGCACACCACCTTCATACATAACGGGAACGAGGATATTTGGCAACAGTTAACCTAGAAAGGGGTCGGCAACCAGTCGATTGCGAGTCGACCGGTCGATCGCGCGGTGATTTTCAGTTGATTTTTGAGTCTTTTAAACTCGCAAATATATAAAGTACATTCAAATAATACTTGAGTGTGACCAAAATAACCTTTATTGGTCATAATCGGTAATGTTATAAGAAAATTAAATAGTTAATTATGAAAATATTAATTTTGATTAACATTTTTTCCCCCTATAAAGGCGGGGACAAAAGTATTTGGCGAAATATTGAATTCAAGAAATACAAATATAAGATATATAGACAACAAAAAATACATCAAAAGTAGGTTAGAAAAGGATAGGTGATCGGAGGATCTTTGATATGTTTATAAGTCGATCGGGGCCTAAAAAACTAGCCGACGCCTGACCTAAAGAAAGAGAAAAGACTTTCTCCATAAGACTTGCATTCGCCTCAGAAGTGATATTCAGTGTATACTTAATGTTCACAGTATGTGAGTACTTGTACCTAAAAAAAAACTACACTTTATTGAACAAATTACCATTGTGAGCTCTTTATCCCAGCTGTTTCCTTCCAGGCGAGTTTCTTTCTGAGGAAGTCAATCCATCATACACCCAACAGCAACTCGAGATGCATCGCAAAGTTTTGGTTTTATTTGTCGGTTGCTAGGGGCCAAATAATTCTTCCCTTTGTTTATACCTTTTAATATAAAGTTATTAAAGGGTTGTCGACATCTGGCCTGTTTGTCAAGGAATGTAAAATTCAGAATATACAAAACAATAATTTTACCTGTTCTCTATAAGTGCGAAACGTGGTCTTTTTGATTACACGACGAAAATAAATTTAAGGTTTTCTAAAACAAGGTGCTTAGAAATATATTTAGTCTAATAAGGGATGAGGATACTGGGCACTAGAGGAGATTACACGATGATGATTTACATACCCTGTACTCATCACAAGACAGTGTTAGCATAATCAAGTCTTGGAAGATTACGGTGGGCAGGACATCCAGCACCCACATAGGTGGTCACGTGGAAAAAGTCGTCTGGCTCGTCAAATATGGTTTATTGTGGACATAGAGTCTGAGCTCGAATCCTGGCTGAGGATGCTAAGGGTATTTTTTCCACAATGTTTTTCTACTCGTAATTTATAGGCAAATGCGGGTACATTCCCTTCAAGTTCTATCGTCCCCATCCTTACACCTTTAGTGTAATTAAATGAGTACATCCTGGATGGGTAGTAAGCTGCGTAAACATAATATAAATAGAATCAGACGCTATAGTATTTAAATACAATATTTGTTACCTATTATTTCAAATTAATACTCGCTAATTATAAACCTAAAGTTGATTTATTTCCATTTATCAATATTTGAATGTTATTGTAGATTGTAGATCATTGCTGGATATTACCACCACTCCCCCAACCCTCGCCCTTCCGGGTGTAAAGTATTTTAGTTTCATTTTATTAGCTTGTATACTAATAGCGTTTAGTGGGGTTTCTTTTACAACATGTAAGGCACGTTCTTCTCCATATACAGTTATATTAAAAGTACGTATATGATGAAGGAAAAACCACATAGTTTAAACAAGTTTAAGGTTTCCTTTAAGCTCATTTCTTAGCGAAAGAATACATTAGTCATTCCGAGAGGAAATATGTTCTAACCTCAGTTCGCAGCTTGACGCGAAATAATCAACACTTTTTTCTGACACTGTTGGAAATGTTGAGTCGGGAGTGGCTTAGCAACATATAAATCCATCGGGTGGTAATATCTCTCGTTTACAATTCATCTTTAGATATGCTAGAGTTGCTTGAAATCTCATCCACGTAACTAAGAGGTTAGCAAGACAAACTACATAACTAAAGGGTGTATTATTATTCCAAGTGCAGCCAGGAAGACGTGAATTTGGTCACTAGCCAAATATTATTCTCTTTTCTGGCGCCTTTTGATATTATTCTTTTTTTTTTATTAATTTTCTGTCCCACATTAAGTTGGTATATAATTTAAATTTTTATTCAATTCTGAAATTAAGTTAATATTAATGATAAAAAATAATTTCTTAATATGTGGATTTAAACCTTTTATCAAAAAACTTAAATTAAAACTTTATAAGGAAATTCCTTTATTTTAATTTTTAAGCTTGAGGTTATTTCACGTGTAATCAAGCCTTTTCATTCTACTTTTTAATTATATTTTTTTACAGACAATAAAGCTCTAACACTCCAATAAAATCAACATTTTTTAAAATTAATAACTGTATTGAACTGGTCAATGTTTACGGGAAATCGTTCGAATCCCGTCTAGACGCACCTGAAAGGGTTTTTTCCACGTGTGACTTTCATTCTTCTTTTCAATTTCTCTCTACTCACTAACGTGGAGAATTTTTTCTGACTTACTCTCCTTAACCTGTTCCATTAAGTCGTTATTAACTATTAACACCAACGTCTTATATTTTTTAGCACCGCGTCTTACTACCTGTTAAGGTTATACTCGGATATAGAGTACTAATCACGCTAATGAGTTAGGGGATGAAGACGGCTGAATTTAAATAAAGTGTACCCGCATTTGCGTTAAGGGAGTGTTGATAACCATTTAGAAAAAACACCCTCAGTACACCCGACGGGTATTCGAACCCTGATCTCCCTATGATTGACAGTCTCCAGTATATTGTGAGAGAATCCGCATGGTTGGCCACCTGGTCTAACATGCCACTCTGGCAGAAGACTATACTGCTGTTGACGGGGATATCGAGTTTTGAATCTCGGTCGGGTGCACTGAGGGTGTTTTTTCCAACATGGTTTTCCACTCTCCCTCCACGCAAATTTGGGCATACTTCCTATAAATATAACCTTCCTTGTACCTTAAATCACTAGCGTAATTAGTACATAAGCGTACAGCCCGAACGGGTTAGTGGTGCTAAAACAAAAGATTGTAAGAGTGATGCCTTAGAACATGCGGTCACCGAATTCGATAACACCAGTATTCAACGAACACATTAAAAACCTTGTGTTTAGAAAGTGTACGTTAAATAACCCATCAAATAATGAATCATATCGTTAACATAATAGATACAATTTGTCGCAGTAAATATTACTTGCCATATTTGGAAGGTTTCATATCTAGGTCGGTTTAGTCTTTTATTTATTATTTATATTAATGCGTTCTCGTATTTTTGTTTTAAAGACAGGAAATAGGGCCACAGTTTACTAATGGCAGGGGAACTCTAAAAAAACTATAATCACACGGAATTGGTTTCGTACTTCAAGGATAATGATGTTTGATCTGATACGTCCCGTCCATTCCCTTGAATCTTTCTGTCCTCGTTTCTCCCAACCCAGCCAGCCATTCCGTGACAAGTTTACCTCGATAGAAGCTTCTTGTTAAACAGATTGTACTCTGTTCTTGTAGACAAGAGGCTTCTAGGGACACATTCAATACTTCATGAGTGTCGAATGTGCAAAGTCAACAACGATAAGGCGAGGCGACCGGACATTAGCAGACTTGACTGACTGTCTCTGGGGGCTAGCTTTCGATCACCGGTCAATATATCATTTTACCATGTTGTTTTTTGCATGCTATTACCAAGTCAATGCTGGTGAATTTCTTAAAGATCACCTTTCTTCGAATATGTTATATATGAGATATCTTAGATTGAATACGATTAGATAGATTATACACTGTCACTAAAATACACTTTAAAATATTTACTGTTACGTCCATTAGCTGTTTCCCTAGTGCAGGCACTAATCACGCTCAGGCCACCTACAGTGCAATTTTATTAGGAAGGACCTTTTATAAAATGCAAACTTTTTTTTTTTGCAGTTAACGTTGATAACATTTTATTATATTATTAGTGTTATCTTAGTGGTAATGATAATATCTATCAAAAGTGACAGCTGTAGATCACATGACTTGGCGTGTGGATATGTGAAAGTAGCTCTATTGACTTTTCTGTCAGATAAGGTTCTTTATATAAAAATTGGATTGCGGGTATGATTTTTGACACTTTGAGGAGTGTTGCTGCTTACTGGCTTCTATTATCACCGTGATTCTGATCCGAACTTGAACAGAGACTATCAGGTGAGTAGCAAACTACTATCGGATCTAGGAAACCATATAATATAATCTCAAATAAACGATAACGTGCGAGTTGTACTCTCATAATAAGCATGTATTATGGCTAGAGATGACTCTCTAGTTCCTAACCGGTGAGCCGCGGGCTCGTTTTGAGGTTTAGCGAAAAAACACATATCTAGTAAGTAAAAAAATACATTAGTTATCCTATATAAATACATAAATAAAACAACATAATATAACCTATTGGACACTAGACTTCTTGTTGCAAGTATTTTTTATTTACATTTAATGGTGAAACATATTATTTTATTTTATAGGGACTTAACACGTGTTTCAGAGGGCACGTGGACAAAGAAGTCAGTCTCCTATAGTATAGTTTTCCGATAATGAGGAGGCTGGGGTTCGAATACCGGTCAAGTGTAAACATGTTTTTTTTCTTTTTCTAAATGGTTCATTACTCTCCCTACCCACAAATGTGATTACACTTTCTCTAAATATCATCTTCCCCATCCCTATCTATTCAGTATAAATATGCGAATAGCCTGGGTGTCTAATGAGACGTGGTACAAACACACACACACACACACAAAAGATAAACACTCAAGCATTTTACTTGATTTAAAAATAATAAAAAAAACACTTATATTTATAAAGCAAAAAATATAGGCCTACATGAAACTTTGGAGAGAAAGTATATATTTGTTAACTGATGAATCTGTGATTTACATTACTATTTACACTACCGACCCGCTAGTAACCCCCCTGTTAATAATACGCCTTTAAATCACAATTACATCAAAATACTTCCGCAGTGTTCAAAATGTTTACCATTAGCACCCGTTGGCACCGTTGCCAAATAAAAGACAAACTTGTTTACAGGTTTACTACATCATGTCGTTTTAGTTTATTTTAGCACTCTTCAGCGTCAGTAGGAACTTTCGACGTCAGGTTGTCAACAGATCATGAAATCATATAAAATAAAATTGTCATCAATAAAGTTTGTTGATCATGTCCATAATAATGGATTTTTGACATTCTTAATGATAATTTCAATTTGTATAAATATATGGTCTCATTTATTTATTACTTTTAAAATTTAACCATGGTTGTCTCTATGAAGGTATTGAAAAAATAATCTAAAAGTTATTGCAACTGACTTGCTTGATCTGTACCCATCTGTTTGTATAATTGAAGTGAACACTATATGAAGGATATGTTTTAAACAAATGCTTACACATTCGTCACGAGAGAGGATGGCAAACTTTATTGAATAAGTAGAAGACAGATTCGGTGGCTGCATAGTCTAAGACGTCACTCTCGCAATTGACTAGACTGCCGATGACAGGGAGATCGGGCTCGAATCCCAGTCGGGTATACTGAGGGTGGTTTTCCCTAAATGGGTTTTACTTTCTCTTTCTCAACGCAAATGCAGGTACACTCCCTCTAAATTCAACCTTCCTCATCCCTAACTCAATAGCATAGTACATATTCTTATAACCTATACAGGTAGAAAGACAGCACTCCTAGCTGGGTTTTGAACCCTGGCCTTTAAGGTCAGCTTAAATCGTGCATCCTTACAGCTAACTCCGACTTGTTTAACAACGTAATGTGTATTTTAGGTTACCTAAAAGTCTAAAGCTCAAGTGAGCCTCCGACATTTCGTTTTACACAATATGCCTATCATAATCAATGTTCACACTCTGGCACAAGGGTAACATTAGTAATTTAAGTCGACCTTGGTGGTCTTGGGGTATAGTGCTCTCTTCTGGACCCGATATTTGTGGGCTCAAACCCATCCGGGGTTGACGTATTTTTCAAGGGCGATAAAAATACGTAGCACAGTTTCCTTAGAAGGGGAAGTAAAGCCGCCTGTCCCATGTCGATTGTGGTATTTAAAAGAACCCTGGAAAGTATTTCAAAATACCTCTCATGGCAAAATTGTTAGGCCCTTTCGCTCTCGATTATAGAGGTTCTTGTTTGCTGATACAACCAGTCGGTTCATAAAGTGAACGTTAAATACCTCAAATAAATAAAATTAAAATAATATTGCTAAACAACATTTTCTCGTTTCTTTACACTATTACACAAGATTTTATACTGTATTTAAGCCCCACTGAAGCATTGACATTTATCTGTTTTTTATATGAACAAATATTTTTGAGTCGATCCAAATATCTAAACTAGATTAAGCTAATTATACTGAAAATACTATCTTTCCTATATTAACTTTACATATTAATTTTGTTTAAGCACCAATTTCAAATTTAATGGTACAGTTAGCTAGCTACCCAAGCTATGACCGACCTTAACAACTCTGCACCCGTTTAGCCAATGGTTCGAATGATTTATTTAAGCCTTAGCCTGAAGTCATGAAACAAGTTCAACCAAACTCCAAGTTCCGATCTTGCTAAAAAAAAAACACTAAAAAAAACGCAACAAAGCCACTCTACGCTATAGTTTATACAGCATCGGCGTTGTTTCTTTTTAAATCTATTCCTTCTAGAAAGATGAATGCACGAGGTATAATGACCAAAACGAGTCGGACAAGGTTTGTCTGCTTGAAACACTTTATTTTTATATTTTTTATGTTTAGTTTGGAACCGGTCCTTTGAAAAACGTCTGTAGTCTTTGGAGATCTGCACGTTAGTGCGAAACCTGTGCTTCTATCTGCTTAGCTATAGGCATTGCTTCTGTAATATTTGGCCATCCAGGCCTACTACTGGTTTATGAAGTATGACGAAAGGGATTTCACGAGAAATCTTTAGAGCTTTGAGATGATTTTTAGTATTAATTCATGGGATGGCTCTTATAACCGAAACAAATCCGTTAGAGTTGGCTCAGCGTTAGCATGTTTAACTCTAATCCGAGATGCTTATGGTTCAAGTCATGTTGTACTGAGGGTGTTTTTTTTATTGGTGGTTTTCCTTCTTTCTTTACAAAAAAAAAACCGCTTGTGCATTTCTTTAGAATGAATGAACATTTTCGTTTAAAATATCACGGGTGAGACGACACGTTCTCGTTGAAGGTGTTTACAACACACACACACACACACACAACACTCAAAACACCGCGATAACGATCATTGGCGCTACTATCGCAGTAGACTAAACCTATGACGGGGAGATGGAAGTTTGAATCTCGGTCGGGTGTACTGAGGGTAGTTTTTCCAAAATGGTTTTCCACTATCCCTCCATGGAAATTTGAGATACTTCATTTAAATATAACCTTCCTCACACCTAAAATCATTAGCGTATAACCTGAACTTGCGTGTAAAAAAACTATAAAAAACAATCATTTTAGAAATTATAATAGTATGCATGTTGGGATGAACTTTTATTTTCAAACAATCGCACAACGTGGCTAAGAAAATTGTGTTGATATTTTAACTATACTTTTTTTTATATAAAAACACACAACAGTCTCATTTTTTTTTTAATTTCTATAATTTTGTCACTGTTCTGTTGGTGATAAATAAATATTATTTTTTCATATAATTAAGATTTATTTCAATCTCATGTTTGCTACTCCATTATAATGAGGGAGTTTTAAGAAAACCAATTGTTTTAGGACTCAAATGCTCACTCTAAATTTGCAAGTTACTAGATACATCATTTGACTTGGCCCTGTACATATTTCAAAATAAAACACATATCTTATTGTAAAGGTGATGTTTTAATTTGTGAAGTAGTTTTGTGTTATATACATTTGTTGAATATTTGAGGTAGGCCCACAGACACAATTTAAACCATGACCTAACATTCTATTGCATATTGTAGTGTGCATCATTCACCTATATTTTAAAATTTTAGTTTCAATGCAATCCATTCAATAGGGAACTAATCAAAATTGTTAGTAAATTAAAAGGTAATTAATTAGATCAGGGTGGTCCAACATTTTTTCATCCCAAGGGCAAAATCTCATTATCAATCTCCACCGAGGGCCAAAAATAAATTTAGTGGCCCCCTCAACTTAATACAGGCCTACAAACAACACTTGATATACAAATTATTTTCAATACTTATATATAAATTGTGTTTTGGGTTGGTAGAATCTTTCAAATTTTACTGCCAATTAAAAAGTTTATTAATCTCCAAAAAATATACTCTGAAAATATGCACGCGCGCCTGCACACACACACACTTTGATAAAATAACTTAGGGATTATAAATAAAGATTTATATTGTACATATTTTATTAATAAAATAAATTTAATCATGCCGGTTTTAAATAAATATTTTTATATGAATAGTTAGTTATTTTACACTTTTCTCCAGGATACTGTGAGGGCCACTATTTCAGTGATCACGGGGTGGAAGTTGGACCACACTGGGTTAGACAGAAGCCTATATTTTGCTATACATATCTTCTTACCTTTATTTTATTAACTGTCGTCTTAACTTACTTTCTCAAACTTCACACGGAATGTTATACATTAAATTGAAACAAGTTAGTATTTACATTCATTTTCATTTTAAAACTAAACATATCTCAGCAACGGGGAAGAAATACTTTAAACTCAAACTCGATACAACCGATCTTAAGGTGAAGCTCGACCTCCAAATGAGACAGGCTCGCTGACCATGGGGGCCATTGGTCGTCTATATTGGTTAGGAGCCGTGACTACCCCCACACCTCCCTCCCCTTTCCTTTCTACCAGCATTTTTTAAGCAAGTCATTATAATTGCTCACAGAGAAGTCAGTAAAAGCAGCCCAAGTCGCTGTAATGGCTGCCCCGAGATAAGATGTACAAGTAACTGACACAGAGGTCCATGAAAAGATTTACAGAGCTGGGCTTTGTTGTTACTGGACAATGTAGCAGTTATTAGTGGGCACTGTCGAAAGCTTGAGAGCTACTTTTTGGACCAAGGGTATTTTTTTTACGCCGACATAGCCTCGAGGAAGGTTAATTCCACACGGCGTGGTTCATTGGACATAAGGTATTTCAAGATACTATCACCAAAAATGAACAACTCATTATTTTCCAATCATCTATTGGAGAGTAAAAAGAAGTCACCGTGAATTAATTTTTCAGATTTCGCATCTTTTATATATATATATAATAAGAAATGAAATATTATATATTATAATATAAATAATATATATAATATATAAAATATTTATATATATATAAAGATTATAAAAACAGATAACATTATTTTCACTCGTGTATATACTAACCAAAACTTAAACTGTCATTTTTGACATAAGGTAAAAATCAAAATCCATCAAAATAAAAACAATAAATAAATGATGGCAGCTTATGAGTGGAAAAGATGGGAATTAGGGGTAGAATAATTATGAAGCAAAATAATTCTTGATTTAATTTTAAATATTTTCATAAATATTTATTTTAATTTTTTTTTAAAGCAATGAAAATATACAGCAAAGGTAACAGAACTTACCGATTTATAATGGGACTTTGACGAAAACAAGCCACTTATGGTGCCCGATGTTTTACTTACTCGTTATGGATCTCTATTCCGTCTTGAATACTGGCTGTTCAATTTAACGGGCTGTACGTTTCACTGATTAGCAACTCTTAAGGGCTACGTGTTTTTTTTTGTAGGATTAGTTGTTGACTTAAGGGGGTAATAGTGTAGGAAACGCGATTTGAGGGCGGTATTTTTTGCAGTTTGTATAGTATGAAAACAATTTGTTTGTCTAAAAGAAATCAAATAGTTCTGAGTTCACATGGTGACCTCAAACACTGTGTAGGGTGCCCTAGAATTTAATGGCAACTTTTTCTCTTAATTTGAAATTTTTCATCTAATGCTGCTATGCTCATGACATAATATATTCAAGAACTAATGGTATCACAACGCGAAGAAAATTAAACTATATGTTTTTAATGGAGTAATATATTTATTTTAAATTTTGACCAAAACAAATATTTGTTATAAAAACTGCAAAAATATCTACCATTTACTGCGTCCCCTACACTCTCAGCTTAATCTTTCGCCGTGGCAAAGTTAAAATAATATTTCCTTGTAAATAAAAATGCTGAAAAAAAGTTTAAATATTGTTTAAATTAGTGGTTTACTTTGATTATCATTTACATGCCTTTTTTTCTCTTTTTCCTTAGAACCGGTCATCATCATTGGTTATTTCCTCCACTTACGCCCGGGTAAAGATGGACGACGCATTTTATTTTTCACTTTTTCCAACTTAATTCTCAGTTGTTGATAAAATTCACTTTTACAATTATGTGCATACCAGGGTGGATCTGCACCTAGAAAACAGGAACCAATCTAAAAAAAATCGGGGAATTCAATGGGACAGGAGAAAGTCAGTGAAATTTTCAGATTGTTTTGCAATATTTTTTTAATGCGTAGTAGAAGATATTAAACCAGTGAACAGTATCCCTTCTATCCCCACTTCATTCGATTTTGTGAAGAGCACTAACACATTTGTCTTAGTAATTATATTGTGTCAGTAATTTTATAGTAAACAGTGAAAATAACTATTTTTTTATTTTTTGCCTTATATATTAACACAGAAAAAAAATTCATGTTTTTACTTTCTCTCGATTCCTCGGGAGAAAAGTATTGTAATAGTAAAAAAAAAAATCGAACTCAAGATTTTGATAAATTGCGACGTTTCATACCGCCTGAAACGGAAAAATCTGTTTTCGCCATAAGGTCTGTTTGTATCTCGGACTAGAACCGAAACCATTTTACCGAGCAAGCTAAGACTTGGTATTTAGGGTTTTCTTAAGGTTCCCTCAAGGAGCTTTTGGAATTAGATATCCATCCAACCTTAAAATTAAAGGTAATTTATTGAAAGGGGCAAAAAGTTAAAGAATCGATTTTCTTGAAATCCGCTCAAACAATTTTGATTACATTTCGTATCCAGGCACTGTTTAACATTACAAACTAAATAGCCACTATCGTTTTCCCATGAAAATTAATTTAGGATACGTTACATAAGCGGAAATTTCCAATTTTTATCTCTGCAATTATTTGAGATTTGAAATAACTTATCATTGTAAAGATGTAGTACTGTTAAATAAAAAAAAACTTTTATTTGAAATATAATTTTATAAAAGCAACCGTTTCTGATCTTTTAGCATATTTACATATACAATTTAATTTTTATTCAAGTCTTTAAAAATAAAATTAATTGTTATTCTCTTTGGGGGGCCAAAGATGTTCCCCTTTTCTCAATGTTTCTGGAACATTGTATAACATTTTATTAATGCTATTTGGTGGAATGTTTCCGCAACCATGTATATTATTTTCCCCACATATCTGATGAGTTTTTTTATTTAATATTATATATTTAAGAAAAAGTCAGGGCTTCGCACTGTACCATTAATTTTATCTAGAAAACCTGGAAAAGTCAGGGAATTTCAAAACCTTTACAAAAGTTTATAAACCCTAATATGTATACCGAAATAATACAGGTTTTTAATAAATCAAATTAAGATCTAAATACTAGTAGGGCCTATTCACCTACTAAATCATATTATCAATTTTGTATTTTGAATCGTGTCTTACCACCCGTTCGGGATATTCTCATTTAATCTCACTAATGGTAAAGGGAATATATAGGTAGAATTTAAAAGAATTGCACCTGCATTGCGTGGGAGAGAGTGGGAAACATTATTATTATTATTATTATTTAGCACCGCGTCTTACTACCCGTTCGGGTTATACGCTTAAGTACTAATTACACTGATGGATTAGGAATTGGGAAGGTTGAATTTAGAGGAAGTGAACCCGCATTTGCGTGGAGGGAGAGTGGAAAACCATTTAGGAACCCCCCCCCCCCCCAGTTCACCCGACCGAGATTCGAACCTCGATCTCCTCGTCCTCAGTGGTCTGGCTCAACACGACTGGCGCGTTAGCCAACTACGCCACCGAGGCGGGTAGAGTGGGAAACAGTTTGTTAAAAACACTCTTGGTATATCCGGCTGGAATTCTAATCCCTTCACTGCTGAGCTAGACCATTCAAGCTTGACGCCTTAGTCAGTGCCTCCCCCGATGTTATATATCTGACCAAATAATAATTATTATTATAAAATATATTGAAATTAATCATTTATATCGATCGATTGAACAAACCATTTCTGTCACATAAGTAACTTTTTCTTCTAAAGATAAATCAATATTTCCCCCTCATAATAAAGAAATATTAACCGCACATTTTATCCTAATCGTGAAGAAACCACTCAGGAATAAACGGCGATCAGTTGATAAACAAAAGATGAAACAGCAATAAAGGAATTGAATAAAAAGCAGATAAGTACAAGATAATTTGCGGAAACTTGTCAGTAAAACTATTCATTTCATGATGATCATTGAAGATTCGTGGTTTCCTCTCCTCTCTATCGACTGTGCGATGGAAAGAGTGCTCGTGATTGTAATAAAAATTGATTAGCTCAGCAGTTGTTCTCACGTGTTATCTCATACATTCACAGACTAGGAATGATCGGAACACCTTTAAGAAAAGAAAATTGTTGGCTTATCATTTGATATTTTTTTTACCAAATTTTCGGATTTCTCAAATAAATAGATCCAATCAACTATTCCTTTGAGGTGTGAAAATAAATTTATTTTAAAGATTATCACGTAAATGTGGACCCTTAGGAGCTGTTCTTTAACACCACAGTCAAATTGAAAAAAAAACCACGATGGTAGGTTTTTTTGTAACTTTTTTCCCTCAAATACTTTTTTTCAAATGCTTTAAAAAATAGCTTTGGCGTGCTAAAGAACAAAATTTTACTAATATTTTTATTTACTTTTTTTTTATCTCGTTCTAATAACTGTTCAATATATAAGTGTTTAATCATACGAATTTATTAGGGATGCAGAAATTAGAATTTAGAAAAAATATACTCCTATCAGCGTGGAAGAAAATGTAAAACTATTTATGAAACTGGTATTGAACCCTGATCTCTCAGTCATCGAGACTAGATGAGCTTAACATTTAGTTCGTGGGCCTACTGGCGTGGGTCTTTTCTTACAGGCGTTTCATATGAAGAAAGCTATTAAAGCCTGTCCCTGCACTTGAGGTAAACTTCGAATTACTCGTACCCAGACGAATTTCGCTCAACAGTAAGACTTGAAAAAAGTAATAGATGCAAATTTGACTTATTACTATACGATTTAGAAAAATTGTTGAATTGGAAATAAGATTCTCACTGTGCCTTTTAACTATTAATAATACAAAGATTAAGACTTTTTTTAACCTCTCCCTTACCTCCTCTGCCTTAAAATAAATCTATTTCTTTCACAATATGACAACTTAATGCGAATTAATCTGTGTATATTAAACCTTTAATATGAGCTGAAAGGATTTAACCAAAGATTAAAATCTTATGAATATTTGTTAGGTCAACTCAAGTCTTTACGTGGTATTAAAGATTAGGAGTGGTTTCTTGGGTCATTGGCTCACAATAGGTGTGTTCCTACGCGATAAAACCCTCACTTGTAAAGTATTACATCAACTTACAGTCCAAATTTTCAAAAGAGGTTATAAAAGCTAATAGATCTATTTTTTATATGTATATATTAGGTATGTGATCTGCCACTTATAATAGATAGGATTATCAATACCTATAAATAATTGTAGTAATATAATAAAATGTCCATGTTGACAGAAAATTATATATTTTGTATTTTTTAAAATGCCATTCTTATGAATATTGGACGAGATAATAGTTTACTAGGCAATTACCTTTCTTTCTTTTGTTTCTGCCCCATAGGTATATTAGTTTCCTTGCACCAAAGTTTGATATATTTTTTTAAGTTAAGGGGATTATGTTCGATTCCGGGACCAACCTAAATCTCTATCACGGATGAAATTGAGATAGACTTTCTTTCACAGCGACGAATTGACGACCTTGGGACTGTGTGTGGTGTCGGTTCCAGAATTAAGTTCTTAGTAAATCATTCTATCAGATGGATCACAATTTTCTCTTTAAATACCTTCCATAGTTCCTATAAGTAAATTCTAATTGGTGTATTGTCAACTCTGTCTTTATAAAGTGTACGTTAAATACTACACTTTTTAAAAGTATATATCAAAACATACGTACTGCTTGTTTTTTACTTACTTATTCTACAAACTTGTTACTGTTGGTCAATATTCACCCTCGTCTTGTAACAATGGAAGTGTTACGTGAGTGGTTGCTATCACATCGTCTCATCAGACATGTACAGTTGTTAAATAAAAGTTACCCTTCTGGTCGCATTTACTCTAGTCAATTTAATTCGTAAACGGGCAATACTGGTATGGATCGTAAGGCCTGTCCTCACCCCTTTTTGGTGCTTTGTAATGTTGTCTGCCACACCGGGGCCCCCCCACCGTCCTCACGTCGTGTGTCGTGGTCTCCTGTCGTATATTTCCGCGAGTCGTGCGCCGTGGAACTCCGAGGCCCCCCCCCCCCCCTTCTATCTTTTAAGTTCGCCCCCATATATTCTCAGAGAGGTCATAGCGAGGTCAACACACAGGTCCACGGTATGGCCATCATGCCGAAATAAGAAGCAAAGCTGCGATTTTCCTGGACCAAGAAATACCAACATGTTTCTTCGTGAAATAACATATCTTCTGTGTTTGTATATGACCCGCTTTCAGTGTCAACCAACTATACCTTGATTTTCTTACGAATGTACATTTGGAGCACTTTTTGGAAAATACAAACATATTTATTTGGTCAACATTATTAACTTTTTATTATACGATTAGAGTGATTTTATAACTATTGATAATATCTATCAAAATTATAACTACAGATCACATGAATTGACGTATGAATACATGAATGTAGATATAGTAACTTTTCTTGACTGTAAGATATGTCCACTCATATAAAAATTGGGGTATATACGTAAAATATTTCCGTATTTGTTATATGCTACAGTCCAATTTTCATAGGAAGCTATAAAAGCTACTAGCTTTACTTTAATGTAATCATACGTCAAGTCATGCTATCTGCAGCGGTCACTTGATATATATTATCAATACCTATAAAATATCACTTAAAATATATAAAAATGTTATTAATGTTATTAGCAAAAGAATATGTTAGGATTTTCTAAAAGGCGCTTCCTATGAAAATTTGATTGTAAATATACCCATACCGGCTATTATCACGTTGTCTAAAACACCAGGATCGTGGGTGCTGGTGACGAAGAATTTAAGGTTCGAATCCAGGCCGAACGCACTAGAATGGTTCACATGCGAATTATCACTGTGGTTTCCCCATCTTTTCTACGCGCTAATGTGGATGCATTTCATTTGCCTTCCTTTATCCCTGCCCTGTATATTAGGCCGTTAGTAAACCTTGTATTGAATTTAATAATTAAAAGGTAAAATATAATATGCCATAAATCAAGCTACTCTCTTTTGTGCCTCGGTTGTTGACACAATCTTTGAAACTCTGTTTTGCATGCAATGGTCTACCCTTCTCTGGGTACTGTAGTTTGTATCCTCGTGAAGTTGGATATGTAATTTTCAATCGTTGCTAGATCCAGTCGGGAATTCAATGATAATCTCTCTTAATTAACATATCTGTACCGCGTATTTATGCTTACGAAGGCTAGCCGAAAAATAACATTTTAAGAACAAGATTAAAAAAGGAAATTTTAGGAAAGTGCATACATATACTCGAGTGAAAAAGCTGGGTCCACTTTAAAACTCACATTTCCAAAAATGATCCTTTTGGTGCCACCGCTCGGAATTCATAAACAATAACTTTTATTTTGGGAAGTTTTTCTTACGCACATCATTGCTATTATATTCCTCTAGGTGTTTTAACGATTTTTTTTTATCAATTTTTACCTATATATCACCTTTGACTTGGTTGGTAGCGTATCTGGCTATTTAGTTAAGGGTCCCGAGTTTGATTACAGGTATAACCGATGAAATGTTTCATTGATGAAATGTGGGTTTCCCCTCTCACCGTGATGAATTAACGGCTGGGGGCTGGGTGTTGTGTCTATTCTATATTTTATTTTAATTTATATTGGAGTACCCATAAAATTATTCTTAAATAAGCTTCAACTATTTTTTGTTTGTGGATAGTTGTATATTTTTTAATTAAAGGCGAACATTTTTAGAAATAAATATTTCTGTTTCATAGATCGAGTAGGAAAACCAAATTGCCGCATTGCATGGTTGCGTTGGAACGCTTAAGGAGCTGAGTTCAAACGTTGCAGAGTGACAAACTAATTTTTTTGATGCTTTTAATTTTTCGATCATTAATTATTGTTTCAAGTCGTGAAACAAATAGATGAACGGTTGCATACTATAACACCTTTGTATTTACTGTATTATATAGTTATAATATTATAATCGTGAATATTTTTGTCCTCCATATTATGATTTATCTTTTGTTTTTACGTGCGCATAAACTCAAATAAAAGCAATTAATCTAAGTATTAAAAAAATACCCTCTTATTATTTACTGATGACATTTTAGTTTTAGTTTTAATTATAAGGCACTAGGAGTAGTAAGATATTGTCATAGTTTTTTTGTTTGTTTTTTTACCTCAAACATAAACCAAATAGTTTATTTATTTAGTTTTGAAACCGATATCCTCGTTTTATTAAGTAGCTTATAGCAACTATAAACATAGATATATACGTAGATTATATTATACTTTATATGTATCAATTCGGAAATCTCGTAAGGGTAGTGAAGTCTGGAGCATTTAACTAAAATAAAATCAGAATAATTATATTTTGTATTCAGAACATCATGGACAACATTATATAGTTTGTACGGGCTGACAAGACGCCAAAGTTGGTGCTGTATACACCTGGGCCTGGATTTACTAACGGGAGCAAATAGTTGCGCCAGCGCAAATTTGAAAAATGTGCCCAAATCCCTATTCACTAAAAGAAGCAGGCGCAATTTGAGATCAAAGTTGCGCCTTTTGTTTGCCACCACTCAAGACTAGGCGCAACTATTAAAATCATGATTGTCACTTCAATACATCGTTATGGCTTGAAATACAATAATTAGTTAACTGTACTCCAATTAATAATAAAGAAATTAAAATAACATACGTCTGTCAAGCACAAAATTTGTTTCAATTTAAATAGTCGTAACAGAGCAATTACTTACATTTTATTGTTGAAATTTTACATTCAAACAAAGCAATGGCATTTCTTGCATTATTACAAAACAAAACGTCAAACGAAACCACGAACTGTGTAATCTTTGTCTAGATCCAAAGATGTTTGTATTCTTCCAAGCCCAAATATATCTCGTTACTAAATATGGCTGCTATTGTAGGTTTAAAATAAGTTTTATAGTTTCTAAAAATATTGTATTAATGAAACTTAAGCTTTAAACTAATTATATTAATAAATACTAAATAATTAACGAATATTGTTTTGTAAAGCACCCAGAAAGAGGCCGCTTCTAATTGTATTGCTAGTTTATAAGCAAAATGTTTAGACATCTTTGTATTTGCTGTCATTTTCATTAGAGATTTAAAATAAAGTAGCCTTTACTTTGGAAGTAGATTCTTCACATGACATTTATGGTGACGTCACCATAATCTTCTCACCAGTTTGCGCTTTGTTTAGTGGATACGGAAATGGCGCAAATAATAAGGAGCATCTTTGGGCGTATCTTGGGTACAAAGTTGCGCCATTTCTAGACTTGCGCCGGAGCAGAATTGCACTCGTTAGTGAATTTAGGCCCTGGAGGGTAGGCCACACATGCAGCACGTCAGGCATCCCCACCACTCCCTTCCCTGACACACAGGATGGTGTCAGGGCAGTACTTCCACTTCCTCAGTCTAGATGCCTCTGCGGTCTCATAATCTGCCCTTGTCAGGGCCAACAACTATATATTTGTAAGAATCAGCATGGTCTGTTTCTAGCAATAATCTACTCCACACTCTACTTTTTATGTGCTGAAGATTGATGTTTTACCTACCCCCCCACTTGCATACAGTGGCAACTTTGACGTCTTGTAGCGCCGCCATTTGGCGTTACTGACCCCAAGTTCATTACGTGAAAATACTTGTTTTGTCACCCCATAGGACACTTAACAATGTTGTCCGTGGAGTTCTGAACACTTCTGTATTCACACAGAATAACCAATCGTTTTAAGTTGTTTTCTATGAAATTGGAAGAAAAAAAAACACACCAAAATATCAAAATTTTTTAATTAAAAGGTTCACATTAAAATACCGTAATTTATGAAAATCTAGTCGAATAAGGGACTCTCATAACCTATCTAAAATAATATCGTAGCGATGTACTTTTAGTGGTAACTGCATATAACCCGAACGGGTAGTAAGACGCGGTGCTAATAATAATAATAATAATAATAATAATAATAATAATAATAATAATAATATAATAATAATAATAATTTAGTGGTAACAAATATTTCATTGAAGATAAATACATTTATCTAAAAAATGTTCTGCTGCTTTCCTCAATGAATCGTCGTGCAATTACATAAACATCGAAGTCCTTGAAACTTAATTTGACTTTTACTGACATGAAAGGTACGTAGTGTTGTATTCGGGGGGGGGGGGGGGGAATCATTCAATTACTGGTGATGTGGTAACAAGGTCGTCAACATTTTTGTTTCTGACTGATTCTGTCTTACATCAAGTATTTAAACTTGGTACAAATAGATTGCAGATATGTGTTGCCAAGTGATTGATTATGTTCCGGGTGATTTGTTTATTTGTACGCTTAACACAAGAGTTATAACGAATTAATCCATGGGGTTAGGTTGAGGAGGGTAACTTAGAAGAAATTTACACAGACTATCGCAGAAAGAGGGTAGAAAAAATCACTCTCAGTGCATTCGGATAAGACTTGAACCCTGATCTCCCCATGAACGGCAACCAAGTTAAATACAAGTCTTAATGCCATGGATGTCTCTAACATAGGTTTTTATAGCTCCTTGGTAATTCTAGTTGAATACCACCATGGGGAAGTCAAATAGTATTTTCCATTTCTATCTGCATATTTTAATTTGCGTAAGCTGCAAATAATTAGTAGCTCTATGAACAGTAGACCTCAATCCCTTCATTAAAAAAATCCAAGTATATCAGGTTAAGAATAATTATGTGCATTTAAACAATGACATAATTATTATGTCTTGTTATTCTTGTTACTACAGTCTTAATATTTCTCTTTGGATTTCAAGTTGTAATACGTCCCATAATTTCGCCTTGGATATAAGGTTGATATTTTTACTTTCTCGCTACCTTACAGGTAGAGAAAGTATTGTGATTGTCAAAATTGCATTTCCATCTGTCTGTACCTCGGAGTAGAACCTAAACTATTTTACCGATCGAGCTAAAACTTGGTATATAGGGTTTTCATAGGGTTGCCCCTAGGGGTTTTATGAAATGGATATCCAACCCTATTTAGGGTAATTTCCTTAGGGCGTTAATAGAAAACATTGATTTGATCAAAATTGGCTCTAAATATTTTGATAAAATTTCATTTTTAAGTATTAATATTACAAACAAAATGGCTAATCTCAATTTTTCTTCAAAATGACTTTAGGGGTTCCGATCTGATGCGTTAATTCTATTTATTTTTTAATCATATCTCCGTAACTCTTTGAGATATGAAATTATTTATCGTTGCAAATATTTAGGTATATTTATAATACAAATCTTTTATTTGAAACATATTTTTATAAAACAAATACTTTTCAAGTAATACGCGAATATATATGTATATATATATTAAACTTTTCGAACACTAAATGTAAAGTATTGCAACCGTAAATAAAATCTAACCTGAGATGTTGATGGATGTCGACGGTTCACGAACCTCCGAACCCTAAAAAGAGTTTTTTTTTGCAATGCTGTTTATCTGTCTATGTGTCTGTTTAGCCCTAAAATTAAGAGAAGTTTAAAAAATGGGGAAAAGAGAAAAAATTGATTTTTTCAAAATCGGCTCCAACGATTTTGAATTCGTATCTAGGCGTTGATCAAGATTATAAATAAAATGGCTATTTTCATTTTCCCATGAAAATTACTTTCGGGGTACTTTACAAAAGCGTAAATTTCCGTATCTTCGCAACTTTTTGAGATACTAAATAACCTATCATTGCACAATAATTGTAGTACTGTACTATTGAAAATAAAATAACTTTTATTTGAAATATATCTTTATAAAACCAATAATTTATGAGCTATTGGCAAATATATTAATACAATTTTGTGAGCTTTAATTGTACAGAGATACTACCAAAGTATTAACATAATAATTCTCGAATGCCATGGAATAAGTAAATAAGTAAGTCTCTCAAAAAGTTAAAGTTCTTTTCCCTTCAACCTCTTAGGGGAAATATTTGTACAGCAATGATCTATATCTTTCATTTTAAACTCAATATTCAATATTTGCCTTTTTTATTGGTCTAAATTTATAAATGAGAAATTTAATAGCAATGCGATAACCATAAGATGTGCACTCTCTAATAAAATGTCTAAAATTTTAACCGGAATTCGAAATTTTAATACCAAGTGTTGATCCTTATGGACCCAATATCAATCTTTCTTTTTGGGTTCAAATCTACAAAAGAGGACTTTAATAATTCTTTAAGAATAAAATAATAAAATTTAAAACCGGGAGTCAAAAAAGTTTTACTTAAGTATAACGTAATTTTTGCTCAGGTTTGCTAGTGTATATTATATTGTTTCACATCTATTACTAGTTTTAAATAATTATCTCCATTTTTAAACAATGAAGTGAGCAAGTCCTTGTGGAATTCAGTACCATTTATTTACTTGGTGACCAAGTTAAATAGAAAACAAATTAATAATATATTCAATATTATACTATATTATTTATAGATAATAACAGCTGTTCACGTGGTTTAAGACGCCTCTCTCGCAAAATACTTCCAATTAAAAAAAAGTCATAGGTACACTATCGGTTGCTTAGAATGTTGAATTCTAATCACTTGAGACGAGCTACTAAACTAAAAACCTTTTGAGCTGCTGCCATATTGAAACGGATAAACAAAATTGAAAAACTATGTACATACATTGTTCGGCATAGGTTCAAATAATGTCCCTAATAAATTTCGATAAACTGGCCAACGCATTTGGCAGTTATCGCGAAATAGACCGATTTTTGTTAGGTGCCACATTGAAACGGATAATTATATCAAAAAACCATGTAGATAAATGGTTTATTCAAGGCTCAAAAAATGTCCTTGCCAAATTTCGTTAAAATTGACAAGGAATTTTACAGTTAGAGCGTAGCAAAGAACCGGACAAACAAAATGCCAAATGCTCAAGTTAAAACAAGAACTCGCTTCGCTCGGCCAATCTTTTTTACTAAACCTAATAAACTCCAGGCATCTCAATACAGAAGCGCATCATAAGAAATACACAAGTCGAGATCTTTCACCACTCTTGGTTTAATTTCCACACATCTGATGTAATCCCATATCCTAGAGTGATCCGATCTTAGGTACTTTTTTTTTCGTACTTCTATTATAAAAATCATATTAACCTGGCCCTACCTGAAGCGAAGCGGCGCCCAAAATACTTACAAAAACGCGCGCTGGACCCAGTTGATTGGTTGGTTCGCAACTCATTCCTGTGTTTCGTTTGATAGACCTGTCTTATTAGAACATCTCGGTGATTGCCAACCACTTGGTAAGGTCCGAGTTTTGTTTTTTAATTTCCATTACTCACTTTAGGCCCCATCATCAGCTCCAGATTTAATTTACTTGTCCGCTGAAATGAAACAATTTATCAAACCGCTTGTTCTCTCAGTCATTGGTCAAAACTCGCTAATTAAACTTGTTTCTTTCCTATCCTTACTTCTTGCTCCCTAAATCAAATGCTAATGCAGATTAATAATATCTATCAACTGTTCAACTGTTATCAACTTGTAAGATTTATTTAAGATGTGTTAATTAATTTTTAATCTCAGAAGTTCTTGTATTTTCCATTTGGCTTAACATAGGTACAGGAAATACTTTTTATGTATATATTAATCAGTAGTTTAATGCTATTAAGACAAGTTTATATTTCTTTATTTCACTCAAATGTTTTATAAACGTAACTTTAATGGCTGATTAAATATGCAAAGTTAATTACTAATTATCATCGTATTTAAATTATTTAAATATTTTTATAAGTATATTACAAGGACACGCTTACCCGAACTGCTGTTCCATGGTTTAAGAATTCAGGCTTGCGATGATATATATCAGGGGTTGGCAATTAGTTTTGTTCGTGAGTCGTATCCTATAAAAAAAAATTCGTTGGCCACATATATTAACAATTTTTAAGGCCCGATTTATACCTTTTTATTCAAATCTACAAGGAGCCGTTTTATGAGGTTTTTTTTCCCCTACTCGTAAAGATTTAAACCAACGAACATTTTGTAACTATATTCGCGTTAATACTTTGTTCACCCTTCCTTAAACAAACTAAATATGATTTTGACAGATGAGGTGCCATGTATGGTCGTGAAAAACAATGGCTTCCTAACTCAACTTAAAAAACAACAGATAAATGCTTTATACCCTCTCATTCATCAAATCGTCCTATGCACCAAACTGAGTAGCATCATGTCATTCGAGGAACATCCAAGCTTGCAGCATAGACTTTTCCGCGAATTAGTTGAAGAATTAAAAGCGCAATAGGATCTTCTGTTGTGCTATCGCGCTGGCTCAACAAAGGATCTGTCCAGTACAGGATTTATTCCTTGATGACTTCTGTGGGACAATACCCGAGTTAACATGAAGGTAATAGCAAAGCTACTGAGTACCTGTTGTTGCTAAAAGATGATGACTTTTGGCCCGGATGTGTTGTTTTTTTAGCAGATATGCTTAAACAACTTATTAACCTGAAAATCACTTTACAAGGCCATAATAAATCCATTATTAATTTACTCGAAAAAAATATAGATTTATTTTTTTAGAGATATTCAGTCCTGCAAATTTATATTTTATACAAAACTCAAAAACTTCACATAAATTAATTCAACATCTGAAATGAAAGATTCCTAAATAAATTAAAATCTGATTTGAAACTAAGAATTGAAGATTTATACATTGTCAACACTCCTTTCTTGGATTATAGAAATAATATACCGAGTGAAGTTTTGGTAATATGCCCGGACATTAACGAACTACTATTTAAACTAGAACTCGATTTTAAATAGTCCTCAGAACTCAAGCTAATGTTTGACAGAAAAAAAAGATGCAGTTATTAATTTGTTATCTGGAGTAGTCCTTGTACCTGCTTGCAAAATTTATATTTTCAACCAACCCGTGATTTTCATCTACTCTTCTCTCCCGTCCCCCTTTTTGCTTATATCAGGGGGTCACAGTTAAATTATTGAGATTCTTCTGGTTATTTTAAGTGACCCCTTTACCTTCCTTTCGAATTCAAATTTTCTACCACACTGAAAGTAAATTGTTTCTATTAATTTTGGAAATTTTTAGCCCCTTCCACCCCTCTCCCCATTTGTTCAATTACCACTTAGAAATTTCAAATTTCTAGACTTGTTTGATTATCTGGACCAATACTTATACCTGCCAGCCAAATTTTAATTTCCTACCATTCTTAAACTTTTTTTTATAAACCTCACCCCCTATATTTCCTGAATAACCTTTTTTCAAATTGTCAGACTCTTATAGTTATTTGGAGTGGTATCTTTACTTAGTTGTAGTTTTATAAATTTCGAGCCCCTCCCCCAAACACCTTTTTGAAATAACTCTGAGAAATTTAAAATTCTAAGATTAATTTGCTTATCTGGAGCTTTTCTTTGCCTAATTGCCAAATTATAATGTTCTACTTAATTTCAAAACTATTTTATAACTAAAGCTTCTCTCCCTACATTTCTCAGAATTTGATAACAAAATTTAAAATGTTCGGACTTTTATGTTTATTTTGGTGGTCCTTTAAAAAAAAAAAATAAGAAAGTCAGTTCTCTACCACACATTCATGTATTAGTTTTGAAATGTTGAGTACCATTACCCCGCCAATTCAACTACCACTTATATATTTTAAAGTTTAAGATTTAATTATATATCGTTAGGAATCCCTAAATCAGTTTGCCAAATTTAAATTTTCTATCACACCAAAAAAAAATATTTCTTTTTATAACCTCCCATCCTCTATTTCCCGAGGCCATATTTAAAATTTAAAAATGTAGACTCTTATTAGTGTGGTCCCTTTACTTTCCCTCCGAATTTCTTAACACACTGGAAAGTGGTTTATTTTATTAGTTTTTGAAATTTTAAACCTCTCGCCCATCTTTCTAACTACCATTTCAAAATTTCAATTTTTAAGACTTGTTTGGTTATCTCGATTACTCCTTATACTTGACTTCAAAATTTAAAGTTTTAAGAATGATATAGCTATTTTGAATGGTACCTTTGTCTGTCTGCTAAATTTGTATTTTATACCACACTAATAAATAATTATTTATATAAGTTTTGGTAATTTTTAACCCCCTTTCATACTATTTTCTCCAACTCACTCTTATAAATTAATGATTTCAAGATTTATTTGGTTATCTGGAGTATTCTTTCTACCTGTCTGCCAAATTTTTATTTTGTACCTCACCTTTAATTTTTTTTTCTAATGATATCCCCTTCTCATTTTCTAGATACCCATTTTGAAATTCCTTATTTTTAGATGTTTCTATTTATATGACGTAATCCCTCTACCTTCCCGTTAAATTTAAGTTTTGCTGTTCATCTAAAAGTGCCTTATCTTTTTATGAGCAGACACACACTTACTTTCTGCTTTCTTTATATTTTATATATATTAATAGATAATTGTCGAGTATAAGTACTCATTCAGGTTATACGCATACACTACATTAATTTTTCTTGTTTAATGGGAATGAAGAAAGTAGAATTTTATAGGAAATGTACTCGCGCTTTCATAGAGGAAAATTTGGAAACCCTTTAGGAAAAACAGCTTGACACTGAAGTAGGTTTTGGAACTTTTTTTAAATAGAATTATACATAGCATAATAAACATCATATACATAGCATAATAAATTATAAGATATGACATTATATAAAATATACATATTCAGCTCAATAAACTTACACGTATCTAAAAAAAAACTAAAAACTAATTGCCCATGCCATGTCACTCATGCCGTATTATGTATGTAATGTAATGCCTAAAATTTTGGTGGACACGTCGATTAAACGTCAATCTCGTCTATTAACGTTCACTTGTGACGGGTGGCTGGGGTGTGAATCCCAGCCGTGTGTACCGGGTGTTTTAAAGCAAATTGTTTTCCACGCTCCTTCTACACTAATCTGGATATGTATATTACCTCTAAATGCCTCTTCCTTATTACTACCCTACTAACTTAGTTAAATGCGGATAGCCAGTCCATGTTCAGTGCAAATACATAATAATATAAAGAGAGCCAATGAACAACAGGCTCGTTTTTACACTTAACAAACGTACAATAAAAATAGATAAATTTTTAACCAAATTAAAGTCCCTCTTCTTATTATTTTACCATATGATTTTTGTACAGAACAGCAGGTTGGAGGACTTGTACCCGAATTTGCACAAACTCTTTGCACTTACTCTATATTATATATTCATTATTATTTTCTCATTTGTGTAAATATGCGACTAGCCCGGATGGATATTAGAAAGCTAAACACGCGATTATTTTTAATATATATTATTTTTGTATCGTGTCTTAATACGTGGCTGGTCTTTTCGCATTTTGATGGTGTTGGGAAGAGAATTTTAGATTAAATCGTCCCTCATTTTCGTGGAGGAAGAGTAATAAGTCATCTAGGAAACAAAAACACCCTCACTAGGATTCGAAACCTCTGCAGCAAAGGACATTGGACGAACTTTGTGAGAATGACTTGGCGAACTTCCTCAATCTTTCCAGGCAGGACCTGTGCCCTTAGTTAAACATATACTCTAATTGGCGGTAGTGTCTGAGCGCTGGAGATGGAGGTGAGGGGTCGTCATGTGAATTTTAAAATTAGATTAAACGTTAGTTAAAATAACCGCTTTACTCGCCTATAGTCGATCATGTCAGATATGGTATATCCGCGCAAAAATGTCTTAAGCAAAATGATGTTTAAAAACTGTGATTTCTTTAGATGTGCGTCAAACTATTTTAAAAGCCCGACCACATAAAGGCAAAAATCAAATATATAATGGTCCATAACTAATCTACCAATAATTTGAAATACATTAAAAACCTTTGTAATATAAAAAGTAAATAAATAAAAACACATGGCCATTTAGAATGTAATTTTTATATGTTATAGTAGTACGTCTAAATATTAAATAGTTTTAAAATATTCAATAAAGTCAAATATAAAAAATCAAACACTTGACGGTTTGGAAAATTGTATACATTTTCATCAGCTTTTAGAGGAAGTAAATAAATACAAAATTAAAAGAAATATCGAAATCGAAACACAATTAGAATCATTTTTGTTAAGAAAAAAGATTTTTTTTTTCCAAAAAGTTCCCGATTCACGATTGCCCTTAAGAGTTCATTAACCCTTTACGGGCCAAATTAACTAAAATATATTCAAAGAAATATTTTTAAAAAAATATTTTAAAATCTGTGTATAGCTTACAAAAAAAAAAGTGTTAATATATTTTGATAATTCTTTTTAATATTTAGTTATATCGGGCATAAGTATTTTTTAATATAAAAAAATCAAACATAAAATAAAACGTAGCCATGTGTTTATACCGGACTGGAAATGGTTAAAATAACAAATATAAAAAGGCAGTATTTTTTTAAAATAATCTAAAGTGTTTTTTTCTTGTAAGTGTATGGTACGGTTTGAAACTACACACAGGCTCCTTAAAATTATATGACACAAACCACTTCTTAAGCTCTTAGATAAGGAATGCAGAATTGATTATGATGGATTGGTAGCCTTTGTTTACCTTGAAGGGTAGCAAACTTACTTCTCAGTGTGCCATTATGCATAGGCTTACAATATAGGTACATGGATGGTGTAGTCAAGTTAAGCCCGTTCAGGTTAAACGGAGTGTACGTTGTTCTAAGAATTTCACCCGTGACTATACTCTTGATAATATACACTTTCCACCAGCCTCGAACTTGGCGCGGTCCAGCAGAGATGGAGGCTGCAAGTTCAAGGGCGAACTTTCCCCGCACTCCCAACATCAGGAACTTAGGCCGTGTCTCAACTAACTCTTCTGTGACCGTGTTCCTCCTAATACCCACACTCGGGCCCATCTAAACTAGCAACTCTTTTTTGCGTTAGTAAGAACCCGCTTCACCGGCCGAATGTTCTTAGGCGTCACTCTCGTGTTAGACTGGACTGGCCTGCTGGCGACGAGGAGATCAGGGCTCGAATCTCAGTTGGGTGTACTGAGAATGGTTTTTCCCACTATGGTTTTCCACTCTTCCTCCACGCAAATGCAAGGACACTTCGTTTAAATTCAACCTTCCTCGTCCCTAACCCATTAGCCTAATAGTACTGTACATATACTTATAATCTGGGCAGGTAGTAAGACGCAGTGCTTAAATAAAAAAATAGTTATCTTTATTATACTATATTATAGTCTTATGTATTTGACTCACATTGCACAAGGTCATCGTTGACGGAAAGCTCGGGACTCGATCCTCGGGTGGGTGCCTTGAGGATGTTTCTCAAATGTACCTAAATTTCTTTTTATATTATTTCTCCACGCTAATGCCAGTGCAACAGAGCTAAGATTCGACTTAATAGAAATCATTCTTAGCTTTTATTTAGAAAGACGCACTCTCGTCATGTTGGTGCTGCACGCGTTTTATCTTGAATGGCCGAGTCTCACTCCAGACTAGATGAAATGCTTGTTTTGATTTTCTACTCTCTTCCCAGGCATGTACAGGTGTGTATTGCCTTTCAATTTCAGCTTCATACTGTTTCTCTGCTATGAGAGTGTCCTAAAAATAATAATAATAATAATAATAATAATAATAATAATAATAATAATAATAATAATAATAATAATAAATAACTACCTCTATGCGCGTGCGTGTGACGTGTGACAAACACCTATTCGCTTGACCTCACGACAAGAAAAAAAAGCGCAACCTTCACGCACATGCGCGCCAGACCTACTTCGTTATTGTTACCATTGTCACACGAACCCTTCCAGGTGTCCTATTACAACGAGTTGTCCACTTTTACACCAACCCACAGTGCGGCCTAAACCTCAAGTGAACCTCGATTCAAACAAAAAAATAGTATACAGGGGTTTTTGAGGTCGCTGATTATGAATCCAAAGTCAAAATTACTGTAAACAAAATGGCGAATCCAATATGGCGTCCGCATATTTGAAAAATATATCAAACCATGTTGAAAACTAGTACATATATGGCGGTTTTAGGGTTCGCTGACTATGAATCTAAAGTTAAAATCACTGTAAACAAAATGGTGGCCACACATTAGAATAAGTTATCAGACTTTAATGAAAACTAGATATATGGGATTTTTCGAAGTCACTAATTACAATACTCTGAAAAGATTTTGTTTATTATAATAACATTTTTAAATACTACACAAAAATAAAATCCATATAAGTAAAGGAAGACTTTTTGCTTAATATAACAAAAACATTTTAAAATATCACAAATAGTTAGTCCAAATTAATTAATTAAACGAAGAAAATTAATTTGTTATGAAAGCAACATTACTAAGGGTTATTATGAACCAATTAATCCGAATCATTTTCCAGAGTCAAGCTGGAATCCACGTCACGCGTCGGAATCAGAATCAACTTCCGAATCAGTTTCATTGATAGGGCCATGCTCCATTTCAGTTTCAACCGTTATTTTAGGAGAGAGTAATAATTCTACAGCTTCCCGGAATAAACGCTTTAGTTTTTCCTGTGGAAGGTTTCTGATACTGGAAATGTACGTATCAGAAGTTACCAAGAGCCGATTGAAAATATCTTCCATTGTTTTGGCTTTCGAACGCTTTCGCGAGATGTCTTCACGATATATTTTAGTATCTTTGTTTCTAGCTTCTTGAGCATCTTTGGATGGTTGGCCGATTGGTAACAATGCATGAGCTATTATTTGTGGACCGTGAATTAATATATTGTGCACTGAAGTAGGCATATGACAGCACGGGTATAGTTCGACTAATTTTATTGCAGTTTCCACCGCATGTTCTTGAAACTTCTCACAATTTATCTCATGGCCACTCAAAATAATCTGTAGAATCACGTGAAAGCGTTTGATTAAACATTCATCCAACCCTGTTATCGAAGTATATACAGCTGAGTTTTCGAAAAAGCGCTGAGCTGTATTTCCATCATTTGTACTTTCGTATCTAGGCTTTGGACGATCGACGGTTAGCCCCAATTTTAAACTGAATCCCTTTTGAATTATCCTCTTTTGGTCTTCTGTAATCTGCTTCTCTTTCGCACTACGCGTTTGCAATTTTTTTAATGCTGAATTTGTGAGACAAATAAACATAAACGAAAATAAATAAAGGGAAAACTAACTATCTTTATAAACTAAATCTTTTAGAAGTGCGCGCCAGTTTTATTTTTTGTTTTTATTTCGATATTGAAATGATGAAAACAAAATGTATATTACTATTTTGGATTTCATAAATTATATGAATAAATATTACGTACAATAATTATTTTTCATAATTTATAAAAATAACTATTATATGTACGTAATATTTATTCATCTAATTTATGAAACATAAAATACTAATACATTTTCTATTTTTAAGAAAATCTTAAACAAAAATTATTGATAACATTTATTAAAAACACTGTTATAACATAGGCTAACTGCGTATAATCTGAATAGGTAATAAGACGCGTCGATAAAAAATAAATAAAAAACTGTTGATTTTTTAAGAACACCATGTATACGTTAAAACCAGTCACACTTCTATTACAGTAGGTAGGGCCTATATTCTCTCAACACCGGTCGTAACGCACTGCATGCCCGGTCGAGCAACACATACATGCAAAAAATAAATGATTGCAGCATTATTGGCAACTATCGGCAGCTAATTTTTATATATTTCACAAGATTTTAGAGTGAACTAAAGCCCTAAACTTAGATCTTCATGTTATATGGTGTTATATGTAACTCTTCATGTAGTTGAAAATAGAAGTCTCTAAAACTTTTTTGATGTCTTAATGGCACCGAAATATGTTTGATTAAAGCAAGATAAACATTAAATTTAAGTTTTATCAATGTAAAAACACTTTCTACATACCTGCAAGAGTCATTTCTATGACGTATAATTAAGATCGAACACTTTACTTCAAAGTTATTTCATTTATAGCTAACAGTAATTTTTTTTTTTTTTGCTTTTTGCGCGATGCGTGTAATCTAAACGAAGGTTAACTTTGAACTGAAGTAACAACGCAGGTATAAAGAGTAGGCCCCTTCCTCTTTTGCACTTAGATGCACCGATCATCCCTCTATCCAATCAACAGGTCAGATTTTTCAGAATCAAAATTTCATTTTTAAAGGTTTTGGCCAGGTTTTCGGGATTTGGCCGCACTGTGCGACCCTGCTAGGATGTTTGGCCGAGCAGGCTACGCAGAAAGGCGGGGATGATGATGGACGTGGAACTATTGCCTGAAGCCGGCTCCTCTTTGGAACAAGGAAAATTAGGGTCGTATTTATAGTCTAGTCTCGTGAGTCAAACAATCTTCCGGTATACTAAGGATCTAGTCTCGAGAGTCAATAATCTCCTGTTATACTAAGGATTTTATGTGTAGTCTAGTTTCTGTGTCAATCAATCTCCCGGTGTACTAAAGATCGTATGTATAGTTTGGTCTCGAAAGTCGACCAATTTCCTAGTATACGAATAACAAACCGTTCAGGTCGAATGGAAGATTGGCAGACCTCCTGAAATCGTCTCTACGGCACTTATATTCATTATGTTAATCAATGGTGGTTGTTAGTATGTTAACAAATTCCACCATATCAAAGGAAATAAAGATTGTTTTTAAATAAAACGCTGGTTAGAGAGGCTTAAGTTTGATTTTCAGCTGAGCACATTATTTGTGTTTTATCTGTTCGTGTTATGGTTTCCCATCCGGTTCAACTTACTGATATACTAGCAAAGCACAATAATAATTTTCATTCTTCTTTATTGAGGTGCTGGCCAACAATCACAATTTCCTGTAAAAGGCTGGCTTATATATATGTATATAATTTCCTATAGTAATAATAAAATCCTATAATAAAGTTAACAAGGAAAAGAGAGATTATACGACAGTAAAAGATGGTAATTTAAAGCATAATATGTAAATAAATAAAAAATAGGAAAAAAAAAGAATTTGTATACAATTCAAGGTGAAAACATAAAAATAAAGTCAGTATAGAAATGGACGTTTCTTATATTATTATGATAAGCTTAACGGAGGGTTATAAAACGGTCGTTAGTGTATATCACCCAGTGCAACTCTAGCTACAGTCCGATTTAGATTAGAAGGAACTTTTTTTTACACTTGTATTAAATTTGTTTTAGTAATTTTATATCAATACGTAAATTCATGTTATGTCTATACTGTAACGTTTGATAGATGGAATAAATAATTATAGAATAATGCTATTATTATATTAAAATGCCATCAATGTTGACCGCAAAAAAAGTTTGTATTGTCTACAAACTCCTTTCTGCCAGAATCCGACTATACAAGAGGATGTTTCCGTGGGGAAACAATTGTGTAAGTCTAATTGGTTTCCGCCACGATAGTGCATTAATTTGTTTTTATTTTAGCACGGCTAGTGCGGTTAATTTTTAAGTTGCAAAACACACGGGTAATATTATTTAAAGCTCTTGCACTGCTTGAACACGATGCTTATAACGTAACACATCATATTTTTAATACACAACCCCACTATTTATTCCTAAAGAGTATTCAAATGTATACTGTCAATAAGTTTAATACAGAACCGTTAACCACTAATAATATATAATTTTGGGGAATAGAATCAACACACCTCCCCAAAAAAGAAATACAAAATCAGAATCGGAATATATAAAATATTTAGATTTATTGATTCTTTCGCATCAGCAACTTTAAAAAACTAAACTTTTATTTGGAAAATCAAAACAAAATTAACTGCCTAAGTAAGGCAAAGCTACTGAGTTGTAAAATATTTCCTATTTTAAATTTAGCTAACATCAATTTCCCTATATTGGCTAATCGCAAAATTGCTATAATATTGGCACCGCCAAGTCTAATTCTATCACAATTAAATTTATACAAAAATGTATGGATTGCGAGCTGTGAAAACTGTTTTAAAAGTTTATTTTGCATTGTTTTATTGTTTTAGTATAAAAGGCTTATAGTTTAGTGAATTTACAAATTTAATTATATTTATGAAAGATTACAAAAGTTATAGGTACGTACTACCAAGTTAAAATAACCGTAATCCTTAAAATTTTAAGTTCGAAAGCTAAGAGCCAAAGCCCTCAAAGTATCTTGGAACCTAAACTGGAACCCACTAAAGAAAGTTTCGATTCTACTTCTTGAAACTCGAAAAGCTAACATTTACGTAAATTAAAGAGATATTAAATTTTGTTAAAAAAATCATTTAACTTTCGATATATTTTGTTTAAAAAATATGCTGAAATGTGACACTAACACACGGGAATCGAACCAGGTCTAGATATTGGTTTCAACATAACATACATTTAAATACATATTTGTTAACAGCTCTGTTATCCTTGCCAAACGTATTCGATATTTTAACTAAATTTGATAAATAAAATAAATGATCTTAAATTTAGAATACTGTAGGTACCTCAAACAGTTTAACTGATTTGCTGGAGTTATTTTTGTAAAGGAAAATATATATAACGTGAATACCTAATACCATTTATTTTTTAGTTTTTTAAAACTCTCATCCGTTGAAGTGAGCTTAAATGACGATTAGAGATTCGTGGGAAAAATTGTTACAGCTGAAAGGTACAACTTAACGTTCAGAACAGGTTTGTTGGGAAATGAATGGAGAAGCGCTCTATAATGTTTTTATTCAAGTGGTTCCACTCCCACCTTATACGCCTCATCAAGTCTAACAACAATATTAAAGGTGCCCGTGGCAAATCATTAAAATAAAAATATTGGGCGTGATAAGTGCATTCTTTTGACAGTCTATTTGCAGAAAGATATTTTTGTCGGATAAAGTTGCAGTAGAATAAAATATTTGGCCAGAAACATGATCTCTATAGCTTATTTTTATTACAGGGTAACTTCATACTTGGCATTTGGCAATCTTGGGACAACTCAAAGATTTAGTTGGTCAAGGAAAATGTAAGGGATTATTTACATGAGTACAGAAATTTTGTCATTATTCAAGGAATCTGAAATATTTTGAAAACATATGAAACTAATCTCTTTCCAAAAAATAGTGCAAGAGAAAATAATATTAGGCCTAATGAAATAAAATGTGATTTTTATAATAATATATGTAATGACAATAACAGTATCTACAGTCCAAATTTAATAGGAAGAGCCTTTTAGAAAATACTTTATTTTATGGTTTGATAACATTTTAAAATAGTATCAGTGTTATTTTATAATTATTAATAATTTATTTCAAAGTGACAGCCACATTTCACATGATCCAGCGTATGAGTACATGAAAATAGATCTAGTAAATTTTCTAGCTATTGTTATGAAAATTGGACTGTACTTTCAACCTTGGGAAACAGCATAGGTACATATACCTCAGTTTTAGCTTATGTGGTGCTGACTGACAGCTCACAGCTGACTTCTGACGGCTTTGAAAAGCTACCAGACCAAATTATGTATCCCTACGCCGAACCATATGATCTGCAAAAACCATGTCTTTAGCAGTTGTCACTTCTGACAGTCAAAATTTAGATATATACCTAACTGTTGACTGTCAGAAGTCAGCTGTGAGCTGTCAGTTAGCACCACAGAAGATAAAACTGAGGTATACATTTTATAATCTAGCTTTTAATTACTAAATCAAATTTTGTTAGCACTGCATCTTACTACCCGCTTAAGTACAAAATACGCTAATGGTTTTAGGGATTAGAAAGGTTCTATTTAAAGGAAGTGTACTCGAATTCGCATGGATGGAGAGTAGAAAACCATTTAGGAAAACCACCCTCAGTACACCCGACCGAGATTCTAACCTCAAGCTCCCCGTCATCTGCACCCTAGTCCATTGCGTGTGTAGTGCCTTAGACCATGCGGCCACCGAAACGGGTTTAAATTAGATCTCGTTACTGGGACACGTGTAAGTTTATTTATTTCTTAAAATGTTCGAAGTCATTTGACAGTAAAATTTCTATTACACAATTTTAGCAAGTGCATAATTATTAGTTATAAATATTGATTCAATAATTTCAACTCATTACATTTCACGAGTAAAACATGCTATTTTATGCTTTTCATGTACCATTGTTAAGGGGGCCGCCTAGGTAAGCGAGAAATTACCGTGCAGACGTTCAGCTCTAACGCAATATTTAATTCTACGATGCGTTATTTCAAAATCTGGTTCACGCCAAAATAAAGTCGAAAGATTCCAACAGGGCTCTTTTTCCTCAACAGCCCTATAATTTAAGTCTTATTAATGAAAAAAACTAAATAATAATGTGACATCAGCTCATTTTCTAAGATATTTTAAGCACATTAATTTTGTGGCGCTATGAGATCAGGCTTGATAAAAAAGGTATTTAAATTTAGCCTTCCTCCAACAAATGCAGTAATTTTTTGATGGTCTCATAACAGAAAATGTTAAGATATTTGGGTGTGACGTTTGTAGATACAACGCAGAACATAATATGCCAAGCCGGTTAGATACTCCCAACTAATGAAACACCCTGGCAAAGTGGACACCGACTTCTTTGATCGTTGTTGCTGGAATGGACTGATTGCTATTTGCTATCCTTTCCCATATAACACACTTTCCACCCACCTATGTTAAATTCCCTGCTAAAATGTTACACACTCAAAAAATCTTTGTGATTCATAATGTCGAATGACCTTAAACTGTCCAAGTGAATATTCAACTCTCGGGGACTCTCGTCATTATTGCCTACAGAGACGGAAAATAAAATACTGCATGCGGTGCAGAACTGATGCAGACCATTAAAAACGTGCGCAACGCTTCGCTAGGAATTGGACGCTAAATACCTCGAGCTCTCGCATTTCTGCTCTCCATTGTTGCGCAACACGCGACGGCATGTCCTAAACATTACTTCTGTCCCCTTGGGTTCAACTCGAGCAAATAATACAACTTCGTAGTTCACAGATACAAGGGACCTTGGGAATTCCCCACTTCGCGTTATTTTTCTACCTCGTCATAGGTGCACACTGCAACGCACGTAAAAAAATATATATATTCCGTCACGTGACACCTCTACTGGCCAATAAAATTTCGAGCTATGGCTGGTTCATACAAATAGCTCTATTGTTGCACACTAGCGCTCCTTGTTGAACAAATGAAGCATTGTTTATTGGTTGGCTGGTTCTTCTCTTACGTTTGCTTTGTAATGTCTTTTGTTGTGTTGACATCCATTTGAAGCTTTTATTATGTTTTTCAAAATGTTGAATTTGTTTAGTATATTATGCTATATAACAAAATTCTGAGTGAAAGTTTAGTAGTCTACCTACTTTTGTAAATATACCCTCCGTCTACCCTGACAGGTATTAAGTCTGCATTGTACGTTTTCACCATTTATTTATGTATTGTATTTATTTTTATACATTCGGGTGAAGTTAGGGCAAGTTTGCCCTCTCATACACATGACCAATACATAAACTAAACAAGCTTATAGTAAAAAAAAGTAACCATCATTGACTAAATTTTAAATGTAATAGTTAGAATACCTCCATTCATTACTTCATTCATCCATCATTTGTGTACAAAAAGTTTTGTCATGTTTACAAAAGTATGAAGCACTAGATTCGTCTAGAAATAATATCTCGTTTGAGTGAGGATTTGAAAGCAGCCAACAGTCAAGTAAGTCCCTCAGTGTAGGGAGGTAGCCCCATTACACGCCAGTGATGCCGCAACTGAGAATGGACGGGAATAAACTTCAGATTTGTGAATTGGAATGCTTATAAGGGTGGAGTTTTCAACTTGTGTATTAAGCTGATGCTGATTTTTTAGTAGATTAAAATCTGTTTCTAAGTACTGCGGTGAGGAAGTCTGTAATATTTTGTGTAGAAGACTGAGGGGATATAGATTGGTGTAGCTTATAAATAAAGTAATAATATAGATAGACCATCAAGGTAAGAATGATATCGTTCAGGGTAAATAGATTGTATGTATATATTTACCCGCCTCCACTAGTCGCCCTCCGTTAGTACATTATCATTTTATTTGTATCTATAAATATTTCCCAATAAAATACTTGTGTTCGCGCTTTATTTATCAACAGTTCAATAATAAAAACTCTATTCTCTGGAATTTGTTTCTTTTGTGAAGCGTTTACTTTAACAATTTTTATTTCTCTACCGATACGTTATACAAATATTATTTGTTTAGTATCTTAAACTCATTGTTCTTTAAAAAAAAATATACACGCATTTCCCCCCCTCAAGTTAATGCTGTCACATAAAGGAATATATTATTATCAAAATACTTTGCTACAGTAGTCATAAAATTAACCATAGTATATGTTTCGTTTTCTAAACCGGGAAATATCACTTTAATCTACCATTATATTTGTATTTGTATGATTTATTGCACCTGTGAATCTATTACGACTTTTTTTTAATAAGGAAATTATCTAAGTAGGCCTCTATATCTGTCTATATCTCTAAATAAAACTTAGGCATCTCGTCTTATTAAATTATCAGGTTGTAACGCATATGTACTAATTACTATATTGAGCTAGGGATGAGGAAGTTTGAATTTAGAGGAAGTATGCCAGCATTTGCTTGGAGGGAGAGTGCAAAACTATTTTGGGAAATCACTGGTAATTTTGTAGTGAGTGGTGGCAATCCTGTTACACAAATGCTGAGATAACAGGTTAAATCAGTATAAAAATATTCAATATTTTTGTGAAGAACCCCATGAATCGAGCCAGTGTCTTCTATAGCTCATCTACGGTAGGAGTGTGGGTAAGTGATAACTAGCAGAAGGTTCTCTATTGTAAACATTGACTGAAAGTCACCAACGTCAACATAGTCGAAAATAATTATTATTTGCTTAGTAATACTATGTTATCGATAAAAAAAGTTTTATCAAGCGATTATAATAATACTTCTAGCCAATGTTTGCAATAAAGAACCTTTTGTTAGCTGTCACTTATCTACACTTCCACCATAGATGAACTATAGATTTGTGGCCGGCCACTCTTTAACTACTTGGCGTTAGGTAATTAATCATTCAAAATGGAATGTTCTAGTCCAGGGTATTGCACAAATAATTCTATCGGGAGCGCCAAATGAAAAAAAAGAAAAGAAAAAAAAAAAGGCCAAAGAATTTTATCCATTAATTTTTCTCTAAAAATTATCTAAAACAAATTATAAACACACATAATATAATGAATGGCATGAATAATTTTAAATACATTGAGAATGTATAACATTCATAAATATCTTAGTGGCTTGGTTTGTTTTTAAGTTCGTTCAGAAGAGTTATATGACGGGGTGTAAGATGAGTTAAACTGTGAGGAGGTGATTCCTAAGAGAGAAAACAGATCATTATAATTATGTAAGTCGGTTTCTAAGATCACTTTTCGTAAGTCTCATGGCTGAAAACGATTGATCGCATGAATATGAGGATGCAAACAATGCCATGTATTTTTCGACATGATTTACCAAGTTAAGAAAAGTTGATTTATTTAAACATAAAAATACAGTTTTGTTGTGTTTTAAAAAGCCTGTTTCACAACGCAACACATTTAATTATTTATCCCGTGAGCCAGATTGAATACATCGGCGGACCATATTTGTTCCGCGGGCCGTAATTTGTTAATCCCAGTTTTAGTCTAGTCCAAATTTGCATCAGTATGTCAATTTAACTAGAATATTAATTTTAAGCTACGACTAACCATTTTGTAACAGGGCCTCGGTAATGGTCGAGAAAGTTGAAGTACTGTGCTTTGGGCGCAAACTAATTAGCTTTGAAATGGTGCAAATTTTGGTCGAGACGAATTTTAGTCTTCGATTATTTCGAAAACAGCACATTGTGTTTAAAAGTTTATCCAAATTCTTTATTTTGCTCATTTTCACTCAAATCACATTTTTTTAAATGTTGCGGGCATTTCCAACAAGGTGAACCAAACCGCTGTGATAAAACACTGCATTGCCATACAAAGGCATGAAGTGTAGACCGCGAGCTAAACATTGGCGAGAGGCGTCGAGCCTACTTTGCAGGCGTTATCAAAAATACCAAACGCTTGCTAATCGTTTATTCCGTAATATGTTATATGTGACTACAGTTAAATTTTATGACATTATTACTGTTGACAAATACTTTTTTCAAAATAAAAAAAGAATTATTGTCTATAAATTATTTCACCAAGTTTTTCATAAACTAAAGTACGTAATTAACAAATATTAATTACTTATTCATTTTACACAACGTTTAGCAATAATGACTGGGATAAAACATTATTTTATATATTAAATAAAACTAACAAAATACATTATTAATATATAATTTATTAAATATCCAAGCTATTATATTTGTTAATTACGGCTATGGCCGCATCTAAATATCATATTCATTAAATTTAAAAGTGACACCTGGACACGACAATCGAACCCGATACCTTTGGCTTGGTACGACAGTGCTCTAACCATTGAGCTATCATTAATATACATTATTAAATACTTATAACATTTTGTTACAATACTTGATGATGTACTATTTCTCTTCCAACTTGCTTTGTCTACTCTGCCTACACGCTCCGTGTCTTACTACCCGTTAGGGTTATCCGCATACTCGTATTACTGGTGTAGGAAGGAGAAAATTAGTATTTAGAGGAAATGTACCAGAGTTCGCGTGGAGAGAGGTAGAAAATCACCTCATAACACCCAGCGAGGATTAATATTCTAACCTTTCCGTCACCCTCAAACCACACTAGATAGGACTAACCTCCCCCCTCCCATGTACACTGTTGTTTGTACTTTGCCAAGCAACCTGGTTTAAATAAGGTGTAATAACTTATCTCTCAAGACCCCTCCTCCCCCGCGTCCCCCCATGGTGAATTGTCTGAGAATGTCCGAGTCGGTTGAAAGTATACTCTTAGGGTAATGAGGTGCTAAATATCATGACGCAACTCAGCCGTGCATGAATCGCAGGTTATTAATGACTGCAACAGGTCGTGCAAGGGATGGAATTTGCTTCATCCATCAAATACTTTCACAAAGATTTAATTTTTTTAATTTTTCGCTGTAGTCGCCAAAGATTAATCGCCTTTAAAAAAACTACATTAATTTCCTGTACTTTTAGACACTTACTAATGTGAAATAATAATGATAACTTATTTAAAAAAATAATAATTTGCAGACAGAACAAAAAGCTAATTAATTAAAAACAACACGGAGTTAAAATGCGTGGTGAGTTGCCGAAATGTGTTATCCTGATTGTTTAGATTCTCACGCATAGTATTTGTTGTATCTAAGTTTTTTATATACATCAAAGGTTAACATATTCAGGTCAATTATATTAATCAAATCGAATTGGTAAGGTTATAGAAAAAATCACTTTCGTTGTCTCCTCATATTTTCAAAATATCATATAAAACAGATATACTCAATGTTTGAAGAATAGTATGACCAATATTTTACAATTTAAAATATACTGCTTGAAGGTTGAATCTGTAACTTTAATTACTTTAAAGTTTTTAGTGAGAGTTAAAATAAAATGTTGGTTTTACTTCAATTGGTTAATGTGTTTTATTTATTCCTTAGCTTTCTACTGAAGCATAGTAAAATTGTATGATATCACTCTCTTTTACGCCGTATTGAATGTCAAAAATCGACTATGACTCACTCTTTGACTAAATAAACTCAAACACATTTATCAACTATAGCAAAAATCGTTGAACTTTATATATACAAAAAATAGCGGACGTAAATCAAACTTAGGTTGACTGGTAATAAAAACGATCTCAACTTTGTCCGACAATGATGATGAATGTGCTCCCTGCACACACGAGATCTCATTCCTCCTCCCACCCTCTTTCCCTCCTTTTGGACAGGGTAGGAGGAACCCCCCCACCGCCGACAACCGGTCTCTGTAAATTTGGCGAGGGATCCCGGTGTGACGGCTCCCGCAGCTACGCGGGGAGAACCGCGTGGCCAGTTCGTGAGTAATTAGGGCTGCTCCATTAGATAGATTGTCGGCGGCCTAATGAAGCGATTAGCAAACCTCCTCTTGGCCATCAAGATCACCAGTTGTTTGTGTATTAGGTTGATTTATCAGGATTTCAGGTTCTCGGCTTAACGTATTTGATACATCATTATTATCCTTCGGTTAGGATAGTCTTACTTTTTAATTATTAGGATGAAATCTTGGGAGGTATACTAGAGTTACAATTTAAACATATTTTATTTTAATAAAACTGGGAATAAACTCGGCGCAAGGGGGCTTGTCTCTGAGCTGAAGGCCAGGATTCAAATCCTGGTTGGGTTCACTCAAGTTTGTTTTGCAACTCTTTCTTAAGATAAATTCCTCTTAATTATCTTCCGTATTCCAAAATTATAAGCTTAAGTCGTTATACAACAATCACGTATTATTTAAATGCTATTTTTGCTGATATTTAAATAAAACAATTTTAAACAGTAACTTTAAATAAAGAACTAGTTCAAATCTAATATTATGGTTGTTTATTAACTATGATTGTTTCTTTTAGAGATTTTATTAGTTGTATATATTTTTTTTAAATTTCCAGCTGTCCATGACCTTCCTTCACCAACACCTGTGTTACTTAATTCCAGTATTTCTTACTTTCGTAATGTATATACAAATCTGTTCGTATTTTGAATGAGACATGATTTGTTAAAATAAAATTAATATAATATGTTGCTTAAAATTGGTTGACCACTTAAAGATAGATAGGTCTGACAATTTTATAACATAAATATAAACGTTGCTTGAAAAACGTTTCCCTAAAAGCACAAATTAACGTCTACTCTCTAAGTTTACTTCCCCCCGCTCCCTTAACTCCCTCCAACCCTAAACAGAGATTTGTACACATCAGTTTTATTTGACTAATTAACGGCCCCTTTTTTATTTAAACTTCATATACACACATTATAGACATATTTACAAATGCACACATGGTATAGTAATTTTATTTTATTATCTTTTATTAAAGTGCTAGCCAACTCTCAATAATAATAATAATAATAATAATAATAATAAAAGGGGTGGATCGGTTCTGTTACTAGAATCCACTGGTTCCTAAATAAAAACCGGAACCGATCTCGGTTCCAATATAAATTGCCTCTCGGTTTTTAAATTTGATTAAATCTTTTAACCTCTTAATTATATTAAAATAGCTACTAATTAGACATCCATACATATTTGACACACAACTTTTATTTAATTCTAAAATAAGTTATATATTTCTTGGCACATGTGGCTGGTTATAGTTGTTATTGATGTCGCGTTTACATGCTTTAGTGGAGTTCACTTGGTTTGAGATTAGTTTGGAACAGAGAACCGAAGTAATAGAACCGAAATAGGAACCGATACCGCTGAAAGGTTGGACCCGGCCCATAACCAGCACATATATACATGGAGTTTACCTTTTAGAATATACTTAATGTTCATATGGTAACACTTTTCTCATTTTTCCATAGAAAATATCACCCGCTTCATTGGCCGAATGATCTAAGGCTTCACTTTTGTGCTAGACTGGCCTGCTGATGAAAGGGAGATCAGGGTTCTAATCCCGGCTAGGTCCACTGAGAGTGGTGTTTTCCTAAATGGTCTCTTACTCTCCTTACACGCAACCAAGGGCGCACCCACGGGGCTTGGGGGGGGGGGGGCTTGGTGGCTGAAGCGCCCCCCCCTCCCCAACTAAAGGGCCTCCTCCAGAAAATTAAGAATATTACAAACATACTGTATAGATATAATTATTTTCACGGAAGAGCATAAAGATGTTGATGTCACTGTAAAAAACTAGAAATGGTTAAAATCTTTACTCTTTGTACATACAGTTTTTAAGTGGGTACAATAATTGAAACTATTATTTTAGAGCAATTATGTAAACACTATTGTATCAGGAAGAGGGGAAGGGGCCCCCACCCCCGCCAACTGCAAATCCTCGGTGTGAGGAAGTATGTGTAAACCCATACCTGTTACCCAATGGCGTACAGTGACAGAGGGTAGGCTGGGGTTCGATTTTGGTACAAATTAGCTTAAATATTACCATTTGCATCCTTTAAAATCAAACCCCCGCTTTTTATGTGGCATCGCTGATTATTCATCTTTCTTATCACCCTACTTAAACTCAAATTTCCAAATATTACAGCAATTGAAATATATAATGGTACAATTATGAAAATTATTATGTAAAAAACTTCTCCCCCCCAGCTCAAAATCCTGGGTGCGCCCCTGCACGCAACTGAGTATAGGTTACCTCTAAAAGGCTTCCTTCCTCATCGCTACCCCATTAGAGTAATGATCATATAATATGAGTATAACCTGAGCAGGTAGTAAGACGTGGTGATAAAAGAACAAACAAATAAACATAAAAAAAATATCAGATGATTATCTATCTTTGTCAACAATAGGTTTTAAGTATCACGTAAGTTTTTTGAAGGCAGGGAATATAAAGTGTTGAACTGATGTCATAAAACAATAGGTCTAGTTTTGTTTTGTTTATTATGAAAACCTAATAGATTAATATTTAATATTTTCAAATACGATATTTTTAATCATTATTTTTCTACAATTCAAATTTATTTCGTCTTTCTCAAATACACAAGCACGTGCGTAAATAACTATACGTTTTTTTTGTTGTTTTTTTTACTATTTTAACTTTTAAGGTTAATGTTTGCCATTAATGAATGTATACCTTTGACATAATTTTTCATTATTTATGAAACGCCTCGCGATTATTTTTCTTTCTTGATGCCATCATTAACACTAGAACCTTTTTTGTCAGTCGATAAAAAAATTTACCGTACTAACAGAAGGTAAATAAATAACTCGCGTATAGGCTATATAAAAAAATTAATGCTGCCAATGAACGAAGAAAAAACACCACTCACGAATTGGCTCGAAGGCTGTTGTAAATTTGTTCCGATGAACTTTAAAGATAAACAAATAAATTTGTTAAGCGATTAGTTTGGTCAGCACGTGAGATAGATATGGCATCATTTGATTGATGGTCATTTCTAAATGGTTATACATTTATCTCGACCGTTTCTGCATACATAATGAGATCAGCCCAAACAATTATCTCTATTTTTTCATATTTCAAGCAAGTGCAATTTTTGGTCAGTGACACTGAACTGCCTGGGCTGAGATATTGGTTCCCCCGTTAAGTGCTGATACTTTTACCTAATTTATGTATTTTTATCAAGCTATAAAGTTACTTTATTATACCTTGATTTTCTTAGGAATGGAAATTTAAAGTGCTTTTTAGAAAATACAATTTTTTTTGCTGTCAATATTGACAACATATTAATATATCATTAGTGTTATTTTATAGCTATTGATAATATCTATCAAAAGTGACGGCTACATAACACAAGACTGGACGTATCAATACGTGAAAGTACAGTAGTTATAGTAACGTTTTCTAGCTGCGAGATACGTCCATTCCTAAGAAAGTTGGGGTGTATAATATATTATTTCTTTAGTCAGGTCACCATAATTTAACCGTTTATGCCAGGCATGTCCAACCTTTCCCAGACTGAGGGCCGCATGAGTTCTTGGGGAAGTGGTCGGGGGCCATACATACACTTTTGTAGGACCTTTTGCCCAAATATAACAAAAACATGAATGAATAATTAATTATTTTACCAATACACACATTCGCTACACAAGTAAAATTATACTTAAATTTATTCTGAAAACTTTATGTAAACTAGCGAGTATTTACGTCGGCTCCAAGCGCCTAATTGGTTGTTTCTTTCTGCAATTTGAAATATTTCGATTTGACATGATGGGCCGCGGGATTGACATGTCTTGCTTAAAACGTTACTTAAGAGACAGCACAATCAAATGTTCTTGGGAAGAACCTTATTATGACAGCTATAAAAATTACTTTATCTACTTTCCCATATTTATTCAAGTCATGTAATATACAGCTATCACTTTTTATATAATATAGTATAATATTAATACCTATAAAATAACACAAATTATATAAAAAGTTATAATTATTGACTGCAATTTTTTTTCTAACGTTCTTTCTAACCAAATTCTACTATATTTCACATCACGACCAATCTTTCAACTCATACGGATTTAGGATTATTGCAGTGTCCTTAGATAAATGTTCGTGCTATGCATTTATCTTTTATGTCTTATAAATATCAATACTAAGGATATCTGCTCTATAAATTTGAGTTTATCTTAATAAGGTAACTTGAAATGAAGTAGTAACGTGTAATTCGCAACGGCAGACACGTGGGAAAGTCAACAGTTTCGACTATTTTGGTTTTCCGGCGACTGAGAGGTTGGGATTCGAATCCCGGCGAGTGTACTGATATACTTTTTCCTTAAATGGTTCTCCACTTTGAATGCAAATGCGGGTAAATTTATTGTTAATTCTTTATTTACCAGTCCTACAGTATAAATATGTGGATATCGCTAATAATCAGTCATAAATTGGAACATGGAAAAAAAAAAGTGCAACATACTCTCAGTATTCAATCAAGCCAGATTGTAAGTCTATCATAAAAATATGTTTTAATTTTTTTCTTAAATACTTATTTACTATGTTATAGTAAATATTACATATTGTACTTGCAATTCTTAAATAAATACTAGAGCGTTACTGCTTTTTTATTATTTATGGAAATTATCTTCTTTTAACACTAGGAAAACTTTCTTTTTAAATAATAACCGCGTTTTTATCTCTGTTCAGGTTATACGCATAGTTATTCTAATAATTACTCTAATAGGGTGGGGATGAGGAAGGAAGCATTTTATAGATAATCTACTCATATTTGCGTAGAAGAAAAGTAGGAAACTATTTAGGAAAAACCACCCCTAGTAGTCGACTGGGCTTCGAACCCTGATCTCACCGTCAGCAAGTCAATCTAACACGCGTATAACACTTTAGACCGTTCGAAGGACAATTTAATCTAATAAGCCAACGATGAAAGCGTTAGTTAAAATCAAATTTCTATAGCCTACTACTATTCACTTGGAAAAAGAACGAAATATTACTTTTATTTGAAAAAAAAAAAAATAGTCGTCACTTAACCTGTTTGGGCGCCAGTCGAGCACGCTCACGCGATACGCCGTGGTTTGTTAAATTAGTCTAAAATATTTCCTGTGTTCAATTATTTATATTATTGTGATTCTTTTAAGCGCGGAAAAAATATTTTTAACTGTTTTAAATCATTTATATTTGATACAGGGAAATATTTTCATGGAATTATTCATTTATAAAAATGTGTGATATTTGCGGGGGGAAAAACTACCTAGTATTTCTACACGTAATTCATTGTTGAACAATGTCAGAGCTCTGGTAGGAACTCTTAGAAAATATAAAATAGTTTTCTTGCGGTCCACTTTTGATAACATTTTATTATAGTACCAGTGTTAATACTATTTATCATTAGTGACAGTGAAGATCACAACACTTGCAATATCTATCTCGTCTATATTAATAAAATGAAGAGTTATTTTGTTTGTCATGTGTATTGCGTGATATTTACCCCAAGCAGAGGTTTGAAATTTTGAAAATTAGTAGCCCCCATGCACGAACATACGCACCTCGAATCCGGAATTTGAACATTTTGATTTTATATTTTTAATTAATTAAAATCCGTGTCGTAAGTAATTCAATATAAGGCCCCGGGTAACGCAGGGCTTAAAGGTACTAACTTTAAAGTTACCTTCCACTTATAATCGTTAAACTAAAAATAATTCTCCCGGGCAACGCCGGGTACTTCAGCTAGTTAACATAAATTACAGTAATTTTAGTAACTTTTGTAAATGTTAAATACACCCCTTCCAACCAGAATCCTTCCATAGTAGAAAACCATTTAGTAAAGTGAATATATCAATACCGAGCAGATATGTTTAGCCTTAAAGTGGTTCTGCGCATGCGCGAACCGTGAACCGCAAGATAGTGTAAAGTCTGTTCACCGTAGGAATTGTTTTCTGAAAGGCCTTTTTCCCTACCAGAAATCTATTATATAGTAGGATATTGGTAGGAAAAAAGACCTTTCAGAGAATAATTCCTACCGTGAATGGAATTTATGAAGAAGGCTAATACCATCTTACACGAAGCCGCTCTATTAAAAAAAAGTTTTACTCTTCGAGATATGTTGTTATTCTTATTGTTGCTTTCTGTAAAAAACAACCTTTCTAAAGTGTTCCTCATTTAAATGTTTATATTAAATATGATTCAATAAGAGGACATTATTACTGGGATTACTTACAGTAAATTTTTTTTTTTTCATAAATCGACAAGAGTTGGCTGTGTGGATAGTGACTGAAAAGTTTTTTCATCTCTAGATCATTACCTCAAGTTGTTGAATGTAATATTAGTTTCCGAAATATTAAATAAAAATCATGTTTTACTTTGAGCACCAACTTTATTTTTAAGTACGCTTGTGTGAATTAAAGAGGAAATACAAATTAATTCCATATTTTTTGTTTCCAGTAGAAGGATTTCTGCCTTTCTTGACAACAGTTTTGTTTAGCATGTCTTACTACCCATTCAGGCTATACACCTATGTACTAATTACACTAATGGTTTAGGGATGAGGACGGGTTTAATTGAGAGGAAGGGCGCCCGTATATGCGTGGAAGGAGAGTGATAAACTATTTATGAGAAACCACCCTCAGTGCACCCGACCGAGATCGAACCCCGAGCTCCCCGTCTTCGGCAGTCTAGTCTTACACGAGAGTAGCGCGTTGGACCACGCGGCCACCGAAGCGGATAACAACATATTAATCTTTCCCGTTCTCAAGAACGTAGTGGCTTTAAATTTAATTATCTAAACAACATTAAAACATGCCCTGGTTTGAAACACGGCTGGATACGATGTTTAGTTATCCACATTATCGCCTCCAATTGATTTTGCGTGATATTATTTTCGTTTCAATGTGGATAATGGCCAATTATGGTCAACGCGCCATAAACTAATAGTAATAATATTAAAACTTTAATATTTACCTGATGGTATGTGAAGTAAGGCTCAAGTAGCTATAGTAATTGTATTTAAATTCCCAGGTGCCAATCACCCGTATTATTTCTAACGTGTATACTAAAGCAATTATGCAAACATTTCGACCGAGACAGTTTTTCACTCGCATATTAAGATATTATTTCCTAATAAATATCAACTCAGATATATTTGAAATGCTGGCCATCATTTATCTGAACGGATCATATTACAAAAGCCATATAGTTTTTTTTTTTCTTCTTCTGTAAGTCAAATTTCTATCATGGCTGCCGTGTCAAAGAAGACGCTTCATGAATTTCAATTAACTATTACATACAAATAGAGAAGTTATAAGACTATTAGACATGTATAGGAGGGAGGTCTTATCTTCAATCTGAGACTAGAGCAAAGATCAGCAATCTTTTTCCAATCAATTCTTGTTTCTTGTCTACCCAGCGTGTGTGTGTGTCTGTGTGTTTTCAACTATCTTCACTCGGAATTGCACAATGCCAGAAATAAACAAAGATGCTTTGTGTGGGTGTTTAAAAATCAAACAAATATATGTATGGTTATTGTTTACTGATGTTATCGGTTTTTTTATATGAGTAATTATAGCGTATACGAACCTGCATGGCAAAATAAAATATATGTTGATAGTACCTATGCCTGTTATTTTCAAAGGGAAATCTCTTCGTACTTAAAAGATAGATTAATTAACTTTATTATGTTCAATCTTTGTCTTAAATATTTAAATGTATTTTAATTAGTAACGTGTTTCAGCTATTCTATATCTATTTTAAATTACTTTAAAAATAACACATTAGTAAATACATTTAGTAGGCAGTTAATATTGCACGCAAAACAATATAGTTTTTTTTATTTTGTAAAGTATATAATAATAATAATAATAATAATAATAATAATAATAATAATATTTTGATAAAAAATTAACTCAAAACCATTTTTATTGTAATCTTATCCGTGAGTCTTTGTTCACTGTACACCTACAAAATCCAACACCGTGACGTGTGTGGCTTTGCGAACATTCTCACAGTTTTGACTAGACCGCATGTGAGACGTTTATTTGACGGTCCAAACATTTGACACGAGCAATGCTATATCATCAAAAGGGCTGCCAGGAGACAGGTGTTAATCAAGAGTGGCCGGCAGAAGAATGGGGTGGACTAAACACAGCAGCTGGTTTCTAGAGACGTGACTGCGACTTCACCTTGGCCGTACTGTCGGCACTTTTGAAGAAAATGCGTACATATTCTTCTAGTATTTCTACTCTGTAAGGTTCGTTTCCTTGCCTCTGTGTGAACAAACGGTAGGACATTGTCGGCGATGTGGTCATGTCAATGGATGGACACGGTCGCTTGTACTACTACCCTCTTTAGCCGAGTGGCAAAGTTCACAGTCACGCAGCACTTTGTTTAGAATTAGTCGAACGGCATGCGTTCAAAGTAAAGGTTTGTCACAGATATCATGCAGACATACATTATCTTAGTTTACCACTATGACTTATGTACTCGTGTCTTAAATAATAAAAAAAACTTCCTTATACAAAGCTCTAATATCAGCAAGATTTCCACGCACCTGGAAAACACAGGGGATTTTCTGTGCCTCGGGAAAACAGGGGAAATACACGGAATGCCACAAAATATTAAATAATTTCTTAAACATCTGTGAATTCAAAACATTTAATTGAAAGCTTTGTAGGGCGTCACACTCGTGTTAGATAGGCCTACTGAAGTCGGGGAGATCGGGGCTTGAATCCGGGTCGGGTCTACCGAGGATGTTTTCTTCCTAAACGGTTTCCCACTCTCCTTCCACGCAAATGCTGGTAGATTACCTCTAAAATGATTCCTCCCTCATCGCTACCTCATTAGAGTAATTAGTTATCCTTGCGTATAAATTGAACAGGTAGTAAGACATGGTGATACAAAAAAAAATCGAAAGCTTTGGTTAGTGGGGCTTTTCACTGAAGGAAAAGTGAACTCTAGTACTAAGCACAATTAAGGAGGGGGGGGAATACATTTTGTATCAAGGTCAACTCATCCTGTTCCAAACACCAATTACATTACCTCACATCGTCAATTTTATGAAAAATGCAATTTAATCTTTTTATATATTACTTCTGATTGCCAAACCATTCCTTCACCTCTGACAAGACGTGTATTAATCACAACTTGTGAATGTATGGAATGCCAGGCCTCCACCGTGGTTCGGATCTCACGTTAAATTGTAGGTCTTCCATTTCATCTCACAATCACCCTACCATTAAACATTAGCGTAAGTGCGTACAACCCGAACGGTAGTAAGACGCGGTGCTAATAATAATAATAATAATAATAATATAATAATAATATTATTATATTACTCTTTAAAGTGTCATGAAGAATGGTAATTCCTTCTGGAAACATAGGGAATTTTGCTTTAAGAAAATAATGGCAAGCCCTCATCTGGCCAAGTTACTCTGTTTTTATTTTTTTATTTGTATGTTGTATGTCGCACTTGTGGAGGCATAACAGGTGGTGTATTTAATGGCCTAAGATATAATATATAATAAAAAAGTCTATAAAAATAAAATTTATAAAATCATGCTCAATTATGTATACTTTTTTTTTATCGTAGTATTTCTTTTAATTGGTGGTCTAGGGGTAAGGTGTCGGACTTCTGTGTGGGGGCCGGGGTTCAATCCTCGGTCCCGGCACAGATTTATCTGATTGCCAAACCCTTCCTTCACATCTGACAAGATGTGTATTAATCACAACTTGTGAATGTGAGGAATGCCAGGCCTCCACCGTGGTTCGGATTCCACGTTAAACTATAGGTCCTCCATTTCATCTCACAATCACCCATAGTATTACACATTAGCGTAAGTGCGTATAACCCGAACGGGTAGTAAGACGCGGTGCTAATAATAATAATTAAATAAATAAATACCAACTATGCTAAGATATATAACCACCCTTTTTTTGTAATGCAAATAAGGTCATGTGTTTTTAAGATCACGTCAAATAGTGAATAATTACTAGTTTGTTTCTGCGTGGCTCACGACTACAACGATTACCTTTACTCGTAAAGCTTAGACAAAAAGTGAGATATTGTTTTGTTCTCAATTTGAATGTCTGTCCGGCTGGCAGATGTTCCTGAGTTGATAACCATCGAGTGTTCTCAAGGCGAAGACACCACGCTGGTTTATAGCCTGGTTCCCAACATGTTGTCGACGGTCGTGAGCCGGGATTTGATCACGTGCCTCCAATATCACGCACAGTGGCCGTTCATTCGGCTGACGGGAGGATACTGTATAGTGTGCGGTAGACCTACTTACTCAACCACTAAAAATAGTAACTAGTACGGCACAATTGTACATACTGTGTCATATATATAAAACAGCTATCAGTAAACTACTCTCCGAAAAAAATAGGCTAAACCAATGTAAATATAATAAAACGTAGTGCCAGATGGAGAAATACATCTGATTGGCTGAGCTTGTGACGTCATTCAGTACACAGGCAGTGCGTTACGTACACGAAGCCATAAGGAAGACAAATTAATATGTTAAAAATCAAGTCACGTTTTAGAACTTTAAACAATAAATAATAAACCTTTATAATCCACACCGATGTTCATTTAGCATCATTACTCTACTTTTTTTTTAAATTTGATGTTTGGCTGTCTTCCTATTAAACATGTAACTGCTGTGTACTGGTGACGTAAGCAATGACATAATTAAACTCCTCCATGTTGTACTACTTTTGTATTCTCTTTACATTTGACTAAACAATGTTTTTTATCATGTAAAACACACTACAAGTACCCATTTTTAACAACATCGTTAGAACATTTTTCAAGCATTTTAAATTTTCACAAATCAGTCATCAATAAACTACCCTTAGTTGTGGATCCCTTATAGTTTCATGAGTCTCCTAAACTCACAAATATATGAAGTACTGTCAAATAATATTTGAAATTGCTCAAAATAATCTTGATAGGCCATAGTCGATAATGTTATAAGACAATTATGTAGTTTAATATGAAAAAGTAACTTTTATTTATTCTATTTTCTTCATATTGAAGTGGTAATATGTAATTATTTGAGAAAATATTGAATTTAAGAATTAAAAATAGAAAGTATAGCAAAAATACCGTGAAGAAACAAAGTGTTGGTGGGGTGAGGGGGTGATCGCGAGACCTTTGATAAGTAGTTTGTAAGTCGATCGAAGCCCAAAAAGGTTGGTGACACCTGGTCTAAAGCATAGGAAAGAGGTTACCCACACATGTGTTTATTATATATTTTTAATATTATCATTACTTTTTTTATCGATTTTAAGAATGCAGACACAAATGAGATCATTATTCTTGGTCGTTGAAGTCTCTTGTTAGTGGAACACTTCAGCTTTTCTTTACTGATTTGAAACACGTTTACCACGATTGTAAAGGAATCCGAAGTAAAGTTTTTCTACCAGATGTATTCTTTTAACCAAAAACAAACAAAATATTGATGAATGTTTATTATTTTCTTAGTAACGTCTGGAATGTTCACAAACATGGGGGTTTTTTTCAACTCATTTTAATAACTGTTTGGGCTATCTGCATATTTACACTAATGGGATATGGGTGAGGAAGGTAGAATTTAGGGGAATTGCACAGGAATTTGCCTCAAAGGAAGGTGGAAAATCATTAACCACTTACAGTAAACCCGGGAGAGTTAGATTCTTGACCTTCTTTTCATCAGCGATCCAGTATATTGCGATGGACCAGGTGTGTCAAATTCGTTTTTATCTAAATTCTAAAGGGCTGTTCTTTAACATCCATTAATGTTTCCAGCCTGTGGTATAGGTCATTTTTTTATTCAGCCATATATTTTCCAGTACCGGCTGGATAGGCCTGTCGTAGTTTCATATGTCTTAGATTATAAGACTAAGACTTAAGACTATGGCAGGCACTATTATCCAGTCTCCGGCCATTAATTTATCAATGTGAAATGGTAAACCCAAATATCACCAATAATAATTTTAGGCCATTCCGGGAATCTAATCTGGTACCCTTCTTAGCTCAGTAGACAGACACGCTACCGACTGAGCTAAGGTGTCGGATTAAAGGATCATACTAAACACAAAAAATACAGAGTGGACCGCAATAAAAAATCTGTATTATCATTCATTATCTTAATAAAAAATGTCCAACTTATATTTTTTTTTTCAAAAAGATAATAGGAGGCCCTCTAAACCAATAAGACTAACCATATAATTTTTTACAAACAGTTTGCAAACATTTATTAGCAACAATTGTGTTGATATTACAACAATGATGTTAGTCTTGGGCTTTAAAATCTGATGCAAAAATTATTTTCTATAAATTGTTGACAGGTGTATGTGCCGAGATCTCCCAGGTACTTTTTCCTCTAAGAAAACAGCTGTTAACACACACATGTGCTGCCAAACATTGTACATATTTGGGGTGGAAATTCAACCATTTTGAGGGGACTCGTTCTTTAGAAACAAGAGTAGATTTGTTCCACCAACCTCACATGCCAGAATTCTTCAAATTATCCCAAATTCCTAAATATCTAACTTCAAAATGTTGAATATTTCCTCAGCGTTTATTAACAGAATAGGGTCGGTTGCATTGCTTGAAGTTTCATCATAGGATATGTGGGCTGCACATCATCACGGATAGGGCCGCATGTGGCCCATGGGCTGTGGGTTTGACATGCCTGACTCAGAGCATTTGACCACCGAAGCGAGTTATAGGTTATGTTTTCAAATAATAATTACTCATATATTTTGTTAAGGAGGTTTGACTCGCACTTTTACCAGATTAAGGATCACCGCTGGTAATACAATCTTGTCTTTTTCTCACGCTCATTTTTTTTGCGGCTACTCTTATCTGTAACGAAATTAATAACGACCCTCAAAGTGTTTTTTTTTAATCATTAAGGTGGGGATGAAAGGAACGCAAGAACGGTAACAGTAATTTTGCATCAAAAGTCGCTTGCGGATATTCTCAGTTCTTTCTATTACTCTTTTTTCTTCTTTCGTTCTCAAATATTTTCATGGTCACTCTGCACATTCATCAACCTATTCAACTCATTATTTCAATTTTGATGATTTTTCTTCTTCTTCTCTGGTTGGCTACTTATTTTTCCTCTTTATCTTGGTCCAGAGGCACTAACCCTTTTTGAGAAAACCTCAAGGTCGTCTCATAGCTGAAGGTCGGTCATTACGGACACAGCAATAACATCTACTGGGGAATGAGAGTGAGAGGGGAGGGGGGGACTTTAATTTACTGACCACTGGGTGGGTAGACCTGAGACGTTGTTGATTCGCAAGGGGAAAACAAGCCGTGACGTCACGCAACGTGTAAAATGATTAACGAAAAGAATAAACAAAAGACTGAGAGGTCACACAATGCACAGCATGGCTCCCAAGAGGGGTGGCTACCGAGAATATTCTATAGACGTTACGGATGTTTGTTTTTTTCTGCTTGACCCTCCAGGTGTTCCTCAAAATTGCTTCTTGTTCCTCCACAAAAGAACTCGCAGTACTTATACCCCCTCCACCTCAATGTTATTTTAAAATAAATATTGTTTGTTATCAAACGATGCACTTGGAAAAATAAAACCCGTGAGGTAGTTTTTCAAGGTTTCATATCGACTGTTATCAGCCTCGCTGAAGATCCAACAATGATTAACAAAAAATTGTTATTTTTTTAACAATATTTTCAAACAACAGAAATAATAAACTCGCTACTATTCAATATCGTTGAGGGGCTTTAATTCATACAATGGCAATGATCTCAAGAGTGACTGGTTTGATTCCCAGGGAAGTCACGAGGGAATAAAGCAGGTTATGTAGATCGGAGTTCACTTTTTATAAGTGCGTTCCCGGCCGCTAAAGACTACATTTTTTAAACAATTCTATAAGTTAAAATAGAAACAAAATTAACGATAACATCAATTTGTGTAAAGGAATAAAATTTAAAATTCAATCAAAACAATAATATAAATAAAATGACCGACAGCACAATTTATATATGTATATAGCCATTGTGTTTGCAAAATATTAACAACCATTCAATGCTCAATTTTGTTGGTAATAAACATAAGGCTCTTGGCCCTGCGAGTGTAAGTCTAAAACCTCTTTGTGGATGATGGCGGGAGGGTTAAAGGTATAGCGTGACTTCACAACCGACCAAAGTATCCTTCCGCGCCAACAAGAACAGATGGATCATGGAAACCGTCGATGGCGCTAGCAACCGGACAGGTCTTGCGAAAAAATCATACGTTTGGAAATATCAATTTTTCTCGAGAACGAGTGAAATTTTTATGTTAATATTTTCAACACCCCTTCTAAGATAATATATCAATGTTTATTAATTGTTACATTTTCCTATTTTTTGTTATGAAGCCGGCAGCTTTATATTGAAAAATTTCGATTTTATCGATATTTGATCACTGTTAAAATTACATAGGAGGTGTGTATATAAAAAGTATAACTCAATCAACATGCTTTTATTCTTGGAAAAATCGTTTCCGAAAAGATAATTGCAAAACAATAAAAAATCTTGAAGATAACCGTTTGTTCCCATGTCTCTGCATTTCCACGCTAAATGAAAAGGGCCAATCGCCTTAAAGGCGTGTCCCAACAAATGAACTTAATTTTTATATTTAATTTGATAGATAATTAATTTCAGGCGAATATTTAAAACTAGTAATGCACATTAGTATAACACAATACTGTAGATTAAATTAAGTATAAATAGATAACGCAAGTCTTCGAATCAACATAAATAAAACTTTTAGTTAGAAAACTCTGTTTTCCATATTTTCTTTAAATCCAAAATATTTAATTATTATTTTATTTACTTAGATTAAATATCATTAAAACATCTCTGTCTATTCAATTATCCTTTTAAGTTTTCTCCGTAGTCAATTTTACTTTAAATAGTAAATGCACTGAATGGCCTTTTTTCCTACCAGAATTTAAATACATGTAGTACGATTTTTGCTAGGAAAAAAAACCCTTTCAGATATCCATTATTGCACAAATCAGTGTAGCCTCTACTTTTGGAAATATTGAAAATGGCACGCTATCACCCTTGACTTAATTATGACTCACGAGTCGAATGTAATGTTTATTTTGGAACCCTCTTAGCTAACGTGTTATTCCAGGTATGGTTTCTAAAGATGCCCTTCAAAGTCACTTTTTATGGTTCTCTTTCTCTCTCGGTCATTAACTATGGTCACAGGATAAAACGTCCATGAAACTGCTCCAAATGAATACGGTCAATTGATCTCGACTTCTTGTTGCTACCACAGCTGCGCGCGCACCTGTGTCCAGGGCTTCTTCGGAATGTTGATGTATTTGTCAAACTGAAACCACCGCTTCGTTCATGTTTTTATAGCGTTTTATTTCCGAGGTAGTTGGCCTCTTTGAACCTATAGTTATGTTTTATTTCTTTATCATTTCTGTGATGATTCATGGTCTTCCATTTTAGGGAATGCTGTAGGGTCTATTGTTTGGTTCCCATCTATATTTTATCTAAACGAACTCGACAAATTAATTTCGAAAAAAAAAATCCCACTAAAACATTCATCTTTTATAATTGAGGTAATTTGGTTGACCCCACGCTCATTCGAGTTAACTTGGCTTAATTCCCTTGCTTCAAGAAAATGCTGATGCACGTTATTTTATTTGGCTAGATCGTTGATAGCCGATATTGGCACTAGATCTAGGGGAAGCAACTGTTTATTTCTTTTATGTGTGCGTATTTACACTGATGGAATAGGGAAAAAAAAAGTACACCTAGTTAGAATTAAAACCCCGACCTCCCCGTCACAGACAAACCAGACTAGTTGCGACTGACGCCTTATACAGTGTGCCTACTGGTGTGTGTACGTACTCCCTACCAAGTTCCTCTCACGGCGAATGTTTATTCGAAAGTGATCATCGTGTCATTTCCCAGGCCCGTTGTCCATTGGATTGGACGTGCTCTATGAAATATTACATCTCTGGCGGTGACTTCTGTTCTGAGAATTTCTACCTCACTTCACAGGGATATTGTGGTTAGGTAGTCAAGCATTACTTTTCAATAGAAACTTTTTTTTTGTATCTACCTCCATCTCTCCCCAACCCCATTTCAAGAATATTAAGCTACACCATTTAGCGTTATGCAACACTGAAGGATGTGTAGGTTTTATTGTTGATAAATTATTGTGTTAACGCCATAAAAAAAAAGTTCTCTTCTCGAGTAATTTTTTTTATTGCTCACTAATTTCTTGAAATTAAAGTATAAATAAATATATGCCATGGCAGCCAATTTTAATTTTTAACTGTCCGTTACTTGTGTCATCTACCGAAGTACATACCATTCTGAAGCAAAATTTAGCTTTCAGGAATGTTTGAGGTTCGGCTCGATAGTCTGGACGTAGCTTTAAACCAGCCGGCCACCGAAACAGGTACCACTGATCCTTAGGGCTACAGTTTGACTCCAACCGATTGTACCGTAAAGATGACGTAAAGCGAATGTCAGCGTAGTTTTATAAATTCAACCACCTAATGCCTTTAATATAGGATAAGTGGTTTAAGTTTCCAATTGGTGACATACTTTACTGGAAGAAATGGAGTGCGTATTTCACGTAAATTAAATCGAACAACATTTTATTGGGGGAGGGTTGATGATAATATGTGAATATGGGTAGTCGAGCAGGTTCAAACACCTGTCTATCGAATTTTAGTCAAGCTTACTATATTTGCAGCCAGCACTTTTGGTAAAATAAAAATAATACTTTTAGCTCGCTCTAAATATTTCTCCTAGTTTCTCATCAGACCATCTAACCCCCTTAACTAACACTATTACTTCAATTCCCAGTTCCCCTTCCTCGGTATAGCCCAAGGGGATGTCACGAAATAAGACGCCATCTTGTTCTCCTGCGCGTATTTTCTCAACACGTTTCGGCAGGTCACGAACGTGAAGCATTACCCTCGTGTAAACAAAGTGAATAATGTCCGCCTTCAAATCTGGAAGACAAACAGCCATTTTACCGGGAAAAAAACTGAATACCGCTCCACATGGAAAGAAGCAGCTCTATCACTTACACAAACACAATTTTTATTTATTTATTTGTTGTGAAGTCAATTCTTCGTTCCTTCACTAAGCAACACAAGTATCTTATAAATTACAAACGTCCTTTACAAGACTATTAGCATTCTTGAATACATGCCCGTAGTAAGTAGATTTTCTGGTTAATGAAAGGCCTTCTAGTTTTCGTAAATCTGTAATATAAGGTGGGAGTGTAGGGGACGCGAGAAAAGGGCAGTGCCTTTGTAATTTATACCAAAAAAACTTTTTTTGCAAAAATAAATAATATATTGCGCCACTAGAATCATAGATTTTTTTTCTTCATATGGTGACATCAACAGTGGTTGAATATTTTTCATGAGTATAACGGCATTAGATGGAGTATACCGGCATTAGATGAGAATATTTTTAATATAAAAGAAAAGTTTTCATTATATTCCAGGACACCCTTGACAGATATTCAACATCTCATGTGAATAAAATTAAATTTTGTGTGTGCCCTGAAACAATATTTGATTCAATTTTACCAACAAATGTTTTGATATAAAAACTGCAAAAACACCTACCTTTTTCTCGTTCCCTGTATCCTTACCTTAATGGCGCCATTTTTGAAGGGAAATATCCTACCACTATGGTATCTATCAGGGGAATGGAAACTCTGAATTTTCAAAACCACTAAAAACAAAATCCTAAATTATCTTAGACTGTTATACTTTGACCATGTTACAAAATTACTTTATTTGAAGACTAGTTACATGTTTCGAAACGTCCTTGAAAATGAGCTAATTTCACCCTTACACGAATCTTTTAAACACCATACAAATTAAAATTTAAGGTTTTAAACCCTAGTGGGACATTTCGCTTATTTTTGAACGGAAATCATATTTTGAAATATCAAACGACTTATTTAAAAAAAAAAAAGAAGGATTTCTAGACGTTTGCATCGCGTCCAAGCGCTCTGGTAGACGGGCCCCTTAAGCAATATTATCGTACCATCTTTTACAACACACCGTGCAAGTTATTAGCAATAACATTGAGAATAAGCATTCATTAATTTAGTTCTTTTTTTAATTGCATTCTTAATGCTTATTTCCATACAAGTCATTAACTTATTCAATGCGTTTTAATTAACGTAATCATGGCAAGGTTATGGCATAAACACACTACGGTAATCTAATTTTTGTTTGGCGAGTTCTCTAATGAGATGAATATATTATCAGTCGTATATCTAGTGTCAATTTTTTAATTTTACTCTTTAGTGGTAATTTTATATTTTAGCATTGGAATTATGTTGCACAATAGGCATAAACTTGATAAATTAATAAATCTACAATTTTGTAGTTTTTTAACTATGAAAAAGGCATAAAGATGAGATGCATAGTTAAAACACGGATAAATGATATATTTTGTTTGCTTTCAAAAATGCCCAAGTTCCAATATAAACGTAATCGGTTATAAATAGTTAGAGATAGGTACCCTAATTTGCTGTGAGTAAAATGATTGAATTTTTCAATTAAAATTATGTATCTCACTATTAAAATTTGGCAAATAAAAAAATCGTCTAAAAATTGAAAAAAAATTATACCACTAAACCTTAAATGTTAGTATGTCATAGATATAGAATTTGCATCTACATTTTTTATTATTAAATTTTACATACTTGCCTTTGGTCACAATATGACTAAAATTATCCAAAACAAAGACATTTCCCTCGTCCTTACCAACTTTTTTTGGCTGAGGGTAGTACAGTTTTTGGGCTGAAAACTTCGGTTAGCTATAAGTTAGTATATAATATATATATATATATATATATATATATATATATATATCGCGTCTTACTACCTGTTTAGGTTGTACGAATATACGATAACCACTCTAATGGGGTAGGTGTCAGGAAGGAAGAATTTAAGAAAGGGAATCTACCCTCATTCACGTGTAAGAAAAGTGGGAAACCATGAAGGAAAAATCATCTCCAGTAGACAAGACCGGGATTCAAACCCTTATCTCCCTTTCATCAGCAGGCCAGTCTAACACGAGGACGACGCCTTCGAACGTTCGGCCATTGAAGCGGGTTGTTATTTTATAAATAAAAATGTTATTATAAGTTTTTTGATATCGTTAATTCTCATTAAAGTCGATCACTATTTAAATATAAGACTTTAATGACCCTGTTCTGGGCCCCTCTGTTTATTTGAAAAGTCACGGATGAATTATATATTTTTTTCTTTAAAGAACAGTATGTAAATTTTCCTTTTAATGCTTCATCCATGGACGACCAGTCAAAATTTAAAGATTTTATTTTCAGTACAAGATTCTAATATCAAATTACATTTTATCATTAATATAATTTTAATTAATTATTTATTTTAATTAGTTTCAAACCCATAGAGTATTTTCAGAAGTAAATTTAAATATATTACGTACTAAACCTTTCTTGTTAAAAGTTTCTTCCGTTCCATTGAAAAGTGCGTTGATGAGTTAGCCAACTTTTTCAAACAGTATTAGGACAACCAATAAGAAGCTATCTCTCCTAACATAAGATTGGCAAAAGTTCTCTTATTGGTTGGCTTAACACTAAACAGAAGGGATCCAAGAAGCAAGGGGTAGGTCAGATATTAGGAGTTGGAGAAGCTTCTGCCAAGTTTTCTCCGCTTCGGTTTGCCATACAAGTAAGTTCACTGTCAGTGCAGTATAAAATTTCAATGATAAAAGTGTGATTTTAACTCAATAAATAGTGCACTCATGTTGAACTCAACTAGCTTGGGAACTTATTAAACCAATTTCCTAAAAAAACTATAGTGGGTGAGGTATAACATAATCATAATTATCACCCGCCCGTGTGCTAACTGCGTAGTACATTAATCAGCACCCCAAGATGAACGAATTGGGCGAGAACATTAAAGGTCGCCATAATTGCCCCCCTAACTGTAGGGCCTGTAGGCCAAGTAGGCCTAGTCACTTTCAACATAATATTTAATTTTGTTTAATTTTTGCCTTTATAAATATATGTTTTTAACTAAAAATGCTACAATTAACTTTAATTTTGTTTAATATGTTCGCTTTAAGGTGTTGTCCGACACCTTAGCTCAGTCGGTAGCGTGTCTGGCTACTGAGCCAAGAGTCCCGGGTTCAATTCCCGGCATGGCCGAAACATTTATCAATGGTGAAATGTGGGTTTACCCTTTCACAGTGATGAATTAACGGCCGGGGAAACTGTATCTTGTGCCTGTCCTAGTCTTAAGACAGCTTATAAGGCATATGAAGCTACGACAGGCCTAGCAAGCACGTAGGTAAAGCCACCCACAGCACACCCGACCTTGATTCGAACCCTGATACCCCCGTCAACAGTATTCCAGTTTATTGCGAGAATGACGCCATTTGTTTTTATTTCATCAAAAATCCCCCCACTCACCAAGAGCACTGCGTTTTACTTTTTCCGTCAGTGACATCCGCAGACTAGCCTGACGCATTTGTCTGCGGTGTGGTGTGGGCCTAAAACCTCTAAAATACCTACGCCCTACTGATTATATTAGTTATAAAGAACCCATCGTTCCGGCTGCAGTTCCAATTGAAGGCGTGAATCTGAAACACAACAAGAAACTCTGAATGACATCTATAGGTGATTTATCAGCGATAAAGACAAGTAATTTGGTGACAGGTATTGCTAAGAATTAGAGATCATTGCGCCCATCCACAAGTTACCAAATACGTTCCCTCACGTTGTAGGCTATCCTCTTTCCAACCTTTGTCATCGCTCGAGCTGGCATTGGTCGCGCACGGATAGTGCCGTTCCGATGACTCATCGACGCGCATGGGTTCTATTCGGCCGTCAAGGTCACTCCAGATTCTTGACATTTTTGCTCAATTTTGGTTTTCTTTTTGAATTATGCGTTCTCTTCTGAGTCGGATAATTGCATCCATCAAAATTTAACAATGAACTTGTATTAAAAATTAAGATAGCTATATCACAAAATAATAGATTTAAATACTAGAATACATTAATAATTTGAAATATTAAATAAGAATTATGACAAAAAATGTATGTGAGCCCTTGATCCCTATTTTGCACTCTGTTTAAACCAATAGTTTTTCTTGTCTTGTTCCAAATTTCTCTCTAGTAATTTATTTGGAAAACAAATAAAACCCGAAAATATCAGGAAATTTGCTGTGATATGAAAAATTCAAATAGAAGTCAGGTAAATTTTAAAGTCACTGAAATGTTAGATATTTCTCAATCATCTAAAAAATACAAAGTATAAGCATAACCGGTGTAAACTATTATTACTATTATTATTATTATTATTATATTATTATTATTATTATTATTATTATCACCACGCGTCTTACTACACCGTTCGGGTTATACGCACTTACGTAATGTGCAATGGTGGGTGATTGTGAGATGAAATTGAGGACCTACAGTTTAACGTGGAATCCGAACCACGTGGAGGCCTGGTATGCCTCACATTCACAAGTTGTGATTAATACACATCTTGTCAGAGGTGAAGGAAGGGTTTGGCAATCAAGATAAATCTGTGCTGGGACCGGGGATTGAACCCCGGACGTGTAAACTATTAATTTGATCTCTACTTCATTTGATTTTACAAAGAGCACTGACATAATTGTGTTTAGTAATTGACTAAGTAAATAATTTAATATAAAATAATTTTGTCTTATAGCTTTGTATATTTGGTGATCGGGGAACCTTGAAAATTCAGGGAATATCAAAACTTACAAAGTTTATCAACCCTGTATTACGTGTCATGCTATGGCTATTATTGTATGAATTTGAGGAATAGAGATGAGGAAACTATTTGAGAGGAAGTGCACCTGCATTAGCATGGTTATTATATGAGAAAATCACAGCTCTGAATCACACTTCGGAAACCATCCCCAGTGCACCCAGACGATATTCGAACCTTGAACTCCCGTCATGGGCCATCCAGTCTATTCGACCTCTCTAAACTGTATGACTAACTGTGAGAATAGTAGATATATATTTTGCGTTCAATAAAATCAATATTTAGTGATTATAATCCATTGATGTACTCAGGGGGAGTACAGGGCGTCCGGACTCGGCTCACAAGCCTACATATTGCAGCCAGCATAAACCTAAACACTTACATAAGCTTGTTCTTATTTCATTTTAGACTTTTACTTACTTATATGTTCTTTCTGTGTTTTAGTTTGAATAAATAATTATTTTTTTTCCAATTTTTTTTTGCGGTATCTTGGCTTGAAAATATTCTATAAACTATATTCTATCAATACTATGGTATGCTTGTTTGAGTTAAGTGAGTTGTAATGTAACATAATTTCTGGTTGCAGGAAGGAAGGGGGGTATTTGTACTATAGGGATGACTGTGCGGGGGTTTGGGGGTACGATCAGGCCGATTGATTGGGGGGGGGGGGAAGGAAGGATCGTTCCTTTAGAGCCCCTCCAGATATGAAATCCTGGCTACGCTACTGTATAATAAAACACATTCTTTGAATTATTGTTAAAAAACTAAAATAAGCTGTATTTTTAATTTAACTCGTAACAGAACATTGTAACGTAATGCCGTCGCTTATCATTTTATGTTTCTCACAGAAGATGTATGATGAGGATTATACGCGGTGTTTCTGAACATCGCCGCGTATCACGGACGCGAAACACCATGCCGTCTATTCATTTAAGTTACTCACTCCTGTCCAGACATGTAAACAAGTGGCGTAACATGAATGAGTAGCATTTCTTTGATGCAACACCAAAATACCGACAGCTGATGGAACGCGCTGATGTTAAAGATGTTACGCAGTTAAGGAATACTTTATAGCTGTAAAACCCTGATTTTATAAGAATTCCACTTTTGACCACCAACATTGATTGAAAGTCACTAAAGTTTCTTAAAACCTTTGGAAACAAAAGTCACTATCTACTGCTATAATCGCTGGCCAAAGCGAAATTTCATGTAATTTGTGGGACCTAATTATTTTGACGGTATCTTGATTCATTAAAACAAGATATCCATACGAAGTAACAGTATTTACCTGAAGAATATGTCTTCTTATCGATTACGATATCGAGAACTAAATCAATCCGAGCCATATGTACACTATTATTTTGGGGATGAATGGTCCCTTAGTCTAAAAAAAAGTCGAGCTGTTTGAAATGTGATGGGAATATTATTAAATTGTTGAAGGTTAGTTCCATTTAGTATTAGTCTCTGGTAGGCCTACGTTTTAGTGCATGTGTTTTTAAAGAACTGAACCAGCATTCGTTTGGAAATTGGATGAGAAACCGAACTGTGGAATACACACATCTTTCCCCTATGGCGTCTTATTGGGGATTGATTCCTTTCCTTCCGGGTCAGAGTCAAGAACGCTAACACGCACATCGTACTATAGAAAACATCCCTAGTTCACCCAGTCTGGATTTGAACCCCTATCTTCTTGTATACTCATTGGCGACCAAGTAAAAAGCCATTTAAGTAGATCGGTGTGGTCTATCATCCTAAATATATTATTTGCAGGGAGAAACCTTGGACGCTGTCAAGGCCATTAAACCGTTCAACACCCAACTAAGATATCTTGGTTCGGATCCCGGCTGAAGCTTATTTTAGTCCTTAGTGTAGTGAGAGAAAACCAATGCAGGGTACATCAGCTTGTTCGAAGGGCAGTGTTCGAGAATAAGGTCGAACTCGGGCACGTGCGCAGAACAACACGTGGACGAGATGCTTTGGCACGTGCACGGTGGGCAATCTAAGGAGCGCGAGCCGATTACTTTAACCATCGGTCGCACTTGATTGAACATCGATTACCGGACTATTCAGTTTTGAACCATCACGGATGGGTGGAGACCCATTAGACGACCTTTCTTAGCTTCTCTTTTTACCATCTGAAACCTGAAGTTCGAGGATATTTAATTTATTTTTATTTCTTGCTTAAACCCTTTTGTTGCGCCTGTAATCCGAAGTTGAAAGCTACTACGTGACAAAATGTGTTCGACCGACTGGGCTAGACTGCTAAGAGCACGTTACCAACTTTATTATGATCTATCGCTCTCTAGTATGGGCAAACAATAAATATACTAAAATGATGTTATACAATAATAGTTTATCATGAATTTTAAATTATTATTTCCTAAATAAATGTAACCATAGACCAAGAACTTTTAAAATGTTAATATTATACCGTTATTTAATAAAATATATAGTTTATTGAAGAACAAATGCTGACCAGTCATTGTAACTTACTCACAAGAGAGTACAAGTGTTGACCTGTCATTGTAACTTGCTCACAAGAGAGTACAAGTGTTGACCTGTCATTGTAACTTACTCACAAGAGAGTACAAGTGTTGACCTGTCATTGTAAATTGCTCACAAGAGAGTACAAGTGTTGACCTGTCATTGTAAATTGCTCACAAGAGAGTACAAGTGTTGACCTGTCATTGTAAATTGCTCACAAGAGAGTACAAGTGTTGACCTGTCATTGTAAATTGCTCACAAGAGAGTACAAGTGCTGACCAGTCATTGTAACTTACTCACAAGAGAGTACAAGTGTTGACCTGTCATTGTAACTTGCTCACAAGAGAGTACAAGTGTTGACCTGTCATTGTAACTTGCTCACAAGAGAGTACAAGTGTTGACCTGTCATTGTAAATTGCTCACAAGAGAATACAAGTGTTGACCTGTCATTGTAACTTGCTCACAAGAGAGTACAAGTGTTGACCTGTCATTGTAACTTGCTCACAAGAGAGTACAAGTGTTGACCTGTCATTGTAACTTGCTCACAAGAGAGTACAAGTGTTGACCAGTCATTTTAAATTGCTCACAAGAGAGTACAAGTGTTGACCTGTCATTGTAAATTGCTCACAAGAGAGTACAAGTGTTGACCAGTCATTTTAAATTGCTCACAAGAGAGTACAAGTGTTGACCTGTCATTGTAACTTACTCACAAGAGAGTACAAGTGTTGACCAGTCATTTTAAATTGCTCACAAGAGAGTACAAGTGTTGACCAGTCATTGTAACTTACTCACAAGAGAGTACAAGTGTTGACCTGTCATTGTAACTTGCTCACAAGAGAGTACAAGTGTTGACCTGTCATTGTAACTTACTCACAAGAGAGTACAAGTGTTGACCTGTCATTGTAACTTACTCACAAGAGAGTACAAGTGTTGACCTGTCATTGTAACTTACTCACAAGAGAGTACAAGTGTTGACCTGTCATTGTAAATTGCTCACAAGAGAGTACAAGTGTTGACCTGTCATTGTAACTTGCTCACAAGAGAGTACAAGTGTTGACCTGTCATTGTAACTTACTCACAAGAGAGTACAAGTGTTTACCTGTCATTGTAAATTGCTCACAAGAGAGTACAAGTGTTGACCTGTCATTGTAACTTGCTCACAAGAGAGTACAAGTGTTGACCTGTCATTGTAACTTACTCACAAGAGAGTACAAGTGTTGACCTGTCATTGTAACTTACTCACAAGAGAGTACAAGTGTTGACCTGTCATTGTAACTTACTCACAAGAGAGTACAAGTGTTGACCTGTCATTGTAAATTGCTCACAAGAGAGTACAAGTGTTGACCTGTCATTGTAAATTGCTCACAAGAGAGTACAAGTGTTGACCTGTCATTGTAACTTACTCACAAGAGAGTACAAGTGTTGACCTGTCATTGTAAATTGCTCACAAGAGAGGACGAGTGTTGACCTGTCATTGTAACTTGCTCACAAGAGAGTACAAGTGTTGACCTGTCATTGTAACTTGCTCACAAGAGAGTACAAGTGTTGACCTGTCATTGTAAATTGCTCACAAGAGAGTACAAGTGTTGACCGACCTCGTCTGTTTGTGGATACACGTGCCAAAGGTCCTTGGAAGGAGGGTCAATGCCAGTGCCACGTGTTATGTCTCTGTAATATTTGTGGATGTCAGTGGACCCACTTTATCGGTGTGTATGCTAATCCCCTGCATCCTTGAGAGCAATCATTCCTCTTCAGAGACTCCAGACTACGGACGACTTTCGTCTAGGTCGTTCTATATAATGGGGAGCTAAGCGCAGTTTTTGACCAGTTAAAAAAAAAGCGTATAATTTATTTTACCTTTGTCAAAAGATTTGAATATAGTTAAGTTTTTTCTGGAGTGTTGTCACATTAGGAATATCTGTAGCTTATATGTTTTGAAATAGTGTTTTACTTGGATTGTGGTGACGTTCAGAAGTTTACCTTTCTGTTTTATAGCTATATAAATATATAAAATCCGTATTATAATGAGGACGAAAATTTAATTGATACTTTGAGATCCATAACTAATATTAAGATTTGATATTGAAATATATTTGGAAAACATTTGGTCATGTGTACGTTTACATTAGGTTTTACATTTAAACGCCAATTTTCTTGAGAAGTGACGTGTCTAACAGATGGAAAAAGTTATTAGATCTATTTTCACGTATTCATACGTCAAGTCTTTTGATATATAGCTGTCAATTTTGATAGATATTATCTCTATAAAATAGCACTAATAATAAAGTGAAATTGTATCATTGCTGAACGCAAAAAATATGTTTGTATTTTCCGAAAGTTTCTCCAAATTTCCATTTGTAATAAAATCGATGTATAAAGAGTAAGGAACTTTTGTGACAGTTACTCAAGGTGGAAGTGTAGGAAACTCGAGTTAAGGGCATTATTTTTGCAGTTTTTATATCAAAACTTTTTTTGTCAAAATAAATAAAATATTGCTTTAATACAAACATAGAATTTAATTTTCTTCATATGGTGACCTCAACATTTCTTGACTATCTATCAAGGATGTCCTGAAATGTATCAACAACATTTTCTATTCATTTAAAAAGTTTGTCATTTGATACTGCTATGCTCATGACAAATATTCAACAAATTTTGAGGTCTCCATGTGAATAAAACTAAACTCTATATTTATACTGTAGCAATATTTTATTTATTTTGACCAAAATTTTTTTTTCTATAAAAATTGCAAAAATACTGGCCTTTTCTCGCGTTCACTACACTCCTATCTTTATTATTATTATTATTATTATTATTATTATTATTATTATTATTATTATTATTACCGCGTCTTACTACCCGTTCGGGTTATACGCACTTACGCTAATGTGTAATGGTAGGGTGATTGTGAGATGAAATGGAGGACCTACAGTTTAACGTGGAATCCGAACCACGGTAGAGGCCTGGCATTCCTCACATTCACAAGCTGTGATTAATACACGTCTTGTTAGAGGTGAAGGAAGGGTTTGGCAATCAGATAAATCTGTGCCGGGACCGAGGATTGAACCCCGGACACTCAGCACAGAAGTCTGACACCTTACCCCTAGACCACCAGGTCACCCCACTCCTATCTTAAGCTACTAAATTAATACCCATCTAGACCCGCCTCGGTGGCGTAGTTGGCTAACGCGCTAGTCGTGTTGAGCTCTACCGCCGAGGACGGGGAGATCGAGGTTCGAATCTCGATCGGGTGAACTGGGGGTGGTTTTTCCTAGATGGTTTTCCACTCTCCCTCCACGCAAATGCGGGTTCACTTCCTCTAAATTCAACCCTCCCCATTCCTAATCCATTAGCGTAATTAGTACTTAGGCGTATAACCCGAACGGGTAGTAAGACGCGGTGCTAAATATTATAATAATTATAATTATTATAATACCCATCTATATCTATACATAGTTATGTGATCTTCAGGTACCACTTTAGATACATAATTTATTATCAATAACTATAAAAATAACACTAATAATTTTACAAAATCTTATCAATGTTGACTGAAAAACAATAATTGGCTTGTATTTTCTTAAAAGTCCTCCCGACCACTATCCAGCTAACCACATTGCCAGCTCTGCAGCTCTAATTGTGATTTGCATGGATGTTTTTGATTCAATCACAAACAACAACCTCGTTTTAGTAATTTATTTTGAAGCTTGGGTTAGAAAATGTATGCGTTAGTCTCTGGATGTTGGATGATACTTTCTTAGATGGACTGAATCGAACCCCTTTTTGGGAGAATTCACTTCGTTATAAAGTGGGCTATGTACGGTTGATTCTAAATGCGTACCTTATACTTATCGCTTAAAACTCCTGCACCTTAAACTCTTAAACGATATAGACCAAACCCGCCTCGGTGGCGTAGTTGGCTAACGCGCCAGTCGTGTTGAGCCAGACCACCGAGGACGGGGAGATCGAGGTTCGAATCTCGGTCGGGTGAACTGGGGGTGGTTTTTCCTAAATGGTTTTCCACTCTCCCTCCACGCAAATGCGGTTCACTTCCTCTAAATTCAACCTTCCCAATTCCTAATCCATTAGTGTAATTAGTATTTAAACGTATAACCCGGACGGGTAGTAAGACGCGGTGCTAAAAAAAAATATAGACCAAATTTACATTACATTCTTATAAGCCCAGCACAATAGATTTTTTTTTAAGTTTTTAATTCTGTAGGCAGATATTTATACCTCTCGCTTCCATTTTGGCGTGAACCATATTTTAAAATAACAAACCAATTCTTAAATACCGCGGGATTTCCGAGCGTCTCAGCTATCCGGAAGGCGGTTCCTTTAAATTGTCCGCGAACGTCGGTGATGCCAACTCGCCTCGCTGTGTCGCCCCGCTCCTCTACCAATATATACGAACCAAGGGAACCGTATGGTAATAGGAGGAGGGGGGGAAAGGGAACTAAGCGTAATGGGTGGATTGTATTGTTGGCTGCCTTGCATTCCTGGCCTAATAGAGCGCACTGCATTGTGGGTGGAGTTGCTGCTGTACGTAAAGGCTATATTTTAAAACAGCCTGGCATGAATTAAGATTACGTCCGTCATACAGATCACGTCTCATCTCTGCAGAGGAAAACTTTCTCGCTAAAATTATAATAATTATTGAAAATTTTGTTACGATAGTTGATAAATAATCACACAGTAATACTATTTTATGATATCATATATGTTACTTATTTTATTTATATATTCTTGTTGGGGTTAATTCCTTCCTGAGCTGAATCTATTTCTCGCATCAAGGTCAGTCAGTGAGTTTCATCACACCGTTCATGATGTGAAAAAGGAAAAAAAACCTAATCAATATGATAACTATCTTTAGTGGTCGCATGGTGTAAAGCGTTACTCTCATGTTAGACTAGATTACCGATGATAGGGAGATCGAGGTTCGAATCCCGGTCGGGTGTACTGAGGGCTGTTTTTTCCAAAATAGCTTTCAACTCTCCCCCCCACGCAAATGTGGGTGCACTTATTTTAAATTCAACCTACCTAATCCCTAACTCATTAGGGTAATTAGTGCATATGCGTATTTTTACAGATAGTAAGACGTGACGCTAAAAACTTTCATTTGTAGTCGCGTGGTCTTAGGCGTACGGGGCGGTTCGAATCCCGCTTTCGTGCACTTATAGTAGTTTCTTCTAAATCGTTTCCCACGTTCCCTCAACGCAAATGCTGGTGTATTTTCTCTAAGGCGTACGGGGTGGTTCAAAACCCGCTTTCGTGCACTGATAGCATATTCTTATAAATTGTTTCCCACTTTCCCTCAACACAAATACGAGTGTATTTTCTCTAAATTCAACCTTACTCATTCCTAATCTAATAGTTCAAATAAGCGTTTTACTTGAACGAGCAACAGGCCTAAAATCCGGTGTAAAAAATATATAGACTAGTACGATATCTATAATCTAGTTTTAGTACACGCAGCTGTCATAATTGAGAATTAGGTACTGTGACTGTGCCAGGAATTCGAAGCGCAGATTGAGTTTCTCACAGAGACAATGTTACCCCGCTAATTATTCGTCTAGAATCTATATGGTGCCCACCATTGTCTTGTGTGAAAATGCGGTTGATCTTGTCAAGCAACATTTGAGGTAACGGTGAAACAAGGGCATACCACCCAAAGAGTAATGCAGGCAAAGAGTAACGGGGGCAGATATTAGTAATATATTACTAAGTATTCAGACGCACAAGAGATTTACTGCTGAAGAACACACGTTAACAAGAAAGTCATGCCCTCGAGGACAAGCAAGTGCTACAGTAAACGTAATTTTTAAGGCCCATTTTCACAATGTTTGATTAAATCTACTTGACTTAATACTTGTACTATCCATTTAATTTGAAGGTTAGCAAACAAGCTCTCCTTGCTTATTTCAACTTTGGTACAACCTACATGAGAGTCATAATGGATCCCGTCACGGTATGACTGAAAGCTTTCATGATAAACGCTTTGGACATGGTTACAAATATACAGGCCCTACTATATTTTAATTTAAAAAAATTATTGCAATATACAATAACCCATTGCCCTTATTACGTTTTTGAGTAAGTCATAAGTACCCAGATCTCTATTAAGTTTTGAGGAAATCCGCAAATACATTGCTTCCGACCGAAATTACAAAGTAATTTTGGTCATTTTTATAACATGGCATCCATATGTAAAAAATTTAAACCAACTGGTAATCAAACTAATGTTTCTTCGATGCTGGCCATTTGTCCATTCACTAGAAACCGTAACCGCCGTAAAAAGTCTGACTGGCTTCGAGGGCACACCATCATAAGCAGTAAAGATGACAGCTACACTCCTTTGGTCTTATTTTTGCTTAGGGAAAAAAAACCGCAAACACACTGCAGCTCTTCAACGCTTAATTTGAAATTTCTTGAACTTGGTTTGGACTTTGCTCCATCTACAGTGCTCATTGACTTTGAAGAGGCTATCCATCAAGTTTTGGGAAGAGTATTACCTTTACAAATCATCAATGGCTATAAGTTTCATTCAGGCCAAAGTTGGTCAAGGAAAATCCCACAATTTAACCTTACTAAAAAAATATAAGGCTACAGATTCTGAAATTGGACAATTTTTAAAATACTTCTTCGGACTGTCATTTCTGAATCCTGGTGACGTGGAAGACTGCTTTACTGATGACCTCATGGTGATCCATCCTGATGACTACAGAGTAAGAAGCTTTACTGACCACATTTTTGAAACGAAGGTAACAGATAATGCAAAACTTCCACCCTACGTTTGGGCAGATAATCTCTCGCTGCACCACGCACTACGAATTGCTATGAATCTTTTCATTCCAAAATAAATGGAATGCTATACTAAGCATACCCGGACATTTTTCAATTTATAGACGTGTTGAAAAACGTACAGTACTATTCCTATTTAAAAATGCTTAGTAAAGGCTAGATACGACGTGAAGCGGTACACAAAAAAAGCTTTCATGAGGAAGCAAATTTTGAAGTATTAAACTAGTGAAATATCTCGATTTACATTTATCAAAAGTGTATGTTACAAATATTTACCGGTGAACAAAAAGCAAACAATAAAATGTTAAATGCAAAGCTATAAATTTTTTAAATATTTAATTTATATTTATCAGGAAAATAACATGATGTACTAATTTTTATAAATTTTAACTTCTAAGAAAGACTTATCTCTTTGTTTAGTTTGATTTTTCATAATACTTATATAAAATAAGGGATTTAAGAACAGGTAAGCATTTAGATTATTGAATTATAACTATAAGTTAACCATTTCCAAACAAGGACGCAATTTATGTTACACCCTTTTTAAACAGGGCCGCAATGCGCATAGTACACTTTTCAAAGAGGGGGTCACACTTTGCGTAAAAATTGTATTTTGGGACGCAATTCAGATGCAGCCATTTATTTGACTTGTTCGGTTTATGTCCTGGTAATCTGTTTGTGTGTGTCTAGGAGGGGAGGGGGCACATTGGTACCAGAATAGGAGAGGGCCTCACATGTTCACATACAAGACGTTACATAGATATATAATGTTTTGATAAGTGTATCTTTTCGCATGACTTCGCTCCTCTTGCTTGCTTACGCGGGGAATGAAAGAAATCCTTTGATATAGTCTGGAAGACGCCATTAACAGCAACAAAAAGAGAGAAGGTATAAAAGGTTTCAAGTGTGTGCGTCCTCAAGCATCACAAGACGCCGACTTCTACCGTGAACAACGATGTCTTTTATCTTCCAAGGCCTTGCGAATATGCGGCACGCATTTATCACGCAATAGGTAGCAGTTAAAATAATTATTCTGTTTCACCGAAACGCGTTTGACATTTATGATAATCGTTTGCTTCATAAACTAATTTTATCTATGCTTTTTATAGCATCGGGAATGTAATTTAATATTATTTTACGTCGACTACGGTGGTCTTGGGGTAAAATGTTTCCCTCAAAAATCCAGCCGGGGTTGACGGATTTTTCTTGAGCGATAAAATCCCATAGCACAATTTGCTTCGGAGGGTGAGTAAAGCCGTCGGTCCCATCTCGATTATGGCACCTGGAAGGTATGTGAAAATACCTTTCCCGGCAAAATTGGTAGACCCTGTCATTCTCGCTCACAGATATTCGCGTGTGCTGACATAATCAGGCGATTCAGAAAGTGCACGTTAAATACCCTAAAATAATTAAAATTATTATGTGCTATTATTGTTTATTAAACCTTTGTGTCGAATGTTGTTTTCTCAAAAAAGTGTTTTAATTTTCTCACATCTACATTGCAAAAATGATTCGCTCATCCTCTACTGCTAAGTTTAAAATATTCAAAGAACCATACTTTAAAGTAAAATAATATATATAATATAAATTAAATACACTTTATTCGCTCGCTGACTTGTTTAGAATTCCGATAGGAAGCAACGTTTATATGGTACACACATAATTTTTTTTATTAATAATACTGTCAACATTTTATTTTATTTTAGTATTAGTTTAATTTTATAGGTATTTCTATAATACAGCTAAAGTTTAAATGTATTTGGGGTGTGCAAATGTGGTTTCATGCCATGTACCATGCATGGACCAGATATTTACTTTGAAACAAGTGATTTAGAAATATATGGCAGTAAGAAATAAAGTTTATTGTGCATTAGTTTATCTAGAAAAAGCGTACGATCGGGTGAATAGGAGTATGTTATGGAATGTTCTGGGAGAGTATGGTGTGAATGCATGGTTAGTAAATGCATTTATGGTGGTGTATGATGGAAGCAAAGTCTGCGTAAGGGTGGATGGAGCTTCGAGCAAATGGTTTGATATTGAACCGAGGGTTAGACAAGGTTGTGTTATATCTCCAGGATTGTTTAATGTATTCATGGATGAGTGTATGAGGGGTGCTTGTAAGGACGCGGTTGATGTACAAATATACAATGCGAATGTGAGAGTGCTCTATAATCACATTATCCGTATTAATGGCTGAGAATGAAAGTGACTTGCAGAAAACATTAACTATATGAATGTAGCGACAGGCAGATGGATCTTGTATAAATGTATCAAAAACTAAGGTGATAGTTTATGATAAGGACGGATCAGAAAATGATCGTAGTTTAGTTTAAATGGAAACTGTTGAACAGAGAATGATTTTGTGTATTCTGGCAGGATTTTTTTGTAAAAATGGCAGGATAGATGGCGAAATTACAGATGGGTGGATACATCACGGAGAGTATTTGGATGTAAGTTATGTGAACTACAGCGAAAAAGAGTAGTATCGAAAGAGACAAAGATGGTAGTATATACAAGTGTGTGTAACGCCAACATTGTTTTATGGATGTGAAGCGTGGGCTTGTCATGGAGAAACACAAGAGCAGGGCGAATGCGGTGGAATGAGATATTTAATTAAATGTATGTGGAAAAACTCGTATGGAAGATGTCAGTAATAAATGGTGTGCTGAAGTAGTGCGGTTTGAAAGGGAATCCATATGATAAATGTGAAAGAAGCGTCTTGCGTTTATTTGAGCATGCTGAGAGGATGAGTGTGGATCGAATGATAAACAAATTATGAAGGTAGAGTGTGTTGATCAAAGGAAGTAGTTAAGAGTGGCTAAATGAAAATATACAAATTAAGAGTTTTAAGGAATAAAAGAGCATGTATGACTCGGTGTATGGATGTGTGTTGAAGCGTAATGGAGTATGCAAGGATAGGGAAGTGTGTAAAAAGTTCGTATGTGTGTATGTATGTATGTATGTATGTATGTATGTATGTATGTATGTATGTATGTATGTTGTATGTATTTGTGTATGTATGTATGTGTGTATGTGTGTATGTATGTATGTATGTATGTATGTATGTATGTATGTATGTATGTTATGTATGTATGTATGTATGTATGTATGTATGTATGTATGTATGTATGTATGTATGTATGTATGTATTGTATGTATGTATGTATGTATGTATGTATGTATGTATGTATGTATGTATGTATGTATGTATGTATGTATGTATGTATGTATGTATGTATGTATGTATGTATGTATGTTGTATGTATGTATGTATGTATGTATGTATGTATGTATGTATGTATTGTATGTATGTATGTAGTGTGTGTGTATGTGTGTCTGTATGTATGTGCGTATGTGTGTATGTATGTGCGTAAGTGCGTGTGTGCATGTATGTATTAAATGATTTTAGTAGCTTTTATAACTGTCAAAATAGTTCCTTCAAATCTAAAACGGACTTTACTTCTTTCTTAAACCTAGAGTTTTGAAATTATATCCACACACTATTACCAAACTCAAACAATCTGAATCATATTCCTTGTCTTTAGCTGTCCGGGATATTGAAATACATTTTGTATACTTTTTTTTAGGCAACTAACATGCGTTAACTACCCATGTCTAGGGCCTCCTAATTAGAGTGACATCCTAACAACTCTCATCTTTCTTGATTACGCTCTACTCCAAATTTAAAAAGCCGCTTCAGTGGCATAATGGTTTAAGGCGTCACTCTCGTGTTAGACTGGCCTGCTGATGACTGCGAAATCGGTATTCGAATCGCTGTCGGGTTTTCTAAGAGTGTTTTTCCTAAAAAGGTATCACACTCTCCTTCCATACAAATACGGGAAATATTACCTCTAAAATGTTTCCTACCTCGGTCCTACTCCACTAGAGTGATTATCATACATGCTGGATAACTTGATCAGGTAGTAAGACACGGTGATAAAAAAAAAGTCGTTTTTGTATACGAACGTTATACAGACTCCTAAGGTGGAGTATCAAACAAATCTTAAAACTGTATCTTTCTCTTTATTATACATATATAACTCTCTAATTGTTACTAAGCTATGTTGTAGTACTTGTTTCGCTTACTATGTAGGCTATTATAACCGGTGTAAAAGTGCTCCATCTGGTGCTATAGTACTTGTTGACTGCATTTTATATTCCCTTAGCTATGTCTCTTATAATTTTCCATGAAGTGGTCTAACCAAATCATAAACTGGTATATCCTCATGTAGCACACTTCATAGAACACACCTAGTTTTTATTTATGGAACCATAAAGTGCCATCGTATTTCGGTTATTTTTAATGACGGCGTGGTTTTGGTTCCTTCGTTGAGATGAAGGATTGGCTGTCGTACTAATGGTTTTAGACTCCAGGTGACCCAACGTTAAAGGAATTATTTTTAAGGTGGGGATGTATGGAACGCGAGAAAAGGTAAGTGTTTAAGGTGTAAATCTATTATGGCCAGGTTTTACGGCGATGTAGAGGTTGGGGTTAAAACCCGGGTGGTTGTACTGAGCATTGGTTTATATAAATGGTCCTCCACTTTCCCCTCACGAAAATGTTGGTTCATTTTCTTTATATTCTCTCTTCGTAATCCCGGCATCTTAGTATATATACGGATAACCCAGACGGGTATTAATACGTAGTACACATAAAATAGTTGAACAAATTTAGGTGTGAAGTCTCATAGGGCCATAGCTTGGATTAGACTCACAGACATTAAACTTTTTTTTTTTACTTTTTACATCCATTATTGTTTCCAGCCTATGGCCTGGGTAAGTTTTTTATTCGAGCCTTATATTTTCACTACCGGCTTGCTAGGCCTGTCGTAACTTCATATGCCTTATAATTTAACTTAAGACTACGACAGGCACAACATCCAGCCCCCGGCAGTTAACTCATCACTGTGAAGGGGTAAACCCATATTTCATCAATGATACATTTTTTTGTCATCCTGGAAATTGAACCCGAGACCTCTAGCTCAGTAGGCAGATACACTACCGACTTAGCTAAGGTGTCGGATTCGTTTTAGTTTTCTATTTAGTTGTAAAAATATATCTACGGGATAGCCGAGTAAAACCTTGTTTATTTTTAACACAGCTAAGCTGACAGGGAAATGTTTTATCGGATTATAATGGATCATTCAAATTCTTCCGCCATTTGAAGTCCTTAACCATAATTCAAACTAATTTATTGTGATGGCATTAAAAATATGTGAGATTGGCGTAGACCTCGATATTGTCATATTCGAAGAGATGGCTAGGTTCAAAACGAACAGTTTTAAGTTTGTTTTTAGCCTACTTGCGGTTAATTGAACACTTTACTGTTGTGATTATCTACTTGAGTTAAAACTTGTTATTCTTTTATTAGCTTTGTTTTAACATTAGCACGAGACTTTATAGCATAACACGCAATGTGATTCGAGTATCGTGGAGTCGGACCTCAGAAGACTCGTGTTCGATTCCAATTGCTGCAGAAAAACTTACCATTGCTGAAACTTGGTTTCCCCTTTCACAGTGAGGGATGGGTGGTAGACTGGGTAGTGTGTATGTTTTAGATTTAAGTCCGTTTGTAAACCTTGTGCCTCTTATTATTTTAGGAAGTGCATTGGAAATTCCTGAACAAAAAATATTAGCGGGAAAGGATTTTCATTTTATTAATGTTAGATCTATTGTGCGTTTTCTGTACGCTTGGTAGTATGTGTCATGGGCTAACATGATTTTTATTTTGTATTCTAGTTTAAAATTTTAAAGGCGTGTCTAAACAATCTCCAGTTCTTTTAAAACCATGCTTTCAAACAAAATACATTATACATGCACGTATGTTTATTTCCTTCATGTTTTATGTCCGTGATAATACCTGGAACACATTCACAATCGAACCGTGTTCATTACGTCATTTAGCCATTAAAACTCGGCCTTGCTTGATGTGCCCTAGATGCACACATACATACTTTTTCTTACACATTACCATAAGAGCTGTCCTTACATTCCTTAATGCTCGCGCATAAACGGATTGCGAGTGTCTTGAAGGGGCGAGCGACGGCTGTTAATATTGCAATCATTGGAACCTCAACCACGGTAGCCTTCACTTTTACTTTTTTACTTATTTTTACTTTCTCGCTATCTTACAAGTAGAGAAAGTATTTTGATCGTCAAAAAAATCGAACTCGAGATTGTGATCAATCTTGACGTTTCATGACCCCCGAATCCGAAAAAGTTGTAATTGTTTCCGTTTGTCTGTCTGTCTGTCTGTATGTCTGTCTGTCTTATCTCCAACTAGAGCCTAAAATAATCTACCGATCGGGCTAAAACTTGGTATCTAGGGTTATCATAGGGTTGCCCGAGGGTTTTTTGGAATTGGATATCTAGCCCTAAAATTAAGGATAGCTTACTGAAGGGCAAAAAGAGAAAAAGTCGATTTTCTCAAAATCGGCTTTAACGATTTTGATTAAAATCCGTATCTAGGCGTTGATTAAGATTATAAATAACTGGCTATTTTCATTTTCCGATGAAAATGGATTTTAGGGTACTTTACAGAAGCTGAAATTTCCGTATCCCTGCAACTATTTAAGATACTAAATAACTTATCATTGCAAAATTGTAGTACTATTAAAAATAAAAAACTTTTATATGAAATATATTTTTTATAAAACCAACAGTTTCTGAGATATTGGCAAATATATTAATACAATTTTGTAGGCTTTAGTTGTAAAGAGATACTACTTAAGTTTAAACGCAATAATTCTCCAATGTCATAGAGTAATTAAATATAAGTAAGTCTCTCAAAAAGTTTACGGTATTTTATTTTTCCTTAAACATCTTAGGAGAAATGTTTGTACAAAAATGATCTATCTCCTTCATTTTAGACTCAATAGTCAATATTTAATTTTTTTACTGGTCAAAACTTATAAATGAGGAATTTAATAGCAATGTGATAACCCTTTATTAAACCACTCTTAATTTTAAGTTTAAACAGATACACAGACATACGCATTGCAAAGACCACTTTTTAGGGTTCGGCGGGTCATTAGACGTTGACATACATCAACATTTTAGGTTAGATGTTCTTTACGGTCGCAATACTTTACCTTTTGTGTTCAAAAAGTTAAAAAATATATAAATATTTGCGTATAGCTTGGAAGTTATTGGTTTTGTAAAAATATGCTTAGAATAAAATATTTGTATTATAAATAGATTTACATATTTGTAATGATAAGTAATGTCATATCTCAAATAGTTTCGGAGATATGATAAAAAAATGGTAATTTATGCATCAGACCGGATCCCTTAAAGTCATTTTGCCGAAATATTGAAAGTAGCCATTTTGTGTGGAATATTTATAAATGTTTTGAAATTTAATTTAATCAAAATCGTTAGCGCCGACGATTTTGATAAAATCGACTTTTTCTTTTTTTTGCCCTTCTGTAAACTACCTTTAATTTTAGAGTTGGATAGCCATTTAATAAAACCCCAAGGGGCAACCCTATGAAAACCCATATACCAAGTTTTAGCCCGATTGTTAAAATAGTTTAGGCTCTAGTTGGGTGTACAGACAGACAGACAGACAGACGAACGGGAATTCAAAAACAATGTTTTCGGATTCGGGGGCTCATGAAACGTCGAGATTCATCAAAATCTCGAATTCGATTTTTTTGACGATCACAATACTTTCTCTACTTGTAAGATAGAGAGAAAGTAAAAATACAACAGAAACTTACATTTATAAAAAAAACTTTAAACTATAAATGCAACTTGCAAAAAAAATTGTTGTATATTACGTGTATGTATATCATAATAAACAAATAATTGGTTTTTAATAGTTACTAAACGGTTATTGCTTAAAATAGTTTTCAAGCATGACCTTAAATTCCGCTGCAATACCTTATTTTTACCAAAGGAAAAAAAAAAGTTGTTCAGAGCTAATGTTGATTTTCCCGTGTAACGTTCACCTTGAAAGTACGTGGGACAGTCTCGTGACCTGTGATTGGTTCCAGCGCGTGAGATGGACGTTCTTTCCACTTTCATCGCGCCCTGTCCTTGGCAAGGTCGTCTTCCATACTGATATCGCAAGATAGCGTGATTGTGTCTCTTGGAGAAGTTTGTACAATAATCTATCCATGTATTCTTGAAGATAAGAGGAACAGGGGTGGGACGCTTCTGATCTCTTTACAAACAAACCTTTGTGGTGCTCGTATACAGGCTCATTTTCATAAGGGTCGTTTATAAAAACAATGTAGACCATAGCATTTTTTGCTGTAAACATTGATGTTATCTTACTATATTATTAGTATTATATTATATACATTATAATATTAATCGAATTCTATCTGTTTCGGTGGCCGCATGATATAAAGCGTCATCCTCGCAATATATTAGACTGTCAATGACTGGGAGATCGGTGCTCGAATCTCGGTAGGGTGTACTTAAGTTTTTTCCAAAATGGTTTTACATGCTAGTGTAATTCTTCTAAAAATTTAATTTATCCATTCCTGTTCCATTAGTGTAATTAATGCATGCGTATAAGTCTAGCGGCCACTAAGATTTGGTAGGGGGGATCAAGCTCACTGTCTGGGTGCACTGAAGTTTTTTTTTCCCATATGTAGTTTATTACTGTTATTTGTCCATCATTTCTGCACGAGAATACAGGTGCACTTTCTCTAAACGAATGCCTACTATTCCCTTGTAAAACGACGATGACTTTCTCAACTCCAAGTTTTATCCCAAACCATACCTGCACCAGAGGACGTACGCAGATAAAGGTGTCAGTCTCAGGTGGTTTATTTTAAAGCAGTTGGGAAGTTTGAGGTTTCTAATTCCGGCCGGGTGTATTGAGGTACTTCATTTCAGTGACAGAATGGTCTAGGGCGTCACTCTTGTGTTAGACCGGCTGCTGATGACGAGATCGGAGTTCGAATCCCGGTAGGGTCTATTGAGGGTGGTTTTTCTTTAATGGTTTCCAACTTTATCCACACAAATGTGAGTAAATTGTATCTACATTTTAGCTTTCTCATTAGTAGAAATACGCGGCTATCCCTGACTAGTAGCCTATTATGATGCAAAGCACGGATATATCAACCTTGACTGGTAAGCCTAATATTCGGATTTATTTTTAAAAAATATACAGACTTCATTATTGAATTGAATGTTCTGGTTTAAATGGTGTATTTAACGTTCAAATTATGTATATTGAATAACAGAGATTCTTCAGAGTAGTAGTGGTCATCACCCTCTAACCGCAAAAATAAAAAAGAATAAGCAAATAAAACATAGATAGCAAAAATTGACAAAATGAGAGATTCTTTTCAATTATAAATTATACTCAATACAACTAGTTGTGTTTAAGTTTTAACGATAGCGCTCTTTATGATTACTCAACTTTCGTAGTTTTTTTTAAAGGAAAATTGCACTAGAATCTAAGTCTCAATTTCAAACAACCTAATTTGGGATTGATTTTGCACTACAATACATTTATCATGCTGTTCTTCAAGGGAACGCTCGTTAATTTCCTTATCACCAATTCGTCATCCTTTTGGTTGATTTATGAGTAAAGTCTAGCGTTATAAATGGTCTGGTCTAATTATTGTTGATAAGATTGAAACTAGACTACATTTATCACTACACGCGACCTTATTTTAAATCTTCTTCCAACACTTAAGTCAACCCAGTTGACTCCTCTATTTGGACCACACCTGACTCAACAGTGCATTCCGTGTTTATATTCAAGATTCCTTGTAATGTTTGTTCTCTTTACAGCACATGGATGCAAGTAGAGCTTAATCTTTCCCCCCCAAGGAAACAATGCAAATAATGAGCCTTGTTTACCACATAACTTTACGATAGGAGTCGTAAACCTCTCAGATTGTCCCATCCGAGCAAACTGAAAACATTGCACGCAGACAGAAAAAATATCACAGCAAAATATTTCTCACTTCTTTAATTTTGATAGTTTTTTTTTTCCAACACCATGGCTATTAACGACTTATACCAGAAGTAGGAGTAAAGAGGAAATACACTGCATTAGCGTGAAAATGAAATGGGAATATCAATGATAAGTAACGAGCAGAAAACTTCCCCCACTGTACCCGGCTGAGATTCAAACCTTGACCTCCATTTCGCCCGTAATTGCAAGACTGACATCTTAAACCATGTGTCTATTGGTATTAGTATGGAGGTATTGAGAAATCAAACAAGTGGTGGTTCTTTTTCTCGTTTGGATTTCTCTCCAAACTAAGACTTCAAAACAATTACCATAAAAAAAAACCGCATTGCCACCTTTCCACTAACTAAAAAAATCATGTAAATATTTTTTTAAACATCTTCGACCAAATGTATTAATAAAATACAAAGCTAATACTACAGATAGTGCACCTGATTCTAAGTTAAGATAGTGAATTAAGCTCAACCCAAATAATCTGCACCAATGATGATAATTTACCACATTATTGTTTCCCATCCTCTTTCCAAGAAAGTTCAGGTGCATTTCCTTGTACTCATCTCTTAACATTCATATTATGTCGCTTATAACTTGATACATATCTTATATCTATAAAATATTTAGTTAAGGTGGAAGTGTAGGTTACGTGAGTTGAGGGCGGTGTTTTTGACCTTAAAAAGTATCGATATAAAAACTGCAGAGATACTGCTATTAAACTCGCGTTCCTTACACTCCTGCCTTAAATTTGCTTCAAATGGTATTAATTACTATCCAACCTAATTATTTTATTGATTCGATTAATATAAAAAGTGGATCCGGACAACTGAGCGCTAGCAGGACTGGGCGCCAGTGTAAAAACATAATATTTTTTTACGTAAATATTAATTTTTGGGGTTGTTTAAAAAAAATCATAACAGAGGAACCTTAATTTTTTCGTATTTATAAAGTTAGCGTGGTCTTTAAAATGTTTGTTTTACCTGTAAAAAAATGAAAAAAGTATGATTTAATTTTTTTTCAAAACACGAAAATTAGGTTATGTTAGATTAGATATTTTTCATGTTTTTTTGTATGTTTAATTTTTTTAATTTAAAATATAAAGTGGTCTAACTTTATAAATACAAACAAATCAGGGTTCCTCTCTTATGATTTTGTTTTAATCTCCAAAAATGAATATTTACGTAAAAAACAATCATTACGCTTTTACACTGGCGCCCAGTTGTCTTAGACCGTATAAAAAGGCCATTTTATCAAATTAAATATCCTACACCTATCCATAAACCTTTTAACGTTGTTGATAAAGGGGGGGGGGGGGTTCAATAATGTATACATGGTGCTATACGGGGGAGGGGGATACATCAGTGTTATGAAACACAGATCTTATACTTACATTCTAATGTTGAAAAAAATATATTATTGTTTATGTTTTCATCGTTACTAAACATACTTATGGATAAATTCCGATTCTGAATAGTATTAAATCTGAGTTCCTCTTGAACTGGTTGTTTCCCCGGTGACGACAAATTAACTGCCGGGCGTTCTAGGGTGGTGTCTGTTCTAGAGTTATACTGGTTTTTTTAAAGTTGTATACTGATACAACCAGTTGGTTCAGAAAATGCACTTGAAAACTACCACCTGATAAAATAATAAAATAAAATGCAATAAAGGTTTTAAAAAATATAATATTTATTTAGTGTTTTTATTATGTAGTTTTATTAGTTTGAGGGTTATCTTGTCTAATATTTGCTAATGGTGTTACGATGTTGATGCAGATCCTGTCACTTTCTAGGCGACTGTCATTTTGTTCTATCTTTTCACCTCTCGTTTGTGGGACAGCAACTATGTTTGAACACGATGATAAGATGTAAGAGCGAGCTGGATCTTTTCCTTGTGCCTATTAACAAACAGGAGATTGATAACAAAAAAAAGGGGGGGTCGAATATTTACTTTCCTTCACATAAAATTTGCACGTTTTGTGTAATAAGGCACACAAATTCGCTAAAAATTATTCGTACCAGGTAAACAAAACTATTAACAAGCAGGTTATTTTTTTCGGTAATGCAAAAACCCACTATAAACTCGTATTTCCCGGTACCAAGACCTGGTTTTTATGGGTCATCCCGTTAATTCTGTCTACATTTTTGTATTGAATTGAGCTGAATCGCTGTACCTTTGAATCAGATTAAAATTTGTTAAAATACTTATTGGAATACTTAATCAAATGTCAAATTGGGGCCATAATTTAAAGTATCTGACTAGTATATTTATCACCCAAATTCTATGGCTAAAGTGATGCCTTGGACCAATGGTTGGCAACATACGGCCCGCCAGTTGATTTTTATCTGCCCGCAAAAGGTTTTGCAAACAAACAATAATTGTGTTCATAAAAATAAATAACTAAATACTATGTGAGAAATATTAAGTGGACATTTTTTGATCGATATTTTTGTATTATACCGGCACACAATTTTTTTAAGCCCACATGGCTCGTGATATTAAAAAATTTGCCGACCCGTGCCTTATACCATTTGACAGTGATTTGAGCAACTTACTCCATTTCGCGTCTCTTTCCAGTCGAGTTCTAAAAACTGAATACACATGTATTCTTTCACTTGGACATGTGTGTGTGTGTGTGTTTAAGTTTTAATTTTGGCATCTGTAGTGGTAAGCTTGTTACAAAAAAACATGAACATATATCTTTTTTTTGGCTTTAATATTTAAGAGACTCCTCTTTAAAAAAAATCCCTACTCTTTTTCTTGATGGTCCCCTTGACCCGAAAATCCCTGACATTAACTTTCTTGGAAGTGATAGACATCTTTCCAGGCTTGGGAAACAACATTGGTCCGGCCTATCCCACGAGCCACGTGTTCCTCTCTATACGTGATATGTCACTCACATGTGGGAAGGTTTCAATTCATTATCCGTTCCCCATCTTAGGCTCACGTGGGCCGAGTCTACCTGCAATACTCTCCCTTATATGCAACTTATGAATACATAGTTTATGGCGCGGTTTTGATGAAATACCGGTGGGCACACGAACTAAATGTCAAGTTTATCTAGTATGCCTAAAGTGGGAAGGTCGAGGTTTGGATACTATCCGGGTATACTGTACACTTCCACGTAAATGTGGGTACACTTCCTCTAAATTCTACCTGACGCATCTCTACCCAATTAGTGCAGTTAAACACATACATCCCAGAAAAGTAGTAAGACGTGGAGTGAGAAAATTCTACTTCAAGATAAAATTGAAGAACTTTATTTGCATAGTTTTACACTATGAACCCAAGGGTACGTGATAAAAATTTGAATTGAATGAATAAACACTACCCCAAACAGTTGATAGAAAACTACATCGTAGTAAAAAACCCTTCCAGAATTCCCGGCTTAGATTGAACCTTGGTCCTCCTGATCAAAGTCTACTACATTACCTTCTAGTGTAGCCAGTCTTACCTGTCACCATGTATGACTTTTTTTTTAAAGATTTCATCATTCTACTTGTTACTTTTGGTGACATATTGGCATACCTTCCTCTAAAATGCAATAGTTTCCACACAACGCACAAAGGTCACATAGTATCACTCTTATAGGCGGATATTATGTAAGATACTTTCTGTTTACCCTTAAGCTTTTTTTATTTACCTACGTGCCCACCCGTGTGAGTAGTCTACATCCAATTACTTTACAAACTAAAAAAAAAAGAGTGTAGAATAGGCTAAAAACCAAAATATTAAATTGTTATAGGCCCTTGCACCTTGTTCCGAAACGGGCAAGCTTATAACTCTAGTTTTGACTTAACTAAGCTACAGCCATATTTGCGACCTGCTCTCCGCGAACAGGACGCAAGCACTAAATGCCTTGTTATATATCAAGACATATATATATATACATATATGAGGGTGGCCATACTACGTAACTACAACATAGCCACAGCGACTTGGTCTCAAACCTTAGCATATTTGGATCTCTCATGTCAAATAGCATTTCCGGTGACCTGGTCGTGGCGTTTTTATCGCGGCAACCAGAACGCCAAAATGCAAAGCCTTGTTTTATATACAAGTGGACATACTAGGTGACAATTTACTGGTGACAGTGAGTTTGTCGCAAACGTGAGAGACTTTGGACCTCTCATATAAATAACATTACTCGACGTTCTGGCGACCTGGCTGTCTCGACCAGGATTCAAGCACGCAATTTCTAGCGAGGGTGACTTGGTCGCATTCGTGATCGACTTTGGGTATCCCGTGTAAATAACTTTCCTTGACGTTCTGGCGTCCAGATCGCAAGTATAGCTGTGCCCTTAGGAAGTAATCTTGCTTTGCTCGATTCAACTATGGTGCAGCTTATAAGCTAGGACCATAGTTTAATCGGTCAAGTGAAGACTTAACTCTTTCAAGATGTACGGAATGCACTATTATGGAGCATATATATGTATTTTTTTGTATAACCGCATCGCGTCTTACTACCTGTTCGGGCTATACGCATAGATGATAATTTACTCTAATGAGGTAGAGACGAGGAAGGAAGAATTTCAGAGGTAAGCTACCTTCATTTTCCTGGAAGGAGAGTGGGAAACCATTTAGGAAAACCACCCTTAGTAGACCGGCTGGGATTTGAACTCCGATCTCCCCGTATTCAGGAGGCCAGTCTGATCTGACAATGACACCATAGACCATTCAGTCACTGAAGCTGGTGCCAGATTCTACATATAATGAAAAAACAAATACAATAATTTTTATTTATATGTTAAATGTAAATAAAACTCTCCTCGTAGGACTGCTCCCGATCCTTAGTGCATGTTGTTGAAAACAAACAAACTGTAGAATGCACAAGCACGCGTTTATTGTTTCAAGAAAGTAATGAAATGTGCAGGCACAGCCCATGTAGGAAGTAGATTTTTAGCGTTTCAAGAACAAACGTTATGGAATCATTGAACTGCCCTCCTGATAAGTGTGATGAGGTAGAAGTGTTGGGAGTTTTCTTACAGGCGATAAAAATATGGTAATGTTGAGTCGTGAGGTTGGTTATCGTGGCGTATACTATAAAACAAGACTCCTTTGTCTCAAAGAGCACAGTGGACACTCTTCTATTATTAACAGTGGTTCGCAACTGTGCCATTTATTATGTTAACACTAGAAATAGCAAAGATAAACTACAATAACGCAGATCCAATTATTTAACAACAGTTGGTATTGATACAAAAAAAAAGTTAAGAAAATTGGGATACAGATGGGCTTGGTTTGTTTCCAGCTAGTTGGTAAAATTATCCACTATTCGTATGTTGAATCGTACTACTATCTAAAACACGCGTACATTTAATTTATTCCTTTCTCTAACCATATCGCTTTCTTTTACATACAACAATCAACATAGGACAGACTGCTTTCTGCTTTACTTCCCCTCTAAAGGAAGTTGTGCAACAGGTTCTTATCGCTCAATAAAATCTCTTGATCCCGGCTGTGTTTGAACCCAGAACATCGGGTCCTTAGGAGAGCACCTTATCCCAATACCACCGAAATTGACCCTTAAGATAGCAAGATGCGGTGCTCAGAAATACGATTCCCATTATAGTTGGATGTTTCGTGCTATAGTATAGTTTGAGTTAATTTGTAATTAATGTGGCTAGGTAATTATTCTGTTAAGAACAGTTCGTTCAACATTCCAATAAAACTAAATGTTTTGTTAAATGCTCAAAATTTTATTAATTGATGAAATTTTATCAGCATCTGATTTTAGAGACGATAGGTCTCCCGCTTCCCGCTACCCGCTTCGGTGACCGCATTGTCTAAGGCGCTATCTTAGCAGTGGACTATACTGCCGATGACGGAAAGATCGAGTTTCGAATCTTGGTTGGGTGTACTGAGGGTGGTTTTTCCAAAAGTTTTTCATTCTCTCTGTGCAAATGCGGATACACTTTCTCTAAATATAGCCTTTCTAATCCCTAAACCGCTAGCGTATTTACTACAGATGCGTTAACCCGATTAAGTATTATGACCCGGTTCTAAAAAAACTTTTGTTTGCAAATTGTGTTAAAAACTTAAGATATATAATCTGCTTGTAGTGGTAAGAAATTCAAATAATTATTAAATGTTTCTTTACAGTATAAACTCTAAATCGCCCCTCCCTATACGATATTGTTTTTATGTTTTAAGTTAATTCTTACACGTTTGCAGTCGTTGTCATTTAACAATTTTTATATTCGAATTAATTGTTCTTTACCAGACATAAAAGAATATGATGGTTTGGATAGTGTTCGCTATTTGACGCATATCACACTATACCATCATTATGTGAATATTGTTTTCTATTTGACGCGCAATAAAAGTTCAACGTTTAATAAATACTGTTCTTTATCTAAAAAAAAGATTGTAAAAAGTTCATCGTAGCATGGATAATGTTACCTCTTAGACACATATAAAATGTTCGTCGTTGATTTATTATTAATTTATATAATACTTCATATTTATAAAAAAAAATATATAAGTTTATTGTTTTGACATTATTTATTTATTTGACTCTAGTTAAGTGCACCAAACAATACTAATTTTGAAATGTAATATCTCCAATTAAGTTTGTTAACAAATAATTGGCTATAATTTAAAAACATGTGTTGGACAAGGACTTGAACTCTGGATCATTAACTCAGCATGTCAGTACCCTAATAGACTGGCGCCTTGGTATAGTAGTCATAATTCCTGGGTACTAATCTAGAGAGAGGTTCCGGCTTCGATTCCCGGTATTTTTCCCCTCGGGGAATTGTTCCTAGGGTTGCAATGTTCTGGATAATGAGGCTTAAGTTGCCTCGTCGAGGCAATGTGACCCCACCTACACGGTGTCCCGACCTCATAATATAGTTAAATATCCGCCACTGCCTGTAGAAGACTAGGAATATCTGGTGGCATATGATTAAAAAAAAAAAGAGCCCTAACATATGATCTAGCCATATTATCACAAGCTAACTAAATAAACTACTGTATGGCCCATTCATAACTTGCTAAACGATTTTGATGGATTTTTTTAAGCTACCAGAGTCTTGACACTTAATGTGCCAATACACGTGTCAATTTTTACAAATTCATTACCAATTTGACTAGCCAGGACTAGACTATAGAGATAACGTGTTAGGGATAGGAAGGTTTGAATTCAGAGGAAGTGTATTAGCATTTGCGTGAATGGAGAGGGAAATTATAACAAAACATCAGTGCACCCGATGGGACTTGAACCCGATCCCTTAGATATCAAAAGTCTTAGTCTATTTAAAAAGTGGTGCTTTATAGCGAGCAGAAGATCCCGAACTTTTTATACCGAAGGAGCCCTCGCAATAGAAAAAAATACATGTTCCAGCCTTCATAATTATTTTCACACAAACATTATGAACATTCTACAAGGCCGCTCAATTTTTAAAATATAAAAGTATAAAATAAACTGAAAACATCACATGTTCTGGCTGCGCCTTTGTCTTTTGTTTGTTTTTGAAAAAAAAAGTGGCGATCAGAATTACTACTGATGTTATTTTATATTGTGAAAAACAAATACTAATTAATCATCTAAAATTGCCTCATGGAGCTTGAGATAACTATGACTTTAAAAAACGCTGCTTTAGTGTCTTAGAACTTTCGGCCACCGAAGCGGGTCCAAAGATGGTTGACCGCCGGTGTTGTTTCAGCAACGAGCTCGACCGGTGGCCTCGACCCTCACCCGGGAGCTCGGATCGTAACCAGATCGGGTACACCTGGGCCGCGGGGTTGGTTCCCTACATTGTCACTTTGTTTTTCCAGGCGATCGTTCCTGAGGTTTATCTAACATTGACCTTCTTCCCATGTTCTCGGATTAGTTTAATCTGCGGATGGTTTGGTAATGTTTGCAAAGGTGGATGACGTTAACTTGACCTAATTGAGTTTATTTGGTGCAATATAATGCCACGTACTAATGATAATGTTTCTTGCTTGTAGGTAAGAACACCAGAGGAAGTGTGGACCTCCTATCCCGACATCTCGAGGACCCTTCATCCTGAGGTAACGTACAAGATCCCAGATACTTGTTAGGCACCACGGACGTGCATAAGGATAGCGTTACGCTCCTAACGACGGAACCACAGCGCACTGTGTAATTTAGGAGTACCTACACAACATGAAACCCAACGGAAGATAGAGAGGGGGAGACCAATTACACCGAAGGTCAAGACATATTTAAACTCTTGTTACGATGTTGACCGGCCGGGTAAATGTATCCATTTGATATCATAATCACGGAAGAAGTGATTTATAAGGAAAGTAATGGCAGTGCAGGGAGATGTATAATGGCTCTGGTTTATGGTTCATAACTCTAGCTATTTTCAGGATAATCAGCCCCCTAAAACATGCACTTGGACGTTGTCCTCGTATCGTTTATTGCGCATGCGTGGCCGTTGTTACAAGTCGGTCCGTGCATGCACGCGCGGCTTGTTAGGCCCACTGGAGAGGAGGGCGCGTCCGTTGCTGTTGCTAGGGTAACGGTAACGCTTTTACTACGGTCTCGAAACTTTACGCTTCCATTATTTTGATTATATATTATTTTTAAGGTGGGCTGGAAGGGAACGATTAAGATCTATATTTTGACAGAATTTATTTTTAAAACTTATTATTTGGCCAAAATAAATAAAATATTACTGCAGCAAGTACATTTTATCTTCATATAATAATCTTAACCGTTCTTGAATATTTGTCACTAGCATCGTGGCATTATAAAACTTATTAAATTAAAATAAAAAAGTCCTGGTAAATTTAGGCAATTCTTATGACAGATATTTAAAAATTGTTGAGATTACTAAATGTATAAAACTAAACTAAACATATCTACTGAAGCAATAATTGATTTCTTTCGGAAAAAAAAATAAAAATATATTGACCTTAACTTGCGTTCCCTTCTGATAAAACAATATTAAACCGTCTTAAATTCTAATAGAAGCCAAAATGATGGTTTCCTGAGCACATTAATTATTGGCTTGCTTGTCAAACAAAAAAAAAGAAGTAATTATCATCTGATATAATAACGCATGCCGACGCTCCTTTTGACTAGGTACCGAAACCGGTCTCACACCTCTCAGCAAGGTCAGTCAGTGGCGAAAAAAAGATTATGAAATTTTGTTTGAAATAAGAAACATCGAATTTAAAAAGTGATTTCTCTAGGCTCCCTTTGTAAACTTTCTTTGTCTGGGCCCTTTGGTGTCGACAAATTATAAATTTAATTTTACTCAAAATATCTCTAAAAACTTACTAAGTGTGTGATATATTTTCCCTTTATTTCGTTTGTTTTACAATATTTTTTTTAAAGGTCTTAATCTGCATCCAATGAATACATCACAACTAGTCCAAAATAAAAGTTATTTGTTTTTGCTAGTTTTCGTGAGATTGTGGTTTAATCTTTTGGAAAATGCACCGTTAAAAAAAAAGTATCTATTTGCACTGGTGGGCGAGGTGACTAAACACCAAGCTCATTTAGTCTGGTTTGCTGGTAATGGGAGGTTGGGGCTTGAATCCTGGCTAGGTGTAATGAGGAATATATTTCCTAGATGGTTTCTCACTCTCTCTCCACTCAAATGCGTGTATATTTAATCTAAGTTCTACCTTCCTCATCCGTACTCAATTAGTGTAATACTATGCTTATAGTCTAAACCGGTAGTAAGACGGGATCTAAAAAAAACGTAACCAAATCATGATACCAAATATTGATGTATTTTTATAATGCTTTAAAATATTTGGTTAAAACATAGTTTTATACTTTTTCTCTACATTAAGGGCTAATCACTCGTCAAGCTTTGATGCAGAAGATCGGTGTTTGGTCCCAAAAAGTTTCCCAAGTGATTTTTTCTAATTTCCCTGCGAATGTTGGCTGAGATTCTTAAAAAAAATCATCTTCCACATCTTGTTTCCCCAGATCAGATAGTTTACTCTCTAACAGTCACGACTAGCACTCGCGTGCCTAGAACACTGATAAAAATTTACAAGTCATTTCTCCCAAAGATGCCCATCTAGAAAGGAACAAAAGTGTTTATTTTATGAGAAATTCAATCTCTCCTTTGACGTTGTTATTAAAGACTCGCTCAATTTGTGTCTGTGCTATCAATCGGCTACATTTGTTAGAGCAATAATGCGTTAAGTTTATAGCCCTGATAAAATGTTAAGGTCAAAAGTCGAAATCTAATTGGCAAACTTATTTTAAGAGTTACATTTTTAGGTCATCATAGGTCATCCATCAGCTTGTTTGTTTAGGTGTTTAGGTTTCTCCATTAAATTTTATCGCGCTTAGGTATAATAAAGGTTAATCGTATGTATAGTATAAAACTATTATTTGTGCAGTTAAAGTACTTATAAATATTTCTTCGCAATAACTTTAATCATTGCCTTTTTATTAAAATGTTAATTTTGTTTTTTTCTAAATTATTGTCATAAAACAGCTGTCGCAGTTGTTACAGATGATATTAATATTAACAGATATATCATTAATTTTGTATTGTTAACATGTTGTGATGCAGGGTTGCTCAAAACCTAGATCGATAAAGGATTTTAAGTTGGGCGTATGATTATCTTTGGCGCTATATCTATCAGTAGTATGCTTATTTAATTATATATATAATTTTGAGATAATGTTCCGCATTAGCGTGTAGGGGGAATGGTAAACAATATAAAAAACATTCTTGGTAATTCCGAGCGTACATTGAACCCCCACACCTCTGTGACCGGCAAACCAAACTAGACGAGCTTTGCGTTTAGTCCGCGTGCACCGATATTGACTCAAAGTTCACTAAGGATTTCATAGAAATCCTCTAGGTCACTGAGTTACCCCAATTCTTATTTTCAAATTAATAAAAATAATTGTTTTGCAACCATCTTTTGAACTTGTGTATTCAACCCGCAGAATGCGAGAAGCTCATTAAAGTTGATTTTTTTTATCAACGCGTTCAGGTTATAACATACGTATAATTACAATAGCTATGGATGAGGATGTTGAATTAAGAGGAAGTGTACCGCATTTGCGTGGAGGGAATGGTAAATTAAAACATTCTTGGTATTCGAGCGTACATTGACCCACACCTCTGTGACGGCACCAATAGACGAGCTTTGCGTTAGTCCGCGTGTCCACGATATTGACTCCAAAGTTCACTAAGGATTTCAATAGAAACTCCCTCCTAGGTCACTGAAGTTAACCCCCAATTCCTTATTTTCAAAACTTAATAAAAAATAATTGTTTTGCAACCAATCTTTTGAACTTGTGTATCTCAACCCGCAGAAATGCGAGGAAGCTCATTAAAGTTGAATTTTTTTTTATCAACGCGTTCAGGTTATAAACATACGTATAAATTACAATTAGCTATGGATGAGGAATGTTGAATTAAGAGGAAGTGTACCCGCATTTGCGTGGAGGGAAGGTGGAAAACAATTTTGAATGAATACCTCAGTGCACCCAACTGAGATTATAAACCCGTTCTGCTTGTCATTGTCAGTCTAGTCCAACATGAGACGGACGCCTTAGACCATACGGCCACCGAAGAAGATCAAAGTTTGGAATTGACGTCAGGGTGGGTCAAGCAAAGCGTAATTCATCCATGGTAGTAACACTTTTTTAATATCAATTGAAAGGTCTTTTTATGCTCCTAAATATGCCATTTTGACCCTACAAACATTTTTGTTTAAACCAAAACATAATATATCAAATGAAATAAAGGGCAAGGGGGGTTGAGCTAAACATAGACTTTCAACCAATAAAATACATAAGCCAAAGCAAATAAATGCCTTAACTGGAAATAAGTATGAAGTTTAAAGCCTAGCACGCACTTTGAAACATTTTCTCGGAAACATTGCTTGCAAACACGTTTCTCTTGCTTCCTAAATACTTTTTAGTGTTTTTGGAAACAGTTTGCAAACTATTTCGTGTTTCCCAAAGAGGAAACAATGTTTCTTGTAATCCATTTCAAATGGGTTATAAGAACCACATTGTTTGCGTGTTTGCCAACATTGTCGACAGCAAACAACGTGGGACAGGCCAGTCGTTCACTAGCCTGGGACCAACCATTTGTAACAGAACTTCAAAATCTGCAGGAGATATGGGAGTGAAGTTTCTAAAACCACTCCATCTTCGAGCTTCAGCTCCATCAGAAGCTCATTTGCATAGGACGAACCATTTTTGAATCACTGTACGAATCCATCAACGTTTTCTTCTTCTCTATCTTCTTTCTTGTACATTCCATAACTACAAAGCACAATCCATAGCAGTATTCTCGGCATACAGCTTGTACTGGACGGGAAGCAATGTTTCATCATGAAGGTGTGACGCGAAACAAGGTTTAACTGTTTGTAAATATAATGTTTCCCATGTTTGCAAACTATTTTCCTATATTTGTGAGTAACAAAAAACATTTCGGACACATCGAGAAACAATGTTTCCAAGTACGTAGTAGGTCTAAGTTAGATCAATGGACCAAATCTGGACACCCCTATCGATTATGATGTCGCCTTCAAGTGTTTGAGCTTGTAAATCTTTCCCCTTTATTGCGGTCTTCACAAGGAAAACTATAGGACCATTATATTCTATTTAAGGTTTATTTGACGAGAGCCATATCACTTAAGACAAACAAAAGGCGATGAACTCTGGATGGAATGACAAGCCCATTATGAAAGAGTCATCATTGTGTTATAAACATATTTTTAGATCTGTTTTTTCCGAGCGGGAGTGCAATCTGAACATGAAAGGCGATACACGTGCAAGAAACCCACGTTATTAAGTCAGACTTCGGGCCCGCCTGTCAACATAATCAGTATAACCCGTCCAAATACTAACCGCAACAACTTCCATTTTATTGGCAACAGGTACTTTTAGCCCGATTTAAATTTATAAAATCTGTTCAGTTTCACGTGACGTCGTCGATAGTGATCACTGATCACGTCTATCGACGCTCTTCGCTTTAGACGACGTTCTACCAACTATGATATACGAGTACTTAAGTTCGAATCCTGGTGTGACCGGTCGAAGATTTACTCTTCACATTGTACATAAGCATGCGGCGTACACACGACTCACTTGTCTGACTGACACCATAACTCGGTCAACAGTTCCAATCCCAGTACGGTGGAAAAAGTTATATTTAACGAAATTATGGATTAACCTTTCACGGTGATGAATTAACGACCAAATATTTGGGTGGTGTGTCTGTTTTATAACTGTGTTAGTTTTATTTTAAAGTCATTTGCTGATACGAGTTGGTTCAGAAATGCATGTTAAATATCCCCAGTAAATAAAACATAAACGAGTGATTTGGAGTTCACTAAAAGGGTCCTAACCGGTATATTCATGTTAAATGTATAATTAAAAAGTGTGCACTGCCTTCGTTTTAGGTGTTTTTTTTTTTAATTTTTGGAATATTCATGGCTTTTTTTTATCAAATTTTAAATTTAGTTTGCATGATACGGGCGTTGAAATTAATTTGTTTTCGAAAAAGATTCAGTAGAAAGTCATGTCAAGCTTCCTAGGAGTTATTTCCACCGACATGAAATGTAACCAAATGTTATAATATAAAATAAGCCCTGAATATACCTCCGTCCCCTATAGAATATATTAAACTGGCAAAGCTGATGGTGGAGATATTACAGTTTCCCATTTTAATGTAGTGATATCCAATCCTCACTTGGGAATCTGAATCATTTCCTCTTACTTATCCTGTCGTTGACAAATTTGTTTGTGGTCCGACACCTTAGCTCGGTCGGTAGCATGGTCTGCATTCAGAGCTAAGACCCCCGGGTTCTATTCCCAGCAGAGCAGAACAATTTATCATTGCTGAAATGTGTGTTTCACCTTTCTCATGGATATGAATTAATGGCTGGGGGGCTGGGTGTTGTGTCTATTTTAAATTTAAATTAGCTATAAGTCGTATTCTAATATAGTCGTTTGGTTCAGAAAGTGCACATTAAATACCTCAAATAAATGAAAAGTTTAACTTGCTGTGGTAGAAACACTTGTCTCCCATTTAGGAGCCCAAGAGCCAAATCTTGATTTGCTGCAAACAATTTTTTTTAACACAAGACTACACTTGAATCAAATAACTTATCTACTTTTTTTCTTAACACCGTGTCTTATACCCGTTCGTTCTATAAGCATTATGCATCAATAACATTATTATTATTATTATTATTAACACCGCGTCATACTACCCGTTCGGTTTATACGCACATCAATAACGTTAATGTGTTTGTGTCAGAGATAATAAAGTTTGAATTTACAGGACGTTTACCCGCACTTGCGTGGAGGGAGAGTGGAAAATAATTTAGGAGAAACCACTCTCAGTGCACCCGACCGAGATTCGAACCCCAATTTCCTCTGCATCGGCACTTTAATCTGGACGTATTAGACCATGCGGCCACTGAAACGGGTACACAACATAATACCTTGTTTTATTCAGCTACGTGTCTAAAAACTCTGCCTTCTTAATCATGTTTTCTTAGAGTATATAAAGTCCTCGAAATATACCTAGTTACTCTATGGCATTAGGAACTCAAAAGTTAATTGCCGCACTTATAAACGTACGCTACCTATTGAGCTAGTTATATCCAGTCCACCTCATTAAACCATATCTCTTTCAGGTCTTTTCTAATGTTATCCTCCCATCTGTGTCTAGGTCTTCCAATGGTATCTTCCCATTGGGTTCGCCAGTCAATACCCTGAATGGGTTCGCCAGTCAATACCCTGAACACGGTTATAGATAATCCCATTTAATTCGCGCTGCATGTCCTGCCCAACGTAATCTGCGAGACCTGATTATCCTAATAATGTCTTGTGAAAAGTGCATGGTATGTAACTCATCCTTATTTCACCTCCTCCACTTATCATTAGCCTCATCCCTTTTTGAACCAAATATATTCCTAAGCCCCTTGTTTTCTAACACACTAAATTATTTTTCGTCATGTAAATTAAGAGACCAACGTTGTAGAAATATACTTAAATAATCCTGTGCTGAGGATTAATAACGACACCATTTGTGAGATGTGACCAGAATTGGTATGCTCAGTATGTGTCGGGAATTGGTCGCGCGTCGTGTCGCCGAAGTTAATAATTAATTAGCCACGTGACCGGTGACGCCTGGAGACAACAACGTAACATTGCTACTTCATCAACAATACCTGCAGCTCGAACACAGTCGACGTGAGTTGACTTTGTTAAGACGATGACTTTGACTGTCACCGTCACGCGGTTGTGTACTCAAGTTTCTGAACACACTTTTTTTAACTGACGTTAATTGAACGATGAATCAACTACAAATCGGTACATGCCTTTGTTAAATGTGCCTATTGACGACTCCAATCAACAATCTAGTGTCTTAAATGGCGGAATCAACGACACGGGTCATTTGTCCTACCCGGTGTATCGAGTTTTTTTTTTTTTTCTACATAGTAATGGTCTCGTTTCCGTTTCCATTATTAACCGTCCTGGCCTCTTCCTCCTCAAATTAATGCTGTTGATAAACATATACTAGAATAAACCGCAGTGTTGGTCTAGTAGACTAAGGCGTTATTCTCGACTGGTTTAGTTTTGCTGGTGGTGGGGAGGTCGAGGTACGAATCCCGGTCGGTTGTACGAATGTGTTTTCCCTCCCTAAATGATTTCCACTCTTCTTCCAATCAAATGCGGATACATTTACTAGAAATTATATTTTCTTTTCCCCTAACCTAATAGTGTAATAAATACGCGAATGGCATTGATGGCCATTAAGTGCAGTGCACTTAAAACATATTGAATTAGACTAATACAAAAATTATATATCTGAAACTTTCTTCGATTTTTCAGGGCAAAATAAATTATCAACGGAAAAGGGCAATCTGAATGTCATAACTTTATTGCATTTTTCATAAATATTTTTATTTAGTACCGCGTCTTACTACCCGTTCGGGTTATACGCTTAAGTACTAATTACGCTAATGGATTAGGAATTGGGAGGGTTGAATTTAGAGGAAGTAAGCCCGCATTTGCGTGGAGGGAGAGTGGAAAACCATTTAGGAAAAACCACCCCCAGTTCACCCGACCGAGATTCGAACCTCGATCTCCCCGTCCTCAGCGGTCGAGCTCAACACGACTAGCGCGTTAGCCAACTACGCCACCGAGGCGGGTTTTTCATAAACAAATTATCATTAATACTGATGTAAGCTATTTTATAAAAATAACTATCTTAGTTAAAAATATAATCTAAATATGACTACGATTTAATAAAAACAAATAAATCCGAGCCCATCTCAAGGCTCACTAACCGGGAAATCAAATTCAAAATTACGATTGAATCAGAAAATACATCTAAGTTTTTTCAGCATTATATCCTACCCGTACAGGCTATACGCATATTTACTAATGTTGCTAATGTGTTAGGGATGATTATGGTTAAATTCAGATAAAGTGTACCAGCATTTGCGTGGAGAGAGTGAAAAACCATATGAACAAACCTCTGTACTCTCGGACAGGATATCGAACCCTGATCTACCCGTAATTGGTAGTCCATTCTATTGGGCGAGTGACACTTTAGTCCGCTTGACCACTGAAGTGGGTTTATCCAAATTCTGTTGACAGCAGCGGACTTTGGGATTTGTGAAATAGTTTATTTAATTTAAAATAAGATTTTTATTTTTTCTATGTTTTAAAAATACATGGTAAAATAGTTTCATTATTCTCAATTTTATTGCTTGTTTTATATAAAGTTACATAAAACCGCAGTACTTTGCGACTATGGCTAGATATTTTATTACCTACTGGAGTTGGGTGTTATCATTGGGGTGGGACGGCCTCTTATCTCTGTATTGCGATACAAAGAGTATTCTTATAGTTTCCTTAATAACACATTCCGATTCTATGAACAAACGTAGAGAACAACGATCAATAAGTAGATTGCTATGAGAAATTATAATAATAGGTGCAGAGGTAGCAGAAAATGTTACAAAACATGAAACACAACCGTGTGTGAGTTACGAATTTAGTAGACCTTACTTAAGGTATTTGTTATTTTATGGTTGATAAATTAGGTAGGGTATAACTATTGTAAAGTGATCAAATAATGTATTTATTTTTATCGCCGCATCTTACTACCTGTTCATGTTATACTCACTATGATAATTACTCTAATGAGATAGGGATAAGGAAGGAAGCAATTTAGGGGTAGGGCCTAATTTACCCGCATATGCTTGGTAGAAGAGTGGAAAACAATTTAGGTAAAGCCACTCTTAGTAGACCCTAGCAGAATTTGAACCCTGATCTCTCCGTGATCAGTAGGCCAGTCTAACACGAGAATGACTCCTTAGACCGTGCGGTTTACCGAAGCGGGTGATAGAATGTGGATCATAATCAGGCAAGACTTAGCGGAGTCAACTATAATCGAGACGTTTATGCTTATAGTCTCAGACCTGCTAAGTTGTCTGAAAGGACAAAGTCGTCAACTCGAAGAATAGCTACGAATATAACGTTGCTATGTCCCTGTATGCCTCTGCACAAACCCATGACCAAATTGTTGTCAGGTTTCCTGGGATTGAGTTCCCAATACAAAATCATATGGACGCGCGTGGCTCAGATCCGGAAAAGATTGTGACTTTTCTTTCCTTTCTCCCCTTCACTTCTTCTCCCCCCCTCCCCCCATCAGAAATCTTAAAACGTAAGACATGTCTTCAATGCACACAACTGTCCTTACGTGACCTTGAATATACATTGTGATGAAACATCCCAAGGTCATTATGGCTTTTTTACCTAGCTCTTAATCCTAAGGAAAAGAAATAACATTATTGTTCATCTGCTGCCATGAGGTCCAAGTACCAGTTAATGCAACATGTGGCCTAGTTTTTTTTAAAGTCGTGTCCGGTATCTAGTTACGGTATGTGGTATGTTTTGTTGAGCTTTATTTGGCTTTATATATGGTTGAGCTTTATTTGGCTTTATATATGGTTGAGCTTTATTTGGCTTTATATATGGGCTACACATTTAGGCTTTCTAAGCAAAAAGGCTTATTTAAAAATGAACGTCTCTTCTTTCACAAGGAGTATTTGTATAGCCTTTTTGACGATCAAGTTTAGAATATAAATTAAAACCGCTTCGGTGGCCACATGGTCTAAGGCGTCACGTTCCCAATAGACTGGACTACCGACGATGGGGAGATCGAGGTTTGATGTCGGTCGGATGTACTGAGGTTTTTTTCTAGATGGTCTTTCACTCTCACTCTACGCGAATGTGGTTACACTTCCTCTAAATTAAACCTTCCTCATCCCAAGAACATTAGAGTAGTTATAAAATATGCGTCCCAAAGTGGTAGTAATTCATAATGCTAATATATAATATATAAGCACTATATATATATAAGCACTATTATATATATTAGCACTATATATAATATATCTAGTAAAACATTGTGCCCTTGTTTTAATTTTATATATATATATTATATAATTAAACAAGGGTACAATGTTTTAATTATATATATGTATATATATATATTAAACAAGGGTACAATGTTTTAATTATATATATATACATATATATAAAATTAAAACAAGGGTACAATGTTTTACTCGATATATTCTGAAACCATAAGGCGCTCTTTTAAATCTTCTCCAGATTAAAATATATTTGACATTGTAATTATATAACTATCTATTATATATTTATTTGAGTTATTTAACGTGCTCTTTCAGAACTGACTGATTATATCAGCACACGAGAATTGCTATGAGCGAAAACGAAAGGGCCTACCTATTTTTCCGGGAAAGGTATTTTCACATACCTTCCAGGGTTCTTTTACATGCCACAATTTACATGGGACCGACGGCTTTACCCCTCCTTCGGGTGGAAGTTTTGCTATGGATTTTTATTGCTCAGGAAAAATCCGTCGACCCCGGAGGCGATCACCTTACCCAAGACCACCGAGTTCGACAATTTATATAACTAGTTTAGAAATAATTTCACAGTAGTAAATTGAAAACTTTGTAAAATATTACTCAATAATTTTGAGTCAAAATAATATTAGCTCTTATAATAAGCTTACTCACTACTTATTTACAGGGATATAACACCAACCCACCCCAGTGACCACACACATGAGGGTGGATGAGTATAAGTACTTCAACACACTAAGTCACCAACCCCTCTCCCCTCTTCAATAACGCCAATCTCATGTACATACACAAACACAAACTAGAGACAAGATGATGGATTTACTAAGACTATACCCATACTAGAGAATCATTAAGGTCATCGTCTTTGTTATGTTCTCCGATGAAACACAAACTCAAGACAAGATGATAGAGTTCCTGAGCTGGGTACGTCTTTAAAACTTGTGCAATACTACAGAATAATTAAAGTCGTCGTCCTGGCTATGTTCTCCGATGAAACACACACTCCTTTCTAGTTTTTCTGCTCCATAAATGTGTAGCTTCTCTGTGTCGTGATGACGTTGCTCGGTTCTGTGAAACTTGTTAGCAACATCTTCTTGTATGGGAGGAAGAGACAGAGATTCAGAAATGTTCAATATGATCGAAAGGTGTCTTGCGAGACAGTCCAAGAGGGTGTTCAGTATGTTTGCATGTTCCTTATAACTTTTGAAAATACAGGTTTGAACCAAACTTGGTTACACACATAGTTCTTACTCTCTTTGGCCATATTGGTGGTATATTTGATTTGTTTTGTTTCCCATGATTATGAAGCTAAGTTAAGAATAGGTATGTGTCAAGTTTATCATCCAAAAAATCACCTGAAGCGTTGATCTGCACTTATTAGTTTTCAAATATCGCTAATGAGAGTCACACACTGAAAAACAGACTGTCAAAACAATCTAAACAAAGTACTAGAAGGGTTTAAAATACGATTTATATATATATATATATATATATATAAATAAAATTCAACAATATCTGGACAAACATTTAAAAAATAAATCTTCACGACAGACATACTTCTATAAAAGATAAAAAAAAATTAGGCCAATTTTAGATGAAAAATATCTTTAAACTTAAAAATTATGCGATTGTTTTCATTTTTAAAGCGAAAACATATAACATCGATTATTTTTCTAGACTGAAATTTCAAACCATACATGGGAATAAGAAGAATTCACAAACACGGCGGTCTTCATGCTAATTAAATTATCTGCGCTACGTGCTAAGAAAAGATTTTAAATGTCCTCAAGACATACTCTGTGTCCGCATTATACATTATAATAACAATTTCCTGTAGTTATTCATAGGCGCAATAAACACAAACACCGTTTTATGATGGCTTTGTACATTATGCCACATCTTCAGGCGAGCTATTTTATTTCCCATCGGGTCACCATTTAACACGTGAAGAGGCGTGTAACCCGAACCGGTAGTAAGACGCGGTGCTTAAATAAAACACTATTCACAAGCTTCTGGGCTCTTTTGAAGATAATGACCTACTACAAACTACTCGCATTCTCTCTGGTTAATATCAACTTTAAGTTCAGGGTTGGTATTCCAAAAAAAAAAAAAAAAAAAATGCCTTAGGGATTAGTTCTTTGCTTAAAATTATTTTGGGAAATAATTGTAGAGGTATGCATTCTAGTTATAATTACAGTATTAGTTCTACTAATGATAACACAGTTCTAAATTTATAAATCTTCATTTCTACATACTAATTCTAATATACGGAGGAAAGTATGTAAAATAAAGTGGTGGGATCAAATAGAGGGGAAAAAATGTTTTTCCTAACTAATCATGTAGGTATCATATCCAGAAATGATATTTTCGTATTTAATTCAATAGAAGAACTTGTAATCAGATATCACGAAATAACAAGCCAAGTAGTCAAACAATCCGGCATATTTTATAAACTAAGAGCATGTTTATAAAATATACATTTACTCCCATCAATTTTTTTTTTCCATTCAAAATAAAAATATTTTATTTTACTTTTGTTTAGTAACGAGAGGAAAATCATCAAATCAATAATTTTCAGGGACGTTTAAGCACAAATTAATTTTGAAACGTGGCTGAAAAAATAGGTTTTTCGCTACTACCAAACTACGCACAAATTTACAATATAATTACTTGTTTTTCTAACTGTAGACATGATAGTTATTCGTTCATAGGTAATAGTTGACTTGTACCTAATTCAATACGAACACATTATCAGTGTGTCCGGGTAACTATATAATAATTGGAGTAAAATACAGTTATAAATTGAGTTGGAAGACTAATCATGGAGATGATAGAATTTGATTCGAGCTATTGAAGTTAATAGTTGTTTTTTAGCCTAGCACTCTTATGGGCTATTTAACATTCTCGGTGCTCATTCATGTGTCAAAGCCACCAACTCATCAAATTAAAGATACACAGTATTTCTCTTTACGCTATTTTTTCAGTTTTTTGTTGAATATCAGACCAGTCTACCCCTCCTGCCAACATCGGTGGTGTTCTATGGCCGACTGACAGTGGTGCTGCGCTGTTCTAGGAATGTCGTTACATAGATGGGTTGTTTTTTTGGTGAAATGTCAAGGAAAAAAAGTATAAAGGTTTTGTATTGATTGCCCTCAACTTAGAAAAAAAAAGAAAATTGCTTTAAATGCACGTTACTATGAACATCGTTAGTTTGTTAGGTCAGCGAGTGAGTTGGCAGGTATGTGGGTGTTTAAAACTCAATCTATGCTAGTATCATTCAGAGTCTGTCCTTGGTACCTATCCTCGCTCCCCTGTCCACCCCGTTTTCCCCCAGTATTCTATTAAACTTACTTAGAAGATTGAAATAACTAGTAGTTCTATAAACAGTAAACCTCGCTCACTCAATTATTATTGTGTTCTTATCGCTAATATAGTCTTAATATTTCTCTTTGGATTTCAAGTTGAAATATCTCCTATAATTTCTCCTTGGATTTGAAGTTGATATTTTTCCTCGGCTATAAAGTTAGACAGAAAATAGATTAATACTGTATTAAATAGTATAATCTACATTAATAACATTATATTCATAGAGAATAAGTTGTTCATGCAATTTAAAAGGTTAATCACTCAATTATATCAATTAAAAAAATATAGGTACTAGTTACTCAATGTGGTGACCTGGTGGTCTAGGGGTAAGGTGTCAGACTTCTGTGCTGAGGGTCCGGGGTTCAATCCTCGGTCCTGGCACAGATTTATCTGAAAGCCAAACCCTTCCTTCACCTCTGACAAGACGTGTATTAATCACAACTTGTGAATGTGTGGAATGCCAGGCCTCCACCGTGGTTCGGATTCCACGTTAAACTGTAGGTCCTCCATTTCATCTCACAATCACCCTACCATTAAACATTAGCGTAAGACGCGGTGCTAATAAGAATAATAATAATAGTTACTCAATCGATTGTTTAGCATTTTAAATTCAAACTACTTGAGATGAGTTTTACTTCGACGGGCACAACTTCCAGTCCCCGGCCATTAATTTATCAACGTGAAAGGGTAAACTCACTATTCACCAATGATACATTTTAAAGCCATGTCGGGAATCGAACCCAAAACCCTTAGCTAGGTAGGCAGACTCGCTATCGACTGAGCTAAGGTGTCGGCTTGAGATGAGCTATTAAACGAAAAGCCTATTGATTGGCCGCAATATTAAAACGGATAGCCAGATTGGAAAAAAACAAACAAATATGCTACATACGTCATTTGGCATAGGTTCAATGAATATCCCTGATAAAATTCGTTAAATTTGGTCAAAGTATTTGCCATATATCACAGAACAAACCTCTAGACAAACATACGAAATGACAAATGGCCAAGTTAAAACGGAGCTGCGCTACGCTCGGTTAGCTACAATATCGACATTTGCTGGAGAGAAAATAAGCACTTTTTATTGCACATATATTTAAATAGCGGAAATTCTTACGGTTGGTCACTTGGCGACTGGACCCCTGTGCACTGGTAGTGGTGGGGGTGAGGGAGGAGTGTTTACTCATCCTCTCTCCACGCCAATGGGGGTATAGTTCCCCAAACTCAACCTTCATCATCCCAACCCCTATAAATTAAACCGTAGTGTTAAGGTAGGATGGAAGAGGTACGCGAGAAAAAGCCAGAGTGTTTGCAGTTTTTATGACAAAACACTTTTTTTGTTAAATAAATCAATACAGTACAAACATAGAGTTTAATTTTCTTCACATGGTGACCTCAAAATTTCTAAAATATCTGTCAAGGTTGTTCTGGAATTTAATGACAACTTTTTCTCTTCGTTTAAAAAGTTTGTTAGATAATGTCACCATGTTCATTACAAATATTCAGGATCTGTTAGTATCAACATGTGAAAAAAATTAAACTTACTGTTTGTACTGGAGCAATTTTTTTTTATTTTGTCCAAAAAAAGTTTTAACATAAACACTGAAAAAATGCAACAAGGGACAAAAAGAAGGACGTGCAGCATTACAATAGCAAACAACATGAGTAAAATGCAAAGTGACCCCTTTAGAACAATATATTTGTGTGTGTGTGTATTGTTCTAAAGGGGTCACACACACACACACACACACATATATATTTATATATATTTATATATATATATGATAACTGTTTCCAGCCGGATCTCTTCACACAGCACCTAAGTTGCCAAAAAGGGAATATATCAAAATATATTAGTCAAAAATAAAAAGAGAACAACGGTAGTTGATCAGGGCGGGCAGGTAGCTTAACAGAGGAGTCCAATTAGAATACTGGACAACAAGCGTCCTCAACGAAAATCCAACCAAGAGTAATTTTCCAGGGCAAATACATTGGTATATATTCACTCCACAGCTCAGACTGAAGCGTGCAAGATAGGAAAACGGAGGGGTGGAAGGAAAAACTATTGGACAGACACGTGATGGAAGCTTGGCCTGCCTTCTATTATGTGCCAGAATCTTGGAGAAGGTCAATCTAGATAAGCCCATATTCTTCTGGAAGCTTGTAGTCGATTCTCGTTTATGGTGGATGCGGCGGCGGTGGATGAGACCGGAACTATCCCAGAGTTCATGTGACTGGGACGAGGCCTCCGAAATACTACAGTCCTGGATACTGTTTTCGTGACGTCACAGTGAAGGCCTGTCGAGCCGCTGGACGCACGCTAGGGAAAGTACCGCTTACATGTTAAAACGTCTAATTCTATGGCATAATTACATTCAAAGCCCCAAATATATATTCATTCTTAAATAGGCAACGTTTATAAAAATATTTTTTAAGTTCTTACCTTGATACAACCTTCCAAGCTCATTGTTTAGGAATGTTTTAAAAAGATGCGTAGGTTTGAAACTTTCTTTTCAGTGAGGAGCCGGCAATTGAATCCTTTTTTGAATTTGGAATAATTGTTTGTTAACATATATGAAATAACTCGAATAATCTTTTTAGTAATAGATTCAACAGAAACTTCACATTCACAATCACTAAAATACTAATTTATATTGTTTGAGTTGCATTGTTCTTTGACTAAGTTTCGTACTAGATTTCTTTGACTTTTTGCTGCAATAAAACCGTTTTAATATTTTTCAAATATCAAATACCGGAAGAGCTTGAACGTGTTTAATGTAATGGTTGGAATAAAATCTGTTGGCCACTTTAAACCCCCTCTATCTATCATTTTAAAATAACTGCTCGCTGAGCTAGAGGATTCTATTTTCTAAAGACTTGCCACAAAATAAAGGACGTTTACATGTTTCACATTTTAGTTGACGACCTGCACTATTTGCAGTATATCCTGCGATGTAAGTCAAAACCATTAAATTTTTTTCGCTTACTTCTACGCTGTCACAATCAAAAATAACGTCTTCAAAATTGTACTCACTTACTACACTGTCAATATCTTCCTCTTCGTAGTTGTTCAAATTTGAAAAAAAAAAAATTACTTTATTTTAAATTCCCCAGACTTATAATGATTTTAATTTGACTTAACTTATTAGTTTCAATTGTCTTTCAGACTCTAAAATTTGTCTAACAGATATATGATAATTGCCACCACTCATTTGTCGATACTGTCCGAACCTTGCTTCTAAATGATCAGTCTGAAATTTTCCTAATAATACATACGAAAACTAAAGATTATTTAGCAGGTACTTCAAAATAATAACCATTGTTTTTGTTTGTGTGTTGAAGGGCTACGCAGGTCTCCTGTGTTAATTTAACTGTACTCTTGTTTGATGTAGATGATGTGTTAGGAATTATCAGATTCTCCCACTTATCAAGCCATGTGGAGAACTTGTTCAAGGAATTACAAAGTGGTACAGTTTGTATCTCTTATTGGGTCACAAAGGGAGTCCCTAAAATGTTTCCCTTTCATAGGATGCTTTACATTCATGCATTTCCACCAAGATGAAATTAATTATATACGCTTAGTAGTGTCTTCTATATTTTTATTCTTTAAAACTTTGAGAGCATCAAATTTTTTTTCATCGAATAATTTGATTGCATATGCAACATTTTGCTTTTCCACTGACGTCGGAAACCATACCTTCAGAGTAAAAGCTGGGGCTGTTTTAGCGATGGTATTGTTTTCTTTAAAATACCATTTTTTCAAATCACCAAAACAAGCTCTAAAATTTAAATTACTTTCTGACTCAAGATGATTAAATGGTAAAGTTGGTATTAGAAAGGTTTGTTCTGCGTCCTTTTGATTCAATCACTTGTTTCGAATGGATTTTAACAAATGAACTGAGTCAAATAATAGATAAACATCTTCATCTAATAAGTCGGATTTTTTAAACTAGACAACAAACTACCGTTACATAATTTAATAAACTTGTTCCTGTTCACTCTATTATTGGCTGATATTAATGTTAAGACAAGATATCCACATGAAGTTAATGTTTTTACTACACACAAAGTTAGTTCATAAAGTTTATTTGCAGTAAGATTTTAAACTGTATAGAGAGCTACTACATCTTTATTTTTTGACAGCAAAGATGATATCATAAACGCCTGTATTGTAGTAGCTTCCCGAAAATTGTCAAAAAAGCCTTCTATTGACACACCTTTGTAAGAAATGGAGTGTTTTCTAATTCGTAAGTAGCGTTAACTTTTCATGATCATCAACATCTTAGCCTTTTTTTCAGACAAATATTTGATGTGAGGCATTCCTGAACTTCCCGTGCTTAGCACCTGAGATAATTGTCTTAAATAGTCGGGATGAGGGAGTGTCAAAAAGTTAGAATTTAAAATTTGCTCATATGCCGCTGGATTACTAAAATAAACAGAACAGGCCCATATTAAAGATTCCGGTGTGTATCTGGGTGATTTATCAACTGCCAAATTAATTTGCTCCTGAAATTTTTTTGTTTTAATGTTCAATTGAGAATTTTCCTCGGTGCTATTACATCATTGTTTTAAAACTTATGAAGCATGCTTCATTGAATCTTATGTTGAAAGGGTCTCGGTAGTGTATGAAGCTAGATGACTCAACAAACATTCTAATTTGGACCACCTAATAATTAACTTTTCTGTTCCTAAAACCCATTTAAATTTTAAATTTGGTATTTGGTATGATAACATTGTTGTGTGAAATTTTAACTATCAAATTATTGGTTATTTTTAATGATAATGTAATTTTAGGAATGTCACAACTTGTATCAATTTTCATGAAAGTAATACTATTTTCCGACTCAATTTTTGTAAAATGGTCTTTATTTATTGAGCTGATTTCAACTTTCAAATCCTGGTAATCTTTAATAACGTCATCTTGATTCCATTTATTTAAATGGTCCTCGTCTCGGCAATCCAACTCTTCTCTTCGTTTTTCAGGTGGTTTTCATTTAGCTGAAGGCTCTGAGGGCTGATTAGGAAATATTGTCAGATAGGCATAATTGGTTAGCTTGGGAATTTTTCTAGGCACTATTAAAACAGATTCCTCATCTCTTGTAGCACGATCTTCTCGGATTGTAAATGGCTCACAAAAATTATTTATACAAATAGCAGCAGAACTTCCCGGTATAAAATCGTCTCTGTGGATTAGACGCAACCACTGTTGACGGCGATGGGGTTCCTTGGGAAAAGAAAATATATTTATATATTTCTCCTTCTGAGAATCATATAGTTAAATATCTACACCCAGGATCACAACACTTACGAGGCATTTTTAAATTTTATCATAAAAATTTAAAGTTTGATGCCATTAAAAGTGAATCTGTAAACGGGACTACCAAATATTTGTTTCAAACTAAAGACTACACATTGAATCACTAACACTTTCGATCAACCAATAACTTGTATACCTAGTAAATATTTTGGATCACAATAGTATGTTATATAACTAAAACAATATATTAAAACTACTAAAACCAATGTAACGACAGAACGATCGGCACGGGCACTGTGAGGAATTTCTCGGCAAAATGGAGTTTATCGGCCTTGGCGACACTTCCACACACAGGGTTGACCCAGCATTCCCGAGATGTAAGCCCTTCCGTGTGACGTCACCAACTCACATAGGACCAAGCACCCAGGCCTGTAAATATCTCGGAGGCCTCGAATGGGGTAGGTCATGTTGTTTTGGTCATCACGTGTTATTGAAGGCTAAGTGGTGTGGGACGTTTCGACTACAGCAGGCTGAGGTGAGTTGCATTAACTATTATTATAAATTTTATAGACAATAGTACTGTTCTTATTTTTGTAACTTCGACAGATGTTACAAAAAACACTGGCCTTTTCTGCGTCCCCTTCCATCCCACCTAAATCGTAATAACTAAAGATAATAGTTATTTGGAAATCTTGGTGCATCAGAGAGATAGGGGCCGGCCGGCACCACAAATCATCATCTTACATCAATCATCTCATTGGAAGTCGAGACGAAGTAATTCGAACCTACATCGTGCCCCAACCTCAGGAGACGGTTCCAAGTCCCGTATCCGCCGTTGACAGTAGAAGATCAGGAATATCTAGTTGCTCGTTACTATCCGGCTAGGCGCATCGATCTCATTTACAGAAGAGAATAATGATAAGCTCTGGAACTAAGGGTGTATAGGTACATTCCCTTTCCCTCCCGTTCTCTTACAGGAGTGGCCAGGATTTACGAGAAATTGTGCAACGATTTACTTATGGTTCTCACGACATAATTAAATTAGTTTATTAAGACTCGTCCGTTATTAGCCTGCCTTAAGACGTCGTATCGTACTCGCATGAGTTCGACGAGTTTATAATACTTTTTTTTATGTTTTTAGGAGAAATGTAGATAGTAGTAGCTTATTTATAAGTAAACATTTATTTCAAACAAGTTCCGATGTTTTGATAATTCAATATTTTATATTAAAACAGCCAATTGAAAAAGAGCAATAAAAACCCGTTGAAATTGTGATGACTATACAATTGTAAGCACTACATTTGAATTTTATTGATATCTAAGTACCAATTTTCTCATGCTGAAAAATAATTATTTTTATTCTTTTTGATTTGATTTTTCTTAAACTTTTTTCCAGCAAGATTTTAACTCCACTTTCCTCTTTTAGCGAGTTTTATGACCAATAAGAAATCACGTATATTATTTATTACTTGTTGGACGGGCTGATTTCAGAACTCGTACTTCTGCGTTTTTTTTTACTCAAAACCTAACTTAAGCTGGACATAACGACATTTGGACGTACCTCTCATACCCTTTCATCTTCCCCCATCATCCTTGACAAAAAAAAAAGTACTTTAACCCATTAGCATAATTATATAGAAATAATTATCTTATACTAACTTAAGTGCCTGGGAGAAATGTTTTTCGTTTTAGTATGTGGAAGGTAACTTCAAAGTGAGTGCCTCTAAGCCATTGGTTCCAAACCGGTGTGCCGCTAAATTTTGTAAGTGTGCCGCCAACATTTCCTAAGATTTTAATTTAACAAACCATATCTTGATAAATCTATATTATATTATTATTATTATTATTATTATTATTAGCACCACGTCTTACTACCCGTTCGGGTTATACGCACTTACGCTAATGTGCAATGGTAGGGTGATTGTGAGATGAAATGGAGGACCTACAGTTTAACGTGGAATCCGAACCACGGTAGAGGCCTGGCATTCCCCACATTCACAAGTTGTGATTAATACACGTCTTGTCAGAGGTGAAGGAAGGGTTTGGTATTCAGATAAATCTGTGCCGGGACCGAGGATTGAACTCCGGACCCTCAGCACAGAAGTCTGACACCTTACCCTAGACCACCAGGTCACCCGATAAATCTATTATAGTTCTAGTTTTAAGCCTCCTAAAGTTTTATAACGATATAGCGATAGCTATTTAGCTTTCTGTTTCACTTGAAATAAAGATTGTGACCGACCAGCTTCTATCTGTATCTTTATTGGAGAATGCCTGATCAGTGAAAAAATTGTTCCAAGCAAAATGAAGCGGTATCTAACCACCAAACATCCTGTTGAGTCTCAAAAACAATCATAAAATTATTTTAAAAGTATTTTAAAATCAAAACACAAGAAAGAAACTTTTTTTAAAAAAAGTTTAAGGTTCAAACAGTGCACCTTAGGCATCATTTAAAGTTGCTGACTTGATTGCATTAAACACGAAACCACATTTTATTGGTGAACATGTAATTGGGACAGCTTGTCAGTTCATTGTTGAAACAATGCTTATAAACAAATCTAAAGAACAAATTTCAAAAGTGCCTTTGTCCAATAATACGATAGGCCGACGTATTTCTGAAATGTTTGAGGGCATCAGTCAAAATGCTGTTGAAAAAAATTAGAGTAAGCATATGAAAATATTATTTTCAACCAAGTGTGTCCTTAAGGGAATAGGGTTGGGAAACTCTGATCTAAGCCCTGTGTTGACCTGGATTTAATTTATTTAAAAAAAATACTAATAACAATTTTATAATTTCAATTTGAAATGTACACGTTCCTCCACAGGAGCTACTAATTTATAAAGTTTCAAACCTTTGCTTGTGGTAGATATCAGTGAACTGCTCATTACAAATAAACGAACTCTTGGTTTATTATTATTATTATTATTTATTATTATATTATCATTATCAGCAGCACCGCGTCTTACTACCCGTTCGGGTTATACGCACTTACGCTAATGTGTGATGGTAGGATGATTGTGAGATGAAATGGAGGACCTACAGTTTAACGTGGAATCCGAACCACGGTGGAGGCCTGGCATTCCACACATTCACAAATTGTGATTAATACACATCTTGTCAGAGGTGAAGGAAGGGTTTGGCAATCAGATAAATCTGTGCCGCGACCGAGGATTGAACCCCGGACCCTCAGCACAGAGGTCTGACATCTTACCCTTAGACCACCAGGTCACCCGTTTTATTAATATAAGTAGAATACGACATTAGGTGCTCCCTTGTGAGTCAGATGCCACCCGTTATCTGTGACTCGAACCCCCTGCTCCGACGGCTTATTTCGCATATTGTGCGCAATATAACGATGTGAAAAATCAATCTTAGCTCTATGGGTCATCTTGCCTATTGAGGCGTAGAGGGGGTTGGGGGTGGTTGCAAGGTCCTTCAAGGACTAAAAAGACATGTCGATAAAATAATATTACATCCTGGTCGAGAGCTTCTACGATGCACCTCTCACTCTGTGCCGACAAAATTCTGAACCCCGCCGCCTGGGCTAGGGGTTGGCCATATACCTTTTGGGTTAAGCCCCTGAACCCAGGTTAGTGCGTTTGGAGCAGGGTTTCTGACCCATTGGGGGCCGGCCCCACCCCAAATTTGTTTGGGCTAAGCCCATTTGCCAGGCTGGCTGGGGAGGGTTTGGGCCATGTCTCCAGAATTTCCCATCACAAAGGGGTTTTTTTTTCACCCAGGATATAGAATTGAGGTGGTTCGGGGGTAAATACACCAGACTGTGGAAAGAAGGTCAAACAGGGGAAATAGGATGTAACGAGAACTTGGGTGTTTATGCTCGTCGGCGGAATAGGGGATATCAACGGTCATACCTTATACTAACATGACTTTATGTATGAATATATTAAAATTGTTTTAGAAACTTTAGTAACCACCAGATACTGTTTTTCCTATCAAAATCAGGGTATAGCTTTGTGTTTTGTAATTATGCATTAAAGTTGTTTAGTATTATAAAAATTTCTACTAGTTTTATGTTGTTTTTATTAGTGAAATACTCACTACTTTGAATGGTTGGTAACTTCTCAACTTTTTTCGATTATGTAATTTTGTATGCTTAATATTTGCTTATATTTTATATTGTATTAGAAAAAAAAATACAATGCCCTTCCTTCAAATAATCCATTTGGGCTGGTCAAATATTTGTTTTCTAGACTAAACGCTTAAAATAATGATAACATCTCACTCTACATACTTTGGAATATTCTTGGTTTAAGTCTAGAAACAGTAAGTTTGTGTCCTTGGAAGCTATGACATTTGTTTATGCATAGTAGATATTTTTAGAGACGGTAGTGATGGCGCGGCACACTTTAAACACCGGAGGGCCTTTTGGGTAGTCCTTCTTGCAGGGTAATGATTACCGCGAATATGGAGCACTGTTTTTATAAACGATATCGTTGTGAAGTTTTACCATGAAGTCATGTCATGTATGTAATTTAACAATGAATTACCTGAGATTAGCATCCAGTAATGTTACTGACCAATTTTCTCTCCCGGAGATGTGCTCTACCGTTTTGATCGTTACGTTATGGTTGGAATCAGGATTGTCCAAAATTGATTATACTAAGGAGTAACAACCTAAACACACATACCGGCTTAACCTAAGACAGCAACACATAATACCACACATACAATCTAATTTTTATAGGAAGAGCCTTCTATAACAACTAGAAAAGCTACTTGATCTATTTCACGTGTTCATACTTTAGGTCACGGGATCTGCATCCTTCACTATTGGTAGATATTAAAATATCTATATCATAATACTAATATTATAGTAAAATTTTATAATTGTTGATCGATTTAAAAAATAAATAGTATTTTAAAACTCCCTTCCTATGGAAATTAGACTAAACTATCAAGATTTAACGAAAAACTCGTAAACAATTACTAAATTATACAAAGCACCGTCTGAGGTCAAACCTAAAATGTCGATCAGTCCTCTGTCGGCAAAATAAAAAGTAGGTCTGGATAATAAACTCGTATGACTTCTAAAGGGCTTAATTCTGTACAAATACTTTTCCCACCAAACACACCTAAACAATCCTTTTGAGACCTTATTTAGTGATATAACACCAAGGATAGGTGAGTGCCTTTTAGATTTAATATTTAAATTTTGTCTAGACAAAATAAGTAAATACTAGCTTCGTTTCCAATATTTTATAAATAACATTCTGCTTCTTAAATAATATATAACAAATTAACTACACTTTACCGAGAAGTGTTTAAATATAATAATACGTATTTAAATCTATATTTGAAAATATTGGATACACACAAAAATATTGTATAACAGCCAGCAATGTTGTTTATCGTGGATGAAATAATAATAACGTGATGCATTATTGGTGGAGGTTGGAAGGGTGTGGGTGGGCAATGGGTGTTGTGTTGGTTCTTTATTTAGGTAAACTTATAAATCTTGTATTTATATAATCAGTTACTAAAAAATGTTGAACACCCCTGGTAAAAATAACATAATAATAATAACTATAAGATGTGTTCAGCAGGTCGATAATGATTATAAGAAAGTATACTTATATTTAATTTGTTGGTGCATTGATTTTTTTTTATCATTGAACGTCCTAGCCATACATTTATACTGTAAAAGGCTTGTTTTGTTAAATTACTGGTCCTACTCAACCATTTCTCAAAATAGTAGTTCTTAGTTCCCGTTCCATTTGTTGTAATATTGAAGAAACGTGAATGAAACACAATATACTATTCATACCATTAACCTTAATTATCATTTTATCATTTCCATAAAAAAAAATATTCATGAAAACACCGTTGTTTTAATATTTTATATTTATTTCACACCATTTATCGATGTATTTCATATATCGGACTATGTTTTAAGGCTTGTGAAATACAAGACAAATTGAATGATCTTTCTCTATTTTTTTATAATACGAGTCGATTTTTCTTAATTTTACTAAACTTATCTGTTATTTTCAACAGCTAAAGAAAACAATAAAAAGAGAAATTTTTTTTTTGAACATATGTATGCATACATTTTTACATTTTTCTCGCATATCCGAAAACCAAACACATCATTATTTTTTCTAGCACTTTTTTGCTTTTCCATATTTTTCAAAAGTAAATCAAATACCACCGTTCCTGTATTACCAGATAATATATACAATTCAATATATAGGAAACTACCGATATATCGGTGTAGTTTGATAGATATATTGACATTTAGATATGCACGTTGCGATACAAAGGATGGTAAATATATTATATATGTCGGAGAAAATTGCCATCCCTAATTCCACCTGAACGTTGCCGACAACTTTAACCTCCTCGATACCTTTTGTTCTTGTGATCTTGTCGACACTTCACACACGGCCCTACCTGTGTGGTCACCCCTGGAACCGTGTGGACATGTCCGCCTCGTAGCTGGACTGTACCGGCCAGACTAGATGGGCTTCAGGAACTCATCACACGGGCGGTGGGCTGCTACATTTACTCTGTTTTTATTGCTTCCACTCTTCCTTCTATGCAGCGATTCTACCTTTATAGGTTTGTTCAGTTCGAGGGAGGCGCTGTGGGTTCTATAGCTATTTGGGGGAAAGAAGAGTCAAATAACATACTTCTTGCTGCAAACTGCAAAAAACTATCAAACTATATATATATACATATAGGTTTTCCACTCTCCCTCCACGCAAATGCGGGTTCACTTCCTATAAATTCAACCCTCCTAATTCCTAATCCATTAGTGTAATTAGTACTTAAGCGTATAACCCGAACGGGTAGTAAGACGCGGTGCTAAATATTATTATTATATATACATATAATGTTCCTGACGCTTCCAGATTTTTCTGTGACGCAGTGGGTATGAAACGGGGTTAAACTCTGCCCCGTGAGTACAATAATTAATGAGGAGCTACTTGAACGGAAAAGAAAACTGAAAACTGTGATTATGGCAGGAGAGTTTGTTGTACTGACCACATAACACCCTCTATCCGCAAAAGTTGACGCTATCTTCGCCAGCAGATGGTGGCACGCTCTGTCGGTATAGCTTGATTGTGAGCTGACAACATACATTATAAGCATTAATACTTCATCGTTTTAACAAGAGCTGTCATTTTTACATAAATAGTACCACATGGTTGATGCGTTCCTTAAAATAGAGAAAAACTAGAAAAGACAGGGAATTTAGTGTTAATGGGAAAAGTCAAAAACATTTTTAAAAATCTATAGAATTTTCATATATTTTCTGTAATAATTTTCGAAATATGTAATAGAAAAGTGTAACCCACTGTAAATTAATAGTTTCTTTTCCAATTCATGTGATTTTGTAAAGAAATTCATACAAATGATACTATTTTTTGTTTATAGCTTTGCATCTAAAATACGGATAAAATTATTATTCTTTGGACTGGAAAACCTGGGGAAGTTGGGGATTACAAAACTTACTGTATCAATTCTTATTAAATATAGGCCTATATTGGTTTTAAAAAGGTATGACACTACCAAGGTCTGTAACTAGTCTTATTATCGCTCATTCATGGTAAATTTAGCTTTTTCTGACAGTTAAAAATATATTCAAAATACAGTTTATCAATTTATTCTCTTCGGAAATACAGATCTTCACTTTGACAAGTGATGTAACTCAACTTCACTTGCCAAATCGACAATACTGTTTTTAATAACTTTTCATCTGTCATAAGAATACAAAACTACTGTGAACCAGCTCCTTTAACCTGCCCCCAGTTCAAGAAAGCTCCGCTTTTACATTACCTTATGGAGAGTTCAACGCGCTATAGACTATGAACATTTTGTCTTGATACGTTTAAAGTGGAGTTGGGTCGACCATACTATACTATTTTAAAATCTAAAATAATATTTTAAACATAAATAGTAGCAAAATGTTAACATTTTTTTGTTAAAGTGTATTCAGTAAGCAGTAAGCCTATTCGAGCTATAAAACAAATTCCAATTCAAAACTTGAAAAACCACTATTAAATTTTCTTATCTCAAACTTTCTTAGGTTATTGAGGATTTTAGGGTCCCAACCTTAGTTTTATCCCAAAGTACAGCATAATTGTTTAAAAGTGAATAGATCAAAAGGCTAGCAATTAGGCTTAACTTCAGCCTTTAAAGAGAGATTTGAAAACAAAGTGTTAAATTTTTTTTTATCTCTATGGGGTTGAAAGCCCTTCTTTCCTGATCAGAGCTTGGTATTCTTCGTGAGGTAAAACATCTGTGACCCATAAGTTTCAGTAAATGAGTCGGAAATATCGGACAGCATACGGGTCAGCCATATCGCTTTCGTTACGCTTTTGTCATTTCGTGGAGTAAGTAAAGTTTACTTCCGTTATACTCCCTTCACTTAGAATGCGCACACATGCCACCTGGTAACAGGGCATATTTTAGAAACCCGCCCCTTCAGGTTTAATGCGTCACAGCTCTAAATATAGAGATATCTGGTTTTATTCAAAATGTACACGATTCTATCCTCATTAGACTATGATTAATTTATGGGGGAGGGGGGTAGGAGACCTACCATGCTGAAGATTAAAAGCGTTGAGGCTTTATATTTCAATTTATAGCCAAACTACTTTGGATGATTTAGTTTGAATTCCGGTGAGGTAAAAATATAGTCTATTTAGGGTACGAAAATAGATGGATACGAGTAATTTGGATTTCATTATAACCAATAACTCAACAACGTGCACCGGTGTTCACATGCATAAATACGCCAAGCTCATCTAGTCTGGTTTGCTGGTGACGAGGAGGCTGGGATTTGAATCATGACTGGTTGTACTGAGGGTGTTTTTCGTTGAATGGTTTTCCACTCTCTCTATCTCTCTTTATATATCTCTCTCTCAACTTGACTGCGGGCACATTTACCCTAAAATGGTATATTCCTTATCGCTACTGTATTACTATATTAATCGGGGTTCAATCCTCGGTCCCGGCACAGATTTATCTGATTGCCAAACCCTTCCTTCACCTCTGACAAGACGTGTATTAATCACAACTTGTGAATGTGAGGAATGCCAGGCCTCCACCGTGGTTCGGATTCCACGTTAAACTGTAGGTCCTCCATTTCATCTCACAATCACCTACCATTGCACATTAGCGTAAGTGCGTATAACCCGAACGGGTAGTAAGACGTGGTGCTAATAATATAATAATAATAATAATAATAATAATAATAATAATAATAATAATAATAATAATAATACTATATTAACGTGGTGTACACACACACACAAGAAAAGAATATCAACTCGAATGTTAAGTACTTGTACACTTTATTTTTAAATAAGTTTATTAATTCACGAAACATTAAATATCTAAATACCAGATGTAATAGTTGAACGTGATAACACTATTCGCAATGCTTTTGGGCGCCCCGTCAAAGTAAGGAAACGAGTGTCGCTTCTAACGAATCCCACCTGTACAACATGTTGAAGTCCACGTGGATCACGTGACCTTCGACTTCTTGGGTCGAGGATATAGACTTATGTTTTCCTATTCTACCGCCACCCACTTACAAATACCAACAGTATAAGCCTTTCCCTTTTCGACCGTTTGAATGTGCGTGTGTGTCTCTTAAAACACCTCGATGTAATTTTTGTTATTATTATATTTCAACTTTTGAGCACGCCCAAACCATTCATGTTTATTTAACTCTTTGTGTCTGAAGCAAGTTTGGGTCTGTATGTTCTCGTGCGTTATTCCCACGCTCCTTATTTGTTTGTTATTCGATGAGGTCCAGCCCTCGCAGAGAAGATGGCGTTATTCTACTGCCGTTTTGTGGGGGTCCACCCTGTTCTTGGTTTCCCACGTCTCGACACTTGTTTGTTTGAGAAACAGGCACATACGATTAGGCCTAAGGACGCAGTCGCCATTGAACCACCTTATTTAAAATGGCTGCACAAGTACTGGTTTTTTCTTACTTAGCACCGCGTCTTACTATCCGTTCTTACGTACTAATTATTTTAATTGGTTAGGGATGAGGAAGGCTAATTAAAAGAAAGTGTACCTGCATTTTTTGTAGAGAAATAATGGAATACCATCTGGTTAAAACCACCTTCAGTACCCCAACTGGGATTCGAACCCCGATCTCCCCGTCATTGGCAGTTTAGTCTATTGCGAGAGCGATCCCTTCAGCTACCAAAGTGGGTAGTTTTTACATATATTTTTTTGGTTTCAGTGGCCTTCCCCATCTCCTTTCCACCATTTCCTTAAAACTCGTATTTCCTCTTTTCTTAAATTAATCTAATTTTCGTATAAATATCTCCGACTGGTTCTAACTCCCAAATTTGTCACCAGCATTACCTGGGTACAGCAACGAATACATTCACAATTAATATTAATTGATAAACTTACGCATACACCCACTAAGAATACTGCTACTCCTTAACGTGCACTTTCTAAACAAACTGATTATTTCAGAACACAACTTACAAACTAATTTAAATGTAGAACAGGCGTAACACCCAGCTCCCCCAAATCGTAAATTCACTGGGGATGCTCCAGTGATAAATATTTCGACCGTGCCTGGAACCGAATCTCGGACTCTTGACTTAGTAGACAGGTGCGTTACCAATTGAGCTAAGGTGTAGGAGATCAACAAACTAAGGATCCCCATCTACTTCTAGTCAAACCCTCCATAAATCATGTTTACAGCGATTCAAGTCTTGGTTCCGCCCTAATGGCTAATGTACACCTGCACCACACTAAAACGCTGGTCGTCTGCACGTATTACCTGTGCCCTTCGAGTCAACATAAAGAGACCGCTCCCTCAGTGCGCCCTTTAGAGACGAGTAATGCTCACACTAGGAAACGAACCAGTCAAATATTGACACTAGACTACCAACGCCATCTTGTCTTCCTCTGTGGAGATACGACTACGGTACATTATTCCCACTGCAGCGTCTTCTGACTGAGAGATGGCTGGCTTCAAGGGCGACGCAAATATAGGTTTAATTAGTAGTTGTATTAAAGTATACGGACCCAATTAGAATGAATCCACGTGAAGACATACTATCGACCTTCTCTCCAAGAAAGATGATCATCGCGCATCACCCAAACGATTTTCAGCAATCCAAAGGCAAATTCTTTCAAATTATATGATGATAGAAATAATAATTCTAGTGAGCTTGAGAATGTGACTAGTGGACTGGCTATTTGGGACTGAAACTGGGTTTTTTTCCCCTCTGGTGCTTCGCGTCTTACTACCCTCCGGGACATCCTCATATATACACTAATGAGGTAAGATTGGATAAAAATAAATTAGCGAGGGAGGATTTTGGTAAACCATAAAGAAAGAAATACATTTTACTACACCCGGCAGGGATTTAAGCTCTGACCTCCTCGTCACTGACAAATCAGGCAAGACAAGACTGATTATTATTTCCGTCTACTTACCGAGTCATGAATTATTAAAAATAGTGGGGACAAACTAGTTTAAGAATAATATGGCCAGAGCTATTACTTATGCTTATTAGTGGGGATTACTCCACTAGATATCATATTCCGAAAATTGAAAAATGAAAAATTGAAATTCCCGTGTCCAGGTGTCATTTTTCAATTTTCGGAATACAAACTAGTTTGTTTCTGTCACGTGTGTTCCAATTGTTCTGTAAGATTACAAATGTTACTGCAAGATCTCGAGTAAATGGTAAACAGAAAATAGCCAGCCTAATTATTCATACTTTCATTCATTTACATTCAAACTTTTCAGCTCAAATAAATAAAACCATAAATAGGAAATCAAACATTGACAAAGGCCTGTATCAAGTTGCGTCCTGAAGAGGGGACAGATTCGACTTAACAACTACCTAAGTTGCGTCTATCTGATAGAACAGATAAAATTTACTGCCACCCAATTGCGTCCGAAGGAGCGGGGTCTAAGAAATAAAATAATATTGAAATAATAAATAAAATCATGTTCAGAATTATACATACAAGTATAATTCAGTAAGAGTGACCTGGCGGTCTATGCCTATGGGTAAGGTGTCATACTTTTGTGCTAGGGGTCCGGGGTTCAATCCTCTGTCCTGGCACAGGCTTATCTGATTGCCAAAGCCTTCCTTCACCTCTGACAAGACGTGTATTAATCACAACTTGTGAATGTGAGTAATGCCAGCTCTCCACCGTGGTTCGGATCCCACGTTAAACTGTAGGTCCTCCATTTTATCTCACTATCACCCTACCATTACACATTAACTTAAGTGCGTATAACCTGAATGGGTAGTAAGACGCGGTGCTAATAATAATAATAATAGTAATAATAATATAATTCAGTAAATTTGACTGTCATATGACATGTACAACAACTTAACCTAACCAAAAGAGCAAACGGCAGACATAATTCAAGGTTCTGGTAATAGAGTTAGATAGGTAAGACGCAACTCGATTCCTACCTTACACTCTTAATGATACCAAAACAATTGTTTGGACGCAATTTGATTCTCCGTTGGCGAAAGGTCACTAATTATCTTATACGTAAATTGATTCTCTGTTGGCGAAAGGTCACTAATTTATCTTATACCTGTAAAAATTGACACAGCCTGTATAATATGACAGCTGTAGATCACATGATGTGACGTATAAATACATGAAAGCAGTTTTATTAACATTTTTAAATTTAAGGTAAGATTTTTCTAAAAATGGTTCGACTACATTTCATAGAAAGGGCTAGAAAAGCTACTTAATTTACTTTCACATATTGATAAGTCAAGACATGTAATCTTCACCTGTCACTTTTGATAACTGTATCTATAGCACTAATAATATAGTAAAATGCTACAAATGTTAACTGCAAACAAATACGTGCGTATTATCTAAAAGTCCCTTGCACATTTCGGTGGTCGAATGGTCCAAGCCGTCATTTTCGCTTGTCTGGATTGCCTATGACGAAGAGATCGGGGTTCGAATTTAGGTCGGGGGTACCCCTCAGTGTTTTCTTACTCGATTGTTTTCCCTCTCTCTTTCCACTCAAATACTAATACGTTTCCTCTAAAAGCCAACCTTCTTCATACCTTACACATTAGCTTGGTTATTACATAATCCTGAACGGTTGGTAAGTCGCGGTGACAAAAAGGCCTTTCCTATGGAAATTGGACTCTCAAGAGCTGAGTTCAAGTACTGTCTCGAGCCATTACAATCCTTCACTTTTGATCTGCTACAATAACACTACTATTTAATAGTAATAATAATAGTGCAGCAAACAATGGCAGCGGCTGGGTCCGAACCCTTGTCCTCGCCCGGCGCGGCGGGTTTGTGGAAGGAGAAGTCGTCAAGCGGGTTGGGTGAGGCGAGGTGGAAAAAAGAGCGGGTCTGCTTACGCGACGCACCGGAGAGTTCACTTGACTTCAGTTGAGTCGGGGGAGCGGAGTAGCCCAGACCGGCATAAAGTAGAGTCTTCTTTACGCCCTCAAAACTTGCAAACATCACCACCCAAAGAGAACTACCAAGATAGTTGACAGTTACAATCACATATGTGGACTTTAGGGAGATACACGTGTCTTAAGTAGACCCTGTTGTTTTTATTTGACCATTGTGATATAGATCTAACTTACAGCAAAAGTGTTTTGTTGTTGTAAAGTTTGTTTTGCAATCCCTGCTACAAGAACGCCTTCCAGTTTAAATTAGCGAAGAAATAGTTTACCAATTATATTTGATTTTTTTTGTTTGTTTAAGAAGTGCTATATGAATTCGAAAGTGAAGTGACAATATATATTAAATTAAGTAAACACTTCATCACCAACTCCTAGCTCATTCGGTTTCATAAAGGCCGAGTGACTTGTACATTCCAAGAAAATATATTTTGTTGTGTTGAAGCCTTCTAGTAAAGAAGTTTAAACAAATAAAATAAAGACGTTAAAATATAGAAGCAGTGCAAAACAAATATGTTTATTTAATTCTTTATAGGTAAGTTAATGCTTTTATTTTTTTTATTTTGTGCATGTAATCCTTCCCTACATAATTTTTCTCAAATAATTTTCTTAATCATTCTGGTTGTATAGGGCTATGTTCTCCCCCTCTTTTTTTTTTTTTTTTTACAAACGCATGGATATTTTGTTTAGAATAGAACATTTACTTCTGATTGGCTAATTACAGTTATAATCCTAATCCAGAGTATTGTTAGATATTTTCTTTTTGATTATGTAAAAATTAGATAATTGTCGCATTTGAAACTTTCAAAACTTTAGTGAGTCATTAAGTACTCTTCAGATGCGGGTATAACCCGTATTGTCAACACTTATTCAGACAATCAAGTTGGTTACTTTTCAACAGATGGAATACACCCTTCCAATTATTGTTACTGATCTTATATTGGATTCTCTGCTCCTGTTTATTTATTGATGTTCTAACTTATTTAAACATATCTCTAGCCGGACACTTTATTTCACAGGTTCGCATGTTTGTATTGATCAAAGCGTCATGAGTTTGATAACTTGCAGGGTCTAAAAGGTGTAAATTTTGAAATTGGGTTCTTTCCCTCTCACAAAAGTTAAGAGAATGTCCTTGAGATTGGCGGTTTTGTTTGACCGAGGATGAATTAGAAAATGTCACTTATTAGCCTGGACAGATAATTCATAGCTCACGTGTGAAATACACACATGTATGTGCGTGTTCAGACGTTGGCAAACCTCCAAGAGTTCGATTCGCGTCTTGCCTGTATTGTGGCGACCTCTACAGGAGAGTAGGAACACTTAAGGCTCTTTTTTTTTTCCACTGCGTCACTATTAACCGTTCGGTTTGTACGCTTATCTTATATTTACGCTAAAATGTTGAATTTAGAGGAAGTGCACCCGCGCTTGCATGGAGAGAAAGATAAAAACATATCGTAAAAAACTAGTACACCCTAGTGGGATTTGAACCCCAATCTTCCCGTAATCGTTAGTCCAATTTATTTTAAGAGTGACGTCTTAGGCTTAGATCATTCGACCTCTTGAGTGGGTTATTTTGTTGTTCAAATTGAGTACAGGAAAACTGATTTGACAACAAACCGATCAACACGGTAGGACAAAGGGGTAGACAAACGAGAAACCTTACCTTGTTTAGTTTCACTATAGTGTAGCTCAGCGGTCCCCAAACTTTTTGAAAGGCGTATCACCCCAACAATCTCCGTAATTTGTAGTACCATCGAGATAAACCATATCGGTACGATTTTAATTGTTCCCCAAAACTGTGTGGCTGTCTGAGCTTGAATCAATTTTGCCACCCCTCCAACCACTGTGTAAATATATTCTACTTTTGGTTAGTCCTGCTCGTAATATATTTATCAGATTTGTTGAGGCCTTTTATTTTTACGACTTTAATTTCGCTTGCTTTGTTTGTCTTCTCACGTCGTACTACAGTTTGGGAACGGTTGCTGTAGCTTATAAGATAAGGGGTTATTCCAGACACTAAAAGAAAGAATGCTATGTTTCAGAGTAAACGCAGTGTAAGTTAGGCTTTTTATATTCACGCATATTATCATGGTATATTTTATTTCGTGTCACACTGTAGAGTGGGGCATGTGTGAAGTTTACACAAGGTTTTTATTCCGGCTCCCTGTTATAATGCCAATGAACGCTCCCTTCTCTCAATTAAGACTGTTTACCAGTGTTTACATACGGCTGCGGTTTGTCTGGGGGCAGAGTGAGCCTCACTGTCAGTGTTTCTCAAACTGTGGTCGGCGATGGTGTGCCAGGGACCATAGGAAAATGAATGGTATGACACAATCTTGCCTGCTTTCTCAAACAGTCTTATTATATTTTGATAGACTAAGTCGCTATCATGTAAAGACTTCCTAGATATCTATTTTAAACAAAATCGTTATTTAATTTTTTGAAAATTACTCAAAATTAAACTCTTTTATTTGAGGCTTCAATGAAAATCAAAACAACACTCCAAAGACAAGCAGAATTGTTTTTGGGTTATGGGGCACATAAAACGTACAAATTCTACCTATTCTCGAGGTTGCATTTATTCACATTTACATTATTTTTTTCTCTTATCAGAAAGTAAAAAGTGAAATAAATCAATAGTAGTTTGAAAAGCTAACTCCGCCAAGCAACACTTGCTTTAAGCTTATCACAAGTGCTAACAAAATATTCAATCAAATCAAGTACTTACAAAAAATATCGTTGATATATTTTTTTAATCTGCCAACGTTAAACAAACTTTTTCACATCTGTCCAAAAAATATTGTATTCATCTTTCCGCTTTTTGATAGTAGAATAAGGGTATTATAGTGAAACTCTTATCTTAATGATTGAGTTAATCTATAAATGATGAATATGACAATCGTACTTTTAGGTGGGAAAGGGGGACTGACTCGGATTGGTTTGCTGAAGGAATATCAAACTTTTAAACACTCTATATTTACCATATTCTTTAAATTGAAAAATGACACCTGATCACGGGAGTCAAACCCGGGACCTTTGGCTTAGTACGCCAATGCTAGTGACCACGGAGATATCCAGGAGTCGGCCCGTGCCCAGGGTCAGTCTTCACTAATTTTAAGGCAGATTCTGTGATGGACGTGCGGAAATATTCAGCTACATTTGAGTAATCAATTAAAATCATGAGCTATCACATGATGCAGCCACCTCCGACTCGGGGGGGGGGGGGGGGGGGGCATTATGCAAAAGTGGTATAATGATAGCTGTAGGAATGCGCATACCATGATAGATTAACTAACTAAGATATTATATTTGTTGATTACGGTCATAGCCGCATCTATATAGCATATTATTTAGATTAAAAAATGACACTTGGACACGGAAATCAAATGTTTACCCGTTTAGGCTTACTAAGTTTTTGTCCTGTGCTACCACTTTAAAAATCTATAAAAATACTCTGGGTCAACCAACTATGGTCGAGAACACTTAGCCTTATGCATCAAACCCACTTATGATACGATTCTAAGGGCCAGTTTCATAGTCAGATTTAGTATGCCTCAAGTGCGGCGCTATACTAAATACAAGACGTCACCTACCTGAAATTGAATGGAATGGGCTAGTTTCGCATATGAAACTGACTATGAAACTGGCCCTAAGAGGGAATTGAAAATATTTTTCTCATAATACTAATATAGGCAAGTGGCAAACGCTTATTGCGGTCCCAGGTGCGAATCACCCCACTTTTGTTGGAGTTAATCACATCATTGATAATGTTATTTTTATATTCTTTTCTTAAAATTTATTTGTTTTACCAAACTCTCCTAAAGACAAAAGATTACTGCAATTATACCTTTATCAAGCTGTTAAATTATTATGTATTTATGTTAGCAAAGGATGAGTGTATATTCTCTTATTGTTATTTTAAACAAACTATAAGGTTTAATAGATGCCATTTAACTTAACAAATAACCCACTTTGGTGTTCGAATGGTCTAACTCTAAGGCGTCACTCTAGCAATAGATTGGACTGCTGATGACGTGGATGTTGGGGTTCGAATCCCTTTCCGCTTTCCCTCCAAAAATAATGTGGGTGCACTTCTTAAAAATCCAACCTTTCTCATTCCTTACACACGAGTGTAATTAGTACACATGCGTGTAACTCGAACTGGTATTGAGGTGCGGTTTCAAAAATACTGCTAGCAATTTTTTTTTAAAATGACTGTGTGCTCTGAATGTATTTATCTGAAGAAAAAATAAAACATTTTCCTATCTACTCGTTCCCCTCACATTCAACCAACAAAAAAAACTATATAGACTGGTAGGGATGTTTTAAATATGTCAATACATCATTAGGGCCTCGAGGGTGGCTTCCTAACTGAATCAGGAATAAGCGTTCAAAAGATAGGATGCGAAACGTACTTACGTATAAAAAAATATGATTATATCATTCAGAAGATATTCTATCATTGTAACCCGGGCTTAGCAGTGAAACCAACTCATTTCAATTAACATCATCCATCTTGAGAGTTGATAGTTTTTGAAATTCTTCCTAAAGTTTGTGGGCGAGAAATAATGGAGGAGGATATAGAACTAAAAAGACGACAAAGCGTTGTGTTGTCCGATTCGAATCGCGAGGAGGACTACCCTCCCTTCGATCTATCACGCCTGGTGGTGTCATTGAAGTGTGACCCGCAATGCCAAGGCTGACAACGAATGCTTGGCGGTGACTCGTTGAATTTCTGCTCCAGCAACTCTTTGCGAGACTTCCCTGGGTCGCCGGCTTGGGTGCATGTAGCGTGAACAAGCGTTCACTCTTGTTACCCTTCTCGCCTTGATCTCATAGCTGTTTGGGCTTGGCTTCATCCAGTTGCTACTTTGATTGGCTTGATTCCATAGTTGTTTGGACTTGGCTTCATCCAGTTGCTAACCTTCTCGCCTTGATTCCATGGCTGTTTAGGCTTGGTTGTATCCAGTTGCTACTTTGATTGGCTTGATTCCATAGCTGTTTGGGCTTGGCTGTATCCAGTTGCTACTTTGATTGGCTTGATTCCATAATTGTTTGGGCTTGGCTTCATCCATTTGCTAACCTTCTCGCCTTGATTCCATGGCTGTTTGGGCTTGGCTTCATCCAGTTGCTACTTTGATTGGCTTGATTCCATAGTTGTTTGGGCTTGGCTTCATCCAGTTGCTAACCTTCTCGCCTTGATTCCATGGTTGTTTAGGCTTGGCTGTATCCAGTTGCTACTTTGATTGGCTTGATTCCATAGCTGTTTGGGCTTGGCTGTATCCAGTTGCTACTTTGATTGGCTTGATTCCATAGTTGTTTGGGCTTGGCTTCATCCAGTTGTTACCCTTCTTGCCTTGATATCATATCTGTTTGGGTTTGGCTTCATCCAGTTGTTAACCTTCTCGCCTTGATCTTATAGCTGTTTGGGCTTGGCTGCATCCAGTTGCTACTTTGATTGGCTTGATTCCATAGTTGTTTGGGCTTGGCTTCATCCAGTTGCTAACCTTCTCGCCTTGATCTCATAGCTGTTTGGGCTTGGCTTTATCCAGTTGCTACTTTGATTGGCTTGATTCCATAGCTGGTTAGGCTTGGGTGCATCCAGGATAAACAAGCGTTCATACACCTTGTTGCCCTGCTTGGCTTGGGGTCATAAGTGTTTGGATTAAATTTGGTGAACAAAACATGTACATTCTAAAAAGGAATTATATCAGCACACAACGATTCTTGTTACCTATCCATTCTAGAAAGGAAGTGCAAAAAAAATAAATTAAACTATCCACCAACCCTTTAGATCACATGATTGTTTAACAGTACGTTTTACGTTTCTCAAAATATACCTGAATTAGAAAGGATTATTGTAAAAAAAAATTATGTATACTTTATAGAAAGAAAGAAAAACCACAGTAAAGTAAACATACATTGCACTTTCACCAACCTTTTAAGGGCTGCCTAGGTTGCTAAAATAGTGTCATTCAGAAGTTGCGCTTAGGTTAAATATTGGCAAAACATTTAATGGTGCAAGCGTTTTTTTAATGGAATGAACACAACACTGTTTCCTATGACCCTATACATATATAGACTTGTAAACATAATTTAAAAGTTGAAATTTTCCACTTTGAAAGTCCAGAGTACCACATTTAGTTGTCATTAAGACCTGATACGAAGGTTTAACTGGTATAGAAGCGTAGAATGGCTCTTTTTGAATCGAGTTATGTAATTATAATAAGGGTGATTTTCCTCCTCCCCTGTTTGTTTTCCTACTGCCGGACAGCTCCGCCCAGTAAACACGCCTGTTTTCTGGTGTATATGAGTTTATTCTAGTCAATTATAGAGCCTTAACAGCGCGAGTATGAGTCGTGTGGTTTTTAAATGAATATCGCTGTTTCCGACGTTTTAAAGCAATCAAAGTGTCAACTCGAACTTGAAAGTGTCTCGATGCGCCACCCTTGTTGTGTTACACGTACACGATGGTATTTTACGTGTCCGTCCAACCAAGCAACGTGAAGCTAAAGTGGGGATAAAGAATCTCACATCACCTTGGATGTTATTGACAGAGTAGTTTCGTTGTGGGTTGGCGCGAGGGCAAACATCAAGGTTGAACAACACTGTAGACACTTGAACACAGCCGCAGGAGATGTTAAAATTACATAATTTCTTCTGTGACGTAGATTAGACAAATTAATATCAAATTACCGCTTTTTGGAATCATAAAATCAGTTTAGTGTCGTCTTTTACATATATAGTATTGTTACCTGGTACGTTATGAACAGAGTCAAGTCTCTCTTTATTCTCTTTAAATCCCTCTTTCTCAAACATCCCAAGCTTAGCGCTAGTTCGAAATATTAATTATTTATTGTCGTTGACATATTCGCTTTCCCCCACCTCATGACTACGGAAAAAAAATTAACATAAAACGGATCTCGGGGTATTTAGGATTCTCAAATTGAAACTAACTTTTGGTATTAGAATATTTAAAAAAGTTTATTTTCATTTATTTACATACCTAACATAGTTTGTTAATATCTAAAAACTAACTGGAATATTGTGTTAGGTTACTCGTTTTTTGAATCGCCTACTGTACATCTTAATGTGAATTTTTATAAGTCTGAACTTTTCTTGAATGTTTACAAGTGAACTGGCGAGATTAAGCGAGGTTGTAAAAGGCACAAAATAGCAATATTCTAAATGTGCAACTTTGAAGCTATTCATAAATCAACCAAGAAGAGAGCTATCCTAGTTTTTCTAATTATCATAATAATAAAGCTCAAAGCAAACCTAACAGATTTGGCTTTATTCGGCAAATTAAAAGAAAACCTTTCTCTTTATCTCTGAAATCTACAGATCACTTCCAACCAACTACTTTATTATTATTATTTTACCGCTATGTGGTGGTTGTCCATTCCTCTCCTCAGGTTAAACATTCGCCTTCAAAATTAATTATGTAGAGCCTACTCCAAAGTTTGGCAGTTTGACACTTATGTCTTAAGAGGTTTAACATAATTATTCATTAAGGGAGGGGATGTAATTAACGCGATAAAAAGCCACTGTTCTTGCAGTTTTATAGAAAAACTTTTTTTGGCCAAAATAAAAAAATATTGCATCATTACAAACATATAGTTTGATTAATATTATTATTATTATTATTATTATTATTATTATTAGTACCACGTATTACTACCCGTTCGGGTTATACGCACTTACGCTAATGTGCAATGGTAGGGTGATTGTGAGATGAAATGGAGGACCTACAGTTTAACGTGGAATCCGAACCACGGTGGAGGCCTGGCATTCCACACATTCACAAGTCGTGATTAATACACGTCTTGTTAGAGGTGAAGGAAAGGTTTGGCAATCAGATAAATCTGTGCTTGATTTTCTTCACATGGCGATATCAACAGGTGTTGAATATCTGGCATAAGCATAAAGGCATGATATGACAAACTTTTTAAATGAAGATAAAACGTCATTAAATTCCAGGACACCCTTGACGGATATTCAAGAACTGTTGAAGTTCCCATGTGAAGAAAATTAAATTATATGTGTGTGTGTACTGAAGCAATAATTGACTTAATTTGACTAAATTTTTTTTTTCATATAAACTGCAAAAAAAACAACCCTTTGATCTTCTTCCCCACATATCCACCTTGGATACTTAATTATGGGGCAGGTGAAATGAGAACCTGGTATTTTAGAGCAAGTTCACTCACAAGTGTGTTGATAGAGGATGGAAAATCCAGAATGATAAGTCAAACTTGATAAACCACTTACAGTACACTCGGCCAAAATTCAACCTCAGACCTCCCTGTCAACGGTGATTATACGGAGTGTGAGTCTAAACGCTCTGATGTCGCTCGGTGTGACCTATAGTGTAAAAAAAAGTAGGACCCGTAAGTCTCATATCGTTGTTCGCGTGGTTAGACGCGTCACTCTCATGCTACACTGGATTGTCGGTGATGGGGAGATCGGGGTTATAATCCCGGTCAGATGTATTTAGTATGTTTATTTCTTAAATGGTCTTCAACTCTTCTTCCACGCAAATGCGGTTAATTTCCTGTAACTTTTTACCTAATTATTTCCATCAAATTAGCGTAATTATTATATACGCGAATAGCCCCAACGAGAAGTAAGACGCCGTGTGGGGAAATAAAAGTTGGGGTCACACTAGTAAGCAAACCAAGTACACAATGGCGGATGACCACGTCGACCCTGACTCTAGACAAGGTCGCATCGACACCGTAACTTCATGATTTGCCTTCCAGTGCAGGTAATAACACTCGTCCTAGCTAGCGGTGTCTACATACCTGGCGTGGAATATTAACTAGCACGGGCTGTCCAGAACCATCAAGTTAGATATTGGTCGTTTTCTTGGTTGAGTGGCTAGAGAGGTCGACAGGAGTGTAGGGAGTAGCATGGTTAGATCCCTTGTGTAGACGTGCAAGTAGATCTAGTAACTTTTCTTGTTGTCATATATATCCATTCGTAAGAAAATTGAGGTATAAGTACTATTTTATAGCAACGCAATATTATTATAATTATTTTAATATGCAATTCTGATTAGGTTTAATTCATTCTTTATTTTTCATGAATATTCCTAGTTGTTTATTATTATTTATTATGTATCATTACTGGTCTACTTATTTACTGCTCACTTAGTAGCGTGTATGTCTACTGAACTATGGGTTCAGGATTCGGTTCCTGGCATGGCCGAAAAATGTATCATTGGTGGAAATGTGGGTTTACCCTTTCACAGTGATGAACTAACGGCCGGGGACTGAATGTTGTGTCTGGTCTAGATTTAAGTTAGTTTATAAGTCGCGTGCTTATATAATCAGTCGGTTCAGAGAGTGCATGGTAAATACTTCAAATAAATAAATAGGGCTACTCATTTACTGTCGAAATGGAATAAATCATATTTGGTTTTTTAATATAAACCCCCACTTAAAATATGTATTCTTTAATAATCGATGTAAGCAAATCTCAAAAAGTATTTTCCGAAATTTGAAAAAAATAAAAAAATAAAAATCAAGAATACAAATTTTATGACTTGGCCTAGAATAATAAAATAAAATCCTGATTGAAAAAAAAAATCTCGGCGCACCCGTTTGAGAATAACACTCACCTCCCTTCCTTCGGTGGCCGCGTGGTCTAAGGTGTCACTCTCATGTTGGACTGGCTTTCTGGTGACGGGAAAATCGGGGTTCGAATCCTGGTTGGGTATACTGAGGGTGGTTTTCCACTTTACCTTCACGCAAATCCTGGTACAATTACTCTAAATGCAACCTTCTTCATCCCGAACTCATTATTGTAGTTAGTAACATATGCGTTACATTAAATATTTATTATAATTTGTATCAATTTAAATGATTTATATTAATAATATTAACTAGATTAAATTAATATATCTATGTATTAAAATTTAATTTAAATAATTAATTCATATATAGTAATTAGATTAATATTACATATTATTAAACAATAAGAATCTAATATTAAATATAAATTACATGAATATGTTATACAAAATATATATACATTATTTATATTAATATTTAAACTTACATAGTAAAATATATTTCAGATCATTTTATATATATATAATGTTAATGTATTATTAGTTAATAATCTTAATCTCAAAAATCATAATAATGTTTATATAAATTAAGATATATAATAATTAAATTCTTACTATACCATCAATAAAATCAAACAAATTTCATAATTCTGTGAAAATTAATCCGTTAGCAAAAGAAAATTATGTTTAATTTCTTAAAAGCATACCGAATATCGCAAAAATTATCGGATGTTTAAGGAAAAGTATGCGACTTAAAAATAATTACTACTCATCGAATAAAATTAAACATTTGATAGTTTTAAAGCAGTGAACTAAACAGATATTAAGATGCGGTGCTAATAAAAACAACAAACTTGCCTCCTTAGTTTAGAGCCATGCACACTATCCGTGTGCCCAGTCTTACGTCATCTACAAAATAACTAAGGTGTCGAAATACGAATCAGACCGATTGCATTATCAATCTTAGTTTTGTTTGTATTATCTCGCCATGCTCAAAGTATATCCTAAATATCCATAAAATAATCAATAAGACACAAACATTAAATTATCTTGCTAGCAAAAAATTAACTATAAGGAGAAAATATTAGGTGGAAGAGTACACTAATTAATCGTAAATTACTTTTGATAAATTTGCAATTTAAATTAAAGACATTTTATCTAGTCCCGCCTTATAACTTCTGGCTTCTTTTGTACATAACACACACACACATATATACTATATATATATAAATTTCGTTCACTGGATTATCTATGTTACTTCACAACTTTAATTTAATATGTTCTGTCTGTATCAAAACTGTCCTTGTCTTTTATTTTAAAAATGATTAATCGAAAACAGTTTATCGGACCTGTAGAGAAAAAGAGAACAACAAAAAGGGGTGAACTAATGGATTGGCCATGTTCCACCCCTAATTACAAAATCAATTTTCTCCTTTTTTATGGGAACGTTGAACTTTTTAATTATCTCGTAAATTTATTATTCTTGGGGCATCATAGAATGTTAAGTATGCCGTATATGTTCATAGGCAAGGAATAAAACACACTCCATAAAACCGGTTCTATTTTTAGTCGTAGCTTCCATCAACCATCCCTCCTAACACCGCCCTAACCAAGATGACTATTTTTAGAGTTTTTATTTGCGCTCTTTTTTATTTGTTTTATTTGTAGTTCCATCAGGGTGGTGAAGGTCTGACGGGCTTCCTGTCAGACATTCTTAGAATTTCAAATATTTAAAGTGAAGGGGGTTACTCCCATCACTGCTTTGAGACTTTTCGTTTTGCCTCGTCCTTCATTCTTTTCCACATTTTGTTGATGTATTTTTTTTTCTCCAGTTGTCCCTAACAGAAAAAAGTAGTCTCCTTGTTTTTCTGTTCTCTTACCTTTCTCTAAATCCATATAATATGTTCTGTTTCCCTAGATCTGATATTTAAAACAATTTTTACCCTGAATTGCACTGTTCCGATCTTGTTCATCATTATATCTTAAAATAAAATATTTTTATTTTTCTAAATGCGCTATCAATGATTCCACCGGCAGGCTTAAATCTTTTTTATACCGGTATATAAACTTTAAAGTTATAATTTAATAGGGTGATGAAAACTCATAAAACCTGCTAAAATAAAAGAATTTTAGATAACGAGTTTTTCAACTGAGTTTTGGGGTTAGTTTTGTATTTAATGATTATTTTATTAGTCTGCATAGGACATGGCGCATTGGCGAAGTTTATTGACAAAAGGAGTGGACCTGGCGTAAAACAGAACAGGTAGTAGTAGTAATAATAATAATAATAATAATATTGCGTGTCTGGGCTACATCATTCTTAGGTCAGTTTGTGGAAAGATTAGGCGGTATTAATGTACCGTTGCCCAGGGTACGCCTGAATGTACTAATCAAACATTCTTTCCTTGGAGACTCTTTCCATGTCCCGATGAGATCAGATGATGGTGATAGTGATTATGAGGTTGTGGAACCAGTGGGAATTCTTAAACCTAACTTAAACCTAATCAACCAAACCCTGGTGAACGTTGGTGTAGTTCACCTTTCGGGAAAAATACCCAAGATACCAGCCGGGAATTGGTTCCAGGACCTTTAGGTACGTAGCCAGGTGCACTGACCACTACACCACAGGGTCGGTACCTAATAGAAATAACAGGTATTTAAAAGCATTTTGTATCGAGGCCAGTAAACTATTTATAGTTGTATTATTGTGGCATGATTTTTTACCGTAAAAACGAATATGCTATACAATTTTGCACAATTTATCTTCAAGTTGTAATGGTAGAAGAGGAGAATCAGTTATTTACTTGTTTCAAGTTAGAATGGTTTCACCAAATGTCTCGTTAGATACTAAAATAACAAGAAAAATGCCGATCGCTATAGAAAAATGACATTTTAATCTTTTTAAGAGATGAATAAGTCACACCTACCTCTGAAGCTAAAATTAACTTCACAAAAATTTATATCAGTTAAACTTACAACTGCATGAGGAAATATTTAATGGATTTGCATTTGTAATAACGAGGCTAGCGGTACAAGTATTGACCACTGAACGAGTAACGGTAGGTTGGTTTCTTGAATATTTGCCATCTCACGTGTGTATAAGTGTGTACGTTTGTGTCCTTGTGAATGTCCCAGGAATTAAAACTAGTTTGGTATTTTCCAAGCCATAGTTTTGTATCAAATAGTTCCGCTTGCGGACTTGTGTGTATTTAAATACAATTAAAGTTTCGCTGCGCACAGAAAAGCATCAACATAAATTAAATAATTAGTTTTGTATTCAAAGAAAAGTGAAAAAAATTATTGAATTCTGTATTTTTTTAAGAGGATGTTTGGCTTGTTTTTATATATTTTTTCTGTGATCTTAGTATTCTTTCATTCAATAAGTAAGATTATTTAACTCGCACCTATAAAAATAATTATTTGAGATCTATGAATTGACAAAAATCTCGACCTACATGCACTAATTACACTTATTATATTTCCAAATACATACCTACGCCTACAAGTATTCCCAAAAGTTGGATTGGCATAGAAAGAAAAATTATTAGCACTTTTTAATATACTAATACGCCAAACTATGTGTTCCTCAGACCGCAACTATCACTCACTATTGACATACTTTGGGAGTTTTGGCAAAGGAAATATAACCATCCTTTTATCGATTTCGACTCTTATAGAAAGAAAAACTTAAAAGTGCTTAAATGCTAACCCAATGGCGTTACGGTTATGTCATATTTTCCGTATTTGGTCGGCATGATTGTCACTTGACGAATTGATGACTATCAGCTGTGTCCGCTGCTAGTGACCTTGGCGCATGTATATGTGACTAAGTATAGTAGAGAGAAGTATATGATTACATTTCTTGACTGATCAAGATATGAACCATTTTTAATACACTCCTGATTATACTAGTAGTTTTTATTCAAGCTTTCTAACTTTGATGGAATATCTGTATATATATATATATATATAAATAAATAAGGTAATTTCATTAGTTTAATTCATATTGTGAATGTATCCATATATGTATACTTATTGTTTTAAGAAAATAAGTTCACTTTTTTAGTTTCTACGTATATTTTTTGAAGGCTTATAATCATTTGCACCAATTGTTTGTATAACACTAAAACAAGATTAATTTAATCATAGGAAACTATTCGTTTTAGAATTATGTGTGGCTCTTAAATGAAGTACTGAACCACTTCACTTAAAGTGGGTAAAATTATACATGGAATAAATTCACACTTAAGCTTCGTCGGTGGCCGCTAGGTTTGGCGTCGTCATTCTCAGAATAGACCAGACTGCCGATGACGGGGAGATCAGGGTTTTAATCCCTGTCGGGTGTACTGAGGGTGGTTTATTCTAAATGTTTGTCCACCTATCCTTCACGCATATGCGGGTACACTTCCTCCAAATTCAACCTTTCTCATCCTTAAACTCATAAGTGTAATTATGATATAATATGCATATAAACTAAACAGTTAGTTACTCTTATAAATAATTCCATTAGTTATTAAATATTTTGATATAGAAATACTAAGAATATATAGAAAAGTTTGTTATCGTCCTGTACTAAACGTACTGTTTATATAACGGAGAGTGAAATAATTAAATATTAAATATGCGGCCATCAGTGCTGTAAATGTAAGGGCTATTTTTTTTGGCAAGTTTTTATGGCAAAAATTAATAAAGCAGTTTAATTTTCTTCACATTGAAATCCCAACGGTTGTTGAATATTTGTCAAAGGTGCCCTGGAATTTAATGACTTTTTCTCTTCAACTAAAAAGATTTTCATCAGATGCTTTTTATGTACATGACAAATATTTTTTAAAAAAATTGGGATTACTATGTATACAAATTTAATCTCTATCTTTCTATTGGAGAAATATTTTATTTATTTTCCCGAAATAATTGTTTGCTATGAAAAAAAACAAAAAAAAGCTGACCATTTCTCGCGTCTTCTTCCATCCCCATTTCAAGCCGCTGCTCCAATGACAAGGTGATGAAATTTACGGAGCTTGGAATGTTGACAATAGAACCTTTGAACATACTCGCATACTTAGGCACCCATTCTTATTGTGATGATAAAGATCCTTGTCGTGTTTATTTCTGCCCTACTGGTGACATCCATTATGTTCACTAGAATGAATGCTAATAGAACGGATTACACCCCTTGTTGGTGATGAGGGTAACTTGCTGCTTATATCATGACCTTCCCCCTGGCGTACGTGTCTCTTTCAATGCCATACGCTGGCTGGACAGCAATGGCCTCAAATTTAATTAAGCAAGAAAGTTACAGACACTTACGTCAATTACGGGCTATTAATTCCGCATTTCCTTGCTTTGATTTGTGAAGGTAAAGGTCTAATAACCGGTCTCTTTACTGACGTAATATTATGCTTATAAAAAATCAATTATAATAATTTTCTTTGAAGTTTATAAAACTAGTTAATTATTTTTCCTACACTTTGAAATCCTTAAAAAAAAACTGTGCATAATTATTATTAAGGTCATAATAAGGGTTGCAACATGTTTAGTATTAAAAAAGTTGGGACACCTTACATTGTTGTTGTTTTATTCACGTTGTGAGAAAATTGGGTCATCTTGAATTTGAGATCTTTGTAAATAGTTTTAAAAAGGTTTACTAATGGGCGGGTGTGTGGGTGCTGCGGGGGATTACAATAAATAATTGTTTTGAATAACCTTTTAACTGGAGAGAAAAGTCACAAAAATTTAAAATAAATAATTGTTTTTATAAATTCTCGCATTAATTAATGGTCTAATAATTCTTATTTCCAGAATTATTAGAAAACGGTAAAAGTAAGAAGGTTTAAAATTTATTTTTTAATTTAAAATACAGGGTGAATTCATATTTTTTGTTTGAAAAACTTGAAAACATTAGGGAATTTTTAAAGTTAAAAAGTGTATCAACTCTGGCGTTCGTAATCTATAGAACATTGCGGGTAACAAAAACGTGATACATGGGGGGGCGGGGCTTAGTCACCACTTGGAAAATGACAATCCTAGCAAAAAATAAATGTAAATAGTACATTGCACCGCATATATCTACAAAAAAACTCGTAGGTGTTGTGAAATGTAATAATAGTTCTATACATTGTTGTAGAAACACTAGACCAAAGATCATAAACTAAATAATATACACTGTTACAGAAACATTGAGAAAATAGAAACCTCTCTTTCCACCAAAGAGCATATAAATCAATCTCATTTCAAAGACCTGAATTAAAAAGTATAATATTTGCTTATAGCTCAAGAAATTATTGGTTTTATAAAAATATATTTCAAATAAAAGATTTTATAGTTAATAGTACTACAACTTTACAACTATAAGTTATTATTTACGTATCTCAACTAGTTGCGGAAAATGATTAAAATTGTTATCTTGTTTATAATGATAAACAGTATCTAGATATAAATTTAGTCAAAATCGTTTGAGCGAATTCCGAGAAAATTTATTTCTCTCGTTTTGCCCTTCAGTAAACTACCCTTAAATTTAGGGTTGAATATCTAATTCCGAAAACTCCTCTGGGGGACCTTTTGAAACCCTAGATACCAAGTTTAGCCAATCGGTAAAATTAATTGTTCTATCCTGAGTTACAGATAGACGGACAGACAGACAAATGACATTGTGAAAACCACTTTTTTTTTTTTAGGGGGTCATGAAACGTCGACCTTCATCAAAATCTCGAGTTCAATTTTTTTGACGATCACAATACTTTCTCTACGAGGTTTTGAGAAAAAGTAAAAATATATCAATAGCAATATAGGGCCTATGTTAAAACAAAACATTAAGTATGAAAATAAAAAAGTGCTCGCTCAAGGGATGTAGATTATATTTAATCAAGACAACCACATATTTAACGCCAATAATTTAAATTATGAATTAGTCATAAAATGTTGGTTTTAATCAATTTGTAACATCATAAATAGGCAAATCTTTGTTTAACTGCAAAGTTTTTCTTACTAAAAGTTTTGTAATAGTTTTTTTATAATACTTGAGCGGTTTTCTTCATCTTCAACGCTTGTAACAAAATGAGAGCTGTGTGTGTTTTTGTTTGTTTTTACAAATCCTACTGCTACTATGTATTAGGAGCTACTGTAGAGCTGGTGTGCGTTAGGGTTTGACTCTACCGTGATGAGCAGCTTTCTTGCCCACAATGGCTGGATAAGGGTTAGTTTTCTCATCATCTTTCATCCACAATAGATGTAAAAGGTTTAGTTTTCTCAATATCTTCACCCACAATTGATGGATAAGGGTAGATTTCTCAACATCTTTCACCCACAATCGCTGGATAAGGGTGGTTTTCTCAACATCTTTCAAATTAATTATTGTGTTTTCCCTCCAAATACTCTCTCCTAAATCGCATTAGTCTAATTTTGGTAGCTAAGTGGCTGCTTTAAAAAACAAAGATACGTTCTTAGTTAGCTTTTAGATTTTCATATATACTTTTTTTAACGTATTATTTTAATGTATATTTTTTGAAACCTTAGACTTACTGACTAACTTAAATCTAGAACAAACCACGCCCAGCTCCTGGCTGTTAATTCATCACTGTGAAAGTGGAAACCCACATTTCACCAACGACAAATTTTTCTACAATGCCAGAAATCAAACCCAGAACCCCTTAACTCAGAAGGCAGGCACGCTATTGACTGAACTAAGGTGTCGACTACGTGTATAATTAATTATCTAAAATAATCATTTTAAAAACGTTCAAACTTCAGAGCAACCTTTCTGAAATGGGACCTGTGTTCCCAGAGGTGTAGGGTTGGGGGTTTTTTTTTTGTGGGTGGGGGGCGGGGTTGAGACGTAGTTATCCCCGTCCAGTTCCGCAGCTGTTCTTGCAGCCTCGCACCAAATTCTCTATTCGGCAGCGACGCGACGAATGCCCATTTCACGCGGCCCCAGAAATTCCCGCGACTCATACTACGCCCGAGGGCTGACATTGCGGTGTTGTCCATCTTGACGGAGAGATTACTTCACGTAGCTCGGGTGACCTTGACGAGCGCACCGCCGCCACACCTGCCGCCGAGGGTCACTCAACCGCACAGGGTGCAAGTATTACTTTACTGCACTACAAAAAAAAAAAAAAGCCTCCGCGCGCATCTCTGTTCTTAAAGGTCAAAGGTTTAACAGTCTATGAAAAGGTCAAGGTATATCTATCTATCCGTGCTCCGTGTTTCACTACCTGTCACTATCAGGGCTATACACCTATTCACACCGATAGGGTAGGGATGAGGAAATGTAACCGCATATACATAGAGTGAGAATATGAAACACTCCTTGGGCAGATTTGTTCAGTATTGAAACACCGACCTTCCTGTCACTGGTAAACCAAACAAAACTACTCTTTTGTCCACTGGTAAAGAGCGAATGTTAGAGGAAAATAGGTTTTTTTTATTCAAATGATTAACATGATGACCGGTTTCGGTGGCCGAATGCTCTAAGGTGTCAGTCACTCTCGCAATAGACTGGATTGCCTATGACGGGGAGATCGGGATTCGAATCAAAGTTGGGTGTACTGAGGAGGGTTTTCCCTAAATTATCCCCCCCTCCCCCGTTTCCATCCACACAAATTTAGGTACACTTCATCTAAATTCAACTTTCCTCATTACTAACACGTTATCCTAATCAGTACATAGGCGTATAACAAGCGTGAATGAGTTGTAAGTTGCAAAGCTCAAAAAACAACAAATGAAAAGTTCAATTTTTTAAATAGGAAAGCTCTTTTAGAAAATACATACTTTTTTTTGTCCAACGTTTATACAATTTTTCTATATTACTATAGTTATTTTATATTTATTGATAATATCTCTCTAAAGTTACAGTGACTCATCACATGACCTGGCATGATGTGAAATTAAATCTATTAACTTTTCCAGCTGTCGGATAAAGTTCTTCCTTTGAAAATTGGACTGTATATGAAAGTAGCCCGAGTAAAATTAAATAAATGTGAGACCTAAACTTAACACGATTCCACTGTAGAAATTATTTCACCTCGAAGCAGCTTTTATTTGTTTTTGATTCACTTTCATAAATATCTGCATATATTTTAGTTAAATTGGTCAATATATGTATATAAATATTTAAATTGACCCAATGATCGTGTTACATACGACCCCTTGTAATTATTGCTGTGTACTACTTAAATGAATATATTATCCTAATTTATTTCTTACAAACAATTACTATCCAAAAGAGGTGGGTCATATATAGTGCGTTTTTTTTGTTGTTGTTTGATTTTTACAAATCAAGGCCATTTTAATTTCTAACTATGCCACACAATGAAGGAGGCTCCAAGACAACAATAAGATGCTAGGTCACGTTCGTTTCTTTAGTCAAGGTCTTCCTCTTTTCGAAGATTAAAAAAAAAAACACCACTCCATTTTGGTCTCGTTGGGCGGAGAGGCTTGTGACAAAGATAAATCGATCTTTTAGCAATGAGAGTCTTTGCGTGTGTTTATACAATCATTAGAGACCAACAACGACACACAAATCTTGCGTACAGTCCTTTCAATAAAAGACTATGTAGTGAGAGGCATTTAAAATGAACTGATAGGCTTTTTAACTCGTTAACCAATATATTATTATTATTATTATTATTAGCACCGCGTCTTACTACCCGTTCGGGTTATACGCACTTACGCTAATGTGTAATGATAGGGTGATTATGAGATGAAATGAAGGACCTACAGTTTAACGTGGAATCCGAACCACGGTGGAGGCCTGGCATTCCTCACATTCACAAGTTGTGATTAATACACATCTTGTCAGAGGTGATTAACCAATATAGGTTTGTTTCATTTTATACGTAAGATTGTGTTAATTTTAGGTTTAAAAAGATCGTTCATACACATTTAAAACATAAGAGCCTATATCTAAATATAAAGTAACTTGTGTCCCTTCGACGACACTGATTTTTATTGCTCGCCGAAACACATTTAAAATATTTCTACAATTTGATGTTTTGATCATTAGTAATGAATTCAATTTGTAATATACTGTATTTAACAAAAACACTCAGCAGTGGTTGTGTGGTCTAACGTGTCACTCTCATGTAATACTTTGATGGTGATGGGGAAATTGGGACTCGAATCCCGGTCGGTTGCACCGAGGGTGATTTTTTTTCCTAAATAAGTTTCTACTCTCTCCACGCAAATGGGGATATATTTATTCTAAAACCCTACCTTCCTCATCCTTATTCTACTAACGGAATTAGGGTGACCTGGTGGTCTAGGGTTAAGGTGTCGGACTTCTGTGCTGGGGGTCCGGGGTTCAATCCTCGATCCCGGCACGGATTTATCTGATTGCCAAACCCTTCCTTCACCTCTGACAAGATGTAAGTGCGTATAACCCGAACGGGTAGTAAGACGCGGTGCTAATAATAATAATAATAATAATAATAATAATGATAATGATAATGATAATGATAATAATAATAATAATAATACTAACGGAATTAATTCACCCCGAACGGATACTAAGATGCCACGAAATTGAAAATTGAAAACTACAATAGTATAATAAATGATCAGGTAAACGTATTCTTCATAGGTAAGGTGGAGCTAGGCCCGGTCGGGAATCAGACCTTCTATGGAGTTTATCAAGGTGTAACAAGCATAATAACCTTTTATTTAGCATGATTAAGAATTTAAATTATCTGCCACTAAAATGTAAAACAATGTTAACACATTCGAATCGTTAGAATAGCAATAACTAATTTGACAACTAAATGCATTAGATACTAATTTGTCTTCAATGCTTTAATTTATTTTTGCCATTTCAAGTTGTCACGTTCTTCACGACCAAATTTTTTTTTATCTGTTTCTAATTTCAACAAATTGTTTTTGTTGGTTTTTTACCATTACGTCTCACTATCTACGTTTAGGCTGAAATTAATTTTAATTACTATACTTGGATAATAATGAGAAAATGTATCTGAATTTGCGTGAAGGAAGAGTTGGGAACAATTTGTGGGGGGGGGGGGGACTTTATTATACCATGCTGAGATTTGAACCCCGACCTCCCGTCACCGGCAAACCGTATTAAGTGAGCCTGACATTTAGTTGGCGTGCCCACCGATGCAGATGGGCTATTAACTACTTAAGCTTAAGGGAGATGGATGATATGAGTAGTTTAAAGGAAATTTGCCCGCCTTAAATTGGCAAGAAGATGGTAAAACAATAGGGAAGATCACATTTGAAAAGATTCACCTATCGCATCTGGCCGGGACTCGAACCCCGATCCCCCCTAATCCACACCCCTCCGTCAAATACGACCATATTCAATGTGAGTCTTAACTCCTTAACCCGCTCGACCACTTTTGCGAGTAATAAAATGTTAAGAAATAATCGGCGAGCTGGTGCGGCGCTCGCTTCTGTTAATATCGCCGCCACCAGGCTGTTTGTTCGTGGGTTGTATCGCGGACGTGTGACATGTGTCCATCTTGTTCGGAGCTCTGAACTTGAACTTGTCTACTTCTTAAGGGTTTTGAGGGGTGGGGTGGGGGAATAGTACACACACAAATAAAACAAAATCGTAGAGCAACTCTTCAGAAAATCTTACATCACAATAAAGTATCTTTCATCCTGTGTAGGATTATAACTAGATATTATAATGTTTCTTGAAAGCTATTAGCTACTTGGCTACGTTGATAATATCTTAATGCAATGCTGCAGTTAGAAGAGTCTAGTTTTTAGTTTTACTATAAAGAACAACATCGTTAACTGCGAGTGTTCTGTTAGGGTGCGGTTTCCGCTTAACTTTTTTTTAAAGACGCACACAAAAAAATTACCGTTTTATATATGGGCTTTGATAAGCATCAGATGTCAAGGATGTAAAGTTTGCGGGAGGTTTAAGTGACAATTGGTCAATTGACCTCTAAAACCTTATAGGAATACTATTTTACTGTACCTTTTAAATGAATAAAAATAAAATAAAAGCAAGTGACCACCAACGCAGTTAGCAACTTGGCTTTTTTTTTTTAATTATCAGCCTATCATTTTATTACATACAATCAAATTTAATTGCATAATGGAAATAAACTATGTTTTATTTATCATGTATAATAATCGTAAATGGTCATCTGACGTTGAGAAAATAATATATAGTGAATTTTTTTTAAGATTTATTTATTTCACGCGTTACCGAATTTTAAATAGCTATTGTTTTTGATGTTACTGCATTTATAAGAATCTCAAATAGTTCAAATTATTTTATTTAGAATTGTATCTGTCAAGGTTGTCCTTAAATTTAATGACAACTTGTTCTCTTTATTTAAAAAGTTTCCATCTAATGCCGATATGCTCATGACAAATATTCAACAAATTGTTGATACCACCATGAGAAGAAAATTAGACTCTGTTTCTACTGAAGCAATAGTTTATTTATTTTGACCAAAAACCCTTTTTTGCTATAAAAACTGTAAAAACACTGCCCTCAACTCATGTTCTCTACATCCCTACGTTAGCCATAGGAAACAAACGTAAATAATTGTTAATTAAAAAAAAAAATTTAAGGTGGATTCCTAATAAAGCGCCGATAAGCGTTTAAAACTTTCAGGAATCTTGCGTTATTTAAGAAGTGCTTTGTTGTTTTAAAAATATAGCTTACACCAGAATAGACGTGAACGGTAAAGATATCCATACATAATTTAAAAAAAAAACACATTTTAAGTTTTATAATTAGAAAAGAAACAAAAAAATATAACTATACTCCATTCACGGTAGGAATTACTCTCTGAAAGGTCTTTTTTCCTACTAATATCCTACTATATAATAGATTTCTGGTAGGGAAAAAGGCCTTTCAGAAAACAATTTCTATGCTGAACAGATTTACCTAATTTTTAACGATGTTTTACGTTAAATGTTGCAGTTCTGAGATCTAAGTAAATGGTTAGAAATATATATATATACACCTCAAACTTTTTTCTTTAATAAAAGTTGACAGCGGATAATTAGATAATTAAGGTTTGTTTAGTGTTTTAGAAGCTTCAGAACTGGCTTTATACTAAGAAATACCACAGTGTGTGAATATGTTTCCTACAAGTAGTTTGTGCCCTTAGCGATTTTATTCAATTTCGCTCATTGTATGGGAAATTTGTGCTTGCGAGCGGGTGAGTAGAAAGAAGTATGAACTTGATCCTTTACTTCTTATCTTACCAAAATTTCATGTTGATCAGGAATACCCCAAATTACAGCAACTTGAGACTAACGTTGTCTCTTTTATCCTGTCGAATCGCCCTGGGATAAATCGTGTATGTGACCTGCATAACTGTCAAGGTGGCGTTTGCCCATCCTTGCATAGCTCGCAGGCGTGAAGGGTGGAATTTCACCTAGGTTTGTTTGATGCACCATGTCTTATATCTTTAAGGGCTATTTGCATATTCACACTATAGAGTTAGGGATGAGATAGAGGTTGAATTTAGATTAAATATACCTCATTCGGTGTAGAGGGAAATTGAGAAACCAGTTATGAAAACACACCCTTAAGGTGGGGGTGTACGGAACGCGAGGAAAGGTGTTTTTGCACTTTTTATATCATAATACTTTTTGATCAAAATAAATCAGACATAGCTTCACTAACAAAGAGTTACATTTTCTTCACATGGAAACCTCACAGTTCTTGAATATCTGTCAAGGGTGTCCTGGAGTTTAATGATAACTTTTTTTCTTGATTTAAAAAGTTTCTCGTGTAATGCTCATGACAAATATTCACCAACTGTTATCACGATGTGAATTTTTTTTTTACTGGAACAATTGTATATTTATTTTGGCCAAAAAATGTTTTGCTATAAAAACTGTCTGTCCTTTTCTCTCGTTCTCTACATTCCCACGTTAATCGCTTGGTTACGTTTCGAACCTCGATCTTCTCCGTCTATTGCGAGAGTGATGCCTCAAACGACGCGACCACCGAAGTGGGTTTTATTGTTATAATTATTTGTAGTAGTACACCTACATTAATGCAAGTACCGACTTGTGTCATCAAACATTAAATATATGAAGAGTTAATTTTAAGGAAATAAAGCCGTACTATTTTGGGTAAAAAAAATGGTAAATCACAATGTAGGTAAATCATATAATCCAATCAATGACTATGCCCTCGTTCTTTCTTCTAACTATATCTTTCTTTCTCGGTCGGGTGAACTGGGTGGTTTCCTAAAGGGTTTCCACTCTCCCTCCACGCAAATGCGGGTTCACTTCTCTAATTAAACCTCCAATTCCTAATCCATTAGCGTAATTAGTACTTAAGCGTATACCCGAACGGGTAGTAAGACGCGGTGCTAATATTATTATATCTTTCTTTTCTTCATTAAGTCCATTCACTATTCTATCTGTGACATTGCCATTTGCCACTATTACCTGTCTCTTTTATTACAATAGTAATTATTACTATCCTTAGAAGCTTGCACATCTTTTATTTTAAAAGTTTTATATGTGTGTAATTTATATTATTAAACATGCTTGTATATACACTCCATAAAAAATCAATAAACACCGCTAAGTAATTTGAAGCTTATTACTAACGAATAATACACTGTTTTTCTCTTCTATTTTTTTATATAATGTGATTTAAAGTGATTGCAGCTATTTAATTTGCTGCGGTATATAGGCCGGTAACCATCGGATTAAATTGATAATTCACTACCCAATAATTTGTTGTTTTGTTGTAAAGTATGCGTTTAAACTAGGCATATACATTTACATTTCCTAAGTTTCTTTAAGAATAACATCATTGATCTAAATCGGGGATGCTGGCCAACTAACAACCCGCAGACTACATCCACCCTAATAGCAACTTCCTTACTGGAATACCAGATTTTGAATCTAGGGTGACAAAATATATTAAATAACAATTACATTATCAGTGTTTACATTCCAGAGCTGTATTAAGTTAATATCACACACTAAATACAAAAGTAAACTCGCCTTTAATATTTCGCTTTGGCTTTAACACTTATATTTTAAATCTAAACAAACGTGACTGATTTCTTATTTTCTTGTCATTATTTCTAATTATTGGGTTTTCCCCTCCTTTTATTTGGTCACCTATTTGATAAGTTTGTAACAATTAATTAATAAGTTTGCTGGTATTCCTCACTATGAGCATCAAAGGGATATACATGGTTTAATCATAAATTTAATTTAGCACCGTGTCTTACTACCGTTTCGGGTTATACAATTATGTACTAATTAAGCTAATGGGCTAATGGGTTAGGAATTGGAAGGTTGAATTTAGAGGAAGTGAACCCGCATTTTCGTGGAGGGAGAGTGGAAAAACTATTTAAGAAAACCCCACCCCCCCAGTTCACCCGACCGAGTTTCGAACATCGATCTCCCCGACCTCGACAGTCCAGCTCAACACGAAACTAGAGCGTTAGCTAACTACGCCACCGAAGTGGGCTTATGGTTTAATAAATAAATGAAATCATAAATAATTGGTCTAGCTCCAAACTATCTAAAATTAGAAAAATCTGACACTTGAACATATCAAAGTTGGCCATCCCTGATCTTATTTTTATCGCAATGTTATCACTATGATGAGGCTCTTAATCTTACTTTGCTGTGTCCAAAACTTTTTTTTCGTCATCTGATAGACAGGTTTACATCCCATCCAGAATTTCTATCTGATTCGGTGGAAACATGGACTAAAGGTCGTCTAGTCTCGTTAGATGGTCACAGGGAGGTCGGAGCTCCGAATCCCGGACTAATTTACCGAAGTGTTTTTTTTTTATCTCTATTTACGGCGTCCAACTTTACTTTTACTATAAGGTTAGCCGTTTTGGTGGTAGGATCGTCTAAAACACCGGTCTCGCAATATAATTGACTGCTGATGACGGGGAGATAAGGGTTCGAATACTGTTTGGGCTTACTGAGGGGAAGTGGGAGGCTCTAAATAGGTTTTCACTCTCTTTTAGCGCAAATGTGTGTACACTTCCTCTAAATTCAAGCTTACTCATACCTCTCCTTTTAGTGTAAATATTCAGCTAGCCTGGATTGGGTGGTACGCAGTGATGTAGAGAAAAAATCTCATGATTTCACAATGACCTAAGTATATCATTCAAACAAGGACTAATTTAATTTATGACTTGAATTCATGTAACGTAAAAGAAGGGTCGCTAATATTTTTTTCAGTGCTTCGTTTTAATTGTCTTTTCAATTAAGATGTTAGTTAAAGTTCATGGGTGATATCTGTCGGAAACACGATGATTCCCTTGTTACCACCCCTGGAGGTTAGGCCACCGTGATTAGCTTTTATCTCGAGGTCGGTCGTGGGGGCAGCTTCCGTCTCATCCACTGGCTGTGTTTGCTCTTTACATTTCGCTTTTCCTGCGCTTCCTCGACAACTCTAGCCAGCACACCCAATTCTAACAACTATCCTCCTCGTATGCCTCCAAGCTGAAAATTCAGATTGTTTAGCTAAAGCCTTTTATTATTGTCTCTCAATGCAATGATATAATTTTCATAATAATACTAGCTATATTTTTTTCTTGACCAATTTGTACTAAAGTTGCTTGAAAGTTTTCTTGTCCACGTGGTTGAGCGTTTAGATAATTTGACTAAAGGTGTCTAGATAGCCTGGTTATATTTCGTGGGCATGCACCTAAAATAATTTAGTATGAGTTCGCCTCTTTGCACGAATATTAAATTACATTGGCAGTAAAATTAGTAGGTATTTATTAATTATTGGAATGTGTCAGACATAACTGGTAGGTCTTGGTAGTGTTCCGGTATAAATTGGTACTTGAAAAAAAAAAATAGCATGTTAAATACCAGAGTAAAAATATATTTTCGTAGCAAAATTAATCTTAATCCGAGATAATTTAATTGTTTATAAGTCTTGTCACAATCATTTAGAAGCTTCATTCTATCAAGATCAACAACGGTAATACCGTATTTATGTCGTAGAAATGTTTTTATTGATAAGAGGGATAATATGTTGCTATCAGTGATTAGGCTTTTCAGTAAAATGTATTATGACTCAGAAGCAGCATGAAGTGACAAAGTTATGTTTACGAAATACGTTTAAATGATGCAATCAGTGTTTATCTAGTAATAGTCATAAAATACTATGAGTTGTTTTTCTCAAATTAGTAGCTATGATCTCGTAAATTGACCAATACAATGTATAGTTAGAAGACCACTGTTACTAATTAACGGCCGTCAACCCAACTTTTCGTGTATATTTATTTTTATTGGTACTTACTATTTTGGTGTTTTTTTTGTCATTTAGCTCAGCAATACAATCATTTTAATGCACTGTTTCATAAAATTTACTCTACGTATTTTAACTTCGACATTAGGTCGACCTAATTAAGCAATGACTTAACGAAAATGGTGCGATGAGAACAATATACAGAATAATTCCTCGGAAATAGTTTAACTTTCATGGCACGTTACGTTGTATATGTCCTCTGCTGGATACGTGTACAAAATCTACGTTATCTGAAATTTATTATATAAAGGGTTCAAGTGTTATGTAAGTACTTATTTCAACTTTTGCTTTAAATCACCTTGTGCCAGCCAAGTATTTATGTTTGTTTTTGTGTTTTTATGCGTGAAAACATATTTAAGTATTCCGGGTAGTAACTCAGATAATTTCTTAGACAAATATTTAGTCGTATCAGGAATAGATTTTTCCTAAAGATTGACTTAAGAACGCCCTATTTGAATAATAGAAGATGCCAAAAATATATTTGGAATAGGCAACATTGACAAAATACTACTTTATTTGACTTTTAGTAACCTACGTGGGTTTACAACCCGAAGTTTGGTCTTGATAAGCTACCTCATCCATCTGGAGTAGCACGTGCACTTGACCCATCGACCTGTTAGTGACGTCTGCCTACACCACCTGGTAAAAAGCACATGTGTTAGGGAAGTCGTGAAATGCAGTAGTTTCCCGTTGCTTTTCACATATATTTAACTCTCAACACTGTCTATTAAAACTCTCAGCTTCAGACAGCATTGGGATATTAATACATTAAATCAGATTTAGGAACGTTTAAAATCAAATTACGTTCTTCTAAGGATGATCCGTCTATAGTATATATTGGGTGTATTATTAAGGATAGTGGATCGACGTAAAAAAAAGCTTTGACAGTTGAAAATATTACCATTAAAATAATATTTTTTGTGGCTGTTTCTACTATAAGCACATGTCACTTTTGGCAATTTATCCATTTTTCACTTCAAAGAAAGTAGGTCAAGGATCGCCATGGCCAAGGAAGCTTTCAACCAGAAAAAGATACTGCTTACCAGGAATTCGATTTTGGAACTGAGGAAGAAACTGATGAAATGATACTTTAGAGATCGCGCTGTATGGAGCAGAAACTTAGACTCTTAGGAAGATGGAAAAGAATTACTCGGAGAGCTTTGAAATGTAGGGCTAGAGAAGATTTGATAAGTTCAGGTGGACAGACAGGGTGACAAATGAATAAGTCTTAAGAAAAGTGGATGAGAAGAGCAACTATTTTGGATGCGATTCTTCGGTGCAAAGCAAACTGGATCGGACACATCCTAAGGAGGAACTGTCTTCTGCATGACGTCATAGATGGAAAGGTTGAGAGAGGAGCTTAGAAGGAAAAAAGAAAATTCTACGAGCACAAGGAGGAGGCAGAGTACAGGGCGCATTGGTGGTTTAAGTTCACTGACAAAAGGAATGGACCTCTCGTAAGGCAGAACACCTAATAATAATAAGATAAATATAATACACTTTCGTCAATATTAGTTATACAACCTACATATACCCTTTGTAAGCTTAGGAAGACAGCAAGTTTATTTTTCACGGTTCTACTATGGCACAGCCTACAAGATGTGGCCACAAGAGATGGCCATCCGACAAGGTAAGGCCTTTCAGGGTAAATGGAGTGTACACGTAAGTTTATTGTTAAATGGGCTCGTCACCGTACTCATTCTCCTCATATTGGCCTCATTTTTGAAATGCTTGTTTGAAATCAAACAAACTTTCCCTATCTGGTCCCTTCAATGTTTATCTTTACTATGTGGCTCATGCGGGGTAATTGAGCTGCGTCCAGAAAATTGTGTTGATACAATTAAGAGTGTAAGGTAGGTACCGAGATGCGTCTCATCTATCTAACTCTACGACTAGAACCATAGAGTAGTGAGTTGCTTATAATAATTATATTACAAACATTCAATCTCTATTTTGCATGCTGTTTGCTCATTTGGTTAGATTAGGCTAGGTTGGATTGTTCAACATGATATTTGACTCTAAAATTGCTTGAATTAAATTTTTTTATGTATCATTCTGAGCATACTTTTGTGTATCCTTCCAATATTATTTTTATTTCTTAGACTTCGCTCCTTCGAACGCAACTCTCTTGGGGGGTGGGGGGGGGGGGGTAAAACTGACTTGGGTCTCAACTCGATATAGCCTTACCCACTTAAGGTACCATCCTGTTAAAATATCAATTTTTCGCTCTTTCACTGTCATAAGTGTTAATTTTATTGTACGTACCCTGCCTATGGTAGGAAGGAAGGTCTGAAAGATCTTGTTTCCTACCAAAACTTTAATATATAGTGTCATTCTGACAGGGCAAAGAGGCCTTCCAGACTACTCTTCCTACCATGAACAGCGTAGCTTCATATTATAAATGCCATTGATACCTTTAATCATACATTTGATTTGTAAACAAAGATTCCAATTGATCTTTCGAAGGATTTTTTTTTCAATCATAATTATGTCCAAAAGGGGCCATCATGACAACATATAGCTTAATTTAAGTTATATTAACTCAAGGTTAGCAGAAAATAGTTCAGTTCCTCCTCTGAGAATTATATGGTCATGTTTCAAGGCACAAGAAACTAAGCAGGCCAACTTGATACAACTAATTATATATTTGATATTGAAAATACAGTACTTACATCAATGTTCTAAACATATCACGTTTCTTATTTTCCCCCGAGAGACAACATACCTGTGGAATTCAAAATGCTATAAGCCTTCACTTTGGAGGCACGTGAGGCATGTGTTCATCCTGTACTTGAATCAGGTGTTTCATTGTTTGTGAACAATTGAAAGTCTTAGCATACACACACAAAATATATATAAAAACTCTGCAAACATTTTGTGTTGGCTTCATTTACACAGTTATAGACAAATAAATAAATCTAATTAGCATACTGCCGCCGATGGACTCTTCAGATCCTATCAAATAGATTATTGCGCACTGCAGATGAAAAAAATTAGAAAACATTAAGAAATATATTGAGTGAAAATTTTAAATAAACAAATAATAATTAGTTTGAAGATATAATAAAAAACTACAAACATAAAAAACCCACTCCTTAGTAGATCCGATTGGGATCCAACCGTGTATTTCGGATTCATAATTCAACACACTATCCGATGTTACTGATCCTGAGGGTCATATTGCTACTTAAGATCATTAGCACACATTTTATATACCTCTATTCCCCTTAAACCACAATACATTCCCATCATTGTTTTTCTTCAAAGTGGATTAACTTGATATTTTTAAATATGGGTGAATGTAAAATATGCACAACAAATCTTTGGAAATTATGGAAAATGTTGTAATTACCTTTATTACAGCACTGGATCCAAACACATTAAAACACACTTCCAAACAGGGATATTATTCATGTCGTGATACAGTGTATCATCGGTAGACTTGTTCCACATTCTGGAAAGGAAATTGCATCAATTTATAGCTCGTACCGAAAGTAGCCAAACCACCCATTAAAATAACAGAATTCCTATTGCCTGGCAAGCGAAATAAATACTAGATACCATAACCACTCGTGTATCGGAGGTGGAACCCGATACACTTCGTTGCGTCTGCCAATAAATCGACAAACATTCGTTTCGAAAAAAACAAATTAATGTTTACTTCCTAAAGAGGGAGTCGATATATCTCAAAATTATTTTTCTCGCGTTTCGAGGAGAATCACCGCGAAGGATTCTTTGAACCATATAGTAACGTGATTAATAAATAAAAAAAACTTAGTTTTTATATATTCTATTTATAAAGTATTCAGATTTTATTCCGACCATTGAGTTGTTTTCAGTTTTTAACTCTTTTTTTTATCTCTTTCTCCACCTACCAGAGTAGTAGACGGGTATTTTAAGGTGCAATGTTTAAAGAAGAGACTTTCTAATATAACAGCTAGAAAGTCATATTTATACGTCAAGTCATGCTATCTGCAGCTGTCACTTTTGATAAATATTATCGAATCCTTTAAAATAGCACTAATATTATATCGTAAAATGTTATTAGTGCTGACCACAAAATAAGTTTGTATTTTATAAAAAGTTATATCAACCAAAATCGTAACCTATCATTATTTTAAAAAATTTTAAATTAACATATATAAATAAATATAACTGTCCACTCTTCTTTGTGTGTTTAGTTTTTTTATACACTTAAGACAAGGGCAATATTTTTATGGCTGTGGCTGCTCTCGTAGTAAACTCCATAATACATACTCTGTAACCTGCCTCAATTGCTTTAGAATCGCGCGAACTCGCGAAGACTAAATTACTAAATGACTTTGAACCACCTGGAACGCTTTAAAACCCCTAACGATACTGCCCATAAAACGAGGCCAACAATTATATTCAACTCATAGTTGGTAATTTTGTATTTTAATTTCAAGGTTATGTTATTCGTCAAGTCATGCTCTACTTTTATTTTACTGGAAAGCAAATCACACTCTTGTTTTCTAAGAAACTCTTGTTTTTATTAACAAATATGTATACTTAACTATATATAATGTGTCTAATGTGGTTTGCTGTAGCCATAAACATTTATGCTAGTGTGCAATATATTTCTTTACAAATTAACATTTAAAAAAAAGGGGGTAATGTAGCTCCAAAGCAAGATTTCGATACATAAACGTATTTAAGACCGGGGGATAAAGGAGTAACGATAATATCCCTAATTTGTATCCTGCTAGTTAGTCTGGGGACAAGTGTTAAAAAACAATCATTGTGAGCTCTTTGATGATAAAGTGTAGGAGCTGTTTCAACCTTTACCTTTTATTTTGAAAAATAATAATCTCAATGATTTGTTTGGAAACCTGAAAACCAAGATGTGAAAATATTTTTAAAAAAATTGTAGTTTGCGTAAATAAAAAAAAAATTGAAATCAAATAACATGTTTAAGGTCAGTGATTTCAAATAAGCGGTCGAAAAAATTATTTGACGTCCACAAAAGGGGATATTCAACATGGCCGTCCTGAGAATCAAAATTGTTTTGTTGGGCGTAGAATTGAAATGTGTGCTCAAAAATGTTATCAGAGGCTATTGCTAATAGGTGAAATAAAACCTGTGTTCAAAGTTCCCGCGTTATCTTTAATTGCAGCAGCACCTACATTTCACTCTCTGCAACTAACTTTTATGAAACAGTTTGATAAAATCAATTCATTCGTACTTATGCCAGGAAATAAAGAGATTAACTTCAGACATGGTATTGTATAAACCTGTTAAGCAGCTGGAAAGCACAACAAGACTATCAAAGGAAATGGGTATTGAAACCTGATGAACTACATACAATCATTGCCATGCCATGTACTATTGGAGAAATTCAGGTCGGTAATATTCCTAAAATTTGGATATACAGTAATCTGTATGGCAAAGCTACTGCTCGGCGAATCCAGGGCAGACGGAGGGGCTATGAAACTCATGTTACAACTCTCTCAGCACTTTCAATGTTACTTGAATAGATAGGTCAATAAATTACAAGTATCCTTAAGCTTTTGGTGACTCAAGTTTAAAACATTCAAAATGATTTTAACATAGAAGATAAAGTTAACATAAAGGAAGCGAATCACAAATTTGTATCTGCTTTGAAAGAACACACAATTTTAGAGAAACCACCTGTATATTATGATGAACCTAAGGGAAATGAGCCAGTATTCAAATTTGCAAGGACCTAAATGGATATAATGGGAGCACTGTTGTTCTTTGTGAAGGCTGCAATAATAAAAGACTGGTTGCTGTCCTTAGCAGCCCTTCGAGACTTTGTAACACATAACTATGCACGAATATCTGTAGGAAAGGAAAGAACTGGAAACATCAGATCCATTAATCTGGAAATAATTCCTGCAAGTTAATTGGGTCGTGAATAAGAGCATAATTCAGTTTTCCGCCCTTAGTGCTGATGAAGCATTGGACCATGAGCATAGGAGGATGATAGTGCAGAATAACCCCAATGAGTCATCTAGAACACTATTTTTCTAGCAGTTGGGTAACTGACCCACATTGCTTCAACAACTGAACATTTTGCGGGTATAATTTCAACAAACAAGGGAAACCGCTATCACAGTATTTCCCTCAAAATAAATTCGACAGGGTAAAAATGTAATGCTACTATAAAAGACTTTTGCATCTACAACAAATCTTTTTGCGTTTAGAAACACACACACAGTTCAACTATTCACTCAACCAGTTTTACCCATAGAAATATAATGCGATATAAAAAAAGTAGAAGAGTTTGAAGAACAAATGTATAGTTTTATGAAAGAATGCCTTGAGACAAATTATATATAAAAAATTGTTCACCCTTGAAAAAGTTGATGTTGAAATTTTGCAAATCGGCTGCCAAAAAGATGAAAGTAGATTTAAAAGGTAAAAAGTAATTGAAATTAAATCCAATGCTTTGCTCTTTCTAGACCCATGGTAACTTCCAGATCCAGACCTGATGTAGACATGAAATGATACATTACTCCGTGTGAATTGTCTACATTTCCCAAATCACTTTTTTCTCACTGTGGAATCAAAGCTCATTACTTGGCTAAGTATAAACTTGAAGAGATGTTATAAACTCTCCCCAAGATGATCTATTATGATATAGACAATATCTGTAGTAGTGAGTCGATGACATTTAGTCTAGCAGTATCTGCCTCGGAGATAGTCGCAATTGCCGATGGTATGGCACAATTACATACATTCACCAAGCCAGATACTGTGAATACGTGCCATGACTTAGAGCTTATTTCTACAGGTTTAAAAGCTACACAGAAGCTCACCTCGTTTTTGAGTCTTACAAAGAATAATAGTTGGAAAATGTTTATAGACCACCTTCAATCATATACTGGTAGGATTCGGTACAAGATAATGCCAGCAACAAATATCAGCAGCACTTCAATGAGAAAGTGTTTCGTCTACATGCAATAAAGTATGTGACTATTCACAAAGATGTCACAATGCTGTAAACTACTCAAGAGGAAGCAGACACAAAAAATACTTCTGCACGCCACTTTAGTGGTTCAAAATGGAATGAAAACATTGCATATATTCCCCAGAGTCTGACGTAATGGTCCTGGCTCTTCGAAGATACCCTCTTATTCCACCAGACACAGGAATTTTCCTAAGACATGAGATGTCTAAAGCCACTTTGTGATACCCTTTGACCTTTAGAAGCCTCCGCATTGTCAGGATGTGATCCTACTGGATCCTTTGCAAATAAAGGTAAAGTGGCTTGGTGGAGAGCTTTCGAATCCACCAGTGATGATGTCCTTGGCTAATCTTGGAACAACACAAAATATTTCAGATGAAACAATGGCATTCATAGAAAAATGTATTCACCAAGTAGATTCACAAGTAGATGCACCAAATATGGTGATGGTGGATATTGATGAGGTAAGGTGGTCGCTTTTCACCATGAAACAGTTTTTTGATGAGCATTTATCACCAATGAGAGAAGCGCTCCAACCATCAATTGGAAGAGGTAACCTACAGGCATTACCTGGCAACAGGACTTGAAACAATACCCTGTACTACCTCCACCAAAATAGCATAGCTAAAGAGGAGGATCATTTGGAGCTCATCCTATGCACAAGGTTTTAGAGCAGACTATGTGTGCTTGACTGTAAGCTAAGAAGCTGTACTTTGAACTGTAACTGCGCGACGAATAAAAGTGAATGGACTGAAATGTGCCAGTGCAATGGTGATCATTAATTATGTGACAATGAGCTTAATGAAGAGGAAGACGAAAACCTTTTTCTTCGAAATGAAGATTATATTGATTATTAATCTACGTTCTAAAAAACACGTTTTAAGTTTAAATTTGTTTATTTTTCTACTAAACATATTATTATAAACAAACTTCGTACTTTTTATGATATCCCATTTCCTGATGCCCCTCGCTTCACATAATATTAATGAAAACTGTGTTTTGATCTATTTGTTAATAGTAGGAGATTTATTTAGCCTTTGACAATATTTTTGACCACATATTTCAATTATACGCCCAAAACATATATTTGGACACCTCATTCAACTACATTAGACCCCTACACAATTTTGATTCTCAAGACGGCCATATTGGCCGCCCTGTTGAATATCTCCCTTTGGATATTAGATAAATGTTGTTTTAAATTTTTGACCTTGAAAACATATTTGACTCCGATTTCTTTCATATACACCAACTACAATTTGTTTTTATTAATTTCACAAGCATTTTACCCACCATGTTCTATTAGGACTCCGGACAAATGTTGTGCTTATCACCAATGATATTCTCATTCTTCTCACTTATAGGAATATATTAAGATACCTCCCACACGTGTTTCGTCGAAGAGCCCACAGGATGACACTTGTGCCCAGATTAAGTGTTAAACACTTTGCCCCCTAAATATTTCCTCCATTATGCTGTGATATTTTTTATTTGAAAACAAAACTTGAAGAAATAATAATCCCATGATCCTACACGTGTTATTAAATCCGATTCATGTCGAAGTTTGTCGAAGCGTTGCGTGGGCTTGGCTACTTGGCTAAACAGAACAGTGCTCGTTTGCCTGGGTCGAGTCCGGGGCGTGTGGTGCGTTGGAAATCAAGTTTTGGCTCGACTTGTTGCTGTCCTCCCTGCCTCACAAACTAATAAAGACAAGAAGAAGAAGATAGCGGCATTGGACAAGAAGCGGATCAGACGCGAGTGGCAGGAACGGGAGTGAAGGGGAAGGGGGTACAGTGTTCGGCAAGACGGAAAAGGGGGGGGGGGGAGGAGATTGTTGGAGAAATGTTTTCTCTCTTGTGGGACTTCCTATGATCGCCTAGTCGCGTTTAGTTCGCGTTTTGAACAAGGCGTGTAATGATACCAAAGTTTTGTGTGAACTGACCCCTACGGAAATCGAAGAATGGACTTTAGTAAGGTATAAGAAGGAAAAAACACGCGTACATGTTTATTTTCTCTTCTAGTTTTGACCTTCTGACAGCCTTGACTGCCCACGTGTTTTTGCGTGACTTGTAATAATGTGAACAGCTCGCTATCAAATACATGTATGCCACTTAAGATAGTTATGATCTGAAATAGGTTGTTTTTTTGTTTTTTCACTTTTCAATCAAACGTTATCGTATTTTTAAATCCTTAAACGACACATAGTAATTGACTTGAAACGTTCTTCTTGTGCTCTCCTAGGATAATGATTTGGATTAATGTCAAACTCTTACTTCCACGGTTAGCATAAAATCGCTAATAACAATTCAACAACTATCAATGAAACGTGGGTGATTAATTTATTATCGTGTTACCAGAGCTAATCAGTCGTAATGGAACCAAGAATCGTGTTTCTTCAACCTAAAATCGGAGTGACGACGAATCTATCATATTTCATGTCAGGTAAGAGAAATTTGAACCTTAGAACCAGGCATATTCATAGAAAAACTATCTGACTTTCAAATAAAATACGTTAAATCATGTACGCAATTATTAAAAAAAAATTAAGTACTTTCGCCCTACTACGTCTTTGTAACCTTTCGACCTATACGCATATATCACTCACGCTAATGAGGTAAGGATGAAGAAAGTAAGATTTAAAGTAAATGTGCCCGCATTTATGCGGAGAGAAAGTGGGAAACCAATTTGGAAAAAAAAAACACGCTTATTACACCAGTCCGGGATTCGATCACCGACTTTCCTGTCAACGGAAAATTAGACTAAATATGCTCGTGTGCCCACAAATTCGATTAATTAAGTTCTTGAATTTGCAATTTGGATTATTATTTTCGAGTTAATATCATGAAAATCTTTCAGTGTGTTACATTACTCAAACATTATTTTACATGCCTCACATTCAGTTCCTGAACAATTTTTCTTAAGGACCGTCCTTAAATTTCGTAAGGCTTTTTTTTAAATGATTTTCGACTCTCCTCCCCCACCTTTCCCCCCACGTAAGTGTTAGTAAGATTTTCTGTCATCAGCCTTCCCCCCTCCCGTTTCAATCTTGACTATATTTTTAGATTTGGTAAATTAGATTATTTTAATCGTTTTGTTAATTTTATACGTAAAGATTACGAATAAAGCGAGAGAGATGACATTTTGGAATACTTTATTTAATTGCGGTAAACTTTGTAGCACATAATAAGTAATATATATATATAAGTAAAATTTTATATATATATAATATGTGTGTGTGTTTGTGTTATATTCTGACTTTCTTAGATTTTGTTTCACCATAAACATTGATTAAAAACACCTTAAGTAAGATAGATTCTGCCTCCCGGTCCCCCACCCCTCGTAAGAAAACTTAGGAAAATATTGTTCTCCCTTCCCCGAATAAAAATCTTAGGTTTTTTAAAGGACGGCCCCTTATGTTGCTCCGAGCAAAGACATTATTTTCGATCTCGGCGTATGGTCTGTCAATATGTATCTATGTAAAATGTCCACGTCCGGCGAGTGTTGCCGATATGAATGTTTGGTCACGAACTGTTCACTGTGCCCTCCATTGTAAGAGCTGTGCAATAGTCACAGAAGCACTCGTCTCAGCATTTGTTAGGGCCGGTGTAACGTAAGTAGGCTAGTAGGTCCTGTCCATCAACGGTGAACACCATGTCGATCTATGTACATGCACTGTATATCTGCCACCCGCACTGGTCTGGCTCTCAATACGTTATTATTATTTAGCACCGCGTCTTACTACCCGTTCGGGTTATACGCTTAAGTACTAATTACGCTAATGGATTAGGAATTGGGAAGGTTGAATTTAGAGGAAGTGAACCCGCATTTGCGTGGAGGGAGAGTGGAAAACCATTTAGGAAAAAACCCCCCAGTTAACCCGACCGATATTCGAACCTCGATCTCCCCGTCCTCGGCGTCGAGCTCAACACGACTAGCGCATTAGCCAACTACGCCACCGAGGCGGGTCTCTCAATACACTTGGTTCACTTGTGGGGGAGGGGGGGCTACAAATTCGAATATCGGTTAGGTGCAATGGGTTTATTACCACTTTTGTTTCCTATCCCCTGTCCACCGGGATGCATTTCTCTTAAACTATCCTTCTCATCCTTACTTCTTAGTTAAAACCAGGGTTGGAGAACTTGCGGCCTTTAGAGGTGTTGGGTGGGAGCCCTTTCCACACTTAAAAAAAATAAAATTATGTATCATCATTGTTTAAAAATCATACTTCCAACGTCGTGAATTTTAATTAATTAAAATATAAAATTGTTATGTTTAGAGCCTGGTATTAAAAAACTTACCCGCGCTTATCAATCTATTTATCTATGAATAGTAGAAGTGCCCGGCGCTGTCCGGGGTAACCACGCAATGTATTTGCTTCAAACAAACATAAAAAAATCTTCCTTTTATTTATTTCGACCCAGTTTTAATAAATATAAAAAAACATATAACTAACAATTTAATATTCCAGCTTCAAGGTGCACATGTATTTGCGCAGAGGCTACTAATTTTAATTTTTCAGCCCTCTGCGTGTGGTAGATATCTCGCAATGCTCATGACATACAAACTCTTCATTTTATTATATAGATTTGTCGCACTATCATATTTTGGTGTGCTCTGTGACCTTATGCGGAATCCGTGAAGCGACATATGGCCTTCCAATGCCGAAAGGTTCCCCACCCCTGGTTTAAACCGGTAAACTACTCGTTTATCAAAAGATATAAACTACAAGAATAAATATACCTGTCACACCTGGTCATGCAGGGCTACTTGATCGATTCCGTCCTCTTTCACAATCAACGCATTGATCGATGTGTCCAAGGACAAACTTACCTACCTACGTACACCACATCTACAGTAGGAATGTAAGTAAGTGACAGCTAGAAAACGTTGCCAGATCTACTTTCATGTAAAGTCTGTTCACGGTAGGAATTGTTTTCTGAAAGGCCTTTTTTCCTACCAGAAATCTATTATGCAGTAGGATATTGGTAGGAAAAAAGACGTTTCAGAGAGTAATTCCTACCGTGAATGGAGTTTATTCATTCATCAAATCACATAATCTGATAGAGAATATGTTGATTTTTTGTCACTTTTAGCAATTATGTTCGTGTTTTTTATCCGTTTTTACATCTTCTGGATATTGGCGTTTACACGTTGGTAAAAATCTAACTCTAAATGATATGGGGCCTATATAAATAACTTGACTTGTAATTAGTAATGCATAATAATTATTAGTTGTCTTGGGAAAGATAACACACATAATTTCGTGTATTTTCTTGGAAATAAAGCAAATATATTTAATGTATGTCCAGTATTCCAACGGAATTACTTATCTTTTTGTTATTAGTCGATACACACCAAGTAAAAATAATTGTCTTAAGGACGCCGTCATCGCGAAGGTAAATATTCTCACGCTGTGATATTCCCTAAGTTGATTGATTACATATTGCAATACTTGTTTTTAAATTATGAAATTTAAAATGTAAAGCTTTTAAAGCAGGATTTCTGAAAATCGGCAAAGGCAGCAGACGGCCTCCTTTAATGTATTGAAATGGACTGATGCATAAGAAGTTGACTGACTCTTATTATTATCTTATCAAATGAAGTGATTCCTATTTTCGACTTTTAGTATGCTGTATTCTTAACAAAATATAATAGTTCTATTATATAGGGCCTACTTTGCTTTTTTGAATGACATTTTTACTTTTTCATAAAGAGAAAGTATTGAAATCTCGATTCATTCTACCTCGAGATTATGATGAATCTTACCGTTTTGTGTGCTTATAAATTTAAAAAAAAAAGTATCTTACAATTCTGTATATCTGTCCCTCTCTTTGTACCTGGGACTACAACAGAAACCGTTTAGTGGAGTTTGTTCAAACTTGAGATTTAGATGTTATATGCCCGTACTTCGGGACCAAATTGGGATTTTTATTTTAGCTCCAAAATTAAGACTGATTTTTGAACAGTTTAAATTTTCTATACAATTGGATCAAACACTTTTGTTCAAATTAGATATCTGGTGAATATTTTACATGATAAATAATACTTTATACATAATTTTTGGAAAAAACATTTATTTAACGATAGCTTTCTGATAATTCTATTAAAAAAAGTGACCGACTAAAATTATGACTTGGATTGAAAAATAACGACCACTTTTTGAAATTATTATTGTACATTAGTGTACTTTACTGTACTGTTGTTCTCTAGTATAGAAACTAATCAGCTATTTGAATCATCTAACCTGGATTAACATAAGGTTGAGGGTGAATTTTAACGATCTACACAAGTGTTTTGCTTCCAGAGAGTATGTAAACTGCCAGTGTAACAGAACGGCACCCAACCCTGGCCTCCTTAGTCAGTTATTCCAACCGTTTGCCTATTTTGTTAGTATACTAAATGTTGTGTAGCTTTTGGTTGTACCTATTATTTAATTAAAACACACGACGTGTAATCACCTAATCTTCCAGATATGTATTTATCGCGTTTGCTGCTGGCGCTCGATTCCCGGTCGGGTGTACTGAGCTGTTTTATTTTACTAAATGGTTTATTAGTCTCTTTACACTCAGATTCAGTTGTATTTTCTTTAAACTTTACTTCCTTCGTCTTCCTTGACCCGTTGTTTTTTTTTCCCCACAGCGTCTTAGTATCAGTTTGGGCTATAAGCACTGAGCGTAATTACAATTTGTACACAATTGTACAATTTGGACTGGTAGTATGACGCTGGGGATGGGGGGACACTGGTTATTAACGACATAATATAAAGGTAATCAGGATAGTTTAAGAGGAAATGCGCCCACATTGGCTGGGTACGAGTTGGGAAAACCACAGAGGACTACGTATAGAAAATCACCTCTAGTGCACTCGGTTGAGATTCGAACTTTGATCCTGTATTTCGAGCTTAATTCCTCTTTGGTATAGATAACATATTTAAGAATGTTTCTACCCACATTGAGATACTTGATTAGATCGTCACTAAAAAAAAACAGAAGCAATGTTTTAAACTCGTTAAAAAGAGAACGAAATTATATGTTGTTTTATTTTTAATTGCATGGACAAGTTGCAGAAGGTGAACAATGAGAAGGCCTAAATAAACATTCCCCAACTGGAGCATGAGAAGGCTAGCGCGGTTTTCACCCGGCGCAGAAAGTGTTAGCATTTAACCGTAATTAATGAAATGGAAGGTTCAGCCCTTGGAAACAGATGTTGTTAGTTTGTGTGTTTGGTGGCGAGAACTGGGTCGTCGTTCGGACGGAGAAACGCCAGACCTTGCCTCTTTTCAAACAAATAGTTTATTTGGAAGATAATCGTGTTCTGGCGTCATGAGGCTGCTCACCGGCTCTTGGGTTCCTCCGTGAACTTTCGATACCTAACCTACTTGTCCAACTAACAACCCGACACCTGTTATACATCCTCCGAACAAAATCATTTCCATTTTTTCTGAACTAAAATCAAGTTCCAAGTATTTCTTCGAATGTCGAGCTGTATTTGAAGTTACCATGGAATTTTTACACGACCGCATCTCTGGTCTAGTGGTCATAGTTCGTGGCTACAGATCCAGGTTCCGGGTTCGATCCCCGGTGCTTCCAGAATCTTTATGTGAAGCATTGGATCTGGAACGGGGTCGATTCCTGACCGGCGGGGAAACCATTTGACTGATTTATTTCATTTTCTAAAGTATTCTAGATATAATTCTCGGACGATATGTTATTATTGTTTCATATGAGGCTATATGAAACATTAACTCAAATCAGCTGAGTTGGTCGCACAAATAACGTGATCGACTTTTAGGTTCTTGGAAGATGCCGATAGGCTGTCTTTAATGCATATATATTTTAAATTTGTGTTTTTTTCCTCCAACCTACAAGTAAAACCCGATGCAGTTTTTCTTTTTGAATACGTACATTATTTATTTACTATATTAAAACCGTGGTTTTCTTGTTATAAACGTGTATATTAAATAAACTATTGAAAGAAGAGAGAAAACATGGGTGAATCAATTTCACATAACGTTCCGAACATATTTAAAACCTATAGATCCACTTTGATTTATTCTTATTCATCTTTTTCCACGAAAAATGTCTTAATATGTGTTTGTTGTGTACGGACTATACTAGTTTATATTTAACTGACAGTTGTTTCTGTGGCTTCCTAAATTGAATTTAAAACGTCTGGATTGGCTGTTTTTTGTATTGCAGTGACGACCAGCTGTCTCATGGATGCTATAAGATGGAGCTATTAATAGATTATTATTTTACAATATCATTTTAGTGATGTAAAAATTATTTCCGGTTTATAAACTGGCTTACATTGCGCTTACAACTACGGTTATTTGAAGTGCATCAATCAAAACAGAAATTGTGTGTTAGTTCAAAAACCAGGCATTTTATGCTATCAGCTCTCATACCAACCTGTGATGGACATACAGTCTAAGGTGTTAGGCTCGCTTTGCCGCTGATCATAGTTGGCTTAAATTCCCGGCCGTGTTTACTAGAAAGTAGTATCCGGCACAGATTTATCGATTGCCAAAGCCTTCCTTCACCTCTGACAAGATGTGTATTAATCACAACTTGTGATTGTGTGGAATGCCAGGCCTCCACCGTGGTTCGGATTCCACGTTAAACTGTAGGTCCTCCATTTCATCTCACAATCACCCTTACCATTGCACATTAGCGTAAGTGCGTATAACCGAACGGGTAGTAAGACGCGTTGCTAATAATAATAATTATAATAATAATAATAATCCTAGAAAGTAATTTTCCTACATCTGATTTTTTTCACTGTGTTTCTCACCCACTTTATCTGCAATGTGGGTGCATTTAATTTAAGCTACGATCCTCATCTCTTCCAGTTAAAGTTCATGCCCCCTAATTTGATATTCAAACTAAAAATGAAAAGGAGGGAAAGGCACTTGTTATTGGAACACCAACCTTTTTTTTTACAATGAATCAACACAATCTAAATGCTGTACTAAACTAAATAATTGCATGGAAATATAAAATAAGTTTTATTTTTAATATATTCATAAATACATAATTAATATTATGTATTAAAATAATGTAGGCCCTATAATACTTGCTTGTGAGGATAAATAAGGCACGTAATTTAAGGGAAACCTGTCTTGACGAATGGTTCGCTGCTGGTAGCAATTTCTAGGACATTGTTTAGTGATTGTAAAAAAATATATTATTAACTTGGTGTGTTAAATGCAATTTTTTATATCATTACTTTCACGTGTTCTCGACCTTAATAGCACTAGTCAAAACACATATATTTTTTTTGGGTAAAGAAGTGTCATTGAAAAAAACACGAGTTTGACGACTCTTCTCTGAGTATAGGATAAAGAGTTCTAAATGGCAGCAATCATAAAACAAAACAAAGAAAATAATTGATGTTGGTTTTTTTTATCACAACTAAAACGTTTTAAATGAGAAATTAACTTGTATGAAATTGAATAACAGCCTAAAATTATAATATGTATACATAAATTTACATATATTAAATTTATTTTTATAAATTTCTTAACTCCAAAATGCATTCAAATTACTATCCCCCCGACCTCTGTTCCCCAAAAAATTAATAAAAATAATAATTTGTTTACAAAGTTTCACGGTAAATCACTTTTACATCCTGTTGCACAAGAACAACAAAATACAGGTAATTAATTGTTTTCGGTATTTTCTCTACACACAAAAAAGGTCTCTGAAATAATAGACACCCTCAACCCAACACCTAGGCACGACCTCTGCACTAAACCAGCAACACGCAAGCAAAAACAACAAAGTACATTTTTGACATATAAAAAAAAAATCACAACCTGTGTTTAGCTGATAGTGAAACTTGGCACCTTTGGCCTTTTCATCTTGATTAAAAAATATAAAATAAAAATGATAGAACCAGATAGTTTTAATAGAAGAATTTATTATCTTTAAATATAAAGGCACGTTCACATTAAAGCGTCAAGTAATTCTTCATTCCGCTAACTGGCAGGTAATTAAAATAATATAAAGCTTAGCGTCGCATTAGTTTGGCTGCTTTTGACTTTTGATTCCTAGTTGGACTAAACGAGGCTGTAGTAAAAAGTATTTTATAAATATGAATATTCACTTTCAGCGTTATTTACAGATTATTGTGAACTAGCCATTGAACCCCGACGAAACTGTGGCCGCGCGTGCGCGTTCTCGTTATTTGACTTGGTGTAGCTTGACCTTGGATGTTGCGGTCTGATGGAATCAAACAGGATGAGAGAAATAAAGAAAGAGAGATGGATACATAAAAAAACGGGACGAAGGGGAAAAAAAAAGACAAGAGCGAAAGTTAAATTATGTTTCATTTCAAGCTAGGAGCAAATAAGCCTCCTTATTGTGTGGTGCCATGTGGCTTTGAAGTAATAAATCTAGTAATTTTCAATTATGTTACCACCTCGAAGTTGTGAAGTAGCAAAACTGGAGAATACTTAATAATATAGTTGAGGTAGATTCGCCACAAGATGAGACGTAATCAAATTATGTGTTATTGATGCGTTTGTAATTCATTTCTGTGCGCTGTGTTTTATGTATATGTTTATTGGTTAAATGTAGTGAAAATAATATGCAAATATGTTATCAGTTGTATTGCGGGGCATCGTATTGACACAGAGATTATTCGATTAACAATAAAAAAAAAAAGAATACTTAACCTTGAACAAGGATCAAACCTGTATATTTCTGCGTTAATTTAATAAACAAAATGTATCTCATTGAAATGGTAAAAATAATAATTATATGCCAACATTTTAATTATTTAAAAAATCTACAGAATAATGTTTCACGTTGTACTTTTGACTATTTCATTATTTTTTTCAGTTTATTTATTTTAAAATAAAATTCATTGTTTTTGTTTTATAATTTTGTAGTGTTTGCATTTTCTTATGTATATGTTTATTGGTTAAATGCACTCAAAATAATATGCAAATATGTTATCAATTGTATCATGGGGCATCGTATTGACACGGAGACTATTCGATTAACAATTTAAAAAAAATAATACTTAACCTCGAACAAGGATCACCTACAGCCATTTGCATACGCTATTTTCAACTAAATATGTGAACATTCTTATTTGGTTTCGCGCTAACACTTTTAGGTCAAGCTCATCTTTATTATAATAATAATATTAGCACCGGTCTACTACCGTTCGGTTATACGCTCTCATCTTTATTCATTTACACTTAGAATATGGAAAGCTCACAGAAGGAAAATGGTCGACTTGTTAGTAAAATATAACATGCTAAATACATATATCACTACCTCAATATATCACCTATATTATAAACATAATGTATAATTTGCTGATCTTGATAATTAAGTAGGCCTATATACCATGTTAAAACTTTATTTATTTTACTAAAGCATAACATTATTTTACGTGCCCAAGATATTGTACGTTTTTCAACTAACTTTACTTATACAACTTTCCTAATCTCAATTTATTTTTCTTCGCTTATTTTGTTTCAAAACCATTTCTATATCAGCAATTTTGAATAAATTATATATAAACATTCTTTGTCTTATTGAATTTCTTCATCGACTGTTTGATGTAAATAGTTGGAAAACAGTCACCTCATTACATGTTATTAAAATGGTGTGTAACATATTTCACTTATGTCATAAGTATTATTTAAATCGGTTTATAGATAATGTATTCAAAAGTTATCATTCAAACTCGACTTGACGTGAAAAATGCCTACTCGCAAACCCCTAATAATAAATTTGGTGTTTTAGCTTTACAATTAAAACACATTATGGCTGTTTTAACTCCTCATTCTGTAAATACTCCCAATTGAAGTAAACATATCACAAATAACATAATATAGTATATTATCATCAAGGTAAATCATAAAGGTAAATGTAAATCATAGTAAATGACCATACTTCCCGTTTAAGGTAGATTTTAATGTAGACAATTAAGAATCAAATAGCCAAAGCTGTTATTAATTTTAGAGAGGAATTCACCATCTAGATATCATATTATGAAAATTGAAAAATGACACCTGACAATGTAGACAATGTTGACAATGTTTAATTTAGTAACACGAATCCTGTTGTTTGAATATAAACCTCATTTTCTCTGAGTAACGGTTAAAAGCTAAAAAAAAAACATACATATATTACATACATACTTATGTAAAACCCTACTAAATCCACTTTCGCTTCCACCTTCGACAGCTGGGTCAATTTTGACCTTTGTTTTAACAAGATTGTTGTATATTTCTCTACATGTATGCTTATATATCTTCTAAACAAGTGTTTACTAAATTGTGATACGCGTATCCCAGGGGTATGTGACGTCCCACCGAATTTAATAATCAGAAAATTTTTCTTGATTATAGTAAGCCTGATGGCCGAATTAGCATAGATTATGACGTGATGTCATAGATTTTTAAGATTTTCATCACCTCTGTTGCTGCTTCGTTTAACCTAACACTGGCTTTGTTAAAATTTGGGACGACCAACGTTTGTACTTTAAAAGATAACAGATTTTATGTGTGTGTGTTTTTCTTTGGTTAGGCCATGGTCCTGACAGGAGTACTTGTCTGGAGAAAGTTTGGGATAAAATGTTCTAATAGAGTATTCCAATGATATTACAACAAACCTGTCATTGAAACTTTTAGGTCAAGTGAACTTGTAAATCATGATTTGATATCACCCTCTTCATTATGTGCGCGCGCTAGCTACCTTACAGAAACAAACTACTTAGCCGTGTTCTCCTAGATACAAATGGACATAATACCTTGTTCCACCGTGTAGTACTTAATGTGTTCTCCTTATAAACTAGTAGCACGCACTTCATTGTAGTGTTGGTGCGTGCGTGCTGCGTGCGTGCCTTACCTCCGAGGTAACGGGCCTGTGATGTAAGGAAGGTAATGTGTGTTTATTAGCGCCTCTTCGTCTGTTCCTTGCAGTCGCTCTTATTAGTTTAAGCACCTTTATACCTCTTTTTGCTGTGCGCCTTCGACCCAGACGAGGTGTGGTTTCATTGTCTTCGCTTGTAGTTGGAGGTATAGTCCACGACAAACAAACTTAGAATTCCTTTGGTAGCATGTATAAATAATGTAAACTCTCCCATCACCAGTCTCTGAACATTTTCAACTAATCATTCAAGGTGGATGGAAGTTAACGTGAGTTTAGGTCAGTATTCTTAGAATTTTTTTGGAAAAAATAAAATAAAATAGTCCTTCGTTTGTTACGTTTGGTTTAATTTTCTACGCATATTGTTATCAAATGTCTTGAATATCTGTCATAAATATACAGAAGTTTAACGAAAAAATTTAAACGAAGAGAAAAAGCCATCATCTAATTCTTGGACACCCTTGACAGATATTCAACAACTGATTAGACTACTATGGGAAGAAAATTAAATTGTAAAAGGGCTATCCTTGGCTTGCGCTTCCTTCCACCCCGCCTTAAATACATATTTGAATGATTTAATATACAATCTATTAAATTATAAAATAATATTTTGTCACTTTTAATACTTGTGTTTTAGTTTTACGTCATAATTTATTTTGATTTTATGAATAATTATTTGGGTTTATATTTAAAGTGTACTTTTTGAACAAATTTACCTGGACTTCGAAACTAACTTAATTCTAAAAAAAAGTACCAATACGGTTAAATCATTGTGAAAGAAAGAGCCCCATTAACTGATTAAATATATATATATATATATATATTATATATATATATTTTTTGTGATGCCGTGAATCGAACCAGAAACCCCTAGCTTTCTGACTAGTTTTATTAATCGACATTGGGTGACCTGGTGGTCTAGGGGTAAGGTGTCAGACTTTGTGCTGTGGGTCCGGGGTTCAATCCTCGGTCCGGCACAGATTATCTGATTGCCAAACCCTTCCTTCACCTCTGACAAGACGTGTATTAATTACAACTTGTGAATGGATGGAATGCCAGGCCTCCACCGTGGTTCGGATTCCACGTTAAACTGTAGGTCCTCCATTTCATCTCCTATCACCCTACCATTACACATTAGCGTAAGTGCGTATAAACCGTAACGGGTAGTAAGACGCAGTGCCAATAATTAATAATAATTTAAAAATGAACATTGATTATTGAAAGGCTCTTAGATTGAGCGGATCACTCTCACTATTTTAATGAAGTAATCTTATGGATTTGGAAAATTTGGAAGATCAATCAAAACTAATATATATATATATTATATATTCATTCAATTTCTTGGAATTGCTTAGAATTTCGTAATTTTTTAAAAAGTTGGATAAAACAACCTGTTTTAGTATAAATGTGGGCCGAAACAAAGTATGTGATTTTACTGCAGTAGCCATTTATCAACAGCGAAATTGGACTAGTTATATTAATTTAAAATAATTAATTTTCAACTGATGTTATTATATGTTTTTTAATATCTTAAAACGGTTTCACTGGTCTTAGTTCCACTCTTTCTTAAAATATAATACCTAAAACCGCGCCACCATGAAATGTCTGGTTCGAGCTGTATCACTTGACTAAAATAAATATTATTCGTGGATTGATATGGGCTCTTAAATCAACAATACCTGCAGTGCGTTAACCCTAGGATTCAAATTAATTTTTCCCCGATCCGTCAAATAAGTATGTAAAACAATTTAAGAAATATGATTTTTAAACTTTTTTTCCACAAGAAAACATTGGGTTCTGCAAACTAATGGATGAAACTGGAGTCTCTGCGGTTGTATTTTGACTGCCAAGTTAGATAAAGTAATATTGAGACTGATATCACCGTGGTATGTTCTAACTCCTTTAAATTGTCACATTACTTTTTGAAACGCAAAATAGCGAAATTTCAATTGATTTTCAAACTTAACGGACTATCTCATAATAATTCAAGCAGCTGAAAACTAACCCCGCTTCAGTGGCCGCATGGTCTAAAGCGCTACTATCGCATTATACTTGACTATCGATGACTGGGAGATTGGGGCTCGAATCTCGGTTGGGTGTACTGATAGGTTTTTTCTATAATGGTTTTCCACTCTCCCTCCACGCATATGCTGGTACACCTCCTATAAATATAACCTCCATAATCGCTAAAATCATTAGCGTAATTATTAAATAAGATGATAAAAGTATAACCCGAACGGTAGTAAACGCGGTACTAAATAAAAAACTGTTCACGCGCAAAATATTGTGAATTTCGTTTTATTTATATATATATATATATATATATATATATAGAGAGAGAGAGAGAGATAGAGAGAGGGGAGAAAGAGACTATGTATATATAATAATATACAATAGTATCATCATATCATTATTTTCCATAGATTTATTTTACACACACAACTTTGCCTATAGGTGAAGAATAAACCTGAGCACGGCATCCTTACTGGATAGATCCGTGGTAAAGCCGTGGCGCACTTAGCCAAAGGTCCCGAGCGATATATCCGTGTCATTTTTAAACCAATCAAATTTATAGCTTGACACCTTTATTGGGCTTAAAAATTTACGAAATGATTGACAAAATTGCATAATAAGAAAAGAAAAATACTACAAAAATAATCTCTTTTTTCATGAAATTAAATGAAAGTGTTTACTATAAATATGTGACTAGTGTCGTCTGGTTTTCGTGGGTAGCCCGTTATTTTAAAATAGGAAACTTGTTTTGCCTCAATGGCGGAAGTAAAAATATTACAATTATTGCATTTTACTCTTAGTCCGCCTAGTTAACCGTGTAAAAATAATTTATACAATAATCCATGAGGAATTGCTATTTAATACCATTTTAATTAACAAATAAACTAAAACATTTTTCTAGAATGCCAAATTTTTGGTATTTTTCAATCAATGTTTGTGATAGAAAGTGGTCTTACGTATTGAATCCAACTGTATTGGTGTGCAACGCCCTAGTGACCGGGTGACCGAACCTCTCGCTATCGCTAGACCGGTTACCCTGCACCCAATCGTCATCGAACTGTCGCTTGTGTCATTGCTGGTCGAGTGGGTGGGACCGGGGCCTCCACGGTGGAATGTTTGCTCGGTGAAAGGTTCTTGGGTGGTCCCGAACCTATTTTACATCACATTCGCATTGTTCACAAGAAAGCTCGGATAGCTACAGTCTGATTTCGGTAGTTGGGACTTTTTTTTTTTTTTTTGACAGTTATCAAAGTTACTAAAACTATTTCCATTAATTAACACATCAAGTCATGGGATGGGATCTTAGTCACTCGTATATAACTTCCTAATCGAAAAAAGGGCCCCACATACGATCGGTCCAGCTCTCAGTTTGGATTGAACTGAGGCTTAGCCCACACATACGGTAAATCTTAATTCTCATTTCAGATTGATAACTTCAAACTGAGCAGTCTGAACTGAACTGAAGATTTGCATACACGTCACTCTTAAATAAAGAGTGGTTGATGCGGGGCGAGATTTTTGTGTCGTTTGTATATGGCTTTAATATAGAAGATACTTTGTGTGCTGAAATTGTAATTACTGTTGGAAAGCGGAGAGAGAAAAAACAAGGGGAATTAAAAAGAAAATGTTGGGTGAAGGATTGGCTTCTAAAGGGAGGGCACTATTCTTTAAATAGCTTGCAAGAGCCAGAAAGCCATTGAGCACTCACAAGCACTGCTCCACTATAAAAAGAAGTGTACCGATACAATTAAATATAGTTCTTCTCACTAAAAAATTGTAGCAACGTAAACACAGTAGATCTACACACAAATATGTTTGCTCCACCATACTCGGTGACAAACTGATGTACTGATGGTTTGGACTGACCTCCCACCCGCTCTCCATACACATGTTAGTTCAGCTTGAGAACTTTGGCAGTCCACAGTCCAGTTTGATGGAAAGTCAAAAGTTCATCATTCTGACTGATCAGTCCACCTCCTTGCATGCACGATCAGTCTGAACTGTCAATTTTGACTTAACATTTGTGTGGCCCTTGACAGATAATCGTAATTGGGACATATCCGTAAAACGTGAACGGTACTAAAACATTTAGGGCCAATACATCTCAAGCGTAGCATACGTCTCCTAGCTATGTTTTAAAATATCGCTCGCCAGCTTATTAAATGGGACCGTTCACACTACACACCAGCGGCTTGTTGTATGCTACGGAAATATCGCAAGCTAACGCTCAGAGAACCGATATTTTGTAAATATCACCGCTTCGTTTCGGTCAGCGCATGCGCAATGCTCGCATCACACCTTACCATTCAGAAGGACATCCCAACCACATTGACCCAAGAGACTGGTTCCAGCATAGTCTGGTGGTGTGAATTGACACATCGATTACATTCCTGCAGACCTATACTACACTTGGTGTGCAATGGTCTTAAAGCTTGATCTTAAAATCTAGACTATGCATTCAACACATTTTCAATTCTCTATATCAGCTTTTTTTAACTTAAAATTGTCTGTTGCCCACTTTTGAATCCACAAATCTAGCATCATAATCGACTAATTTTTGTCCCGTTATACAAAAACGAGAACAGTAATTTAATTAAAAATGAAATAAGGGGTAACTTAACATCTTGATACGTACTAAACGAATTTTAAGACTAATATAGGCCCTCATTATCTTTGAAGCGTCAATATAATACAGTAGATGTAAGAAAGAAATTAAACATGAACCTCAGTTGGAGCTTTCATGAATTTTTCTCATACAAGTCAAAACTTTCCGTTTCTCGCTAGAAACATCAATTTTTATTACAGTGTATTACTTTTCCAAGAGACTTCATGGACCACATAAAAAGTTATCGCGAGCCACCAGTTTGAAATTCCTCCTCTATATTATAGCTTTATTTAAACTGTTTTAAGATTTTATTACAATTGTTGGTGATCTTGGGAAAGTATGGGTTGGAGGAGAAGGAAGGGGGGGGGGGGGGACAAACGCGCTTCACTTGCGCTCTTATTCCCTGGGTGCACAACTGTGCTCAGAATCGAATCAAGAGTATCCTAGACTTGTGGTTGACCACTCTAACCACTTTGCCACGGAGATTGGGATCCATCCAGATCAAGTTGTTGTTGTTGTTGTTGTTGATGTGTTGTAACCCTTACTCTCGCTCTTTCAAAGCTGTCTTTATTTCAGACGCTTAACCGGCGTCTTGCGCGTCACTTGTCATTGCACTGCGACTGAGTTGATCAGTTCAAGGCTCCCACCACCATCATCACACACACAATACACACTTGAACTTGTTCGCGACTCTCTTTATTGACACACATGCGCGGGGAGGTTGTTTCATACTCATTCGTCCTGCCACGCCTCTTTTAATTAAAGTCGGGCTTTCCCACCATGAAGGAGCCATGTGTTTCTACGTCATGGTGGTGTTACAATTACTACCCCCACACGGACAAAGGTGGTGGTGTAGTCTAGATTGACCGATGGTTTGGGTTCGAAACCCTGTCGGGTGTACCAAATAGTTTATTTTTAAATGATTTCCCCCTCTCCTTCCACACATTGTGGCCACCTTTCCTACAATACTACCTTCCTCATCCCTACACATTAGTGTTTATTATTATTACTATTATTATTATTAGCACCTAGTCTTACTACCCGTTCGGGTCTATACGCACTTACGTTAATGTGCAATGGCAGGGTGACTGTGAGTTGAAATGGAGGACCTACAGTTTAACGTGGGATCCGAACCACGGTGGAGGCCTGACATTCCTCACATTAACATTCACATTAGTGTTAATATGTGGATAGTCCGGGCGGGTAGTAAGATGTGGAACACACAAAAATATATAAAGGAGAAGGCCTACACTTAACCAATTGTGAATAAAAGGGCACCACGTGTTTCTGGATTAAGCCATGTTACAGGACACTTTCCTAACTAAGGTTTTAAGTGTCTGGTAAAGATTCAATTGATTTTTTTAAACAATATTTTGCAAACCGTTATTTTGGTAAGTTGTTTTAATAGTCGACACATGTCTGGAGAACTCTAGTTAGATTTCAAGTTAAGAAAACAATTTTTATTATTTTTTATGAGTTGATCCTTTGATCTATTTACTAAACGTTTAGGTGCTAGGGCTATACGTGTACTATGCTTGGTTAAGTTAGTTTGTAAGTCGTGCTCTGATATGTATCTTCCCTCTTCAGTGGCTGCATGGTCTAAGGCGTCACTGCTGATGACTGGTAAGATTGGGATCGTTTCCATTTTGGGTGTTTCTAAATGGTTTTTTAATTCTCTATTAGCAAATGGGGTACATTTCCTTTAAATTCAACCTTCCTAATCCCTAATACATTTGCCTATTAGTAAGCCTATATATGAATATAACTCAAACGGTGTAAAAAGCTAAAAAAAAAAAGTGTCTGGAAAGTGTACGTTAAATATCCAAACTAAACAAAATATACATTCCTTATTTTTTTATTGGGAATTTTTATGTTTTGTGTGTGGAACACTTAGAAAACAAATTTCAAATATAGTTTACGTATAAAACAATATACTTTAATAAAGCACCTTTACTGTCGAGCAAACAACGAGAAGAGCTAAATAGTAATGTATAAAAATACTAAAAAAATCGAACCAAGAGGAAGCTCGAATCTTTATAAATCTGGGTGCGACAAGTCGTAGAAAACAACACCCTCGTGGTCAATCAATGATACATGGCTTTGCGATCCATCTAAATCCTCCGAGCTTACAAATTACTCCATCCCCTAATCATCACTTACCATCAGACTAGCTTTTTACCGTCTTTAAAAGCGGGTAGATCGAAGATTTTGTATTCACTCGTGAAACAATAAGCTCATTTTGTGTTGTTGGTTTTTTTCGTTGTATAATATTTCTGGCAGTAACTAACTGTTTAATGCAAATCAGGGCGTTGTTCCATATCGATCTTTATCTGCCTTGAACGGGCAGCTAACGTGCAGCTGGTCGAGCGCCTAAGTCACAAATCAAATTATATCGATCACTCGTGCGCACGCCGGAATATGGACCAATTTGTCCAATTAGAGCGTGAATTAAATTGAGGTGGTTGTAAGGGAGAGTGTATAAAGGGGGAAGGGGGATAAAACGAAACGTTACAGACATCACTATTATAGTGTTGCTAAACTAGTTGATGTCTTGACACTGTGCAATTACATGCTCGGCTATAATACCAGAGGCCGTAGTTTATTAGACCAGGGTAATTCTGTACCATTTGACACGAGAGCTAACCTCAACTGCAACAAAGCTAGGCGGAACATTGCTCGTTTGTTTTGGTTTTAATTAAACTGCAGCGGTGAGCACGTGGAATAAATGTTGGGCTCATCTTGTCTGGTTTGCCGGGGTGGAAGGGCCGGGGTTTGAATCTCAGCTGGACGTAGGTTTCCTTCTCCTTCCACGTGAATGTTAGTACATTTAAACTAAATTTTTACCTCTCCCGTCCTTTCTCTATTAGCGTATAACGTTTGCTTTAGTTATGTTATTGTTCTTTTGTGGAAGGTGTTATTAGTTACGTATCAAGCCTCACGTTGTGTCGCCACTTGTTATAATATCCTTTTGTAGCATGTTAAATGCACCACGTTGGAACGCCAATTATTATATAATTATTTAAGAGCTCCTCGGTTGAAAGTAATTTTATTATAGATTATATTATGCCCCACAGTAAGTCGTCATTTCTATTGCGCAACAGTGTGCTTTACTTATGATGCCTCCTTTGTCTTATCACTAAACAAAAAAAATGATAACACGTTGCATAAAGTTTAATGTTACTTTATTCCATTAAAAGAAAAAACATGTTTATGTTTTTATTTAAATTGAAATGCGATCATGTCGAGGGCCTAGCAACTAATTATCACCAAGCGCTTAAAATATGTCCATTTATGACCGAACACACGTCATCTGTGATCACGACTGATTTCACAGTGAAGAGAAATTTCAAAACCACTGTATATATCCCAGCTCAATAGAAGCTTCTAGAAGGGACATTTTCTAACGGTGAATTACACACCTACAAACTCAAAAAATATATACCTCCTGCGTGGAGAACATTCTTCTAAAACAGGAAATTACTTTAAAAGGTCCTAACTTGGTTGGATTACATAGAAAGGCATTGAGTGAGGTTATTCCAGTAGGTGCTGCCATCTTACCTCGGGGTGCACGTGCTAACTAGTAAATAATTTAGAGGAAGACGTGATTTAAGCGCCAAGTAATAGATTACGAAATTTAAATAAAGTAAAATATGTTTAATTATATGTAAAATTAGGATGATAAAAAAATGTTTTGAATATATAAATAATTAGAACGATAATATGGTCAATGCTTTCAAATACTCCTTATGGTCAAATCAATTACATTACAAGCGTAGTTTTTGTAAAAAGTACCATGAATAGAAAGGTTTTTTTTAAGCGTATCAGGCATATTCGACCGTGAGAGATACACTGTCCAGTTAGGTCGCTTTATATGTAGACTCTAATCCGCTCCGTGGGAACAGAACGTTGTCCAGGTTGCACCTTGTAGATTGTTACAAGTCTTACCCGCAATGAGGTGACGTGATGATAGTGATCATGAATGTGTGGAGCCAGTGGAAATCTTAAACCTAAGTTAAGCCAAACTAACCGGACCATGGTTACCATAGATACAATACCCCTCTCTGGAAAAATACCTATAGTTCCGCCGTGAATCGAAACCGGGACCTCGAGATAGGTAGCCAAGGGTGCTGACCATTAAACCCAAGATTCCGTTCTGTGAATGGTAAAACGTGGGGGGGACTTCCTGCTTCCGTGGATGAAGAGCTATGGAGGTTGGTTGCAATTCTCGAAATATATATATCGAATCCAGGTTTCGCTTAAAAGACTCGTACTATCACTAATAAAATACAATTCTTGGGGCTGGCGATGTACGTCTGAGAGTAAATATTCTCATTTAGGTAAAGCTATTTTGTAAATCGTGCTCTTATATATCACCGTAATGTACTTTAGCTACTTTTTAAAAACTTACATTGCCTTTGATTTCTAGAAGTACAATGTCATGTTTTTCTTCTACTGATGGCTTGTAGTTGATGAGATGTATTTAGCTTTCTATACTATATTGGGCCTTACGTAAAAAGATACATAGGGCTAGAAATACACAATTAAACCTTGAAGGTGAAAGTGCATTAAGTAAACTAGAATTGTTGAGAATAATCAAGAAAAGATGTCCAATTGAGGATGAAGTTCCAACTTTCTACACGTGTATTAACCTAGATGTAACAGTCGTCACACATGCACGCATGCTACTCGTGAATTACGACGTCCAACTTTCAGTCTTTCGGCTCTCGTCGGTTTGATATATTCTTCATGTGCTCTGGTAATAGAGTCGTGACAGGGTTGTCACTGAAATCCATGGAAAGTTTTTATCAGGTTTCGGGGTTCACTCCTTCCTCAACTTCCTGTGCTCTGCAACACGCAGGTCTCGGTGCTTAAGCCTAGCTTAGCAGCTAAATACCTCTTGCTTACTTGGCATACAACCCTTGGGTTAGTCTTGAAACACTTTCGCTTTTATATCAAATATTTGTGATGATTTCAAACTAACCTGAACCGATGCCCATGGAGTTAAAGTCATTGGACTTCCGTTGCACTTGGTTGCTGTTGAAAGATATTTCGAGGCTTGAATCCCAGCCCGAGTGCATGCCACGTGTGATGGCTCACTTTGGTATTACCATCTAATGCTGTTGCACTTCCTCATGCGTATCCTTTATATTAAGTCATTAATAAACTTTGTAACAACTTGTGAAAGTGTGGAATGCCTGGTTCGGATCCCACGTTAAACTGTAGGTCCTCCATTTCATCTCACAATCACCCTACCATTACACATTAACGTAAGTGCGTATAACCCGAACGGGTAGTAAGTACGCGGTGCTAATAATAATAATAATAATAATAATAATAAAAACCCTTGTACCCGCATTGGTGGGCATGAAGATTAAATTTCATGCTCATCCAGTCTGGTTTGGCGGTGATGTAGAGGTCGTGGTTTGAAACTCTGTCGGGTGTTCTGAGGGTGTGGTGCCCCCCCCCTCCCCCCCAAGTGGTTTCTCACTTTCACTTACGAATGGGAGTACATTTACTCTACATTCACCCTTCCTCGTATCTACTCTATTCGCTTAGCCTGGGTGGATAGTAAGATGCTGTGAGGGAAAATGGTAAAAAATTAACCTTTCTGTTCAAAGTACTTATAAAAGCAGTTCGTTTGTGAAATGTTAAAATAAAATGGTTATTCTGTTTGACTAAGCTGCAACTTCGTCGAATTTCTTTGGATCTAGCTATGTTTCCTAGACAAAAATCATAGAAAGGCTTCTGGTTTGATCTTCTGGATGGGGCTAAAGAACTTAATATTCTAGTATTAACTCATTATGTGGTGTTAAACTTACATCTATAGAGATAAGTGAGTTGTAATAGGTTAAATAAGTTTGATATTCATTTGTTGATAAATCTTTGTGTTCAGAAAGTGTACGTCGAAATAAAGATAGTAACCAAAACGTAGCTCTTCGCTAGCGATCATACCAAGAAGTGGTCTGAATTAACTTGACTGGGATGTACTCTGTTACCTTCTCATCTCGTCCACCAAGTAACTTGAATACGGTTCTTGTGATGTTGCACGTGACCTACTTGGACACGTGCGATATGGCATCCTCGTGCTGACCGCGGACCAAATAATCACGTGACGCAGCAAGATGGGTTCCAGTTTAATTTGATCAATTGCGCCTTTGTGTTCGGATACCACCATTTTCTAACCTCAAGCCACTTTTAAGCTACTCTTTTTTTTTTTTTTTTAATTCAAATAATAGTTTGTACAAACATGGTCGACTTGTTAAAAATGGAAGAGCGTTTCAACTTATTTGGTAACGTTACATGCAAACTCTTGAATCATTATTACAAGGATTGGAGTTTCTTTTTCCATAAAATTTTAAGTGCTATTTTGTACATTGCTCTATTGAACGTGCAAAGAGATGACTCAAAGTTCTTCATAGTAACAGTGTACGTCCACTTTCTAGCATGATGTATTCACCTTGAAAAATGTACGTAAGTGTATTCGAACACAGTAAAACACTGTTAAGTACATCCTAAATTAGATTTAATTTAGTTCACTACAATATTGAGGGGTCATTAAGATAGGTTAGTTTTTCCACCGCATCTTACTACCTGTTAATGGGATAAGTACGTGGAAGATAATCGTCAGAGGAAATGTACTTGCATTTTCGTGGGGAGAGCGTGGGACAATTGTTAAGGAAAAACCACCTTCATTATACTCAACCGAGATTCGAACACACCCCCCACCTAAAGATGGGTGCAGTTTTCAGGACTTGCACTTGCTTATAACCGGGCTTTGTTCAAGGTTCGGTGAAGAACGGATAACAGGACCATTACTTTTGTACATTCATATAAAATAATAATTATGAAATCTTACATCGTTTGTTAAAGGGTTCAAGCCGAAAATAAGATTGTTAGCTCATGTCTTCTAGCTGATAAACTTCAATAGTAATAAGTTTTTTTTAAACATGCATTATTTTTGGCAAGAGAGTTAACATACCTATTTTTAATACTGAACGCAGAATAACTATGAGCCTGGCCAGTGCTCATATATTACAAAATATAAATTATTGAATTTCGTCTGGAAACATCTTTTATTAATATAAAAAATAAGCTTTTTGTGTGCACTGGGTCTTACTTCTCGTGCGGGATATCTGTATATTTAGACTAAAAAATAGGGACGGAGAAGATAGAGATTTAGAGAAAATGTATCCCACATTTACTTAGAAGGAGAGTGGAAAATATTTTAAGAAAAAACTATCAATATACTCCTGGTCGGGATTCAAACCCTGTAATTAACAGTTTAGATCACTCTTAACCTAATTATCTAAAGCTATCTTCTGGCACCACCACTGATCGATGTGAAAAACGTTTGTCGTTAAACTCTATTCTTATACCTGTACTGTTCTAGTTTACAACTAAATTGAAAACTTTTCAAAATAAATAGTTGCGTCCTAATATTACATCTTTATTACCTACGTGAGAGCTTGCCCCCTACATGGTGTGTGGTAACTAAGTTTATTGTGTATGAAATCTGCGTTTTGATTATTTTCAAGGGTAGAACGTGATACATTTAGATTTTCTCAGAAAGAGATGTTTACCATGCAACAATCACCGAAAACAAAAAATTATTGTTTTTAAAATAATGTGCATCAACTAAAGCTACATGATTTTTCTGCGACCTTGGCGTTTTTCTATATGTTCTTCTAATAAAATGGGTCCGTTTGTGAAATGTGATTTAAATCCGTGCCGAATGGAAAAACAGACCTAATGTTGTTTGTATATACTTTACTCTTAACTCCTCTTCAAAATATTGACTTTGGAAATCGAATGTTTTAAAACTATTTTCAATACCTATACTGACTTGGAATTTATATTTACAAAATTAAAAATTAACTAAACAATCTCAAATATATATATTTTTTTTTTTCTAAAATAATGAATACATTAGTTCATGATTTTGCTTGCGCAATTTTGTATCCCTGCTTTGATTGATTTTGGTTTATGTTACTTACATGAACTTATCTATTTTTTGTAGACAGTGGAAAAAAAACCCCACTATTTCGCATGTTGTTTTTTGAAATGTGTTGCCTGTAGTCGTGATACGAGTGCCTGGCGCCCATCCCAGTCTTTTCTGACGGAAGAGTATTATATTGTGTCGGAGAGAGAACAATTTGCAACAGCACAGCTTGCAGTGCACACACACAAACACACACACACAAAGATAGTAATAACATAATTTCTTGGAAGTGGCCAGAAAGCTGCGGTCGGATGAAACCCGGAGATCGCGAGATTGTTGTACTGCCAGGACAAATTAAAGGGGGACCTTTAAAAACATTGTCAGCATTGAACGACGTTCCTATTATTTCAAGTGTCCACGCGTCGCACGCATTCTCTTCCCGTGCCTTCCACAAATCACACTACTAGTCTATGGATATAGGATAATGGAGATGAATTAAAGGAAAATACACCAAAGTTCATTAGGAGAAAAGACTGAAAACTTAGGAATTGAGAAAATAAATCTCCAGTGCACCCGTTTGAGATTTCCGGTATTCCACGTATGCACGTCACTAAATCAACGCTGCCGTTTTATTGTAAACGTAAAGCGTAAGGGTACGGCCATGCTTGGCGACCTGGTCGCCAGGACGTCTAATAATGTTATTTATATTTACATGAGAGGCCTAAAGTCGCTCACGTTTGCGACCATGTCGCTGCCACTAGGATATGATCTCGCAGAGGGTCACCCTGGTAAAAGATAGGGCTTTGCGTGCTGGCGTACTTATCGCGGCGACCAGGTCGCAATTGTGGCCATAGCCTAAATTTTTTTGATTGCTAATTCCGACTGAATGGACCAAGGTGTATAATAAAGTGTCACTCTTTCCCTCCACACAAATAAATGCAAGTACATTTCCTCCAACTTTTACCTTTCTTATCCCTCCTCCATTAATGTAGACAAGCGGATAGCCCGGGTGAATACTAAGGCCCAATTACAAAATATATTATATTTTAGATGTTTTCAAAAACTATAAATCACATGTTTATTTGAGAACTTAACTTTTTTCACGCCGTAACTTTTTCGGACAGCCGCATTTAATTACATTAATGGGAAGAATAAATATACCCTCATTCTTTTGGAGAAAAAGTGGAAAATAATATACGTAAAAAAAAACTATGTACACCCGGCCAGAAATCGAACCTTGAAATCTTCCTATTGGAAACTAGACTAGACAAGCTTAATGTTTAGTCCGTTTGTCCACCGATGCCAGTCTCCTTCAAATTAGCCCCAAAACAAAAACATTTGTGCAATATCGTATTTTATTGTTAGTAAGATTGATTTATAAACATAGGGCTAAATAATTTCTTCACACAGATTATAAAACACAACGAAAATAGTTCAAGAGATGTTATTGTTTGGGTTTTGTTAGGAACTTTAACAAAAATAACTGATTTTTTTACGCAGGATTATCTAAACTTACTTCCTTACTACTCGAAAATACTAACAAACACCAACTTGAGGTAAGTTTTTGTATGTCCACTCTAGGCTTACATAAAATAAAAATTCTTGGTTTGTGTAGTGAATTAAAGTTGTGCTTCATAAGTTAAGTGGGTATAAATACGTTGAACTTTTCTTTTTATTATCAGGACTAGCTCGACTACCTGTTAGTTATACGCATGATAATAATCGAACAGGGTAGGATGAGGAAGTAAACATTTTAGAGGTAATCTACCGCATTTGTTTGGAAGGAGAGTGGAAACTATTTAGGAAAAACCCTATCAATAACCCGACCGGGCTTCGAGCCACGATCTCGCTGTCATCAGCAGGCCAGTCAGAGTGACGCCTTAGACGGTTCGACCACTGAAGTGGTTTTTAAACTTTTCTTAATTCCTCTTCAAACACACTTTGCTATCGAGCTTAATTAAGCTAATATATGACTACCGCGGAGACATTATGTAGGAGTTCTGTTTCGAAATATTAAATTACCGTGGTAACAACATGGGGCACATTTTATGTTGGAACTGTGGGCAAGACGACAAACTCTCTTGTCATTTAAAAAAAAGGCTTCGTTGTGCTTGTGCGGTTATGTATTACCACAGTTTCTCTTCTGTTGACTCACGACCTCAAATGGGGGGGTTTTTAGGGAAACCACGTTGCCTTGACATACGTACTATCGTTGAGTTGTGTGCTAGGAATGTGACTGCTCGTTTATTTGAACACGTCTTCTGAGTGCCGATTGCAGTTGACACGGAACAGTCGACAGTGCGTGATGTAAACTAAGTAGGCCTAGATTAGTGGGAGGAGATAACGCCTTGACTTGGGACTCCAAGAGACCGTGGTTCGAACTCTCCAAATTGTGATGGGAAGGGTGGATTTTTTTTTTTTTTTTTACCATAGCTACACATGAAACATATACAAAATAGCCTATCCTTTCTCTGTGCACGAAGACTGACGTAACTATTTTCTTAAAAATAATTAGACTACATATTATATTCCCTTTTTTAAGGTTATATAGTTTGTTGCTGAAAGCTACAGTCCTACTATATATATATGAGCTTTTTTTAAATTTTATTTTTACATTTATAATTTACTTCTTCTTAGTTCTATCTTCCTCATTCCTGTTCAATCAGTTTATTAGGTATGTGGATAGTCCTGAGAGGTAGTAAAACACGGGAGGTTTGAAGGTTGCTACAAGTGTTCCACGTTTCTAAGTTTGTAGATCGGGCTACCTACCAGTCCTGAAAAGCATAGCAGACATCCAAGAATCATGCGTCATTTAAGAATGTGTTTGACATTAGCCATATTTTCAAATATCAAAGTGAAGGAGAAAGGTATCAACATATTCCTTTATAGGATTAAAAATTAAAAACATTTTAATTTTTATAGTTTAAAAAAAATTCAAATGTGAAATTATCTTATTTTCAACCATGTTTTACGCGAAATGTGTCGATTTCGAGATCAAGGTAAATCGTTAATAACATGGATCTAGCCCTCCTTAAACAAAAATAGTTGTCTTTACTACTATGTTAAAAACAGAAAACTGTAAGATAATCTATATTTGTTTTAGGGGTTTTGAAGCTTTAGAACTGCCATTCCTACAAGAAATCCTTCAGTGTGGGGATATTTCTCTTCTATTAGGCAGCGTCCGGACCAAATAAATTCACCTAATTGGACTGGCTTAGGAGGTGACGTTGGTGAACCATAACTTGTATCAATCCAAGAAGTGATTGTGTAATTTCTAAAGGTAAAAAAACCCGTAAATTTGAGTGAGGATTATAATAATGGATGGTACGTGGCATCACGTGGTCCCTACTGACTATAGCCCGCTGACCACTAACCTAGTTATTCCCCCCTTACCCCCTAAGGGGTGTACCAACATGGTGTGTCCACGTACTGTGTGAGAACGCCTTGGGCTCCTCGGACCGAGCGGGAAATTACTCGCATAACTTGAAAACTCAAATGTAACTTGATTGTCGAGTAACCTTGTAATTATCATATCAGCCCTACTGTAGTTTCACTTAAATTAATGTATATTTTCGCACGCTCTAATTTAACTGTCATCGACGCGTTTTTAATTGCACGTCAATTTGCGGAAGTGTGCTCAAGATTATTGATTCTATAAAAAAAATATTTAAAAAAAATTTGACCAAAAAAGTGTTTTGCTAAAATATTTTAAAAAATTTGACCAAAAAAGTGTTTTGCTATAAAAACTGCAAAATAAATACCTTAACTTGCGTCCTCTCGATTATAGTAAAGTATTTGATATGGTAGCTCAATTTGTACAGTATATGTTTATAGGATGATATGCTAATATTGACAACTGATTCGCCGCAAGGGATTGACCGGGTTGTGTGCGTGCTGCTATTCAAGGTCAGCTGATTACATGTCTGTGCTATATCTACGGCAGGAGTTTTAACCACTTATGTTCGGGAAGAAGGGCATTGTTTCATTTGCTTGGTACAAATAAATAAAAAAACAACACAGAAAGCCCCATTTTATACTTATCACTTTTAAAAAATGGAAGAATTCAAAGAGGCGTGGGAATCACGGTCTCTTTTAAAGGTGTAATATAGAACGCCTCGCCGCAAAACTGCCTTGATTACAGGGTTCGCGTACTACAAAAATATGAATAAACAATAAAATGGCATGACCTTACTCATTGGTCTTTAACATGTATCCATATCACACATTCTTTTTTTAAAACTTGATCGCCCTGGAAAAGGTATGTAATTTATTACTTCAAGTGTTTTTTTATCATGTTTGATTTATTGTTCGCTTCATGATTTACATTTGAAAAAATAAAATAAAAAAGGAAATCATTTTGTCGAGGTCATGTCTATTAACTTAAATTCGTTTTGCCTGCTAAAGGATTGTGTTTAAGAGTTTAATTTGCAACTGACCTTCGTCCCTGCGGCGTGTATATTGATATGTGTAGTGTGTGTTATTTTGGTATATCAACTTGTGGACTACTATATAACTTACCGCACATCGGAACGGAACGCATAGGACATTTTTGACCACATGGATTTTAATGGAGGCCCGCACACTGGATTGGACCGGAAATAAACGAATCATTTTTACAGGAAGGGAATATTTAAACTGTTAACAAAGCTATGCGCATGCGTACTCAGGACTGGAATACTGCATCTTCCTCTACACTCGCACTCAGCAATACACCTGTTTACTGTCGTTTCCTGTTCCTCGATTATTTTTGTTTATTTTAAAAAATGTCTTTGGATGAATAAATAATTTTTAAATAGATAAAATCTTTCTTGTTTCCTTATATATGGTTCAATCAGCTGTAATAGTTAACAAAACTTTTCGTAACTCAAACGAAAGTGCTGGGGAAAAAATATTGTCACGTATTAAGTGGGGGAATAAGGTTTGTTCTATAATCCATACTGCATTTATGTCGTGCACGTGAAATCTTTAGGCTGCTTCTTCCTCTTCATCGGCAATAAGGCACAGAACAACCCCCGTTGACTTCTCTTCGCGGCTGCCATAACTAATAATCACTCAAATAAACGAACTCTTTTTGGTTTCTATCTGCCGACTGACATGCATTTCGGGAACCAATTCGCCAATGTGAGGATAGAACTCGTCGTTCATAAGGTTCCAATTCAAAAAAATTCCGATCCATTTCAGTGTGCGGCAAACTTTACAGCTTGCAGGGGGAAGGCTAGGTGTTTGGCTTGTCCACAACGTAGGTCATTTATATAATTATGGGATTATAAACTACCTTTCACTCCCTGCCGCGGAATTTTTATCTTTTGGGTCGTCAAGGTCGCTCTATCTCTTGCGAAGTTGCCTATAACTTAAAAGGTTAGCTCTCTGAGCTCACAAGTCTGGGTTTGGGAATGTGTTAATTACAGGCTCAGTTTACCGGTCATAGACATCTGAATTCTATGGTACTCTGTTTGATTATTTCTCGGTGGTCTGAAAAGAAAGTAGAAAATTGCATTCAACATTTATTTTAGTATGCTCTTTGTCTTGATTGCTTTCACGCCATAATACACTTCCGGATTATCCTCAACATACATCCAGTTAAGAACACAGGATGAAGAAAGACATTTTCAAGGAAATGCACAAATATTCTAATTAATAAAAGGTGGTGAAAACACCCTCTATGCATTGATTGAAAATCTAACTGTATTTCAATCTAACGGGTAAACCGGCCCCGTGTAATAGTGTTTAGTGTACCTGGCTACAAACCTAGGGGTCCTGGTTTCGATTCCCGACTGATACCATGAGTAATTTTCCCTAAAGGGGAATTATCCCAGGGTCTGGTTAGTTAGGCTTAAGCTAGATATAAGATTTTCCACTGGTTTCACACCCTCATATTCACTATCTTCATCCCCTCATCGGGGCATAGAAAGACCCTCCATGGAAATGGTTGTATCGTTAGTACATTCAGTCGTCCTCTGGGCAATGGTACGGTACAAAAATACCGAATAATCTTCCCACAAACATAGCTCCGAGTGATGTAGTGTGTATATTTATATAGTGTGTATATATATATATATATTTATAAATATATATAGTCAAATATAAAGGTCTAATTTTATATTGCAAATGTTCATCTTTGAGCACATATGGGCACAAACAAATCTCAAACGAATGGTACAAACAGAATTTTGTTACATTGATGTTTTCAAAATTTGGTGGGCCACCTTGAAATCAAGTTCTCTACGGGCTGCTTTATAGGGAAAGCTCAAGTTGGCCCGCCACATTAAATAAGTAATATGTTGTATCTTGACGCTTTGTGTGTCCTGGGTTCGCCTACTCGTCTACGCATCCTACAGTAAGGTGTTCGCTACAGTTTTTATATCTCCAAGTGCTTGGAAAACTATGCATGTGGCCTTAACATTGCTGGTCAGTCAGCCTCCCAATGTTCAAACAACCCAGTAATTCTGCCAACCTGATGGCAAGAAATTCACTGGTTTGGATAAAGTTAGCAACGCCATCTATTTTGAGAGCTGCAAGCTCCACACCGCCAGAGAGGTTAGGCAAACCCTAAAGGCAAATACCGCAACGGCGTAACTTGAATTCGTGTAAGTCGAGTACTTAACGTAATGTGCGCTTTAATCCCTTAAGATGGTACATTGTACACCACGTAAAACAATATTAATACTATATCAATGATTTTTACCACTTGACAACCACCCTGCCCTGCCAATGAAGCACGTGTTATTGTTTTATTGACCCGCAACGTAGCCAGTGGAGCCACCTGTTGGAACAATCCCCCAAAGACCAGACCGGAATCTGGGCGTGATGGCTTGTAATTAACCCCGACTTGTTGTTGGCTAGTTTAGGATTCATCTCGCGTCGTCCTCACCGGTAGACTTGCGCGCTGATTACCGCGCCATTAACAGGCTTGTGATGATGCTTCTGCTTCTAACCAAGACGTGGGACGATGGCTTGGCTCTTTGCAAAGAAGATTTACAACAAAACAAACCTTAACTGGAATTTAAATACAAAAATAGCGAAAGGGATAGGTTTTTTCCTTCAATGCATATCAGGTAGTTTCAGGAACTTTATTTGTTTTTATTTTGAAACTAAATTATATTCAAATATCCCAATTATTGATTTATGTATATTGGTCAAAACATTGTTTGTATAGTATAGTATAGTATCATTTTGGTAGGAATAAACTTTTAGAAAATAGAAACATACGTAAAAGTAGATTTACCAATTTGTCCATCTTTCATAAAAGGAAGGTTCTTCTTATTAAAATTAGACTCCATTAATCGTAAATTGTACTATTGAATGTATTTACTAACACATTATTTCATAATTTAAGATGAAATATAAATAAAACTTTTTAACCCGATATTCTTAAGTATGGTATTATTTTGCCCCCCCCCTTTCCCCCAGGACCCCCTTAAATAGTTCACCCCCCAAATATTAATTTGTAATGATGGATATAGTAGGTGACCTAGAAGGGCTTTTAATTTTGATTCTGAAACATGTCAATGAAACTTGAAAAATTGCTCCTTCAGCTTTGTTGTTTTAATTTATAATTTCTCGATTGAATCGCAGTTTTTATGGTTTTGTTCTCAACTTGATTTTTAATTTTAGCATGGTTTCTAAAAGTTTATCACGCTGTTTTTAATGTCCTACAGTTTTCTACTACACCTATACGTGGTTTCATGGTTTATTTGAGGGAATCATGAACTTAGCCTAGAATGTTGGGAGAGGGGGGAGTTGGAAGGGGGTAGAACATATATTCTTTTTAAAATAGTCTAATGTGTTTAGGGAATGTAAAAAACTATCTATCTTTGATTATCTTTGTTTCTTTTATTCAACTACTTAAGTAGTTAAAATATTGCTATTTATCTAAACTTTAGTATTTATCGACATAACAATGCGGAAAATACATAATATAAAAGTAATGAACTTAAAGAAAATGTATGTTTGGGTCGTTATGGTAATAATAAAAGATAATGAAAAGGTAATATGTGTCTTTCTATTTTAATCAGAGGAGCTAAAATATTGAGGACTTTTTTTTTCTTTGATAGAGCTGTTTATGTAGGATACTAGTTCTACTTCAAAAGTACTCGTATCTCGAAATATTTCAATTGCCAAATTGACAAACCTCGAATTGTGTTTCTCTTGTGTAATTTTGACTACAAACGTAAAAACGTGACTAGTATCATAGTCATTAATCGCAAGTTTCAGTCTCCTCGTACACACTTATCGCCCTATTTAGGAGTGTGGACGTGAGTCGCCTGAAACGAAGAAACTCTTTTAAAATGGGAATGTAGGTGACGCGCGATAAGCTCAGTGTTTTTGTAGTTTTTATAGCAAAACATGTTTTGTTAAAAGAAATCAAATATTGCTCCAGTACAGACATAGTTTAATTTAATTTTCATGGTTACATCAAAAGTTATTTAATATTTCAAGACTGTATTGGAATTTAATGACTTTTTCTCTTCATTTAAAAAGTTTGTCATCTGATGCCAACATGCTCATGACAGATATCCAACAACTGTTGATACCACAATGTTAATAAAATTAACCTCCATGTTTATACTGAAGCAACACTTATTTATTTTGGTCAAATAAATGTTTCACCATAAAAATTGCGAAAAAAATTGTCCTTTTCTCGCGTTTGCTACATCTCCACCTTAAAAGAGTCCAGTCTTGAAATGTGGTCCAGACGCGCTGGAAGCTCCTGGCAAGATGATATGATGATGATTATTATGATGTGATGAGGGGACGAGGTAGACGTGATGGGTTGAACTGAACACAGCAGTCATTTGTCTGGTCGTTCAACTCTATTATCCTGGGTTCAAACCTCAGCACGCAACGTCTATGATGAGGCGGCGCTACAAAACGCTCTTGTATCTATATTTATAACATGACTCTTAAAATAGAATGGTTTCCTCGCTCTTTACATGTATGGGGATATACGATTCCAGGATTCTTCGTAATAAAATGGAGCTATAGAACATGCGAAGATGGTGACCTGGTAAGGTGTCAGACTTCTGTGCTGGGGGTCCGGGGTTCAATCCTTGGTCCCGGTACAGATTTATCTGATTGCCAAACCCTTCCTTCACCTCTGACGAGACGTGTATTAATCACAGATTGTGAATGTGAGGAATTGCCAGGCCTCCACCGTGGTTCGGATCCCACGTTAAAACTGTAGGTCCTCTATTTCATCTCACAATCACCCTACCATTGCACATTAGCGTAAGTGCGTATAACCCGAGCGGGTAGTAAGACGCGGTGCTAATAATAATAATAATAATAATAATAATAATAATAATAATAATAATAACATGCGAAGCTTGTTTTTTTTCTCTCTCTAACAAATGTGTTTGAAAAAAAGAAAAAAAAGTCAAGAGCGTGAAATGTAAACTTTTGTATATCTCTGAAATTCTCCCATCCATCTAAATATTAATTTAGGTGCACTCCCCCTTATTTTGGTCACAGTGTCTCACTGCCCGTTCGTACATCTGTACAAATTACGCTAATCTATTTAAGATGAGTAAGGTTTAATTTTGAGGAAGACTGCATTTGCGTGGAGAGAAAGAGGAAAGCTTTTTATTTAAAAAAAATCCTCAATGCAACCTACCTAGATTCGAATCTCGATCTCTCCGTCCTCGGCAGTCTGGCTAAACATAAAACCAGCGCGTTAGCCAACTACGCTATAGGGGCGGATTTTGGCCATAATTAATAAAATATTGCTCCAGTAGAAACATGGTTTAATTTTCTTCCCACGGTGATATCAACAGTAGTTGAATATCTATCAGTGCGCATAGCGGCATTAGATGACATTTTTAAATAAGAGAAAAGGTTGTTTGTTATTAAATTCCAGGCCACCCTTGACAGATGCTCAACAATTGTTGATATCAACATGTGAAAAAAATGGAACTATATGTTTCTATTGAAGAAATATTGGAATAGTTTAACCAAAATTTTTTTTTACAAACATACTGCAAAAAAATGCTGTCTTTCCTCGCGTTCTCTTCACTCCCACCTTAATACCGAAAGTTCACCTCGCACGTTTCTACTAAGCGCAGCTTACTGTATAAGTTAGGTCATAGGGTAATACGTCAATGGAAAACTAATACCTTTCAGGGTAAAGAAGTTTACAAGATAACTTGTACTACTGTACGAAATAGTTTTCAGGGGTCAATGCCCATACGGGTAACATCACCAATTAAAAAACAACAATATACGATTAGCGATATATTATCTTGCTGTCATGAGTCAATAATAAGCCTCCGCTTTGTTTCTTGGCTACGTGATACTAGGTCCTATTAAACAGGTCGAGGCTCGTGCTACAGATTATCTGTTGGTCTTCTGTCGAACATAAATTGTTCTAGGTAGAGGGTGTAAAACGCACAACTCAATTAACCAAGTTTCCGCCCTACTTCCACGCGATGTAGATGTAATCGGGTGGACGTTACGTTCACAAAATATTCTGCTTTCAATTATCTCACTGAGGCGAGAAGGTAAGAAGATGGGAAGGTTTGACCATAAATAAAACAAATACCCTGTGCAATGCTAGTATTGGATTATATTGATAAAGTCGATATACACTCATAGTGCATCTTTAACAAATCATTTGGATATATTCCGTTCGTTTTTTGTGCCTATAAATTGACCCAAAATGTTGAAAACATTTTTATTATATCTGTAGATCGTATATTATAAGTGTCGACCTCGGTGGTCTTAGGGTAAAGTGCTCGCCTCAGGACCCGATGTTCGTGGGTTCAAACCCAGCCTACTTCGATGGATTTTTCTTGAGCGATAAAAATCCGTAGCATAACTCCCATGTCGTTTGTGTCATGTAAATGAACCCTAGAAGGTATGTTAAAATACCTTTCCAGGCAAAATTGGTAGCCTCTTTCACGCCCGCTCATAGAAATTCAGTGTAGAAGGCAATGATGAAATACCACACTTCCTGTTCTCCTCCAACACATGGTATTTCTGCCAGATAGTTCAGCCAGCACTAGCCAGCTGAATAGTTGAGTGCATGTCCAGCTCCAGATAGATATATTATTATTATTATTATTATTATTTTATTATTATTTTATTATTATTATTAGCACCGCGTCTTACTACCCGTTCGGGTTATACGCACTTACGCTAATGTGTAATGGTAGGGTGATTGTGAGGTGAAATGGAGGACCTACGTTTAACGGGGAATCCGAACCACGGTGGAGGCTGGCATTCCTCACATTCACAAGTTCAGATAGATATAAAGCCATCAAACCAACCATCGGGTGAGAGGGGGTTGACCTAAGGCTCTTAGCCCCTGTCGAGCGCAAGTCTAAAATCTATTTTGTGGGATGATGACCGGGAGGGTGAAAGTATCCTTCCGCGCCAACAAGAAGAGATGGATCACGGAAACCGTAGATAGCGCTAGCTACCGAACAGGGCTTGCGGAAAAATCGTACGTTTTGAAATATCAGTTTTCCACAGCAAAAATTGTATAGTAATATTTTCAACATCCCTTCTGAGATAATCTATTGATGTTTATTAATTGTTACATTTTCTTATTTTTTGTTATGAAACCGGCAGTTTTCTATTGAAAAATGTCAATTTTATCGATATTTGATCACTGTTAAAACTATAGTAGAGGTGTGTGTATAAAAAGCATATAACTTAACATGCTTCTATTCTTGAACAAACCGTTCCCGAAAAGAAAATGCAAGACAATAAAAATTCTTGAAGATAACCGTTTATTCCCATGGCTCTCCATTTCCACGCCAAATGAAAAAGGCCAATCGCCTTAAGAAAAATATGTTAGAAGTAGTTCAAATTTTTCTGGGAAGAAATGAAAGGAATGCAATTTTTTTTAACAAATTTAGTTCAACTTAACTCGTTCTACACTTGACTTAACCTGATGATATAAGAAATCAATATAGATTCTAAAAGATTCAAACTATAACGTAAACAATAACTTTGCAAATAAAGTAACAAAACTTTTCTTTTAGCACCGCGTCTTAGTACTCATTAGGCTTATACGCTTATGTACTAATTACGCTAATGCGTTAGGGATCAGAAAGGTTGAATTTAATTATGAAACACATCATATAAATATTATACTTTTTTATATTTTGACCTACCTGTTGGGACCTTCTACTTAATTATCTATTTTAGCGACTATATTTTCCACCCCCCATCCCCTAAATTTCGATAGCTTCTAGTGTGACGTAATAGTTATATAATTATATCAAATTAAGTTATCATTGAACCTCGTTTACATAATATGTTTATGACGATTGAATTTACTTCAGGAAACATAAAACTCTAATTACAGTGATAGTGACTAGTTGCAACTACAAGTTATAACTGTGGAGAGGTGGGTTTTTTTCTTGATTTTTTTTCTTAACGTTTCAAACGTCTTTCAAGCCTTCAGGTTTAATAAATACTTCACCAAGCAACCTACACAACTGTAAAAGTATTTTCCTTTTTATATAATATGCTTAGAACCGTTTGTAATGTTTATAACTTTAAGAAGCCATTAATACAAGGAACACATTATTGATGTTCTTGTTGGGTGACGTATGCAAATATTCTGGCTCATATTTCTCATGATTTTACACACACACAAATTAGCTAAATTTGTTATTTTTATTTGAGTCAGCTTTCCCCTCAGTTAAAATTTCTGGTGCTTATTTGGAGACTTTAATGTTTCGTCAAAATTACCTTTCTGTTCTTGCAAAGATTTAAGTACATTGTAAATCATAATGGAAGTTACTCTTAATATTATGAAATACTTAAACAGTTTCACGTGTTATTTTTAGTTATATTTTTAAGGCATGATAAAAACATATGTTTAATAACATGTCTCAAAGATTTAACCCATTGTGTAAAATATATATATATAGTTATTAACAACTAACTTTGTGAAATGCTGGGTTTATCTTAGCATTTCCTTAATATTAAATACTTGTATCTACACTATAGGCTTTATTACTTTAATTATATTCTAATTAGTAAAGAGGCATTAACTTAAATGCGATATAGATTTTTCAAGTAGACCTATACTTGAAAAATGGTTTTTTTTATAAATATATTAGAACTAATATTACCATTTATTTGTTTCAAATCAATCAAACTTTGTTTTATTCGCATGTATACCTGTAAAATAGTATCATAATTTGTTAATACATTTATTGTACTAAAATGTATTCGCGAACACTTGACTTTATAGATTAGAAATTTTACCTTACTTTGTTCTTATATCGCATTGAAACTTGTTTTTCGCCATTTTCATGACCTTTGTCTTTATTGTAGAATGAAATAATGTGCATAATCTTGTCCCACTCGCGAAATTCTGCCCCAAGCATTCTTATCCGTGAAAATATAATGCGTGTTCATCTACCCACTCTAGGATCTAGTCATGCATTTTCATTGGTGACTTTCGTCACTTGGTAGTTGTTAAATATTAAATTATCAAAACATTAATTCGGATTTGGTTTATAGTCTTATGCTCGGCTTACGTATTGATTAATAAGGGTTCACACGTTTCGTTGCGAACGGTAGCAACCCTTAATAAATAATAATTGCATGACTTTTCTCTCAAACCCTAGTCATATATTTATTCCACAAGAAACTATATGTAAACTAAATTATTCTTGAAATATATTATATTATATATATATATATTATATGTGTGTGTGTGTGTGTGTGTGTGTGTGTGTGTGTGTTGTGTGATATCTTCATGATTATTCTGCAGATTTAAAACCTTTGTCTTGTGAATCAGAACAAACATATGATTGCAAAGATGTGTGATATGTATTTTGACTATGTGGGAGCTCGCACACGTGACATTACATTTTAGTTTAGTATAATCTTGTCATCGTAGTTTTACTTAAATTCAAATATAAATGAGGCAACTAATGCCTTCCATTTCATTGCTAAAACATCTCTCTAATCTATAATTATTGATTGACCCCAGTTTTTATCATCCATATTTGAATGAAACAGAAACTAGTGTTAGTTAGAATTTTTGATGTTTCTCGTATAAAATACTTCTGAACCCAGATATTATTTGAAACAGTATAACATTCTCAAAGGATAAAGACTGCACGTTTACCTGAACATTTCATCATTTTACTTAGTCGAAATATCTTATTTCTAATTCAAGCTCTAGCCATATGAAACATGTATGTAGATGTTTTCTTCTCGTGAGTGAAACTCTTGTTTTCTGATGACAAATATTGACGCCCCTAACCTAACGGCATTTATCGTCTCGAGACACATTTATGCAAGTATATTAGAGTGTGGGTAGCTCATAAAGAAACACCTTTCGCAGAACAGAATCCTGTCGTAAACTTTGAGACTGTTTTCAAGGTCGACCTTTGTATTCGCTTCCCTTCTCTAGATCGGTGCAACTTATATATTCATTTTTGCTTCTTAGACATTTATTTTTGTCTACGAAATATTTTTTTAAAACCTAATAAGATTGGAAAAATAACTGTAAGGTTGTTTTTTCTTAAATCCCGTTATCAAATTTTCTGGATAATGTTGCGTTTATAGTATAATATAGTATATCATTAATATGCTTAAATATTATTCCATCTGCATTGTCGGTTCTGGAAGCTTCGACAGCAGATATGCCCTCTCTGAGTCCACGTTTATTCGCAAATGTTGAAACTTAAAAGTTGATATATTTTTTATCCTCGCGTCTTACTACCCGTTCAGGTTATACACATATATGATAATAATTACTCATATGCGGTAAGGATGAGAAAGGAAGCACTTTAGAGGTAATCAACTCGAATTTGCTTGGAAAGAGTGGGAAATCATTTAGGAAAAACCACTTTCATTAGACCTGACCGAGATTCAAACCTCGATATTCCCGCTATCAGCAGGCCAGTATAACACGAAAGTGACGCCTTAGACCATTCGGCCACTGGAGCAGGTAGTTGAAATGTTGTGATTGTAAAACCTGCAGTGATTGTTCCATTCAAACGTAAAGTAAAAACTGTTTGTAAATTATGAACATTTTAAAAAAATCCCTTAAATTGTTATTAATTAATCAGAAACATTTTTTCAGATGATTTGATGACAAGCCATTAAACCAAGCTCTAACCAGGCTTAGTTTTTATGATTGATTTAAATATTTATTACATCTTTTGTCTTGCAGCCAGAGCTGCCTCGAGCATAATTTTCTGCCGGGGTGAACTTTAATTTTGGCGCCCCGTCCTCTACCACTTAATGTTTGCCCAAATATTGTGTTATTATCTTGAAAGTAAATATTTTTAAATAAAAATATTCATAGTTGTGCTTTGTTTTTCTTGATTATTGCTAATCGAATTTTAATGGATGTTATATACAATTATTCTCAAAATACTCTGCTGTAGGCTTAGTGAACATGGAAAATATTGAAAACATTTTTGTAAAAATTCGGTGATAAAAGTTAAGAAATAAAATTATAACCCTTATCCAAATGATATAATTTTTTTTTTAAATATTGTTACTAAACATTATTTGAGACAAGGATATTAAGTTTCTTCTTGACACCACCATAGATCATTTCACTATAATACAAGTATGGTAGTGTAAAATGTAACACTTCACGAAATGCGCTGTTTCTACACAACTTATCGTAACGTTACAAGGCTTGGTGTCAGAAGTTTGAAAACAAGTGGATCACCTGTATGATGGAGGATGGATGATGGATGGCCTTAACTGTAACACAAGTCGTACTGAAACGTTAAAGTAAATTAGTACAATATCAAATATGTCTGAACAATTTAGGCACTTAAATATATATATATATATATAGTTCTAGTTTAGAAAAAAAACAGAATTGAGCATGGCACCCCGGGCACTCGTTCGTTTCGCCCGCCTCTTGAGGGGGTTCTGCTCTGGCTACAACCGGTGCACACGAATTGCGGAACAACTAATGCGGGTGCACACGAATTGTGGAACAACTCATACGGGTGCACACGAATTGCGGAACAACTAATGCGGGTGCACACGAATTGCGGAACAACTAATACGGATGTACACGAATTGTGGAGCAACTCATACGGATGTACACGAATTGTGGAGCAACTCATACGGGTGCACATGAATTGTGGAACAACTCATACGAGCGCACACGAATTGCGGAACAACTAATACGGGTGCACATGAATTGTGGAGCAACTAATACGGGTGCACACGAACTGCGGAACAACCAATACGGGTGCACACGAATTGCGGAACAACCAATACGGGTGCACACGAACTGCGGAACAACTAATACGGGTGCACACGAATTGCGGAACAACCAATACGGGTGCACACGAACTGCGGAACAACTCATACGGGTGCACACGAACTGCGGAACAACTAATACGGGTGCACACGAATTGCGGAACAACCAATACGGGTGCACACGAATTGCGGAACAACCAATACGGGTGCACATGAATTGTGGAACAACTAATACGGGTGCACATGAATTGCGGAACAACCAATACGGGTGCACACGAATTGCGGAACAACCAATACGGGTGCACACGAATTGTGGAACAACTCATACGGGTGCACATGAATTGTGGAACAACTCATACGGGTGCACATGAATTGTGGAACAACTCATACGGGTGCACATGAATTGCGGAACAACCAATACGGGTGCACACGAATTGTGGAACAACTCATACGGGTGCACATGAATTGTGGAACAACTAATACGGGTGCACATGAATTGAGGAACAACCAATACGGGTGCACACGAATTGCGGAACAACCAATACGGGTGCACACGAACTGCGGAACAACTCATACGGGTGCACACGAACTGCGGAACAACTAATACGGGTGCACACGAATTGCGGAACAACCAATACGGGTGCACACGAACTGCGGAACAACTCATACGGGTGCACACGAATTGCGGAACAACCAATACGGGTGCACACGAATTGCGGAACAACCAATACGGGTGCACACGAATTGCGGAACAACCAATACGGGTGCACACGAATTGCGGAACAACCAATACGGGTGCACACGAATTGCGGAACAACCAATACGGGTGCACACGAATTGCGGAACAACCAATACGGGTGCACACGAACTGCGGAACAACTCATACGGGTGCACACGAATTGCGGAACAACCAATACGGGTGCACACGAATTGCGGAACAACCAATACGGGTGCACACGAACTGCGGAACAACCAATACGGGTGCACACGAATTGCGGAACAACCAATACGGGTGCACACGAACTGCGGAACAACTCATACGGGTGCACACGAACTGCGGAACAACTAATACGGGTGCACACGAATTGCGGAACAACCAATACGGGTGCACACGAATTGCGGAACAACCAATACGGGTGCACACGAACTGCGGAACAACTCATACGGGTGCACACGAATTGCGGAACAACTCATACGGGTGCACACGAATTGTGGAACAACTCATCTGAGGTTGGTAATACCCCTACACGAACTGCGGAATAAAAACTAAATTCATAATGACTTTGTTCAAAATGGAATATGGAGGTTAAATTAGGCTATGCTAGGTTAGTTTAGGTTATGTTAGGTTAGGTTTTGTTAGGTTAGGAGCTAGGAGTTGAATGGGATTATAGTTTGTTCCTAATCTCATGTGCACAGGATGACAGGTATACTTTATTCTGCAATTCGAGTGCGCCCCCTACAACACTGGCCTTAAAAAAAGAGGTTTTTCTGCTAATGGCTCATCGAAGACTGCTACTTATTTACTCCTCATTACATATCTACCTTTTTACTGAATGGCACCTCAAAATCGCTTGTATGAAAGGTTTCATAAGACCTCAAGAGCCTACCTACAGCTCTAATAAACCGGTTCACATGCACTCTTCTGAGAGCGGCCTTAGATTTTATGTAAAAGTATATGTTAATAATTTGCATTTTATTTCACTGTTAGTGAATCTTGAATGCTTTCATTAGCATAAAACAAATTCCCTTTTATGATAATAAAGTATATGAAGTAATGTCATCATGCAAAATACTTGCAGTTTTAAATTACCTATTTCTTACTTCACTTGTAGAGAGAGAAAAAATGCCGACGTAAATTGCTAGGAAGTTGAATGATTTATTGTTCTTTGTTAATGCATCGAACTTCATACAACCTGTGCAAAACATCTTCTTTTGTAATGTTTGATGTCTATTCTGAACCAAAATCGCAATAAAATTATCTTGAGACAAAATATCAACTTCATATTATCAAAATACTCTTAAATACAAACTGTCATTAAAATAAAATATCCCTTACACGTTTAGTCTATTTTTGATATCTATATATACATTTCTTTTAGCACCGCGTCTTACTACCCGTTCTGGTTGTACGCTAATGCAATAATTACACTAATGGTTTTATTGATTTGGAAGGCTATATTTAGAGGATGTATAACAGTATTTGCGTAGAGGGAGAGTGGAAAACCACTTTCAGTACATCCGTCCGAGATTTGAACCCCGATCTCCCCGTCATCGGCAGCTAGTCTACTGCGATAGTAGTGCATTAGACCACGTGGCCACCGAAGTGGGTGTTTTGATATGTTACTTTACAGTTCCATTGCTAGTTCTAAATATGGTTAATAAAGAATATAGAAACACTTGTGTAGTGTTATTATTATTATTATTAGCTCCACGTATTACTACCCGTTCGGGTTATACGCACTTACGCTAATGTGTAATGGTAGGGTGATTGTGAGATAAAATGGAGGATCTACAACCTAGCGTGAAATCCGAACCACGGTGGAGGCCTGGCATTCCTCACATTCACAAGTTGTGATTAATACACGTCTTGTCAGAGGTGAAGGAAGGGTTTGGCGATCAGATAAATCTGTGCCGGGACCTCGTGTATTGTTAAAATGATATACACTTGGTATCTCGGTTTGGGAATCGAAACAGCGAGCTAGAACGTTTCAAAGAGTACGGTCACAATATACAGTTTGAAATATTCGGTAATATTTCCCCACACTCAATTATTTACTAAAGCCGATCGTAACGTGTATCACAAACACTTCATTATACCCGGGTTTTGATAGGAAGAACAGTATCTAGTAGTTACTAAAGTTACTAAAACAATTTTAATATATTCGTACATAAAGTCCTGCTAGCTGCAGATTTCTCTTTTAATAGATATTATCAACAAGCTACATATATAGTAAAGTCTGTTCACCGTAGGAATTGTTTTCTGAAAGATCTTTTCTCCTACCAGAAATCTATTATATAGTAGGATATTGGTAGGAAAAAAGACCTTTCAGAGAGTAATTCCTACCGTGAATGGAGTATAACACACATAATATAGTAAAATGTTATCAATGTTAGCCATAAAGAAACATGGTTTGAATTTTCTCTAAACTGTTTTCAAAATCAAGCGATACTTTTTATTAACTTTTATTGTTGTGCTTAAATGAAAGTGTATTTTTAAATTTTATTGACGTTGAACTGTCCTTCTGAACTCCAAATGTATATTTTTAAATAGTATGTAAATAGATTTCTTATTTATAAAGAAACAAAACAAAATATGTTGCGACACCCGCTTCAGTGGTCATGTGGTTTAAGGCGTCACTCTCGTGTTAGAGTGGCTTGCTGATGACGGGAAGGTCGGGGATCGAATCCTGGTAAGGTCTACTCAGGGTGGTTTTTTTTTACAAATCTCTTTCCCACTCTCCTTTCACGAAAATGCGGATATATTACCACTAAACGCTTCCTTCTTCATCCCTACCCCATTAGATTATCATACGTGCGTATAACCTGAACAGGTAGTAAGACTCGATAAAAAATATATATTTTGACTACTTCAGCCTCTTATTTTTTATGTCGTACATTACTACTAACTTTTTGCTTTCATTGTTTCGTAGGGATGTTTAATTAAAAACAACGCTAGCACTAAAATTGGAAGTGTAAGAAAAGGCGGTAGCCTTATCTTCGCCATTAAAGTCGATTATTATTATTATTATTATTATTATTATTTTTATTATTATTAAAACGTTAGGCTTTGAAAACAAGTCTAGCACCAGTGGCTACGCTAGCTAAGGGGGTAGGTCCTTAATAACTTAAACTGTGACGGGGGTCATTGAGATTCGAATCCTGGTTGGACATACTAGGTTTGGCTTTCTCACTATGTATCTAACCTTCATCTAAGCTACCCTTCCTATTTCTTATCCCATAGAACTCAAGATAAGTAATTAACTTATTTTTACCTTTAATAATAGCAAACATCAAGGTTGAATTTTTTTACGAATGAAATCGCCACAAAATGTAGACGCACGCAAGCAAGCTAGTTATTAATTTATTTAACTCAATAGTTCACTCAAAAGGGCAAACAGATTTAATTGACAGACCAATTGGTTTCTAATAAAGTTTTTATTTTATCCCTTTTCAGGCGTTCCTAGAATTAGTAATTTTGTTATCTCTTTGTAAGCTCGGGGCGTCTCATCTATAAATCTCCCCACAATATTATGTTGTGGCATGATATTAAGACCCTAAGCCGACGATCATAAGAAACTACAACAACATAGTCTGCGAACTGCCTTATAAAAATATAAATTATAACATATCGAAGTAATAGCACTAAAGAAATCAAAACAAGTAAAAGTTGCGTACCCACAGGTTTGGAGATAAAGACTCGACCAGTGAGAGAATGGCTGGACGGCATGTGTAGGGTAAAGCCACGTATTAAAGGCCCGAGGGGCATCAAGGAACCAGTCCCCTCCCCTTCCACCCCGCTCACCCGCTTCCGCGTAATGGCCGGACGGTTTCGCGCTCAAGTTCAAGCTGTTGATGTTGAAAAACGTTGGCTAACCGAACAGCAGTGTTTAACGACTGCGCGTTCCTCATCTGGTTGGACCGAAATTGCGTGGAATGTGGCGCAGACTGGTCTCCCCTTACCCCCCTACCCCCGCTTCTAATACCTGTTGTACACGGAAGATTGCGCTAGAATAATGACTCGAAAGAAAATAAGAATCTACCCTCAATTAGTTCACTGGTTTCGAATAATTGGCTATTTTCTAGATACTTTTTTTTTTAAATCATTTTCAATTTCTATATTTAAAAAAATGATATTTGAAATCTGCTCTACCTCATTTGCAGGACTTGTTCTTGCAATTTCCATCCTTAACCTAGCCTGTTTTTTAGTAAAAGGTTGTTAAACTCCCTTTATATCTGGGAGTATAGGTAACTGACAGCTAACAGAAGGTTGGTTCTTTATTGAAACATTGTCTGAAAGAATGATTAGAAGCGTTTGATAACAGCTTTTAATAATAATATAATATGACTAAGAACATAATAATTATATCATAATAATTTGACATTGGTGATTTTCAGCCATTATTTGCAATAAAGAACCTTCTGCTAGATGTCACTTAGCGTAGATGGGGTATATGTTCAACTCTGCATAATATAACATTATGATAACTAGTTCACTTGTATAGTTTTGTAGTGCTAGTTATTTTGCTTCCTAAAAATGTTACATAACATTTAAAAAAAACTATAGCAACCCATAATTATTGCATGCCATTTTAGAGCTATTAACTTCATATTTTATAATTCGAACCCTTTTTATACTGCTCCAATGTTTGGTTTAACCAACTTGCAAAATTAAATATGCCCACTAAATATTGCAATGATGGAAGAATATGATTCAATAAAGCTGAACTAAACCAATTCCAGAGAATTCAAAACAAAAAAGGAAATTAAAGAAACGATTACACCATCAAATTCGAGATACTATGGCTTTTGCCACGATGCTTTACTTGTTTTAGTCTTAAAATGATACCTGAACTCATAATTTGGTTAAGTGATGATGTTAAACGTAATTATATATGTACTGTTCGCAGAGCAAAGTCAACCAATGAGGGGACGATCCTCTCATATTATTCATATACTCACTCACACCTTAAAGAACTATATGTTTTGTTTCCTGGATAGACACTCTTGTACGGGTGTCATTTATTATTATCGGTTAGTTTTGTCTTGCGCGCCATGATAAGGACACTTCCATGGTGGAAACGGGGGGCGGTGGAAGGTGAACTTGAATAACGGGAAGCAGGAATGTGCTTCTACAGTCCAATTTTCATAGAAAGGGCCTTTAAGAAGATAAAAAACGTCCAAAATTGATAACACTTTTCTATATTATCAGTGTTATTTTTAAGGTATTTATAATATCTATCAAAACTGTCAGCAGATCACACGACTTGACGTATGCATACATGAAAGTAAATCTCTATTGATTTTTCTAGCTGGCAGATAAGAGACCCTTCTTATTAAAATCACTCGCGGTCCCAACTATTCTTCTACCCACTTGAACTTCAAATATTATTTTTGAACACAACGTCTCACTACCAGTTTGGGTTACACGCATAAGTAATAATTACACTGATGTGTTAGGGATGATGAAGGTTGAATTTAGAGGGAGTCTACCCACATTTACGTGGAGGGAAAGTGAAAAGCCATTTAGAAAAAACCACCCTTATTACACCCGATCAGGATTCAAACCCCAATCTCCCCGTTATCGGCAGTCTAGTCCATTTTGAGAGTGATAACTTGTTTAGACCATGCGGCCACTAAAGCGGATGTCAAAGTATTCATAATCGACGTATGATTGATAATTATCATCTTATGAATGCATTATTCATTTAATTAGTTTATTTTAACCCAAGGCTACACGGAGCCGACCCGCACCACACCGCACCGAATTTTCTAGCAAGTGTCATGAAAGAGTTTGAACTCGATCTTTACTTGATCTTGAATAATTAGTCTCTTTCATTGAGTGATTAAATCAGCGTACAAAGTAAATCAAATTGAACTCCCCGTCCTCCCCAAAAAACATTAACTAGTTTGGGCTTTTTTTTTAAATAACCCTGGTGTAAATGTACGTTCCCACGTGCACTGCTTGGTGGCTGGCATCAAAACGAAGTTCGAAAGATACAGAACATTTCTGAAGACGCCCGAATTGTCATGCGTATTCGGGTGTTAGTGACTACACGGTCCTCACCGCACCGTCAAGGTGCGGATGAATGCTATCTCGACGATTCGTCCGCACTGATGGATGCGGTAGTTACTTGCGTTTAAAACATGAATAGCATTCATCCGGAATTTTACGGTTGCGGTGTGGTGCGGGTCGGCTCTGTGTAGCCGGTCTTTAAGTGTTCCTCCTTTGGAGAAACGCGACCAATGTCATATATAGTTCATCAAGGGCAAACGAGTATTTAGTTTTCATCTTTTAAGGTGCGGCAGAAGGGAGCGTGAGTAATTTCTGTCACGGGTGTCCTGGAATGTTGTCAACACTTTTTCTCTTTATTTAAAAGGTTTTTACAAAATTCCAGGACACCTTTGACATATATTCAAGATTTGTTGATATTAGCACGTGCATAAACTAAACTCTATGTTGCTACTGGAGAAATATTTGATTTATTTTGGGCAAAAAATGTATATTCTATAGAAACTGTAAAAATACTTTCGCTCCCTTAGGCCGCACCTTAAATCATTTCAATCTTTATTCTATTACTATGCACTGTTTTAGCTCTCACGAAGCCATTTCCTCTCAATTGATAGCCCTACCCTCGTTTGCATTAGTTTTAAGTATTTATTTGTGTTTGTGACACTAATGGTCTGTTCTGTGTTGAATCATTTTTATTATTATTATTATTATTATTATTATTATTATTATTATTATTAATTGGTGATGGGTATATCGGTGTTGGAATTCCGGCAGCATTTACTGTGGGTGGTTTTTCCTAAATTGTTTTCTATTCTTCCTCAAAGCAATTACGGATACTCTTCCTCTAAAATGTTACATCTTACCGCTCTTTAATAGAAATATTCGAATAGTCCGGTCTAGCTGTATGTAACACGTAGTGTACACACAAGAAAATAAATGGTACGGCGCACCGCACAGACTTTCTCTCTCTTTCTATAAACTCGTAAGATTTCTGAACGGAATAATGTACATTGTATCATCACCACTCCACATAAGAACACGCATAAAATAATATACAATGATATAGAATCAATGAGAAAAGAGGCGCATCTTTGTCCACCTAAGAGCATTTCAAACAGTTTAATGTCTTCCACAAGGGTCAACACTTCGTATTAAAATTTCGATTTCTGGTTAAAGTTTTAACATTTTATAAAGTGTTGCACATCTTCAAGTCATCGCATTGATATTTAATTATTCATTTATACATTTTGACCAGTAAAATATGTAAATATTGACTATTGAGTCTAAAATGGAGATATATCATTGTTGTACAAACATTTCTCCAAAGAGGTTTAAGGAAAAATAACAAACTTTTTGAGAGACTTACTTATATCTAATTACTCTATGGCAATGGAGAATTATTGCGTTAAAACTTTAGTATCTCTTTACAACTAAAGCTCATAAAATTGTATTAATATATTTGCAAATATCTCAGAAACTGTTGCTTTTATAAAAAATATATGTCAAACAAAAGTTTTTTATTTCTAATAGTCCTACAATTTTGCAATGATAAGTTGTTTAGTTTCTCAAATAGTTGTGGAGATACGGAAATTAACGCTTCTGTAAAGTACCCTAAAAATCATTTTCATAGGAAAATGAAAATAGCCAGTTTATTTATAATCTTAATCAACGCCTAGATACGAATTTTAATCAAAATCGTTACAGCAGATTTTGAGAAAACCTATTTTTTCTCTTTTCGCCCTTCAGTAAACTACCCTTAATTTTAAGTTTTAATAGACACACAGACAGACGGCATTGCAAAGACTATTTTTTAAGGTTCGGGGGGTCATGAGACGTCGACATCCATCAACATTTCAGGTTAGTTTTTTTTTTACGGTCGCAATACTTAAACTTAAATGTCCAAGAAGTTAAAAAATATATATAATTGCGTATAGATTGAAAGTTATTGATTTTATAAAAATATATTTCGAATAAAATATTTGTATTATAAATATATATACATATTTGTAATGCTAAGTAATTTCATATCTCAAATAGTTTCGGAGCGATTATAAAAAATGTTAATTTACGCATCAGACCGGAGCCCTTAAAGCGATTTTGCCGAAATATTGAGAGTAGCCATTTTGTTTGTAATATTTATTAATGTTTATAAATGAAATTTAATCAAACTCGTTAGAGCCGATTTTGCGAAAATCGATTTTTTCTATTTTTTCCCTTCAGTAAACTACCCTTAATTTTAGGGGTAGATATCCAATTCCAAAAACCCCTCGAGGCAACCCTATGAAAACCCTAGATATCAAGTTTTAGCTCAATCGGTAAAATAGTTTAGGCTCTAGTTGGAGGTACAGACAGACAGACAGACGGAAATTCAAAAACCACTTTTTATGATTCAGGGAGTCATGAAACGTCAAGATTCATCAAAATCTCAAGTTCGATTTTTTTGACGATCACCATACTTTCTCTACCTGTAAGATAGAGAGAAAGTAAAAATACGAACAATTCATTATTTACCATTCAGAATAATATTAAGGGGGAAAAGGCCTCATTTAAAATATTTTGACATTTTTGGAAAATAATTGTATTTTTTTCTTCTTTTCTTTCTGAATAAAATTATATTTAATTCATAATACTTTTAAATATTTGTAGTGTATTAATAATTTATTCAACCAATATGTGCACTTCTAAATACATTTAAAAAAACGCACATGATATTCCATTTTCCACTTTAATTTTTTTATGACCAAATAACTTAAAATGAAAATTGTTGTTTCCCCAACATGTTACTATTTGAAACTATCAATACACCTTACTGAAAGAGTTTTTATGATACTGTCTTGACATGTTTATCCCATTGTTCTTACTACATGTTCTTGGCAATTCACCAATAAAATAAAATAAAAAATATATAAATAAAAAACTTTAATGAGTTTTTTCATTAAAAGAATGTTCAAGTTACTCGTTTTTTTTTATCAACAAAAGTAAACTCATTTCGTAATATTATTGATCCGCTTTGTTCATAGTAAGTTTTTTTTATTGTTGTAAGTTTGGATACTCTATCTCTACTGTGTTTTGATAAAGGAATACTTAAAACCGACTAATTTAACATTGGCAATATAGGAAGGTCCTTTCCTCCCAGCTAAAAGTTACGACATTTTAGAAAACATTCTAAAATATGAAATAGAGTAAAGAGCGTATGTAATATAATAATATAGAAGACTTTGATAGATAATTGTAGGCAATATTTAAATAAATTGCACAAGGCCGCCCTAACCGTTTCAGCATGCACAAGGCCGCCCTAACCGTTTCGGCATACACAAGGCCGCCCTAACCGTTTTGGCATACACAAGGCCGCCCTAATAGTTTCGGCATACACAAGGCCGCCCTAACCGTTTCAGAATACACAAGGCCGCCCGGGTGTTCCATATTATTCAAGGAGGGGAGTGAGATTTCTTGAGCCGCTGTTAAATTCGTAGCAGTGGGCGGCGACAGGAACGTCGAGGTCCTCTTGTGCTTGTACATGGCGGGGGTAGGAAGTTAGCTTACTTCCTTTGCTTGGTGTAGTCTCTGGATACTTCATCTTTGCTATTGGGGCCTCCCAACATATGGGCTGTTTTCATTTTGATTATTCATGGTTTGAAAATGTAGTTCCACCGCGTTTTAATTAAAACGTGGTCGACCTCAGTGGTCTTGGGGTAAAGTGCTCGCCTTAAGACCCGATGTTTCTGGGTTCAAACCCAGGTGGGATTGACGGATCTTTCTTGAGCGATACAAATCCGTAGCACAACTTATTTATGAGTAGAAGTGAAGCCGTCGGCCCCATGTCGATTGTAGCATGTTATAGAACCCTGGAAAGTGTGTGGTAATAGCTTTCTCGGCAAAATAGGTAGACTCTTTCGCGCTCGCTCATATAAATTTCCCATGTGCTGATATAATCAGTCGGTTCAGAAAGTGCACGTTAAATACCTCAAATAAATAAATAAAATTAAACTGGAATCTACATCGGAGATTTAACTAAGAACCCCTTGTCTAAAAGATCTCCATCAAGATTTTTTTCATATTGTAATAAAATAAGTCAGGGGAAAATTGTGTACTTGTTTTTTTTTGGAATTACACAATATATGTTTTTATAGCATTCTAAACACATTTTGGTTTAAAGTGTGTGGGAATGTACTATACTATCAATGTGTAAAGCACAAGTCCACCAAAAATGTCGACAGAATTCTCCTTCATATTTTCAAACTAATGAAAATCAAAATGAAAGGTTTTTACGCCATTTAATTAAATCCAATGTATGCTTACTTTCGTTTTCATTTCTCATATTAACATTTTTAATAATTATTTCCCCCTCAACATAATCGCATGCTGTTTAATCTTGCATTGTTCGGCCTTGACATATGTCTGGAACTGACCCAGGAGGCTGGTGTTCAAATCTGGACTGGCTACAGCGAGGACTGTTTTCTCTATTTCATGAAGGTTTCCCCATCTCTCTTCTAGGCAAATTTTGGTGGTTACTGTCCCTTATCTCTTCATTCCCTTCTAACTTAAATTAACTGTTAGTAATTTGGTGCATAGATTTTTTTTATAAAGCAAAATGGTCAATACGTGACCATGTGTAGTAGTGCAAAGGGCTTTCATATACAAAAATAACCTAAATAACATGTTGGCAGCCTTTTTAAGAAAACATTTAAGTGCATTACATCAGCCAAGGTATTTGGCTTCCGCCCTTTCCCCCTCACATAACTCCTACGCCATATATGCAAAACTGCATTCCTTCAAACTGTTTGCTTGGTCGACTGCCAACGAGTTACTAATCAGGTTATATGGTGTGACCTGCCTCTTCGTTGATCGATATCATATGTCGACAGCTGTTGACGCGAATTTCTGAGGAAACTGCAAAACTCGAGTCTTTGGTTGGTATTTTTTTGCTATACTGTATAGCATGCTCAGATATTCACATTACGGCAGCTCGCTGATAATAATCCGAACATTTGATATCCGAATGACCACATTTGTGTAGGAATGTGAATACTATGACATTTCAAAGTACTTGGAAAGTTTTATGGGTTTGAAAAAAACAAACCGTTGATCAAGGAGTGTAAAGTGTAAGTCGGCAACCACTTGCATGCGCAATAAATTAATCTAGTGTAACCCGCTTCGGTGGCCACATGCTTTAAGGCGCTACTCTCGCCGTGTACTAGACAGTCGATGACGGGGCGATTGAGATTCGAATTTCGGTCGGGTGTACTGAGGGTGGTTTTATCACAATGGTTTTCCACGCAAATACGGGTACTTATTATAATATAACCTTTCTCATCCCTAAAACCATTAGCGTAATTGGTGAATAAACGGATAACCCGAACGGGAAGTAAGACGCGGTGCAAAATAAAAAATATTTATTATGGAGTGTATTTGTTTGGTAGGTAAAATAAAGTAATGAATTATTGTTTGTGATATTTATAAAATACAAAAATTGCTTAGAAAATATTATTTGAACTTTTTTTTAAATCTTTTATCCACTGATAAAGAGAAAACTAGTAGGCCTGCTTTGTAGACACAATGCCAAGGGCGAACTTAATAAACATTAAAGTTCCAGTTGAGAAAGAACGCTTTTCAAATCAAAAGCTATTTAAAAATAGGCATCCTTTTTTAACAATTGTATTAATAAGGTTTTACTCATTTCTACTTAAAAAGTTAAACAACTAGTAGCGCCCTGCCGGAATTCACTTGAACTAATCGAAACATATTGGTCGAAAATATCTCATACCTCCGTCGCACCTCTTGATGTGAATACCATGGGCGTCCACCACACTTTATCGCATTTATCAAGGCTGTGGCTCGAGATTTCCTCTGAAGGTGGGCGGGTTCTTTATCTGGGGCGTCTTGGGCTTTGCCTTCTTGACCTTCGCCGCCAGGCCAGGCCTTGCTTTGCCTTACTTTAACGGGGAACTTGAGCATCGGGTGTGGAGCGATACACCTAGTGAGTACATCGCTTGATAATTGATTAATCGTTAGCATGTTTTTTCTCTCATTAATTATCAATTGTTATATGCCGAGGAATTCTCCATTTATAAAGTTTTCGCAACAATCTGAAGATTAGTAAAACTATCCCACTTTGACCTTATAGTCAATATATATGATAATACCTACGATCAACATTTCTTGGCAACATAACATATGGTCCCTCCTAAAGAATATATTAATATTTAAATCTCTTTTCTATCGTATATCGTTATAGTGTAAGTCGAATAGTGCCCACATTTTTTCTAGGTGCGTTACTTGCTTAGAAGGAAGTAGTTGCGAGTGGGGCCAACCTAATTAAAAGGAGGGGGGGGGGGGGTAGGTGCAATTTGGAGAACCGATCGCCCTAACATTCTTCTTTTGCAAGATAAAGTCTTGCCGTTACTACAATAAATGTACATACAAATAGCTGTGGTTTTTAGTGGCAAATCAAAAATAATAACAATGTAGCTTAATAAAGGAAGGACAATTTAGTTCTATCGTGTAGCCTAGGTCCTTTCTATGGTAGTAAAATATGTCACTACACATAGGGCCAGTTTCATAGTCAGATTTAGTACGCCTCAAGTGCGGCGCTATACTAAATACAAGACGTCACCTACCTGAAATTGAATGGAATGGGCCAGTTTCATATGCGAAACTGGCCCATTCCATTTTGGTCTAGGTAGGTGTCGTCCTGTATTTAGTATCGATTCGAACTTTAGGCGTACTAAATCTGACTATGAAACTGGCCCATATACTTTATCTTGAGAAGGAGTAGTCTAATGGGCCTCGTTTCAAGATATGCGAATACAGTTAAAGGGCCAGTTTCATAGTCAGATTTAGTACGCCTAAATTGCGAGTCGATACTAAATACAGGACGACACCTACCTAGACCAAAATGGAATGGGCCAGTTTCGCATATGAAACTGGCCCATTCCATTCAATTTCAGGTAGGTGACGTCTTGTATTTAGTATAGCGCCGCACTTGAGGCGTACTAAATCTGACTATGAAACTGGCCCATAAACACAGATCATAGGCTGTTCATCATTTAAAACTGTCTGAAGATAATAGATTAAAACTTTTTAATATGAAAATTACATTCTGTATTTTTTTTAATTGGGATGGGTTAATTTTCTCAGTCGGTATGGAGTTTTTTTAATTACAAGATATAATTTTAAAGGGAATTTTTTTAATGTTCTTAACTAATATGTTTTACATACCTTAATATCAACAATGTAACCTGCAAGGACAATGTCATGGTTTTAATTCCAGACTGAGTCATATGATGGTTATAATGCAAACATTTTATCCACGGTAAATTATTTTCCCTATAAAGAAAGATACTATCACACAAACTAATGGAAAAACTACAACTACACAAACTATCATCATTGTTGAATACATATGCATGTAGTCGGAACACTATACAGTACAAGGACCTTCTGGAATAGTGTATTGCGGTAAAAATTAAAAGAAAAAAAAACTACATCTTACAACTCTCAGAAATTACATCTTTACAAAATTGTGATCTGCCAATGAGACATAGATTGTCATTTGAATCCATAAAAATAGATTTATAATAATTTTTTCGACTGTAATATAAGGCTATATCTTTTGAGGATCCGATTATATCATCACCAAACGTATTTAAATTAAATTTATCTTAACATAATCATGTCACTTACGTGTTGTTAATTAGTTGCGGGTGGAGGCTGAGTTACAAATAGCTAATCTGAAATATGAAGAGAAAGTAATCCATACACACACAGAGCACGTCTCAATTCTTGAAGGACACCTTCCCTCCACATATCAATTCAACTGTCTTCACGCTCGATTATGTGCACTCACAATTACTCGTTTACTGGCTCTTATATCAGTATCTTGCCGCCTCCTGTCTGTCGTAATGATATAACACATTATTTTGCGAGTGTGTAGTTGTTGTCTGACTTAACTTAGCTCTGTCGTTTGTCACACAAACTGTTCCTGATCTACTTTTTCTCTACATTGTAGTGTTCACAATTAGGGATGTTTTGTCAGAGAGTATGTGATCGCATTATACAACATAAATATAATATGATGTAATTGTGTTCCACGTTGCTGAGTCAAGTTGTAGCATTCACTCTTAGGGGTGATCTGACGATCTTATCGTGCCTGTGCTGTTACTAGTTCAGGGCTACAATAACCTTACAGTCTTTCTTTTTTTTTTCTTGCAAATAAGAACCTTATTTATATTTATTGCACATATTACGCACTAATTTTACGAAGTTCCGTCACCGGTATCATACTCTCACTTGACGAGTGGATAAGTAATTTACTGTAAAGTTTGATTAACTTATGGATCACCTGCTACGGTGGCCGCATGGTGCAGTGACCGCATGGTCTTAGGCGTCACTCTAGTAATAAACTAGACTACCGATAAGGAGATTGGGACTCGAATTCCCGGTTGGTTGTATTGAGGGATTTTTCCTTAATGGTTTTGTAATCTCCCTACATGCAAGTGTTGGTACACTTCCTCTAAATATAACCTTCCTAATACATAAAACCACTAGCATAGTTAGTACATAACCGCTTAACCCTGACCGGTGGTAAGATTTGGTGCTAAAAAAAATATTTACGATTTTAAAGGGAAAAAAATACATACGTTAATTGGTTACATATTACAATCCTGAAGTTACTAAAGGTAGTCGTCTACATATACCACCACACCACTACTACAACTAATACTACTAATAATAGCGATATTCATTTTACTACCATGCGCTGAGATGTTTATTTGCAAAGCTTTATTATGACAATATGATCTCGATTATAAACGGAGCCTCTTTATTTATAAACTAAAATCAAACCCATAATGTAGCCGATATAATTTGATTTTAAGGATGTCAATAGAGCTTGGTAGAATATTGCAGTCATATTAAGTATTTTTTCTCATTTCTCTTTAGCTATTACTTAAGTTTATTTGAAATATTAAGAGATGGTTCACCTCTTTTTCTTAGCAGTTTGAAAATTTTCAGCGCTGACATTTAAAATAATAGGTTTTTTTTCTATTACAATGTAAAGCTATATATCTACCCACACCGGGGTCTTAGTGGTTTAAGGTACTAGATTCACATTGGACTTCTTTCGCTCTCCGTTAAGGTTGATATTTTTATCCCGGCCAGGTGCACCAAGGATGAGTTTCCGAATGTGATTTTCCCTTTGGGTTTTCCATCATCGCCTGTTGAATCGATTTTTTTTTCCAAGCTACCTTGATCCCTAACCTTAAATTAAACCGTTATTAGCCATTGTGTAAACCTTAGTTAAACAAACAGAGCGTGTTTCCCAAAATAAACTAACGTTTACTCTAATTATTTCATGAATTGACATATTTGACAACTAGAAAAAAAGCTACTAGATCTACTTTCACATATTAATACTACGTCTAGTCATAGTATATGCAACTGTCACTTTTGATATATATCATCAATACCTATAAAACAACACAAAAATATAGTAAAATGTTATCAATGTTGACCGTTAAAACTATATGTATTTTGTAAAAGGTGCTCCATATGTTCATTCGTAAAAAAAACACAAAAAAATCAAGGTATCGTCTTTGCAGTTACTTACGTACGTACCAGTACAGAACTGAGGCATATACAAGCTGCCTATTTTAAACTGTATAAATATAGGCCCAACCCCCTAGGGTTTCTCGATAACTCTACATTCTCTATTGCTATGTTAATAAAGGTAAAATAAAGCTTGAAATTTGTTAGTTAAAAGCTTATTATCTTTAGCATAACCTTCAACAAATCTTGGAAGTCATTATGAAAGCCCAATATACAAGCAGAATATAAGCCTACAATACTTGTACGTTGGTGCTGAGAACACTACCGTCCTATTGGCTGACCCGAAAACTAATGGCGGCAGATTAAAAACGTACCTAATCACAGAATGCCCGACTGAAGAGTTTCAACATGTGCTTTATTTGAGGCTAGGTACTCCTCCTTTCAGTTGATCTGAATACTGGCTTCCATTAATTTGACCTTTCTTCTTACGTTGGAATAATATAAAGATAAAAGTATGTTTATTATTAATATAAAGCTGTAATCTAGTAGTATTATAGCGGTGACTCAGTGTGGTGGGAATCAATGTCGCCAGGAAACGTCTTGAGGACGCCGTGTGGTCCCGGAACAGAATAGACCATCCACAACGTCGTGGAACTAGGCCGAGTCGGATCATGGGATTTTTTATTATAAGCGTCATAAGAATGTGGTCACCGGACTTTTCTCTGACAGAATTTCTCTCTGGACAACTAGCGCCCCTCGTTCGGGCGCCACAGTGTTCATAAATCTCTGGACAATCTAGCCAACACACAGGCCAGATTTTCTCCCACCTCTCTTCAACTTTTTTTTTATTTTATTATAACTGTCCGGCATTCCTTTGGTGGCGTCAACTTGCGTACGATACCACTTTAATCACTATGCTTCCTTTAATTACCATTTTTCCTATGACTGTGACATTTTATTCCTTCTCTTTAGTCGTCGTTACCGGTTTGACACACTGATACAGGGAGTTTAGTCCCATGAAAGGGAACCGAAAGGTGTTTAAGGAAACTACAACGCGCGAGAAAGAGGTACGTTAGTTCTTCCTCACTTTTCGCTGATTGGCAGGACCTAAACAAACACGGTTGGTTTATTTTTTTGCTTCTTATTTTCTCAATTGCAAACAAAATCTAGATTCGCAAACCTGTCTTGTGGTTTTATTCTAATATATGAGGGAGTTAATTATTTCCAATGGACGGTCTAATTGAGGAAACTGGGGAAAAAGGGGGGGGATTGGAGATCAACATCGTGTTACAATTTACGTCCCAAAGAAAAACATATTTTGAACCTTGTAGGAATCGTGATTTTGCATGCAAACACAACAATTCTAATCAATTTTTTTTTTAGATTATTATTTAATTTTTCCTGATATGCTCTTATTTTGTCATATTAAAAGAAAACGCTTGTTCCGCCGTTACTATCGGTGAACCAATTGGGAATCACCTTGTTGTCTCTACACGGAAACTAACCATGAGGTTTTTGGTGCACTTTCTCATTTTGAAACGTGTTAGTACGATCATAAAGATCGACAGTATAGATACCTGCCCTAACCGTGGCTATGTCACTAAAGTGGTCGACCACAAGCTTAGGTTACTCTGGTTCGTTTCCGCTGGTGCTGACAAAATAGCTACTATTTATATATGTGCCATTGGGCTATTCATTAAGTTCATATTTAAGTGCAAAACTGAGTTGTTATATAGGGCGTACAAACCTAAGTTAAGCTAGTTTGTAAGTCGTTTACGAGTGTAATTTATAAACATAATATTTGAAACGCTTTGACAAAAAAAGGCAAGCTCGTTCAACAAGACGATGGACTCATTTATTTTTTTCGTAAAAAAACCACTATAATTAAGTACACTTCCTACTATTTTTCAGCTAAAAGCCTCGGTCCTGTTCGTAATAGTCGAGACGCTGTGCCTTAGACACTATTCAACCAACTCTGAAATACTTAAGTTTGAATTTAAGCCTTCACGTTTCTTGGAAGCAGGATTCTGCGAAAACAACGTTTACTAACAGTGACTTTAGATGAAAGCTTCTTGAACGATAAACATCCGTAGCATAACTTCCTTCGGAGTGGAAGTAAAGCCGTTGGTCCCTTGGTGATTGTGGCATGTAAAAGAACCCTGGAATGTATGTGAAAATACTTCTCCCGGCAAAATTGGCAGGCCATTTCGCTCTCACTCTTAGAAATTCTCTTGTACCGATATAATCGGTCGGTTAGGAAAGTGCACGTTAAGTACTCTCAAATATATATATATATATATATAAAAAGCTATATACGAACGTCACTGTCCAGTTCCATTTTGTCCCTCCGCGAGAATGTGTGTGTTGGTTTGATTCGTCAGTGGAGCAAGCAGTCAGTGGCGTGACAGGGAAAGTTCCCTGGAGAGCCGAGGCCACCAAGCTTCCCTACAAGGGCCCACCGCCCACCTCGTATGCAGTCTCTCTGGCCAACCCTCACCCAGGTCTGGACGGAAACTTGTGCCCTCAACGATATTACTCACATTTACTTTTGAATTTCTAGTATATTTTAGACTAGCTAATAGACACAATTATTTATTTAGTATCGCCAAAACTTAGCTACTTAGATGATAAGGGTTAATCTACTATTTTAAAAAGAATACTTGATTTAAAACTGTATTCATCATTTGTCATTGGATTTCCTACTATCACTAACCGCTATCCGCGTATCCAAACTGTAGACATATGGACGAGGACGGTACAATTTTGAGTAAACGTACCTGCATTTTCGTGAATAAGTAATGGAAAATAATTTTTTAAATTAATTACTACACCTGGTTGGTATTTGAACGCGGACCTAGTCACTGGCAAACCAGACCACAAAAGTAGTGTAAGATAAACATATTCTATAATCCACACCTAAAATAAATTACATATAAAGTAATAGATTAAGCAATAAGTCTTAAATGAGAAAAGGGAGAATAAAGCTATTAAATAACAAATGTATTAATGCCTATCATATTATATCCAACTACAGCCTAGATAAGAATCACATAAAGGAGAGAGAGGGAGAGAGAAAAACAAAATGGTGCTTCCAGATCGTATGCCCTTACGTCAGGGCCTCTTGTGGCTAACCCTAAATTTGGGCCTGATTATTTTGTGTTTATCATGGAATAAGTATATGTAGGCTATATATATAAAATGTTACGTACACCCTAAGATATCTTTGCGTACCCCCGGAGGTATGTGTACCCCAAGGTTAAATACCACCGCTCTAGATTACAGCCCGGAAGAGCATGTGGTGGATTTGGAACTTTTTTTTACATTCATGATTTTACTTTATATTTCTAGACACATTTCCTTAAAATTTGCCCTCATGTTGTTCTTAGATTTATGAATGCATTCCAAGGCTTAACTCTTCTTAATGGTCAAACTGTTAACCTTATGATATTTGTTTTTATTGCAGTTTCTCAAGAGGTGAAAATAATTAAGGATATACATTTTTTATGTGAATAAAACCTCAGAATATACATTATGATTATTTTTTTTAAAGGGCAAAGTAATAAACAATGAAGCTTAGCATTACAAGTAGGTTTGGATTAAAATTAAGGTTACCAGCTGCTATAAAAAGGCCACCAAAGCAGACGCATTCTTTCATCACATTCTCGTGTCTCACATCGCTTACCTCCGCTCTTACATAATAACACAACTTGTGAGTGGGACTCTGGTTTTAAGATCTAATCGTATCTATATTTTAACAGAGCTAAAAAAAAATTGATCATATTCCCTAGTACCCTTACTCATAGAGAGCGAGATAGAGCGTTAAACTCTATCTTATGCTGTAATCTATTAACTTTCTCAAGCAAAAACTCTCTTGCGGGAAGAGTAGGCCGCGCATATACTGGTGGCTTCAGACTCTATAGAGGCCGGGATTCGATCACCGTTTGCGCACACTAGCTTCATGTTAGCCCAGCGTGTCTTTATCTGTATACTGGTGCATTTCCTTAGAATATAAACTTTCTCATCCTACCGCTTTGAGTTAGAAAGCCACCATTGGCAAAAGAGCGTACCAAACAAACTATTACCCACTTTTAGATCTTAAATTTTTTATTGGTAAGTTTTAACATCACGGTTTTTTTATATTTTAATAGAAGAACATTTATGGGATTTATATTTAAAAGGAAGTGCACCTGCATTAACGTGATAATAATATGGGAAAATCATATCGATGACACGCATATGCGTAAGCATACCCAGTACACCTAACCTTTATTCGAAACAAGATCCCCCCCGTCACCTGCTATTCATTCTATTGATAGCGTGATTCTAGATATAATAATGGTAAACAAATCGCGTGTAAGTTTCAAGTTAAAAAGTTAGTCACTCTATTGATTAAATTCAAATTTTCTTATTAGTATATCATTAAAAATGGTTATATATAACACCAGTTAATTAAGAGCTCACAGTTACTGAAGTTGAACTCTGGACCTCTTGTTTGTCATATATAGGACTATGGCAACGAAGATTTCTAATATAATTTTGTGTTTAGATTGTGTCAAATCATCTAACTATCATACCAACATATCATTTAAAGTGTACATTTAAGGGAGCTCGGTTATTTTCGCCTGTGATTTTTAATTTGTTTTACTAGATAAATTAAACGTGTACTTTCTAAATCAATTGATCACATCAACAGTCAACACATGGTTATTTTTTTAACTTTCTTTAAGCTGAAAGGTTTTTTTAATGTGTCGTCTGGGTTGAGTTTGTAAGTATTGGATGCGGGAAATTAACTTTTACAACTTGGCTTTAGGAGTTTATATTAAGGCTGTTAATATTTTAGTGTTTTAGTGGTGTCCCTGGAGAAAAGGGAAGGTAAGGTGGCTTCTAAAAATAACTGCGGCATTGTCTCTGGGATGGTAAATAATTCACTTAACATGTAGAGATCGTGTAGTTGAACATTGAATTAACCTACAGCGGTGGTCGCATAGTCTAACGCGTCACTCACGTGTAAGTACTAAAGAAGATATTTTTACCTGAATTGTTTCCTGCTCACCTTCCTCGGAAATGCGCGTACATCTCCTCTAAAATTCTACTTCCCCCATCCCTATTTCACCAGCGTAATTAATGTAATTAGCGTAATTATAACCCGAACGTATATCGACGTAAGGGTGAAAACATGCTGAATAACATATGTATACCTATAGCACACAAGCTCACTCATATTTAGACTAAATTAATGTCTATTTATAATTAAAAGGCCCTATGCTTTCAATTTCAAGTAGTATAATAATAATAATAATAATAATATTTAGCACCGCGTCTTACTACCCGTTCGGGTTATACGCTTAAGTACTAATTACTCTAATGGATTAGGAATTGGGAGGGTTGAATTTAGAGGAAGTGAACCCGCATTTGCGTGGAGGGAGAGTGGAAAACCATTTAGGAAAAACCACCCCCAGTTCACCCGACCGAGATTCGAACCTCTATCTCCCCGTCCTCGGCGGTCGAGCTCAACACGACTGGCGCGTTAGCCAACTACGCCACCGAGGCGGGTTTCAAGTAGTAGCCTGTTCCATTATCCACGTTAAAAATCATATTTTAGTGGTATTTTTCAAATAATTTTTGGGTTGCTCTTTATCCATGGATAAATTCCACGTCTTCTAAAATAAGTAATTAAATGCATCAAATGTGGGAGTAGCCAAGATTACATGGTACATTTATAAATAGCACAGTAGGAAGGTTGGTATCTAACAGTTACAAAAAGCACTCAAACTATACGCATATATTCATACGTAAATTCATTTCATCTGCAGCTGTCACTTTTGACAAATATAGTATCAATACCTTTAAAGTAACTCATTTTTTTATCATGGTGTCTCACTATCCGTTTGGGTTCTACGCATATGTATTAACAAAGATAATGTATTAGGGATTATTTAGATAGAATTTAGAGGAAATGTGCCCGAATTTTCTTGGAGAAAGAGTGGAAAACTATTTTGAAAAAAACACACGCAGAGTACATGTTCGGGCCTCTATCTCCCAGTCACCGGTAAACAAGACTAAGTGAGAACTATATTTAAACCACGTGCCCACCGGCGCGTGTTTCCGATAAAGATAATACCAATAATAATATAGTTACATTTTATCCATGTGACTGCAAACAAAGATTTATGTTAAGAGTTTGTGAAATACTCCTCCTAACCTGTTACTACTTATTCTATACATATGAACTTTTTTGTAAATTTGTATGCTTTAAATTTTTCCATTAATTCCTTAGATTGAACCGTTAATAACCTTGATTTTTAAATTATTAATAGAGTATATTGCCTTAAATCTAACCCGGGACCTTCAGGCATTGATTATACACAGTCCATTCTTAATAGAAAGGGCCTTTTATAAAATACATAACATTGGATTTTTGCGATAAGCCTTGTTAAGTAGGGAATTTAGGAAACGCGAGTTAAAGGAAGTGTTTTTGCAGCTTTAAACTTTTCTTTGGTCAAATTAATCAAATAATTCTTCATTAGAAACATAGTTTAATTTTCTTCGCATGATGGATGGGTGCCCTCAAATGTTCTTAAAGGTCTGTTAAGGGTGTCCTGGAATTTAATGACAACTTTTCCTCTTCATTAAAAAATGTCATCTAGTGCTGCTATACTCATGCCAGCAGACATTTTACAACTGTTGATATTAGCATGTGAAGAAAATTATACATTATGTTTGTACTGAAACAATATTTTATTTAGTTTGGCCAAACAAATGTTTTGCTATATAAATTGCAAAAACACTAACCTTTTCTCGCATGTTAGTGGATATTGTGAAAAAGGTCATATCCAGATTGACAGCTTCATATTACGTTACTTAGCTTAATTGTCGTGAAAGTAAATCTAGTAGCTATTCTAGCAATCAAGCCCTTCCTAAGAAAATTGGGTTGTACTCTATCAACTGAGCAGGTTGTTATAAAGCATTCATTGTCTTCTTCAAATCTCTGTACGACATAGAATCACGTTGCGTCCCATGTTTTGGCGAATACCTTTGTACGTATTAACCATTCTGATGCAGTCGAAGAAACTTGGATGGTTCCGCATCCTCGATTCCGCACCATGCGGACAACCTCGTAGGTTCGTGTTTGGCCGCGTTAGGTGTATCATCGTCACACCCTATGTCTCGCGGTTCCGACACATGTCAGACACACCTCCTGTTTTATTACACATCAACATCTCCATAACCCCAGAAATAAAACTATCCCATTAACATATCCACGTACATAATACTCCCTGCTCGAAATCGCGACTCAGGGTCGAGATAGCTCTTGAACTTTACCTAGTTCTGGATTTGTAAACTCTGGACCCGTCCTATCGGCAGGACTAGGCGAGCAATAAGAACTCCGGACTCTGATGAAGGTTGGATTACAACCGGCTACGCTGGATATCATTTTCATTCCTGCCTTCTTTGACATCCGTTTTACAAATGCATGCTGATTCATTTCCTTGAAATATCACTCTCCTTATTCCTTTGACCTTAGGTTAGATAGTGTAGTTCGCTAATAGTAGGTATTGATATTAAAGTATAGGTATGCTTTGATTTTCCTATGAATGGACATTCAGAGCACCTTTTATAAAATACAAACTTTTTTGCTATAAATATTAATAAATTATAATATATTATTAGTGTTATTTTATAGATATTTATCATATATATCAAAAGTGATAACTGCATATTATATGACTTGATGTATGAATATGTGAAAGTGTATCTAGTAACTTTTTCTGGCTATCGGATATGCCCATTCGTAAGAAATTTTGGATATTCCTTACCTCTCCATCAAACTTTGTTTGGTTGGCTCAAGCTCAATTATTTTAACATTTTTGTATAAATCTTAGTTATTGTTTTTTCACCTCGTATTTTACCTGTTCAGGCTTAGGCATATATTATTACTCTAGTAGGGTAGGAATGAAGACGGGACCATTTAAGGGTAATCTAACCTCATTTGCTTGAAAGGAGAGTAAGAAAACGTTTAGGAAAAGTCACCTTCAGTAGACCCGACCGGGATTTCAACATGCCAGTCTAACACGAGAGTGATGCCTTAGACCATTCGGCCACTGAAGTGGATCTAACCTTTAGTCTTCAGAAACTTTAACAATTGACATGGTTTAAAAATTGAAAATTGTTAGGGTGGACAACTATGATAGAACTGGGCCTCAATGATGCCATTTTCATACATAAGTGACATCTTGAATTCCTCAAGGGACTATAGTCCAAGCTCTTTGGTGAGGTTCAAGTTTCACAGTAAGATATGCAATCAATAAGGTAAATTAACCTACCTATCCGATACAAAAATTGTATTTATTTGTGTTTCCGCCGTACAAGTTTACAACTGAAATTATCTTGGTTTGCACATTGTTATTTGACTGCTCACGATTACTACACATTTTTAAGCAATAGTTGAGGAACTGGAGACTTTCCCTGACTTTCTCACTCGAGTACGTTGCTCTTAAATTACAGGACACTAATCGGTTAGTCGGTCATTTAATATTTTTATTTGGGTGTGTAAAGAGCGCATAGTAAGCACAAACCTAAATCAACACATGAACTACAAACTAGCTGATCCTAGGGCAGCACTTCAAATAGTAAAACCTCGAACTCAGGACTCTATATAGCCGATGGAATCTTATATACCACTCATCTACGTATGCGAGATATTCTTTATAAATAGTGGGTTGGTGGTGGGGGAATGGGGGGGCAAGTACTTACTAAAACCTTAAATGACATGTTGGCTTGTAAGAGTCCCTTCACACATGTAAGTGCGCATGTCATCACCGTCAAACGCTGATTGGCTGACTTCAAGCCCTCGTGCATCTATTACCACATGTGACGTCTGGAATGTTCATTGTTGTACCCCACTCCTATCTTGGAACGTCAGCCCAGGACACAATTAGACTTATCTAGGGGCGCCGGAGTGGTCCTCTGACATGGATACCCTTCATAATGCCTCTAACGAACGTGAAAAGGCTGAGGTAACGATGAATAGACATTTTATTGCCCACCGATGTCTCTAAGGGAGACTGAATCAACTATAATTTTTTATATATATTATGCTACATATTTCTTTTACAGAAATCTAAAACTAAGACATAAAATTATGACTGTACGGTTTGACATAAAGAGAATGTGTCTTGTCATTCTCATAATACATACTTCTAGCGTTCACAGTTAGACTATAAATACGACAATAAAAGGGCATTGCCCTCGTATAGGTCTTTTTTTATGTATTGGACTCCTTCAGACATATTAATAACCATGAATAACTATAATTTATCGACATTTTAATGAATATTTAGATTTAATATTATTTTGAAATCACCTTTCGAATGGTAAACCTATGGCTTTCATATAATGTTTCTCCTTGGATTTATAAATTCATTAAGGATCATTTGGGAGGTTTTCAGAAGAATGGTTTGAGGATTTATGGAACTAGAAATAATCCTTTTATGAACTTTAAAAAAATATAACTATTCTGGCTGTTGCCTGTGAAAATAAAATTATTTTTAAAACGGAACGTATACATCCTAGCTGAATTACCATTTTGATTTACTATAACAGCACTCTGGAATAGTAGTATCTTTAACGATATCTTCTTTTATATTTAAGTTCTATGAACTGTGTATAAATTTATTATTATTATTATTATTATTATTATTAATTAATTACCCGCGTCTTACTACTCGTTCGGGTTATATGCACTTACGCTAATGTGTAATGGTAGGCTGATTGTGAGATGAAATGGAGGAACTACAGTTTAACGTGGGATCCGAACCACAGTGGAGGCCTGGCATTCCACACATTCATAAGTCGTGATTAATACACGTCTTGTCAGAGGTGAAGGAAGGGTTTGGCAATCAAATAAATCTGTACCGAGACCTAGGATTGAACCCCGGACCCCCAACACAGAAATCCGACACCTTACCCCTATACCGCCAGGTCACCTGTAGAAATTTAACTTCTGGTCTATTTTAAATTTGTTTTAAGTCTTAGATCTCAAAACTAATCGAATTGTTTGCCTATAATATATTATGTTCAATGTTACATGCCGTTTTTACAACTTATCCTCTTTAAAGTTAACTTCAAAACATCGTATATTTCTAGGTTTCCATTTATATACGTTGTAGCAAACTATTATCGAGTTGATAACAGACCACGTGGTATAGTGCATCTGGCTACGAACCTAGGGGTCTTGTCGCTCATTTTAAGAAGGGTTCCTGAGTAAGAAACGAGCCTCACTACCTCAATCTTGAGATCATTTAATAAAAGGGTGTTGGTTTCGATACTTTTGGGTTAAATTGAAAATATAAGTTCCTTTAACTTAAGTCTTTTTTCAATAGTAATATTCTGATTAGGCCTACTTTTTATAAATGGTCGTACAGTGGCGTAGTTATGTACGCTAGCGTGTTTGACTCTGAACCGGAAGGTTCTGGTTTAATCTTTATCTGAGGGCACTAGACCGTGAATGTTTGTCCCGACAATATTAAGTTTTCATTCCTTCTTCGAACGAATTATGTCGTATTTCTTTAAAATTCACCATTACTTTCTCATCTAGAAAAAGTTTTGTAATCATGAATATTTTCTCCCTCAATATTATGAGGGACGTTTATGTTTCCTTGTACCAAAAAAAGTGTGTATCTTACAATTATTATGTCTGTATTTGGGGCCACAGACGAAACGATTTGATGGATTCTGTTCAATCCTTATTTTTATATTGTATATGGTCATTTATTTTTTTTTAGCGTCTTAATACTTGTTCGGGTTATACGCCTATGTACCAATTACACTAATGGGTTAGGGATTGGGAAGGCTTAATTTAGAGGAAATGCACCCACATTAGCGTGGAGAAAGAGTGGAAACCATTTAGGAAAAACTACCCTCAGTGCACCTGACCGGGATCGAACCGTGATCTACCCGTCTTCGGCAGTCTAGTCTAACATGAGAATAGCATTTTATACCACGCGGCCACCGCAGCGGTTTTTTTCATTTTTATTCAAGCCCTCAAATTAAGGATAGTTTATTGATTACTGTGTTAAGAAGAAAACTAATAATTTATCAAAAATAGTTCTAACTATTTTGTTCAATATGGGTATCTGGAGAAAGATTTACAAGATTGTTCGTTTTTCTAATTTCTATTTTTTTAATTTATAAGTTTTTATAGCGGCCTTAATAAGGGATAGTTTATTAATGACTGATTTTTGAAAATTTTGGCACAAACTACTAAACTATGAAAGTATTTACGATTTTTTAGAGCAATTTGTTTAACCTGTATCCTTATATTGGGTAGATGAAGTCGCCTCTATCCGGGGCGTTAGTACTACCTAGTACTCATTGAAACAAACTGAGGGTCTCCTCCTCCAGGGGATTCGTGTTCGGACCGTTGAAGTGCAGCCTCATCGGGAAGGAAGCTAGTTGGGTTTTTTTTCGGATGCCCTAAACAATCCGGAGGTCTGAGGCCTACCTCAAGACGGTACCAACCAAACACCACACACTTCAACCTGCCAAGAGCTCCGCACATTACCTTTGCTAACAATAGCGTTAATAAGATGCGCTTGTCGGTCACTTCACTCGGCGCCGAGCCCTGTCTAGTCATGACTCCAACAGTCAACACAACCCACACGTCACTACTTGTTGAAATAATGTTGAGTAAGGCCCGAGGTCCCACACGGAGTATTACCAGCGTTTGTTCCAACAGAAAACTCTTCACAAAGGTAACACTTTCCACGTGTTCACCAATAAAACATTCACTTTGTTTCTATACGCCATTCACGACCTAAGTTTACTTGGATGACAGCTCAAAAAGTAACTAAAAAATAGTCCCTAAAATATCACTACGCCAACAGCTGATATCTGCCACTGTCACTTGGAACAACTGTTATGAAAACATATGGTTATGTAGAGTAATGTGATAGTTAACCACAGTAATTTAGGCCAATATTATGCCTCAAAGAATTTTGAAATTGAAATTTTTGAATGACTTGGTGATCTGTAACTTCTCTTCTTTTTTTCTCCTGAGAACTCATTATCAAAAAAACACACACAAATCTATCCACAAATAAAAAGAACCCCTTATAAAATTTCGTAAGTTTAAAGTTAGATTAAACTTATATTTAAGTTTGATAAAAGATAAAAGTTTAAAGTTAGATTAAAGTTAGATTAATGTTAGATTAAAGTTATTTTAAAGTAAGTTTAAAGTTATATTAAAGTAAGATTAAAATTAACCAAATTTGGCCTAATATGTATTCGAACTAAAGAGAAAATATCTGTATACACAAAGTTATTGTTAAAATAATTAGTAATATGATCTAGGATTAAGTTTTTTTACGTTAATACAGAAGGCCAATAATTAAAATAAAAGGTAATTTAACTTAGTTATAAATTATTATAAGTTAGAGTAAGGCGTGGACCTAACAAACTAGAGACTTAATTTAAAGTTAAAAATATAATAAACGCGCACAATAATAAATTCTATGAAATATATTTAAATTAAACAAAGTCTTAATATTTATTTGAGGTCGTCCACAAAGCTTATTTATCCTTCTATTCAAGTTAAAATAATTATTATTCCGAGCACTTTCACAAAAGGTCTAACAAATATGGCTTTAAAATGGCGACCAACGAATATTAGCCATGTGGTTGATGATGACGCGGACAAGTTGTTTAAAATGGTGTATCCTCGCAGCAGACGATTATATTTTATTCAGTTAAATATTTCTAAAAACAATAAACTAATAATAAAATAGTTAATCATATATAAAATAAATTACAAATATTTTATCTTTGCCAAGTAAATACGATGCCTTTATTAAAAGGTATTAATGCATGCACTATATTACACATCATAGATAACATTCCAAAACAAAGAATAGGTACTTTTAATATTTAAAATATTGTTTCGAATTGGGTAAAAAGAAATTGTTAAAAGTAATGAAATAATGTGAGAAAACTTAAGTTTAAGTTATTTTAAATGTAAAATATAACATGTAATTAAAAAACTTAACATTCATAACAAAACAGTGTTCTTTTACAAGTGTTGCTAACCTAAAACCTAAACATATGATTTTTGAACTGTCATCCAGGTAAAGACCTATCGTGAATGAATTATAAACATATTTTAAGCCCCACGTTTTCACGTTCAACATATATGTAAATGCACTAATCAAGTTAATTTTTTAGGTATGAAGAAGGTATAATTCTGAGGGTGTGTGCCTGCATTAGTGTAGAGGGAGAGTGGAAAGCCATTTAAGGGGGAGAAAAATCACGGTATACCCGACTCGAATTGGAACCCCGATCTCCCCGTTATCGGCAGTTCAGTCTATTGCAAGAGTGACAACTTAGACCATTTGACCCTGGATTAAACATTTTAATCTTAAGCTTACTTAATTTAAAACTTTAATTGATGCGCAAATTTAGTACAGACCAATTTTCATAGCAACTACTAACAGATATTCATGCGGTCAACATTTTCCATATTATTGGTGTTATTTTCAAAGGGTTGATAACATCTATCGAAAGCTATAGCTGCAGATCACATGACCTGACGTGTGAGTACGCGAAAGTAAATCTAGTAGCTTTTATAGTTCTAAAATGAGGTTATTTCTATCAAATTTGGGCTGGAAATAAGCTCTCTACATGTAGGAAGAATGTAATCTGTAAAAATAATTTGAATTTGTTATATTATTGCCATTGTGAAATATATATTTACATAGTTTTCCTCACTGTATTTTATAAGTTAATTGAAAGTGAAATGTTTGACCGGTTTGGGAGGTCGAACATCAAATCAGGGAGTCAACACTGTAAACAGAGCACCCCAGCACTCGGATGGCAGCCTATATTTACAGCTTCGCTCGCAAAAATTAGCTGGCCTAGTGGGACTTAAATTAAAAAACTGGACACTTTTTGTTGCCAGCGCTGTAAAATATTTAACTATTTGGTCACCTTAACCAGTATCAACGGGGACAAAAGCGTCATTCTCATCTTTGTTTTCCGGTCTAGGGGAGGTTTTAGGTTCGAATCCCGGCGGGTGTGTTTAAATGTTTTCCCTCCCCTCCCCCCTCAAGTTATTTCCCACCCTGGCCCCACGCAAATTCAAGAGTATTCCCTCTAGAGTTTACTTTCCAAGTAAATATAAATACGCTGATAGCGAATGAGTAGTAGTAAGACGCAAATAACGGGAAATCCATATATTTTTCCATCACCTAATATTGAGCTAGACATTAGTTGGAAGAACACATCTTTCCAAGAGCCGAGTTGGCGGGAAGCTTTAATTTCACTTTCTTCCAATAAATATAGAGCCCAATATATTCAAACGATGTTCCACAGACACCTTTACGGCATCTAAGCACCGTGGATCACCAACCACCTCCTCTTGCAATTATTAGTGATGTAGCCATGAGGTCTTCAAACCGTTTGTTTTCTTACTAAATTGTTCCTTCTCTCTATCAAGGAGTCTAGGTTTCATTACAACAGAATATAATGCGAGCTCGCAAATATCCCCGCAGTTTGTTACACCATGTGCATGGCTTGTACATTACTTTTACCCGCCTCGGTAGCGTGGTTGGCTAACGCGCCAGTCGTGTTGAGCTAGACCACCGAGGACGGGGAGATCGAGGTTCGAATCTTGGTCGGGTTTACTGAGGGTGGGTTTTAACAAAATAACTGTTCACTCTCCCTCCACTTAAATGAGTGTACACGTACTATAAATATAACCTCCTTAATCCCTAAAACTATTAGCGTAATTAGTACATAAGCTTATAATCCGAAGGGGTAGTAAGACGCAATACTAGGCCAGGAGACAGATGGGTAGTAATATTAAGGCTATCGGTAAAAGTTTGAGAAACACTGCTTTACCTGATATTACCTAAAATAGTGTATTTGATAATGAGTTCTCCCCATTATCTAGGCATTATCATTTCTTGCGCTAGTGGTGTGTATTGTTAGGTGCTATCGTAGATTAAACTAGTTTGTATTAGTTGTGTTCATATGCTTAACATTATGTTTAAAATGTGTCCGTTAAATATTCTCCTTTCCGCTTAAAAAAAATAAATCTGGGAAGCATCATTCCACAAGTTTATGAGTTCAGTTGAAATTGTTTGACAGTTGCAAAATAATTATAAACATATTTCTGGATGTTTAAATTCACACCAGATTTTTTTTCTCTCTTTTTTTTTTGACACCACGTCCTACTAACCCTACGGGCTATACGCTTATGTACTAATTACGCTAATTTATATTGGATGAGGAAGGCTGCATTTAGAGGAAGTGTACCCGAATTTGCGTGAAGGAAAGGTAGAAAACCCTTTATGGAAGAACACCTATGTACACCCGACCGGTAGTCTAGTCTTTTGCGAGAGTGATGCCTTAGACCATACGGCCACCGAAGCAGGTAAACCATCTGTTTTAAAATCTTCTATTTACCGTATAATACTCAGTAAATCGTGAATGAACTATAGCTACCCTGACATGACCACGAGGATTAAAACATGTCGTGTCAACTACGGAGTCTCTCTGTTCACGATAAAAACCTATTTTTTCTCTCATTTATTTCAATCTTGATGCGAGCGAGTACAAAGCAGGGTGTTAAGCTAGAGAACCCCCGCGTGACGTCACAATTTTCCCGTGAACTGACCCGTCAACATTTCCGGCGCTAAACGAACTCCTTTAGAGAAAACATGATTTCGCGAGTCGCTAATTTTGTGAGTGGCATGTGGTCTCATCTCCGGAAACGAAGTCATTCCTTGTTGATGTTTACTGAGCGTAACTAAAGGGAGGGGAGGATCAAGCTATGTGGATATGTAGACCACACTCGAACACAGAAAGAAAACAAGTTTGCCCGTGACATTTATACAGTGCAAGACGCAACACTTTGGAAATGAATATTTAGTTACGTTGGACAGCAGTAATAGGGTGGCCATTCATCAGACGAGGTTCACGCCAGATAGCTTCTAGGGGCATCCAATTTTTAAACATTTTCCGAAGTCCTTTTATTTTGGAGACAATTATTTAAAAAATAATAAGTTATAATCCCCTTCCTAATCAAAAAACGCACCGCAGCCACCGAGTGTAGCACAACATACAACTGTTCAACTTGTCTACTACTATCTACTCGTGGCTGAACACATATCACAAATGGAGTAGCGAGTTTCTGATCCCTAACTAGAAATAAAGTGTGATTAGGATGTTGAGTAATTATTCCATTGCTGTACCCTGAATTATTATTTTTTTAAGGAGGGAACTGTGGTGGTTCGTGGTAGTCTCCCAACCTAACAAAGCCCCATCTTAAAGTAATTTAAAGTGGTTTAAAACATAATTGAGGCTGTAAGATAATTAATTGTGTAAGACTACATAAAATATTAACCTAGGTATCGGGTAGAAATACTTATCAATAATCCTGGTTTAAGAAACGTTTTCATTTGGAGTCATTTGTTCAAAGTCTTACAATAAGAGGAAAAGCCTTTTAAAAAGTCTGGAAAGATTATTATGTTTGCGGAGAAAACCAGGAATCATACTAGAATTTGATTCTAGAGTTTGAATGGCCACCCTGAATAACTAAAATGCCAGTAAGGAATCTGGCGTAAGTAATTTTTTTATTGTGTTTGCTTAACTTGTATTTCCTAAGCACGGGTTTATATCGGCAGACACACACAAACTAATTTAAACCAAGGCAGTAACGATTATCACTAAAAATACAGCGTAGCAATCGGGAAAAATCTGTGAAATACAAAAAATCACAACTTTTTTGTGTTATTAAAAGTAAGAAAACTTAATTGATTAAAACAAACCTAGATTTGTATAATATATAACTCGATTTCAAATAAATTCTATAAATCGGTTTTACTAAAATACAAACAAGTGCCGCGTCAGTTCTCAAAAGCAAAAATATATCTCTAGGCTTATTTTAGTTTCAATTAAGTTGATAAAATATGACAATCTAAAAACTAAATAAATCAAAATGTTGTGCTTTGTAAACAAGTGAATTTGGGCTTGGTATCGAGTTCGGCGCTACACTAAATGCAGGACGACACCTACCTAGACCAGGATGGAATGAGCCAGTTTCAAATCCAAAACTGACCCATTCCATTCGCGTTAAGGTAGGTATCGTCTTGTATTTAGTATAGCAGCGCACTTGAGACGTACTCAATCCGTCTTTGAAACAAGCCTTTTCAGTCGGTTCACAAAGCGCACCTTAAATATCTCAAATTAAATATTTAATTTTGTGCACCTATTGGGATCAAACCAGAGGATCTTAGAAATGCAGTCGGCAACCTTAGCCCCGAAGGACGTAAAAGTAAAGTGTAATGCGTGTTTTTCCTCACGTGAGGAGACTTTAAACACCGGGACACGGGCTTGTTTATAAAACTGGCAGCTACTTATCAGCATTATTTCGATTGCTATTATTCTCTTTGCTACACACGCCCATTGTCTCCAATTATTCGTGATATTTTATTATTTTTAAACGAAATTCCTTCAGTTTTACAGAATGTCATAGTTTTGAATACCTAGAACACAATAGAGTACATTTGTGTGAATCAAAATTGTAGCAATCGTTTCAGATTTCACCCTATAAGCATTCGTCCTTTTGTAAATTTAGGTTACATATTATTTGAAACTCCTGGTTGAAACGCACACGAAGTTGAAAATAATACACGTACATGAAGTTTTGTTTTACAATAACAATTAATTTTATCGCATTTGAAAAAGTAAATAATATCGGTGGTAGTCATTTATCTTAAGGCTAGCATAATTAATTTAAACGAGCCTGCTATGTTTTTTTTTTTAACTTTTAAGTCTTAATATATATTTTTCATAAAGAGGTTGAAAATATTGAGATAATAGATCACCCGCAACGGTAGGCACGCGGTCTAAATTTCGATCTAATTTCGTCTGGCTTGCTGGTAATGGGTAGGTCAGGGTTCGATCTCCAGATGTCTGTACAGTTTCCCACGAACATATTAGTACATAACTTGAACCTTCCTGATGCCAATCCCACTAGCGTAATAAGTTATTACATCTGTATACACCCGCATCAGTGGCCGATTGATCTGAGGCGTAACACTCGTGTTAGACTGGCCTGCTGATAATGGGGAGATCGGAGTTCGAATCCTGGTCGGGTCGAATGAAGGGACTTTTCCTGAATGGTTCCCCATTCACCTGCCACCAAATGCGGGTATATTACCTCTAACATGCTTCCTTCCTCATCCTTACCCCATTAGAGTAACTATCATATATACGTAAAACCTGAACGGGTATTAAGATTAAGGGGTTGTGAGGGTTGAAGAGAACGGTTAATATATTTCAAATTTGGAAAAAAAAAAAAGTTGAGATATACTTCAAATGTCTGGCAAATTAAAATCTTGCATAACTTTTTTTTTTTTACTACCACTCTTGCTTTTTTAAAGTACATGTTTTGAGACTATTCTTTGTCATTATACTTGGTTTCTATTTAAAACCTTATTTTTACGTCGTAGAATGACACACATGTCGAGAAGAAGAAGTTGAACGTAAACATATCCTCTAATATAGCACACGCCTATTAAATGTTTCCAAAATGCGTCAGTAGGAAACTATCAATCATACGGGCGTATCAGTGGCTGTCAAGATAAGATTGGTTCATTCACAGAATTCTGCACGTAGGCCAACTATCGAACGTTGCTTCACCAAAAAATATACAAATTGTGCTATCACTCAATCATTCTATTGACATTCAAACTTAATTTTAAAATTTAATTTTTATATATTTGAGGTATTTAACATGCATTTTCCTAACCAACTGATTATATCAACACATGAGAATTTCTATGAGCGAGAGAGAAAGGGCCTATCAATTTTGCTGGAAAAGGTATTCTCAAACACCTTCCAGGGTTCTTTTACATGCTACAATCAACATGAGACAGACGGCTTTACTTCCACTCCGAAGGAAGTTGTGCTACTAATTTCTATCTCTCAAGAAAAATTTCCCGGCTGGGTTTAAACCCACGATCATCGGGTTCTGAGGTGGGCTAACATTAAATTGATATCTTAAACACTCATAGTCAAACTATAATACTATACATTCATTTAATTTATTACACGCATCGTTGGTCACATGGATATCTGGCTTACCATTGACGGGAAGATTAGGGTTTTACTCAAGGTGGGCCGGGTATATTGAGTTGTTTCTTTCATAAGTGGTTTCCCACTCTCTTTACACTTAAATCTTTGCACAATAACTCTTAATTTTACTTTAAAGAAAAAAGCATATATTCTGATAGCCCGAACGGGTATCAAGACACATTGCACAATGTTTAGTTATTATTGTGGTATAAAAAATGTGTAGAACAAATAACACGTACATTTTAGAAATACTCTATAGCCCTATAGGCGTCTTAGTTATATTTGTCAAAGTCATTTATTAAATGTGTATTTTGTTTTGTAAATAATTGTGAACAAGTTTAACATTGCTCAACAAAACGAACATTCTTCGATTTGTTCAAGTATTTTTCCTCCCTCTTTACGACACCTATTTTATCTTCTGTATGGTCGAGGCCAATAGGAGCAATAAAATAATAATAGACGAGATTTATCTACTGTTATTGACTTCATATTCCCTTGTAAACGGGCGATTGATTTAACCATCTTGGACAGTTGACTCAATTGACTTTTTTTTTGAGAGGTCACTGATTCATTCCGTTATCGAATTTCCTGTGGCATCATTCAAATAAAGCTAATAAAGATAAGATTAATGTGACCGTGCACGGAAGTTTAAAATAACGTGGATTTTTCAAGTTCTGGTATACATACGCTATGGTGTTAAGTTTTATCAACCGTATCGGTGGTTACGCGGACTAGATGTCAAATTCATCTAGTTTGGTTTGCCGATGACGAGGATATCGAGGATCTAAACCCGGCCAGGTTCACTGAAGGTGTTTTTCTCCCTATATGTTGTCCCACTCCCCATACACGCAAATGCGGATGCATTTACTTTCAATTATAGTCTACCTTTTATCATCCTTAACCCATCGGTGGTATTAAATGCGGCTAGCCACAATGGGTATCTAAGGTGCAATATATATATTGAAACAAAATCAAATGTATTTATTAATTTTAAATACTTGAAAAATGACACCAGGACATTGGCGCGCAAAGCCAAGGTCCCGGGTTTGGTTCCAATGTTCTATTACTGAGCTATTCATAATTCGTCCTGTGCTCAGGGTCATTATTCACTCGTAGCTTAAGGCCGAGTCTGTAATGGACGTGAATAATCGTCAACAACACAGTCTATGAGCGAACATTAGTACCGCGAGCTATCAGATACAACAGCCATCTGTGACTCGGGAGGACTGTAATGTAAATTAATAGAAATCTGGTCCTCTCCATACGGACAGTACAGTACCGTGATTTCAATGATTTGCAACTTGTGTGTTGATATCCCTACAGATGTATTTTGTTATCATTTTGTTTGCTGAAAAATTAAACCAAAACGGGTTTTGTTTTAATTCTTCGCATGAGCATGTCAAAGATATCTATAAAAAGTCCCATTTCTTCTCTTCTTCTTGAGCTTTACTTGTTTGCATGCACTTGTTTGTGTACAGAATGACCCAACAACAACCAAAAGTCGTGTGCCAATGCCTTTGACATGTCTCATTTTACAGAATGTACTCAAAATGGCTGCTCCCCCAAAAAATGAACGAACCCTAACTGTGAAGATGCCGAGATCAACATTTTCACCGCATGAAAAATAAGATGGCATGGATTGGTTTGTTTCAAATATAATATAAAGAAAAACCAAAGAGCAAGTGAACTTACCTGAAGATAAGTGTGGGAGATCCTAATGGCGACCGACTTTTGGTGATGTCTGTACACAAACAGCGCTTGGATGACGTGTGCTAGTTAATGCCACTGTGTTGTTTGATAAGTGATACAGTGCACCAATAAAATATTGACACTCTGTTAACAACAATAATACACGGACGGTTGGAAACGACCTTGCCTGGCTAGGTGAGTGTGATTAAGTCTGATTTGAGATAAGACAGTGAGTGTATCGGTGAGATAGTAGAGCAAGACAGTTGACTGGCTGACTCGGTCTTGGGCATGAGTGCGCAGATCGTCGAGGTGTAGTTTTCCGCAGTACAAAAATGAGCTCGCCTGTGGATTTTGACGAGTTCGATTTGGAGATACAAGCATTTGGAGAGTATTTAGACGGTAAATAATAATGTAGTTTTATTATCTTAATAGTACCGCTTTAGGCTATTATTTGAATGAGACTACTCATGTTGAACTTCCTAGTATTTAAGAGCACATTTAAATGTGAATAAGTTAATAATCGGTTATATTTAAATCCTAGTTTTATTAATTTTTAAGACATATCAAGTAAATGCATATTGTAATGTTTTATCGGGGACTCAGCACTTCTTTTTGACTTACTAGAACTTTATAAAAGTTTTTTCGCATGCATAAAAATTCCATATTCCGCCATTCCGTTAAAACAAAACTGAAATGTCTCCACGTGCTACTAACCGTCTGGGCTAACCACATTTTAACTACATTAATTTGCTAAGGATGATAAAGATTGAGCTTATAGTAAGTGTAACCGTATTTTCGGAGCGGTAATAAAAGTTGAAATATTTATGAAAACCCACTCTCAGTAAAAATCAAATAGCCAAAGCTATTATGTATGCTTTTAGTGCGGATTTACTCCATCTAAATATCATATTCTGAAAATTGAAAAATTAACACCTGGGTTCGATTCCCGTGTCCATGTGTCATTTTTAAATTTTCAGAATACCACTCTCAGTAAGCTACACCAAGCAGGGTATGAAACCCCTGACCTGTGCGTCACCGACAAACCAAAGTAGATGACATTTGACATCTCGTTCTCCGATGCGGCTTAAATAACAATAAACGTTTTTAATACTGATAAATATTTCTTCCTATTGATTGAATACACATTTTATTAATAGAACTAAGTCAGTTATTTTGGGGTAGCTGCAAACACAAAAAAGGACATATTAGTTGATCAATATGTTGACGTACATATCTTAAAACATCCTGCACTTTATGTCCAACGCTGTGTTTCCCAATTTGCGTTAGGTGTACCCCAGGGATACGTGAAATATTTCGGGGGGTACGCAATGTACCACTGAGTTGTATTAATCATAAAATATGTCTTGATAGTGGTTTTATACATAAAAAAGGCCTTTTTTTTCCTACATCTGTCACGGCTTTCATTTTTATTAAAATTAGGAACCATATACTTAGAGAGCTAGCAGGCTTTTTTTAAAAAATCAAGAACTGTAAGAGGTGTGTTGGTTAGACCTTGGTCCCTAAAATTTTGGAAAAAATCTGCTCTGATGGAAAAATATTTGTATGTAATAATAAGTTATATCTTGTCGAGCACAGAAATTTAGTAATCTCTTTTTTATCGAAATAAATTTATAAAAATCTGTTGATTTAGCGGTGACATTTTTCGTAAAATTATTGCAAAAACAAAACTTAAACTTTTCTATTAAATTAGTTGTCTGCAAATAAACATTTGAAGTGGGGCCTAAACAACGTTGTAAGCTACATTTCGATGTAAATAGTAGTCTTACTTCTCTCTTTATCACACAGTTGTAGAATAATGTTGGGAATAACACTATTCTTGCCTTATTTATCACAGTTAGATGTTGCGAATAACACTTTTATTGCCCTCTTTATCACACAGTTGCTGTGGAACAATGTTGTAAATAACACTCTCACTCCCCTCTTCATCACACAGTTGTTGTGGCAAAGTGTTGTAAATAACACTCTCACTGCCATCTTTATCAGAATTTTGTCGCAGACATTAGATTCGACTTATTACAAATCACAATTTGCTGAGTAAGTTTTTCAATATATTTGTATTGTTTAGAGCTCTTTCGTATGAACTAACAACAAACATATTTCTTTATTATAGAATAACTTGGCATATAGCCAACTTAAAACGTTGTTCCACCCGACGCTTCATTTGTTTTTTAAGATATTACTTTACTGTACACACATGCTGTTTTAGCTAAAACAACCAATCTCATTATGGATGCCGCCGTTTGTTTTTCAGATATTTCCCGTAAGATCAACGCCCGCAACCATACGGAGACTTTATCTGACCCTGAGGACGAAGGCTCTTCAGAAGAAGAGTTCGAAAACACCGTAGTAAACATTCCGCCAATCAGCGCCCAACTAGATGACTGCGCCATCAATGGTGACGACATCAATAAACCCGTCGAGGTAGCAGTAGATGTCATCCCTAAAGACAGCGACAGAGGTGAGTACAGTCTGTGTAGTATCTTTTTTTTGAGAGTTGCCCTTTTGAATTGCTGCGACTTTTAAATTTGAGCTTGTGTAGAACATTTCATATTTAATTATTTTCGTATTTATGGAAACATCCTTTAAGGTAGGGATGTAGGGAACGCAAATTAAGGGCAGTATTTTGGCAGTTTTATAGCAACGCTTTTTGTTGGCCAAAATAAATAAAATATTGCTCCAATAGAAAAATAAGAGTTTAATTTTCTTCACATGTGGATATTAACAGTTCTTGAATATCTCTCATGAGCATAGTGGCATTAGATAAGAACCATTTTAAATTAAGAGAAAATGTTGTTTTTAAATTCCAGGACACCCTCTACAAATATTCAACAACTTTTGATATCACCATGTGAAGAAAATTAAACTCTAGGTTTCTACTGAAGCAATATTTTATTTATTTTGACCAAGAAAAAGTGTTGCTATAAAAACCGCAAAAATACAGGCCTTTTCTCGTGTCCCCTGTATCTCCACTTGAGACTCTGTCTCACCCCATCCTACTTATACCCTGATTTAGGTAAGAACCCCGTTCTGAAAGGCCTTGTTCCGAACCAAAATCTTACTGTATTATTAATACTTTCCTATGATAAAAATACCTCCAGAACGGTAATGGAAGTACGAGCTGGAAAGACTTTTATGCCCAACAAAATATTAGTACTAATTAAGGCATTCCAAAACGAGCTTCCTATTAAAATCAGTTCGAACCAGACGCCCATCGTGGTGTGGTTCTCTATAGTATCTAATATAACGAGATCAATGAAACCATTTTGCCATATTTTAAGAAGAAAAAAAAACAAATTTGAAAAAGTAATAAATTTAAAAAGAGAAATCTAACTCAAGCCAATTTCGCTGTTGTCAAATGAAGAATTCGAAAAACCAGGTTCGATACTATTTCTGGTTCGAACGTGGTAGTTTACCTAATTTTCTAGCTATTCACTTGTGAGACGGGCTTTCAACCGGGAAATTAGATACACTACTACGCTCGAACTAGGAATTGCATCGAAGTGGTTTTCTGCATTCTTTGCTTGACAACAACGAAACTGGTACCAGTGGAATAGTTGAGTTTTTTTTAATAGATTTTGTTTAATTTTGTTGTATTTATTAAATACTATACCTGTCTTTGCCCGAGAAAAATGATCTTAGTTTAACGAGTGTACACGGACGGTAACTTTATTAAGTACCTTTAATCCCTGCTTTTTCTTTGTTTGTCTGTCATGTGCGGTATATACAGCACACAAAGGTCTAAACAAATATGTCCTTGCTCCAGGCCCGGATTTTAATAAATAAAAAAATTAAAAAACCTAAGCAAATCCAATGGGAAGATAGCTTTTTAAGGACCTAAACGTAGATGGGAGGATAACATCGGTTTTTATAGTCTTCATTTACACTGTTTTCTAACGAAGACTAGAAAAAAACTTCGGCACGATGGTACATCTGGCTCGCGCAGTGCTTTAGCCTGATTTTGGTTGGAGGAACAGTTTAGATAATTCAAACATATTTCTTTGCGGCCAACATTGATAACACTTTAATATATTATATGGGTTATTTTATTAGTATTGATAATATATATTAAAAGTGACAGTGGAGATAACATTACTTGATTTATGAATGTATTAAGATTGTTTTAGTAACTACCATAGACTGTTCTTCCTACCAAAATAAGGCTATACTTACTTAAGTTACGAGTTTTAAGTTGTATGAAGGGGAATTTTAAGCGAAACTAAGGTTTGGTTAAAGGTATTTAGCGCCTTGGAATGAATTGTTTAGATAACCCAACGTACATTTGAATGTCGCTTATTGCCGGTAAATACCTACGTAATATAAGGGTTGTTTAGCCCCTTGATATGAATTGCTTAGACAACCCAACGCACATTTGAGTTACCATTATTCCCAGGAAATGCCTTATAATAAGGGTTGTTTAGCGCCTTGATATGAATTGCTTGGACAACCCAACGTACATTGGAGTTTCTCTTATCGCCGCGAAATTTGACCTTCATAATAAGGTAAGTTTAGCACCTTGATAAAATGGTAACACAGCTAATGTCAGCTAGCACCTGGAAATGATAATTTAGGCAACTCAGCGTAATGATTGGGCATGCCTATTTGACCACACCTCTCTAAACATATCTCCATTGAAGTTTTAAAATAGGCACTATTTCTTCTAAAGTATACTCGGTATCGTTGTAAAAAGAAACTGGCCTTAGGGCAAAGCTATTGTACAATTCTTGTATAAAAGAGCTTATAGAAAATACAGATTTTCTTGTGGTCAACAATGATAACATTTTATTACGTTATTTGTGTTATTTTGGTAGAGATAATATCTATTAAGATCGACAGCGGCAGATAACTTAACTTGACGTTTGGATATACAGGATGGCCCACGGAAAAGTAGCCCGCTTCCTATATCCAGCAGGCACCTCACTCTGAATTGGAGAAGGTCAATCCCCTTTCACCCCGTCTTGTGCTTTAGACAAGCAGTTCACTTGCTCATTCTTCATGTCACAATATGGGTAGAATTGGTGTTTTAGTAACGTTTGCAACTGTCAGATAAGGTCCTTCCTGTAAAAACATACTCTATTATAGGTGCGCCGGTCCATAGGGTCAGGTTTTGGCAGTGGGAAAGGGGTGGGGGAACCAATATATTATGGGTGATAAACTTCAAGAAGCTGTTTCTTTATTGATCCGTGCTAGAGGATTTCTTATTTCTTGAGATCTCGCCCCGTTTGTGTACACTCGCACACCTATCGCACATTAGTATACATCGTCTTGTTTGGATTGTCGGACGCGACATTCTCCATGGTATAATTAATTCTTGTTCCCCCATTCGCTTTTATGGTTATGTCCTCACCATTGAGCTAAGCCTGTTAGTTGCTGAATCCAGCGACAGAATTATTGGTCATTTTTCATATTTATAGGAGAATATTATTATTATTATTATTATTATTATTATTATTATTATGGCGTCTTACTACCCGTTCGGGTTATACGCACTTACGCTAATGTGCAATGGTAGGGTGATTGTGAGATGAAATGGAGGACCTACAGTTTAACGTGGAATCCGAACCACGGTAGAGGCCTGGCATTCCTCACATTCACAAGTTGTGATTAATACACGTCTTGTCAGAGGTGAAGGAAGGGTTTGGCAATCAGATAAATCTGTGCCGGGACCGAGGATTGAACCCCGGACCCTCAGCACAGAAGTCTGACACCTTACCCCTAGACCACCAGGTCACCTTATAGGAGAATAAAAAAAATTATGTAAATTGTCACGGCAAGATTAAATTTTACGCTGGCGATGATTACAGGAGTGATGGAAATTATGGCATTGAAATGTATTTTTATAATATTTTTATTTTATTTTAGGTTATTGATAGCGTGATTTCTTTTCCGGTGTTTCCTCAATTCAATCAACGAAGAACGAAATAAATAGTTGAGTAAAAAAAAAAAGGTATCTATTGAAAATACCGTGCTTCATTTCCTTATCGTGGGTTCAAAGATTTATTACTTAGGTTGATCATGGTCGTGGGCTTGATCGTTTGAACGTTATGCTTCAAACTATGATCAATCACCCTTTGAAAGAGTTTGGTTCGAATCCCGCTGGTGTCTAAGATGTCCTCAAAGGGTTCCAAAAGAAGTAAATGTACCAGTGATATGGCGATGCTTACGTGGTCTAAATGATCAGGTTGGTCAGCGCTGCGTGTATTTATATCCCTGTGACGGGAGGTTGAGGGTCAACCCTCGGCTGGTCGTTTAGGTTGCATTCAGGTGAAAAGACTCGCAAGATCACTGTTAACAGGAAGGATTGGGCTCGAATCTCTGGTCGGGTTCATATGGCGAGGATTTTTAAGTGATTTTCACTGTGATTCCATCTTCTCTCCTCGTAAATGCAAATTAATTTTCGCTAATTTATCAGTCGTTAAATACACTTGCGTTGAACGACAGAAGAAAATTATATTTCAGACGTTAAAATATTACCTCTAAAATTAGGTTTGTTATGCGTAAATGGCAATCATTTTAATCATACTTTTTCAGGAGAAATCGTGTGAAAACAAAGGCCTATTCCCATCCCGATTAAAACAAATTGTTTGGCCGACATTAATTTTATCTTTGGCTTTGACTAGCATGAATATCGCTGAGATACAAACAAATCCACGGTGAATTTGCTACGTCTGTCGATATCTCTTCACAATTATGTGTCTGTAATCTGTAATTATCCTTGTCCCGTTTCCGTTCTACGGATTGGTGGACTGTTAGGACCGCGTAGCAATTTTTTTTTTATCCAACCCATGTCAAGGTTGTCTAGTTACGGACATGAATTAATATTTTTGCTCCTATGACGTGCTTGTGATTACAAACCCCTTTTACGATTAATTACACACATATATATTAGAGTAAAAGTGTACCAAGTCAATCAAACTTTGAAGAACGATTTACTTTGTGATTGCTTGTAAAGTGTAATTTCAAGTTCCCAAGTATCACGTACTTCAGCTAAGATGGGACACCTTTCTTCGACTCTTGTGTTGTTTTTTCATTGTGACCTCTTCGTGTTCAATCAAATAGTTGAATAGTTGTTGTAGTTGAGTCTATAGCTTGAAATTATAGGCATCATAAAGCAATAAAACGTGATTGCTTTATTTTCTCTCTGTCTTTTGGACAATGGACAATCTCTGGACTTAGAGGGGCGAGTAGAAAGGACTTTTCACAGAAATGACTTCACCTTCATAACTTTTAAAAACTGAGGGATTAGGTTTTTTTTTATCGCACTTTTATACTAATTTTAACTGTTTATATTTTAGATGGTTATAAGAAGTGAAAAATATTTACACGAAGATAAGACGTTACTCTTGCGATAGGATTAATTGGCGATGACGAAGAACTCGAGGTTTGAGTCAATGTAAGATGTACTGAGGTTTTTATTTATCAAAATGGTTTTCCACTCTTCCTCCACAAAACACCAGCAACACTTCTTTTAAATTCTGATTCTCTTTTTTAGTGCAAATATGCGGATAGCCTGAATGGGTAGTAAGACGTGGTGCAGGTAAATAAAAGTCACACTATCAGTTAAAGTAAGTTTGCTACCAAGGGTCTAGAAAAGTGTATTTTAAGAGGTCTGGAACCCCTCAAGGAATTTGGTAAATTCCTGCTTGGAGGAGGTTCGTATATACGTCTAAAAACATTTATTGACTAAAGGTAAAATAACATTTTCTTAACCCCCACTTGTTTGATACACACGTTGACTGAAATATGTGTGTGTTTAGAAAGTACACGTGAGATACCCAATAAAAAATTGATGCTACACTTTAACCCTCCTCGCCGCTGACAAAGTGTTGATGGTCCCTTATAGACAGTAGCGTCAATGACCTGGTTCGTACACACACACACACACACGTACGCATGTGTGTGTGTGTTTGAAGCGTTGACCGCTTCAAGTATTCTGGCTGCATATTATCTTGAACAAAGGTGATAGATACTGTCGTGGCTGGGCGAGTTTAAAACTCAAGTCGTCTTCTTCCTCAGTGTTCCTATTTCTGATCGCGTGTTACATATTTGAGTGGTTTCGAATTAATCTAGAAAGTGCAAACTTCACTATTTTTATAATATATTGAGCACTTTAAAAGGTGCTAGGATAGTCGAGCAGAAATTAATAACCGCCAGAAACCAAGTGGGTCTATAACCTTCCTAGGTAGAGTGGTTTGGCGGTAGGATGAGAAAAATAAAAATACAATACAATATGTGTTGTGATCCCCCACCCTCCTATTAAATCACATCATCATTAACTTTTAAAAGATTCATTCCACGCTCCAATACCAATAATTACCTTTGTTTTATGGGCATTAGAATAATAATAATAATAATAATAATAATAATAATAAATCGTATTTATTTGTACGACATTAAAGCCAGCGCCTTTTCTTACACTTAACCAATTTAAGTCTAAATGACCAACCAGCAGAATATCTAGATTTTTGAACTTTTCAAAGTGAAAAGTGTCAACTTTTGCACTTTGTTTACAAGTCTATATGATGTTTAGGGTAATAGAAAATAGATTTGTGTTCATTCCATTAAACACCAAACTCGTTAACTATTAAATGTTTTATTAATATTTAACCTAAGACCAACCCATGATGGCAATATCTCAGCTACCTAGGCAACCCTCGCCCAGCCAAACGTGTCGATTGCTTGAATAAAAACCTAGTTTGGATCTATCTGATTTTACCCTTCAAATTCTCACTTCTGGAACTTATTTTCACAATTAAAAAGGTCCTTAATTTGTTCTCATCCGCAGTTCTATGTATGATGTACTTAGCATGCTTTGAATGGAGGGAGCAAGGTGTACAGTTCACATAATTACTAGTAAATCTATTTAATTTTAGACTTAAACAAATATACAGGTTGTCAATCTCGGATAGTAAATTTTTTTATTATTATCTACTTAATTTTAAGTTTATTTGATATACATTCATTTAAGAGTTATTTGCTTTAATAAACAATTTGTTTAATATAATAATAATAATATTTAGCACAGCGTCTTACTACCCGTTCGGGTTATACGCTTAAGTACTAATTACACTAATGGATTAGGAATTGGGAGGGTTGAATTTAGAGGAAGTGAACCCGCATTTGCGTGGAGGGAGAGTGGAAAACCATTTAGGAAAAACCATCCCCAGTTCACCCGAACGAGATTCGAACCTCGATCTCCCCGTCCTCGGCGGTCGAGCTCAACACGACTTGCGCGTTAGCCAACTACGCCACCGAGGCGGGTAATTTGTTTAAACTCTCTTATATATTTTTATTTATTCTCTATCTTTGCGAAATTGGCAAAAATATGCAAAGATTTTGAAATAGCGCAAAGTTATTTTTGCCTTGCTAAGTTGTTTTTATCTGACAACCTGTCAACGCGCAACAATAACAAGTAGTGCTATCTTCATAATTCACCAAGTAAAGTATACAAGTGGCCTTGCTTTTTCATATAAAATAAATATTGTTGTTTTGACAAAGATATATTTGACACTATTTTGATTAGTGGAGATAAGATTACGAATACTTGGATGTGAAGTCTGGCATTAAAAAAAAATCTTTCTCAAAGGTTACAGGCATTTTTATTTAGCAGTTTGTGGATTGTCACAGTCCACTTTTCATATGAATGACCTTTTAGAAAATACAAACATTATTTTTGTGGCCTAAACTTGTTACATATTATTTTATACTATTATTTTACTATGTATTAAAAGTGGCGGTAATAGGCCACATGAATTGGCGTATGAATACGTGAAAATATATCTAGAAACTATTTAGTGGTCTCTTAAGGCTATGCCTTTGAAAATTTAAAGGACGGTCTAGAGAATAAGATATTTTTTTTATGGTCATCAATGCTAACATTTTACTATAGGATTAATATGACTAGTATTTTATATGTATTGATAGTATTTATCTAAGGTGACCGTTGTAGATTATCTGACTCGTCGTACGAATACATTCTAGTTATTAAAGTTACTTTTGTAGCTGTATTCTTCTAGAATCCTAATATTATTCATAGCTCAGGACCAAAAGACCCCCCTTCCTCCTTCTTTTTATATTATTTATTCTCTTGGTAATTTGGTCACGAGTATTTCAGTATGTATGTTAAAACAAAATCACGTAAGGATTCACATTAACCTAGATAGTCAGTAACAACGTCAAAATTCTTACGTGAGGGCTTTTTTTTCCACCCTCCCTCACTTTCTTGAGAGATAAAAAAAAATCTGTGTATATTATTGCTTTCCTGTACTAGTAAGGATAATGCTCCAGGATGTAAAAATAACGTACATTTTGACCTCTATAGAGGCTCCATTCTCTCTTATATAATAATATTTAGCACCGCGTCTTACTACCCGTTCGGGTTATACGCTTAAGTACTAATTACGCTAATGGATTAGGAATGGGGAAGGTTGAATTTAGAGGAAGTGAACCCGCATTTGCGTGGAAGGAGAGTGGAAAACCATTTAGGAAAAACCACCCCCAGTTCACCCGACCGAGATTCGAACCTCGATCTCCCCGTCCTCGGCGGTCGAGCTCAACACGACTGGCGCGTTAGCCAACTACGCCACTGAGGCGGGTTCCATTCTCTCTTCAGGTGAATAAAGTTCGTCTTTATCGTCTTGTGTTTTTTTGGATTAGTCTAGGCCTAAGTTGCTGATGGCACGAATGTGCAGCAAGTCACGTGAATTTGAATGAAGAAAAAATATTTAAGGGGAAGTCTTAAATATTGTCTGCTTACCTTGAGAAGGGTACGGGAAATTTCTTGAAATCAATAGTAAAAAAAAAAATTGTTTCGTTTTTTTATTTTTACAAATACCTTTTAATACTTTTGAACCAACTGCATTAAATATTAGATAACATAAGTGTGAGGGATTAAATATTTTGGTTCATCTAAACTAGAAGTGTGTTGTTTGGTTTGAATACATTTTGGCGCGTAATGCCTTAATTTTGCGTGTTTTCAAAGTATCTCCCACGCTTAAGGCTCGTATTTTCACAGTACCTCCCATTCCTAACGCTCGTGTTTTCAAAGTATCTCCCACTCCTAACGCACGTGTTTTCAAAGTATCTCCCACTCTTAACTCACACGTGTTTGTTTTCAAAGTATCTCCCACTCTTAACTCACACGTGTTTGTTTTCAAAGTATCTCCCACTCCTAACTCGCACGTGTTTGTTTTCAAAGTATCTCCCATTCTTAACGCACGTGTTTTCAAAGTATCTCCCACTCTTAACGCACGTGTTTTCAAAGTATCTCCCACTCTTAACTCGCACGTGTTTTCAAAGTATCTCCCACTCCTAACGCACGTGTTTTCAAAGTATCTCTCACTCTTAACTTGCTCTACACGTGTTTTTAAAATATCCCCAAGTATGACTCGCCGCAGTCGGCTTCATTTCATATTCCACGTTAGTTTTGGAAGCTGTTCGTTGAGACAAATCTCCCAATCTAACGATAGACGGGCCCGCTGCTGCTTGCCTTATAAGTGTATGATTGTCCGTGTGTGGATGTATGCTTGAAGATTGACGTCTTCAGATTAGAGACGGCCTCTCGGCTTGGAAGAAGAGAAGGTCAAAGGTTTTTTTTACAGTCGGACGATGTTATTTGGTAGCAATCTCGGTGGTTTATTTGAGACTCGGATATCTATTGTTTAAAAAAAAATCCATCGAAAAAATTAGTAAATTTACTCTCTTTAATTTAGTACTAGCTAGATTAGTGTGTATGTGTGTTCCACGTATTACTGAACTAAGGTAGAATTTATAAGACGCGTACCCGCCCTTACGTGGGTATAGAGCTGTAAACCTTTTAGAAACCGTCTCAGAAAACCCAGATGAGATTTTAACCCCGAAAAAAAGTTCACAAAACATTGTATGGTGTTTAATTATATTTTAGTTTTTTTTTTAATTTTTGTACTTTTAACACCAAGGCTATCAGAAATGTAATCTACTCATAGGAATTGGAATGTAATTAAGATAAAATGCGCCCACGTCAGATTAAAAGAAGATTATAAAAAATTCACACACACACACAAAAGAGCATATGAGAATGAAATAATCTAGACCAGTGATTCCCAACCTTTTTTGTTTGGAGGAATCCTTGAAATATTTCGAAAAATCTCGAGGAATCCCTACCTGGCTGACATATAATAGATTCGACAGGGTTAAATTAAATAAAGACATGTAAAGCAGTAAGGTTAGTAGTAAATAATAATTAAATCATACTTTTGAATAAAATATTACACGAGTATTTACTGCATTTATTATTTAGCTTACTAATATTACTGTTAATAAAACTAATACAAAACATTTTCAGTTTATATCTGGCTTACTGGTTATAAACAAACTTGGTGTATATATTTTGTAATAGTTTTGTGTTATTATAATGTATTTTTATAAACTTGTTAACGAAAAAAACAAGTTCTATTTGGTTTTTTATTATAATTCATAACTGAAAATAAAACACGTTTCAATAGAATAAAAATTATTCCAACTGTCTCTTAATTTAATGTGAAACTTGGTTTGATTTTTTGAGCACTACACCTTAATTCGCGGTCGCATCTTTGATAGGACACACAAAGTTCTTCTTCCCAGACAACAGTCTATTCCTCTGTTTGGTTTTTATATTCAATTAAACACGAAAATGTTTGCTCACACAGGTACGATGTTGAAAATTGTAGAAATATGTTTATATTATCTGGAGATGGCAGGAAACTCTGTTTACACTGATATCCAAAACATATCTAATGACAGTTCATTAAATTTAATTTTTAGTGTGCGATCATACTTCAGTTCAACCAATTATTGCTGTTCTTCTTCCTGCAGGCTGAGTAAATTTTCTGAACTGATTGGAGAATCTGTGAAAGGTTTCCTGACCCAATCATACTCTTCAAATAACAAAGAAGGGAAGTACTTGGCAATATTTTCAGCCAGAAATTCCATATGCCCGTAAATCGGGGGCATAACGGTTTCACGGGGGTTGTCAGTTGTAGTGATCTGAAGATGAGAAAATAGGGGTAACATTTCAAAATTACCTTTAGAAAGATGTTTTTTTCCAAACACCAATTTTATTTATGAATGATATAAGTTTGTCTGTACACTCAAAATATTTTCCTTGGGACCTTGCATGTTGCTGTTCAACTTATTTAGGGTTCATAAATATCTGCCAGGTATGCTAGTTTCAGAAGTCACGATTCGTCCTCAAGATAGTTGGAAAAATAACGTTTATTGTTTTCTCTGAAGAAAATCTGGAGCTGCTACTATCAAAGATAAATGATAACATACGATTGACGCGAGTAAGAAAACAAACATAGCAGTGTGGGCCCCACACTTCAGCCGTATTTAAAGAAAATGCACCCTAAATCTCTCTCGTTTCTTAAATAATAACTATCAAGCAAATGTCTAACCAAGCTAAACTTTCAAAATGCTTCTTTGTTTTATTTATATGTCACGTTGAAACCTTAATATTTTAATTTGTTTCTTGATCTAAAAAAAAAGGTGGCAGGTTGCACTATTTTTTCGAAAGCTTTTGCAAATTCTCGCGGAACCCCGGACACGGCCTCGTGGAATCCCGGGGTTCCGCGGAACCCTGGTTGAGAATCACTGATCTAGACTCTCACCCTGCAGTAGTTCTAACTCTTTGACCTCGCCTTCAACGAAAATCAAGTGAAATATTAATTAAATTATTCACAGGTTTTACTATAATTTTATTTATTTCTATAACTTTCATCAGAAAAGGCCTAATCGCAACAGTAACATGACTAAATCATTTAAAAACATATTTTAAACAGTATCAAACTTATAATTTCACACCTTTCAGGGCTCATAAAACCCATTTGTTACATTAGTTTTTAAGTAAATATAGATACAAAGAAAGCTAAAAAAAAAGTATATAAAACGGTATCCTCCACTCTAAAACTCTTGACCAAATGCTACTTTCATTAATTTTTTAAATAAAATTTTAAGTTATGATAGCATCTACTGGTTTGAATCTACTGCTGGCATGTTTCGTGTGACTGACTCTTAAACGCACGCTTACTCCTTCTTCCTGGCCTCTGAATAGAGTGCGTGGCATTGGTAACATTCCACGGTTATCTAAAGGGAAACCACTTTGAAACGTAATTAAACTTTACTCTTACACATATCCTGCATGTGAGACTGAAAAATAAGAATATCCAATATATATATTTTTTAAAGACGTTACAATGACCCTGTACTTGAAAACTGGTTCCGGAGCATTGAAGTGACAATTCTTTGATACCTCGAGAACCAATATCAATTCAAACCCTCTTTAGGGCGTGTTCTATCGACATCCCTAAACAACCTCTAATTAGGTACTCCATTAGACTTATACTGTCATTCAAACAAACGTTGATCGACCGGAATTCCTACTGAATTACTTATTTCCTAATATATATAAGATCGTACATAGCTAAATTGTTTCTGTCCAGGTGTCATTTATACATGTAAGTACAGTCCGATTTTGTACGAAAGGTCTTTAAGAAAAAACAAACCCAATTCCTTTCCTGCTAAAAATTTACCAACGTTTGCGTGAAGGAAAATTAAAACCGTTTAGGAGTAAACAAACCAGTACACTCATCCAGGATTTGAAACCTTACCTTTGCGTGTTTGACAAACCAGACCAGATAAGCTTGAAGTTTAATCCGTGTAATTGCTCACTTATTTATTTTTGTGGTATAGCCCTATAAAATCTAAATATCAAGTTTGAACAAAGTCCATCAAACCGTATTCGGTCCGTGGCCAGGGACAAGACTAACAGACAGGCAGACATGAGGCAGACAGAATTGTAAAATCCACTTTTTTGAGTTTGTGGTCACATAAAACGTAAAAATTCGTCATAATGTAGATATAATTTTTTTTCACTATCACAATACTTTCTCTTTGTATGAAAAGTAAAAAAGAAGGCATTTATTTATAATGATGAATAAAAAAAATCCAACTAAATACTGTACCGGTCTCCGAGTAGAATTGTTTTCATTTCAAAAACCCGAAAAATGTGTTAGTGTCCAGCATTTATCAAAATGTACTCCTAACTTCCTCGCGCCCCAGCATAATTTGTTTCCATGTGACAGCTGTTTCCAGCCTAATAAGACTGTACGTGCTCTCAGATTGGTCACAACTATTCTCCATGACAAGTGGAAGTAGGGAGACATGTAATGTTTTTGATGGGGTGACGCAACTTGTTTCTGATGGCTTCATTCCTGGTCGTGCTTCGCCTTGTTTTCAACTTTGCTGTCTTATAGCTAACATAGTTGATGTGCAGCAATGTATATATCAAAGGAATGTACAGCTTCACATTTGATTATTATGCTAAACGACTTTTAGAGACATCATTTCTTGACAGCACGTTAAATTTATGCTTGGAAAAAAAATTACTGTCTTAAAAAATTGTGTGTTTCTAAACCAGACCCCAGAAGGGATTTATTTTCAATCTATGATATGCTCTAAGATGTTCAAGAAGGTAGATGTGTGTCCGTTGATTGTAAAGCTGCCCTCTTCCCAATTATATGAAAACATAGACTGAACGTTATAATTAAATAAAACTACCTTATTGATTAATTAATTAACACTCTTAAATTAATTTCAATTTTTGAAACTGTCAAGCTTTAATTTTGTTGGCCACTCATGAAATAAAATAATTTGGATCAAACTATAGGTATAAGCTAACAGTTGCAATTATCCTCGTGTCAAAAATAGGTATAAATTACCTAATGTAAAAAATATGAATAAAACATCTCACAGAATCAGAAAGGTTTGTAGATTTTCCCCCTCCAAGTAAGAAAATTCAAATTAAAATGACAATAATAATTGTGTTAGTATAAATAATGATTTGATTTACAGTACAAACTGAAGTGTGTAGGAATAAAAAAGGGTTTCTTTTTTAGGATGATAAAACCTAATTTGAATGGCTTTTTTTTTTTTGCGAGGTCGGGTAGAAGTCCACAGGAGCGAATTCAATCAAAATTAATCATACCTATAATAATAATACTGTCCTTGTATTAACTCATTTAGTTCAAGGAACGTTCTAGAGAATATGTGGTCACGAGCCTGTTTTATTCGTTTTTAATATAACGTATGTAAATAAGATTCCTTGACAATGCGTTACATAATCTGCAAGCCTTCTTTGATTTGATCTTACGTGAAACTATTTATTTGTGAGATCGAACCTACTTCCTTCTAACGTTTTAAAACTAGAGCTTGGGGTGACCTAATTAAACTAATGTACATAACCTAACACTTGTGAGGTCACGGGGCAAAGTACAATAGGATTTTCCATGTGTTTTGTGTGTGTGTGTGTTTCACACGACACTTGTCGGTAGGACCCGCTTGTCTCTTCGAGCCTTCCGGTTCGTCATCCGGACAAGTTACCAGACATTACCGTGATTACCTTTTTACGCAACTTGTAGTCCCCATGTACCTGCGCCATCTCCGTTCACATAATCCTCCTAGAGAGAGTTGGCACAACCGGGCTACGCAAAACACGTTCGTAATGTAACTCGGTGGCAACCATCGCATTCCTGTTCTTTCAGAAGACGAAGGCCATGGACAATGACTGGAGGCATTACTTGCCCACACCTCGTGGGATATACCATTTAAAATGCCTGTCACACATCGTGCAGAGAAACGGGTGCATTGTAATAACGTGCGAGGTTGAACATGAATCTTGATGACATTGGTGTTGTCTTCTGATCTTCAACTTAACAAATAAGTTTAAGAATTGACCCAAGTTAATCTCCCCTGTAATAGATTTAAAGGCCTACGAATATATATCTAATATCATCAGTGTGTAAAGAAAAGATTGCTTATAATAATAACCAATACAACCGTTTCAATAAATCGGTAGTAAATTTTATGAAATCGGCCACAAGGACTGATTTAAAATTATAACTATCCATACCACATCAAGAATATTTATACTACTGAACTCAAATGTTTGAGCGCTAACCATTTGATTCTTACCAACTCAAATCTTAGATGCTTATAGTATGTAAACCAAATTAAAATATGCCTCGGACATAAATATGAACGCTCATATTGTTATCACTTGCCAAAACCGTTTATTTGACTCTAGTTTGTAGATTATTGTCTCCAAAATGTTTAGTTTAACTATCTTATAACACATCGTCACAGGCACTAGCGAGTAAATTAAGCCTAATGCTCAGCAACCCCTATACCAGATTTCTAGAACGTGTGTAGTAGAGTCGAGAGAAGATAAGGAGAATGCAGATACTTCTGCAACTAGCTAAACATGCTTCGGCCACGATCAAAACTACAAAGTGCCTTGAATTACAATTACAAAACCCTCAAGTAACTTATAAATAAAAACCTGAGGAAAACTCTGGAATTGAGTGGCTCAACCCCCTCCCCCCCATCCCTTCACCAAACTCCATTCTCAATTCCCTATCCATCCCACTCATTATTATTATGATTATTATTATTATATTTTTTCATCGCATCTTACTACCCGTCTGGACTTAAAACATATTAATCACGCTAGTGGGGTAAGGATGGGAAAGGTAGAATTTTTTTAATGAGATGTTCTTTCATTTACTAGGAGAGCGTGGGAGAGCATCTAGGAAACTAAACTCACAGTACACCCGGTCAGAATTCAAAACATACAAGATGATTCAAATATTAAATCCGCGTGCCCACCGATGCGGATCTTAAGGTTATTAAAATGTTCTTCCTCCCCAACCTTGAAATAATGGCTAAGCCACTGGTAGAACACAAACGCGTTCTGTTTTGATGGCCGTCACAACACTTGTGTAAATAAACTTCCTTTGGAAAGTATCGCGAATCTCCTGCGTTTAAAATAAATGGCCGCGCCGTCGATTGGCCCCTCCCTCCCTCACCTCTGTCCGGTCCCGATCATTTCCCATGCCCTGAATTCCCCGCGTCCATCGTCGGCCGAAGAAGAACCGGTTCCGAGTTGAACTTGGTAGAGAGCGAGAGAGAACGCTATATAGCAGCCTCCAGTTCTATTTGTGGCTCATGTTATGCAATGAACTCCCTTACATACACGCCCACTTCTCTGTACCTTTTACCTTCTACAATGTTCCACGATGAAAGACGGCCACAGGCGACCTGTAGCGATATTGAGACCGCAAACAGTCCCACTGGAGAGCACGGAAAGAATGGATGGATGTTGAAGATGTTGATGCCAGGGGTTGTAAAAATGCTGGGTGCCACACATAATCCAGAAATACGCTTACCAACTCTGTGAAATCTTGGCGGCATGTTTTCTTCTTCAAACGGCGTGACCGTCGCTGTGTGGCCTGGAAGACTAACTCCAGTTCTAGGGGCATCAAGTACACTTTCGCAGATGTGCGAAGAACCAACTTTGGTGTATGATTAATATATTTGAAACATTTAACTAAATATGAAACATTTCGAGATATAATCAGTTTTAAGATATCAAATGAACAGTATTTTAACACCCAATACTGATTACATTAAATGACATCTAAAACGTAAGCATATTTAAATTGTGATATATCAGCATAATACATATTACAATGTACCTGATCTTTTCTCTTAAGCCTTTCTTTTTACTTAGATACACTTAATGGATAATTTACAACAGTAAAAACACCGACCATTTCCTCGCATGTTTTAAGCTTCGTTTCGACTTCGTTTCGCATCTGTAAAGTTATCTTTGGGTAACCCTATTTAAAAGTGTATATATATATATATATATATATTTATATAAAAATACATATATGTGTGTGTGTTCTGTTCTATGACAGGTCAATTGCCTGTCCTCTGACTCCTTCAGCTACCAGAATGTCGTGTGGGTCAGCTAAGGGCCTCGCGTGGCTCTATGATCGTGATTTGTAGCCCCCTTGTTTACGGGGCATGTTAGGTTGCGAACGCCCTCTCCTTTCGCCGCTTTCGTTCTTAATTTGTGTTCGATGGCGTCTCTACAGTAGACCGGGATACAGCGATAGTGCGGTTAGTAACATCGAGACCCGTGTCAATGACGCTCGAGCAATCCTTCATCTAGTTTGTTTTGTTGCCTGGGAGTTCTACAGCTTCCGAGGTCATTCTTGAGCTAGATTATTGCTTCTATACAATCTCACATACCTAACCATTTTAGCTATTTATAAGGACGTGTTTAATTACTCTACTTCTTTTATTACTCAACAATAAAGTTAATAGATCGGAACAATAAATAATGTATGTGTTACATAATCAATTTTACAAGATATCAATAAAATGTAACACATTCCAAAGAAGCACGAACCTCTTTATTAATTTCAATACCATAAAAGTTTAAATCCCTTCTTGAGCCACATATCTTTCTAAGCTCCTTGTTTTCAAACATCCTAAATCTCTTTTCTTCATTTAAGACCGTGCTTCAAAACCATATAGAGCAACCGGGAAAACTATTGTTTTGAAACCCGCCTCGGTGGCGTAGTCAGTTAACGCGCTGGTTTCATGTTGAGCTATACTGTCGAGGACGGGGAGATTGAGGTTTGAATCTCGCTCGGGTGATCTGGGGGTGGTTTTTCCTAAATAGTTCTCCACTCTCCCTCCACGCAAATGCGGGTTCACTTCCTTTATATTCAACCGTCCCAATTCCTAACCCATTAGCTTAAAAAGTACTTAGGTATACAACCCGAACGGGTTGTAAGACACAGTGCTAAGTATTATTATCGTTTTGTATAATTATTCTTAGTTTTACATTTCTTGAAAGAAGGCGATATTTCAACAAATTACTGACCCGATAGCATGTAGTATTTCTTGACTGTGTTATTTCCTAATTTCCACTCGAATATCGTTATCGCTGGTTTAAATAATTGTTCCTAAATATTGAAACTCTATCTGTTCTGTAATAGTATTCTTTAAAAGCTATAATTTTATTAATAGAAGCGATCAAAATCGCGTTGTAGTTTAAGATCTTATTAGTGCAAATGAACAAAAACATTCGACTAGAAATTATCTAAGTTTTATTTATCGTCTTATTTTATTGCATAAAAAAAACCACAATTTATCCATGAACTTTAAAAAACAAAACAAAAAAAACACTACAGGATGGAGTTCGTTCACCTTGAACAATAAATTAAAACTGATGATAACGTTACCCTTTGTTTCTCATCGTGACAAAGAAACGCTTCAATGACTTGATCGGAACTCTACAATTTAAACCGAATTAAAACTTGAAGCATTCCATCAATTTGTCTACCTTCCGCCTCCCAAACTCCTAAAAGTAAAAAAAAAAAAAATTTACAGTGACACACATTTTTCTTAAGGCAATAAATAATAGTTCTGGTACTACCCAAACATACAACGTTTGATTTAATTATAATGTGTTATCAATAGGGATATTTAATCGCAAGGGGACATTTTTTATAAATCTTTGTAAAAATAAACTTTGTGTGTATAACCTTTTAAACGCAGGTCTACCGTCCTTCTTTTTTTTGACTAAAAATGCAACGATTGGTTAGTTTCGCTATACTAACCTTCTCCCAAATTTAAAATTTAACAAAGATTGTCGCAACACTTGTTATTTCGCTACTATAATTTATACAACCATATACTATATTTTATATGGATTTTAACGTGTATTTTATAAACGAAGATAACAACTACTCCACACTAGTGATATCAGTGATATTAATTCAATAGTGATTGCTTAGAAGTTTAGATTGGCCTGAAGAAATAATAAAAAAAAACATTTTGCAAAGAAAACTACACTAAAATATTTTTTTATTTGCGATCAACATTGATAACATTTTACTTTATATTAATATTATTTTATAGGCATTGATATTATTTATAAACAGTGACAGTCCGAAACATGACTTTACATATAAACATCTAATTGGTAACGTTTATAACTGTCAAAAGGTTTCGTTCTAAGTTACAGAGCTAACCAATGTCTAAACAGTTGTGCGCATGCGTGGAAATATCATTGACCTCCTTTTTTAAATTATATATTCTTCCTGTAAGCACCGCATCTTACCACCTGTTCACTTTATACCCATATGTACTAATTACGTCAATGGGTTGGGAATAAGGAATTAGAAACGTTTGATCTAGAGGAAATGTACCCGCATTTGCGTGGAGAGATAGTGGAAAACCATCTTGGGAAAACCATTCAACTGGGATTTGAACCACCTATATTCCTTTTGTCAGTGGTCTGGTATATTACGAGGTGACGCCTTAGACCATGTTTCCACCGAAGTAGGCTATAGAAGAACTTGATCGGACAAGTATGTTGTTAAGTAACAACAGCCCATAGTCTTGGATTATCTTTCCAAACAATTATTTCCCAGCAGTTTAGTTTCTTCATAATGGAAGAAGTGTATGGCAAGTAATACGTACCATATTTTGTCCCCGTTGTATATTATTAGTATTTTGGTAGGTTGGCCCTTTTGAAAGAATTATAATAGAATTCTTGTAGGAAAAGGGGCTTTACATAATGTCCTTCATACCAAAATCCTATTGTAGAAGCGAATAATGGCTCATACCAAAAAAAGATAAAATCTTCTATACATTATTTTTCTCCACCCACAACTACATCATCCATCCCCGCGCCGCCACATCTTCTTGGGCACTAGAGTTTCATGTTTAGTTTTACCAATCGTATTACTAATATTAATAAAAAAAATATTAAAATAATGACCCTCTTTGATAGTCAACTGATCCGAGGAATTCCGTTCGGGTGTTGCGAGGGGGTTTCTTTCCTCATTTCCACTCTCCCGCCACGTAAATGCTGGTACACTTCCTTTGAATTATTCCTTATTCATCCCTAACACAGTAGAGTAATAGTATATATGCGTACAACCCATACGGGTAGTAAGACGTGGTGCTAAAATAATGTATCAACAACAATAATTCAATAATAAAAATAACCGCGTGGTCTACCGCGCTACCCTCGCAGTAAACTAATCTGCCGATGACGGGGAGATGAGGTTCGAATCCCGGTCGGTTGCACTGAGGCTGTTTTTTCAAAAATTGTTTTCCACTCTCCCGCCACGAAAGTGCGGGTACACTTCATATTAATATAACCTTCCCAATCCCTAAAACTATTAGCGTAATTAGTACGTAGGCGTATAACCAAAACGGCTAGTAAGATGTGGTGCTAAAAATAATAATAAAAAAATAGCGTGCAATTGACATGGTATTTTAGAATCTGGATGCTTTCTTTATGCCCTGAGCTTAAAAACGTAACGGCTAATAAGTCGGCATTAAGCTGATGGCTATTTCCCTATTTAATGAATAGTAATTTACAATTTTTGGAAGTGTGTGAAAAATAGCGACCAGACAACTGTGAAGACAAGCCTTTAAAACAGCTAGGTTGTGTAGAAACGGAAGAGTCAGAAGTGAGCAAGATTTCCCCCTCTCCTTGCCGCTATTAACGAATTAGTGCGCGGGTGTGAAGACAATTGAAGGAAGAACATTAATGAAGAACAAGGTCGCCGTCCGTCTCAGGAACAACGGTTTCAATTAAAACTGTAGCGTACTCGTTTCCTTCGGGCCCCGCTATACGATTAATTATAACTCCTCAGGGAATTCATGGCACAGTGTTGCCAGATGAGATATTTTAAAATACGTTAAAAAATAATATATATGCATATATACACTTATTCTATGCGTTACTTTCTAAAGTAATATTTTTGTATCTAACGACGTTGTCTACTACGTGAATTCGAGCCTTTTTTTGATAAGCGGGTGATATCTAAACTTAAGGTACCTAATTATTCTAAACACACTGACGCCATCGTACGAAATAGAAAGAGAGGGAAGAAAATAAGGCGTTTATCCTGCGAGGCCTTTGTTTATCGGCTGAAAAACTTTCCCTCTTCCGTTGACGAGTGTAAACACTCTTCTCTTTGCGCCTGGATAGCATGGGCGTATTACAGTTGGACGACGTATAACTGTTATGTTTAAAAGGGCATATTTAAGCCCACATTACAGTTAGGCCACATGTTCCTTCTTGGGAATTGTAAACAAGGCGTACTGGTGTAGTAATTTGCCCACGGCTGTTGTGGTGCGTCATTTAGTATGGTTGTAAATGTTTTCTAAGGCTGAGCGAAAAACAGCAAGTGAACGATAATAAGACACAAAATGCTAATCTAACCTAGCCTAACCTAACCAAACCTAACCTAAACAAGCCTAACCTAATATAAGGCCAAAATATTGGTGGGGCCGAATTCATATCTACCTGCAGGTCTATTAACTGTTATGGTCCTCTTGGACAGTCAACATGGCCCAACTAAGCTATGACGACAATCCTCCTGGTCAGTGACCGTGACCCAACTAATTTATGACGATGATCCTCTTGGTCATTGATCGTGATCCAACTAAGTTATGAACTTTTGGGACAAAGGGTCCTGTGGGTTAACTATTATGCGCCGGACAACTTTGCCATTATATTTCTCTCGTTTCCTATTGTAGAATTACATCTTATTCCATGGACTTTTTTAATCTACATCCTGGCGGGAAGATTCCTACAAGCCATTTTCGTGAATAAAACGATGAAAAATAATAATTGTGTAAGCTATACCGAGGTAAAACCGGTGCTAATATTTTATTATTAAATTTGTAACTGTAAACCATTTAAAACTATTTAAAATTTCTATTGTTTCACTGTTCTTTCTTTAAAACCCACCGAAAAGAATCTAAATACATCAACCTGGGAAATCCTTTTTTGACTTACAGCTACGTCACAGATAGGTTACTTCCTTGTAAGTGACAGGGAAAATACTCTAGATTGGAGGAAAATGAATATAAAGTCAATTTGTGCGCGTATCACTTCTTTTACCAAATTTGAAATGGGAAATAAATTATCTTTGAGCTTATTGCATCTTATGAAGAAAAAAAATCCGTGAGTTTTGAGTTCCATTTCCTGGGCTTTAATTTTGAAATTCCATACAAAAGTAATTTCGTCTGACCGAAAGTTCTAGTATAGGCTAATCTATAATACTTCGGGGGGGGGGGGGGGGGTGAGCATCATTTGGTTTTAAGCTGTATATATTTTCTCTTATCACTATAGTAAGAAACCTTTTGGTCGGAAAACATTTTTTTCTATCAACATTGATAAAATTTTACTATATTATTAGTGTTATTTTAAAGGTATTGTTAATATCTATCAACACTGACATCTAAATCACATGAATTGACTTATGAATACATGAACGTAGATATATTAACTCTTATAACTGTTAAATAAGTTTCTTCCTATGAAAAATGGACTGTACTACTCGTCTACAAGACCCAATTCTCTCTCGCTACCTATTTACATACCTTCCTTTGGCAAGGTCCTCTGTCTTTATTCGCAGCACAGTGGAAAAATATATGATTGATGAAATTGGTAAGCTTGCACACACCCGTCTTCTCTGAATGGCAACACTGGGACCTTTTGCACAGCGCCGTGCGCCTAGTGCTGCGACCTGGCGGCTGCGTCTTGCGTAACAGATGGAATAACCTATCATTACAAGAGATATAAAAATAATCGCGGACAGCAAAATAATAGAGACAAGGGGAAATGTGGCTGGTTCTTGCCTCCCCCCCAGCCCCCCTACAGTATGTTCCGACGAGGAAAGGAATGTTCCCTACTGGTAAACTTCCGCGTGTAGCTCGTGTCGTCATAAAACTTGATGAAGCATGGTAGAGTCGCGTGTGTTCAACCTCAATGACACCGATTCAAGGTAGAAAAACTTTCAAACCGTGTAGGAGGGTCTCCTTGAGTTCAGACCTAACGATTACACTCCTAAAGTGTAGCAGTGTTTTATTTTATGTACCTTTCTTGCTCACTTTTCTCTAGGGGAGGGATGGGGGGATGGATAGAGAGGTAGAAAAATAGAAATAGAGGGGTGGGGAACGGGCTAGATAGAAATAGGAAGGAAGCGAGCTTATTGAGGTGAGAAATAGGGAGAAATATATAGGTGAGGAGAGAAATATTGAGAGCGATATAGGTGATGATAGAAGTATTAAAAAAGAGAAAGACAAGTAGAGATGTAGGGGGAGATAGATTGGTGAGGAAAGAAGTAGGGGGCGAGAGAAAAAATGATTCAGTTTGAAATTTAGTTGACCATATGTGATTTATCACCGTGGTTTTCCCATCTACTAACCACGCTAATTTCGGGTGTGTTTACTCTAAATGAAGGGATGGAAGATGGGAAAGGGCGTGCCCCCTAAAAGTTTCTTGAATACATTATAAAAAATAATTTTAGTGGGGGAGGGGGTAGTAGAAAATAGAAATTTGACCTTTCCGGCTAACCGAAATGGCTTTATATGGAATTTCAAAATAGAAGCCCAAGAAATGGAAGAGATTAAAATGTATACAACTAATATTGTAACATTATTTTATATGTAGCTACAAGTTTAAATTTGACACATAAAACAACCGTAAAAGATAACCAAATGAATCTTAAAATTTCAAAATGGGAATGTGGGATCTGTCCCATTTTCGAAAAATCTGAAATTTCTCAAAAATAATAATCAGCCATAAAGGTCCTCACCCTTAAGACCTTAACAACCTAAGTTCCAAACGTTCTTCTCCATTAAAACCGTCAACAACCTTAGTTACAAACGTGCCATAGATATATGATCTTAGATGCATGCTCAAGTGTTATTATATTTTTAAAAAGGTCAAACGTTAGAAAGATGTGATGAACCTTGACAGTCATGTAGCCGCCCCCCTTCCCCCTGAATATCTGTTCTTTGACTTTTTGGAGGAAAATAAGAGTCTGTGTGTTGATGGACCCATTCTGGTTCACCAGTGGAGCTAGAAACAAGGACGCTCTGAGTCATGATTGTTCTACTTCTGTGAGTAGACATTTAAAAAAAATTTAAAAGTTGTTTTATTAGTAGTAGGATTATAAAACGTGACCTTGCTAGTGTATCTCGTCTTAACACAGATAAAGGAAGACAAGTGAAAGTCTTGATTCCCGCAATGACTTTTGTTCAGGCGCATTTCAGACTCCTCTTGCTAACTAACACGTTTCATCCGGCGCTAGCTAGCATTCCTCAGCCACTCTCTCGTAATGTTAACTTAGCTCTAAGTGATTCAACACGTAATTTATTTTATTGTTAGTTTCAAGCCGTTGGCGCTCCCATTGTAGCATTGTACTGGGCGCAAGCTGATCTTGAAAAAGCATACATCTCAGAGTTTTTTTTAATATGTCTGTGGTTTGATTCCTGTTGGTACGTGGGTGTAAATTACTCGGTTTAAAACCGGTTTCGATGTATTATAATACTATAGACTCTATTGTTTCAGCTCAAACCTCGATTTGTTTATAATTCTCGTGAGCAGTTCTTCATTAAATGCTTATTCATTTTTAATTATATTTTATGGCCTTGTTTTTTAATCGTTAAGTCTTATTAGTGTGCGCACTTTATTTCAATAGACTATAATAAACTAAGTCTAACTACATTTAACGGAGATTTATGTGTTCATAATTTCTAACTTTTTTTTTCCAAATCCTTGGGGAAGTAGCTGTTGCTACATTCGTTGGTAGAGAATATTTTGCATATGTTTAATGTCTGAATTGCACACAAAATAATGATTGGATACTTTTTATTACAAGTAGTAAACATTTATTGTATTTTGCAAGATTATCTTTCTAACATATGAAGCGTTTGGGGCAGTAAGATTCTATGACACAAAATAGTAATTCCGAGAAATTAAATTACCTAGTATGACATTGTGCTTCGAGCATTGGACTACTGGGCAAAAGTTGGGACCTAACACTAAACGGCATATCAAACGAAACTAATATTGTTGGCCAACATTTTGGAAAAAAAAAAAAAAGTTGTGCCAAGATGGCTGAGAGTTGAACATTGTTATCACACATTCTCATTATCACTAAACTTCAAGGAACACCATCATTATGACGAGCCTTCCTCACCCCCGAGCAGTAATGTTCACACTTTATTAGGACACTTGGCTCATGAACTTCATTATCCTCCTCCCGAAGTCTGCAACTTTTCTATATATTTTCCTATTGATACTTGACCTATTGTCTTATTCTATATAATAGGTCCTACCGTTCTACTTCATTTCCTACTTGTTATACTACTTACCTTTTTCTTAACTAACTACATCTGGAATTGTCCACCTCGGTGGTCTTGGGGTAAAAGTGCTCGCTTCAGGACCCATTGATCGTAGGTTCAAAACCAGCCGGGGTCGATGGATCTTTCTGTAACGATAAAAAAAAATCCGTAGCACAACTTCCTTCGGGGGGAAGTAAAGCCGTCGATCCCATGTCGATTGGTGCATGTATAAGAATCCTGGAAGGTGTTTGAAAATACCTTTCCTGGCATAATCGGTGGGCCCTTTCGCTCTCGCTCATAGAAATTCTCGTGCGCTGATATAATTAATATGTTCAGAAAGTGCACGTTAAATACCTCAAATAAAAAAATGCAACTGAAATTGGTTTCTTAATCTACCCTATTTTAAATTTAGCCTAGCTTATACCTATTACAATTTATTGCATTGACATTAGTGTTTGTACACGTTATACTTAAGTTGTTTTTGGGGTGTTGTTTTATTATTATTATTATTATTATTATTATTATTATTATTATTATCACCGCGTCTTACTATCCGTTCGGGTTATACGCACTTACGCTAATGTGTAATGGTAGGGTGATTGTGAGATGAAATTGAGGACTTACAGTTTAACGTGGATCCGAACCACGGTGGATGCCTGGCATTCCTCAAATTCACAAGTTGTGATTAATACACATCTTGTCAGAGGTGGAGGAAGGGTTTGGCAATCAGATAAATCTGTGCCGGTACCGAGGATTGAACCCCGGCCCCTCAGCACAGAAGTCGGACACCTAGACACCCCTAGACCACCGCGTCACCTTTTGGGGTGTTGATGTGCTATGAGTTTCGTCTGGTTGGCTGCACTGGGTGAGTACGTGGTAGTCTGCGACCGCGTTATGCATTGGTCGAGAACACTGGGTGGCTCTGGACCTCAAGTGGAGCTTTACAAGGCAGGATATGGGTGGGTCCGGGCCCGCCACAATCAAATAAATGTGTATAGCGCACTTAGGTATAGAGCAACAACATTTCATTTGAGACCCAATTATTTCCATTAATTCTTACAAATCTACGGGCTTAGTTTCTCTTTTACATTTGACTCATTGGTTATTACTTATATGTTTAGTTGGGTCTTGTTTCATTTTATTATTGGGTTTTATTGTTATTGTATTATATATATTTTTGTACAACAGATACTTCATCAGAATTATCCTTTGATAAGTACTAATTACCGTCGGTCGGCACAATTCTAAAGAATTTGACACTGCTGTGCCCCTTTGTTGCTCCACCCATAATAACAACCTTAATTATTGGTACAATTATGTTCTCTTGCTGGTGTCGTGTTGCGACTATTTCATTATTAGTATTACTATTTGTGGCGTAATATATTCAGTCATGCTCTTGGAAAATTTTAGATTCGGATTGCTGTATATGCCAGTCATTCTAGCGTGTTTTTATAGGTACTTTGGGGCTTTATTTTAATAATTAGGTAATGGTATTAATACATTGGGTGATATAAATAAAATAATATTTAAATCTCGATTTTTTTTCAAGTGATTGATTATTTATGAATATTTACTCAAGGTAGAGTAAATGCTTAGAGGTGTCAAAATTATTGAGTATTTACTTACTGATGTATGATTAAAACATCAAAGTTTCACAATGGAGAGTGAATAATCAAATAAACTATTTTTATAATTAAATAAATACATTAATTCCTAAGTCATCACCGCTGAAAAGGTAAATTCCTGATACAAATAAAAGTATTATATCGGATTTGATTCAAAACAGGCAAAATCTATGTAAAAATACGAGTATTTACTTTTGAGTATTATATTTTATATGCATATTAAAATAAGCACTTATTCAGACAAGTACAGATGTGGTTAGCTCTTTAATAATAGAGGGAGGCAGAATCGACCTTATTTTCTCTTTAATTTAGAAAATAAAACTAATGTTGTATCAACAATGAATAACACAAATGTTATGATAATAAACGTAATATAAAAAAGTTCTAAATCATGTATGCATTGCTTCAACGTGAATTGTTCTGTTTAAAACAAGTCACTTTTGTTTTTACGGTATTAAAACTGTTCCTTTTGATTAGATTATCTACGTTCTACCCCCTGTCTGCCCAGCTAACAATGTTCTTGCAGACAAAGGAGATGGACTCACGAGTAAATACTCTTGCTTATTACTCAGAATAAATAATCAACTTAATTCATATCTACTATTTTATGTTCTCTTATAACATGTTTATAAGAAGTATATCTTCTATTCCAAAATACATCCTATCAACCATTTGTACTTACAAACAGTGATAAGGACAGTTAAGGAGTAATTAAATATAATACTCACTAACAAAAAATTAGCGTAAGCCTACATCTAAATTGTTTTAAAACCAAATAAATGTTGTCTCTATTTGGCCAATGCGTCGTGGTCTGATTTAAAAACTTGGGCACATTTTTTTTAACACACTCCCTCCTCCCCCACGCTCCTACACGTATGCACATGATAGGATTCTTATAAGAGAGACTTTTAGAAAATACAAACTTAGATGTTTGCGGTCAACATTGATAACATTTTACTATATATTTAGTATAATTTTATTGGTATTGATATTATCCATCAATAGTGACAGTTTACTTTCTTCAGTGTTCGCACGGTCTAAGGTGTCACTTTCACTCTCGCAATAATAATATTTAGCACCGCGTCTTACTACCCATTCGGGTTATACGCTTAAGTACTAATTACGCTAATGGATTAGGAATTGGGAAGGTTGAATTTATAGGAAGTGAACCCGCATTTGCGTGGAGGGAAAGTGGAAAACCATTTAGGAAAAACCACCCCCAGTTCACCCGACCGAGATTCGAACCTCGATCTCCCCGTCCTCGGCGGTCGAGCTCAACACGACTGGCGCGTTAGCCAACTACGCCACCGAGGCGGGTCACTCTCGCAATAGACTGTCCTCCTGATGACAGGTAAATTGGGGTTCTGTGTATCCCGTTCGGGCGTACCGAGTCTGGTTTTTCCTACATGGTTTTTCCATTTTCCCTCCACGCAAATGTGTAAACACGTCCTACAAATATAGCCTTCCTCATCCTTAAAACCATTAGCGTAATTTAGTACATAAGCGAACAATCCCAACGGGTAGTAAGACGTGGTGCTAAGAAAATAGTCACCGTTTCATATCACATGACTTGATGTATGGATATAAATTGAAAATGGCTTTAGTAACTTTTATAACGGTAAAACAACCTACTCTCTAAATCGGACTGAAGCCGAGTAGGCCTATTTATAGTTTGTTACTTTTTGTAATATCCTTGTATACGATTGTATAAGATGGCGAGCACTCCGCCGGTAAGCTAGTAAATGTAAGTACAGCTCAATCTTGACAGGAAGGGCAGCTAGAAAAGTTATGAACTGCCTGCCTTCCTTGCTGTGGGCCGTGGATATTTTTCAGGGTTAATAACAGCATTGCAGGTAGTGATTTAAGACTGTCGTTTATTGTTAAAGTACAAACACTTTAATATCTCGTGACGTGTACGTGAGCGTGGCGGACGGCGACTCTCTGACTAGCCCGTACATACTAGGCCGTGTTGACTCTACCAAGTCTTAAGCGTTACTCCTTTTCTAGTTCTCCCCGTTCGCCTCAGGTGAACTCTCTCTCTGACCTAACACAGACCCTAGCGCTATAGTTGTCAGCGCCTACCGCCCAACGCACACGTCACAGTTACTAGATCTCCTTTCCTGTATTCATACGCTAGGTCATGTTACTTGCAGCTGTTAAGTTTGATAAATATTATCAATATTTATAAAAAACACTTATACTATATTAAAATTTTATCAATTTTTTCCGCAAAAAAAAAAGTATATATTTTTGATTTCTAAAAGGTTCTTTTTTTAAAAAATGGTACTGTAGGAAGAGTAAACGCCGCGGCCATTCCGATCCGGTCCAGCCAGTTTCTCATCTGGTATTCAACCTGAGCCGGCAGGTTGCTCATATCACCAGCCTGAAGAATACCAAACACACATCTAACTGCCGTCCAGGGGTATAAAACGATACACGCGGCACGCTCGCTTGCGTTGCAAGTAGGAATATTCCGAGGGAATTAAACCTGCATTTAATAAACAAACACACTCTGATTTCAACCAGCAGTCGACCATTGAACACCCAAACATAGATTGGTATTTAAAAATAGCTGAGCACTTGCATGAATCCAAACCATTAAGTTGAGAGTGTAGGGAACCCGAGTTAACGGTAGTGTTTTTACACTTTTTATGACAAAACTTTCTTTTTACCAAAATAAATAAAATATTTCACTAGTAGAAACATATAGTTTAATTTTCTTTTTTTCACATGATATCTATCAACATTTGTTGAATATCTTCCATGAGCATAGCGGCATTAGCTGACAAACTTTTTAAATGAAGATAAAAAGTTGTCAATAAATTCCAGGACACATTTGACAGATATTAAAGAACTGTTAAAATCACCATGTGAAGAAAATGGAACTTTATGTTTGTACTAGTGAAATATTTTATTTCTTTTGATTAAAAAAGTGTTTTGAAATAAAAACTACAAAAACAATGCTCTTAACTCTCGTGCTTTACATCTCCACCTTATTAGTATAATTACTACTACTTGGGATTGAACTAGAGTCCCCTAAATTTGGAAATGTCCTCTTTAACCCTGGCACGCAAATAAATATGATTCATACTCTATGTAATTATTTATTTTTAGCACCACGTCATACTACCCTTTCGGGATACACGCATGTTTATCAACTACGCTAATGTGTTAAGGAGGAAGAGGGTTAAAATTAAAGTAAGTATACCAGCTATTGCGTGGAGGGAGAGTGGAAAATCATTTAGGAAAAAACCCTTCAGTACACGGATTCGAACCCGTACGCTCCGTCATTAGCAGTACAGCCGATTGCGAGACTGACGTGACGCCCTAGACTAGAATAAAAAATGTAGAATTAGTTTAAATATTCAAAATACAAATATTTATATTTTCCTAGGCATTTTGTCGTTCAGTTTTAGATATAAATTTACTAAACGCTCTTGAGCAGACATATCTTTAGAAAAAATAATTATTTTAAAAAATGTATGTACATATAAATATATGATGATAATAATATGATTGAACCTAATTAATACTTCCGCGATAAAAAGCATTTGTGACAAATATAATACAAAAACTCAGACTAATGGAATCAAAATTGTTAGTGTGTGAATAGTTTATACTTTTAACAATTCCCACTCTAACATTCCCATAAAAATCTATAAAATGTTTTTTCCCTAAATGGTTCTTAATTTTTCTTCTATGAGACAAAGAACGCTAAAGCGCTGACCCTTTTTTTGAGAACACATAATTCGAATCCCGACCAGAGACGTCTTGGGGCTGTAGATATGTTTTTACTCCTAGTATATTATCAAGAGTATTATATTAAGTATAATGAGTGAGAGATTGTTCTTAAATTATATTGATAATATTAGAGGAAACTTCGACAACAGGGAGCTGTGTGCATTATTCATAGACTTTAATGCACTGTTGGAACATGACGTCTAAATAAAAATATTAAGCCCTATAAATAATAATCCAGAACGTTATAAGAGCTATGGCCACTCGCGTTTATTTTATCTGGAAGCGTTTTTATGCTTATTTTAGGTGTCAACCTAACATTTTTTGTCATCCACGTAATGCTTATGGAGGTTGTCTTACAAACGCTTCATTATTTTATCAGCAAATGTTTATTTAAAATAATAATTTCGTAAATGTTTTCCCACTCTATATCCACGCAAATACGGCTACATTTTCTCTAAAACTCTTTATTCCTATTCTTATTCAAGTAACCTATTGGATGTATGCGTATAAACCTAATAGGTAGGTACTAAGACTGGGTGAAAAAATTGGAGGAAATGCATTCGCACTTGCGAAAATATTACACTTATATTTGCCTCCCTGCTTTGTTTTTCTAATTTGTAAAAATTCTTACAATTTATACACGGCTCAACCACGCCATGTTGTTGGCTCGGAACTAAGACAAACTTTATTTTCATCCACAACAAAACGGATGAAAGATTGTCCAGCACTGTTTGAAATAATAATAATGGTAACTATCTCGAGGTAAAGTAGAACACTTACCTCTTTACTAAACATTCATTCTTTGAGGTTGTCTGTTTTTTCTTGTTTATTTTCGTGGTCGGCCATCGCTACTCCAGGCGTATAAACTAGCTGGGTACAATTGAAGAGCGAATATCGTCCGGAATATAAATAAGAATTAAGATATTTACTGTACAGTTTCTGGGAAAGGGTAGGTCATGTAAGACGTGGCTAAATGTGGTAGACGAATGTGTGAAAAAGATATACATTATAAGAGCTTTAAGAATAAAAGAGCATGTATGACTCTGTGTATGGTTGTTGTTGGAGGAAAGGGAGAATGCAAGAATAAGAAAGTATGGAGAAAGTGAGTGTGAGGATGGATTAAATAAAGTGTGTTTTTTTTTAGCTAAACGCACTGTTTCTTGCCTACCCCGTAATGGAACGACGTGATTAGGTTTGTGTGTATGTATGTATTTATTTGGGCAGAGTTGATTCCACACAAAGTAAATCCGCGCGTAAAGGCACTATCATAATACAAAAACTGAGGGAGTGGGAATTATAGAATTACAATAGTAAAAATAAATAATATGACGACGAGTTACGTTGATTTTTTACCCTACCTGTAGGTCTAGGCCCAATGTATAAACCCAGTACCTAATATATTGAATGGCTAGCAGGTTCAGTCGGTATGGGCATGTCGATCTCTTCTGGTATCTCGGGACATCTGGTTGAAAAATCCTGAAAATTTAACACTCCAAATCCTGTAACCAACTTGGATTAAATTGCATTTAAAATACTTAACAAAATAAGCAGTCTTAAATTGCAAGATTTTTGAAGTGCAGCGTATTCATTTTTTTTTATCCAATACAAGATCACTTTTTCCTTCCAAATGGGTAAGTTAATTTCTTGATAATGACTAAACAATATATCAACTTTATACCCTTGTCAAAACTATTTGTCATGAGACACAAAGTATATTCACTTAACAAACCATATTCTAAAAAAGGTTTACGGATAATGTTTGAAAGTTAAGAAAAACGAGCCTAGTTTCTTCTTTAAATCTAATATTATTATTATTATTATTAGCGCCGCGTCTTACTACCCGTTCGGGTTATACGCACTTACGCTAATGTGCAATGGTAGGGTGATTGTGAGATGAAATAGAGGACCTACAGTTTAACGTGGAATCCGAACCACGGTAGAGGCCTGGCATTCCTCACATTCCCAAGTTGTGATTAATACACATCTTGTCAGAGGTGAAGGAAGGGTTTGGCAATCAGATAAATCTGTGCCGGGACCGAGAATTGAACCCCGGACCCTCAGCACAGAAGTCTGACACCTTACCCCTAGACCACCTGGTCACCCTTTAAATCTAATAAAAAGATATTTAGGTAACTGTAGTGTGACGATGATATAGTCTTGTGGTCCTTCTATATAGCCATATTTTTCCAATCCACTTCTTACGATACAGGTGTTTAGATTTTCCTCCTTTCCCCTTACCTCCTTTTTGAATTCTGAAACGTCTAGTCGTCGTATATTACTCAATCCGGTTGTGAACTGCTTAAAGATACAAGGCACCATTTGGAGTGCCAATACTTGATCACGTACACGAATTAGAATACTTAAGTATACTTCTGCCAGTGTAATTACACAGCGCACAGAGAGAATAACCTCCCCCCTCCCCCTTCATCCACAACCACTTCTTTTTATTTCTGTGCGCCCCACTTTTATAGAGTAACTTGTTTCAGTTTGGAAAATATGCGTTAATAACACGTTAGTTTTTTGTGTGTGAATTGTGGTTTTGACTATCATCATTGCTCTCTCTCTCTTTTTCTCTCTATATATAAAATTTCCCTAGTTGCGAAGCAAAAAAGCTACTATGTTTCGCATGAACTGAAGTAGTAGAAAGGCTACATATTTAATTACTTTATTTTTCATGTAGGTACATAATGTTATTCTACATAATCAATTTTCCTCCATTAAAATAAATGTAAATAAAATGTTGGGTGTTGCCGGCCGGTTTAGAAGTACCCGCTTTTTAATATATATACAATGGATGCTTGTTTTTTAAATATATATATATATATATATATATATATATATATATATATATATATATATTGGCGTTTCGATGTTAACCATTATAATTTAAAATAATTGGTTTAATATCTTGAAATTTGCCTTAATTCTGCATAACATATTTTATGTTACAAGCGCTCTAAAATTCACCCCATCATAAAAGTAAATGAAATTATATTTTACATTTTAGTGTCGGTCCAAAAGAAAATGTCAATCGCTGTCAGGCCACACGGCTTAAAAATACTTTGTCGTTTTCTGGAATGACTTCTCCATTCTGCCTAAGCTTATAGTCCATTTCACCATTCCCCTACAACCGCCCTTTGTCATGTCATTAAGAAAGAGGGGAAAGGAAAACTTTTAAACATCTTATCTCAAGATAAAGAGTAATTCTCGCTACTAGTTCTCAAATATCTTAAAATCTTATGCTGTAAGCTTATCAAAAAACGACTGTATTTATTTTCTTTAAATAAAAGGCTAAACCTAAAGCCCCTTTTCATCAAGCCTAGCCTCATAGATACGCAAATATGCTTAAAAAGTTGTTAAAAATGAGCTAAAGTTATAATTTTTTCAATTAATAAAACTCAAACTAAAGGGTTGTTAAGGAAAAAGAGCCCTGTTGGAATCTTTGGACTTTATTATGTCGTTAACCATATTTTGAATTAACGCATTATATAATTAAATATTGCCTTAGAGCTTAACGTTTGCGCAGCTATTTCTAGCCTACTGAGGGGTCCTCTTTGACAAACAAATTAATGGAATTTTAGCTATACATATAATCGTTGTTGAGAAACAATTAGTATACTGTTTTTGTGTTCGCTTGGTGAAAACAGGATTTTACTACCCATCTCTTTGGCTAAGTAGGCAGAAGGATCGACTATATACATTTGCGATTCGATTCTAAACGGTGTGTGTGATAATTGAGTAACTGAACATGATAATTACTTAAACTTATATTTATTTTTATAGTGATGGATTTGGATGCTTAGTCCTGTATGAGTTAAACCAGTTTGTAAATTTTTTTTATGTAATCTTCTATTTAAAAAGTTGATATAAAATGCGACAAATTTAATCCAAGCCTGCGGACACTAAACTCTGCTGACTGAGCTAAGGTGTGACTTAACTACGCTGCCTACTTTTAGCTTTCGAAGCTATTTTGTGAAGCGGGTTGCATCTTAACTTGAGGCACCTAATCAGTCCTAGCATTATCACACTTAGCCACCAATGTACAAAATAGAAGGAGAGGGAAGTAAATGAGAAGTCCGCCCTGAGAGGGCTCTTCTCTATGTACTGATAACCCTTTCCCTCTTCCTATGACGAGTTAAACAGTCACTTAAATGTTTGCTCCTTGAAAACCTCGACTTGCTTTTTAATTGTACGTTTTTCTTGTTTTCTATTCTATATAGACTTATGCTACCACGGACTTTTTTAATCTACATTCTGGCAGGAATATTCCTACATGACATTTTCGTGACAAAGTCAAATAGCCTAAGATGTAGATGATTTATAAAAAAAATACCCTACTTTTACAAAAAAACTACTTCCAAGATAAAAATTATAATTTTGTGACACAGTAGGACTATTTTCAGAATTATTTAAGAATTTATGGTTTTTGCTTCAAAGTTATATATTTAAAACTCGCTGAATAAAACATAAATTCATTAACATGGGAAATTATATCTTAACCGGCCCTGACGTCACAGGTAGGCAACGTCCTTTAACTATTTAACCTAAGGTGGAAGGATGAGAAAAGTTAATTTTAAGGAAATGAATCATAATTAGCTTGGCGATATGATGGTAAAACTTCAATTTTGAGATAAACCCCCTCGCGCCCTCATCCTTGTCATAATCCATTACACAACCCGTGCGGTCAGCCCTGTTGTTGGTACCAGCATATATTCTAGAAACGACTGGCATAGTAACGATAATACATTAATGTTTCTACTGACACGAATCAAAAATTAAAAAAACTTGGTGAAAGGGCTCAGAGAAAGAAAAACAAAAGTTTGAACACAAGATAAACGAGACAGTTATGTCCCACACAACAAGGTAGGGGTTTGTTGAAACGTAAATTTGACAAAATAACATAGCTGGGCTGTATACCACACACACACACACACACACAGAGAGACGAGCAATGCGGCAGGCATGCTGAAAAGTGAATAATTCGTGAGTTTTGTCTTACGAAAATATTATGAAACTTTACATAGGGACTATTTGCATAACGCGTTCGTTGTATGATTGCAGTCACTTTACTTTACAGTACTTAACTTACAGTACTTTGAAGTACTTTACAAGCAAACAAACAAAGTTACACACACGTAAACATATCCAAAGGATTGGAGGGGGGAGGTTTGAATGGAAAATTGTTGTTGTTCCTTACGCTTATGTATTATTTGATTTGTGTTGTTTGAGTTTTGTTTTATTTTTTCCCCCACTGCGCTTGCGCGGAAGACACGTTGCAGCTATTAGTGCCTCACCGTGTTATTTTCTAGCGATTTTAGCGTTTGTGTTCGCGGGGTCGTCGTCTGAATTCCGTCCACAGCTTTGAGCAGTCACGCAGCGCGACCTGAAGAAAGTTTCACAATAACTATAACAGCTTGAGATACATTTGAATTGATCTAATTCTCTATCTAATTCTAATGTGTTTTATTTCTGAGCTAGTTTCCTTGGGGGAGTAATTTACCCCCAGATTAAGATAGGAAGAAACTTCCTAGACATTTATAAAATTTACTGAAACAATTTTCACCTAACCACTTCAATGGTCTAAGTTATAAGGCGTCACTCTCGCAATAGACCTAACTGTCGATGACTAGGAGATCGAGGTTCGAATCCAGGTTGGGTGTACTGCGGGTGGTTTCTCCTAGAGGATTTTTCACTATCCCCACACAAATACGGGTGCGTTTCTTCTCTATTATACCATTCCTTATACCTAGTCCCTTAGTGTTAATATATGGATATCCCAAACTTATAGTAAGACACGTTGAAGTAAAACTCCTAATGAATGGTAGAGAAAAAATAAGACGCCAAGTAGATTATGGTGAACTGCATTTTAATATATCTAATAACGATAATGGATTTAACAAAAATATATTAAATATTTTATGAGAACCAACTGCAGTTCTTTTATAATTGTAATATATTCAAGCTGACAGTCTGAACACAAATGACCATAGATGCTCTTTTGTAAATATAAGCGTGTTTGTATTCATTTCTTACAAATTTTTGTCTTTAAAAATATGCTTTAGAATATTATTTACAGCTCGTGTTAATAAGTTGGTAATGTTTATAAATCATATTCAAAAACACAATTGTAATTTTATACACGGCTTTTTTTTTTAATAGCCTCTTCAGGTTATACGCTTATATAATTACAAGGGAGGAGGAAGGAAGCATTTTAGAGGTAATCTACCCACATTTATTTGGAAGGAGGGTGGGAAACAATTTAGATCAAATCCACCCTCATTAGTTCCGACCGGGATTCGAACCCCCCAATCTCCCCGTCTTTAGCAGGCCAGTCTAACACGAGAGTGATCTCTAGCCCAGTGGTTCTCAAACGTCATAGTCACGTGGAACCTCTAAACAGTAACAGCTGATTCACGTACCCCTTGATGTAGGATAAATTATTTAAAAAATGATTTATACGGATAAATCAGTCATAACATATTTTTAATGTAAATATAATTACAATATAAATAAAAATCAAACAAATATAGATATTATATTTGTACATTTTTAGACATATTTTTTTTAAATAAACGTAAAAAAGAAACAAAATTAGAATTAAAAGAAAATATAAAATGTATTATTTGTACATTTATAGTCACTGATAATTTATGTGCGGAATGAAACTGCTTGTGTGATTATAAAATATAATTTAAATCTGTAGCAATTTTAGGGACCATCTCCTTAAGTCGCATTCCACACTAAGACGATTTCATTTATCCTTTTTTTCATAACACAAAGAGCAGAAAAGGCTTCCTCGCACATATAAGTTGTTGGAAAAGGCACCAAATGTTTCAATGCTTTTTCCAAAAGTTATTATTGCTGACTGATGAGAAAACTTATATAATAGTGCAGTTCCAAATGCTCCTCACAAGGTTGTGGGCACAAGGGGTGTGGCCCCCCCTCCCCCTCACTTTTCGTCCTCACTTTCTCACCGGGCTTTAATATGGGAAGGCATCTCTAATGTATTTACCGATTTATCCTTTTATATAAAATTGTATAAGATCTAAAAATAATATATAACGTTATCACATGGATTCCATGGAGATCTTGCGGACCCCTTGGACGAGCCTTGGGGACCCCTGAGGGTCCGCGTAGCCCACTTTGAGAATCTCTGCCTTAGACCATTTGGCCACTGAAGCAGGTTTGTACATTACTGCTCACTTTAATTTAATACTGGTGTGAAAGATTTGGCGTTTTAAAGTATATCATAAAATATATTAGAAATATTACTTAATTAAAAAAGTCCATGTTTATTTCTCTTTTTAAAACCAAACCAGTATCTAAAACATAAAATATTACAAGAGTCCCGCCGCTTCGGCTCAAGCCATATAAAACCTTAAGATGAATCCCGATTTTCATGGGCGGGAAAAAATTAACAGGTTTAGCTGTCTCATTTGAATTGCATCTTGTGAGATGTGTGACTTGGAGATCTTGGCAAGAATTTGATGGAAGCACTCGTTTCCGCGGTCCGAGGTATTTTCCTCTATGGGGGGAGAGGGGGAAGAGAAATATTCCGTGCTGGACGGATCGTTCCTTGTCCGATGTGATCAGCTCCGGTCATGAGACAGGAGGGCCCTGTGTTTGTGCCAGGTGGCAATGCTCTCGCCAGAATGTCTGCCTGCCTTATCCCTCCCCTCTCTCTCTTCCCTCCCCTCCCCCTTCTCAAGACCAGTGTTCATCATCATTACTCATCTCTTGTTTCTTGCTCGCGGGTCTTCATGTGGTCCATTGGCGTATTTTATTAGGAGATAACGAAAGTGTTTTGGTTTTATATCTATTGTGAAATACCTCGGGGGGACATTAGCCATTTTATTTATTCGTTATAGTAATAAAAATCTGCACTCCACTACTTTTATTATTTTATAAAAAACACAATATTTTATGTGTCTACGTGTGTGCGACATAGTCATAAACCTTTGTACCATATTGTAAAAAGCGGTGTCCAAATTAGTGTGTCGACAGAAACTTCTTCTTATTTTTTTACTTCGTCCATCTTCTTCCGCATTCGATGTCAACAGGTTCTTTCCTTTTGGGTTGTAAGCACCGTTTATGTTGAGAGTTAAGAGCGTTCATCATAGCAGGACCAATTATTCAGCTCCCGGCTCGCGTGAGTTACGGAAGTTAAAGGGAAAAGAAAAGACCAAAAATATGTGCAGTGCATTCGTATTTGAACGATTTCTAGAAATTTTCCGTGGTGACGATGAGGGACAAAGCGATAAATATTCTTGTTAATAACTACAGTATGTCCCTATTAAGACAGAATAAAGATTTATGCACAAAGCCATTCTAAAATGGCCAAAAATGGCCTTTTCAATGCAGTTTTTATCCAAATACTATTTAATATTTCAACGATGTGCTGTATTACAGTAGGGTAGGAAGAAACTTATCTGATCATCCTGAACTTTAACTAATCTTCTTTCATGTTTCCATACGCCAAAATATAATATGCTTTGCTGGTGGAGATTTTTAAGAGTGGTGACAATTTCGAAAGTTTATAGATCTTTTTTGATTGTTGACCCCTCTACATGTATGATTTTTATATAATATAAATATTAATAAAAGTATATAAAATAATGAGAAGGGAATAAAAAAGAAGATATAACCTTAATATCAATTATAGTATAAAAGTTTCTTCTTAAGGCGATTTGACTGTTTGATTGATTGTTCTTTTATTAGATGAATTGGATATACAATACTCAATAATTAAATTAAAAGTGGGATCATTAGTGCCTAAAAACGCACAAACACCTAACTATATATTTTAACCAGTGGGTTGGCTATTGTTCTGAAATACTATGAATAGACGATCATAAGTACGACTGAGGCCTAAAACTTTTCACACAAGTGTATATCGCCAAAATTCAGTCTAGAGCTTACCACGTGCACTTGGTGGGATATGAAAGCGTGTAAACTCCAATTTTCCTGGGAAGAATCTCCCTTACCTGATGGATAGAAAAGTTACTATATTAGGTATATTCATACGTCAAGCGTGATCCGCAGATGTAATTTTTGATAGATATTATCAATACCGATAAAATAACGCTTAGTAAAATAGTAAAATGTTATCACTTTTGGTCGTGGAAAAAAGTTTGTGTTTTTCTAAAAGGGCCTTCTTATTGATATGGGATTGAATATGATCTCTTTGTCTTCTGAATCTTGAACCTGTTTCGATACCGGAACAGTTATTGCACTTTGGCCCTTGGTTCGAATACTACCGGCCGCATCAGGGATTCTTCTCACACAATCTTACTATTTCATTTCCTTCCAAAGCGAATGTAGTGGTTTCTCATCCTTCTCATATTGTATGCTCAGGTTAGATAGTTTTTGATGAGACCAGTACACTCTTTTAGAGCTCTTGAACTAAATAAATAGTTCACGTACAAAAGACTGCTCCGCACCCAGGTAAACACACCGTGTTTCGAATGCAAACCTCTCTTTGCTCCTCTTCGTGTGAAGCCCGAGAGGAGACAGTGACATTATGTCACTCACCCATACCGTCACGTGAGATGGATGTCTGTCTCATGTTATATGCAGCAGAAACCTTCGCCATGTCCACTACATCCAAAATATGCTCTCTTGGGTTTTTTTGATTTCGTTTATGTCCGAACTGCACTCTAGATAAATTGGTTGACTTCACTTTATGTATGTATGCATGTATGTATGTATGTATGATGTATGTATGTATGTATGTATGTATGTATGTATGTATGTATGTATTTATGTATGTGTAGTGTATGTATGTGTGTATGTGTGTATGTATGTATGTGTGTGTATGTATGTTATGTATGTGTGTGTGTATGTATGTATGTATGTATGTATGTATGTATGTATGTATGTATGTATGTTGTATGTTGTATGTATGTATGTATGTATGTATGTATGTATGTATGTATGTATGTTGTATGTATGTAGTGTGTGTGTATGTGTGTGTATGTGTGTGTATGTGTGTGTATGTGTGTGTATGTGTGTATGTGTGTGTATTTGTTGTGTGTGTATGTGTGTGTATGTGGTGTGTATGTGTGTAGTGTGTGTATGTGTGTGTATGTGTGTGTATGTGTGTGTATGTGTGTGTATGTTGTTGTATGTGTGTTATATGTGTGTATGTGTGTGTGTATGTGTGTGTATGTGTGTGTGATGTTGTGTGTAGTGTATGTGTTGTATGTGTGTATGTGTGTAGGTGTATGTGTAGGTGTATGTGTGTTTGATGTGGTGTATGTGTGTATGTATGTGTATACATAGGGTAGTTCAAGAGAGTAGGAAGGGTTGACACTAAAAGGTACACCCAATAATTTAGCTTTGTTGGGCAATAGAAAGAAAGCTGTTGCAAGAAATGCAGAAATTTTACTAGAAGCTAGAAAGGAAATAGATTTAGAAGTGAACGTCGAAAAGACTAAATATATTATCACAAATTGGGGACGATATTTAGAGATTGCTTATAGCAAAATATCATTTGACATAGTTAATGATTTTAAATATTTAGGAACAATTTTAACTAGCAATAACAATATTAGTTTGTAAATTAGGAAAATAACACAGTCGGAAAATGCATGCAATTACTCGGTCAGTAAGTTAACATTTCGCCTGCTTTGAAGGAATGTAAAACGTGGTATCTTACCTTACATGACGAAAGCAAATTTATAGTATTTGAAAACAAGGTGCTCAGGAAGATATTTGGTCCAAAAGGCATGAGGCTCATGGGGCGTGGAGGAGGTTACATAATGATGAGTTACATACCCTCTACTCGTTAGTTGTCACAAGACATTGCTAGGATGATCAAGTTTAGTAGATAAATGTGGGCAGGACATGCAGTGCGAGTGGGAGATTCTAGAACCTTGCTCAGGGTACTGACTGATAAACCCAATGGGAAGACTTAGACACAGATGGGAGGATAACATTATAATGGACCTGAACGAGATAGGGTGTAATGAGGTGGACTGGATAGAACTACCCATAGAGTACATAAGTATATATAAATATAGTATGTTTCTGGTATGAAGAAAAGTATTTTACAGCTATAAAAAGTTAATAAAACAATTTTTATATATTCATACGACAAGTCGTGAGATCTGCAGTCACCGCTGTTCATAGATTTTTTTCAAGACCTACAAAATAATACTAAAAAAAATAGTAAAATGCTTTCACTGTTGACCACAAAAACATATATTAGTATTTTCTAAACGGTTCTACCAGAATCCTAATACATACATTTATGGAATTTTATTTTTCTATTTTGATTTCGAAGGACAACAGCTTGCAATTTACAGGGGTGTGCCTCCGTTATTATGCTAAGCTAGCCGACGTCTTATTAAGCATGTGTAAGATGTGTGTGAGTGACCGTGAATCTGTCCGACTGTCTACGTTGTGTCACTGTCACGAAGTTCCCCTCCTTCAAGAAGGCCTCGGGGGTATATTTGTTTGGGTTTTTTTTTGGCCAATCGTTGTTCTTTTGGTGTTTGCTAGTGTGGTAGGCCAAGCCAGTAGCCTTTATGTTGGTTTTTATTTGTTTTTCAAATGTTTATAATTCTATTCAAGGAACAAAATTAAATGTTGAATTGTCACGCAATACCTCGGTTTTCTTAGAATAATAATAATTAATGCGAATTAATACTTGTATTTAAAGTCCGTCCAACTGCAACAAATGAGATAGCGCTCTGCTTTTTACTGGGGAACATGAGTTCGGACCTCTATCAAGTACCCTATAGTTTTTTATTTATTTTTTATTTTTAGCACTGCGTCTTAGTACTCTTTACGCATAGGCTAGACACCAATTATGCTAATAAAGTAGCGATGAGGAAGTTATAATTTAAAGGAAATATACACCCACGCTTGCGTGCAGGTAGAGTGGGAAACTATTGACAAAAAAACAACTCTTAAGATTCGAACCCCTCCCTTGCAAACCAGACTAAATGAGCATTACATTTATACCCAGGACCCGTCGGAGCAGCTTTAGTGATTTTTAACCCACTAGTTAAATTTTGGCGCATTTACTTAATTTTAAAATTTAGAAAAATATAATGGACAGTGAGTCTCGAAAACTATCACAATTTTGGGTTAAGCTTTGTTAATAGCTAATTTTTTTTATTCATTTATAAGAGGATGAAGTATATGTTTAAATTAGTTTATATAGTTTTTTTTAGAAAAAATATGCATTTAACAATTATTTGAAACTCTATCTCATTATTCTTAAACTTTAGCTGTTTTAATATTTAAATTTTAAAAAGTTTCATTTTCTTATGTTTGTGGTTGTTTAAAGGTTAACTACCAAATACCGACTTTTAAAGAGCTTTTAATACAACTCAAAGTAGCTGATTACGTTAGTAAAAAAAAGTGAACAAATCCCATGTTACCTAATTTTAAAATATAAAAATAGATTATATAAACTGCTTTATTTTTTGATTAAATATGTTTACGAATATATTTCTTATCTGTAACTAAATAAGTAAAATATAATAAACTTAAACTAAAATGATAAGAATATCCGATTAATGGTCGACTGTGTGAGTGCTACCCAAAGCACATTAATTTGAAATTGGTGCCAAGTTTTTCAAGTTTAATTCTTTGTGTCACCACCAGCCACAGAAGTGTCCCTCATTGGTCGCCACTATTTTTACTACCCCTGCGAGTTCTGTTACCCGCTCACCTCTCACCACCAGATTGGTTTGAAAGTACGAACGGTCAAAACAAAGGCGGCGTTAAAATACGAAACACTTGTGACAATTGTAGACTGTTTGAGTGTTGGAAAGTAAAAATTAAGAAAGTATAGGCAACTTTTTTCCTGAAATAACTTAAATGTTAAAAAAAATTAATAGTTGAATTTCTTATTCTCTGTCCGCTTCTTTAACCTTTGTAAACATTTCTTTCAAATCATTAGTAATTTGAGTAAGCCATAAATCTTTCGATGAGTAAGTAAGAAAGGCGAACGATGCACGAATGCCGCTCGTAACGCCTTAATTCGTGTTCACATTGAACAGCGATTCGTGGCGCTCTGGGCTGTGGCCGCACACCACGCCTAGCTATCCCCGCGTTGCGACACACCAGTGTGCCCAGGCACACCGTTTGCGGTACTCTATACTACTCTCTAAAGCGTTTGGGAAAATGGGTATTCCTTCTGAGAAACAGGTAATTTTGTATTAAGAATATGGTGGCAACCTTGATTAAGTCAAGATAGTCTAGTCCCGAAAAATACATTTAAAAATGAATGTTCACTACTATTGATGTTTCTAAATCGTTCAGAGATACAGGCGTTCACACGCTCTTATACCCAAGGCCATAGTCAGGGGGGTTTTGGGGATTCACCCCCCCTCCGAAATCTTATGAACAAAATATATATATAGCTTTATTTATGGTTCAAACAATATCAAAATTAGGGGGCTGTGTTACCATAAAAAGTACTTCAGATAGCTTCTATAATTGTTTATCATTTCGAAATTTTTTTTCTAGCCTCCGGCAATTGGAGAATGCGCCCGACAAACCCCCACTGAAATTATTGGCTGGCTACAGCCTTACTTATGTCACATGTATTTTTTGCTCTTTCGACCTGGAATTGAACATCAATCACAAGAGTCCACTCAGTCCACATCAGTTTGTCAGACTATCTTTGCTGGGTTTTTTTTAAACATTTAAAAGATGGCCACGTACATTTAAATGATTATCATTCCCGCGATTGAAAAGGTTGTTCTTCAGTGTAACAAAGAAACTGAAACCATGACTCGCTTAAAAAAAACAGTTTTATCAGCACCAATATCTTACCGATATATACCTTTGCTTGTGACTCATCAGTAATATTACTCAACTGATAATAGGCTCAAAACTTTCATGATATCGGCCTACTCTTTTTCATATTTTTAGTTTATTTCAATGAGTAAAGTTCAAGTCATTTCGGTCAAATATTGCAACTCACCATTTATTAGTAAGAGCTGACACTTTTGCTTCGTTGCTATGTACAGTACTTGTTAATGTCTCTATGGAAATTTACAACTAATTAGTTTTTTTAAATTATTACTTCGATCATTGTTGTAATTGATAGCCACAATTTACTCTTGAGTGAACCAATTAATTAGTTATTTTTATGGTTATACCTCCCTATAAATTTATCAAATTGGAAACATAAGTTTATATGGTTTATATAAGACATAATGAAATAGCTATATTTTATCATTGACTCAAGCTTGGTCCAAATAAATTGAAAGTGATTTTAAAATGTACGCTTGCTTAAATCTACCTTTTTTTTATATTAATCAATTTCATATTTTGATTTTTATATTGTTGTGCTTCTTTTATAAAATTTAATAGGTTATGGATTTATTATTTTTAGTATTATTACTTAATAAACCTTTTTTCAAAACCTGTTGATTTGCTTCGTAAATTCAAAATTCTCTAATGTTAATGTTTTCTTAGCCAATTTAATTTGTTTTTAGAAATTGCGGACAAACTTATCTTTCTATTATTGGCCTATAAATTAAGTAATTTTATATTAATGGTTTTCAAAATACTCACTATGTGTATACCTATTTTTGTTTAGTTCGACTTAAATTAAATGCTTTTTTTTAAATTTCTAAAATTTTATACACCTTCGGCTTGATTAATATAACCTGATTTGGGAACAAAATCATCAAGTTATTAATCATTATCTAACTAGGTAATAAGTGTGTATAGAATTTGAGCAATACTAGATTAAATCTTTTTTTTTAATTTTGTCACCCTTGATCTGGCTAGTAGACCAATTTCATTGAAATTAGGTGAAATTGCTTTTCTTGATTAACTTGGCACCCGTATTCTTACATATTAAAATATTTTAAACTAGTTTCAATTTATTATTTACTATAGTCTGCAACTCATTACTTTACGTTACTTTTTTTTTTAGCGCCAAACATGAACAAGACTTAGGTTTTTTTTAAACTTAGGTTTTTTTTTAAACTTTGGATGCTCTTGATACCCAAAATTGTTTGCTGGAAGGGGAATACAAATTAAGGTCCTTTATAGAAAATAAGAACAAAAATTGATCAGGCCTACGTAGCCAATTAAAATTCACCAATTCCTATTGGAAAATTAATTTTATGAGCTTTCTTCCGCAAAGAGGGAACCTTAAATTAAGTGCAGCCACCCAATCGGGAGTTAAATTAACGGTTGATGAATGAAGCCCAGTAACGGCGCGCAGCCCACTCGGCCGGACTGAGTAGTATGAGTGAGGAATGCACCTCAGCCAATCAGAATGTGGCAAGTCACCCTATTCGAATTGTTGGTTGTGGTTGGGAGGAATAGTAATTGTAATTCTGTTGTGTGTTAATGTGGTCCGTGCATTAAGTAGGCCATGATATGTCGAGGATTAAGATGGCTGATACCAAACACACTGTTTGATATGCATTATGCAGGTGCCAACGAAACTTTCTTTGGTCTGACGGCTTATCTTATCAATAAGTAATTTAATCACACTTGGTTTTTGTATCATATCATCCAGCTTTTTTTTTTATGACGACGAATGATTTTGATTATATAATGAATTCTCCTTCGACGGACACACCTGAATAGCAGATCTTCTTTATAATGGACAGTTTAAGTTTCCCCCGTAACTCAAGGTCCTTCCTTCCCTAATGAGCCTTCAGTGGGGTTATTCCGTCAGTTTAGTCTGTGCTAGTGCACACATATAGGCTTACAATACAAAAGGCCTACTATCCACATTTCGTCTTATTTGCATGCTGTTTTGTGAATAATGCAATCTCTACAGTAAGTTACGTACAATATATTCACTTGTCATAATCATCCTGCATACAATACTGGTCAATCCATTAACTAGAGTGTTGTATTTAATAGCCACTGTATATAGATTCACATAGATTAAACTGTGATTAAACTATGATTCAAATATATATTATATATACTTTATTATTTTATATTAGGTGTTCTGTCTTACGACAGGTCCATTCCTTTTGTCAGTGAAACTTAGACCTCCAATGCGCTCTGTCTTTTGCCTCCTCCTCCTTCAGCTCCCAGAATGTTCTTCTTTCCTTCAAGTTATTCATTATTTGAGTCCTTATCCTAAGCTCCTATTTCCCTCAATCTTTCCTATGACGTCGTGCAGAAGGCAGTTCCTCCTAAGGATCTTCCGATTCAGTTTGCTATGCGCCGTAGAATCACATCCAAAATGGATCTCTCCCCCCCCCCCCCCCCCCCACACACACACACACACTCTTCTTAGGACCTCTTAATTTGTCACCCTGTTTGTCCACCTGATCTTCTCAAGTCTTCTCCAGCACCACATTTCAAAGCTCTCCAAGTATTTATTTTCCATCTTCCTAAGAGTCCAATTTTCTGCTCCATACAGTGCGATGCTCCAAATGTTTCTCCCTCAGATCCAAACTCAACTTGCTGGTCAGCAGTAACCTCTATTTGTTGAAAGCTTCCTTGGGCATGGCGATCCTTGACCTAATTTATTTAGTGCAATAGGCAACGTTTGTCAGCAGACTTCCCAGATGCTTGAACTTCTAAACGTTTTCCAACTCCTCTTTTTCAATTTTGATTTTCATCTGCTCTACATTTTTTGAAATCACCATCACTTTTTACTTTTCAATGTTGATCTCTATACCATATCATATCCCTTTCTCCACTACTGGGTCCATCATATTCTGCAACTCTTTTTTATTTCTGACCAGCAATGCTAGATCATCTGCATATCTTATTGTGTTGATGACGTGTCCTCCTATCCTGAAATTGCCACGCCCCTCTATGGCTTCCCTGACCAGCCACTCGCCATACAAGTTGAACAGACTGGGTGACAAACAACATCCCTGTCTCACTCTTCTTCCTATCTCTAAGCTGTTTGTTTCTCCATCACTTCATTTAGCCTCACCTTCATTCACTGTCCCAGGTACAGGTTTGCAATCAGCCTTCTGTCCCTCCAGTTATATATATGCACTTCTTTTTTGATCCTGGAAGGAGTGCTCTATTAAGGTTGGGATGTAGGAAACGCGAGAAAGGGCCAAGGGTTTTTTGTAGTTTTTGCAGCAATTTTTTTTTTTAAATAAATAAGTAAATAAAACATTGCTCCAGTAGAAACATAAGAGTTTAATTTCCTTCGCATGGTGACTTCAACAGTTATTGAATATCTATTAAGAGCATAGCAGCATTAGATGAAAAACTTTTTAACTGAAGAGAAAAAGTATTCATTAAATTTCAGGACAGCCTTGACAGATATTCAACAACTGTTGATATCACCATTGAATAAAGTTAAACTTTATGTTTGTACTGAAGCAATATTTGATTTATTTTGACCTAAAAATGTTTTGCTATAAAAACTGCAAAAACACTTATCTTTCTCGTGTTTCCTACATCCCCACCTTAATAGATCTCACTGTATTTACAAGGCCTTATTGATATTGCATTAACAAAATATGTTAAGTGCATTCGCATAGCGGATTGTTTACATTCAATATACACGTGTTCGTTCTATGTATATAAAATAACCACCGTAGCGAATTGCAAAAATAAATATCATTTAAAGGACAAGAATATGCACGTCATTGGGAGACAAGCTAATTTCTGACATTAATTATTAATTTTATCATCTACACATGAGGCAGACTATTCTTTCCTTCGCAAATGACATTAAATCAAATGTTTATAATAAATGTCATGAAAATGTTACATAATTAAATTTGCTGGTTATGAGCAATGTTTAACATGCTAGTAAGAATAATATTTTTAATATTCTAGTATTTCTATAAAAATCAGTTTAATCCGATTATGACATTATTGAGGAATAAGAATTATTGACTTTCTTAATAATCTCTATTTGAGGGGATGTGCAATATGATTTTTAGCAGTTTTTTAATTGAGTCTTAAGCAACTATGTTTAAGGTGGAGATGTTAGGAACGCGAGTTAAGGGCAGTGTTTTTTTTCTTCAGTTTTTATAGCAAAACTTTTATTTTGGCCAAAATAAATCAAATATTCTAAAAAAAAGAGTTTAATTTTATTCACATGCTGATATCAATAGTTGTTGAATATCTGTTATGATCATAGCGGCATTAGATGAGAAACTTTTTAAATTAAGAGAAAAGTTGTCATTACATTTCATGACACTCTTGACAGATATTCAAGAAATGTTGATATCACCATTTGAAGGAAATTAAAATATGTTTCTAATGGAACAATATTTGATTTATTTTGACCCAAAAAAAGTTTGACGTAAAAACTGCAAAAACACTGACCTACACTAGCTTCCCTGACATCCCCACCTTAGGGTAATGTAAAAGTTAATGAGAGATAATGTAAACTGTTAGAATCGAGCCATCGGTACTTATTTCCTCAGCAAGACCACTGCCTCATGAAGAGAGACTAATGCATCATGCTTGTTGTCCTCACACATCACTGTACAGTGAACGAGTCTCCAGAATACAGATCACGTCAACGGTACATTCAAATGACCGCTTTGGCCTCTTTCGGCGCTTATAGTAAGGGGTTTTAACTATTTTTTTTTATTTTCATTTAACTGCATTGTATTTCATTCCAGTTTCTACTTTTTTGCTGAGGCCTTTTTCACGTTATCTCATGTTTCTCATGTTAGGGCAACCCAATCTTAGAAAATCTGTTTTTGCTGGATATCAATTTGTACACAAATATCAATAGTAATGTGTTTATGTTTATACTAAACTAAAATTTATTTGTAATAGCTTTTATTAATATATCAATATATTCAAAACAGGAAGCGAACCCTTTCGACAAAGATTCCCGGAGTTTTACTACCCCAAAAGAGTTTAATAATATTTTTGTATGTTAAAGTTTATACACTGAGCATGTTCCCAGAATTTTTTTAATTTCAAAAATATTCAAAAGAGGAAGGGATTTTTAATATGAAATTAAAGTTATAATATGAATATTTTCTTCCTAAATTAATTGAATTTTCAATTTTACATGTCTATAATTTAAAGTTATGCCCCAATGAGACAGCTAATATTAACGTATATTATGTATATTTCGTTAATAATTATTGCTAAATGCTACTAAATTAAACTTTTACTTTTAAAGCTCTGGTAATATTGCGTATTTTTTGTCTGTATTAATATTATCCATAAGCGACATTTTCTATAAACCATCCCCACTGCGTATATTCTGGCCACTGACCTTGGCCACAATAAGGTGTTTGACCCACTGATCTAAAACTAGAACCAAGAATATCACATGCCAATGAACTTAGTCATTTCCTGAGCTAATAACCTTTGTAAATAATGATTAGGATCACCGAATTTCGTCTAAATAGGTTTCGCTGAAGGATAAAAGGAGATGGAATGTCATCAATATGTATTTATTTCTACCAAAGGACCGGATTTATGGAAGAATTTGACCACAAGTAGTTGACCATCCAAAGACCACCAAGAGGTAACCGTGCTTTCGATGGGCGCCACTGCAGTGCAGCACCATCCCTATATACCTTTGAGGCTCTTGTTTTAATTTCCAGGACCAGACTAAATATAGTACTTTTTTTTTTTGTATGATTTAGATAATTCCTCTCTCATTGTTTTCTTAACTTTGTTCCAGACATCTCAAGGTCATGAAATCGAACGGTCATTTTACAGCACTCACCGGCTAAGTAAGGTCACGCGAAACTCTAGACTCAGACAGACAAAAAAAAAGTTCTTTTTTAAACAGGTGCAACCGTTATAATATTCATGTTTAAAAATAATAAATCAATGCATACCTGATTCATATGCTATTATTGTGACGCTAACGGTGGAAGAACATGCCACTTGTTTTTTCTTCCGCTTGAAAAGTGCTCATGATGTTTTTTCAAGCAAGAATAATCATTTCTTGGACTGTTATTTCTTAAAATTCCTGCAAGTGATCTTTTTCTACTATTTCTTTATTATTATCTTCAATAAAATAACGTGTAGAAATCATAAATGGCTTTGAATTTAAATGAAACAATTTTTAATGCGATGGATTCAGTTGACATTTGCATTTTGTTTTCAACATAAACAAATTTTACTGCCACGAACTTATGGACATAATTTTATTTTACATATATTCTTATACTTCGTCAATGGTTTATTTTTAACAAGTAAGTTTTTCATCACGAACTTCCAGAGTACACGAATGGCATTCGTGAAAAGGTTGTCAGTCGTGGGATTGAATAGAAACGAAGCGATTAACGCTAGCGTTCAACTCTCTTGATTTATGTTGATCAACTTTTCACTGTGAATTTATGGTTCTAAGGACGCTTTTTTTTTATATCCCAGAGAAGTTCTGCATTGTGTTACCAGCACGTGAAATCCTGAACAAAGAATTATATTCTCTTCATTTCAGAGATTACCTATCTTGAAGTTTGACACTTAAAGGAAATTAGACTAGAGCAGTGGTTCTCAAAATGTGGTCCACGGTCGAGTGTCAGGTGGTCCGCAGACTTATTCATAGGGGGAAATAAATATTATGAGAACGAGCTAAAATTTACAAGATTTGCAAGCTAAGTCCATCAAGTCAACAATACTTTCTACCATAAGTATAGTAGTATCACATGTGAAATGTGCATGATAAACCGTCTAATAAAAAATACTGTTTCTTACTGATTGATAATAAACATACTTAAATAGAATTACCGGCTTCGGAAGGGGGACATATAATAGTATATTAAGGGTGCTGTCTCGTAAGCGAGAAATTGCCGCGCAGACGTTCAGTTCTAACGCAATATTTAATTCTACAATGCTTTATTTCAAACTATGCTTGACGCCAAAATAGTAGAAAGATTCCGACAGGGCTCTTTTCCCTTAATAATTCTATAGTTTTACTTCTAACAATAGAACAAAAAAGTGTTAAAATGTGACATTCATTTTCAACCATCTTTTAAGCCTATTTACATAGCTGTGATACTAGGCTTGATGAAAAAGGGCTCTAGATTTAGCCTTCCTCTAACAAATATAGTAGTTGTGTAATAGGCTCACAACAGAAAATTTTAAGAGATTTGAAAACTAACAACGAACTTTTCTCTTTACCTTGAGATAAGAAGCTTCGTAGTTTTCTTTACTCTCTTTCTTATTGACATGACAAAGAGTGGTTTTAGGTGAAGGGTGAAAGGGAGCATACACTTAGACAGAATTTCCAGGCAGAGACACAGACCATTGTATTTTAATTCGTGTGGTCTGATGGCATTTGAAACTTTCCTTCCCGCTAATCGAGCTGGTAGCCTTAAGGTGGTTGGTCCGCATATGTATCTAACGCTTATAAAGTGGTCAGCGAATTCATCTATTTCATAACAAGTGGTCCGCAATAGGTAGAAGTTTTAAAACACTGGACTAGAGGCTAATTTGTGAATGTTTTATAATGATCCCTAAACATCCTGATCACCGCTTACAATGTTAAACGAAAACAACTACTGATGAATTGTAGCTAGTAAATGAGTAGCCTCATATTTGTGAAGTGAAGTTTCTTTGTCAGAGACCGCCTCACATATTCTGCATACTATGGAATGCCGTACAAAGGTTATTATTGTTTTCTCAAAGATAGAAATCTTGGCAGTGAGATATGTAGTCTTCATTTAAAAGCATATTAATAATTACGTGTAATTCCATTTGTAATTTTCAACCGGTAGTCCAATTTATTATGTCGGTGCTGCATGAGGAACTAACGCCACCATTAAATATCCGTGACATTGCTTAAAAGCTATGATTAGATAATTTTTTACTGTAATTACGTCTTATTACTAAAACCACGTAATGTTAACCGTACCAAATGTTGTAGGTTTTTGAACTGAGATTTTGTTGTGGTGGCGAACTGAATTAATGGTTTATCCATGACGGCAATATTTTCGCGAAGAGAGAAATATATCTGTCTCAGCAAGAAACAGAGGCGAGAATGCAATCATATTTACAGATTTTAACCAGATTATGTGTGCCTTTTATGAGAAAAGTGTGACATTTCTATCGTATATAGTATAGTAGAGCTTCGGAAACTCGACAAGCGTACGTGTGCACATTTGTTGGCGCCAGTCATCACTCGAGTGGAATAATCGTGCTTTAGTGTTTTTTATTAAGTGCTGTGTTTGTTAGTTTTCCAATTCAGTAACGTGATTTTCGAATCAATACAATATTATAAGTACAGTACTTTGCTGCATTTTTGTATATTACACGTATGTATATACCCATTATATTAAGACGTAATATATTATACTGTACGTGTATTACTGTTACTGTACCGTATAATACTACTATTCGATACTGTACTGTGATTCATCCTTGTTTAGTAAACTTGCATCTTATGCAAGTTCATTCGTAAAACATAATATTTATATTGTTTGGATGTGGAGGGAAGTCAGATTTGACCTTTGAGGTCACTGAGAGGTCAAATCCAGTATGGCCACCACTCCACTGGTCCTAATGTTTAAATTTGCCGAATACTGTAGAAAAGCATTTAAGGTGTAATTTATCAATAATGTAGGAATGTTCATTCAATAGGTGACACTTTAGAGATCTACAGAATTTAAGTAATTTGCAAATTAGGTCAAGGTCAATATTTACTTTAAATAACCGTAAATAGCCTGTATAACTTATTTATTAAAATGTAAAATATATGTAACTATCAAATATATGTGACATACATAACGGAAAAAATCAACAAACTCCAGAACATAAGCACAGTGCCCTGTACTTTAGTGCAGCTTTGGCACGCCTGCAGCGTCCACTAAACCCTCCATTACAGCCACAGTGGATCAATTCCTGGCACGAATCTAATGCTTCAGGTAGAGTGGTCCAAAAAAGCTGCTACCCAGTTACCTCCTTTATCCAACTCCAGACAGAGGGCTCTGGCATATCTGGATCCATGAACAATGCCTGGTAACAACAGTTGGTCTGGTAGCAAGTGCGCTTGCTTTGCTGCTTGAGTGCGGCCTAGTTTGGAGGAATGCTCTAGACGTCTGTACGAAGAGCTGCTTCCTGGCACCATTAACCTTCATGATCTCACTGGTTCGGTCGTACATCAGCACAAAAAATCGCTCCAGCAATAGCATTGACTCTTAACTAATATCACTTGGCATGGACAAGAAATCATGGAAAGCATCGTACACCTCTGGGAAAGATTTCCAAGTACCCCAGGCAGTCATTCTTCTTTCCTCTATCATATGAAAACAGTATCACATCCGATGAAATCGTGAAAAAACTGGCAGAGTGTGACACTGTGCCCGATAGATTGTGGGAAACATTTCGTGAATAGCTATATACCGAAAGCATGATTCGACACCAAAGGCAATCCATGGCTAATCAGGAAATAATTTGCTGAATGAAGCCACAGTCAGTAATACTACATCAGTGCCAACTGTACGTATGGTCACTTTCTTACACCCCTTTTGCACAGCATCTGCCAAATGCAAAAATAAATGAGTATCTGCCTCCTCTTGGCGAACATAGGGTTAAGTGGGCCAAGTATGACTCGATAGGGGAACAGAGGACTCTAGTATCGGCCTCCTCTTGTGAACATGAGGCTAGGCGGGCCAAGTATGACTTGGCAGGAGATTGGAGGACTCCACTTCCTTATGTTGCATAAAGTTCCTTGCCCTCTGCTATCGGAAGATGAACCAATTCACGTGACAGGAAAGCAGACAATTAGGTTTTGTTATCATTGACTCGAAGAAAGTCATTCCAGTTCTTTGGCATAGCATTAGAAGGAGCTGCCCTTTCCCTCGTTCCCTTTCCCTTCTTCTCTCTTATTGTGGCTTTCAGGCTGTCAGGTAGGTATAAATCTCAAACAAGGTCGATGCGGCTGCTCTTCTAGAGGTGAGTAGATATGTATAGTGCAAAAGCTCTTTCTGCATACTCTAGAAAGGTTTTTTATTCCATGATTCAGCATTTGAACCACAGCTGCATCATCGAAAATTGTCGCATAAACTGTATGTGCAATATTGCTTTTGAGCAAATCTGCCTCCAAGCACGAAAGTAGATCTTCTTTAGTACCAATCCGCATTTTTACTCAACTTGATGGAGCTGGTGGGGCTGCATGGTTATCATGGATAAAGAAATGGCCTTTGTTTATATTTCGGGTTTGACATGAGATGTAAAGTCTTGAAAAGAGATCACATTCACTCTTCAATGCCTCTAGCTCTTCCAACTATTTTGACTTAATCTTGACTGATAGTCTCTGAACTGAACTTGTTCTTTGGAAGTGTTTCTGAGACTGGTATGTACATTGTTCTAGCCTTTTCGTGAGAAACTCATTGTACTGCTCCTCACCTATGGGCTCATTCCTTCTCACAAAATCAGCCACTTGGGTGTCCATGATGTCCTTTGTGCCAATGACTGGTAAGTCTTGGCTTTGTTATAGGAATGGATTCCCTATATCTTCCAACACAGTCACACGTGCCTTAACATCCCTCAGGCAATCTTCTAGCACTTTAGGTTTCTGGTCATGGTGAGGGTGTTCATTGTTACCAGCACAAGCACCATCCTGTTGATCTATGACATGCTCTTCAAACTGTGTAGTGATCCTGTCATTTTCTGAACGTCTGAGTTCTCCTAGATTGCCTGTCAGTCCAATAGTCTCACTAGAATATTTCACCGAGTCATTTTTCTGCTCTGATTCCCAGACTTGAATTCTGCTAGGACATCTAGGTATTTCTCAGCAAGAGTCATCATATCACGGATGTGCATGGAAAGCCACCTTGAGTAGTGTGTGTGATCTAGGGCTAGCAGCCATGCCATTATCTCTGTTGGTGACTCCACGTACAGCTGGAAGTGACCTGATGCACCGCAGCAAGAGGAGCTCCAATGAAGGAGTCTTAGCCAATATTCAAAGTGAACCCTGGCCTTTGCTCGTTTTTTATACCACTCCTTATAACAATACATTAATAATGATTTTATAAATACTATAAAAAATCTTCATTGATCAGCAGAAATAAAATTTTCATCTGTTGAGAATCCTGTAATTTCTTGAAATGGTATGGAATTCAAAAAAATCAATAAAACTATAAATTAAAGTTAAAATTTGTAAGGTAATTTATATAAAATGTGCATTTAATTTTATTTTTTTACTCGATAGCCTAAATAAATGCAGTTTTATAAACTAACATGTACTATCATAATATTAATATTATAAATATTCCATTCTATACACTTCATATAAATGTTTAGATGTACTAAATTTTAGCCCCATACATTAATTACCTTACCTTAACAATGGTAAGCAAAAAAACATAAAATAGCTTGATTGAACCCTTATAACTCGTGATATGTAATTATTTGAAAAAATAATTATACACTTGTTAAAATTGCGCCATAAAATTTAAATGTCGAATTACCTTAAACCAGCATAAAAGAACATCATAAATAAAGTGAGAAAAAGGAATTGAGCGAATAATTGCCTAGAGTCAGATTGGAAAACTACATTTAAGTGGAAGGAAAGATCATCCCCATGGCTGCCTGGTGGCCTCATGAGTCAGTTGGGCGTGTTGACCGCTCGCTTGATCCCGCCGTTTACTGTCATCGCAGACTGATCTCACTACCACCACCCCCCTACCCTCACACCAAACCGGGCGCCTTGGTGGTCAGGGTCGGAGATTTGAGTCATCCATCGGCCCACGGCACTCGCTGTGCCTTATGGGAGGTAGTCTCTGAACAGCTTCCCTGCGAGCGAGGCCAAGTCGCTTATTTACCTTGCGTCGGGCCTCATTAGCATTCGACACACGCGCGTCACACATGACTTGCGGGTAGGAAACTGACCACCGCGGCACTATATCTTATCTGAGCACACTAATGTACATCCAATATCACCTCTGAGGGAACTGAAGGTCTTATAGAGAAAAGCTTATTCTTAGCTCTTTCTCTCTCTCTCGGTTAACTGTAGCCAAATTTCCCTGTCTTTTCGAAATTGGCTCCAACGGTTTTGATTAAAATTCTTATCTCGGCACTTTTTAACAGTATAAACCAAATGGTGCATTTCATTGCCCCAGGAACATTATTTAAAATAGCGGGTATCTCCAATTTTGTTTGGCTCTCAAACACGAAATAACTTATCATTGAAAAATTGTAGGATTATTAAAGAATAAAAAATAACATTTGAAATATATTTTAATAAAATCAAATGTTTCCAAGCTATAAACAAATACGTGTTTTCAAAATGGAGTTCTGGAAACGTGGAATTGATTGTTATGCGCTTTAGTGGACCGAGATGCTACTTATTCTCAATATTTTTCTTTAACAGTGAATATTAATTCATGTACGCTCTTTGTGGAATTTGAAGCTCTCTCTCTCTTCCAATATGTTTCTGCAACATTGTCTATTATTTCGTTTCACATATCTTACAGGCTTTAAGTAATTTTTTCCATTTTTAGGTAAAAGAGCGAGAGAGTCTAGTCTGTGCGATGCACCTGCCATTTAATTGTTGTTGTTTGGTAATTTGATACTTTTTTTTGTATTTCTTCTTAAGTCAACAATCCGAAGGTTGACTTGATGTGATTTCTCTCCATCCGGAGCTGGGCATGCTCGGTTAGTACAGCCTCCACCATCTGGTAGAAATCCCATGTACTGGAGGAGTTAAGGAAGTGTGGTGGTTCCCCGTTCTTTCCCCACTGATTTTCTATGAGCGAGCGCGAAAGGGCCTGCCAATTTTGCCGGTAAAGATATGTTAACATACCATCCAGGGTTCCTTTACATGCCACTTATTGATATGGGACCGACGCTTTTACTTCCCCTCTGAAGAAAGTTGTGTTGTGGATTGATTTTTATCGCTCTTGGTAAAGTACGTAGTCCTCGGCTGGGTTTGAACCCACAAACATCGTGTCCTGAGGCGAGCACTTTACCCCAACACCACTGAGGTTGACGCTTTACATATATATACTTATATATGTATATATTAGATGTATATATGTATGTGTACATAATAAAAGCCTACCCCAGTGACCTGCGTGGTAGAGTGCACAGTAGCAGATAAGGAGAGACCTGTTATTATAACGCGCAGTGGTGATAGACCCAGTCCAGCGTGCCTTGCGATGACTCAAACCAGAACAAACCTTGGCAATGAGTCAGCGCGGAAGGAATGTTGGTGTATAATATAACCCCGCCATATTGTTCGGGTACCTCACCTGACATCTCGCAGAAAAAGCACCCACACCTTTGCGCGCTGGCTTTATTACAGAATATTTAACTGCCTTTTTCTAGACACATTAATGTCGCCACATGATTTAAAGAACTAAATCAACTCTTGACACCTCACTTAAGGGATTTAGGGAACGCGAGAAAAGTCCAGTGGTTTTTGTAGTTTTTATCGCAAAGCAATTTTTTTTGTACAAAATAAATTATTTCTTCAGTTGAAACGTAAAGTTTAATTTTCTTCACATGAGGATGCCAACAGTTATTGAATATAATGCCATGTGAGCACAGCGCCATTAGCTGACACTTTTTTTAATGAAGAGAAAAAATTGTAATTAAATTTTAGAACACCTTTACAGACAGACATTCAAGAACTGTTGACATCGACATGTGTAGAAAATTAATCTCAATGTTTCTATTGAAAAATTATTTTATATATTTAAAAAAAAAAATTATCTATAAAAACAGAAGGAAAAAAACTGTCTTTAACTCGCTATCCCCACATCCCCACCACTAATACATCCGCGATAATACATCCTCTAACTTAGCGCCAGGAATTTAACATTTATGTGACAGGATGGTAATATATGCCCTACTTAGATACGAAATCATTTTATGCGCCATCTGGGATCGAACCAAGGCCTTTATAGACCTTTAGTTGACTTCGTCTACCACTGCAAAAATATTATGAAGAGTTAAAAAAATCTACGCAGGTAATCTAGGAAAATGAAACTTTATTTGTATTTGTTGACCATTAGTAACAATTATCTGAAACCTCCTGATTATAGTGAACTTAGAGCCCCCGTGTCTTCTAAAAAATGTCCGCTTGAAACCTCCGACGGGATTAGTTCGCAAACCTCTTATAGATCTTCAAATGGAAGTAGGCTACAGAGGTGACGCCTTGGCGCTCTCAGCCTCGGCAGAAACACGTGAAAGATTGTTGTGAGATGTACCTGTGTTGATGGTCACATGGTGTAACATCAGGCTCATAATAGAAAGATTTATTGTGGCTAACAAGGTCAAAGTTCGAATCTCACCTAGGTGTAGTGACTATGGTTTTCTAAATGCATTTTATTCCATTCACGACTTGAGAATATTTTATTGCAGGTCGTACAAATTTCTATATTGTTTTTATTATTGTCTTAGTAGGCCTACCCGTTCGGGTTATACGCATACATTAATTACGTTAATTTAATAGGGACTAGGAAAGTAAAGTTTTCAAGGAAATATAACCGCATTTGAGTGAAGGGAGAATGGGAAACAATTAAGAAAAAAATCACCCTCTCAACACCTGACCGAGATTTGAACCCCGATGTTCAGGTCGCCGATAATCCAGTCTAACACGAGAGTAACGCGTTAGACCATGGGAGTACCTATGTGGGTGGCTAGATCTTATTTCATGAATTCATATTATACAAGGCCACGTGACATTTGACAGATGGTCTCACGTATCAACAGTGTAATCAAGAGAACAATTTGTCAGCTATTAGCAAGTACTGGCACTAGAGCGTGAAAAGCATCAATGCAGAAATACTCCGTTTTACTGTGTATAAAGTCTCTTCAGGAGTACCCGTCTGATTGGACGAGCCTAGCCTTCTGGTGGGCTCAACAAAATAAGGAGGACATACCTCATGGTCGCACAATATGACTCATTGTGAGGTGCGAATGAGGAAAGACTCTTCAGAGGGAGTGTCGACAGTATCGGGAATTACTACGGAAGTCGGTTGGTTGAAAGTGATACAGTCTAACTTGATTTCGTTCTTAGGGAAAGTTTATTGTGACGCTTTCCGTCCTCTAAACCCTAAGACATAGGTTAAATCTTGACGGGTGTGCTAAGCCTATTTTTATTTCATCCTCTTTTTAAACAAATGGTCCCGCAGTTGATTTTACTATACATACCGATAACATCCTTATTCTTCTCACGTGTCATCTTAATAAATGTGTGTGCTCATTACACACCCCTACTCAAAATAGATTAACCACAAGTCCCATTTTAAGCTGGCCAACTTACGTATCTGGAGCTTTACCGTTAAATAGCTTATTAAGACCACCGTGGATATTTTCCAATTGTGTATATTTTTAATTCAGTACTTCAAAACGGAGGTATATTTTCCTTTGACGTTTTATTATTTTTGTGTGAGCCTGGCCTGAATCTCTTCTTCGATTGATACTGTAAACGCCAAAGGTGTTTTATGCATATGCTTACACAGCCAAATTACATGTTATATATACCACTGCGTGAAAGTATTTTTTAAATAGGCCTATGTCAGGAGCGCAAAGGTGAAGAGACACATGCTCGATATTTCATGTAAAAATATCAAATAAGGAACAAAAAGTGCAACATTTAAAACTGTCAACTCAACATGTTTGTAGAGTGGTGCGTTCATCGAGCATAAAGACTAGTTTCATTTAGCTTAATTGTTATGTTATTAGGTTTTTAAAAAGATTCTCGTGGGGCAAATGTCGCACAACCTGGTTCCTTTATCAAAGTATATTAGCACTTGCGCATATTCCTACGTAGTGATTCTGTCCGAAGGTACCAAGAGTAGAGGGCGCCATGTCACGCGTTATGGCGGAGACGTGCGGAAGACTGCATACTTCCGCCGGTGCAGTCTCTATATTGTTTAGTCTGAAAGCAGGCCGTGTAAACACAGGTGGTGCTGTGAGCCCCCCCAAAGTGACAGACATGCTACAATGTTTACCAAGCCTCTGACAGGCGACACCATTACATTTCAGGCAAACTCGAAAGCCCTACTTCAGCGTCTCCTACTCGCGTTCTCTCTATCTATCTATCTATCTATCTATCTATATATCTATCTATCTAGCTATCTATCCCAAGTCCCGTATATTTTCTTTGCATACTATTCCCGAGGGGCACATTGTGTGAAAGGGAAAAGGATATGCCACAATTATTAGAGTAATGTTTTTCAAGCTATTATGGCCTAGGACTTTACTTATTGATGTAGGATTTTGGTAGAAATAAAGTTTTATGAAATAAAAACTTTTTTTTTTTGAGCTCAATATCGAAAACATTTTACTATTTTATTATCATTTCAAAAGTTACAGTTACAGTTGCAGATCACATGGTTTAACATATGAAATTAAATCTTGTAAGTTTTCTAGTGGTCAAATGAGGTTCTTCCTCTTAAAATTATACTGTACTTCTAAACAAAATCAGGGTATAGATCAGGAGTTCCCAAACTTTTTGAGACTGCGCCACCCTTCACATGTCAGATTTTCCGTGTGACGCCCCTGTACCCAATATTTAAAAAAATGCCCAAATTTTAATTGGTGGCATTTAAAAAAAATATTTAAATTACTGGCTTGTTTTCTTTTAAAAAATACATTATCTCATATGTACAGTTTGTTCATAAAGGCGAAACATCTCACTCTTTATTTTATGATTTTATTTTCACTTTTTCACTAACATATTTTTTAAATGAGACTATATATTAAAAGTTTTAGAGTTTCCTCATAGCCGCGATGCCGCAGGGCGTCGCGACGCTTAGTTTAAGAACTCCTGGAGCTGTTATATTTTCACTGCCAGCGCCGGTGACGCGAGAAATTCGAGGTTAGATTCTCGGATGAATGCACTGGAGCGCCTTAGCTATATTATAATTTATTATATTAGTAGGAAATTTTAATTAATTAGAAAAGCATAGACATCAATATTTGGTTTGATTTATGGTTATTATAATTCAAATTGGTTTGGTTTAAATAGCATCTTGTTTGGCAGAAACTAATCGCACCTTATTTGATGTTGCATAAAGTGAATCTAAATTGGTTTATGCGTCTAACGTTGAATATAGGAGGAAGAGCCCAGGGGAAATGTGCAAACCTTTTGTTGTTGTTGTTATTTTGCTAAGTATACTAGAATAATGTTTATAAGAATATTATTCTTAAATTCTTTTAGTCGGATTTTATATTTTGGCCTGTATTATAAGTAAAATTATCGTTATCCTCATGTATTTATATTTCACTTCGTGGAACATTACCGCGATTTCGTTATGATATATTTAATGAATGTATCTTGAAAAAGATTTTTTCCATTTTCGTTAGATAATTATTTATTATTATTTTTAGCACCTGTTCAGGTTTTACGCCTATGTACTAATGGTTCAGGAATTACAAAGGTTTAATTTAGAGGAAATGCGCCCGAATTTGCGTGGAAAACCATTTAGGAAAAACTACCCTCAGTGCACCCGACCGAGATCAAACCCCGATCTCCCCGTCTTTGACAGTCTAGTCCAATACGAGAATAGCGCGTTAAACCACGCAGCCAACGAAGCAAATTTCGTTAAATTATTTAATTTTATTTTAGGTTGTGGGTGCATTTACACCAAATAAACCGTGTGAACTAAAAAAATCATCAGCCTCGCGCGGGTATCGAACAAGTGTGTTGAGCTATATTACATACTAAAATGTATTTCGATATAAACGTGTTATTTGATAAGCGAAAAGAAAGGCCTGTGTCTTTGTTTTTGGAGATCTGTGAGCTTTCGTATCAGTATCCGAGACATCGTGCTTTAGATGCGAGTGTTGGGAACGCGCGTTAATGGTAGTGTTTTTGCGGGGTTTTGTTTAGTAAAACATTTGTTTGGCCAAACTAAATCAAATATTGCTTCAGTACAAACATAAGAGTTTAATTTTCTATACATGGTGATAAATAGTTTTTTTTAATATCTGTGAAGGGTGTCCTGGAATTTAATCACAACTTTTTCTCTTAATTTAAAAAGTTTCTTATCAAATGATAATAATTATGCTCATGTCAGATATTCAACAATAGTTGATATCACCATATGAAGGAAATTAAACTCTATGTTTCTACTAAAGTAAAATTGATTTTTTTGGCAAAAAAAAGTTTTTCTATAAAAAATGCAAATCATGGACCTTTTATCACGTCCCCTAACACACCCACCTATACAAACATAGATTTTGTAGACATGGTTTAGACGTTGACATTTTCCACTATGAAAATTCCAAAAATCCACATATTTTGGTTGATCATTAAGACCTATATTCCTAAGAAACGAAAGGAAAATTATATAAGAGCGTATAATGGATCTTAATGGATCAAAGGATTTAATTTTGTAGGGGGTCACAACTCAAATTGTATGGTCCTACCCTGTTTGTTCTCCTACTGCTGGACAGCTCCACCCAGTAAAGCTATAAATCCACTTGGTTTCTGGCGTTAGTGAATCTATGCTAGACTAGCTTATCGCCTTAATAAGCAGTGTTAAAACATGTTCCGTCTATTGTTTATTAACCTACTTCTTGAACAAGTGTGGTGTTATATGACTAATCCCCATCCTAAAGTTCGGTAGAAATCTGACATCCAAGTGTCTGCCGGTTCTGGTTAGCGATCTATTTGCTCACATAATATTGGCTCATCATTTGGAACTTTGCATCACGGGTGAAACACATCATCCCAGTCCAAGGTCGCAAGTGGACATGTAACGTTATATTATGAATGACTCACTTCTAACGCAAGTCTTCTTATAGGATGAATTTCAAGTATACAGATTTCCAACCCTCCTCAAATACATACCTCCTAATTTTGAAACAAAAAATCAATTTATATAATTATATTTGTTAATATTTAACATAAATGGAAAAAGCTTCGCCATTTTTGTATGCGTCTTGCAGTCAGCTAAGGTATTTTTTTACTCAGCGTACACTAAGTAATAATAACATAATAAGAAGAGTAAACTTAAAAAAAAATACTCCAGTGTTCTTGGCAGTGATTGCCTCCCAAGTCAAAGTCATAGTTCGATACTAGCTCTAGCACAATGATTTCTACCACGACTAGCTTTACACGAATGCATAAATATATTTAAAATGCATTCATTGCTATTTTGTTTGTTTTTAAATATTAAACTCGAAGATGTTTTTGTGGTTTCCTCTCTCAGTTTGTGAGGGGGGGGGAGGAAGGGACACACACACACACACACACGTGAGCTAGAATATTTAATCTAATAGTTTTTAGAACAAAAAACAGTTTTTGATCATTCTAAATAGACTGTGGCTTCAATGGTTGCTTTTAGTTAAGTTTTCTATACATTATAATCTCAACAGCTCTCTAATATTTGGCACAGATATCGTGACATTTGAACAAGACCTTTTATCTTCATTTAAAAGTCCTGTTCAAATACCATTATGTTCATGTCAAACATTCAATAACAGCAACAAAAAAAAAGAGTTGTTGTTGAAACTGCAATAAAATGTATCCTTTTCATCCTAATTTAAGCAAATAGGTTTCAAATTTGGTATCTTATATCGAGCGATCATGAACCTTACCATGCTAGGGTGATTGACCGGAATTTTAAGCGCTAAGCCGCGTGGGATTTTCAATGGGAATTCACTATAAGGCCTACTCTCTAAAGAAAAATGCTGCTATATTTTATTCATATTTACCTTCATGGCGCCGTATATGTTTTAATCTAGTGTTGGCAGCGGAAAGCCCAAACTGGTTGTAGGTTGCGCAAAGCTAGAAAATAGTGCTTTGTAAATAAAATGTGAGATTTGTAGACTACCAACACTAAATTTCAGAAACACTTTAAAAACTGGATTATTTTAGTCCTCCTTGGTAATATATTTAATGTTGACTCTTTGTAGACACGCAATTTATCAGTTCGTGACTTACAAGCTAGATTATCTTGGAAGTAATGGACTAATCCGAATACAAACTTTAAATCTATTTGTCACTATTATCTTAAATCGAACCAAGGTCCTCTAGACTTGGTAGTCAACCGCTCTAACCAGCTGATTACGAGGACGTGCAGCTAAATTAGTATGTATAGCCCAATTTCTTACGACTATCCTGCTGAAAGGCCTTTATTTCCTACCAGAGCCCTGAATTCTGATCTTTTCCGTAAGAAAGTTGGGCTATGCATAGCAAGGTTTTATATTTTATACAGTTTCGCCATCGGAAATTCATTAGGGGAAAAAACACGAGATATTAATCATATACCTATTATGGTTAGTGTCACAAAATAAGTGGTAGCTTTCAATAAATATAATAATTATAGCATATATTCCTAAAAATATGTTCATAACAGCCGTGACGGGAACCTAAACTTGCGTTTAGCAGCAACATCTTAAGAAAAAAATTTTTTTTTTATTCACTTAGATGCATTGACACGACAATCCGCGTGACGTGGGACATATTTTGGATTCCTGTGATGCATGAACCAATGAAGATGCACCTTTTCGTTCCCCTCCACTGTGTATGCCCCTCCCCCTCGTATTTCTCCTTCCTCCCACATATGGATCAGCTGACCGAGCCGGCTCAGTGCAGCCTTATAGTTCATTGCTGGCGGATGGAGGAGAACCGCTCGCTACCTTATATCTTCATTCATCTCAAACCAGCGAGGTGTTCACACGTTGGTACATTAAGGGCTGTACACCCACGGGGTAAAACCTACTTGTTTTCTTATTTGATCAACAAATTTCATAGATTCTATAATTTGCATGCGTTTTAACTATAAGAACAGTAACGTGCCATGTGCTAGTGAAACTTGTGTGTGAATTGCGGCGATGGAAGATTTGTGTTAAGCATGCGAGTGTCTTCAGTTGGAATATCATGGATGAGAGCACCTACTGTGAGTACTTTTTATCACATCTTAGATGTTTTTTTACAAAGCTTTTTATTTTTTTCATCGCGTCTTACTTAGTACCCGTTCGGTGTATGTACATATATTAATTACGATCCAGAGGTGTATATTCCCAAATGGTTTCCCACTCTTAACTTCCCGCAAATGCGTGCGGGTACACTTACTATAAAATTCTACCTTCCTCATTGGATAGGCTATAATTTATGAAAAAAAACATTTGTTATTATTTGAAATATTTTTCATACCCTGCTTGCAGTCATTTTGTTATTTAAGAATGGATGCCTTGGAGATATTACACAAAGAGGGCGTAGTTCTTGACACTTGCTTTTTCATATTATAGTAAAAAATATGTATCATAAATACATACAATAATACTACTAAGCTTATAGTAAAAGAATAGTTACTGTAAGCATTTTTATATTAATTTTAAAACTGAAGCAAATCTCACCTAAATCACTCAAAAACATTCGACAATAGTTTGTGTACCACGATCACAACTAGGAACCTCACATTTGCTTCATTATAAGCGCGTACATAAATTGATATGTTTAAAATTAAAACTACCCCATTACCTCATTCTATTTTACCCGACAATAAATAAAATATTTGATAACGTTGTAACAGGAAGGTCACTTTTTGCTAGGTGGAAAATTTTACATAAAAAAATTGTTAACTATTGCGTGTTAAAATACTTTTGGTACTATGTTGTGACAATTATATTAATTTAGTATTTACGTTCTTCTGTGATTTAGGGGAATATTGTTTTAATTTTATACATGACAAAGAAAAGTAATCATAACTCCCGCTTTATTTGTGTACTGTTCCCGATATTTAGTAAAAGAGTAATTACTAAGCCTACTATGTGCTAGTTTAAATGACATATTACGCAGAAGGGGTCGACGGATTTTTCTCTAGCGATAAAAATACGTGGCACAACTTCCTTCGGAGGGGAAGTAAAGTCGTCGGTCCTATGTCGATTATTGCATGTAAAAAAACCCTGGAAGGTATGAGAAAAAACCTTTCCTAACAAAATTGGTAGGCTCTCGCTCATATAAATGTTCATGTGCTGATATAATCAGTCGGTTCAGAAAGTGTACCCCAAATAAATTTTAAAAAATTGGCATATCTTTGATTTTGAAATGCGTTTAAATCTCATTTATGAATAGAAATAAGATCTTCAGAAGTGTTTGGGGAAAAAAGAAAAGTATGTAAAATGTGAATACATATTTCTTTACAAGCTAAGTCCGTTTGAACTCACTAGGAATGTGCGGTTTTTATTAATTTGCCTTGTAGCTTCTAAAAACAATTTTACAGCGCACAATTCAGTTTGAATGCTTACTTCACACTGCATTAATTTTCACAGTTACGCATTCTTTGAATGCCCCTCGCATACCTCTCTATTTTACTCTCAGAATAATGGAAACGGAACACGAAATAGATATATTAATGCAACTTAATAACGAGTAAACCAAACAACAACAAATATTGCATATGAGTCAGTGTTCAGTAAGAGCTTCAACGTATGCCATTGCCCTTTTATGCTAATCTTTAGCACTCCTCTATAAAACACGAGCTCATTGTGCAAAGGTATTAATGACGAAGGCAAGACGACGTTCCTTTGTTTTCTTCAGAAGAATATAAAGGTCTCGGCGTTACAACATCGTTACCTATTGTTTATTAATTTCAAAATTGTATGTATGCCGAGCATACGAAGGTTCATACGCTTATATTTTTTAATAATACCAACGCGCGTGCGTCTTGAACTTTGGTTGACGTCATTTTAAAAAAAATCATCAACTGGCCTTGCCAGTTCAGTCGACTCGGCGTATTCTACCCTTGCAGTATCTCACCATACTCGCGGTAGGACATACGCACTAAATGTACCCGCATTTGTGTGGAGGGGGAGTAAGAAAAATACCTCGGTACATCCGACCGGGATTTGAACCTTGACCTCCCCGTCACCGGCGAACCAGACAGTTACGAGACTGTCGCCTATATCCGCGTGTCAACTGGTGTGCACTTAAACGAAGGGTCACTAAATGTAATGTTACTAAATTAGTTTAGTTTTATAGGTTCTTTTAGCATAGCTCTATACTATTTATTTAACATGACATCAATACATCATTAGATTTAAACTTCACAACTTCCCAGTTCCCTACTCACAAACACAATGATAATCCAACATCTGTTTTACCATATCATGGATTACAGATATCACAGCACTCCTCAAAGTACTAAAAGTTAAGGTCCAATCACTGAATATTCCACTAAACCAGCAATATCACCTCTATATATTCTGTTCCATTAAAATTCCAACATTTGAAGACTACTGTGTGGCTATTAATAACTTGACCGGATTCTTGGTCCAGTGGTCAGCATTTCTGGCTGCTAATCTAGAAGTCTCTGGTTCGATTCCCGGTGGCACCAGAGGTATTTTTCCCGGAGGGAATTTTTCTTATGGTTGCCATGGTCTGGTTAATTAATCAAGTTAGGTTTAAGACTTCTACTGGCACCAACATCATCATTTATCATCATATCTTCTCATCGGGCTGAAATAATCGCACCTATATGGTGGCCCAGCCTTAGAAGACGGCTACATATCTGCCACTGTCAGTAGAAACCAAGGATGTCTCGCCGGCAAACCCTGCTGGCATACACAAAAAAAAGCTACATAATCTGAAATGGGGATAGTTTACAATAAGTGTATCCGCGTTAGAGTCGAGAAAGGGGGAGTCGATGGGGTCAAGAAAACAACAATGACAAAATCACTTGCGGAAAACTATCGCTAATGTACTCGGCCTGGATTCGAGAATTTACCTCCGCGTCAACTCTAGTCTACTGCGATCCTGATGCCACCTAATCACCGGCGTTTCTTTGTAAAACTAATAGGAACACCTTTTTAAGAGGATAAACATACTCATGTAGACCTAGTAGTGGCGTCATCAGTAGCTTTATTATTAATGGGGTTCAAAGATGCGTCAATCGACCCCATAGAAACATTTTTAGGAAACTAACGAAAGGAGTAGAAAAAAAATCAAAACTTGGTAATTTAGGAGGCTCGACACCTTGACAGTGAGGCACAAATATTGACTCAACTTTATACTTAATTGCGTAGAGAAACTTGCATAAACCACAGCGATCACACATAAGATTATTCTTTACATCTGTGTTTTCAGAACAATGTTAAAATTAAATTTACCCTCTTTGGTGGCCGCATGGTCTAAAGCCTCAACCTCGCATTAGACTTGACCGCCGATGACGGGGAGATCGTGGCTAGAATCCCGATTGGGTGTACTAAGGGTGGTTTTTTCTTAAGTGGCTTTACACTATCCTTCCACGCAAATTTGCGTACACTTCTTCTAAATTCACCCGTCCTCATCCCTAACACACTAGCATAGTTAGTGCATATTATGCTTACAATTCAAACAAGTAATAGAACTCGGTGCTAAATAAATAAAAATTTATACTTCGCTAATTTAAAATGAAACTTATCAGTATGTTATTGTCAGAATTGTATCTCTTCTTGGCATATTTTTGTATCTAAACATAGCTGAAAAATACCATCTGACTTATCTTCAAACTATGGACAGGTTTTTATGAGTGCAACTAGTTTGTTGGTCGTTTACACGGTACTAGTACTAAATTAAGTACGGGAAAATTGTTTGTATACACGGGGATTTATAGTTGCTCTCAAGGTGGGGATGTAGGAGACGCGAGAAAAGGTTAAGGGTTTTTGTAGTTGAAAATCAAAACTTTTTTGGTCAAAATAAATCAAATATTGCTTTAGTACACACATGGAGTTTAATTTTCTACAAATGGTGACCTCAACAGTTCTTGAATATCTGTCATCTAAAGCCGCTATGCTCATGACAGATATTCAACAACTGTTAAGATCACCACGTGTGAAGAAAAATTAAACTTTAGTTTTCTACTGGAGTAATATTTTATTTATTTTTGCAAACAAAAAAAAATTACCATAAAAACCGCCAAAATACTGCTCTTTTCTCGCGTTCCCTACAGCCCCACCTTAATAGAACATTCTCCTTAGAAATATATCCGCATAGCTCAATAAAACCTCTTTTTGGTTCTCACAATCCGCTGTGGAATCAACTTGCGTAATAGAACATTTCCGTGACTGTTTTTTAATGAATTGGTTTTGTTTGACATTTGCCTATTCAGCTACTGTTTGGGTCGGCAAGATCGCCGTAATAAATCATTACTAACGATTCTCAAAAGACCAGTCCATAAAATAATAATTAACTCACGTGAAAAGCTAATGGCGCAAAAGTTCGTTCGTAAACGAGGGGAGTGGGGGTTTTAATGATTGACTTTAGAATAGTAATTGGATATAATTTATTTGAGGTTTCTTTTTTGTACTGTAAAGAATAAAAATGTGTATTAAAATATCGTCAATTAACTTGATGTTGAAGTCCAAGCCATTTATTCAATGAAGGGCTTACAAGCCAAGATAAAGAAAACACTAAAAAAAATAGTGTTTTTATTTTTAGTGCTCTTCTGAAAACACCATTTTATTTGAAACACATTATTACTAGTAAGGGAGCGTTCAAGTATTACGTAAGCAAAAATAAGCAAATGCCTGCCCCCACCCCCACCCCTCTTGCTTGCGTAAGATTTGTCAACTTTTTTCATTTGTTCACAGGAATAACCATTCTTTTTTTCATGCCGTTTTACCTTTAGCCTAAGCAGGTGAACGAGCAGTAATTCGTGGTGCTAAAAAAATAGTGTGAGATCTTAATTAAATGGTTACTGACCTAATTTATTATTTCTAAATGCTCATACTAGGATATTTAAATTATAAAATATGTTCAAAGGGATGCAAAACAGTCCATTTTCTTGAATTTATTTTAAATAAATTAGTTCAAGGGATTTTTTAAAACTTTGCGCTTGTAATTAAATGTACTTACCCTTTTTTAAGCGCTTGATTTTTTTGAATACGTATAATTTCAAAACCTTAACGGCTTTTATTTTGTCCTAACTTTCTATATCTAGAACTAAAGGATTGTTCCCGAATAAAGATATACATACATCTTGGATGAATAATCGTGGTTAACTATCTCATTAATTGAAATTATGTGCATATACAAAGTTTCCGTGCTCTTACAACTTTTCCTCCTTTTTTTTTAAATTGCAACGCCTGAACAGACATGACGCAGTAAGTAGATAGAGAGAGGCGTGCGGTTTAATCATCTTGTTCATTAAAACCTGACAAGTTCATCGACTTGTCTCAGGACAAAGTGTCCTGACGCGATTGAAGTGAATTCGATGTTGTCTGGTGGTCAACGTCTTCAAGATTGAGGCTCTACTTCCTGTTTGGGTTTGTTTTAGGCTCAACGCCCTCAATATGGTTTCGATCCTTAACTTCCGGTCATTAAGAAGGGAACCGTATCGATACCTGTAGTGATTCACAAGTCACGCCTTAAACGTGTCTCAAGAAATAAACACCAGTCACATATGACGAAAGAATGATACAAAATAAATAGGATATCTCTCATCCAAAAACACGATACTCTCTGAAATTCTTGTTTTATAGAAATAGAAAATAAATGGTAAGGCACATTTGTATATACTTTTTGGTCCAAGGCCTCACTTTCGCAATAGACTACAGTATAATAACGATGACGGTGATATATGGGTTCGAATATTGGTAGGGTACAATTATGGCGGTTTACCTAAATAGTTTTCCACTCTCCCTCCACGCAAATGAGTACACGTCATCATCCCTAGGACATTTAGCTTAATTTAGTACATGCACGTGTAACCCTGACGGCTCCAAGGCACGAGCGAAGCGGGCGCCGGACTCTAGGCGGCGCCATACCATCGATGTCGTCTTAAAAAATTTACAAATAATATTTTTTTTAACTCTTACATTGCTCAGATATATTTGATATGGTACTAATTTTCTTTGCTGTTTATTACAGCTTGTTTCGCTGTTAGAACCAGTGGGCATGAACATAAGAAATTTATCCATCTTGTAAGGAGTTTCTTTCAAATTTATGCGACTTTAAAGAGGAAGGGGCGCTTAAATCAAGGTTCGCCTGGGCTCGAAATTAGGTTCTGTGCGGCCCTGGTAGTAATACGCGGTGACAAAAATAAATAATAATATATCTTGCGTCGTAAACCCGATGTTTCACTGAACTTATTGTAGGTCAGTGTGTGCCATGCACATTTTGTAGCACGAGCGGTCTTGTTTGGTTGCCCCGATGATAATAATATTGACAATGGACCTAAATCAACGTACCCTCCACACTGACATAATATGAAGATGACGAGGCTGGTGTAAAGTCCTCTCGCCCATCTGATAATTCGACCCGTGCTCCCTATGTCCGAGAGAGAGAGAGAGAGAGGGAACATTCCTCTGACACTTTGGATAGGATAGATATCACACAACTATTATTAGTAGATACAGTTTACTCTTCTGACCTGATAGACCTGCCACCGGCTTTCTCTCGTTGGAGTTATCCGAACCTTCCTTATCAAAGGAAAGAATAAGTTCCTTTGACATTGACAGTATTTAAAATGTTTTCATTATTCCGTCTATTCACTCTATAACATTTGGGCGCAATTAAAATGAAAGGGAACCCGAGTTAAGGTCTTGATCAGGTATGTCAAAGTGGCCCAAACATCAATACTATGCTGCCCGCGGACTTTAAGATGAATCAACATCCATTTCGGTTAGATTCTTCTTTTATAAACCTTTTACAACTACTCAATTTCAGGGTTATGGCATTTGTAAATTGGCCATTATTTGGGGTGGGACTAGTTGTGGAACACAAAATAAAACCTACTCTTCAACTCCATTTTGTCGATCTATGTTTCTACCCCATCTCCAAGTCATGTATCGATAAATATTTGTTTAGTATCGGAAGTTTCGTCGTTATTTCAGTCAACCCAATTAAAGGATTCCATCCCACAGTCATGATTCTGGCCATTGTTCCGTCTACGCCTCCTTGGCTGTATCGAACAAAATGTGGACGAAGGACATTTATTTACTTTTCATTCATAGAGAAGAAATTATTCCCCGATTTCGCGGAGGATTATGCAGGAAGTTATTCCAAGACCTTTTAACTTAAGAGGACTGCATTGGAGATAGCTGAGAAGCCTTGCAGACGTTTAGAAATTCCGGGTTATTTATGAAGTTGTTTGATTTTTTTACTATCGTTTTCAAGCTAATGTTATGACCAGTCCTTTAGCTTTAATCTTAGAAGTACAAATTTTCGCGTGAATCTTTTTAAATTGTTGATAATTTTGTTTTACATTTGGTTGAAAACAATAAGTTATTAAAACATATCAAACAACTTCTTAAGAATGCTATATTTCTAAAGGTCTGCAACGCGTCTGTATTATATATAACATACATCCCTCTTCAATCTGAAAACGGAAGGAGTGCGCTATAGCGTTCTTGACTCTTTTCCAAGAGGCATGGAGTTCGAGTCCTGATCTGTATCATTGCTTTTTTTTTAAACACATTAAGGCTTATTGTCCTTCAGCCGGGTGGGTGTTAGTATATTTCCTTCTTCCTGCACCAGAGGTCATGCTGACTAAATGTCGGGCTCGTCTAGTCTGGTTTACTGGTGACTGGGAGGTCTGGATTCGAAATCCCGTTCTGGTGTAATGAGAGTAGTATATTCAAAATAGTAGTTCGCTTTCTTTATCCGAAAATGTGGATACATATCCTCTAAACTTTACGTATATCATTCCTACCGCATCAACGTAGTTTAAAAATGGATATATTCCGACCAGGTATTAAGACTGCGCCTACCATGCTTAAATTATTTTAACATTTTATATTTTATGGGGAAATACCGTGCCTTCGGAAATTAGCAGTCATATTACTAAAAAACATTATTTGTGACTTTACACAATATTTGTATTGATATATAAGGGTTTTTCACACATTCATTGAAATTTAAGGTTTAGGCAAAAAAAAAAAAAACTTCATTGGAGAGGCTGAAGGGTTTGAAACTTTGAAACTAACGTAGAACATTATTTGTTTTAGAACTAAGAATTGTAAGTTTCAAAAATCACAGCTATTTTCCTACAAAACATAAATACAATATTAACTTAAAAATTAAAAAATCAAATTTTCTTGGCGATTTTTCAAGACGCATTTTAAAAATAAAATCCTTATTTGCAATCTTTATCCTATTCCCTCGGATTAGATGGTATAAAATCTTTGACAGTGACACTAAAACTTACTAAAGTAACTAAACACGCAAAGAGATGTTAACTAACGTCGAACGCATGATATGAGGCGTCACTCTCGCAATATACTAGACTGCCGATGATGGGGAGATCGGGGTTCAATCCCGGTTGGGCGTACTGAGGGTAGTTTTACCTAAATGGTTTTCCCCTCTCCTTCCACGCAAATGTGGGTAGATTATCTCTAAAATGCTTCCTTCCTCATCCCTACCTCATTAGAGTAATTATCATATATGCGTACAGCATGACCAGTTAGTTAGACGCCGTGATAAAAAAAAACTAACATCAACGTTTCCCCCACACTTTCACCTAAAAATATAGTAATAATAATGTAAGTAATTTCCCATGTCATTCTTTACTTTCTTAAACAACTAGAAATAGCCTAGCCTTGTTTCTAAAGCAATTATTATGAAGGTTAAACGCATTAGAATCAAATATATATTTTGTTGGGGAAAAACAAAATCGTTAGTGCTCACGATCAGTCAGGACATGGAATCCTATAACTTAGAGAGCAAAAGACTGAAAATTATATGATGGGATGGTGAAAATGGACGTTTTTAAAAGGATTATTCCTGGAAATGTCCAGCTGTCCTAACTGAACTTAAAGTAATGCTCGTTTGATCTGCTTTTGAAAAAGTAAAATTCAATTTTCAAAGGAATACTCTTATTTGACAATTGATAAGCTACTAGATCTACTTTAACGTGTTTATACGTCAGGCTATGTGATCTACAACGGTAACTTTTTATAGATAGTATAATTCCATATAAAATAACACTAATAAAATACTTAAATGCTATCGTTGTTGACAGCAAAAATAATATGTTTGTATTTTCTAAAAGTTTTTTTTCTACCAAAATCCTATTGTATCTATCTACCTGGGAATCAAACTACTAAATCTAAAGTAGGTTGTGCAGTTTGAAATAAATACTCCAGATGCACCCACAAACATGTTATATATAGGTTTTTTTAAATGCACATATATTTTAGATCATATTTACATCTTTAGTCAAACGAAGTAATCAATTAATGGGTCGTAATTACTTGAAGTAATTATGACCCATTTACTTCAAAAATCATTGGTGTTGTATATAATGACCTGGATTCATTGTGTGTCTTTAAAATCAGTATTATTGATCCTAGATTGTATTGGAACAACATTTATTTTCCAGCCACAGATATGAAGTCGTCCTTTGATATTAAATAATTTGTACAAGTTCGTGTGCTTTGTCCCAAAAATTTTCGCGCTTTGCGAACTGTCGCCAACGACTGGAATCTCAGAATTCCTGCAGTCGTCCAGGTCAGATAATGGGCTACTATGAGATACTTTGCTGTGTGTTATATGTTGGGAAACTCTGCTGTGGAAAAGTTTACGGACACGCGTTCTGTACAAAATATAGAAAAGTTTGGAAAGCTTATTTTTGTTACTCATTTGTTTAGTAAGTTTAGCTTTTATTTCGTATATGTGGCAATTTAAATTTTCTTATTAGGTCACGTATAAGACAAAATATACCGCCAACGCCTTCTCTTATTTGAGTTGGTGGTCTTGGTACTGCCCCTTCCTACCTTCCCCAAAATATGCTCATGATCTTAAAAGGAGGAAAAGGGGGTTCGGGTGTGGGGAAGGAGAGAGCGAGAGTCAAGGTCAATATTTTTACAGGTTTTCAAAAAAATTAAAACACCTGCGCGCTTCGTTGCTCGAATGGTCTTAGGTAGGGGCTCCCAAACTTTTTAGACCAAAGGAGCCCTTCTACCAGAATAAATACCCAAATATTATGAACGTCAGTTTAAATTTACTAGTATTTAATCATAAAACAAATGGAAAATATCGCATGTCCTAGCTGCACCATGGGCAAATGGCCTTTATTTAGGATTGAGAAAATTGGCAATCCCAATTATTAATGATGCTATTTTATTTTGTGAAACACAAATAAAGAATATTCTAAAATTACCTCACAGAGCCTGAGATAACTAGGCGGAGCCTAAGGGATCCACAAAGCACAGTTTGGAAACCGCTATTCCAAGGCGTCACTTTCGCAATAGACTAAACTCCCGATGACGAGGAGATTGGGATTTAAATCCGGTCGGGTGTACTGAGTGTTATTTTCCCTAAATGGTTTTCCAATCTCCCTCTAAGCAAATTCGGGTATACTTCCTCTAAATTCAAATTTCCTCATTCCCAACACTTTGCGTAGTTAGTACATATGAGTATAACTCGAATGGGTAGTAAGACACGATAACAAAAAAAATACTGCCAAATATAGCTATATTAAAAACAGCTGCTCATTATAATATTATTTCAATAATATTTGAGTAAATCAAAGTCGGCTAGGTCTTCAAATAATCCTTTTTGTCTACTATGATTGAAAATAAAATGTGATATTCAACTTTGGCTTTTGCTAATTTGGAGTTCGCTTATGGAGCCGATCGTCGCAGCTTCACTGCCATGCACGTGCACACACACACACACACACACACACACGTCCGTCGCCTTCCAGCACCTATGAGAAGTGTTATCTGCATGCTTTGTTTGCGAGTGCCTGGTTTGCGCCTCTTACTTTCCCTCCAGATAACGTCACATATCGCCAAGATAACGTCACATATTACCAAATGCAGACCATCTGGCCGATATTAAATATAGGACTGCGCACATGGTTAAATACACGTTTCAAGGCCGCCGTTTGACACGGAATTATTTTGACAAGTGTTTCAAATATCCGCGATCAATTTTTGCTGATGGAATTGATGCTGTGATTGTAAATAGCGTCATCGGTTGTCTAATGTTTTGGTTGACCTTTGAAGGAATCGAGTCAGAGCCTATCCCTTTCCTGACCACCAGTCGAACGTCAAAACTTAGCTTACAGTTACGCAGCGAATTACAGTCCAATTTTTATAGGAAGACCCTTGTAGAAAAAAATAAACTTCTTTTTCAGCCAAAATGGATATAACTTAATTTTACTATTTTATTAGTATCATTTTACAGGCATTGATATTATTTATTAAAATTGATATCAGTGGATAACATGACTTGATGTATGAATACGTGATAATATAACTTTTTAATCTTTCAAATAAGGTTCTTCCTATAGCAATAATTGAACAATAGCTTAAACTTAAATGTTTGCTGAAGGGTTTCTGTTTTGAATAGTGAGCCATTTTTAAATCTGCTAGCCTATTTGCTTATTAATAATAATGAACTTTGATATTGTTTGGTGTTTTTTTTAACGTTTTACATTTAAAATAAATATATTTCTATCAACCGTGTTTTTTTTAATAATCGTGACTTCTGTGCGTACGGATAATCGTGGTTTTGAGAGGATACACTTCCTGTAACCGTCTTCATTACTTCCTCATTGATAAACATATTATGCGGAACTCCACTAAGACTCGAAGCACAGAACCGCGTATAACTTTATTACTGATCAAATAAATTGTAAAAGAAAATCATTTTCGCATTGCGTCATATATTTAATACCATCTTAAAGATAAATTCACGTACACTTTAATGTTTATAAAAACGCAACTTCCTTTATATTTTTCATCAAGTTTATAATTTTTATTCATTTGAGGAATTTAACATCCACTTTCTAAGCTGACTGATTATATCAGCACATGACTTATAAACTAACTTAAATCTATAACAGACACAACAATTAACCCCCGGCCGTTAATTCATCATATTGAAAGGGTAAAGCCCACATTTATTCTAGGATACATTTTTTAAGCCATGCCAGGAATCAAACTCAGTAGAAAGACAAGCTACCGACTTAGCTATTGTGTTGGACTTAAATAATGGGATGTGATATATATATAAATGTGTGTGTGGCTAGACATTACATCTAGTAAGTAAACATTTAAAAAAATTGTCACTCTTAAACTAAAAAAAATGGGATTTTTTAAAGCTGATTAAAGTAGCACATATCTTTAAAAATTAATTAGTTGTTGGGTCGACGTAGCTGTGTTTTCCACTGTTCAGACAGGCGGATATCCGCAGTCTCAAATAAATAAAGTAAGCCATGATCCTTAAGGCGTGTCAAGGATTACTTCCAGTTGACCTGCTAACATTCCACTTCACTGTGCGCAGTTTTTCTTCCAAGGTTCCACCACCAGGCTACAGTCCAATTTTTAAAGGAAGGGCCAACAGCTAGATACGTTTCTAGATCTACTTTCTACTTTCACGTATTCATACGTCAAGTTATATGATCTGCAGCCATCACTTTTGATATACATTTTTAATATCTATAAAATAATATTAATATAGTAAAATGTTATCATTTTAAGAACTCTTATAAGCTATACCATAGTTGAATAATGCAAGGTAAGCATGCTACCTTACAGGGTGGACAAAGGTTACATTACCTTTGAATTTCACCTAACTCATCTCTACCCCATTAGCATAATTAAATTCCAGGACACCCTTGACAGATATTTAAAAACTGTTGATATCACTTTGTGAAGAAAATTAAGCTCTATGTTTCTGCTGGAGAATTATTTTATTTATTTCGGTCAATAAAATGTTTTGATATAAAAATCTCAAATACTACCCTTAACTCGCGTTTCCTACACTTACGTCACTCTTTGTGTAAGAAGAGGAGTAGCATGTTCTGGCACCCAAGGTGACTATAGACTGGGATGTTAGTGCGTCATTCCTGAGCGATTGTGCGGGGGTAGCAAGTTCTCGTGTTCCAGCACCTGCCCTGCATGGCGTGTCGTTTCCCTCCGCTAACACCTGCTTCCAACAAAACTGGGACAATCTGGTGCACTGAAGTTCTTACTCGGCTTTCTAACCTTGATCCCCCAGAGTTGACCACATGGACACTGACTCAAGAGGCAGGATTGGCCGCAATGACTTTGTGCTTGAATTTGACCCAAGAGGAAGAATTGGCCGCAATGACTTTGTGCTTGAATTTGACCCACGAGGAAGAATTGGCCGCAATGTATTTGTGCTTGAATTTGACCCAAGAGGAAGAATTGGCCGCAATGACTCTCTACTTGAATTTGACCCAAGAGGAAGAATTGGCCGAAATGACTCTGTACTTGAATTTGACCCAAGAGAAATAATTAGCCGCAAAGACTTTGTTCTTTAATTTGACCCAATAGTCAGGATTGGCCGCAAGGATATTTTGCCCTACTCTTATCCCAAAGGGCCAGTATCTCCACACCATCCTAGTGCACAAGAGAAATGTTCAGTTCCCCCTTACCTTCCACGCCCTCTTCCTCATTGCATAAGGTGTTAGTAAATTTATGTTAAAACTAATCGCAAAAGATTCTTATCGATGCTCTTGTGTGCAAACCTGGCAAGAAGGATTACCTACCTTAACTGCTGTTGTAGAATACTGCTGTAATCTAGTGTAATGAGGTGCCGTAGTGGCAGCACAATCGCTGATCCCGCTATCTTGTGGGCTGACATCGTCTACAAGCAAACGACCTTCAAGACAACCTTGTCTCATTAGAACCTGACTTAAAAACTTCTTACATACCTGTTGGGACTTTTTACTGGATCTCTTTCTCATCGACACCACACAATGGGACCTTTAGCTTTCAAAACTTGTATCTCTTTTTCCTCCCAACATTTCCACCGGCTACAATCTCTCATTTTCTTGTGTTCTTATTTTATTTTACTGCCCCAAGTCTCTTTTTCCAACTGTTTTTATTTGACCGTGTTTCGATTAAGGCCCTCTATTCCTCGTTAACGGTAAGACCTGAACAAGATTTAAGGACGCTGCCTACTTGAAGGGAGGTCTCCTCACACTGCGGTATTTCTAATGGTGATGGCAGTTTTGAATATTAAAAAATCACTCAAACAATTCTCAATTATAATGTAATAACCTTATTAAAAATGATTTTAAATGTTTGTGAAAGGCTAAATATATGTTTCTTACCATTTAGTCTGGTCATTAAAATTGCGCTTTTTCATTATTTTTGTTAACTAGGAAACTTTAAATGTGAGGGTTTAAATTTACTTAGATGGGGATTTCTAATCCATTTTAGCATAAACCATATTTTGAAATATTAAACGACTTCTTAACGTTCGATAGAAGAAAATGCCAGTTAAGGCTTTTACAGTTAAAAAAAAAGCTCCATTAGATACGTTTAGTTTAATTTTTAACACATAATTTAACAGTCAAAGGTTCTTATCAAATTCCTCAAAGGAAATATTTAAGAACTGTCGAGATTACTATGTGTAGAACATAAACTTAACGTATCTATACTGAAATAATAATTTAAGTATTGTTTCAAAAAAAGTTGTTTATAAATACCGCAAAAATAAAGGCATTAACTTGAGTTCCCTTCGATCTCAGCTTAAAAAGCATATCAGCGTTCCGCCCCCTTAATCCCCCCAGACCTATAACAATGTGTGGTATTGAGACCAGCTCCTGCCACTCTCGATGAAAGCTACGAGCTGCCGTGTTTGTCTCTTCCTGTCCTCTCTCCTCTTTGTGTCACTTTTATCTCCCTCCTCTCATTGTCCGCGCAACAGTTTCAGAGGATGACAGAGCAAGTATGAGGGTCACATACTGCGCTGTGTTATCTGATTGTCCCTACAATTGTTGGGGAGGGAGGTCCGTTCTTAGCGTTAGCGCCGGGCTCCTTCATTAATTTACTCGTCGTTTATAGTTCTTCATTTTTAATTCGTGCCCTGGGTAGGTGTGGCGAGTGGAGGGGCTTTCATGAACAGACAGACAGCCCTTTTCAAAAATTCATCCTGCTCATTCCCCCTTATTGTGTTTCGTCAATGCTTTGGAGAGGAACGTTTTTAATTTATTTTTTTATTTGGTGACTGGTTAAAATATATGACTGCCCAACTATTTAGTTAAGTTGACACGAACAGATTTCGTGTGAAGGTAATCCTCACATGGGCGGTGTAAAATAGTTTGAGCGCAAAACATTTAGTTATCAAGAGGGCCGCCTCGGTAATCCACAAATTCCCACGCAGACATTCAGCTATAACGCGATATATTTTTCTAAGGTGAGTTATTTTAAAATATGGTTCATGTCAAAATAAAGTCTAAAGATAATAACAGTGTTCTTTTTTCACTAACAACCTCATTGTTTTAGTTTTATTAATATAAAAACTTTACCTTGAGATAAGAAGCTTCGTATTTTTATTTCTCATCTTTCTTATTGACATGACAAAGCGTTGTTGTAAGTGAATAGCGAAATGGGGTAAAATCTTAGCTATAATAGAGAAGTAGTTCTAGAAAACGACACAAACCATTGTATTAGGGTGGTTTTTCATAAATGGTTTCCCAATATTCTTCCACTCAAATGCTGGTATATGACCTCTAAAATCTTCCTTCCTCGTTCCTACCCCACTAAAATAATTATTATATATGTATATAACCTGAACAAATAGTAAGACTCGGTTATAAAAAAAGATAAAATATAACATAATTAAAAAATGTTAACATTTAGCTACTACGTATATTTTCTATAACAACTAAAGAGGTAAATCTCTTATGTTTACCATATTATGTTCTAGTATTCGATATTCATAGTTCCTTGGATTATTCCACTATAGCTTAGCTTATAAGATATAGTGTAATCCGTGAATGATAGACTTACCTTATATTTCACTGCTGAAGTACCAATAGAACGCTCATTTACAGGCTCTGACCTCAACAGCACTTAACCACCCAGCTATATCCTCATTAGTTTCAACACAACTTTGTAGCACGATTTACCAACTGAATAATCAAAAGAATATGGATTACGAGGAGATTTTAGATTAAGTGCACCCGCATTTTTGTAAAGAAATTATAATAAAACCACATTTAACACGTGGAAAACTACCTTTGGTTGCGCTCGGTCGAGATTCGAACCACTGCCTCCTCGAAACCAGAATTCCAATATATTACGAATATGATGACATATACTGCGTGTCCAGACAATATAATAAATATTTGAACAACGGATCATTATGCTACCTCCGTATACATTAGTCACAACTAAATAAAACCGTGTTTTCTTAGCCATGTTTTGTGGAAAAAGGCTAGGAATATTTTTATTCTTGCGCTCTAATTCCCATATTTGGGTGATATTGACTCTATACTATAAAAAGGATGAGTATGAATTTTAATGAGTTTCAGACTATAGAAAACCATACTCGTTGTAGTTGTTCAGAATTGAATATGATATTCAGTCGGGCGTGGTAATATGTCTCCTAACCTTGCCAATAGATCATTCTACAAATAACTATTCTTATGAATTTTATGTTTGTGTTTTATTGGAAGCGACGATTTATAGCTGTTTAAGCTACCGCTCCAGTTATGTAAATCAGAGCAGAAAGTAATAAATCTACTCGCACGTGTTTACATGTACCCACTCCCTGATAGGTACTCTGACCAGGAGTACGTGCACGTTGTATTAGTCGTCTAGCCACCAGGAGCAAATTGTGACTCTCATTGATTTGCCTAGCGACCAGAAGCTATCAGTATTGCTTTGCTTGGCAGCTAGGGACTAGCAGTGTACACGTGCATTGTTTTGTCAGGGGCTAACTGTGTGCTTAGGCGAATTTAATTGTCTAACAACCGGGGCTAGCAATATGTCTATGTGCATTGTATTGCCTATAAACCAGGGGCTAGCAATATGTTTTTGCGCATTGTATTGCTATAAACCAGGGGCTAGCAATATAGTTATGCGCATTGTATTGCTAGAAACCAGGGGCTGTGTGTTTGTGTGCATTGTATTGCCTAACCATTAGGGCTGGCAGTATACACTTGCATTTTATTGCCTAGCAGCCAGGGGCTTAAGTATGTTTCTGTGCATTGGATAGCCTAGCAACTAGAGGTTAAATGTGTTGATGGGTATTTCATTAGCTAGCAATTCGGGACTAGGACTGTATACCGCTTTTTTTTTTTTTTTTGCTAGCAATCAGAAGGAATCATTGTATTTCATTGCCTAGCAACCAGAAGGTATAATTGTATTTCATTGCCTATCAGCTAGGGACTAGCATTGTATACGTACACAGTGTTTGTTGCTAAGTTCGAGGAACTACCGGTGTTCTAACAATCAGGAGATTCCATTTTTGATGATTTGTCTTCTCATTGGTTGGCGTTTATGTAGTTCTTTCTCCTCCCCTTTCCCCTTTTGTCAATGCTATTCTTATGTTTTTAAAGTCAGACCGAGTTCCATACTTTATGAACCTGTCTACACTAAACACACCCTTGGATATAAAAATAATACTAATTTGATGTAAATGGTTGGCACCCCAAAGCGAGACAGATAAACAAGGAACGTCCCAACTTGAATAGACAGCGTCGTAGTGGACGATGATAAATGAATTAATAAAACCTCTTGCCCCAATGTAGTTGTGTAGAGAAGCTAGCGTGCGTTCGACGGTGAAGAATTAACATAAGAACGAGGGGATAGGGGGACCTTGGCAGACGAAATGACTGGGTTACAAGGAAAGTAAACGAGGGGAACTTGTTGGTCGGTTTGAGGGGGAAGGGTGAAGGGTTTTTATTAAAGACACAACAATCCTTTTATGGCAAGTACCTTATTTGGTGGGTGTTGTGTTGTGTGTGTGTGTCTGAGCGAGCAGGTTTCTATAGGGCGTGTTCATTCATTATTACACTCTAGCATTGGGAACTACTGTTTCTGTGCTGCCATCTGGCGAGGATATAAGCAACACTTACATATGGAGTAGAAGGGAACACGCAGGCGTTCACCTAATTACAATGTGTTGAATATTTTGAAAATGGAGGGAGGGAATATGTATGACTTACTTCGTTTTGATTTGGTCGTATTTGTTAACCGACTCCTTTCGTCTGATTTTTTTTTTTTTTTACTTACCACCCTGTTCGGGCTTTGCGCATATTTACACAAATAGGTAATAATGGGGAAAGTAGAAATTACTACCCCAATTTTCGTGGAGGGAGAATAGAATACAGTTTAGGAAAAACCACTCTTAGTACAACTGACCGAAAGTCTAAACCTGATCTCCCCGTTTTCGGTAATTCTGTCTATTGCTGAGTGACGTCTTGAAGCATGCAACCAGCGAAGCGGGTCTGAACATTTAATATTCCACTTAATAACTGATGTTAATAAGGCAAAGAAAGTAGAGCTAAGGCTGAGTTTATATACATGCATAACACCCAGCACATAGTGCGCGAGAAATTGTTTTATTAGCACCCCGTCTTACTACCCGCTCGGTTTATATGCCTTTCTACTAATTACGACCCGCCTCGGTGGAGTAGTTAGCTAACGCGCTAGTTTCGTGTTAAAATAGACTGCCGATGACGAGGAAATCGAGGTTCGAATCTTACTCGGGTGAACTGGGAGTGGTTTTTCCTAAATGGTTTTATACTCTCCCTCCACGCAAATGCGGGCTCACTTCATCTATATTCAACCTTCCCATTCCTAACTCATTGATGTATTAGTATATAAGTGCACAACCCGAACGGGTAGTAAGATGCGGTGCCAAGTATTATTATTGTTACTACTAATTACGCAAATGGTTTTAATGATTAGGAAGCTTATATTTAGAGGAGTTGTACCTGCATTTGCGTGGAGGGAGAGTGGAAAACCATTTAGAAAAAACTACCCTCAGTACACCGGACCTATATTTGAACCTAGATCTCCCCGTCATCGGCAGTCAAGTCTACTGCGAGAGTAGCGCCATTTGATTATGCGGCCACCGAAGTGGGTCGCAAGAAGTTGAAATACATTATTTTCAATGGTAGCGTTTATAATCGATATTAGTGAATAGTGTACAATGCATAAAGTTGATTCACATTTAACTTCTTATACGTTGTGCATGAAATGTAGTATAGACTGTAGTTAATCTATCAGCCAATGAGAATGCGAGGAGAGGATATATATAGCCAATTAAACGCCATACGAAAATAATTGACGAAACATAATTGACTTCTGTGTACATTTTCATGTTTGTAACGCCTTATGGTAGCCATACTTATTTGCTATTAACAAATTTTATATATTTTAGCGTAAATGACTATACTTTTCAATAATCTATATGATTGAAAATAAATGAGAAATATTACATGCCATTGAGAAGTAGGCCTACTATAAAATTAATGACAATAATACATTTCTCAGACATCTTAGCTCAGTCAGAAGTGTGTGTCTCTACTGGGCTAAGGGTCCCGGGTTCGATTTCTGGCATGGCAAAAAAAAAGTATCATTGGCGAAATGTGGGTTTACCCCTTTGCCAGTGATGAATTAACGGTCGGAATCTGGTTGCTGTGGTTGTTCTAGATTTAAGTTAGTTTAGGTGTGGTGCTGATATAATCAGTCGGTTCAGAGAGTGCACGTTAAATACCTCAAATATAAATAAATAATAAAATCGGAACCAATACGATTTAATAGTACATACAAAACTTAAATATAGTTAAATTGAAGTTTCAAAAGATACAGATTAATTAATGTTGTTTTTAGAATGAACCCCTTATTGGATTATTTTAAGAGACATTATCTATTAGTAAAAAGATGTTAGGCCATTTTCCATTAATAAAAGACCATTTTTTTTAAATAAGACTTTATACACTACGTTTCATATAAACCTATGTGTTTTTCTTGTGGATTATGAACTGTACGATACACACTATTTACTATTATCTATGCATTATGTATTAATATAAACCCAGATTAAGAAACTTATCGAAACCGAGTGAAGCAATAGACTCATTGCTTAAAGTCCCCCTCCCCTCACACTTATATTTTATTTTTAGTTTTTATACGGTCTCATATCTCATTTAATTATTTATTTTATTTTGAACCATAAAAACTTGTGCCGCAGTTGCGCAGCTTTGTAGCGCCGCGTCCAACAAAGTCCACACCTGAATGGTTCTATATGATAAAAGTATGAGCAAATATCAGCTTTGGTAACTTTATATTTTAGCATTCGCGAATCATACTGTTCACAACTGTTGTGAATTTATCGTTAATTTTGTATTGCTAATGGTTATTTTAAAATGTATAGTATTTTAAAGGGGTATATAAGGTTATCGAAGTTTATGTTTATTATCCAGGTAAATGTCAGGAAATTTGCTTGGTCATGGAAAAGGCGGGGAATTTTTTTTATCAAATTTATGGAATGTTTACATATTCACACAAAAAAAAACTCATCTTTTAACAATATTCAAAATAACATTTTTTCTTCCAGTTAATACACACCGTGAAATCTCTTTTATCACACTTATCTCTGTTGAGCATACTAATATCAATTCTCAAAGTCAACACTTGAGTTTCGCGTAATCTTTCCACCTGTCTACCACGCGTATTTAGCCAAAGTTAAGTCATGGCTATGCGCATGCGCGAGAACTTGAGTGCGTTTCATAAAGAAGAAACTAAAAAAAAAATTCTCATAATAATTAAAAACTTTACTGTTGTGAAGCCATTTTATAACGACTCAAGATGTTCTCACTATCTAACTTTGAAAGCACTACCAAATATGGCTTCGCTTTAGGCTGAAATCCTAAATATAGGGGATGGAAAAAACATATTTCTTTTGGAAAAGTTGGAGAGCTATAAAATATATTTTGCTGGATACCCTATTATCGTTTTTGTTTTCACCCCTTTCGCGTATTTTAAACCGTGCGGGCTATACGCGTTTCACATTTTTAATCACACTAATGGAATAATGACGTAAAGTCGAACAATCCGAGACTCAAACCCTGATCGTGCCATTATAAAACCTTTTAAGACCAGCTTGATGCCTAAGTCCCTATACCCACTGGTTCGGGTAAGCCGTTTATAGCCTTGGTACTAAAACTTTCCAATAAAACAAATTTAATCATAGTAAACATACGACCACTCTAGCTTTCAGGTGTATAGACATGTATTTCAGGTGAGTGACAACTTGTCATTGCTGAAAGGTAGGGGAAATATTTATCTCGAGCTTATTACTCTCGGATCGAACAATAACAGGACATGACTGTATCGCCGATAGCACTACAAATCCTTTAATGTTTGGTCACTCTTAGACGTAGCCACACTCTGTGACGTAACTGAAATTGAAGAATAATTAGCACCGCGTCTTACTACCCGTTCGGGTTATACGCTTAAGTACTAATTACGCTAATGAATTAGGAATTGAGAGGGTTGAATTTATAGGAAGTGAACCCGCATTTGCGTGGAGGTAGAGTGGAAAACCATTTAGGAAAAACCACCCCCAGTTCACCCGACCGAGATTTTGAAGAATAATAATCTTCTGGTATCAAACAGAGGAGGAAATTACATTTTCAGGCTTGTCAACTTGGTAAATACATAGATTGGCACTCTCTTCCCGAAAGGAGTCTATAAAAACAATACTGCTTTGATCTATTTTATATGATTATTCCAAAACATTCTGTCGTGAATGTACGTACACTCCGTTTATCCTGAAAGATAATAGCACGCTTTCCTTGCGGAGCAAAAATGATTGCGATTTATTAGGCTAATACATTTTACGCAATGTATTATTTCTTATTAAAATAATTTCCTTGCTTAGTTCCACAATGGCTTATATAAAATAGGGTATTCCTGTTATTACTACTTGCTACCTATCATGGTAAACAGTGTACGTGTGTACGGAATGTCTGTGTGGTCCATATTGTATGCGAGTCTTATTGAAGCCAGACCTTGAAACGCTTTCCTTGACAGCTTGTCTCTATCAGATCTCGCTTGACACCGAGCGAATCTCAAAGAATAATAATAAAAAATAAAAATAAAAACATTGCTTGACAAGCAACTAGCTCGATACAGTCAGGACAACCTCGTTAACCTTTTTCAACTCGGCTTTCTTTCTCTCTAGACTAGTTCCCTTGAAAAAAAAAAACACCTCTCCATCTATTTTTTTATTACCAACACAATTTTACAAAGCTTGTGATATAAGTAATTTTTCCTTTGGTTAGTTTTATGATGGTGTTGATAAAACGTTGGACTTGTTTGGCACTCAACTACCCCCCCACCCCCCCCCCACTCCTTGCCCCCTGTTCTATTCGTAGAATGTTATTTTCACCTAGACCTTGACTGGCTGTGGATAATATTATGTCTCAAAATTTGAGCTGCTTTTAGATCTATTGTATTGTTTCGAGTTTACTTAGAGCAGAGCAGAGAGAAGGATTGACCTGATACAATGATTCATTTTCAGCCGTAATTCTTAAATTAAGGAGTCATAACAAGTTCAAATTCAACAATCAAACTAGTGGTGTGCTAAAGCCATATTTTTGTAGATATAAGAAGGCCATGTATTGGTAGATACAGAAGCCCATGTACTTGTAGATACACGAAGAGGATGCATTTGTAGACACAGGATAGTAGATTCAGAAATATCAAAGTTTCCAGTTTCTGTGTGATGGTGGAACAGACCAATCGGGAGGCCGGGGTTTGATCCCCGACGGTGGCCATGCGCGGGGTTATTTTTAAACTTTGATTTCAGATCCCATCTCCGAGCGAATATTTGTTCATTTTAGAGCTTTTAGTTTGTGTTGGATAATATACTAAAATCGATTGTGACCTCTGGCCATTTTGTATAATTATATGTGCTTTATTTATTTTTTTAGATAATAAATGTTGTTAAATTTAATAAATCTACTTAACATATCTAAAACGAAGGGAAGATAGTTTTAAATTTACTCTTAAGTAAGGGTAGAATTTACTTATTATTGTATCGTGATCAAGCTAAAAAGAAACATTTATTTTTGATAAGTAAACATTTCAGTGAGCTTGTACGATCGGGTTTTCTGATGCCTCATTATTTTTTGAAGAGGTTCTTTTTGCTCTGTCTCAATGTGTGTGGGGCTTGTATGGAATGTCTGCTGTAAGATTCCACGTAATTACTAAATGTTTTCAACAGTTGGTCGGCAGGTGGTCTATGTTTGTGTCCTTGTTTAGGAGGTGTTCTTTCGTTTTATTTGCATACACCAATTGTGATATTCTACCTTCTTTCATTGTGCTCGAAACGAAAAACATGTCTCGCTATCTCCCTGGCTGACACTTTCATCTGCCAGAAACATATTTCAGCTAATGTTTTCAGAGAGACGCGTTGTTTAAAATAAATCTTCGATCCATATTAAAATATGTCAAGTACTTTATATACCAAATAATCTAGCGGAACAATAAAAAATACTCGTTATTTTAGCTCTCTTGTACGATAATGTTGTAATGTTATCCATGATTAGTTGTTTAATAATTAGCTTTTAGTATAAATACAAGCTATAAGCTAGCCAACTAGTTCATTTTTCAAAAACTCCTTCTTTTATTTACTTGTTGATAAAATCTGTTAGTATTAACGCAGTACCTAACCACCCTGGGCATGTTTTCTTGTTACAGGTGTCCGCAGAACTATGGACGCGCTGTTAGCCCTGGACACCCTAACGTCACCCACCAAGTCACATCCCCCTCCTTCCTCCCTTTCCCCACCCCCGAGTTTCTCCCGTCTCCCGCCAGATGGGCACGAGTTCCCTCCCAACTACCAGGAACCCAACAACCACTTCAGTGTAGGAATACCTGCCATTATAGAGATGGATCTTCCTCTGGACAAGACGGCCGTGTCTTCTAATGGTACAACCTTGTTGATGAAGGTCAAAAAAGACGAGTCCCCGCCGCCCCCGCCGCTGCCAACCTCGGGACCACCCCCTAGGAAACTGTCCGCTCGTCAAGATCCTATAGATTTTCTCCCGACATCCCCGGCAAGGAAGTTTTCTACTAGCTCCACCTCCTCCGGTACAGATGACACCCCCAGCACAGTAAGGACTACATCATCTAGGGTCGCCAATTGGCGCAAGGACGAGAAGAGCGAGAAGAGTGTGAGGGACAAGATAGCCATGTTTTCATCCGTCCAGGATGAACCATTAGTGCCTGAGGCTTTGTATCCCACACTCCCTAAAAGACTGAGTAAGCACACCAGCTCGGACGATGTATTCTATCAGGGCGAGGACTCCTTTGATAGTTCTAACAAGATTATATCTAGGTCAGCTCTATCCGTGGACAAGGCTGGCCAGCACAGCACATCTTATCGAAACTCCTCCCCCGCCTCATCACAACCCTCGTCTTTGTTTAGTATAAAATCTCCCGCTGTATACAACAGCATGAACGATGTTTCTGCCATGTCCCCACACCCCGTTATCGAACACAATGAGCCTCCGAGGTCGCTGGACTTTGCTTCTAGAACACAAAGTTCCATGGACCTCACGTCATCGTCTTCTTCGGCGTATTCCTCTGCCGGTTCTCCAGATTCCTCTCTTTCCTCGACCACATCTTACAGTTTGGGCTACTCCAGCACACTCCCTAGGAAGCTAAACACCAACCGCCAGCAGCAGCAACTCAGACCAGAGGTAAAACTTCCTGAGACCGATCAGAAGCTTAATAACGGAGTTTCTAGATCCAACAGCTTCTCCGTTCCAAATAACACTCTTCACACACGGTCTCAAAGCCTGGTCGATATTGGATCCATCCCTTCTTACACTAGCAAAAGGAACAGTATAGGCCAGGTTGGTGGTTATAGCAAACAGAACAACTCCGAGGACATGAGGCGTGCCTCTCTCAATGCTCTAATTGAGCAGCGCAGACGTGGCATAGCAAACTGCGAGGGTTAGTCATACCTGAGAAGGTGACAGAAGTTGCGATGAGCCAACCCATAATTGATTTGCCAGAAATAAAGAGTCGTGACTCAATTTTGGTGTCGAAACCACCTGTAGTTTCTTCTAACAACGATGTACGGCCTTATTCCAGGCAAACCATAAACACTAATAGGTGGAGTACAAATACGGATAGTTTTGTACCGCAGGACAAAACTTCAACTTCTAACTTGATTGGCTCTCCTCCGTGGAAAAGTCAATCTTCAGCCGCTAACTTGCCCAAGTATTCCCCAGCCTTTAAGAGAAAGAGCTTGACTTTATATGGAGTGCCATCCTCTGCTTCTTCCGTTTCTTCGTCGCTTAGTTCCAGTAGGGAAGAACTGAGGCCCATATTTGACGGTGGCATCAACAATAACAACCAGAAATTAGCGCCGCCCCTGCCTCCTTCTAAACCACCTCGTCATTCTACAGGAAGCTTCCCGTCCAACTATAACTCACCTTTTCTGCTACCGGAACCTCCCAAGTCTTTGGAGAGCATAACTTCACCTACAAGGTCAGACTTGAGTTTTGAATACGTAAGCAGTTGTGGAAGCTCTCCTGACTTGAGGGGGACTGCGCCCACAAACGTCAAGGAAGACGTAGTAGTGCCAGTAACGATCAGAAATGGACGACCGACTAATGGGGATTACTACACTAACGGCTCTAAACCAAACAGGCTGTCACCCACCAGTAAGAACAACCTATCTGATACAGGCAGGTCCGGGGAGGACGACAGTGACAATGATTCTGCTGTCAGCTCTAGTCGTTCTAGCATTTCTCATGAGTACTCTCCGCCAACTTCTCCTCTCCCCGATAGCCAGAATAGAGCGGATGACTGCCAACACCCTCTACTAGCAAACCTGCCATCCTCCGGTGTCGCGGGAGAAAAACGCCCTTTGAAAAGAACTCTTTCTTCCGAGACGACGGCATCAGTGGCATCTTCAACAACGTCAACACTGACGTCTGGATCCCAAGCGAGCTGCTCTAGTAATGGTAGCTCCAGTGATAGCAATAAGCGTGTCCTTAAAGCGCAAAGTGTTGAGGCCATAAATAGGAAGAACGTCCTCTCTTCTGCAAGGTACAGTAGTGGAAAAGATTTTAAGATCGGCTCTCCTCTAATTCAGAGGAAATTTGACGAAGATAACGATGGCAATGTGAATATAATTAAAAAACAGGAACCGAGTAAGCTGAGTCTTGTTGAGAACAATGCTTCCGATTACCTTCAGTACGACAAAGATGATCCCAGAGACCATATCTCTGACAACAATATCGACACAGGTGCACACAAAGATGCTATCCACTACAGAAACTTATCCTTAGATGAAACGCCAAACGCTATGACAAACGTGATATATTTCGAAGTCCAAGAGCCTGAGAGTCTAGAAGGCGCGTTTGATAGTAGTATGTTGATTGCCAGTGAAAAAGAGCACACCGCCAATACGTATAGCATGACTACCCCAGTTGGAGAGTACGAAGAACTTATACAGGTAAAGTCTGTACCTATGCCAGCTCCAAGAAGGTCCAACATACCAACTCCAGTGAGAATAAGCAATGGAATTACAGTGGAAGAATCCCCAATTACTGGAGACAGGTGGACAGAACTCGCTAAAAAGTACGCTAAAGCTACAGGCGATGAAGGTGACAAGAAAATATCTAAACTGCGCAGACAATCAAGTGAAGATGTAACAGATCTACCAAGATACGAAACAAAAGAGTTCACACTCGATTTGAAAAATAAAAGCTTAAAGATTGACACAAAACCAGAAGAATCAAAGTCTTCGCAAGATAAATTCTCTGAAATCACTAACACTAAAATTCACGATTCTTTCGTCGGTAAGAAATCTGAAGTCCCGCCTAGTGTGCCTCCGAAACCTCAGCAAAGGAAATCATCAAACGCCGGGAGTGATCAGGTGGAATCTCCCCACGCAGAAAATAGCAAAGAATTGTTGGAGGCGGACCTGATGACCATATTGACTGGGAAAGCATCCAAAGATCCGAATATCGCTATGCAGTTGAGAGAACGACGGCGAAGTAAAGACTCTGGCAACCAAAGACCTTCCATGAGCATCGAGCGAAGTGCATCCTCAGAAGTTATTCTTCCACACAGTGGCGAGAAAATGTCAAAAGAAGCAATCATTCCGTCAGCGGCCAGTAAGATCCCAACGGTGGCCTCAAGGAATGTGGCCAACCGACGTTCTGTGAGCGTCAATGATATCAGAAAAGCGTTCGAGAAGGCGGAACTTGCTCTTGCCAACACGGGGAGAGCTGGCGGTGGCTCGAAGACCTCCTCTGTGATCACCAGCAGCAATGGTATTGCTAACCACCACGCCAGAGTGTCCTCCCTGGATTCAACGACCAGCGACGACAGTTTCGCCCCGATCCCGGGAGTGTATGGGTCTGTTTCCAGCCTTCAGAAGGAACAGTTTGGCAGCGTCACTTCCATCGCGTCTTCGACGAGCCTCATTTCTCAACAGGTCAGTCTTATTCATAACGGCACAAAGTGTTCCAAGTGTTCCCGTAATATTATCTCTTTTATTATTATTATTACCTTTTTTTTAATGTTAGCTTTGAAATAACACTTCAACACACCGCATGTAAATTGACTACAATTTTGACCTAACTTGATATAAAGTGAAACTTAGGAAGTGTGATCTCCAAATTACTCTTATTACACTTCAAATGTCTTTTACTTGTATCATAAATAATGTTATTGTTTTCAACCTAAAAAATTACTTTAATATATTTTATTGTTTCATATATTATCTCTTTCATTGTTATTCAACCCATTTCGTCATTGTACCTCTGGATATAATTTCTCTTCAACTTTTTACCCCTAAAGTTGTAGGTGCATAATGTAAGTTATACATACTCTATAATCTACATATAAAATAAATAACATCCAAAATAATGTATTAAATGAGTAAATCGTGTGTGTGTGTGTGTTTTTGTGTATTTTCCAATTTTTCATAACACCTAAGATGACTTTGCGTACTCCACTACTGTTATAAATTATTTAAAAAATAAAAATATTTTGTTTAATACTATAATTTTTTATTGGCTGATATTATGATTAAATTGTTTATAAAAATAATATCGACCAAGCATAAATCTTCGTTTTTAACTTAATAGTTCAAACACCATTAATTATTCTCTAACTTTGTATTTATACTTATTTTTAATGTGTTTTATGTTATTTTAACTGTATCTAATATTTTAATTGCAAAAATTGTTCAAACATTTTCCACCTAATATTTTCAATTCTACATTATATCTTAATTGTCACTCGTTATATTTGCCTGACTTTTCTTCATCATTCTCATAATTTTGTGACCCAATAAATTACAATTTTTCTTTTCAAGTCATATATTATCTTTTATAATGCTCCTTATTTACAAACTTCTTTGTGTTTTCTAAAATGCTCTTATTATTTTTATTATCATTTGGTATTTCCAATAAATATATATTTTTTAGTATCGCATCTTACTACTCCTTCAATCTATATGCATATATATTAATTATACTAATGTGTTAGGTATGAGAAAAGTTGGATTGGAAGAAGTCTACCCGCATTGGTGTGGAAAGAAAGAGTGGAAAACCATCTAGGAAAACCACCCGACCGCGACTGGAACCCCGATTTTCCTGTCATCCTTATCCCAGTTTATTGCAAAAGTGACACCTTAGACTATGCGGCCACCGAAGCGGGTCAATGAAATTTAAATTCGTTAAAAAAATAGCAAGAATTACATTGTGTGAATATATTTTAAGCTTCTTTCTGATCCCCAAAGGTAGATTAATCTTTCTTTCTGATGAATTATTTTGTGTTTAAATATGGCTGAATGATTAAAAATGTATCTGAATTTTACCAGCATACGATTGATTTATATTTGTTAGGAACAAAAAATATAATATCTTGTATTATTTTCTGTACGGAGAATTTTGGAGTCCTATCTTAACAGTCTCAACTATGGATCTATCATTTAAGTTGCACCCTAGTGTAAACAAGCAAGGTTTGCTTGCTATCTTCCAGGGTAAACATTAGAAAATCATTACTAGGAATTTGGTTGAGATTGTATGTCAGTATCTTGATCAAAATAAACTTAAAACAAAAAGTTCAATGAATTATACAGAATCAAACTATGCATTTATGAAATGTGGCTGTATTCATCATCATCATCATCATCATCAACAACAACTATTTCCAACCTGTGGCTGGCTCAGTTTAGTAAAATGCCTAGATCTTTCTCCATCCTTCCACCATTCTTCTTCCTATAATTTCTTCCATTCTTCTCCTCTCACTTGAACACTTTCTGTTATCTGGTCCTCCCATCTCTTTCTCGATCTCCTTTACGGTCTTTTTCCTACATAGGTCTACTTCATTTCCATCATTTTCTTTGGCATCCTTTCTTCTTCCATCCTCATTACATGCCTATACCATCTCAGTCTTGCTTCCTCTATTATCTCATGTACTCCTTATACCCCCATTCTTTCCCGAATAACTTAATTCCTAATCTTGTTTCTCCTTATGACAGCTGACATGCTATTCACAAACTTCATTCCCATGGCCTCCACTTTCCTAGTCTCTCTCACACTCACTGTCCATATTTCTGCTGCATATGTGACAATTGGTACAAAATACATCCTGTACAAAACTTCCTTACACTTCCAGGGAACATCTTTTATACATAGCAGGTCTCTTACACACCTATAGAACATCTCTTCCTGCTTTCCGCTTTTTGTTAGATCCTCTCTATTTCCACCTTTCTCCTCAATCACGCTTCCAAGATATTTTATGTTCTGTACTTTTCTCAGCTCTACTCCATCCAACCTTACAGCTTTACTAGGCCTTACCCTCTTCCTTGTAATTACCATCACTTCACACTTTTCCATACTAAATTTCATTCCACACTCTTTCACTTTCTCATGTGGCTGTATTAAGTATGTTAAAAAGAGTTGGGATGCAATTCTTTTATGATTATTATTTTATCGACCTGTCTCTTGGTGTCAAACAGGGTTTTGTCAACTGTTATCACTAGGCACTAACATGGTTTGTCTATCTGTGTGGCGTGTAGGAGTTGCAGTCCCTGATTGATGAAGCGAACCAGGTACTAGAGGAAAACGGTGGTTGCTCCACACCAGTGTATGAAGTGTTAGTGATCGTACTCCACAGAGAGACGACAGGGGCAGTATCGGCATCACACTGGCTGGAGGGGCAGATTATGAGGCCAAGGAAATCACTGTGAGTACTGATATTTTAAACATCCTTACATACATTCCAGGGGTGAACTCACAGGCTCTCACACAAAAAACACAAAAATCGTATTGATCCTAACTAGAGATGTGTAGAAGTCTTTATTATTTTATTGAATCTAAATCTTAAATTAAATTAAACCAAACAAATAATGTTAAAGTTGTCATCATCATCATCATCAACCGTTTCCAGCCTGTGGCCGAATAAGTTTTGTAAAATATTTTAAAGTGAAAATATTTAAAAATTGAATCTAATAAAATTTGTTTAAGGCTTGGTGCCACCAACAAATACTACTTTGTTTGTCACATTTATTCCATCATAAACAACAACGAGGACTATTTTTAGTAAATTAATTATATTAATACAATTTGGTCCTCTTTGGTGATTTGGTTACCCTTCCAACTACACAAATCTATAATTACTTTTACTGATTACTTAAAATTAGTATATCAACTCAAGGTTTTCGTAATTGTATTCGAGATTTTAAGGCATCACTTTCATGTTAGACTGGCCTGCTGATGACGGGGTGATAGGGGTTCAAATCCTGGTTGGATCCTAATCTCCTTTCACACAGATGCGGGTAGATTACCTCTAAATTGGTTCCTTTCTTATCCCTACCCTATTAGAATAATGATCATACATGTGTATAACCTGAACAGGTAGTAAGACACAGTGATTAAAAAAATGTAATCATTTGGTTAGTTAAATCTAGTTTAGTCCTGCATAAAATGTTATCATCGAGTTTTCCTTCTTTTGAAGGAGAGGGGGTGGGGGGGGGGGGGAGTTTGGCTCATTTGATTTATCATTGTGGTTTTCCCATCCTATCTCCCCTTTAATGTAAGTGCATTTCCTCTAAATTACCTTCTTAATCCCTACCACTCAGAATAAGTGTCTATGTCTATGTTTTTTTTGCCCCATCTTGTCTGCGAGTTTGTCCTCATTTTATCAGGAACTTAAAGACTTCAATGACAACTTCTCAGTGAATGTAGCTTATAGTTAAAGTGATAATAAATCTCACCATATCAACTATCTGGTATTATTATTGATCTGTGACTTTTTTTTGTCAGGTTCACAAGGTCTAACAGGAAGTCCAGCGGACAAGGATGGAAGATTTCAAAAGGGTGATCGCATCCTCTCTATCAACGGCCGTAGTATGAAAGGAGTCACTCACAGGGAAGCCCTCAACATACTCAAGGTAACTTAGATAAAATACTTGTATATTTTATTGACAGATGATTTTATAATATTATAAATACTAGTTCCGTCATTAACAACACACATCACATCTACATAATAACTTCATGTGTATAGATGTTACAAACTTTTTAATGCTATAATCTGTAAGATCATCGATCTAAAAAAACTACTATAACTAAGGTAGTGGTTGTTTGAATTGGAGCTTAAAGGTGTTAAATGTGGTGGCAATGAAAGCGTTGCAGCTGTTTCAAAATTCTGGATTATTTACGAAGTGATTTGATATTTCTTAAAATGGTTTTCAACAAAATTTAGGCCCTTTAAGTTTTGACCAGTTAAAGAGTTTAAACTTTGAATTTAAAGTTTTAAAAAAAAGTCTGGTAACTTATATAAAACCTTAAAAACAATCCCGCATTTTCTTCAAATTTTCTGTTGTGACCCTATCAAAAAAATGACTGTATTTGATAGAGGATGGCTAGTTCTAGGTCTCTATCGTTTTACTTTAATCTCAGAAGTACAAATATTGGTTTAAAGCGTAGTTGAATTTTTTTTAAATTTAAAGTTGAAATTTAGACTTTATAGCTAACTATAAGGACCTGTTGATATCTTTCGCCTACAATTTGGTGAAAACCATTTTAAAAATATAAAACCACTTCTTCAAAAATGCGGCATTTCCAAACATATAAAACTCCCTCCTCATGTAACAGCCTTAAACATATTTTTTTAAATAAAATAGTTTAATAATAATACAATTATTGAATATGTTATTATATTCAGGGCAATGATTATTATATAGCACTTATTAGACCACCATTCACTTCGCTAAAAGAGGAGGTGTTTAATTTTCACAACTAAAATACAAATACACCTAAGGGGATGAAAAAGTACGACAATAAAAAGTTTGAGTTTAGTTTTCATTAGAAAATTTAACTGCAAATATTCAAAATTGAACTCCCACTTTTTGTAGTATTAGTACTACTGTGAAGAAATCTTTTAAATTTAGATGGTAATTAATTTGAAATCGGTAACTAAACTGAAATTACTGAATTGAAACCGAGCTGAAATTACTAAACAATACTATCCTGATGAAATTAAATTTTTTAATTGCTAATTTCTAAGCCAGTACCAGTATGAATGTTATTAAAATATACCTTTTTTGTTTAAATGGAGAGTCAAAGACCTAAATATAATAATTCTAACTGGTTATACACTCACAATATCATCTTGATATCTGCCATTTAATATTGCTCTAGCAGTAGTAAATGTGATTCTGTTGGTGCTATTTGTTATATAGTAGCACAATTTACATTTATCAGTGGTGGAGCGTGGTGTGTTGCCAAGAAATGAAATATTCTTGTAAAACTTTTTCAGAATACACTATAACATTTATTTACATACCACCAACAAACATACAGTTCTTTGTGAGGTTATATCTAGAGTAGAAAATATATATGAACAAAAGAAACTTTGTAAAATCAGTCCCTATAGTCCACGCATATTCCAGCAACACTAAAATTTTCCGCCATTGATTCATTTACTCTTTTAAGAATTTGATATAAATATCAACTGTATCTTTATCTGTTCAGGAAGGTTAAATTTTAAACTTTATATTGTCATTGTGTATTTTTTCTTAATGTTTCCATGGTTGGTATTTGAAGTAAAACATTTTCCAGCCTTGATTAAATTGTTGCCAACATTTCAACAGTCATTACAGCGGCCATCTCCTAGTATGAAATCCATAATATGGCCATTTATTATTGACATTAAAAACAACGTTAATCATTTTAAATCAACGGCTATGACCAGAAAATGTTTCACTTATTTATTGTATTATCAGTATTAAAAGTAGCCTATTCTAAACCTAATGGTTGTTTACAGGCACCTCGGACAGAGGTGGTTCTTGTAGTGTCGAGAACTCGCCCAGACTACGATGGGGCTCCCTTATCTATTGACGACTTTCCTCTACCTAGTGTGAAGAGCTCCCTTGGTAGTACCAGACCTCCTAGGATACCGGAGCAGCCCTTGGATGGATCCACGAACCCTTCCATTGGTGAGCTACCTGGTGTTAAAATGTAATGCTAAGAGATAAAGATGATAGACAATGACCTCACACACTTTCACCTATACCGCTGTGTTCCGCTACAGCTGTCTTAGAGTATCTCCAAGGCTCTCTAGTTAAATCTCAAGCAAAGACTTATCAGGCGAGATAAGAGTGATTCTGCCTCCACAAAAGTCTCCAACATAAGTGGCTGGAAGAAAAAACCATTGTCACTTTGTGTCATTTTATCAATAGTCCAACATCTATGGGGATCTTGAGGATTATATTTGCACTACTAAAAACAAGAGGGTTATTACCTAATTAATAAGCAATTTCCTACACTTGTGAGCTAAGGGTGATTTATATCGTTAACTCCAAAACAAAACTATATAACATGGACCCAAGTACTTAAATTGATGCAATTGGCCTCTTATTATAGGTTAAAAATGTTAGTCAAAAATAATTAAAGAACACACTAATTCACCTATTAGGAATTTTAATTTTAAAATGCTGCTGTCTAAATTGAAAGAAAACTGTGTCGATACAATTTTCATTAAGTGTCACATTAACACTTTTGTTGCTATCGGTAACTCACTCATACAAGTCACCAAGTCTAGTAACAAAGTTGATAAATTGTTACACTGTTTGTAAATGACTACAATTACTTAGATTTCAATATAATATAATGTTGTGAGACAGAGGAGATTGATTGTGTTGATAGAATCAAATCGAATTTTAAACTTATGAAATGAACCATTTTAGATTAAAATTATACCATTGGTTTGCCTAACAATCCAAATTATCATTGAACTAGTTTAGTTCAGTAAAAACTATTTATAATTTTTATAACTTGTGTTAAACCACCATTTTATTTAGTGTTAGTCTCTGTGTGGATTTCAAACTATTTAACCTACATAAACACAAAATATATTCTTTCAACTCATTCATTTATGGCAGCACATTCCTATTTAAGAACGTTTGAAGACAGTATATTTTAAACCAGGGGTTGGTAACCTTTTTTATATCATGGACCATATGGGCATAAAATAAATTGGAGATAATATTTCAATTTTATATTCTAATGATAAAATTTCAAATTATATTTTCAAACAGTAATTAGTTATTAGTCTAGTTCTATGAACACAATACTAATATTTTAACTTTATATTTCAAACAGTAAATAGTTATTAGTCTATTTTTATTAACGTAATGCTAATATTTCAACTTTACACTCTCACACAGTAATTAGTTACTAGTCTATTTTTATTAACACAATTCTCTGTTTGTCAAATCTTTTGCAGGCCAGATAAAATCAGTCGGCGGGCCTTAGTTTGCTGATTGGTATTTTAAACTATCAAATTTGTTCATGTCTTAAGACTACTAATTTTTTTTGTATAGATGACAGTGACAGCAAGGTACTTCGAGGCCCGCCCACCTTAGTGACCTTGGTAAAGGACGGGGCAGGATTGGGCTTCAGTCTTGAGGGGGGTAAGGACTCTCCTCTAGGAGACAAGCCCCTTACCATCAAGAAAATATTCACAGGTATGTCTTAACTTGGCATTGAACTTATTGTTTGATTTCATCTGAAGACTTTTATTGCCGGACAACATTGAATGGAAAAGGTGTTGTGTAGTTACTTTTTCTGACTCTTCACTCCCTTCTTCCATTTCCTTGCTCCTAATAAATGTGAATTTGTTATACTGGTTGGTGATAAATAAGGTCCAGGTATTTGTGTATTTGGGTAGTATGTATAGTCTAAATGGTCCATTCATTAATGAAGTCAAGCACACTTAAAACAACATTTTAAGAACCTATTGATTTTGTTTGTTATAATAACTTTGAATAAACATTGAATTGAGGATAGTAGAGGAAAGGCTAAACACCAGAAAATCATACATCCAAAAGTTAACACACATTACAACACACTACGGTGATTTTCAGAAAATTACAGGCCTCTTTTTCAGCAAAATGGAGCAGAACAACATAAAAAAAGGCTAGGAATATTAGGAATTCTGTTGTTTAATAAATACATTTCTAATCAATCCAACAGTGGAAGTAACAAAAACTTTTTTTTGCAAACTATAGCCAATCTCTGGCCTAAGCTTTATTATGTTATTGCTAGCATCTCTATTTCATGATTATGGCATATCATATTTATTTATATTCTTAAAAAAAACATAAAAAATGTTCATCCAAATTTTTTTAAAAGGGTTCTTTTCTAAGATCACAAAATACAAGAAAACAAATTGTAAATTATTTCCCTAATAAAAAAATTGGATTTATGTATTAAGTGGTGTAGAAGATTAAAAAATACTATTATTTTAAATAGTTAGTCGAAATATGGAATTGATAAATTAAGACCAGTGGCTGAGAACAGACTCCTGCAGGCCTGCTCGTGTCTAGCATAAACGTACCCCTGCATTGCAGAGGTCGAGCGTAAAAGTACTCCTGCCTTGCAGGGTGTTGATCCTAAAAAGTACCCCTGCGATGCAGGGGTTGAGGAAAATATTCATTACTTCTACATTTTCGCTTAATTTATTGTAACTATTAAATTTATCCATAATTACTTTTAGATTAAATGGGGACATAAAATTGCTGAACAGCAATGTTTTTTTAATGAATTATATACAAAATCTAAAAGTAACTATTTTGTAATATCAATGGCAGTGTATAAATAATCACCTTTGATAATATTATGAATGTGTAGGTTGGATAGTTGGTGTTCAGGCGCCAAGTCTTCTCATAAGCCACAGCTAATCCAATACTAATAATATTAGCCTTGTCAGTGTCATTTTCCTTGCCATTCTTATCTTCACTTGTTTCCCAGAAGCAATCTACCAGTTGATTTAAAAGGTGTTTATCAAAAATAGTTTGCTGATGAAAACTATCAAGTGGTTTTGGAATGAAGTTAAAGTATGATGTTAGTACCTAGTTAGTTAGAAGTTTTTTTTTAAAAAAAGTTGTAGTCTATTAAAATGGTTTTTCAGAAGATATTTAAAACAATTTTATTTGAGCCAAGGCTAGGCTCACTTTTTATATTTTTAATGTTAGTGACTAGATTAAATATTGTTAAACCCACATCCACAATTACTATTTCAAAAGCTTCAAATAAGCTTATTGAGGTACAATAGAGTCTCGAAACTCAACCTAATGCGGACTGAGATGGTGTTGATCTATTTAAATGTCGAGTTTTACGAATAAACTTGCATAATATGCATGTTTACTCTGTAATGTTTACTAAAAATTAATTAGGATGAATCACAGTACACTATCAAATATTATAGGTACAGTAACATTAATATACATACAGTACAATATATTACATGTTAATATAATGGTGTGTATATATATATATTAAATAATGTCTAATATATAAAAAATGCAGTACAGTACTGTACATATAATATTGTATTGATTCGAATAACACGGTACTGAATTGGAAAACTAACAAACACAGCACTTGTAAAAACACCACAACACTACTCGAGTTAATCAAATAAACTAAGAGGTTATACAGCTGAATGACCTTGGATTGTGATGACTGGCACCAACAACTGTTTCCGAGACTCTGCTGTATTGTAATATTTATTTGTTATATAGAGAGGAGAGAGAGAGACTTGCTGTATGTGTATATGTATATATTATATATATATATATATTATAATATGAGAGAGGAAGAGGGAGAGAGAGAGATGGGGGAAAATATGAGAGGAGAGAGAGAGAGAGAAGAAGAGAAGCTATACAATTACTGTGCCTCCGGCAGAACCCCCAAGTTTTAGATGTACGGGTTGGATAAATCAAAAATCTCCGCCTCAGATTAAGACCATAAATCAAAGTGAATTTGTTTAGTCCAAACTAAATCTCTGAAAAAGTATTAAAAATAAGATTATTTGATTGAAGATCATAAGTAATGTGAAATGTAATGTAAAGATAAATTATGCAGTAATCTACAAGGATGTATTATTGGAAGTTGTTGATAACTTTTTGGATGAATTTTATAACTAATGAATCGAATAGTATATTTTTCTAGAATGCCAAATTTTAGTAAATGTTGATGGTCGAAAGTGGGGTTCATATAAAATTGGGGTATATTTATGGGTTTCTATTATCAACTACTTAGCCCCAATCTTGTTCCATTTCCCCATTAGAAACCACACATGAACTGGCACATAAAACTTATCAAAGACAATTGACAAAACTTTTCTAATAGCACATGGACAATAAAGGGTTTCGCATAATCGCCCAGATTTCATTGACACAAACAGGCATACTCTTTATTATTTTTAGTAGGTAACCAATTATTCCAATTGCAATTATAATTATTTTATTTACCGACCACAGGTGGTTCTGCTGAAAAGAATGGCTCCTTACATGCCGGTGATGAACTTCTCAATGTGAATGGAACTGACGTCACAGCCATGTCTCGTATTGAAGCATGGAGTCTGATGAAAAGGTTGCTGGATGGAAACGTCAGTCTCACTGTGCGTCACAATGTTGCCAACTGAATCAGTGGTCTCACTTAAATATCAGTGATTACAGAACTTGAATGTGCAATATATTTTTGTGCTAAGTAAATAACATTTAGTCTTTTCTATATTTCAGACTGATTAGTTATTTGTATTCTTTTAGTAATTTAGTTGGACCATAATGGTAATTTTTTTTTAAAACAGAAGCCTTTATTCCCTCCCCCCATAGTTAAAGTATTTTTGTATGTGCAAGAATCCCAGTTCGATGTGAACACTATTGCAAATGTGTAGTGGGTTTTTGTGTAATTGAAATGAGAACAAGACTTATTTCTGCAATGAAAATTAAACAAGTTTCCTTGAATAGAACAGTGCACTCGTTAAGTTTACTTACCGTCTAGTTACGTGACATGTATGCAAGTGTAGCTAAACATAAAACTGAACCAAGTATAACATATTTGTATTGGACAATACCCTTGATTGTGTTGATGGTTTTTTTTTTTAACTTATTGGCATTTTGACTTATTACATGTATTTAAAGTAAATTCATTTAACAATTTATTTTAGAATTCTTGAAAGAAATTTGTTGTTCCAACCAAACTAGAACCAGTTTATTGATTGAGAAATTTAAATAGCAAAAAAAAAAAAATTCTTTGCTTTGATGTTGTTTATTTAATAAAATATATATAATTATATGTATCTACTGGTTTGGAATTAGTTCAGATATGAAACTTTTATTTCTTTCCTTCATGAAATTGAGAGTATTTGATCGATATATAATAGGATGGGTTGTTTATTAAAATAATTTAAAACACCTATTTTATAACACAATAAATTAGGGGATCATTGTTTATATTGTGATATATACATATTAAATAAAGAAAAAACTAAAAATACATATTTTTTAAGGTGTATAACTAATGTAGAGAGTAAATTTTGAAATTGAAACTATATTACATATGTATTTTAGTAATTATTTTTGCTATGAAATATATGTAGTTGAAATCTTTTAAATAACTTTGTTTATATATGAGAAATAAAGAAAATACCGATAGTATTTAAAAGGTTTTTTTTTAAATAAAACAATAAATGCATATTAATATAAAGTACTAACAACTTATAGTCTACATCGCTGGAGAATATTATGTAACCACATGAGATTGTCTTGAGATGTTGGCTCCAGGTTCTGCTACTCTTATAAGAGGCAGTATTTTCAAAGTTGCTATCCTGGAAATAAACATATGATAATTTACTTTAAATTTATGTTTATAAAAAATCATTTACTTTTCCTAAACTTTACTAAATAGAAAATAAATGTAATCCTCTGGAATTAATTCATATTGGAATTTTGGTCTATAAAACACCTTTCAAAGAAAGTATTTGTTATTTTATGATTGTATTTATTTTTATGCATGCGTGTAATATATATTATTAATATACAATATACATTTGATTCATAGTGTTTATGTTGCCCATCTTAAGTTTTTTACAAAAAATATATAGATCAAATATTTTGTTTTTTCTTTTTAATAAAATAAAATGTTTACTACTATCATAAGTTCTTTTATACAAAACAAATAAAAATTAAAATAAATTATTCTTCCGTACGTTATTTACTGATGTATTGTTGAAAACACTAGTACTTCGACAAACTTTGTATGTAAAGTGTCCACAATACCGGCATGCAGCATTCATTAACCTACATATTTAAATAATCTATCACTTCAATTTAATACATTGATAAAAAATTTTATGTAAGTGGTTTTTGGGCCAAATAAAGCTACTTATAATTTGTCATGTCTTGTTTTTTGGTTTTTTTAAGTTTGATTTTTTGAACAAATTTTTGACAAAGCAAATACTAAAATAAAAATATTAAGGGTGGATTTACTTATGGGCTCAGTGAAGTATATGCTTCAGGGCGGCAAATCTCAAATTGCAGGAAAAATAAAAAAATAAATAAAAAAAGAGGTTTGTTGAGTACACTGCGAGAGTGACTCCTACAAACTCTAACAAATAATTCAATAAATTGACAATTTCTAATAACAATTAGAATTTTCACACCCCTTAAGCAGGCTGCTTTAGCTAAGGGTTTCTTTCATTCTTTCATCAAATTAAATCTGCCCCTGAAAATAATGTGTCGTTCATTGTTGACTATATTCATTTTGACGGGTACAGATGTTGAGAATTAATTACATTTCTTAACTTAATCATGATATGTTTTAAGTTTTCCCATGACTGAATTATATCAATGGGTTCGAACCAACCAAGCTTTCTTTGCCAACTTTTCAAATTTAAGAAAATTACATGAATTAAATAAATTAACCTTAATAAAGTATGTAACAATAATATGGCCTTAATCAAATGGTAAGAGTTGTAGAAAATGATGTAAAAACACTAAAACACATTTACAAACACTTTTATATTTCAATGTCACATGACATCGTCCTCATTTTTCAAATTCCTGAAGATGATTCTTTGTGACATCAAAATGTTCTAAGTGTTTGTATTATGTGTTTTTACTTTTATTTTTGCTTCATTTTCTACAATTCTATCCTGTTTATTTAAGAACAAATTCTGAGAAAATATGTTACTGGATTGCCAGATCAAGAATCTTTTAAGAGACTAAAAAGTAAAAGTATAGTGGCCAACATTGACAAAATGTCACTATTTATCTAATAAGCAGAACATAACCTTTTTTTAACTTTCAAATGTATATTAAATCCTAAAAACATGTTTACACAATCTTTAATAATAAAGTGTGGCAATATAGATTAAGTTTTCAAATTGTTTAAAATCATTCTCATTATGCCCATCACTATTGTAAACAGATTGAATTACCAGCATAAAATGGAAGCCAACGCCATTCTCTGCTTTTGTCATGCCAAAAAATGCTGGAAGAGTAAGTGTCAAACATAGTGAACATATATATAAAATTTAAAACCACTGTAGTAGCGGAATGTTGTAAAGAGGAGCTCTACTGTATTTGTAAGCCTAATTAGAAGGCAATATTTAAAAGCGTAAATTGTTTTTAGCCCTGCGTCTTACTACCTTTTCAAATTATATGCTCCTAAAATGTTATGCATCTTCTTTATTAAATGGCCAGGTGTAATATATATCCATGAATTAACACATTAGACACTTAGTGTTGCAGAAATCTCTCAAGGTATTGTGGTTACTGATTTAAATGTTTATGTGCTAATGGAAATGTTATACATAATTGTACATTTGTTTTTTTATCTATTTAATAATGTAGTAACGTAATATCTTTACATAACTATTGTTTGATAAATCATTAGAATTTGTCATTGCATGGATGCTTTGTTTAACATGCATATTATATAATTATGTAAATTTATGTTTTATTGCAATGTTGTTGCTATAGTTTTTTCATACATTACTTTATTAATGTTCGTTCACTAAAATGTTTAGTCTTGGAGACAGATTATGGATGTAGATCATATGAAGTCAAAGACTACTTATTATTTTGTTATTTACAAATAATATCTCAGTTAAAAAGTGAGACAATTTAAATAAATAATGTTGTTTTGTGTCCAGATTAGACATAACTAATGTGCCAATTTGCACCGAACGGAGTTATTTGGGAATATGTAAATAAATATTGATTACTAAAATAATTGTACCTACTGTTAAAATATAGTAGTGCGTGTACTGTGATGTTTTGTATTAATTAAAATTAATTAAATTTTCTCCAAACAAAGTGCATGATTTAAGTTTTATTTATAGCCTGAACATTTATTTATTTCATAAATATTTCTTTATGCTATAAATTTTCACATAACTCTATTTTATATATGATATATTTGAACAGAGGCTTTGTTTTATTTTTGTGTGCTGCAACCTCTATTCCAAAATCAATTTATTTACTCAAATACAAGCAAGATAAAAATAAAGTTTAACAATTCGATTTGATCAATGTATTTCTTTTGACTTTACTGTAATACTGTAAAAAGTGTTTATTGAACCACATATTTGCAAACTAAATAAGATACTCTTGCATGAAAAATATAAAATTTGTATGTAAAATTAATTATCACTAGATTATTCATTGGAGAAAAATTTATATTTTTTAACAATAATTATTGCTTAAAGGAATGAAATAAATATGCCCCACATGGATTCTTACATATTCAAAGGCATTTTAAAAAGGAAACAGCATTGGTTTTAACAAGATTCATAAAGTACTTAGAGTTAACATAAACAACCATGAAACATTGTGCCAATTTAAAATAAACTTTTGAAACTCTTGTAGAAATTAATCAATTTATTGTTTTTTCATTAAAAATTTAGTTAATAAAATGACTCCCCGTTTATACTTTTATCTATTATCAAGAAGTTAAATACTTTTATAATAATTTGTAATTAGTATAGCTATGTATTTTTAATTGCTATAATTAATTATGGCTATATCGTTTCACACTTTTTTATCGCTAACATAACTATATTCACCAATAACATTTCTTCAAATTTCAAATGCTCAGAATTGGGTGGTCCTAAACTTACAACTTAGCAAATCAATTTTTCATGTAACTATTTCTTTTATAACTTCATTTAATGTGAATTCCTATATTAATAATCGTAGTAATTACTTTGTAGTAATTCATATATTTTGTCATAATTTGAATTAGGGCCAGTCTTATGACTATCAGAAAAATATTCATATCGGGAGGTTAAAGATAAGGACTAGATAAAGGTTATCGACCACTTTAATACTATATGCATACTATGAACTTAATTTAACTGCCAGATAGCTATCTGTAAGATAAATATATTTTTATGCAGAAAACACAAGGTTGGTACTGTTTTTACTGGTGCGCACATGCTTATAAACCCTGTTGTCTCTGCTACAACCTGACCAATGGCTTCAATGCTCAACATTTGTTAAATAATGGCGGCCAAACGAGTACGAGAAAACAAATGGCGTCGTGTGGGTGCAGAAGCTAGGTTGTCTTTCAAGTTCTAATTTCGGTGTTTGCCAAAATATATTTTACTCACATTTAAATAATTTGTTCTTGTATAACTATAACTATACAAATAGCTTGTTAGTTTTTATAGAAGTGTGAATTAAATGTTCTAACTTTATCTATAGATAGGACCTGGCATGTGCCTACTAAACACTTGAACCAAGATTTTAACCTAAAAACATATTAGGCGAAAAACCCATGAAAAACAACTCATCACTATGTCAACTTTAATTTTAACTTTCAAATAAGTTTTCAGGTACTTAAACCTGCCGATAAAAATGTGATGGATAAATAAATTTTATCTGGTAGATAAAATCTATCTGGCAGTCATATGATGCACTTTTAACCTATCAACCAGATATAAATATTTATCGGCCAGATTAATATTTATCCAGGAGTCATAAGACTGGCCCTTCGAAGCATAATTATAATGAACCATCTCATTGTTTAGTTGATAAGGCATTTAATTCTCTATGCTTTGATAAAGTAATTTAATATATTGTGCTAATTATAAAATAAAATGAATAAACTAAAGCTTGGTTCATCATATTATATGTTTCTAAACTGAAAACATTGAGTAAATATAAGAAACACATTTTAGTGCCTTTTATTTTTGAATTAAATTAATGGTGGCAGAGTTAAACTTTTTCATCAAAATAAAACTAAAATTATTTATAACATAACTATGTGGTTTGCACTAACACAATAATTGGAAATATTAAAGAGTAATTGCGCAAGCAAAACACTAAGCAATCTGTGATAAAACTTCTTGCATTAAATGCAGAGGTTGGTAATAAAACTATTTGTTGGGGGTTTTCTTTCTCAGTGTTAAACTCTATAAAGTTTGAAATATTCTTTAAAAAAAGTATTTAATTAATAACTTTGTAATTTTATTTAAGTTGTAACATTTGGATCTATCAGAAATAGTTTTGTTACAGAAATGTAAATAGATTTTATGTTAACTATTATTGTATTTACTTATTGTATTGTATTTAGAGTTTCATAATAACATTTGTATGACCTGTAACTATTATAAAAGTTTGTTTTATGGTAACCATTAGTATGACCCATGTGAATTACTTTAAATTAAGCTTAGTTATTATTTTCAACATACCAGATCAGTACACATGTTACTAAAATAAATACAGGTAGTGGTTTACTTTGCTTATTTTCTTTAGTTTGAAGTTGCAGCTACATTTTGCTTTAGTATAAATGTTCAATAAAATGTCTTGTTAAGAGATAACATAACATGTAATTATGGGTTGAGTAAGCTGCAATTACTCTACTAGATTTTAAAAGCATTGATAGCTATTTTCTAGATGCTTACTACAATTATGATGTAATATATTTATCAATAAATTTGATATAAAAGTAACATTGATGTATCTTAAAACTTGAAACATTTTCCTTTGTGTACCAAGACAGCTGCAATGACTATGTGTTTCAATAAGATCTAATGAGTAATATTAGGTCTGCACTAAGAGTGCTTGACTCCAACCAAGGATATGTCGGGCGTCGATCCTTGACCAATCGAGTGTCTCCAGTCTCAAATCCATATGCAACTGACAGACTCTTTGTATAAGGGTTCATTCTGCTATCCAAATTGGCAAACATCTAGGCACTAGGGATGGTTGTTTAACATTAGATGTATTTTCTTAGGCTAAATAGGTTTATACGTTTTATACGATGTAGTTTCTAGTGTAGTTTATTGAAGTTTAGGTGGAAGAAAACAGAATTTTAGGTCTATATTTTCAGTTGTTTTTTTAATCACAAAAAGCTTTCTCTTTTTTTTACTGCCCAAAAATAAGTACCCTAAATATTTCTTCAGTAGATATGTTTAGTTTAATCAACATTTCTGGAATATTTCTCATGAGAATCGTGGAATATGAATAGGACTTTTTTTTCTGCATTTAAAATTTTTATCGTCAAATGCCAATATGATTATAGGAGAAAAAAAATAAATTAAAAACAAAAATGTAAATATTATAAATATTAAAAGAATAATTAAAATGAATGTATACACATATATATATATTCCTGCGGGGTAGGCAAAAAACCTGTGCATATAGTTCAAAAACAACTCCTCCTTAACTCAATAACTTTTTACATACTTTTTGCATACTTCCTTCGCTTCAACAACATCCATATGCCAAATCATACATACTACTTTTTATTCTTAAAACTCCTATTAAAATGGAAATAATAGAAAATCTATTATGTGTCTCAGAGAGATGGGAGTTATCTTCTATTGAGGCTTTGTGGTTGGTAAGCAAGTTCTCACTGTCGTGTTGCGCCGTTTTGGGAATATTCTCAATATTTTAGGAATTTAGCAGGTTTTGAAAGTCCTAGTTGTGCTTGTAAGAATGGGTACAGGATTGCCCTGGTCCTTGTGATTGATGTTAAACGATGATTGTTCATTAACTTTGAGAGAACCTGTTTTTTGCATCACAAGACAAAGCTGATTGTTTTTCACAGGTAATGACCAGGGATTTTGCATTCCACTTAAGTTATCTTGCTATTGAAGGATGTAGCTGGTAAGTTAATTAAAAACGTGCTGCAGTGGGGATTACTACGAGGGTGTGATCCTTTGGTAGTCGAGGTTTCTCTTGAGGTCAGAAAGGTTGGGGTGGATAGGACAATATGGAGATCAGGACGTTTGATAGCAACTCTTGGAGATGAACTAAGAAAGATTTGGGTCAGGCCTAAACTGGTTAGGATTCTCATTTTTTCCCCTCTGCTTTCTATTTGTGAATAAAGAGAGAAAAGTGTATTTGTTTTCTATTAAGGCCTAGCCTAACCATCCTTTCAGGTTGGACCCCAACCCTATCACTTACGTTACATAATTTTATCTATTTCCACATTGTTTTCATTAATTTATAAGTAACTAAGCAATTAATCATTTTATTGATCATTGTAATTATATTATAGCAATTCTTTTACCAAACAACATACTCTAATCCTTATGTTAGTAATGTTCAAGGAGATCTTCAATTGGTTTTATTCATAAATACAATATTTAGTTTTCAAAGATTCTAAAGTTTCAGTATATTTTGTACTAAACATTTAATTAACAAAAATGTATTATGTTTAAAATATCTTGATCCTTCAGGGGTTCTACCTTCTGGTTGGTGAGGCCATTCAGCACAAAGGGCATTGCCCAGGGGCCACCACTAGGACATACCCTGAGTATTTTCGAGAAGACAACCAGGCAGGGCAAGCCGGTTGGCCACATTCCCATTTCAGAGCATGTCTGAACAGGTGCATGTCGCCACAAGGGATGGACCCACTTGGTCAGCAACCCTAAGGTGCGCGCGCCCAACACAAGTCCAGTGCTACCACCTGCAAGAAAGTACACTCACGCTCCCTCCTGAGTTTTGGTAGAATTAAGCCTAGTTTGAGGGAATGGGCAATAACGATCAACTTTCTTCAAGAGGCAGCCATTACCTCTTTGTCCAATGGCAGCAATGTAGGGTATGAACTGTGTTCTTCTTTTCATTGTAAAGGCCGTATTGTTTTTGTTCCTTTTATATGTATCTATTCACTTTCTTTACCTTCTTCCAAATATAATACAATAATATAATATTCCAAATATACATATTTTTGGTTATTCCTAACTCTTAGGATGTACTGTGAAGACTCTCTTAAGGGTATTGTATCAAAAAACTAAAAAGGATTCATCATTTCATTCATATTTAGAAATTTGAAATTCAACAACATTGTAGTGAAGAGCTTAATTATTGGTGTCAAAGAAACCCAAATGTTTATGACACTGAGGAGTAATCTGGAAAAGAATTTAGTCAATCCAGTTATATGTTTTCTTTTACACAATACAATTTTATTAACACTTGTATTTTCTTACAATAATTTACAAAAAAAGATTGAAATACAAATTTTATTAATTTTAATATTTCAATAAAAATATATACAAACGATTTAAAAATACAGGTAACTAACATATTGTTTAAAGATTTAATTTGTTAATACATAAACACAGAAGAATTTTTTTTTATATATATACATGTAAAATTATTTTCATACAACACAAAATAATAGTATGCAATCTTATTTTATTTTATATTTATATATATATATAATATATATATATATATATATATATATATATATATTAAATGCCTTTATAGAGATCACTTATACTATTGATAGAAATTGATGGAAATAAAAAAAAATTAATAAGTGAAAATTGAATGAACAAAGCCCAGCTGGGGAAAGAGGGAATATATGGAAATAACCCAATGCACAACAGTGACCTATTCTTTTTCTCTTCTGTCTTATATAAGTATGGTATTCACACACAAATTTAAACAAAAATAGAGTAATATTTTGGCATTGTTGCCTTTATCAAACAAAAAAAAAAGCAAGAGGAAAGATTTGATAAAGACAACAATGCCGAAATATTGATCAATTTGTGTTTAAATGTGTGTGTGACTACTTCTACCATAGAAGATAAAAGAAAGGAAGATGTCACCTTTGTGCATTGGATTTTTCCTATTTTCCTAAGCGGTGTTTCTTCATTAAATTTTAACTTATTTATTTTTATCAATTTTCATTGTTATATAATCATTTAGCCACTGGGCCTTCTCATTGTTAACATTATATATAATAATATTTACAAAGATTTGTTAAGACAAATTACTGATTTGTCTTGAATTAAATACATTTTTTGGTAAAAGTGAAGACTGGCAAAGTCCTGTTATCAGTTTCAAATAACTTATTATAATCTGTACAGGTTATATAATTTATTTATAATCCATAAATTATTAAAATTAACAAATGATTCATTAAAAGTTGATCTTATATTTTAGAATAAAACAAACCATAATGTATACACTCAATATTAAACAACAACATTTTATTCAAATTCATACAAACCTATAAAAAGCTTATAATTACATAATGTACCGGTATGTTTTATAAAAAATTATTAATGAAATGGAATAATTACATTTTTTGTCAACAAACTAGTTGGTCATTTATAGAGAATTTTTCAGATAAAAGTGGAAAAGTCTTGAATAATTTTTTATACACTGAAAAAAATATTGGAAATTAAAACATGTTTTCCCAATTTTATGTGTAGGAAGTAAAGTTATTAAATAATGCAACATACAATTTGGTCTTGAAATACTTATAAAAGAATTGTACACAATAGGTCAGTTTCATTGTCAGTCTTAGTATGTCTCAAGTATGGCGCTATACTAAATACAAGGTGACAACCACCAAGACCAGAATGAAAATGGGCCAGTTTCACATATGAAACTGGATTATTCCATTCAGGTCCAGGTGGGTGTCATCCTGTATTAAGTATAGCATTGCACTTGAGGGTACTCCCTCTTGACAATGAAACTGGTCCATTAAACCATTAAAGCACACACACACAAAAACATTTACAAACACTTTTGATATTTCCTTGTGACATCTTCAAAAAACTGATGCCAATAAAGTGTTTGCAGAAAAATATATTTTTAGTCATCAGGAGAAGTTTTCATCATCCTAACTTTCTGTTCCATTCTTGTCCTGATTAAGATGCCATAATGTTTTTACTTTCATTTGCAGGAAACATATTGTTATTCCAGTCATAAAATAATTGTATTTCTAAAATTGTTCCTTAAGCATGCATTTCAGCAGATAAGCTTCATTTTCACATTTAAGATGCGGGCGAAAAGAGCACAAGTATTTTTACAGTTTTTATAGAATTTAAATTTTTTGCCAAAACTAAATCAAATATGTCCCCTGTAGCAACATAGAGTTTAGTTTTCTGCGCATGCTAATATCACAGTTCTTGAGTATCTGTCAAGGGTGTTCTGGAATTTTTTCAAAACATTTTCTCTTTATTTAGAAAGTTTTGACAAAATTCCAGGACACCCTTGACAGATATTCAAGATCTGGATGATACTAGAATGTGCATAAAACTAAACTCTATGTTGCTACTGGAGAAATATTTGATTTATTTTGGCCAAAAAAATGTAATGCTATAAAAACTGTAAAATTACTCGCGCTCCCTTTGGTTCAAAATTAATTTAAAACTTTTACAGTGTACATCAATGGAAAAATAAACTTAATAAGGTGATATAATATTACAGAGATCAAATAATTTCTTAATGTAACTAGATTCCTTAGGTTTTATTAAAATTAAACTCATTATTTTATTAACTTTTTACAGGTTTACTCTTACATAGTCCATTTTTTAAAATTTTATTATTATTAACATATGTAAAGAAATATGTATAATCACATATTGACGTTAACCTAGTTAATAATTTAGAGTTTTAAATTTAAAGTGTATTGATTGAAAGTATAATGGCTGCATTTTTAATTTAATTTTAATGAGATGGTAAAATGAAACATAAATAATTCTTTCATACCCAAATATAGTAATATAATGTATATTAATTCTTATTCTAATGTTAGTGAAAAATTTATTCATTTTGAGCCTCATATCATTTTACTTGATATAAAGTCCATGAGAGCAATAAAGAATAATATTGAAAATGACATTTGAAAATGCCCTTGATTTGATTTAGATCTAGCATATTTTGTGTACATCTACAGTAAATCTTGAGAAAGCAAAATAAAGCAGAATAAAAAAATATGCTTTCCTGATACCACACAATTAAAATAAAGCTACACACATTGACATAATTGTCTCGGATCTTTATTTCACTGACTAGTAGAGATCATTGGTGGCTTGTACTGGATGAGAGATTATTGAAAAAACTGGTTGGATTTGATTTTAAAACTGCATATTAAGTTGTTTTTTAATTGATAATGTCCTTTTATAACAGTCTCTTAAATATGTTTTCAGGTACAGTTTATTCATCAACTGTGCAGCAAATTTATATTAGAAAACAACTTGAGCCTCATCAAACAATCTCTCAGTTGCTATGGAAACATGTAGTCAAGCATAACTTTAGGTTTGGTGAAAAAGCAGTCATTAGAAAGCCTTTGTGAAGAATTAACCCAGTTATGTCACTTAAAGAGAGAAAGGGATTGTTTGTACAAAGACTGCTTTACTTTTGAAAAGTCTGACACCTTAGCTCAGTCGGCTATGTATCTGTCTGCTGAACTAAGGGTCCCGGATTTGATCCCTGGCATGGCCGAAAAATTTATCATTGGTGAAATGTGGGTTTCCCCTTTTACAGTAATGAATTAACGACCGAGGGCTGGAAGTTGTGTCTGTTCAGATAGTGCATATTAAATACCTCAAAGAGTGGTGTTTATTTAATGGCAGCGAGGGAAGCAATGTTTACCTAAAATTAAAAAGGGAATAAAGAAAATAAGAGGAAAGTAAAGTTCAAACAAATTATTATAATTAGAAACCTCTCTATTAAGTATACTGAGATTAGGTGGCTGTCTTGATTGCTCTTTTATTTTGTAATCGTTTGTTTCTGGGTCTGTCCGGCCCTCATCAGGGAAAGGGAAGCAGCGTTTCCCCAGGAGAGTTTACTATCCTGATTGGTGTATAATCATACATTTAATACTGTTAAAATCTTATTTTTTAGGTTGTTTTTAAGCAATATTTATTATTTTTAGATGTAATTATGGTCGCTCTATTACAAAATAATGTATTTATCATTAATTTACATTAAGTTTAGATTTATTTTGCCGAATATTGACACTTGTTTGATTCTCCAAAGGAAGTGGTTTGTTTCTTTGCATACAATAGTAGAATGACGAGTGCGTCAATAAGCGCACCAGTGGAAGAGGAGGGCTGCTGTGTCAAAATTTATAAGTAATATTTTGAGGCATTAGTTTTTCATCCCGATTTTTTGACCCACTCCATCTTCAGGCAACCTATGTATATAAAAAAACTTTGACGTTTCAATACTCAATTTTATGAACGTGTATAGTAATTATCGGTGGGTTGGGTTGGCGGAAAATTATATAAGTGACCTTACTATTTACTAATGATAATGGCGTATAGATAGCGTGTAGAATAAATCCAGATTTAAGGCAGGCCATCGGTCATACTCATTTGTAGGCATAACCCAAGAGAAAACTTCGCCAATCGTAAATTGACCATTATTCTTTTTATTTAAGTTAGAACTACAATTATTTTGTTTTATTCATGCATAGTTTGTGTCACACCCCTTTCCTTCTTCCCTATAATAATTTTAACTAGAAAAAAACCCAGTTTACTTCCAATTAAACTAGGTCCATCAGACCCCCTTAAATGTAACCTCATTGCTTCCCTTTGTCCAGAATAGACCATATGCCACTGACCTCAAATAAATGTAAAAAATAAGTACTTCTGAGAAAGTAAAAATATTACTGTTGGGGAATGGCCCCTAAACAAAGGAGTGGGTGTTAAGGAGTTAAGGGAGTTGAAAACATGGTCAAATTATTTTTGAAAAAAAGGCTAGAATTATATTACTCAAGATATACTTATTTTTTGGTTTAAGTGTTTGATATTGATCAGATACCATTGAAAAAGAGTGAAGATAATTAATCAAACACTGCCAAAGTATCGTATTTGTGCGTTAAAGGATGTTATTTTTGTATGTAAGATTCATGGTTGGTAATGTAGAAAATGTGTCATCTATAAAACAAAATTGGGTAGATTTTCACTAAAACAAATACCAGACTTTATCTTTCCAATATATCACAAGCCGCCACTGACGTGGATAGTGTGGGGTCAAGAAAGCAACATCTAATACCACTTTTAATTCCACATATGAACCACCAAGAAGAGTCTTGGAATGTTTTACGGTTTGTTTGAGACAGCTGGAGCACTTTATGCTAGAGGTCTCTGGAGAGGTTCTCTACGCCTTTTGGGAACTCTACGACCGATGTGTAGAACAACTTGTCCAGACTTGATGTCTTTGAAAACGGTGATGGCCTCTTGATGACTCAAGCCATGGAGAGCTTTACCGTTCACCGCTAGAATCTCGTCACCTAGATAGTGAAAATGAAAATGTTATACCAAATATACAACTATACACCTGTTAACTAGATAATACAAATTAAACTAGGAAAACATTGCTCATAAAAGTTAAATAAAAAGCGTTTTATTTTTAAGGGAAAGCACAGATATAGTATACCAAACCATATCATTTTACAATAATGTAAAGTGTGTGTGTGTTTGTTCCTATCTAGACCTAAAGGTGTGATTTACTACAACCGGTCAGACGCAAATTAGAGATGCGCATGTTAGATGCGATGTACTCCTCTTGTGTTTTTATATTATGTTGTTTTGTATCCAGGGGCTGGCGCACGTGTCACACCACAACCGATAGTGTCAGACATGAACTTTCCTCTGGAAGCAGTATAGACGTGATTGCTCACACGGCTATAAATTTGTGTGACAAGTTGCATTCTCTTTTACTTGTTACTATAAAATTAAATATTCTTTAAACATTAGTATAAAATTAACTAATCTTAAATTTTTACTTTCTACAGGTATGTCCTTAAATTATGTTACAAAAATATTTCTGTCATTCTACAAACTAATAGTAAACTTGTAAACAGTTTTTCATTGCTCTTTTCAACAATTGTTTTTGCGAAGAGCAAGAACAAGGCTAAGATAAAACTCAATTTTATTAATACTAATAAGTAATAACAATCCATTTAATGGCAAATAAAAACTATCTTGTCAGCAATATTTTATGGTATTTCAAACGGTCAGTCGCTCTGTAGGAAAAATCTATATTCGCGTGAGCTGCAGTGTCTAATGCACACAGCTCAAATTCGTGTCTGACAGCATTGTAACAAATCAGACCTTTACCTATCCTTTCAGGTTGGCTTCCTTCACTACTTCACTATTACTTTACATTATTGTACACTGTTTCTACACTGTTTTATTACTTCCAAACCATTAGACAATAATTCCTTTTATTAAATTATATCATTTGTTATTTTATCATGAATTATTAGCTCCATTTAATAGAAAATATATATTGGTATAAAATATTCCTTTTTAATCGTTATGTCTCAATTAAAATTTAAGACAGATGTTTGTAATTGTTCCAAAAATTATTGCATTAATTTGTGTTATTGATGGTGTGTGTGCATAATGTTTTGTTAAATTGTTATAACACTCATAATGTTTATTTGTGTGCGTGATAAAAAAAATAGTAACAATACTTTTGAATGTTAACTTTATAGTTTAATATTACTAATTTTAAGACTATCATATTTAGTAAAGCTCACCTCACAAATAATAATATACAAATAAAACTGTCTAAAACAATTTTAGATCAAAATATTTCTCCAATTTATATCTTCTAAGCTTTGTCTTAAATAGTTAAGGTGTTATCATTAAATCACAGATGGAATTGATAATAAATAAATATCTCGCTGCATTACCTTCTTTTAGCCTGCCATTCTCCGCCGCTTGTCCACTAGGGAACACAGTCTTGACGTAGATTCCCATGTTACCCTTAGGGGAATCCCTGCCTCCCACGATGCTGAACCCCAAACCTTTGTGTCCAGGGCCTTTGGTGAAGGCCACTGAGAGGATGGTGAAGGCTGCGCTGCCCCCGTGTCGTGGTAAAGTGCAGAATTTGCTCTCCTCTTCCTCTTCTGTCACCTCCTCAGGGGGATGATTGACCCTTTCTACCTCCTGCTGCTGAAATCAGAACAAACATTATCATTCTTTGTTCCTTCCTTTCCTGGCAAAGAGAAATAGTCATATATTTGCAATCTGGAGTTTGCATTCATATTTTGCTGTTTAAAAGATGGAATACACATTGTGAAAAGACAAAACTTATTTTGACCTATAAAACATTAGTCTCACAATATGTTAGAATGGCGATAACAGGAAGGTGGACGTCTGAAAATGAGTAAATCCATTGATTTAGTTTTTTCACATCCTTCCTCCCTATTGTATGTGTACACTTCCTCTAAACTGTCTTCTTAAAGTAATCTGTAAATACCCTTGGTGTTAAAAATATTATCTCCTCTGCCCAAACCTCCCCCGCTAAATGAAGTTATTTCAATAAGAACTTTAGTCGTGTGAAGTAGAAATACAAATTAAAACACTGAATATGTGCCTAATGTATTAGATACATTTCAAGGACAGGTCTATGACTCAATATTTAAATAAATAGTAGGGTGCACCGCACTCACTTTCTCTTTATTTTAGATTAATATAAAGACATTTACTAAAAAAAACTTGTAAGAAATGTGAAATTAAATAATATACATTGTTGCAGAAATACTCACCAAATAGCATAAATGAAATAATATACACTGTAACTGAAACGGTGAGAAAAGAGGAACATCACTGTCCACCAGAAAGCTTATTATTTCTCACATGTCAAATACCTTGATAATTATATATATATATAAATATAGTTTATAATTATATATATATATATATATATATATATATATATATATACATACATATATATTTGCTAATAGCTTAGAAACTATGGTTTTATAAAAAAAATCAAATAAAAGATTGTTATAAATTGTTACAGTTATTTTGTATCTCAAATAGTTGTGGAGATATGATCATGGAAATTTCCACTTATGTAAGTTACCAATTACTGTGGGAAAATGAAAATTGCCATTTTGTTTGCTATGTTAAACAGTGTCTGTATAACAAATTTATACAAAAATTGTTTGGATGGATTTTGAGAAAATCTTTTTTTTATTTTTATGCCTTTCATCAAACTACCCTTAATATTAGAGTTAGATATCTAATTCCAAAAACTGCTCGGGGGTAATCTTATAAGAAACCCAAATACAAAGTTTTAGCTTGAGTGGTTCAAAAGTTTCAGCTCTAGGCCGAGATACAAACACATTTATCGCAAAAAACACTTTCAGTTTCAAGGCATCATGAAACATCGATATTTTTTATCTAAATCTAGAGGTTTTTTTTTTGTTTTGTTTTTGTGATCATAGTACTTCTCTATCGGAGGGATTGAGAGAAGGTAAAAATACACCTTTACATATATAAAAAGTACCCTCAAAATCCCCAATTGTAAAAATGTTCAGAAATAATAGCGTCAATACATGGTATGCAACAGAGGTGCACCCAGAAATTTACTTTGTGGCAGGTGGGAGGTGTCATTCTATTAAGGCTAAAGTCAGAATGCTTTTATTTGGATGGGCGGGATTCAACATCCTAATCATTGGAGATACTGTAAATAACATTTATGGAGATTTCAATTCCTCTAGAGCTGGGCTTCTTAACCTTTTTTGTTGCATGGAGCCCTTTGGCCATCTGGCAAAGCCCATGGACCGCTTCTCAGAATATTTTTAACTGTACCTACGTAATAAAATATACAGGATTAAAAAAAGAACCCAATTATACAGCTATCAAAATATTAGAAAAAAAAATTATATTCTAATAATGTGCTTCATATTTAACCATAAAATAAAAAAAACAATAAATTTAAAATATGGACATGTTAAAGTTAAATTTACACTTTAAAGGCAAAACTATAAGTGTAACGGTTTTATTGTGTATTACTATCATCATAGCTTACTACCTATTCAGGTTATATACATAAATATATTCTGATTACTCTAATGATGTAGAGATGAGGAAAAAAGCATTTTAGAGGAAAACTACCTGTATTTGAATGGAAGGAAAGTGAGAAATCATTTAGGAAAAAACACTCGGTAGACCCGACCGGTATTCAAACCTTGATATTTTCATCTTCAGCAGGCCAGTCTAACACAAGAGTGATGAAGGCATTCGACCAATAAAGCGGGGATGGGTTTTTTTTTAGCAGCAGTCTTACTACCTGTGCAGGCTATACGCATATGTACAAAGTATGCTAATTAGTTAAGGATGAGGAAGGTTAAATTTAGATGAAGTGTACCCGCGTTCGCGTGGAACACCATTTTGGAAAAACTCGCCTCAGTACACCCGACGGGATTCGAGTCTCAATCTCCCTGTCATTGACAATCTAGTTTAAGATGAGTGACACCTTAGACCGTTCGGCCACTGCAGCAGGTGTTCCGGTTGTTGTTCCCATAAGTTTACGGACCCCGAGAGGTTCAAGAAACCATGTTAGTAACCCCAGCTCTAGAATATATTTCATGTTTTTCTATGATTTGACTAAGAACAGCTATTTTATATTGTAAGTGTTGTTCATGATTACTTTTTTTTGCATACTAGTTAAAATAAAAATTATATTACCAAATTCTTTTTAGGTTTGGTTTATAGCAGAAATCATTGGTTTAGATGAAAATGTAATATATTGGTAATTCTTTAAACAATTTAATGAGAAAACACCGCAATTTAACTAGTTCATTAATTATACTAGTCAATGAACTAGTTCATTAACTATACTAGTCTGGCCAACGTTGTCTTTTCCCCTCCACTTAAAGCTTATTTTAAAATTGGTCTGGAAGGAGACTCAAACTAAAATCCTTGATAATCTTTAAACTTTGATGTTCTTGAAAATTTACATGAATAAAAAGAGCCATAGCATATCTACAGTTTTTAATTACTGTGTTGTTTTGGTTGGGTTATTTGTATAGATGGGTTTGTAGCTCATGCCTAGTAGATATGTTTACTACAAATATTTTGATGTGCTTCCAATTTAATTATAGGCCGTGTCTGAATAGTTTGTCCCCTACGCACTTGTGCACTTTACTGCGCACTTTAATAAAACAAGTTTCTGGTGCCCCTAAGTACATAGGGTGCATGATAGTTTTCGGACATCAATGTACAGCTAGAGCCATCTGGTGGCTAATTCTGAAACATGCGTTTCCATGGCAACGATAATGAATTTTGATAGTGTTTTGTCAATGGTGACATTTTTTTAAGGCGCAAATTCATATTTATCATTTATCTTCCTTAATTCTACGAACCTTAAGGTTTGTTCTACTTCCCCTGTAAAGAATAAAATCAATTGTATACCGTTGATGATATTTTATAATAATCATAATAAAAAAAGAGCATTATAATCAAAAGTAGACAAAAGTAAAATGAGGTTAAGCTATGGTTTTTATTTATTTAACCCCTTTATTATGTTATTGTTAAAAAACGTATTTGGAAAACGTGCGCCAAAAGTGGTCAATCCTATCACAGTTTTATAAACTTTAAAATTTTTGGGAAGCTGACAAACTAGGCCTAACTTACATTAATATCAAGTTAATTTAAAGCATGTAAAATATTGCCAGATAAATACATAGGCCTATAGGAATTCAAAAATAAATTACTTAATTTACATGTTGATCTCTTGTTTTTAAACATTTCTCCGGAATGAGTGAATGCTCAATAAACAAAGAAATTAAAGCTACGCGCCAAAAGGAGCGCGATCTACGCAGGGATACCAAAGAACATGTCAAACATTTTTGCATGTGTAGAGAAATTGTTAAATATATACGTATATTATATAATATATATATTGCCCTAATTAATTTACTTATATATGTAAAGTATTATTCTCAAACAAATTTTACTGAAGATCTTTTAACTCGTAAATAAAGTTCCTTTTGAGAGAGATTTTCACATTAGATAGAGAAATTTGACCGTTTAACTTCATGTATATAAACAAAGAACAAACCATACTAGTTTTATTTAACATTATGTGAATGTTTTATTCCATTTTCACAAAATATATATTACTTTCATTCAATATAAAAAGCTAATTTAACTAAAGTGCGCGATAAAGGGCAAGTCGTATGTGCCCCTTAGTAAAGTGCGCCATAAGGGGTGCAATTGTACACTTTAAGAGAATTCAGACACCATTAAAAATCACTTCCGGCCTTTCAGCCGACGCCATTGCAACTTTAAAGTGCATATGGCTCCCAAGGGCCCTTAGACGGACTATTCAGACACGACCATAGTGTTTAAATGCAGTGTGATATAGCTTGCCTTTTCAATACATAATACAAATTAAATTATCCACGTGTATAAATAGAATAATGAATGATTATAGTGCATTCATCCGAAAAAGTAGCTAAGAGAGTGGTTCAGAGATCATTAAATATTGAAAGACTGGAAATAGGCCCTTAGAAACTACATGATAAGAAGTGACAAATTATATTTGATAGCATGACAATAAATGGTAAGCAAGCAATTATTATTTTACATATAATAATTTGATAATTTTTTTGAAGTGGTCTCGCCTTTGTGAAAATAGGTTCTTCGGATCCTGAAAGAGTGGTGAACTAAGTCTCCAAACCTAACATAGCTTGCCCTAACCTAACAATTCAATAAAAATTAATTATTAAAATCTACACTAAAATTATTATTATTATTATTATTATTATTATTATTAGCACCACGTCTTACTACCCGTTCGGGTTATACGCATACACTAAAATAAAACTCAAGTAAGAACATAACCAATCATTTCGCTACACATGGTCAAACGCTACTATAATGTAAATGGTACAGAATAAAAATTGTTCTGTTAAGCTTTTATAACTTTACTTACTCTATGGCATTAGGGGCGGTATTCAATAATTTATAGTGAATACTTAGTGGACCGATAGTGTGGTCCCAAGCACACTATCGCTCCACCTTTTAACCTACAATGACGCAAGCAAACCCATGCCAGTGTCAACAAAAGCATCCACTTAGTCAAGTTCTTGCATACGGCCCTAGGAACTCTAAAGTTCATTGCCACACTTATACAAGTACTCCAACTATCTTGAGCTAGTTCTTCTACCCAGTCCACCTCATTACACCCTTTTTCAGGTCCATTCCAATGATTTCCTCCCAGCTCTGTTTAGGACTTCCCAATGGTCTCTTCCCATTGGGTTTGCCATTTAACACCCTGAACATGGCTCTAGATTATCTCCGTGTAAAATACCAATAATTATTATTTAGTAAACATATTTCCAAACCCAAACATCGTGATACTATCCTTGTCATCCAAATGTGTCAAATTACAGCAAATAAAAACTAAGTTTATGTAGGATATAGGTTAACACTATTTAAAATCATGATACTAAATTCATTTGTTTATTTTTTGTTATTTTATTGAATAAATGGTCAATGAGATAAGAAAATATTTTTATTTTCATTACAGTTATATAAGACACTAAACAACAAGATGATCTAAATATAATAATTATATGTCTCAAATTTAAGTTCAGCAATATCTAACCGTGTGATTTGTAATCTAGTCATATTATTATTATTATTAGATAGGCTACATAAAAAAAATTTGAGGCTATAATTTTATTTGAAAATTTTGGTGATATAGGTAGTGATGAGTGTCAAAGAATTACCCAATTTACTTAATACCTTTTAGGGGCATACTTTGACTAATGGTTCATATATATTGATACACACACAAATATATAATATACCTACACATCATACACATCTCTGTATTTACTATTAATGTTTAAAAGTTGCTTCTATAAAGCAACTTGTTCTCAAAACTTGTTGGCCTATTTTAAAAACCAGTTTGTTTTTTTTGCCACAAGATTAATTTCAAGAATGACAGCAAACTGTGTCCTAGAATATCCTCAAAATGAGTACGTATGAGGTAAGATTGTAACTTATAATACTTTACATATACCACTTTTAGGTAAAGATTCAAATTATGTAAAATTAATTAAATCAATTAATACATAGAAATTACTTTGGTAAATATTTACTTAGAAATTTTTATTCTTTCTGGATTTTCAAATATGTTATATAGGCCTAGGTATTTACTTTAAGCTTGTTATTTATATGTGATATTGGTGACCTGCGATAAGGTGTCAGGCTTCTGTCCTGGGGGTCCGGGGTTCAATCCTTAGTCCCGACACAGGTGTATCTGGTTACCAAACCCTTCCTTCACCTTTGACAAGACATGTATTAACCACAACTTGTGAATGTGTAGAATGCCAGGCCTCCACCGTGGTTCGGATCCCACGTTAAACTGTAGGTCCTCCATTTCATCTCACAATCACCCTAACATTACACATTAGCATAAGTGTGTACAACCCGAACGGGTAGTAAGACGTGGTGCTAATAATAATCATATATGTGATAGTTACATCTTTTTATCACTGATTCTTACTACCTATTCAAATTATATGCATATATGATAGTTACTATAATGGAGTAGAGATGAAATAGGTTGTGTTTTGGATGTAATCTACCCACATTTGCTTGGAAGAAAAGTGGGAAACCATTTATGAAAAAACACCCTCAATAGACCCAACCAAGATTTGAATCCCGATCTCCCCATCTTCAGCAGACCAGTCTAACACAAGAGTGTCACCTATGATCAGGGATGGCGAAACTTTTCCGACCAGTGTGCCACTCAAGAACTAGATAAATTTTGAACTAACTTAGTATAGCGTGCCACATATTATTTACATTTTTAATGAGTATTTAAAAATCAAAACTTGTTATGTTATATTTTATAGAATGTAATGAATGACTCAAATCAAACTAAATATTTTAATAATGCCTAGATTTTTAAAGAAGAAGAATTGATTTAATTGTCAAAGTGAGCGTCTTAAGGTGGGATGTAAGGGGACATTAAGAAGGAGCTTTACAGTTTAAGCGGCAACCTGCAACCCACATTTCTCCCATTTACCCAAAGGTTATTCTTATTCTGATAATATCTCAACTATCATGAATGATAGTAAAATATTTATTGTGTCAAATTTAAGGTATAAATATGCCAAACGATTATGCCAGACCAAATTTTTTTATCTAATTATTCCATGATTTTATTAATCATGGAATAATTAGATAAAAAATTAGATAGAAATTAATAAATGAGTTTGAGCTTCAAACTATTAATTTAGAAGGAAATTTAATTCTTTAACTTGGCATTAATAATTGCAAATAGCTTACGCTTGCAACAATATGATTATAATTGGGTGTTTATATATGAAAAAACTTAATAAACCCCATGCATTTTCTATTTAATATTCCAATGGAGATAGATCACTTTACTTCCATTCTATTCTTGTCAAACCCCTCATTAAGTATGCCTGGTTGGATGCGGAAGGGGTAAAGGGGGAGGGCTCAGTTATCTTTAAATGATATTTTAAGATCTGACAAGTTTCTAACAAGCCAGCACAGACACAAAGTTCAGGTGCCAGGGCTGTATTGGTTGGCACGGGTGTTTTACAGTAGTATTATAATTTGTTGCGATTTTTTTTTAGTTACAAAAAATTATAGGAGAAAGCATCCTTCTGAACACAAAAATAAAAAGCAGAAAGGTTTGAATTTGTATAGAGAAACTCAAGAGAATATCCATAGAAGTAGAGTACTTTAATGAATAATGATTAAGAGTTCTGTAACTACCAAATTGTTGCTTTTTTTTTTTATACTATTGTCATCTGTCATCACATTATTTTCAGTATGGATTACATTTGGAGAAAATGATAGGAAAGAATATAAAAAATAAATATAACTCTTTTCTTTTACGGGACGTTAACAAGTAGGTAGAATTACTATCCTCAAGAAAAAGGAAAGAGATTTCAGGTATTTCTGAGAAACTAATAAGCTGTAGTTCATTTCCAAAGTTGCACATTCCCACCCAACTCATTATATCTCTCTCTCTCCTAAGTTGTCCACAACCCTGGAGAGGGGTGGGGGGGGGGGGGGGGGGCTGAGACCTTTCAGGGCAGAAACTACCTAAACACCAGTTACGAGTTGCCTTTACATTTGAAGGTCGTTTCAAGTTATTTGCAAGTAAAACTCATTCTTATGAAAAGGCCAATGTTATTGCTTTTTTTGTATTAAAACTTTTTTGGTCAAAATAAATCAAATATTGCTTCAGTATAAACATAGAATTTAATTTTCTTCACGTGGTGATTTCAACAGTTCTTTAATATCTGTCATGAGCATAGCGGCATTAGATGAGAAACTTTTCAAATGAAAAGAAAAAGTCATTACATTCCAGGATACTCTTGACAGATATATTAAAAAAATTTGAGGTCATCACGTGAAGAAAATTAAATTCTATGTTTGTACTGGAGCAATATTTTATTTATTTTGGCCAAGAAAAATGTTTTGCCATAAAAACTGCAGGAACACTGGCTTTTTCTCACATCTCCTTTCATCCCACTTTAAGACAATATTAATTTCAATAACTTGGGTTTAAAAAAAAGACAAAACTTCATCTATATGTGAAAATCAATAACTTATATAATCTTTTCCATAGGCCTATTAGTTTGAAATGTGTTTTTGTATTTTGTTAGCCAATACATTTATGTTCGGTTCATAACTTGTCTTCAATAGAACACAAGATACACCCAAGTACAAGCCAAGAATATTTCTAACCATTAACTTAAAAGTTCATTTTGGCATAACATTGAATGGTATGGTGGTCAAAATATTGACTTCAAAAAATAATACAATGTTGGAAAAAAGTTTGCTTTATTATTATTATTTTTTATTTAAGTGTGCCACCCAAATCGTGTTCGCGTACCATGGATTGGCCATCCCTGCTTTAGAACATTCGACCATTGAGTTACAGTTAGTTCAATTTATTACAATATACTTGTATGATCATATTCTCTAAGGTAGGAAATTTCATTCGTCGAATGAAGTATTTAATTTTGGGCCAACAACCTATGAAGAATACATATTCACTAAAGTCATGACTATCCACATTAATATTCATGATTGTATTTTTTCGAAAAGCTGAAGTGAATGCTTCATGTCAATTCATAAGGGAAACAGGGACCAGAAAACCCCCCAATTAAAACCCGAGTCAGGTGCCGAAACAATACAATGATGTCACTAGTCAAGACATACCTTGTCGTCCTCTTTGATGCGGCGAGTCATCGCTTCCTGCCTTTGTGTGGACGCTGCTGACAGGTTGTGACTGCTACGATGTCCCTTGCTCAGTCGGGTGTTGAGGCCCTTGCTCTTCCCCTGGGAGGACTTTGCCTCACACAGCGCCTGCGTCAACTGCTGGATCAGTTGCTTCTTCTTGTCTTGAAACTCGGGGTCTTTGGGCGTCCTCTCCCTTTCCCCCGGGGACTCCTCGACTTCTTTAGTGGTCTCCAGAGGACTGGGGAAGAGGAGGGACGGGGGACCAGAATCCGTTGGGGTGAACGCGTGACCGTTCGAGATCGTCGAGGAGACACCCCCACCGATAACAAAGGAGTTCCTGATTCGACCTTGTTGGCCACCAGATTCCTCCACGTCGTAGGTATCGGCCATGGACCACCTCCTACAAGATCGAGACGTTGGCTGACTCCTTGAAGATAACGTACTGACACAGGGTTTGCCATCACCGTTTGTGAACGATGATGCGCGTTACTTTCTGTCCTCTCAAAGTCTTTCAAAAGGTTCTTAGACCTGCCGTTGTTGGTGCTACCATGAGAACTCTTGTACAAATGGCCGTGCAAGCGGTCGTCCCGGTAGACCCTCTCGTATTCGACGGGTTCCGGAGCGTGGTGAGACTCGATACTGTGGTAGCCGTGGTCGCAATGCGTTGGCGTCGACGGTCGTCCATCGCGTGTCCTATATGGGGAGACGCTAGGCCTAGGCGCGCCATCTCGTCGGGACGTCCGGCCGGAGGACGTGGAGGACCCCGATGACGACCTATTGCTATCGGTGCTCCGCCTGTCGACGTCCTCCGTCGGCGTAGCAGTGCCTCTACCGGAGGAACACGAGCTAGAGAGCTTCCTCTGTCTGTTATCAGTCTGATTATGGTCGGTCCTGGGTGGTTCGATGTCGGCAGGGTCTCTGAAAGCGTAGGGGGGCAACGAGACGGGCCCTCCCTTCAGATTCTCATCGTAATCCTCCTCGTCCTCTTCAGGGTCCGTGTCTTCCTCCCGGAGGCGGTGCTCGGTGGAAGACTTTGTGAGGGGTGAGGGGACGTAGAAGGTGGGGTGGGGCCGGCCGGCGGTGGGCACCTCGTGGACGGAGACGGCGCGCCGCTTGCGGAGCCCCGCGTGCAGTCTATTCAGCTTAGAGCGCAGCAGCTGCTGCATATCGGGGAACATGTGGGGGCGCGGGAAGGGGCGTCGTGGGCTGGGGGCATGGAGGGTGGAGGGGTGGCTAGTACCCTGGCATGGGGGGAGGCTTCTAACAGGTGCTCGCGCTGGCTGCTGACTCCGGGTGAGGGGGACGTGAAGGAGGAGCAGCGCCGCCTCAGACGCCGCCAGCGCTGGGAGATGCTCTTGTTCCACACCGCCAAGTCTGAAAACAATAACACAATAAATATAAATACAACATAGCTGGAAAAAAGAGCAATTAAATCAAATAAATTACTATATTTTTCAGTCATCCTTAGTTTCAGTCGGTAGCGTATTTGTCTAATTAGCTAAGAGTTCCGGGCTCGATCCCTGGCGTGGCCGAAAAATTTACCATTGGTATAATGTGGGTCTCCCCGTTCATAGCGATGAATTGCCGGCCGGGGGCTAGATCCTGTGTCTCTTCTAGATTTAAATTAGTTTATAAGTCGTATACTGAAATAAATAATCAGTTCAGAAAGTGTCGTTAGTTACCAAAATTAATTAATTTTTTAATAATATATTCCACCGCACTATAATACCCATCCGGGCTATCGTCATTAAAAAAAACTATTTAGCATTTTGTTCTATTACCATCGACGTTCTAATTAAGCTAATTAGATGATAATAACTAAAGTAAAATTTAGAAGAAAAAAATGTAGGTACATGAATTTGCGTGGAGGAAGAATGGAAAACCATTTAGTAAAGATTACCGGCAGGGATTTGAACACCGGCCTTGTCGTCACCTGCAAACCAGAATAGATGAGTTCGGCATTTAGTCCCCTGTCCACCGATGCCGGTAAATGGAACCATTAAATTTGTTTTAAAATGTATATTAGGGATTAGAAGTTGAGGCCCTGGTATAGAACACCAGACTAGAAGCATGGATTCCTCATTTACTGGTGAAAAATACGAGAAACCTGCATCTGTGATCACGTGGTTTAATGTGTCTTTCTTGTTGGGAACTGGATTTCCTGTGACGGGAAGGTTGAGGTTCGAATCTCGGTTGGATACATTAGAGATGGTTATCCCATTCCTACTCCACGCTAGTGCGGGTACATTAATGATCTAGTAAACAAAACATTCATATTTATGAATTTATAATTCTGATGTTTTACAACATTTCTAAATCAGTACGCTACTAAAATAAGTTTTTTTTTACTCTTACAAAGAGTTTTGCTGGTTCTATCATTCGTTTCTTCACGTGCAGCTAATTCTGAAACTTTTTAAAATAATAGTAATAATATTAAGTAACAATATTCGAAGTATCACTTTTCGGTATCTCTATAACTCACACTAATTTAAAGATTCGAAATGAGGAATATAGATTTTTAAGGTAATGCGTCATCCGTCAGTAAAGAGGTTGGGGGAAAAAAAAGTGTCGAACGCTACAACGTGGAAGTAAAACCTGCCGTATTTGAACCTAATCTTTACCTCTCGAGTCAGAACTGATCATGCCGATCAAACACGAGAACGATTAGGTTTTTTTAATTAATATTACAAGGTATATTAAATGAAGTGTAGGGAACGCAAGAAAAGAGCAGTGCTTTGCAGTTTTTATAGAAAAACATTTTTTGACCAAAATAAATCAAATATTGCTCCAATCTAAACATAGAGTTTAATTTTCTTCTCATGGTGATATCAACAGTTATTCAATATTTGTCATGAGCATAGCGGCATTAGATGACAAACTTTTTAAATGAAGAGAAATGTTATTAAATTCCAGGATACCCTTGACAGATATTCAACAACTACTGATAGTACTACGTGAACAATATTAAACTCTATATTTGTACTGGGGTAAAAAAAATGAGTTTTTCTATAAAAACTACAAAAACAATCACCTTTTGGTGACCTGGTGGTCTAGGGGTAAAGTGTCAGACTTCTGTGCTGAGGGTCTGGGGTTCAATCCTCGGTCCCGGCACAGATTTATCTGATTGCCAAACCCTTCCTTCACCTCTGACAAGATGTGTATTAATCACAACTTGTGAATGTGAGGAATGCCAGGCCTCTACCGTGGTTTCGGATTCCACGTTAAACTGTAGGTCCTCCATTTCATCTCACAATCACCCTACCATTGCACATTAGCGTAAGTGCGTATAACCCGAACGGGTAGTAAGACGCGGTGCTAATAATAATAATAATAATAATAATAATAATAATAATAATAATAATAATAATATCCCTTTTCTCGCATTCTCTAACTCCCACCCAAACGATGTTTCCTACTTGTGGAATTCGCGAAGCGGATTGATTCTTAACTTGATGCACCTTAACACTCTAAAGCGCTATCAAACTTAATACACCCAATATAATAAATAGAAAGAGAGAAAAAATGAGCATTCACCCTGCGATGCCCCTTGTTTATCTGCTGATAACATTTTCCCTCGTTCTCTGACGAGTAAACAGACTCATTCTTACTATTGGCACATAGAAAGCATTAACTTTCTTTTTAAAATTACCTTTCTCTTGTTTTCTATACCTCAGTTTTTAAGCTCTGTGGAGCTTGACTGACAGACTCACAGCTGACTCTACGCTTTGAAAGCTACTAGACCAAATTATGTATCCCTACGCCAAAACCATATGATGCAAAAAACATGTCTTTGCATTGTCACTTCTGACAGTAAAATTTAGTTTATATACTATCTGTTGACTGTCGAAGTCAGCTGTGAGCTGTCAGTCAGCACCACGAAGCTAAACGAGGTTATATCGATTAGACATATGCTCCAACGGACTTTTTTTAAATTCACATCCTGCAAAAAATTCTTACTTATATTTTAGTGAATAAGCCAATAGCCTCAAATTGTCAGAAGTTTAAGAAATAAATTTGTTTAACAAATAGAACTCAAGGGTAAAAATTGACTTGGGATCTTTAATAAATTTAATTTTATTTGTTTCAAAGCTATATATCTTTAAAACTCGACGATTAAAACCTAAATACATTAACCTGGGAAATATATATTAAGTTGCCGTTAGGTCAAAGTTCGGCAACGTCCTTAATCAACTGATTATATCATCACATGACTTACAAACTAACCTAGCCCCCCGGTTTGTTAATTCAACTCTTTGAAAAGTGAACCCACAAGTTCACAATGATACATTTTTCGGTCGCGCAGGGAATTGAACCAAGCTGAGCTACTAATATGTCGATCACCGTCTAGTTATTCCCGCTCCCTCCCCCATGATCCCCATCCCTAACGCGGACTGAACTGAGTTTTATCTGTCCCCCAGATATTAATAATCACCTAAAATACTCTCCAATAAAAATAATAACATACACTTGGTGTACCGTGAAAGGTAGTAAACTAACCTTGCTTGTTTCCACTATGGTGAAGCTTATATGATAGGTCCATAATGTAATCTGTCAAGGTAAGACTAAGCTTTCACGGTAAATGGAGTATTATTGTGACAAAGTTGAAGTAATCGACAAGAATACCTCCCATATCTTACATTCATAGCTACACCACTTGCATTTAACTGTCGGAGGGCTTGCAGACTATCTTTATAATCATCTAATAAAATTATTTGAAACCGTGCAAAAATTCAAGTAAGGTGTTTTGACAAAAGATGTGAAGAATCTGCTGACAGCCGATTGATATAAATTGCCGGGTACACTGATATTTATTTTGGAGGTGAACATTGCACCGTCATTTCCTCAAAAGAATCCACTTACACAAGAATCGTGCTAACAAATTGTGTACAGTCCGATTTTCACATAAAGACCCTTTTAGAAAAATACAAACACATTTTGTTGAGGTCAACATTGATACCACTTTATATTAAAAGTGTTATTTATTAGGTATTGATATCTATTATATAAGTGACATATTCAGAACAAATGACTTGACGTATGAATACGTGAAAATAGATCCAGTAACGTTTGTAACTCAGATAATGAATATTGGACTATATAAATTTTCTATAGATTTTCTCCCACGTCATTTAAACATTCGCGAATACTATCAATTACTATTAATACGAATATTTAAATATATATATATATATTTAAATATATATATAGATATATATATATATATACTTGCACTTGTGATTACATGAACTAAGTCAGTCTCTTGTTTTTTTTTGTCACTGTAACTGAGAATGGGGTGGTTTGAATTCAGGCCGGATGAACTGAGGTGTTTTTTTAAAATTTGGTTTCTTACTACTCCTCAACTCGTGGGGTTACAATTCCTAACTCTAATCTTATCAGTGTAAATATGCATATAGCCTGAACTGTTAAGGGCCGTGTTTTTGCAGTTTTTGCAGCAAAACATTATTTTGGCCAAATGAATCAAATATTGTTTCGGTACTAATATAGAGTTTAATTTTTTAGACATGGTGACCCCAACATTTATAAAATATCTATCAAGGATGTTCTAGAATTTAATGACGTTTTCTCTTAATTTAAAAAGTTTGTCATCTAATGCCGCTATGCTCATGACAGATATTAAAAAACTGTTGATATTACCATGTGAAGAAAGTTAAAATCTATGTTTAGACTGAAGCAATATTTTATTTAGGCCTATTTAGACCAAAATAATGTTTTGCTATAAAAACTGCAAAAAAAATTATATTTTCTAGCGTTCGCTACGCTCCATCTCAAAAAAAGCTGTTTTTTTTTCAAAGTTTATTTAACAAAAAAAGATAAAGTTACCAATTTCAATTTGCCATATCATAATCAATGCAAAAAAAACTGATTAAGAAGACCTGTTTTTTTTAATCCAATACATCACATTACATTACATCACATCAGAAATAGTTTTTTCTTTCTTTCTTTCGTTTGAGCATTTTTTCACAGTAACGGTGTTTAGTAAAAATAATATATGGTTTCACTTTTTTTTAACGAAAGCTTAAACCTTCTTGATCCCGTTTGAGGTTCTATTTAGTGTCATAACTAAAACAAACTTAACATATTATAAATTGGTAGATACAATAAAAGTAGAAATTAAAATAGCATTTTGTTATAAAGAAATTTTGTGAAATTACAAACATGGTTTTACTGATTACAGTGATAACATTTTATTAAATTATTAGGGTTATGAGGTGACCTGGCGGTCTAGGGGTAAGGTGTCAGACCTTTGTGCTGGTGGTCCAAGGTTCAATTCTCGGATTGCCAAACCCTTCCTTCACCTCTGACAACTTGTGAATGTGTGTAATGCCAGGCCTCCACCGTGGTTCGGATCCCACGTTAAACTGTAGATCCTCCATTTCATAAGTGCTTATAATCCGAACGGGTAGTAAGACGCGGTGCTAATAATAATAATTAGTGTTATGTATAGGTATTGATAACATCTATCAAAAGTGACAGCCGAAGATCACATGACTTGACGTATGAACACGTGAAACTAGATATAGTATCTTTTCTAGCTTTCAGATAAAGTTTTTTTCTATGGAAATTGGACTGAAATTATTAAATGACGTAAAACATTTAGCACAATCGGATAAAGGTATATTTTCATCCTCTTTTTTTTTTTTTCCAAGCAGGGAAAAAGGGGTGATTTATATTTTTAAGAAAACAAATTATTTCTTCGCAAATACCTCTATTACAACTTACAAAAAATATATAGGCCTACTTGGTTATTACGACATAATAACTCAAAAACACAGATCGTTACCTCAAACGTAACCATTATGCTGACAACTTGATGTTCATTGATAAATCACTTTCACGAACACAGCCAAAAAAAAAAAAAACTTCACCGAACTGGCAACTGGTTTTATTCTTTGCTCTCTTCCGCGCACTTTGTCACACTGATGTACCGACAACGAAGAAGACGTCCTAACTAGTTGACTGACGACCTTCACTCTACCTTATGTAAGTCTCGCACTTGCCGCCCAGTGATGTTGTTTATAATGACCGGTGACTCACAGCCGACCACGTACAGGTGTATGTTTTTCTTTCCCCGTCCCTCCCACCCGTCAAACGTTCGCCTTCAACCCCTTTCCACGCAAGACTGTAGTCCCGCTCTGTACAGAGTCGTCGTCAGCTGCTGATAGTTCGGTAGAGGGGGGGCAGCAACAGGAAGTGTGAGTGTATGTCCACTCAACCGTTTCGCACCTTACAGATTCTTCGATCTCGCACGGCGGAAACTTACAGGATAAAAGACGATTCAAAGATTTAAAAAAAAACTATAATAGTGTAATGGGGTGAGGATGAGGAAGGTGGGGAAATTATAGTTAGAAGCTAGAAAAAATTACTACGCCAGGCTGGGATCCAAACTCCAGCCTCCCCGTCCCAGGTTATTCGAGAATGACACCTATATCCGCGTGCCCATCGATGTGAGTTTGTATCTTAGTATGAATATCACAATAAAGATGGATGTTAATTTTTTGTAAAAACATGACTTAAAGCTATTGAAGTAACTCGGAAGGGCTTTAGCTAGCAGCTAGGAAAGTGTTCCCCTTCATTTTATACACATAGGCTATATAATTACCCTGAACGGGTAGTCTACCCGCTTTGCGTGGAAGGAGAATGGGAAATCATATCTTAAAAACCACCCTCAGTAGTCCCAACCGGGATTTGAACCCTGATCTCCCCGCCATCAGCAGGCTAATCCTATAAAAGCTACTAGATCTTCTTTCTCATATTAATACGTCAAATCATGTGATCTAAAGAAGTCTAGTTTGATAGACATTATCAATACCTATAAAATAACACTAATAATAGAATAAATGTTATCACTGTTGACAACAAAATAATCTGTATCTTCTAAAAGGTTTTTCCTACCAAAATCCTGCTATCTTAATCGTTGGGGTTTTTTTTCGAGTGCCGTACGAAATTGGACACGCTATATGTGATCTCCCCGCATGGTCGCGTGTACATGCATGTGATATGCTGGTACTGGTGATGGGGAAGTAGAACCACCAGGGGCAGGTGAATAATTACTACACTTGGCTTTGATAATCGGATGCTATAAGGTGTGGCAGAAGGAAGCGCAAGTAATTTTACAGTTTTTATAACATTACATTTTTTTGCAAAAATAAATCAAATATTTCGCCAGTAGCAACATAGAGTTTAGTTTTCTACACATGCTAATATCAACAGATCTTGAATATATGTCAAGGGTGTCCTGGAATTTTATCAATACTTTTTCTCTATATTTAAAAAGTTTTGACAAAATTCCAGGACACCCTTGACATATATTCAAGATCTGTTGATATTAGCATGTGCAGAAAACTAAACTCTATGTTGCTACTGGCGAAATATTTGATTTATTTTTGCAAAAAAATGTATATTTTATAGAAACTGAAGAAATGCTTGCGCTCCCTTCTGCCGTACCTTAAAGAGCGTTCATCATAGCAGAGACCCATCTTACCTACCGGCTAGCATCTGCGTTTGTGTATATGCGCGCGAGATATGGGAGTAAAAGGGAAACGAAATACGATATGACAGAAATCAGTGCATTCGTATTTAAACTATTACTCAAAAATTGTCCACTGTGACGATGGGGGACAAATTTTCTTGTTAATAACTACAGTATGTCCCTATTATGACAGAATAAACATTTGTGCACAATGCTTTTCTGTGAAACCATTCTAAAATGGACAAAAACGGCCTTTTTAATGAACTTTTTATTTAAATATAATTTAATATTTCAACAATGTTCAGTATTAGAAACTTCTATCAACTTTTTATCTTTATTAATGTTTAATATTAAATAATCTACGTGCAATATTATTCGTGTAAATTTTACTATTTCTAGCCGACTGTGTCACAGAGTTGATTGGCGCGTGATGCACGTCCTTGATAGCGCTATTTATAATGCTAGTTCAGTTCCTTAGAATTCGCCCTAACCTTATTGTTAATTTGGATCAGATGATTTCAATGGTGGGGGAACCTTATTTTTTCAGGAGCGACGGGGGCAATTTGCAAAAAAAAAGTTTATGAGTGACTTGGACCACCAAGTCAAAGGCGAGTCTGATACCTTCCACGGTGAGTGTCAAAAAACAATAGATGACCTTATAAGCTACAGTATTTGGTATGGTCCTCCAGTTAATATTTGAAAGTTGGATACCCCTTAAAGTTATTTAGAACGGCCGTTGCATGAATATATTTTTAAAATTATATGCCCCTAGAATATATCTGTAGAGGTCTCTAGGCAATTTTTTGAATAATGGACGCCTCTAAATTAAAAAGTTACTGGTTCGATTACTTTGATATTATTTTGAAATAGTAAAGAAATAGTAAATCACCTGCCTAGGTTTGTTTTAAGCTCATGTTCAGGTGTATCAAGAACCTGTTCGCGTGTTTGTTTTCAATAGTACGTTTAGTAACAAGTTTACTAATGATTTAATCTAGGCGCTAGGGATAAGAATAGTTTAGGGAAAGTGGACAAGCATTAGTGTGGGGATGGGGTTGAAGCACACACACAGTGATGATAACTAACATGTGGGGAAACAACCTAGGTGCACCCGGCAGATATTTGAGTCTCGATTCCCGTCACCCCAAGTCCAGTCTTATTGCGAGTTTGACGCTCAAGTGCCTGATAAAACCCAACACACGTTAAAGTGAAAGCGTTCGTCCGTCCCGTCTTTTGTTCCGTCGAGCTCGCCGGGTGTTTTGATACCTCCGCTAGCTGCCCTCAATACGCTCCACTAGTCCGACATTGTACCACGTGCAGCAGCACCCAACACAATGCACGTAGCGGTGTGTCACGCGGTGGATTGTACGTGAGGTATCGGCCCCCTGGACTCGTATGGAAACAATGTGCACACACACACACACACACACACACACACATGGACACATTCCCTAGTGGGGGGAGGGGGGAAGTTCTCGACTCATTCGCTCGTCGCTTCCGATTGCGGTAACGGGTAAAGTGACCGACCATTCGTCCCCGAAACAAGAATTGAATCCCAAACTGATTTGGTACCTTACACGTGAAAAAAAAATACATAATTTGTTTGAGGTATTTTACACCCACTTTCTGAACCGACTGATTATATCAGCACACGACTTATAATCTATCTCAAATCTATAATAGAAGCAACCCCGACCGTTAATTCAGCACTGTTAAAGGGGAAAATCCACATTTCACCAATTATACTTTTTATTAAGGCATGTCGGGAATCGAACCCTAGAACTTTAAATTAAAAAAATCATGTAATATGAAATTTGCATGAATTAAATAAAAATATCGTAGTAAAACGTCACTTGTTAAAAAATGAAGTTGAATGACATCAACAGAACTCTAATTCCATGTACAACACTACAATATTGAGCCTAACACATTCATTAACTGGTAGTTCTGTGTGTTCTTATCATTAATAAAATCTTTAAGATTTCTCTTTGGATTACAAGTTAAAATATTCCCTAAAGTAATAATATACTATAATAATTAGTCCTTGGATTTGAATTTGATATTTTTTTTTCTTGGTGATCAATTTAGATTTTATACAGAAAACAAATTAACACTATATTCCATTGTGCATTCTATTAATATAAAACAACCGTTGTGCACATGGTTTAAGACGTCAATATCACAAGTCACAACATATATATAAAATGAAATAAAAAATACGCCCTATGTACACGATCGATTGCTTATAATTATAAATTAAAATAATTAAACTTTAAATTCAAATTATTAAACTAAAAACCTTTTAAGCAGCCACCATTTGGAAATAGAAAACAAGATTGAAAAACTATTTGAATACATTGTTCGGCCTAGGTTCAAAGAATGACCCTGCCAAATTTTGTTAAAGCTGATCCATGCATTTGACAATAACGTGAAACAAATATCCGGATTGAAAGACGAAATGCCGAATGGTAAGAAATATCGCAGTGAAAGGATTGCTATCGTCAGAAAGACGGCGCCGTTAAAACTCAATTAGAAACATTACACCAAACTCACTTAAGTGACCCGAATGGTCTAAGGCGTCAATCTCGTGTTGGGCTGACCTGCTGATGACGGGGAGATCAGGGTTCGAATCCCAGTCGGGTCTACTGAGGGTGGTTTTCCCTAGATGGTTTCCCACTCTCCTTCCATGCAAATGCGAGTAGATATCTTCGGAAATGCTTCTTTCCTCATCCCTACTCCATTAGAGTAATTATCATATATGTGTATAACTTAAGAGGTAGTTAGAAGCGGTGATAAAAAACATTACACCAAGACTCAATAAGAGTAACATAGTTTTGCTCTCTAGTGTACAACATTAAAACCAAGCAGTGTGTGGCCCCAGGTCCACGGTTCGCCTTGGAGCCTTCTTTTACTAGTTGGGTTATTATTTTCCTTGGGCGCGCGGTGAAGTGTGACGGGTTAACGAGGGCCGCCGCTTGATGCCTGATGAAGGGCCACAGTCGTTACAACAAATTACGATCACTTGGGGCCCTTATAGATGACATAACGACCATTTCTAACGGTCCCCCTGGGAGGACGTACCGTGGAGATCACGGGTAACTGGCGCCTCTTCATCCTGAACCGAGCGGCTATGTGACCGGCATAAAACAGTGCTTTGGGACTTCGTTTCGAAAACACCCTTCCTCTCCCATCCTACAGTAAACCCGGTTAAAAGGCCAAGTATGAGAGATAACTCTCGAGATTCCATCTTACATCCGATTAACCGTGAAATTAGAATCAATATAACGCACGAATCAGAAAACTTATCGTAGTGCGACAGCAAAATTGGGGTCAATTTGTTACTTTTTCATCCGAACACAATTAAGTTTTAAGGTTTTTAACGTGCACTTTCTGAACCGGCTGATTATATAATCAAACAACTTATAGCCTTAACTTAAATTTAAAGTAGACGGAACACCCAACTGTGAAAAAGAAAACCCACATGTCATCATGATGGAAATCGAACCGGGGACCCTTAGCTCAGTAGGCAGACTCGCTATCGCCTGAGCTAAAGTGTTAAACTTCAATATTCTAATGTGTATGTTTTTTAAAATATATGTTAAAACTGTTTTTAACTGGTTTTATTTCCACTGTTTTCTAAAATAGAATACAGAAAAGCGCCTACCCAAATTAAGTAGAATGGGCTCTTAAAAGTCCGCATTTTATTATTATTTTTTTTTTTTTGCTAGGGGAGATAAATAACGTGATTTTACTGAACCGAGGGATCATATCAACACACAATATATAAACTAACTTAATTCTAACTCTAGAAGGGACACAGCACCCAGACCTCCGACCGTTAATTCATCACTGTGAAAGGAGAAGCCCAAATTTCACCGATTATTAGTTTTGTGGCCTTACCGAAAATCTAATACTGGCCCCCCTTAGTCCAGTAGTCAGACAAACTACCGACTGAGTTAAGGTGTTGTTCTCTAGCGTAGGGCTATGTAAACTAACAAAATGTTAAAATATTTATTGGATTCAGTTGTAAACCTTAATTTTTTTTTAGCTCCGCGTCTTATTACCCATTCGGGTTATACGCTTTACTAATTAAGATAACGTGCTAGGGGTGAAAAAGGTTGAATTTAAAGGAAATATGCCCACATTTGCGTGGAGAGAGAGAGAGAGAGAGAGAGAGAGAGAGTGGTAAACCATTTAGGAAAAAAACCACTCTCAGTATACCCGACCGGGATCAAACCACGACCTTCTCGTCATTGGCAATCTAGTCTATTGCGAGAATAGCGCCTTAGACCATGTGGCCACCGAAGTGGCTCTAAACCTTAACGTGATCTGATTGATAAACATTTTCAATCACTTGCACCATTGCATGGTCTAAAGCACCCGAGTCCCTATTGACTGGATTTTGGAGGAAGAAGTAAGTTGAGGTTTGAATCTCAACCGCGTGCGTTGGGGGTAATTTTCAACATGTGCTCGATCTATCACTGTGGTTTTCCCGTCCACTCTCCACGCTAATTTTGGGTGCACTTTTTCCTAAAACTCCCCTCACCAACCCTACCTGGTAATTTAAAATGAACCAATTTGTTAAAACGTTATGGCAAAGAATCCTCTTCAATCGGGTCAGTATGATAGTTTGCAATGAACGTGATGGAATTGCTCGCGTTACGTCACATTCGTGCCATAAGGTGGCGTGTTCAGAAGACACGAATTGACGTGACGTGCTTACGTGGCGTATTGAGAACAAGGACTGAGGTCGATCACTTCCTTCGGGTCGACCCACGAGACAGTATCGCAAGGTTTGCACCTCTTATGAGACAAACGACTATGTCAGATCACTTTTGGAAGGACTTTTTCTGAAATATCAAACGATTACTTTTTACTTTCTCTCGACCTTTTGGAGAGAGAACTATTGTAATTGTCAAAAAAATCCAACTCGAGATTTTGAATATGTCAACGTTTCATGACACCCTGAAACCGAAAAATAGGTTTTTGCAATGCTGTCTTTCTGTACTTCAAACTAGAGCCGAAACTATTTTACCGATTGGGCTAAAACTCGGTATCTATGGTTTTCATAAGGTCTCCCCAGAGGAGTTTTTGGAAATATATACAACCCTAAAATTAAGGGTAGTTTACTAAACGGCAAAAAAGATAAAAAGTATATTTTCTCGAAATTCGCCCATACGATTTTGATTATATTTTTTTATCTAGTCACTCTTTAACATTACAAACAAAATGGTGACTCTCATTTTCCCATGAAAATAACTTTAAGGGTATTTACATAAGCAGAAATTTCCAATTTTAATCACATACCCTCAACTATTTGAGATACGAAATAACTTAGCATTGTACACTTGTAGTACTATAAAAACTAAAATATCTGAAATATATTTTTACAAAACCAATAGTTTCTGAGCTATAAGATATATATAGATATATATACAGTAGCCCCATGGCTTCTTTGGTGCTGACTGACAGCTCACAGCTGACAGATGACGGCTTTGAAACGCTACCAGACCAAATTATGTATCCCTACGCCGAACCATATGATCTGCAAAAAACATGTGTTTAGCAGCTGTCACTTCTGACAGTCAAAATTTAGGTATATACCTAAATGTTGACTGTCAGAAGTCAGCTGTGAGCTGTCATTCAGCACCAAAGAAGCCATGGGGCTACTGTATATACACACACAAAGCTCTTTGAAATGTGAAATTGTTGGGCTCTTTGATGGACAGAGATATTCCTCTTTTCTTAATGTTTCTGTAACAATGTATATTATTTCATTAATGCTCATTGGTGTAATTGTACTGCAACAATGTGTATTATTTAGTTTTACAAATCTTACGAGTTTTTAGTAAACGTCTCTATATTAAGATGAAACAAAGAGAAAGTACGCGCGGTGCACCGAACCATTAATTTTAAATATTACGTTTGACACAACGATTATCAACGACTTCAGCAAAGGATTAGGGATAAGTTAGAGGATGTGTACCCGCATTAACGTGGAGGAGAGGGACTACCAACAATGCACCCAGGCGATATTTGAACCTTGTCCTCCCCGTCGCCACTGATTCAATCTATTGCGAGACTGACACCTTAGATCGCGTGTCCAACGGTGTTATATCTGGGTGAGAACAATGGGTAATGGTACACCATTTATTATTAAAAGCAATCTTGGTAGACCCAGACAGGATTCGAACCCCTATTTCCCGGCCACCGGCGAACCAGACTTTTTTTAACACCGTGTCTTACTACCCGTGTGGGTTATACGCTTAACTCCTAATTACGCTAATGGATTAGGAAATGGGAAGGTTGAACTTTAGAGGAAGTGAACCCACATTTGCGTGGAGGGAGAATGGAAAACCATTTGAGGGGGAAAAAACCCAGTTCACCCAAGCGAGATTCGAACCTCGATCTTCCCGTCCTTATCATTCTAGCTCAACATGAAACTAGCGCGTTAGATAACTACGCCACCGAGGCGGGTCGCGAACCAGACCTGACGATATTAATTCCTTAGCATCCTTTTCCATAGATGGGGCTGCATTGACAATTAAAAGTATTGAGGGGCCATATTTCAGAGAATTCAATATTGCCACTATCTATAAGTTTTAAAAGTCTCCATTCTAAAATCTACACTATTACACAATTTCTTTTCGGACATAAAATGTTAAGACATTCTCTCTATTTTTACCCAGAAATTACTTCTTTTTTTTTCGTAGAGGGTGTTGGTTAGGCTTTAAATCTTGTAATGAAGTCACTCACTATCTTAATGAGGTTGACAAATGGGCGTCCATAAGGCATGATCCCTCGGGTGTTTTGTTCCTTGCGCAAATACCACTATTCACACTCTTTTTAACGTTCTGCCAATCATTGCACATGCTTAACAGTTTTTGAGAATCGATATCTGGTGAATAAAGAGTAAAAATTGAATACACCAACCTCACTTGCTGTATTTTTCCAAACAATGAACAAATTCCAAATGTCATAATCTCAAATGGTGTATTTTTACGTTTATATTAAGATGAATTGGGCCGCGTTGTATCATCAAAAGGCCCGCGTGCCACAGAGAATAACAGATAGGGCCGCAAGTTTGACATGCCTGCTTTATACCATGAGGCCTCCGAAGCGGGTCAGTAGAACTATTGATTAAATACTAGTTATTTCATTGTTGTCAAACCTTGAATGTATCGAGGATTGTTTTGATCCTTGTTGAACTTGTTCGTAAATCTATCTGTTTTGTAGTGTACACCCCATCTACAACGGGAGTGTGGGTGACAGCTAGCAGAAGGGTCTTTATTGAAAATATTGACTGAAAGTAACTAATGTCAACCGGAAATAATTATTGTTAATACAGTATTACAAAGAAAATAATAATTATTTACTAATAGGTCTCCACCTGCTGAAGAAAGCACAGAACGTAAAATATCTTGGAAGCGTGATTAAGGAGAAAGGTAGAATTATAGAGGATCTAATTAGAAGAGGAAAGCAGGAAGAGTTGTTCTATAGGTGTGTAAGAGACGTGCAATGGAGAAAAGAAGTGCCCTTGAAGTGTAAGGAAGTGTTGTACAGGACGTATTTTGTACCCATTGTCACATAACTATGCAGAAGAAACATGGATAGGGAATGTGAGAGAGATTCGGAAAGTGGAGGCCATGGGAATGAAGTTTGTGAGGAGCATGTTAGCTGTTAGAAGGAGAAATAAGATTAGGAATGAAGCTATCCGGGAAAGAGTGGGGTGGAGGTATAGGGAGTATATGAGATAGCGGAGGAAGCAAGAATGAGATGGTATGAGCATGTAATAAGGATGGAATAAGAGAGGATACCAAAGAAAATTGGGAAAATCAAGTATGTAGGAAAATACCTCAAAGGAGGCTAAGAAAGAGATGGGAGAAGCAGATAACAGAAAGTGTGCAAGTGAGAGGAGAAGAATGTAAGCAATTAAAGGAGGAAGAATGGTGGAATGTAAAGGCATTTTACTAAGCTGATCCAGCCACAGGCTGGAAACGATGATGATGATGATTATAATGATGAGATTGGCATTAGTTACTTTCAGCCGATGTTTGCAATAAGGAACTTTCTGCAATTTATCAGCTACACTCCCATCGTAGATAAACTATATCTTCTCTGCTGTCGCATCACCGCTAATTCTATATCGTGAGGGAACGTTTTTGACCTATCCCCCTTACGATCATCTTCCTTCTTCATCCTGTGTCTGCGTGGTCCCGTTATGAGATCCTTGTTTGAATCCAGCCGCGAATCACAATATCCATCCAGACAAAGGCGTCTTTCTCGTAGTCTGCCTGGGACGTAGGAGGTTGATACCGAGTCCTGATCAGGTGTACTGACGGCAGTTTATTCTTTAGTGGTTTACCACTCTCCCTCCACGCAAATATTGGTATATTTCCATTTGAATTAATTCTACCATCCTCATCCCTACCCCATTAAAGTAAATGTGTGGATAACTCGAATGACACATAATAATAAATCTTAAAAAATTGTGTCCCTCCCTGTGTGTTCTCAACAAAATTACGAGTTTTTTAAATCACTGCGTCTTATTACTTGTTCAGACTATACGCATATAATAGTTACTCTAATGGGGTAAGGAAGAGGAAGTAAGCATATATTGTATTACAACATATTCAATAGATAATAAAAATGATCTTTACCAACGTACATTATTTTTAGAGGCTTTAAAGCAGTTTGACCCTTGAAAAGTGCACGTGTAGGGAGGGAGGTACTGGTGTGATGTAGAAGTGACTGTACAATACGTCTCCATTTTTCTAAACGTTGGCAAACCCAATTAACTCGCGAATGAAATAATAGACATACAGAGATCCCACATCGCCTGTTAAAGTGTTTGACAGAATTTTCCCATGGAACTACCCAATTAAGCAGTACTTGAGAAGACATGTGGGTTAGTCTATCTTGCGCTCAAGAACACTTGATTATCAAACCATGGCCTTACAGAGGGGAGAGGGGTGTTTGGGGGTTTCTACCTTCCTCCTCAACCTCTTGAAAGTATTTGTAGACCTTTATGTTTTAAAAAAAACAACAACTTGAAATTGATTCAAGAGGGGTTCATGTTAAAAAAAAATATTGCCATCTAAAGTTGGGGGCTGGGGGGTGGACCACATTATTGCATAAAGAACCCCCTTCAAAATAAATTCCAAAATACGTCTCTGTATCAAACAAAAGTCTAACTAATTACAGCAAAATTAACCGCACGGATGGGTACGTGGTTTAAATGTCAAGCTAATTTATTTTGGTTTGCTGATGACTGAGGGGTCGAGGCGGAGGGTGGGGGGAGAAAGAGAAAAAAAAGAGAGGAAGGTGGAAGATTTTATTTTTATTATCACCACGTCTTATTAACTGTTCCGGTTAGGGATGAGAAAAGTTTAATCTAGAATAAGTGTACCCGCATTCGCGTGGAAAACCATTTAGGGAAACCCCCTCGGTACATCCGATCGGGATTCAAACCCATATATCCCTGTAATTGGCATTCTAGTCCATTGTGACGCCTTAGACCATGCGGCCACCGAAGCGGGCTGTGAAGAAATTAGTTCCATCACGGTGTGCAAGCAGCACGTATCACACAACTTACAAGCGCAGCTTATTACGGACTACGATGGGACATTCTTTCAATTTATTTGGAGTTTCTCACAAACTCGACTGGTTTTCTTCATACGACCAGCAAACAAGACTAAATGAGGTTGACATTTTGACCACGTGCTTATCTGCTTGGATAATTACTTCATAGTATGTCTTACATTAAAAGAGATGGACGGGAAGATGGTGGTTCGATTCCGGCTGGGTGTACTGAGGGTGGTTTTACCTAAACGGTTTCCCATTTTCAATCACGAATGTGTCGCAGTTATTAGATCAAACTAAAGTGTTAGAAACAAAGATACAACCTATCTCAAACAAATTATTTTAGTGTTTTTTATGCTTTAAATCTGCAATTTTCATAAGAAGTAACACAGTGTGGTATTTCTCTCTAGGTAGAGGGTCATACTTAATTTTTTAACAGAATATTGTGTGTCGAGTACAACCTAATCAACGATGTTTAAATTTTCTCCATAAATTTAAGCTTTATATTACACAATTATACCGACTGACTGGGTGGTTGTCACATGTTGGCGAAGATAGTGCCAACATTTGCGGATAGAGGGTGTCATGTGTTCAGCACAACAAACCCTCCGGCCATGGTCATTTGTATGTTTATCAAATAAACGCATCAGAAAAAAAACTACTATTTACAAGATGTCCGGCCACCTGGAAAAGTCAGGAAATTTGATCAAATTTCTGGAATTTTCACATACTCACTAAAATAATAGGCCTAAGCTACTTTCATTTGTCAATAGCCAACTGTCAAAATAACATTTTCCTTCCAGTTAACTCATCGCATATATCTCGTTTAGTATAGTTGTCCATCTTGAGTATACTAATCTAAATTATTCTAAAGTTCAACATAGAATTTACATCTCACCTTTCCACCAATCTACCGCGTGTCTTTAGCCAAAGTTGAGTCATTAGTTTGTCTAAGGTGATCTTTTGATGTCTCAATATGATCTAACTAAAATATAATTTAGATTGCCCTTCCCAACAGTCCATTGCTATACTGTGACATCCTTTAACCCCTTAACAGTGTCACAGTTTCAAAACGCGTGTGTGTCTAAAATATTATGACATTAAGTTGCGATCTTAATAAAATAATGTTTATATTTTATAATATAGTGACTGGAAAACCTGGAAAAGTCAGGGAATTTAAAAATATAGTTTGACTGGACACCTTGCATTATTAAACACAGTTTTCTACTCGCCCACAAAAGGAAAGACGTAGCAGATTGAGGAAAGTGTTTACACAGAGTGGTGTGTGCAATCTATTATTGATTTTCGCAGAACTAGGGGAGGGTTGTTTTCGTCCTAATGGGGATGTTTGTGTTAGGGGCGCTTGAGGCATCCTTGGTACAATCCCAGGAAAATATATAATGGCTTTGATTTACTCTGTACAAACTATAATCATCAGGATAGAAATAAAACATAAATACTCTCTATTTTTGGCTGGATTTTAATCAAAGACACGATTTATTTACACGTTTAAAGAAATTAGGTACTTAAATAATCGATACAATACTAGATTTTGTTAGAAATAAAAACAAAATTTGTTTTCCCCCAAAACGTGTTTCATATTTATCTTTCAAATTCCTCCCTATATTAAGTTGTAAAATCACCTCCGAAACAAGATCGCTGTCTCAAATTGATTTAAGCCCCGATTTGCTAGAAAAATTAATTCACTTTAAAAGAAGATACTGTACATTCTTCAGATAAACACCGTAGCATCACAAGGTCCTCCTTTTCAATATGGTCAAGGTGGTTCTGTCAAAATAAGTATGCTTTACATATTACAATATTTATATTGTTACATTTATAGTTTCAGTGCCAGGGCCAAGGCCGTAGTCGGGGGGGGGGGGGGGTTTCGGGGTTCAAACCCCCCCGAAATTTTATGGACAAAATATATATGGCTTTATTTATGGTTCAAACAATATTAAAATTAAGGTACAAGTACAAATTAGAGGGCTGTGTTACCATAAAAAGCACTTCAGAGAGCTTCCATAGGTGTTTATTATTTAGAATTTTTTCTAGCCTTCGGCAGTTATGGTGTTATGTTGTAGTAAAAAAAAAAATTCAGATAGCTTCTAGAGGTGCTTAATATTTAGAAATTTTCCCAGCCCTCGGCAGCTAGGGTGTTATAGTGCCATAAAAGACACTTCAGATAACTTCTAGAGGTGTTTATTATTTATAAATTTTCCCAGCCCTCGGCAGCTAGGGTGTTATAGTGCCATAAAAGACACTTCAGATAACTTCTAGAGGTGTTTATTATTTATAAATTTTCCCAGCCCTCGGCAGCTAGGGTGTTATAGTGCCATAAAAGACACTTCAGATAACTTCTAGAGGTGTTTATTATTTATAAATTTTCCCAGCCCTCGGCAGCTAGGGTGTTATGGTGCCATAAAAGACACTTCAGAGAGCTTCTAGAGGTGTTTAATATTTATAATCTTTCCTTAACTTCAACAGCTATGCTACTATAAAAAAATGTTTAGAGAGCATCTAGAGGTGTTTAAATATATAGAATTTTCCTAGCCTCCGGCAGTTAGGGGGTCATGTTACCATAAAAACACTTTAAAGAGCTTCTAGAGTTGTTTAGATATAGAGATTTTTCCTATAGCCTCCGGCATTTATGAGGTTATGGTACCAATCAAAAGGCTCTTAAGAGAGCTTCTAGATCTGTTTAATAATTAGAATTTGTCATAGCCTCCGATAGTTGGGGGGTAGTGTTGCCATAAAAAACACTTCAGATAGCTTCTAGAACAGTTTTTTATTTATAATTTTTTCTATCCTCCGTCAATTGGGGGATGGGCCCACCAAACCCCCCCTGAAATTATTGGCTGGCTACGGCCTTAGCCAGGGCTGCCATTATTTTTTTTACTAACAATTAACAAATTCCCTGTGTTTTCCTGAAAGAATTCTCATTTTTCCAGAGTAAAAGAGTAATAAAATGTAATTGTTCATCAAACTGACTAATGTGAAGTCATGTAACTTATGTTTGAATAGGCATGCTTTATTCTTTATTTCACTTTTTCATCCACAAAAGACCCTACTAATTTAATATTTCAGTTAAATATGCCAAATTAACCAATGTTCCAGTATTTTTACTAGAGTTTGCAAAATTCTTGTGTTTTCCCGGTTTTACAGGTCCGTGGTGACTCCGGGTGTGTGGGCTAATTCACTATTTTCTTGTACCTATCCTATCATTTTAATTATATATATATATATAACATCATTTCATTGATCTAGTTTATTAACGCTATCCAATAACACATACAATTTAAAAAATATATATTACTATAGGATGTATTATGTAACATTTTAAACATCAAAATATGTTATCCAGTTTCAAACAGTTATCTTAGAAAGGGGATCGCCGAAATATATCAAGAAAAAATGGTCAATGAACTTTATATAGTATAATTATATTCACCCAACACAATCTAATTTACTGTTGCTCCTATTTTGAGAATCTTATTACCAGTAAATATATCCAAGTCTTATTTGTTATTAATTAAAATAAACTTACATAAAAATCCCTAATTTATTTTTTATATATTATATAATTGTATACTAACAAATTATATTTTGATAAACTTGATTTGCTATTAGTGATTTTAATTTTAATTGTTTTTAGTTTTGGAATATATTGAAGCATATTGTTAAAAATGTAAATTTATGTGAAAGGTTAACCCTTTTTTCTATCAATTAGACCTAAGAAACTCGTAAAAGCTCTATTAGCCCACTTATGTTAGTTTAGTGCTTTACAACAACTATAGACGCCACAAATTGAGGCATTCTAGTATGAACGGGATTTTGGTTTCATCTATTATTTTTTTCATCCCCTCAAAAATAGCAACAAAAAGAAAAACCGTTCTGAAATGTGTACTTTGGCAACGCCGACATTAATTTTTTTGCTCTTCTCCTTCTCTCTTCCCCTTTTGATGACACTCCCTTACTCGACGCTTCTCATGTGCGAGACAGGAGAGGCAAACCTGCACGTGCTGCTTGCCAGCAGGAGACATGTGTGAGTGTGTGTCATGTATTGGTGGGTGGTGGCCAAGGAGAGGGGGTAGGGGTGATTAAACTCCCCCACCATGTATGTATGTATGTACCTTGTCATGTCCTGTACGGTACACTCACCCACAAAAACACCGGATCCCCCCCTCCCTCCCTGTTTCCCCCTCACGACCGCAAAACTGATTTAATTTCCCCTCCTCCCCTCCCCATCGCTCTTTGACGAGCTATCAACGCAACTTCGAATGGTCCAATCTGAGTGAAATTGGGAGAGGATTATATTTAAAGAATAAAATTTAAGGTATGACATTTTATTTCAGGCACTAATATCTATCACATGTATATGATTTAATAGGAAATCACCCGCTTAAGTGGTCGAATAGTTTTAAATCTTAAGGCGTCACTCTCGTGTTAGACTGGCCTGCTTATGACGGGAAGGTCGGGATTCGAATCCAGCTCAGATCTACTGAGGATGGTTTTCCCTAAATGATTTCCCCACTCTCCTTCCATGCAAATTCGGGTAGCTTACCTCTAAAATACTTCCCTCATCATCCCTACCCCATTAGAGTAGTTATAATATAAACCTGAAGAGGTAAGACGCGGTGATAAAAAAATAAAGGAAATCCCACTTTTTTTTTGTGGTATCTTAGTACCCATTCGGGCTGTACGCATTTATTAATTATGATGAGGAAGGTAGAATATTAAAGGAAATGTTCCCACATTTTAGTGGAGGGAGAATGGGATACCATTTATAAAAAATCACTATCATTAAACTCCAACCCTGATATTCCCGTCATCGGCAATCCAGTCCAACATGGGAGTGACGCGCTAGACCATGCGACCACCGATGCAGGTCACGTTATATTAAAATGTATCTAAACATAATATCGGATGATTACATTTTTAAATTTAATTTGAATATATTGTGTTTGACTATAGACGACTTGATTTAAGGGGCAGAAATGTACAAGATAGCTTAAAGGAAGTGTACCCGCATTAGCGTTGAGAGATGAGGAGAAAACCACACTGATGAATCAGGAATGGAAAATTTTCCTCAGTGCAATGAGCAAAGATTTGAACCTCGACCTACCTGTCATCGGCAATCCAGTGTATAGCGACCCTGACTACGTGGCCACCGGTGCGGGGTTTAGATTTATTTCTAACACACCAGCAAGAATGGTTTGTAACATATTTTCGGACGATTTCGCTGATGTCTAAATCCGCAAGTCTTTGAAAATACAGCTCTTATCATACCTTTTATTTTCGCATAGCGTCTTACTATCCTATCCGGGCTATCCGCATATTTACACCAGTGAGCTAGGGATGAGGAAGGTAGAATTTAAAAGAAGTCTATCCTAATTTGCGTGAAGGAAGAGTGGAAAACAGCTTAAGTTGATCGTGATCCCGGCATTACTTCTGGACTACAGATAAACTTCACACCTGGACTACATGGAAACTTCACACCTGGACTACAAGGAAACTTCACACCTGGACTACATGGAAACTTCACACCTGGACTACATGGAAACTTCACACCTGGACTACATGGAAACTTCACTCCTGGACTACATGGAAACTTCACTCCTGGACTACATGGAAACTTCACACCTGGACTACATGGAAACTTCACTCCTGGACTACATGGAAACTTCACTCCTGGACTACATGGAAACTTCACTCCTGGACTACATAGAAACTTCACTCCTGGACTACATGGAAACTTCACTCCTGGACTACATGGAAATTTCACTTCTGGACTACATGGAAACTTCACTCCTGGACTACATGGAAACTTCACACCTGGACTACATGGAAACTTCACTCCTGGACTACATGGAAACTTCACACCTGGACTACATGGAAACTTCACTCCTGGACTACATGGAAACTTCACTCCTGGACTACATGGAAACTTCACTCCTGGACTACATGGAAACTTCACACCTGGACTACATGGAAACTTCACTCCTGGACTACATGGAAACTTCACTCCTGGACTACATGGAAACTTCACTCCTGGACTACATGGAAACTTCACTCCTGGACTACATGGAAACTTCACTCCTGGACTACATGGAAACTTCACTCCTGGACTACATGGAAACTTCACTCCTGAACTATAGGAACTATAGGGACACTCACTCCTAAAATACAGGAAAACTTTATTCCTAGACTATAGGAAAACTTCACCACTGGACTACAGGGACATTCACTATTGAGTAAGAGGAGGAAGGTAGCATTTAGAGTAAGTGCTCCCAAATTAGCTAGGAATGAGGATCAATTATAAATCCAATGTTGGGAAACCACCCCGATCTCCTTGTCATCAATAATGACGCATTAGACCATGCGGCCACCGAAAGCAGCCTTAATTAGTAGTCTATATACGCGCGTAACCTGAACGGCTACTAAAATGCAGGGGGGGGGAGGGGTGATCTCCAATAATAACTGGGGATATGACAGTAAAAGGTGACGAACTCTTCCCCGTTATGTGTGTTGTGTACTAACTGCGATAGCAGCAGTACCGTACAGCAAGTAATCTAGTCTGGCATCTGACAGGAAATGTTTCCAGCCATTTACAAACAACGGGCATGTAAATCAAGTCACAGTCGCACACGGTCATATGCCAGCTGCTTCACTTTAGCCACGACAAAGTGAAACCGACTACAGGTGCCGTTAAATGGAGTTTTAAAAAAAACCATCAGACTACTAAAGGATGTATCGTGGGCTCTTCTAAACACGGAAGTTATATCAGAGATTTGTTGGCTAACCTAACATCTGGCGTGCAAAACTTAACACTACAAAACAGTGCTAGGAAACGTAACACCTAGGTCAGGGTGGTACAAAGTTTTTCATGCCAAGGGCCAAATCTGATTATAAGTTCACACCGTGGGCGAAGATATGTTTAGTAATACCATCAACTTAATATAGGCTTACAAATAACACTTAATAAACAACTACTTTCAATACTTATGTATAGATTTTATTTTCGACTGATATAATTTTTCAAATTTTGCTGCCAAAATAAGTTTATAAATCTCCTAAAAATGTATTAAGAAATACGCACGCACGCACAATTTCTCAAAAAAAGTTTTTATAATAATAATAATACATATTTTTACTAATCAAATAAATGAATAATAAAATGAAATCATAACCTTCTAAAGGCATATATTTATATTTGAATCATTAACTGTTTCACATCTGCCAACGAGGGAGGGTTTCCCTTTAATTCTCCTCCGGGATACAGTGAGGGACACATTTCTACCACACTGACCAAATGAGTTCACACAACAGCACTACGTTAGTTTAGACACGAACTGGAACAGAACCAAGGTCTTCCAGCCTCCAAGTCTGTCCAATGACTGAAAAGCTTCAAGCTAGTCAAAGCAAGTAAAATATTCAAAAGAATCTAGAACAGCTATATTTAATTTCATGTATTTTTACAGCAATGAAATATATTTTTATAAAACCAAATTGTTTCTTAGCTATAAACAAAATATATATATATATATATATATATATATATATATATATATGGAGCTCTTTGACAAATTGAAATTGATTGTTATACATTTTAATGGACAGAGATGTTCCGCTTTTCTCACTGTTTCTGTAAAAGTTTATATTATTTCATTTGTGATCTTAGGTGGAGTGTTTCTTCAGCACTTTATATGGTTTCGTTTCACATATGTTACAAGTTTTTTTTTAGTAAATGTCTCTATATTAAGATAAAAGAGCGAGAAAGTCTGTGCGGTACACCGTACCATTTATTCTCCACGTGGTCAACTCACCCTCCAAACCGCTTCTCCACGTTAGTTACTACTACCTCTAAACTACCTTACTCGTCTCAAACGCTTAAATTAAGCCATTAATAACAATGCTGTTAAAACCTAATAATTAAAAAAACTGAAGATATGTTGTTATGTGTTATTAGAATATACTTTACATTGTTTGTAGTAATTAAATTTATAAAAATTAGCTATTATTTTCAGTAAAAATATTAAATTTATACTTGTTAAAAATATATAATTACTTTGCCCCTAGACCCTTGTCGGTGTCTTAGGCTTGGAAATATCCAACGAATTATGAAATATGGTAAAATTACAGCAAATTTAATCAAATAAATTTTAAACTTTTTATTCTCACTGAAAGACTTTTGACAAGAGTTAGCCACAATGCTATCGTACCTGACTTTGATTCAGTAAAGACGGGGTTTTATCCAGACTGAATTTCCTTAAGGCTTGTTTCCTACACTAAGTGCTTTCATCAGGTCTTGAGCCCTGGACCTCCCAGGTAATAATCTGATACTCTAGGCATGTGGTTGGCCTGCTATAAGCCTATTTAATTTACAACGTGTGTAATATAGGGACAATATAAACTCTACTTTACTACGGCTTAAATCAGCCGGGTTATCTTCATCACACTAATTGAGTAGGAATGAGGGACTATAATTTAAATGTTAGAGGAAACCATTTAGGATAAATTACATCGGTACATCCAGCTGGAGTTCGAACCCCAGTAAACTGAACTAGACGAAACTGACGACTTTATCCACACGCCCATTGGAGTGCGATTTTTCTTTCCTTAAAGTTAATTTAATTTATAGTTGATTTTATGTTGATACATTTAACACAAAGCTGATCATGACTTTATCTAATGCAATGGGGATTATTCACGTACTGGTGGGCAAGCGTACTGAATGTCAAGCCCATCTACTCTGGTTTGCCGATGACTGGAAGGTCAGAGTTCGAATCTTGGCTGGGTGTACTGAGCTTGTTTTTTTCCTTCATTGATTTCCCATCCTCTCTCCACGCTAGCGCGTGTATATTTCATTCCAATTATACCTTCCTCGCTGTCTCATTCATACTAATTTAAGATGATTAAAATAGATATAATCAAGACGGGAAATAAAACGCGAAGCAAAAAAAAAATGGGGTGTGGCTGTGTCATGTACACGGTCGTGTGTTGTACGTGAATACATTTAAACTTAAACGAACATCGTAGCTTCTCCGAGTCAAAAGTTATACTAATTGCAAATCTCATAACCTCAAAATGGCGGCGCTTCCCCCTCCACCGCGCGCGATGCGTCACTGTTCTCGCTTATCGTAATGAATTCTTTGATCCTTTAGCTATCCAGTGGTATAATTTAATTTTGGATGTAGAGGAAAGATTCGAAACTACAACACCAAACTGTATCCCCCGATTTTGTTATCATTAGGTTTTTTGGATTTCCCCGTATGGTAGCAAATTTAAAGACGTATTCACGTCAAAAAGATTGGGATGATAGCTATAATAGGGAGAAAATACATCAGCATTTTGCTAGAGAGAGGATAGAAAAACACCCCTATCGCGCCTTACAGGAACTTTCCTTGCACAATGCTAGTCCAACGCCTAAGACCGCTCTACTACCATTAAGTACCGGTATGTAAAGTTTGTTCAGCCTAGTAATTGTTTTCTGAAAGGTCTTTTTCCCTACCAGAAATCTATTATATAGTAGGATATTGGTAGGAAAAAAGACCTTTCAGAGAGTAATTCTTACCGTGAATAGAATATATATTGTCACGCTATTTCGTCCTCCCTACATTTTTAATAAGTTATTTCAACTTATTAGTCAAATGGTTATTTTAATCTTAACATGCATAGACTACATGTTTATTTTGGTGTTAATGTGTTGCTTGTTATTTTAACACACATACAAATATTATGTGTATTTACATACATATCATTTATATTGTCATATAATATATATAAACATATAATATATATACTCAAACACAGGATGTAAATTAACGTGTTTTACAAACGTGGAGGGATTGTACCTTGAGCAATTATTACAGTATAGTCTTGTCTTATAAGCTGTAACAGTCAGGGTAAGCTTGCCACCTTCACAATAGTTAAAGTAACTTAATAAGTTCGATATGAGTTAAAGTAACTTAATAAGTTCGATATGAGTCGGAAGATGACGTTTAAGACATGAATATGTGTATGTTTGTATCCTCTACAATTTGTAAAGTATTTAAAATAACTATTTAAAAACCCACTTCGGTGGACACGTAGTCTGAGGCATCACTCTCGCTATATGCTTAGACTGTCGATGACGGGAAGATTGGGGATCGAATCCCGGTTGAGACTGATGAGGGTGGTTTCCCCTAAATAGTTTTCTCCTCTCCTTGCTCTAAACTCAACCTTTCTTATCCCTAACACATTAGCGTGATTAGAACGTATGCGTTCAACCCGAGCGGGAAATAAGACGAGATGTTAAAAAAAAAGCTATTTGAAAATGTAGGTGAAAAGCGAAGAAGCACGACAACATCTAAACGACATCAATTTGTTAACATCTCACTTGATGATGGCGAGATGACCTCGAAATGTTCCATTGAGGACACGCCGGCGCGGTAAAGCGCACAAGTGTGCCTGATGATATCTAAGAGTATGGAGCAACCTTCCTTCCTCTCCTTGTGACTGTAAGACAGGACATGTTGAGATAGTGGGGCATCCTGCGACCAGGACACGGCTATAGTGTAGGACATCCACCCTCAACACGGCTCCTCCATTAGACCAAGATTACGAGGGAGCTCTTACGACGCTTTCAGGGGAACAGGTTTAATAGTTACGTTAGTAGAGAAAGACAGAGGGATAATGTGCGGACAGACGTGTGTGTAAAGACGCGACTAGCTAGCACTAGAGTTTCCCTAACAACTATAAGTCATCACACTAGCACTTAAACCTCACTAACGAACAAACACTGGAACAAAATCATCACTAACAGACACGTTGACGCAATGGCAGTAAAACCTCACTAACAAACAAACACGTTAGCTCACTGCCTCGATTACATTAAGGTGGGTATGTAGGGAACGTGAGTTAAAGACAGTGTTTTTGCAGTTTATATAACAAAACAGTGTTTTGACCAAAAAAAAAATATTGCTCCAGTAGAAACTTAGGGTTTAATTTTCTTCACACCCGCCTCGGTGGCGTAGTTGGCTAACGCGCCAGTCGTGTTGAGTCAGACCACCGAGGACGGGGAGATCGAGGTTCGAATCTCGGTCGGGTGAACTGGGGGTGGTTTTTCCTAAATGGTTTTCCACTCTCCCTCCACGCAAATGCGGGTTCACTTCCCCTATATTCAACCTCCCCAATTCCTAATCCATTAGTGTAATTAGTACTTAAGCGTATAACCCGAACGGGTAGTAAGACGCGGTGCTAAAAATTAAATTAAATTAAATTAAAATTTTCTTCACATGGTGATATGAACATTTGTTGAGTATCTGTCATGAGCATGGCGGTATTAGATAAGAAACCTTTTAAATGACGAGAAAAGTCATAAAATTTTAGGACACCAGGTGACCTGGTGGTCTAGGGGTAAAGTGTCAGACTTCTGTGCTGGGGGTCCGGGGTTAAATCCTCGGTCCTAGCACAGGTTTATCTGATTGCCAAACCCTTCCTTCACCTCTGACAAGTTGTGTATTAATCACAACTTGTGAATGTGAGGAATGTCAGGCCTCCACCGTGGTTCAAATCACACGTTAAACTGTAGGTCCTCCATTTCATCTCACAATCATTTAATTTCCAAACCCTCTTGAATAAAGTGGAACAAACATTATATAGAGCGTTTTTACTCGCGTGCTAAGATACACACAACGAATTTACTAGCTGCACGTATATTCCCTGGCGAGTGGTGTTAACAAATTTTAACATTTTGATTTCATTAAATGGCTAGTAAAACAGTTGAATTTCAGTGAGCGAATTGTCTCCCTGCGAATTAATTCGATAGCGAGTAGCGAGTAGAATCGCTCGTGGTTTGACAAACACGGAGCGTATTCCCAAGTGTAACAGACCCATTTAGAGCTTGGGGGCAGGTGTTTGTACTGAACCCCTCCCTAGAGGGTTTCTAGAATTTATCCCCTAGACGTGCTATCGCTGCATTACGTCGGCTGCGTGTTATCTTTCATGCAACTTTGCTGGAACATTGCCTGATACGGTTATTTATAGAGATACCTGTTGACATTTTGGAAAGGTGAATCACCTTGTACGTCTGTCTAGTTTGGGCTAGTTATTTATTTACTTCTATATTTGGTGCCTAACTGCGCTAACGAGCCTCCACGACATTAGAAGGGGCTTTCTTCATGGCCAACATAGTTGAGACGTTCCTTAAAGTTTAGTTTATACGATGAACGGTCACCTATACGATAACGTGTTTATAAAGGGGCCAAGAGCCCTTGATATGATTTATTTAAAAAAAAAAGTTTAATCGAATACACATTTAGTATTATGCATCGTACTCACTAACAATTTAATGAATCTAATCTAACATTGTATGTGTGTGCTACCCCTCCGGGCTATCCACGTATCTTTGGGTAATCATGTGTAAGGTATAATTTAGACGGACGATATATATCTTCATTGGCGTGTAAGTGAAGTGAAAAAAATATTCTTTCCAAAACCTCAGAACACGCGACCTGAATTCGAACCCCGATCTACCCGTCACCGGCTATTTTGTCTGATGCGAGAGTGACGCGTTAGACTCTACTAGGTCACCGATGTGGGGAATGAAGCTGACCGAAATAATCTGCGTGAATACGCTGCGTCTTCCTGCCCGTCTAGACTATCTGCATGTTTTATAGCCATTAATAGGGTAGGGGTGAAGAAGGTAGAATTTCAGATAAAATATATATTTCCATTTGTGTAACGAGAGAGGGGAAAACCACTTAGTTTTAAAAGAACTCAATACAACCAGCCGCGATCCAAACTTGACGAGAAAAATGCATTTTACCGCGTTTTCACCGGTGTGGGTGATAGAAACACAATCCAATGATAACCAGAATAGCGCTACTTAAAATAAATCAACTATTTAAACATGGTTTTTATGCTTAAAAAAGTTTCACAGGCAATAAGACGCTTTTAACTATTTCTAAAAAAAAAGTCATAAAGATGTTCTAAAAACGGTACTAATCTTGCCTATAAACATTGGTACTCGATCAGAAAACTCTCCCAAAACATATTACTAAATAACTTACTTTTATGTAGGCCTACAGTACATTTAAAAATCAAAAACTTTTTTTCTTTATAGTTTTGTTTTATTATTGTGTTTAAATTATCTAATTTTCTCTCTCTTAGCCTTTTATAAAGTATTTAATTATACAAATATATTATTATTATCATTTCATTATCATTATTATTAATTATTTATTATATTATTATTATTATTATTTTATTATTATTATATTTGCTGACATTGCCAATAAGTATCCAGCCTCAGTAAATTTGCATGCTAACTTTTTGAATAATATGACAGAAGAGTTAAAATAATAGTTTTTCAACTATTAATGTCATTATAATATTTGTATAGCATATTATTTGTGCCTTTATACAGTTTTAAGACAAACTTTAACGAAGTGCAACATTGCGTACTATTGTTTATTTTTCGTTTCAAAAACTTCGTCACCTTCCAGAATGCTTCTTGACTTTCACAATTGTTTACGGTGGAGATAATTATTATCAATTTATCAAAAATATTTAGCTCTTAAGGGGACGTTTCGATGGCAGCTTGTGCTTGTTTAATATATTTTCCAAATCATGTATTATTTATAATTAATGGAAGAAGATTGAATACCCATAAAACACTTTAAAAAGCAAAAAAAAAAAAGTTTAAAATACCGATAATTGAGTTCTTTGTGAAAATATGTACTATGCCATTATATTAAAAATGAGAATGTATTTCAACGGTATCTTATAAATAGGCCTATTATAATTCTATACTGATGTACGTTACCATTTTAAAAAAAAATTCAAATTAATTTGTAATCAAATTAAGTATGAAAATGAATTTCATCCGCTGGAAATCTATTTGAAGGCGCGTTTCAGCTGAGGAACTCTGTTTAAGTTTTATTTGATTAAAACTCAATTTTAAATATTAATTTAAATAATGACAGCTCATACTAGAATAATATGATAAAGTTTATTAAATGACGTTGAAATATATCATCTCCCGGCTATACAAATGATTTAATAGCTTATTGAAGGTATAAACTATTTTCGTGTGATTTTCATATACTTTTTTTAATAAAGGTAAACGCTATTTAAAACAATTAGGATTTTTAAATGTTTCTTTTTAATGGATAATTTATTTAGATACGCGTTGAAAATTGTACACAGATACAGACAACCACTAAGCTAAGAGACTATATTATGCCCTTTAACGGGACCTTTAATATAATCTTAATATACTTACTAAAAAAATTAAATGCCTTAAATTGAATCTAAAAAAAATTGTATAACTTACACTACCCAACTATAAGAATTAATTAGAAATGTATTTCCAATAGTTTGTTAAAATAAACAGTCGCTAAATGAGTCTCTTTGAAATTTACCATAGAGTAATTATTAAATGAAACCTTCCACATTCCCAGGATATTGAAAATAATGATAACTCCAAACAAATTATACAGATTTTAAACTTTATTTGATACTCGATAATTGTTAGCAGTATTTTCATTTCATATCTACACCCTACGGCATATCATCTAATCAAATGGCTCGACTCCCATGTGTTGAATATAACTAAAAACAATACTCTTATTTTAATACTCAACTAATTGAAGCCACTATATATTTTTTTTCAAATTATAATATTAAAATTAATCGCACTTTAGCTTCAGGTGGTTTTAAAAACAAATACAACCTACAAAGTTTATTCAAACACTAACCAATAAATCCAACCAAATATTGTGACTTTTCAATTAAAATGTGTTCTAATACATTATGTACTTACAACTGAACAACGCTGAAATATCCATATTCTTCTTCTTTTTCCTTTTGGGTGCCATCTCACTCTTTAAAATTGTATATAAAAAGTACTAACAAGTGCTACTACTGTTCTAGGAAAACAAGGAATGAATTGGTTTAGTCCATGGGAAAACACCGCTGTCCCCTGGGAAACCAAAGATATGCTGAACTTATCTTTTGGATAGGACGGGGTTTGGTGTGTTTGCACAGTTAGTGATAACCATAGAACAGTAAAGTAACAGTCACCACACGTAATCGTCAATTTCCCGAGTAATAACAATATATACACTCACGCCCTCACCTCTGAAAGAGGAGAACTATTAGATTAGTTCTGTAGAGCGAAATGTGTTCATTGTTTGTTAATTTTTTTTAAATTAAATTTTATTGCAGGTATTTGTAAATCCGCGGCGTTAAAGAAAACATAAAATATGTTGAACTATTACAATTCCTTTCACGCAATTAAACAGCCTGTGACACCAGGAACTTACGAATCAGTCTTTAAAACTAAACTAAGACATTGTTGAACGACAACAACGTTTTTTTAAGGGATAAAGAAGCAAGGAATTAATACAATATACATTTTATTCTATTGAAAATACAAAGCACCTATCGATTTCAAAACTATTATTTGGTCACAACAGAGTTTTTTTTTATTATTTAACTTAAATAGATTTTTAATCTAGTCTTGAATAAATATATCGTAGCATTAAAACAAAGAAAAAGAGAGGTTAGGCAAATTTTCTTCCAAAAAATTTCAAATCAAGTAAAGCAAATTTTGGACACATCTTGTAACACATAAAGGTGTCCTTATTAATTAAACAGTTCAAAATAACTCCGACTCATCGTAGTCACTAGGGGACTATTTGAAAACTAGTTAGTCGGCCGCGTACCGCAAACTAAACGCACACCAGTTGCGTCTTAAACAAACTACACTCGAATAAAGAAGTGTGTTGACCCTCAGGCGGTTTTGACACGCAACACGACACGGCGGCTAAGTACGGTAGCGTCCGCTCCAAAAAGTAGTGAATTTCGCAGCACTTGACACAACCTGCGGTAGATGATTCAAGTCCACACATAAGTATCCCTAACTTAGTTAGTACCTTCAAAAAGAGGTGCGCGAGAATTGTCTGTTTCACGTCCCCGACCACGCAACAGGGCTTAGGCCGGATGTACGACTACCTTATTATACATGGACACACATGCATACAGTGCCGAACACTCGGAAAGAAGAAAGAAGGTAGAAAAAAAACCGCCTTGTTGGGAAAAAAGACGGGATTTTAACATCACATAAAAGAGTAGACTGTTAGAAACCTACGAAGCGAAACAATCTCAGGGAAACTTCTTTTCTCATGGTCAATACACAAGACGGGAATGAATCACGGTCTCTTAAGCAACTTCGTCAAAAGAGGAGACATCCGACCATTAATAAATTAATAATCGTCATGAGAGGGCTAAGGTGGCACTCTCGCAATAGACTGGACTTGCCGATGATGGGGAGTTCGGGGCTCGAATACCGGTTGGGTGTACTGAGAGTGGTTTACACTCTCTCTCTCCATGCTAATGTGGGTACACTTCTTATGAATTCAACCATTCTAAACCCTAATACATTAGCATACTTAGTATATAAGTGTATAGAGACTAACCCAAACGGGTAATAAACGGCTGCTAAAAAAATATCATAATAATCAATGATTGGCCTTTTAGATCAATGTAATTGTAACATGCAGCCTAAAGCCACAAACGAGTCGTCGGTGGCTGTGATATCATATTATAACTCTTTTCACCACGTCCATCACAAACTCTGCCTTAAAATATGAGTGAAGAATTGACCGTGAGAGTGGAACGTTTCCCTAGATAGCTCAGTTATAGAGCATAGAAACGCTAAGACAAAGGTCATTTGTTCGAATCCCGTGTCCAGGTGTCATTTTTCTATTTATTCAAGTACTAATGTATTTTGAAGGATATGGGGTGTAATCGGAGCATTTCACAGTTCATTTTTTTTTTAGTTCAAAGGCGTGTTCCGGATAAACCGGAATATCGGATAGTCGCGATTGTAATAAACGGGTTTCTAGTGAGCATATAAAAAAAGGCCATTGAAATTAAACCAAGAAAATAGTGGTGGTAAAATACATTTCGTAAAACACGACCATAAATCGGATAATACATATGCGATCAAATACCTTAAATATTGATACCATAGACCGTATCATACAAAGAAAACCATAGATTAATTTGAAAAACAAAGCATATAGATTGATTCTTAAAAAGTTCCTTCCTACCTGTATTGTAACGTTTTGAAATATTAGGTTCGTCAGATCAACTCTATAAATTCGAATTATTGTAGCTTCTCAATGTCTTATCAGGCTCGTGATAACAATGAATGAGGGTTAAATGGCGATGGTGTACTAAAAAATAATCATTCTATCCGTAGGACATAACTGCTGTCGTTTGCTAATCAACATGATCTGATCGACCTTTCAAACTAGATAGCTCACACGTCATCGGACCGGAATAATAATTTTTGTGAGAATAATTCTCAGCGTGAAGATAAACACACGACTCTGACGTGAGATTAACACTACATTTATCACATCCGTCTCATAACCGATATAACCTTGACTCCACGTAACACCCACGGTACTTAATAACAACGTCAGGATGAATAAGGCAAGGCCAAATTTGGAGTCGAGTGTCTGAACCAGGGTAGGTTATTCGGGGCTATTGGGAAAAAAGATCGTACCCATGGATTAAAAAAAAAAGTTTTCTGCCGTTTATGCTGCACCTACCTCTTTTGATTTTAATTTGAATGGTACCTGTTTCAGTGGCCACATGATCCAAGGAGTCACTCTCGCAATAGACTATAATGCGATGGCGGGGCGATCGGGGTCCGAATCCGGTTAGGTGTATTAAGGGTGGTTTTCCCTAAATATTTTTTTACTCGATCTTTATGCAAATGTGGGCACACTTCCTCTAAATTCAACCTTAATCATCCCAAACATGTGATTAGTGCATATGTGTGTAACTCGAACGGGAAGTAAGGCCGATGCTAAAAAAAATTAATTGGAAGTTAATATTGTATTTATGTTTTACAGGAAAATGTTTTGCTTTATTAAATTTACAGTTCATAGTTTTAGAACAATTATTGTTGGAAACTTTCCACGTTATTTTCAAGGTTTTTGTCAGCCACGTCAGCGTTTTTATCGAAGTTTTTATGACAAAGCCCTAAAACTTCAATAGATGTGTACAAACATTTTTTATGTAACACTACAACTATTATATAAAGTCTCTAACAATGTTCTTTTTAGAATATTTATAAAACTCTTAACTTCAGAGAAAAAAAAACATTCATACATGGTAGGTGCCATGGCTTTGTGTCTTTTCACAAAGTTAGGACCTTATCTGGGGTGGCTCGTGCTTAAATCACCCAACTGAAAATAGGTAAGCTCTTTTTTAATCCTTTGCAGCCCGTTGTAGACATATGGCTACATTTTTTTTAATGTTTGGTTTTTATATAATTTTTATCTTTAAAAATACCAATGCCCGATGTAACAAAAAAAAATTCAAATTATTTTAACAAATATTTTTTTCTAAGTTATAAGATTACATAGATTTTGAATAAATTTCTAAAAACAACATTCCTTAGAATATACCTTAGTTAATTTGGTCTGGAAAGGGCTAAACATAATTGAGGTTGTAAGTGCTAAGAGTTTTATAAGACTCCAATAAACTACTAGCCAAGACATTAGGAGGACTACAACAGCTATATTAATAATATTTAGGGTGGCATAACCCCCTTAAATCCTTCCACTCTTCGGTACGGTTCATTAACCTTAAAGAAACTTTCAGAAAATACCAAATTTTTTTGCGTACAAACTTGCAAACATTTTACTATATTATTAGTGTTATTTGATAAGTATTGATCATATTTATAAAAAAAATATTAGCTTCAGATTATATGACTTAGCGTATAAACACGTTAAAGTAGATATAGTAACTTTTCTAGTTGTTAAGGTTCTTTCTGTCGACCGCTGGACTGAAAGGATTTAAACACCCATTTATAATCTTGAGACTAAATGTTGCTACAAATCTCTATGTTTCACACACATTAACCAACTTCTCTTACAGATCAGGTTTAAGTTTCTTAGTATGTTGTAGACTAAATGGGAATTATCTTGCGTTTATTAGGTTTTATTGATTCAACCATTTTCCTGTCAGATTTATCGCGACGAGAAAGTCCCTATTAGCAGAAAGAAGATACAATTTAACTTAAACCAGATATGTCTTCTGACAAACAAATCATGTTAAAAATTTAGTTTAAAATAATCCAAAAGCTATCAGAGACACATTTAGGCCAACATAGATAAACATTACCATCACATTAATATTTTTATACTGAATAGAGATCATGCTAAAATGCAGTTAAATTATTTTGTATTTTAGCTAATAAAGTTTTTTATAGCATACATTTATTTAATTCAATATTTGAATAGTGATATTAGAATTATTAGAATAGTAAGTCTATTTATATTTAATGGAAATTGTACTGCATGTTAAATTTAATATAGCTATCAATTTGATATATGTAAGAATATCAATTATGTTATATTTGTGAGAACATAGTTTGTTTTATGTTTTGTGAGAACATCATTTATTTAATATTTGTGAGAAAATAACTTATTTCATATGTGTGAGATTGATTTATGCTATCTAGAATTAAATATGATTTACATGTAGGTATAGTCATAACAATTTAATTCTGAATTTGAGTTTAGAAGTATCAGTTCTGGTGGCTACGTAGTCTAAGGCGTCAAGATTTAATATCTGGGATTGACGATGATGGGGAGGACAAAGTTCGAATCTTGGTAAGGTTCATTACGGGTGGCTACCCAAATATATATATATATATATATTTTAGCACCGCGTCTTACTACCCGTTCGGGTTATACGCTTTAAGTACTAATTACTCTAATGGATTAGGAATTGGGAGGGTTGAATTTAGAGGAAGTGAACCCGCATTTGCGTGGAGGGAGAGTGGAAAACCATTTAGGAAAAACCACCCCCAGTTCACCCGACCGAGATTCGAACCTCGATCTCCCCGTCCTCGGCGGTTGAGCTCAACACGACTAGCGCGTTAGCCAACTACGCCACCAAGGCGGGTACCACCCAAATATGATTTATCGTTGTGGTTTTCCCATCTCCTCTGCATATCGATTCATGTGCGTTTCCTTTCAATTAACCTCCTCATTCCTGTTCATTATTTGTTAGATGTTTAAAGAAGGTCTTAGTTTTTTTAAAAACAGATAATCACAAAAAAACACGACAGCTATGTTTTTTAAGGTAGGGCTGCTGGGAACGCGAGAAAAAGTCCATGAATGTGTTTGCAGTTTTTATAGTAAAACATTTTTTGATCAAAATAAATCAAATATATTGCTTCTCTACAAACATAGAGTTTAATTTTCTTTACATGGTGATATTAACAGTTGTTGAATATCTGTCAAGGGTGTCCTGGAATTTAATGACAACTTTTTCTCTTCATTTAAAAAGCTTCTCATCTAATGCCGCTATGTTCACGACAGATATTCAAGAACTGTTGAGGTCACCATGTGAAGAAAATTAAACACTTTGTTTGTATAGAAGCAATATTTGATTTATTTTGACCAAAAAAGTTTTGCTATAAAAAATTGTAAAAACACAGGTTTTTTCTCAAGTTCTTTACATCCCCACCTTAAATGTTAAAACTAATGGGAAAAGTAATGAGGAATGATATATTAGTTATTATGGGTAGAAATTACATAAAAAACCGCAGAACATGTGAACAAAAAAGACTAAACACGAATATGGATTTAAAAAACTAAGGGCCAGTTTCATAGTCAGACTTAGTGAGCCTAAAATGCGAGTCGATACTAAATACAGGACGACACATACCTAGACCAAAATGGAATGGGCCAGTTTCGCATATGAAACTGGCCCATTCCATTCAATTTCAGGTAGGTGACGTCTTGTATTTAGTATAACGCCGCACTTGAGGCGTACTAAATCTGACTATGAAACTGGCCCAATGACAGAAACTAAAATGTAAATGTATTTTTTTTTTTAAGGCTGGCTAGTCAAAACCTGGGACTAGAAAATGCCTTAGACAAGTTGGTTTAATAATTTGAAGAAAAAAAATGCTTCGGTGGCAGCATGGTCTAATAAGGCGCTACTCTCGCAATAGACTAGATTGCCGAAAACGGGGAGATCGGAGTTCGGTACCGGTCGGGTATACTGAGGATGGTTTTCCCTAAATAGTTTTCCACTCTATATCCACGCTAATGTGGGTACTCTTACTCTGAATTTGACCTTCTTAATCCTTAACACATTAATGTAATTAGTACATAGGCGTATAACGCGAACGGGTAGTAAGACGCGGAGTTAAAAATATAAATAGTACTAATAATTAAAAAAGTAATGGAGCTATCCATATTTAGCTATCATATAGGCTAAGTGTCAGTCTTGGTGCGTTAGTTAATTCCATTTTTTAAAAAAAAACAATGAAAACATTAAATAACAATAACAACTCGGTACATCCGTTGAGCTTCAATTGTACGCGTGGTCTTCCTGTTTAGTAAGTAACTTACGTTAAGTATTCACTGTATATACAATATAAATATCAATTACGCCAGCGTGTATATTTGTCAGATTGTATAAGGTAGCATTCGATGGCCCCCCAGGTGTGATGGCGATGTTCGACTCTCTGATACGCCCTCTTTATTCGCCCGTTAAGGATAAGAGAGATCTCGTCCGCATCATAAACTAGAGCTCCAAGGACAAACACGTCACTGCAAATATTTGCTTTAAGATAACTGTAGGATTGGAATCTACGAACAATGGGCGATTTGTTTTTTACCAATAACTTTTTAGATAGGATCTTAATTTTGACGTCGCCTGGGAAAAGGTGAGGTCCACAAGTAACTGGTATTTTTTTAAAGGACAGTCCTAGTTGCTAATAACGTCTGCAAAATAAATTGTTTGGCACAATCAAACTAATATAGTCTATCTAAACTAGGAACTAAATTTTTAAAACAACTTAACATGGTAATAAATAACTTTTCTCTAAATAATTTTCCTTATAAAAATTATTTTGACAACTATATGAAACACATTCTAGATTTAAATTTTGAACCTAATTATTATATACATTTTTTTATTTCCAAATTTTCAGAAATCAGTCCAATAATTAACTCAATATATCTATTTTTAGAGAAACTAATATACATTCTAATTTATTATGTAAAACAATTCCCAAATAACCTTTTTGAATAAAAATGTTTGAGCCAAAATTTATAATTTTCAAACGTCATCTTCAGAAAACTACTCTTAATTTTAGGTCTAAAATCAATATCACAGTTATGCCTTGAGGTAAGACCATATGATATCTAAACATCAAATTTGAACGAAATCCATCAACCCGTTTCGCTTTAGCCTCAGGTATGTATGTAAGATCCACTTTTTTGAGCTCGAGGGCACATAAAACATCAATATTCATCGTAATATCGAAGCCGGCAGCGCCTGTAAAATATGAGAGCTACAGAGCACATCCCATGGCTTACTAATGCAAATAGTTCTACAGACTCATTTAGATAGGAAGGAACTTTTGTTACGGTTACAAAAGTTACTAAAACTATTTTCATATACTCATACGTAAAGTAGTGTGGTATACAACTGACAATAATACTACACAATAATAATAATGAATACAATACTTTCTCTATATGTCAAATAAAAACTGTTGGGTAGGTGGGTAGCCAGGACAAGTACTAAGGTACGGAGCATATATAAAAAAAGGGCATTGGATGGGATGGGAACCAGGTTCCCTTGGACATGAAGTTCTACCCCTCTTCCTCTCGGCCATGGGGGGGACCTGTCGAAAGCTTCATCCAGAACAATCGCAACAGCAAGACGGACGGACACCAGACTATACCATGTACGAAAACCATCCTCGTCTCATGTTACATGTGGGCAGATGTGTGTCTTATTCAGCTTTTATGAAGGACTTCCTTTCAAGGGGAGGTTACAATATTCCCTTCTCCCACGAGCCAGATGAACAAATTGATAATGTGCTAGCTACACACTTTACTGTACAACACACCGAGATGTAGGGTCTGAGAGACACATTAGGGTCAAATTTAGTTCCTACACCGCCCTCAAGTTTCGACAATCACATTATCCCAAGAAAATCTGATCAAATTTCATTTGCCCTTATTTTTTTCTACCATGAAAAGAACAAGTATGCGTCTTTTTATGTCAGCACCTTTTCATTTCGAAATGTTGTGTAAAAATAATCAAAGACTTCCTCAGATCACCATCAGAACAGTTCCTTTCAAATGTCAAGAATTTCGAATAATATTGTAGACCAAATGGTCTATAATAAAAATACAAGGTGCATTTAAAGTAATACATAGTGTGTTTGAAATAAGATCACAACAACCGTGTTTTGTTATTTTGCTTGATTATTCAACAGTGATCAAGGTCATAGGGTTGTAGATACATTCAACTCACCCCCGAAATTTCACTAAGGCTATCACGTATTGAAAGAGACCTATCCTCGGTAGAAAGGTATGCGATGCGGAAGAGTGATTTACTCGAACTTCCGAGGACCAGATTACTATATCCCAGAGAAGCTATTCCTTTCTTCCAATGCAGTCTTAAATGCTTTCCAGACGAGTTTTGATGCATTTAATTACAACTCACCTTCCTCTTCCCGCTTTTCCCGCGGTAGGTAACGTGAATTAAGGGCAGTGTTTTTTTTGTTGCTTTTTTTATAGCAAACATTTTGTTGGCCAAAATAAATAAAATACGTTCCAGTAGAAACAAAAAATTTAATTTAATTCATATGATATCAATACTTCTTAATAACCATTATGAGCATAGAGGCATTAGATAAGAAAATTTTTAAATTAAGAGGAAAAGCTATAATTAAATTCCAGGACACCCTTGACAGATATTCAACAACTGTTGATATCACCATGTGAAGAAAATTAAACTTTATGTTTCTACTAGAGCAATATTTTATTTATTTTGAGAGAAAAATTGTTGATATAAAATTCATGTAAATTTGAGCTCTCGAATATTTTGGCGCCAGTTGAATTATCGCGCTGGTTGAACGTTCACGCTAGTTGTACTAGCATGTGTAAAACTCTAAAACCTATAGAGCATTACCAAGGATGCGTTTTAATATTTTATAATATTCCAGAACTATTCAAAGAGAAGCCGAGAATGGCACTTTCTTTTGATAGAAATTTCTCGAATTCCACCAAACCAATTTGAATAGTTTCTTAATGAAAGTAGTATTTTTCTTTGAGGATGATCATATCAAAGTTCGCAGCTTTTCAGTAGAGAAGCTACAATCTATACATCACGATGTCATAAAAAAATGGAGGGGTTAAGGTATCTAAAAATAAATGTCTTAAACTGTAGATTCGCAAATAAATCACAAAACGTCTGAACTGGCGCTGTGTCCTACTACAGACCCCGTTACTTAGACAAGCAAGAAAGTTGACTTAGGTGATTCTTTGCCTGGTCTACGACTCGTATCTTCTAAATATTACTTTCACGAATACAGTTTTATATTTTAATCAATATAGATTTCAGATCAGTACAAACATGCCAGTGACTGAGTAAGAAGAATCCTTGCACTACTCGCCTTCCTGTTAAGATTTAGCGCAACAGATACGACTTTAATCTATAATAGCCGCGTTTCTTCAGAATTACATTTATGTTCACCCTGACTTTCATGGGAAGCCCATTATTTGACAGCTTTACTTTCCAGTATTAATACGTCAAGTCATGAGATCTGAAGCTATCACTTTTGATAGGTATGATCAGTAGCTATAAAAATAACATTAATAATATGGTAAAATATTATCAATGCTGACCACAAAGAAAATATGTTTGTATTTTCTAAAACGGGTTATGAAAATCAGGAAATAGCTTGGAGCACGGTTATAGACGGATAACCTTAACAAGAATAACGCGAAGAAATAACACAGCACCTACTAATTACAGAACTCTTATCTGCACTCGTTACAATATTTAATTAGTTTAAAAATTTAACTGAGCCCATCTCATCCCACAAATAACGTCTTAGAAAGGTAATGCAGAGAGAAATAGACGTCGTATCGTGGTATGGTTTGCTGTGTTCTTTAAAATAAATAGTGTTATTATCGATGATGTTATGTGTTTTAAAATGCAACCAAATTAAAAAAAACTATAAAAATATTTAAATCATCCCAATTTCGATATTATCAAATGAAGGATTCATAAAACCATGCTTTACTTTTTCCAGATCTAGCGTAGGCCTAATCGTGTATATCTAATTCCCCGGTTAATCGGACGTGATATGGGCTCTTAGACCTCAAAAGTATCAACGGTTTAGGCCCATCCCGTGGCCAACGGGTCAGAGCGGTCGTTGGTAGACCACGAGTCAGGGGTAGAGCTTTTCAAACAGCCCGATGTGGATATTAGTGTCAACTAAGGATGTTCTCCTTGAACGATCTACAGGGGATGAGATTATAGTACAAATAGTATCCATACTGTACAGTTGGCAACGATCCTCTTGTTGAACAATTGTACAGGTACAGTTGGGCCCCCATATTCGCGGGAATACATTCCTAGACCTACCGCGGTTACGTGGAACCACGGATAATAACAAACTATTATATAACGTGATATTCATGTAACATACATAAATACGGCAAAGTTTAATTGATAAATTATTCACAGTAAGACATTACCAACATTAAATAAAGTAATAGGTGACCTGGTGGTCTAGGGGTAAGGTGTCAGACTTCTGAGCTGAGGGTCCGGGGTTCAATCCTCGGTCCCGGCACAGATTTATCTGATTGCCAAACCCTTCCTTCACCTCTGACAAGACGTGTATTGATCACAACTTGTGAATTTGAGGAATGCCAGGCCTCCACCGTGGTTCGGATCCCACGTTAAACTGTAGGTCCTCCATTTCATCTCACAATCACCCTACCATTGCACATTAGCATAAGTGCGTATAGCCCGAATGGGTAGTAAGACGCGGTGCTAATAGTAATAATAATAATAAATAAAGTAATAACGTATATTGTATACTACAGTGTACTTACTATTCTCCATTCTTCTTGTTACGACGATCACTAATGATGATGATAATGATGATGGTGATATGATAGCACATTGCCCACGATGAGGAGATGAAGTGGGGTGATAGTGTAAGCATTGTGACTTATAAACAATTATTTTATTAAAATAAAATAAAATTGGGCGGCGGTAAATCGCGGTTAAGTGAAATCGCGGATACTGAATCAGCGGATATGATACGAGGGCCCTACTGTACAATCCATATCGTACAGTTGGCAACGAACGATATTCTTCCTGAAGTGTTGTAAAATAAATCAAAGACGGCCCTGCCCTGGCTTGTTTTATCTGCGCCGAAAGTTAAACAGTGACTGTATCGCTAGGGTAATAATAAAAGAGAGACTGCCTATAAAAAAAAACCACCCGGTAGTTATCTTAGCCCCCTTCATGTCAGGGTTAAGAGGTCAGGAGTCACTTTAATATCGGCAGAGGTCACTGGCCTCAGACGTCACATACTAGACACTGTACAACATCGAAGACATTTTGTAAACAAAACAAAAATACATGTTTGGTACAGTACGATTTCAATAGGAAAGAACTTTTTGACAAACTTTAAAAGCTTCAAAAAAAAAAAAAATCAAAAATATTCATACAATTCATGTGATATGCAGCACTCACTTTTGATGATAATAAATAAAATAAAATAAAATAAACACAATAAATTAAAATGTAAACAATATTTACAGCCAAAAAAAACATGTTTGTATCTTCTATAAGTAACTTTTTACCAAAATACTACTATATAGTCCATTCATGATTAATTTATGATTTGCGGTCGTGACTTGTGTCTTACTACCCCTTTGGTCCATCCGCATATTTACATTAGGGGGTATGATAAAGGTAGAATTTAAAGAAAGTGCACCCGCGATTGTGTGAAGCTAGTGGAAAAACATTTAAGAAAAAAATCACCTCATAACACTAGGCTGGGATTCGAGCCTTAACCATCCCATTACCGGAATGTCATCAAGAAGAGATTTTCACCTTTGTACGCGTTATGAGTGGACCGTAAATTGTTTGTATATTTTTATTTTATTATGTTTAATTCAAACAAATTTTATAATTACTTTCCTACTCTCACCATAGCTATAACCTTTTAATGACTATAGCACACAATGTGTAAATCCTTGTAACTATGGGAATGTTTGTATGGAGTAGACAATAATTCAACTAATTTAAATTAGTTGAAAAATGACACCTGGATTCCGGTTTTGATTTCCGTGTATGGATGTTATTTTTCAAATAATTTAAATTATAATTTTTGTATTCTAATGGGATTTTTTTCACTTCTCGACTTTTACAGTCCATTGTGACTGTTGGTCAGTAAAGAAAATTAGCATTGATACTTTTTTTTACATCCATTACTGTTTAAAGTCTTTGGCCTAAGTTAGTTTTTTATTGAAGCCATACATTTTACACTACCGGCTTGCTAGGCCTATCGTAGCTTCATATGCCTTATAATCTAGCTTAAGACCAGGACAGACACAATATCCAGACCCCAGCCGTTAATTCATCACTGTAAAAGGAGAAGCCCACATTTCATCAATGATAAATTTTTCGGCCATGCCGGGAATTGAAGTTGGGACCCTTAACTCAGTGGACAGACACGCTACCGACTGAGCTAAGGTGTCGGATAGCATTGATACTATCTGTCAAAATAACAAGTGTAATTTTCAGATAAAATCTTTTGATGTATGAAATTAGCTGAAGAACCTTATCTCACAGTTAGATAAGCTACTATAAATCTATTTTCACGTATTTATACGTCAAGTCAAGTGATCCGCAGCTGTCAATTTTGTATATCATAAATACCTAAGAAACAATATTATTAGTTTAGTAGAATGTTATATATAAATATATTTTTCTTCCTACCAAAATCCAACTATAACAGTCACATGCGTATTATCGTTTGACACACACACTACATTAGAACAGCTACAATGTACGAGTAAATTTACCACGCTAATTAATTGTAGGCCTATAAATTTATCTAGTTGATTCTTTTTAATTTGTAACTTAAGTTGTCATCACTGCTTGTAATAGCAAGACTGCATTTGCATCCTCTTATAATCAAACCATTTCCATAGATGATGTCTTAAGACTTTTTAATATTCCTTTACAAATCTACGACTACTTAATTGATACAATATGTTAGTATGTTATTTACGCTTTACGTACGTTACCTACTTAATGTTCCTATCACTATTCATCATCATCATCATCATCATCATCATCATCATCATCATCATCATCAACTGTTTCCAGCCTGTGGCCGGGTCAGTTCAGTAAAATGCCTCCATCTTTCTATATCCTTCCATCATTCTTCCTCCTTTAATTGCTTCCATTCCTCTCCTCTCACTTGAACACTTTCTGTTGTTTGCTCCTCCCATCTCTTTCTTGGCCTCTCTTGAGGTCTTTTTCCTACATACTTCTTTTCCATAATTTTCTTTGACATCCCCTCCTTCTATCGTTATTAAATTCTTAGGTTTGTTTCGTATAAAAATAAGCATCATTAATCAATTTGTTTACGCAAATAATAATGAAATATTTTGTTCATAAGAGCTTTCTATGGCCTATCGTATTTAATACAACTTAAAAGTAAAACTACATTTGTTTTCATATTTAATTATTTGTCAAATGAAACATATTAGATAAAATATTTACCTATCTTTTTGCTATATAGTCGTTTTCTTTTTCCTTAAATCGGAATGTAATCAATAAATTTAATTTAAAAGCAATTAAATTATTTTGTTATCTTGGTTGCGCTAAAAGTAAGAGAAGTAAGCAAGGTTGGTTTTTTTTAAAGTTTTTATCATAAAAATCATTTTTGCCCTCAGTAGATACGTTTAGTTTAAGTTTCTAAAACTAGTAATCTGAACAGTTCTTGAACATTAAGCATAAAAAGAATAGCATTTGATTAGATACCTTTTAAATTAAAAAAAAATCCCAGTCAATACCCATCGAAAATATTCGAGAAATGTTGAACTCTATGTGTAGCAAATTAAACTTGAATGTAATCATTGGAGCAATATTTTATTTATTTTGGCATAAAACCTTTTTGTTATAAAAACTATAAAAAAATACTGTCCCTTACTCAAACTTTGAGCTTCAAAAGACATTTTAAAGCTATTTTTGCATCCAGAAGAGCCGTCTAATATTTTAAATACATGGACTCATGAGTGAGTCGGTCCTATACTAGATATTGTAGTGATACTGTTCGGGTTCAGGATTCATACGTTTTTATAATTTACTGAGTCGGTTGATATGATTTGTTGTCAGTCTATAGTTAAAATCACCTATGTAAATTTAATGAATTATTTATTCAGCCTCATTGATGTAATGAACAGGGTGAATATGCTAGCCGATATCACACTAGTTTCTATTACACTTCTTAGGGAACTGGAAATATTAAAATGTGAATGGATCAAGAGTGGCCCAATATAGTGTCTGACTCGGGATAGTTACGGTTTTGATTCCGATTCGGTGATTAATAGAAAAAATATGTTTTCTCTCGACGAACGCAGGTCCTAACTGCTCTGTGACTATTGCACAAATGTTCTCATCTATTTTTTGTCCAACAGGGTTGTTTACGAAGATTTTTGCTTCTAGAATGTTCAAACAACGTGATGAAATCATCCCTCGTCTTTCGATCCCTGTCCTTGTTTGGGTGGACTATAGAGAGAGCCAGAAGGATGTTGCACTAAGTAAGTATTTAGTGAGAAATATAATGTAAATTAAATACATTTCGAATATTATTATTACTTTGAATTAGATTTGACTATCAAAAGGTATTGGTAAAATATCACTATTACAATGTAGTCCAAAACTATCATGAAGGTTTTTACAAATTTACATGTTCTAGTCAAATATTTTTTTTAAAACTTTCTAGTGCTATTACAAGCCTTCGATGAATTTAATAATCTAACCCAATTAAAGAGAATGAGGAGGGTGAATTTTAAAGGAAATGCATTTGCATAGAGTGAGGAATATCCTACTTTGTAGCCGTATGAAAGCGAACCTCTACCTCAACGGCAGGCACATCATCCGTGCGTCCAAACTGCAGGTAGGGTGCGTGATATACATATTTTTGATAGAAACGTGGGTTGGTCTGCCTAAATCTTGATTCACACGTTTGCCGAGAATTTAAAGAAGAAGCTGCTTGAGTGTCGCAGCAGTTCACATGTTAGCATGAATGTATGTTGACCCATGATGCTTTGCAACGCAAACTTAAAACAGCTGATTATCAACAAGTTTAGTTTTTTGGTAGATAAACAGATCTTTTAGATTACTATCACGATGGATGATTTTCAATAATTATCGCATTGTGTATTGAAAACCGAATAACACACATTCCTTTTTTTAAATTTAACTAGTTAATTCAAACCATTTCCCCAACAGTAGACGATATGCTTCGGTGGACGCATGGTCTAAGGCGCTACTCTCGCTGTAAACTAGACTGCCGATGACGGGTAGATCGAGGTTTGAATCTCGGTCGGGTGTATTGAGGGTGGTTTTTCCTAAATGGTTTTCTACTCTCCCTCCGCGCAAATGCGGGTACACTTCCTCTAAATATAGCCTTCCTAATCCCTTAAACTATCATTGTAATTAATACTTGAGTATATAACCCAAACGGGTTGTAAAATGTGGTGCTAAAAAAAACAGTAGACGCAGCTGTCTGATTGTATCTTGCTCTGTAGGTGCATGCCTTTATTGGGTCGGTTGGTTTATACGCATGCATGCATGTTACTGGTTTAGTAGATTGGTTTTAAAACTTAATTAGTTATTCTACGCAGATTTTTATGGAAAAGCGCGGACAAAGCTGAGAATGTTTCTACACGTACACAGAGACTTGCTCAGTTCGCGCTGATTCCTTATGATTGGTTTAGAGCTTGTCACGTGACCATATTACAGTTCTGCTCTTGTTTATCGGTGAACGTGTTAGTCCATTGTTTATCGAGCGAAGCGAGGTTCTGATTTAACTTGAGCATTTCGTATGTCTCTCTGTTCGGATCTTTGCTACGCGATGTCAAATACGTGAGCCAATTTTAACGAAACTTGGCGGGGATATTTTATAAATCCAGTCCGAACCACGTATGCACATGGTTTTTTATTTGGTTATAAATATGGCGGCCACTCAAAAATCTGTATGTGTGTATGTTTGTTTGTTAGTTTGTTCAGTAATATCTGCCAAATGCGTAGATTAGTTTTAACGAAATTTGGCAGTGATATTCTTTGGACCTAGGCTGAACGATTTATTTAGGTACATGGTTTTTTAAAATGGCTATCCGTTTCAATATGGTGAGCGTGAAAGGTTTTTTTTGTTTGTTTAGTAGTTCATCTTAAATTATTTGAATTTATAATTCTAAGCAATCGATTGAGTAGGGAATATTTTTTAATTTGTTTGCATATCAGGGGTGTAGTGGAGCGGGAACGTGCTAGAACGCCGTTCCGGCACTGCTTTTTGTGGAAAAATATTCAATTTCACTATGCCAAGCCGAGATTATTGTGTTAAATATATTCAAACATTTTTTTAGTAAAGTTTTTCACTATGCAATTCTAAGTTAACTACTTTATTTTATATCTATATCATGTTAAAACTTTTTTTCATTCTATGAATCAATAAATTCTGATGACATTTACTGTGCTCTATACGAATTCTTGGAATTTTAGGGGAAGTGTGCTAAGTAAGTTTCTGCCTTTGTAACCATTAAAAAAATGCTCCAAATAACTTCTAGAGGCATTTATGTTTGTAATTTTTTTTACACCTCCGGTGGATCCCCCCTTTCAACTTTGGAGTGGCTACGGCCTTGCGTTCTGGCACTGCTAAATCTATGACCACACCACTGTTGCATATATGAAAATGCTGACGTCTTAAATCAAGGGAGCGACGATTATTCTATATAAATATAATGTACTTTTAAATATAGTACTAATTTGTTTACTGTATAATTTGATTACCAAGGAAAAATATCTACTTCTAATCCAAGGAGAAATTCTAGGAGAAAATATGTCAACTTGAAATCCAAAGAGAAATGTTAAAACAGTAGTAACGATAAGAACATGGAGGGAGCGAGGTCTGTTTACAGAACTACTAGACTTACCATCGCAAACTTCACAAAGCATGGCACAGGGAGTTATGACATCCCCGCTAGACGGACCGGAGGCTGGTAATGGATGCTGCTCGGAGTAGACGAGAGGTTAGATCGCTGTCACGCATGCCGGTAGCACTCTCCGCACACACTGCCAGTCTGCCACTACTGAGCCAACCCCCACCACATGGCGAGATGTCTACACTGTCTGTCTGTCTGTCTGTCTAGCTGCTCGTAGGGAAGGGGAGGGAACCGGCAATAATCACAAGGGGGAGGCGGCTACGAACGAACATTTTTATTCTGGAAGATGAAACTTTTGGCTAAAGCAACGTAGGGGTGTATAAAATTAATTCCGAGATACCCTTTAAATTATTTTTATTCTTTTGGTACCGTGTCTTACTACCGTTCTTGTTATATGGTTATGAAGAAGGTTGAATTTAGGGGAAGTGTCTACGCATTTGCGTGAAAGGAGATTGGAAGACCATTGGGGGGGGGGAGGGGGACCACTCTCAGTAGGCCTACACTCGACCAGGATTCGAAACCCAACTCCCCTGTAATCGGTAGTCTAGTCCAGCGTTTCCCAAAAGGTGTTCCGCGGAACCCTGGGGTTCCGTGGAAGGGTCAAAGGGGTTCCGAGTTCAGATCTTCGCGTTCAATTGTCAGACATTAAGCCTAATTTTAGTGCTATTATAAGTAAATATGTGAAAAAATTTCATTCTTCACATTAAATAGTTACTTTTTTTTTGTACGATAAATGTTTTATAATACTTATAATAATTATTTTTTATTTATAATTATTCTTTCTTTTCATGTCAAACATGAAAATATTCAAACTACACTACAAGGTACAATCACTTTTGTTATTATTAAAATGAAGTTCCGCCAAAAAAAGTATGATCAATTAGGGTTCCGTGGCCAAAAAAAATTGGGAACCTCTGGTCTAGTCTATTGCGAGAGTGATGCCTTAGAAACCAAACAGCCACCGAAGCGGGTCAATTATTTAATTAAAAGCCCATCTCACAGCTGATTAACCGGGAAATTCGATTACGCTCAAACCAGAAAATTTATCCAAGTGCGGTTTCTTGTATTCTTCACTTGATAACAGTACAGTGGGTTAGTTTAATAGTTTAGTTTTTTTTTTCGAATATAGCAAAACAGTTTTTAACTCGTCTCAAATTCGCTGTGAGCCCACAGAAAGCCGCACCAATATGTGACGTATTGTTGGAGCTGCATTATTTACCTAAGTCAGGTGGTGTCCGTGGTGCGATACGGGCTCTTAATGTTACATCGTGTAGGCCTACCCTCCGTTTGCTATCATGGGTAACATGCTCACCTGCTTGCTTCCACTATGGTGTAGTTTATAATATAGAGGCATATTATAGACATTCAAGGTAGGACAGCTTGTGTCAAAGACAACCTCGTTCTAAGGGGGCGGCCAGACTGAGCGAGCGCGCGAGCGACTAAAATATAAAATTGAACACATTGGTTGTAATGAGAGGTGGCCAGACTGGAGCGAGCGAGAGAGCGAGCGACTGAGCGCGCACGCTTGAAAGATAGAACTGGTTCTATTTTTCAAGCGCGCGCGCTCGACCCGGTACAGTCTAGTTTACAGGTGCTAGGCAATATTATTGTATGTTGGTTCATTGAGTGCTAGGAAAACTACTCATTTTGACATTTTTACTACTATCGATAGGTTAAGCACACTTGCTACTAACGGCCTAATTTAATTGGTAAGATCATAAAAAGATCATTTGTATATGTATATATATATGTAAAACTGATATGTTAAAATACTTCAATATTATCAAAGTAGGCCTTTACAAATAAGAATCACGATTAGCGTGGAGAGAGGAGAAGAAAACCACAACAATAAATCACTTGTTAAAACCCCCCTCAGTTCACTCAGCCAAGATTCGGAGCCTCCCCGTCAACAACTAACGAGAGCTATCTGCTAATCACGCGCTCGCTCGCACGCTCGCCAGTCTGGCCGCCCCCTGGTGCGTAGGGAGCTGACTGGAGAGCGGTCCTCAATACTCTTGATCATGGACCGTCAGGATTGGTCCAGCTATGGCCAAGAGAAGTCGGGATTATGTTCGAATTCGGAACAAGTGCATTGAGGGTGGTTTTCCTTACCTTGGGATTTTCACGGTGGTTTTAGTTTCTTCGTTAGTGGAAAATGTTAGCGCACGTCCTTAAAATTAATCTTCGTCATCATTTGCCCTTAGATTAGTTTTAACAGGTAGTCTTAGAAAAATAGCTTCTAAGGCAGCGTTTTTCAACTGCTGGCGGGAGGGTGGGGGAAAATCAAAAAGAAGCAACCAGCCTCAGTGGCCGTGTGGTCTAAGGCGCTACTCTCGCAGTAGACTGGACTGCTGATGACCGGGAGATCGAGGTTTGAATCTTGGTCGGGTGCACTGAGGTTTTTCCAGAAATGTTTTCTACTCTCCCTCCACATAAATGCGGGTACACTTCATCTAAAAAAATACCATCTACTTAATCCCTAAAACCATTAGCGTAATTAGTACATAAGCGTATAGCTCTGACGGGTAATAAGATGTGATGGAAAAAAAGCAGGAAAAAATGAGCAATAAAAATAAATATTTTGAAATCTATTTTCAACACTAACTTTAAAAATAGCACAATGATTAGAATTTCACCTATTGAACTTTTAAACATGATCTTGAAGTACATTTTTTTAATGATTAAATCTCCCCTTAAAAAATTGATAGGGTGTCTTGACAGATTTAGTGTCTTCTTCAGTGTGCCGTGAGTTGAAATAGGTTGAAAATCGCTTCTACAAGAGGTAGCGGTGAAGAGACTCAAACTTGCACCCGGGTGGTGGTGGGGGGATCTCTCCTACTCCCCTTTTAGAAAAATAAAACCGGCTGAGGCACGTGAATCTTTTGAAATGAACACTAAAACAAGACGCTATCACCTGGGTGATGTTCCCCCATTATTCCAAACAAGAGCTGGATGTTCAGATGGCGTGTAAGGCTCACAAATAACAATCAGGGCGCATTCTTCAATCGCCCTCACGCGGTCGCCCAATGCGTCTCGCCACGCCCGCTTGGGACGACAACCGCTTATGAGCCTGGTTTTTACTTACTCTTGTTGAAGAATCGACCAGGAGCCGGTGGCTGTCTATTGAGTGTTAAGCACGCGTGACTAGCTAAGGGACTGGGGTTCAGTCCCGACCAGAGCTGCAGGAGGGCTTAAATTTCCTCTTTCATATCCTGTTCCCTTAGGTTAGAAAACTACACACAAATGCAATGAACATAGAGAAGATAACATACTCGTATACCGCCGTTAGTCACTGGCGCTCAAATATATGCAAATATAGAAAGGATGTATATACTATACAAAATCTAACATAAATATTTTAATTTTGCTTGATTCGCTTGAAATGTATTTTGTTTCCATTAGTTACGGTCGTGATAAAAATTTTATTTTTAAATATTTGATACTTTTTATAAGTGTTGTTAGATACTTAGTGTCACCATTTGTAGGTCAAACCTTTGCATTCAAAACTTTCGAAAAATCTTTGACCCGCTTGGCCCGGACAATAAAGAGTTTAAAAACTTAACTATTTTAAATTTATTATTTATAGGGTGGGGGATGAATACGCTATAATTGAGAAAAAATGTGCCCTCATTTTCGTGGAGGAAGAGTGGAAAACCATTAAGGAAAAGGCACGTTTCTCTCGGCGGGTAGTCGAACTCATACCTCTACATCACCGACAAAACATAAGAAGAGTCCGTGTGTCCACTGTTGTGGAGTACAGTAATATTATGGTTATCACCTTTGAAATAAATACATCCATCTCCAGTGGCGGTGGAACCTTATTTGTATAGAAAGGGGAGGGGGGAATTAGAAAAAAATAGAGGATTTGGAAGGCCTTGGCCACTTTAAAAAAATCTCTATAAACTATTTAGAATGATCCTGCCCTGGCATTTAAAAAAAATTGAAAGCCTATAAAAGTTATTTAGAGTTTGAGTCATCTTTCAGATTCATATTGGAGAAAATCAGAGGGGAAGGAAATACATTTATAGGAGGCCAATTTATTTGAGGTGGGGGAGGGAGCAATCATAGGCCTATCAGAAGTTGTATTAATGACATTGCCTACTTGGAAATTTTGAGGCTATTTTGCGAAGAGGGTTGCATCTTAACTTGACGCACCTAAGGAGTCTAAGAACTATTACACTTAAATATCATTGTAAGAAATAGAAATAGAGAGAAGAAAATGAAAAGTTCACCCTGTGAGGGCTCTTGTTTATATCCTGATAACACCCTCTTCCTTTGACGAGCTTACACAGCCACTAGACTATTTGCGCCTTAAAATATTGACTTGCTTTTTAGATCACCTTTTTCTCTTTTCCTATTCTAGATAGACATATGCTACCACTGACTTTTTTTTAATCTACATCTTGGCAGGAAGACACCTATAGGCCAGTTTCGTGACCAAGCCAATTAGCTTTGGCTGTAGATGATTTAAAAAAAAATACATATACAAAAAACTATTTAAAGATATAAATAATTCTGTGACACTGTTATATCTTCAAAACTCGCCGAACAAAACGTAAATTTATTAACATGGGAAACTTATACCTTAACCTGCCGTGACGTCACAAGTAGGCAACGTCCTTAAAACTGTTACTGAGACCAACATATTAAATTAACCAATGTAACTCAACTTTCTTCAACCTACCACTATTGTTTTCTTATTTTATTAGTAAGCTTCTTTCTACCCGTTCGGTTTATCCGCACACCGCCACTATGATAATTCATCCACTGAATATATTTTTAATATGTTCGTTTTATTAAAGTTACACTCGTTTAAATTTAACGTAAGCCTGTTTCTTTGTAATAAACCATAACGTTCAGGGATGAATCCCATAAAATTGGCAAACGCTATTTTTTTTATTTTGGGGGATTTAATTTTTCTTCCGAGATAAACACCTCCCTTTCCCCCTCACCAAATTTGCATTTTAATTTAAAACAAGCTGGAAAGTTTGTTTTGCATATCTGTAGGAGATCTCTAACAGATGCGTTAGGGATTCATTAAAAATGGTTATTATATTTTATTTTGAAGCAGTACATTTGTTAGAACCCGCATTAAAAAAAATTAAAAAATCGTTTAAAAATAAAAGAACTTGTTTAAATTAAAAAGCTTTTTTTTTTGTAATTTTTTCTTAAAGTACATTTTTAAACCAATTCTAATGAGACCTGGATTTACGATACTTGCACAGCTAAGCTTTTGGTAAGGCTTTCATTCCCTTAGCTGAGTGGTAAGGGGGAGACAACTAGAGTAGTTGTACTCTGCAATTGTATGACGTTTAATGTTGTCCAGTGCTAGGGATTTTTTTTAGCACCGCGTCACCGCGTCTTACTACCCGTTCGGGTTATACGCTTATATACTAATTACGCTAGTGCTTTTATGAATTAAGAAGGTTAAGTATACCCGCATTTGCGTGGAGGGAGAGTGGAAAACCATTTTGTAAGAAACCACTCCCAGTACACTCGACCGATATTCGAACCTTGATCTGCCGTAATCGACAGTCTAGCCTACTAAAAGAGTAACGCATTAGACCACGCGGCCACCGAAGTGGGTCTGTGCTAGGTTAAGCTAGTTTTTGAGTGATAGCTCAACTCTTGTATTTAGAAAGTGAATTTTAAATAGGGCACTCAAAAATATATTAATAATAACTTTGATGTTTGGTTTTTATCTTACTACCGGTATTTAAATATCTGAGGGGAGGGGGGTGGAATATAACTATTTTCTTTATCCATGTCCTACGGGCTGACACTCGCTGAATGATTTTTTTGTGAGGCTTAAGAACATTGAAAAAACTAAGTTTATTATCACACACAGAACACAAATTGAGGATGATAATTTAGAGATTACTTCGAACAGCATATTATTCGACGGGATTAATGAGTTTAAATATTTAGCAACAATTTTAAGTAGCGATAACAAGATTAAATTGGAAATGAGGTAAATAATACAGTCGGGAAATGTATGCTCCTACTCGGTCAGTAAGTTGTTGACATCTCGCCTGCTTCCAAGAAATGTAAAACTAAGAATATACATAACTAATAATTTTATTGGTTGTTCTCTATAGGTGTGAAACGTGGTCTCTTACCTTACATAACGAAAACAAATTCAGGGTGCAACAAGGTGCTTAGGATGATATTTGATCCAAAAAGGGATGCGGCTACTGGGGAGTGAAGGAGGTTACATTATGGTGAGTTGTATGCCCTGTACTCATCACAAGACCTTATTAGGATAATAAAGTCTCGTATATTACGGTGGGAAGGACATGCAGCGTGAATGGAAGATTATATAACCGTTTTCAGTGTAAACCCAATGGAAAGAAACCATTGGAACGACCAGACGCAGATGGGAGGATATCATTAGACTGGACCTGAAAGAGATAGGGTGTAATGAGATAGACTGGATAGAACTAGCTCAAGATAGGTATAGGTGACGTACTTTTGTAAGTGCGGCAATAAACTTTCGAGTTCCTACGATAGAGAAAGTAATTAAGTAATGTCTACATTTAATATCAATGCTAGGTGGATATTATCCCTAATGTATTAATAGCTAGAATATACTTTAAACCAATGCAATCACTAAAAAAATATTATATTTCAGACACTGACAGGAATAGAAAAAGGAACCTCTCAACTTAGGCCTTTAATCTAACTAATTAACCTCTCATACACTCTATCACGAATGATTTGTCCTTGAAGAATGGGCCCGCTTACCAATAAAACCAAGGGTGTGACCTTTAGTTTAACGGGTCACCGAGTCATTAAATTACTTTCCGTTCCAACAAGACCACGACAACCATCTCTTAGACACGATACAATGGAAGGGAGAGCAAAACCCATTATAATCAACCTTTTACAAGGGCCAATCAATGTCGAACAGTTTTAGAACTCGGTGTTACTCCTATTGTAATGTAAAACGCAACACGAGGAGCATTGGCATTTCCATGTTCGTTGTCCAATTACATGGCTTGGCCATCGCATGAAGTATATACTCCGTTTATCCTGTAAGATGTCTTACTAAAACCGATAACACTATGTCTGTATCTTATAAGCTGGATCATTCTGTAAACCGCCAAAGTAAGCTTGCAGACTTTCAGGTTGAACAAAGGATACATGTCAAATCATTTGGAGAGGTTTTTTTTTCAAGCGTATGCTACCGGGGTTTGTCGGCTAGACATTCCTGGTCTCCTACCGACAGTGGTTGATATGTATACTCCATTCACGGTAGGAATTACTTTCTGAAAGGTCTTTTTTCCTACTAATATCCTACTATATAATAGATTTCTGGTAAGGAAAAGGGCCTTTCAGAAAACAATTCCTACGCTGAACAGACTCTAACCGTCTCATGAGGTTGGGCCTTGATTTTGGTTGGAAGAACAATAGAGAAAATTCAAACATATTTCTTTACGATCAATATTAATAACATTTTACTTTTGTCATTTGTGTTATTCTATAAATATTGATAGTATCTATCAAACGTGACAGCTGCAGATAACATTACTTGATATATGAAAATATTAAAATTGTTTTAGTAACTTTAGTAACTAACTTCTACTGTTCTTTCTACCAAAATTATACTATAGGTGTGGTCGCTTCGTCTAGATGAGATGATGATGATGATGATAATAATGGGCTACATTAATCTGTCGCTCAGTTTACGGAAAAATTAGATAGTACTAATGTGGCGTTGGCCAGGGGACGTCATTATGTAACTAAATATACATACTTTCAGTGAAGGCTCTTTCCATGTCCCGATGACATGAAGAGAGTATAGTAGTTAATATGACGGGGTGAACTCAATGAAGACCTTAACCTAACTTAAGCCTAATTAACCAAACCCTGGTGACCATGGGGATTATTACCCTTACGAGAAAAATCCCCTGGTACCAGCCGAGAATCAAAACTGGGACCTCTAGATTAGCAATCTGGGCCTTTAATCACTATATCATGAGGCCGGTTGAGATTCTTAGGTGATAATGATGATGATTATTTGGTGTCAGTAGAAGTCTTAAACCTCACTTAAGCTTAATTATCCAGACCGTGGCAAGCCTTGGAACATTTCCTCTTAGGAAAAAACAAAAAAAAAACTATGCCACCGCTAGTAATCGAACCTGGGACCTCTATATCAGAACGACAGTACTTAATGGTAGATATGTGAAGTGTAAAATGAGTATCACTGTTCCTATGTGCACCGGTAGGTACGCTGATAACAGCGTCATTCTCATCTTATCTAGTTCTCTGATGTCAGGGAGGTTGAAGTTGGGATGTACTGAGTTTTTTAACGGCGAATGGTTTCCAACTCTAACTGCCCTCTAACGCGGAATCATTTCCTCTAAATTCTACTATCACATTATCACAATAGTATGAATATATTTATATCCTGGACGGTTAGTATAAGAACATGAGACACAAAAACCTATTGGAAATATACCCGCATTAGAATAGAGAAAGGGTCATTAGTGATCAAGTGCAGCGCGACCCGTTTCAGTGACAGATTGGGCTATTTTATTGGGAGACTGACAGTAATCAGTAATAGGGCCCCTACACAATCAGTCAGACTGTAAGTATTAATAAAGTAATAATTAATACTGACTGATCGTGTAGGGGCATTACTGATGGACGGACTTACGAAAATACTGATGTGATCTGAATCTTCTGATCACATCAGTCTCAGTCCATCAGTCTTGAAAGTGGTGGGAGAGACTGACAGTAGTACTGACAGTAGTACTGACCGTGTACTTACGCTCGTCAGTATTTCCTTCAGTCTCAGTAGCAAACATAGACTGCACACGTCTTTTCCTTATCATCCATGTTGTTGCACAGTTCATGAGATTGACAAAAATAATGACGCTAAGACTGACCGTGTATAGTCTCGTTGTAAATACTGATGCATACTGACAGTCTGACTGATCGTGTAGGAGCCTTATAATACTGACCGTGTGCGCGCACTTGTCAGTATGCTCTTCAGTCTTGTGTCCTCCCGCGTGCAGCTAGTTTTATTACTGCACAAGCTGTTTTTTATAGCATCTCGTTGCACTACCCGTTTCGGTTATACGTCTATATACTAATTACGCTACAGTGGTTTCAAAACTTTGTTAATGACGTACCACCCCAACAGTTTCCATAATTTCGAGTACTACCAAGATAAAGCTGGATGTTAACAATCTCGGTACATTTTGAATTATGCCCAGGAATATATTAACAAAGAATGCGCCGGCTGCCTGAGCTTGAATCAATGTTTATACCTTCTAACCACTGATTAAATATGTTTTACTTTTAGCTAGACCTGGTCTGAATATATTTCTAATATTTGATGAGGCCCTATCTTTTTCCAACTTTAATTTGTTAGTTTGGTTTGGCTTCTCATGACGTACCACCGGGAATAAAATGTAGGCCTACGTACCAGTGGTGGTACACGTACCACAGTTTGGTAACTGCTGCGCTAATGGGTTAATGATAATTAAGGTTGAATTTATAAGAAATATACCCGCATTTGCGTGGAGGTTTATTGGAAAACCATTTAGGAAAATCACCCTCAGTGCACCCAACCGAGATTCGAGCCCTGATCTTCACAACATCGTTAGTATAGTCTATTGTGAGAGTGACGCCTTAGGCCATGTGGCCACCTAAGCGGGTTGTTTTTCTTATTATTCATGTTGTTGTACTAACTGCACTATGCAAAGACTGACCGTATAGGGGATCGTACAAATGCTCACTCATAGTCAGTTTGTAGGGTCCCTGATACAATACGTCATTCTCGTGATAGACAGGCCTGCTGACGACGGGGATATCGAAGTTCGAATCCCGGTCCATACAAATACGGGAATATTACCTCTAAAATGCTTCTTTCCTCATCCTTAACCTATTAGAGTAATTATCATATATACGTATAAACCTGAACAGGTATTAAGACGTGGGGATAAAAAAGAAAAAATAAGTGAAACGTGAATGTACCTGCTCAGAGTTTTCGGCCAACGCTGCGGCTATAATCACGATGTTAACATTAAAAACTAAATCTGAACACTTATTGTTTTATGTTAGCTACCAGCATCTACCTACAATGGGATTTTGCAGCAAAGAGCCTTTTATAAAATACAAATATAGTTTTTTACGGTCAACATTGACAATATTTTACCATTTTATTGGTTTTATTTTATAGGTATTGATAATGATAATATCCATCAAATTCTACAGCATCAAATAATATGACTTGGCGTGTTAAAACGTGAAAGTAAATCTAGTAACTTTTCTAGCTGTCAGATAAGGTTCTTCCTATGAAAATTGTACTGTAATTCTATTTAAGTATAAATTAAAATGGAAAGATCTCAAAGGCGGCGTTTCTTTGCTACTTAGGAAGAAAGAGAAAGCTATATACAAGTTGAAAGTGATGAAAAGTCCCAAGATATAATTAAAAACTTGCTCAGAGTGTCTGTATTGCTCAGTATTACGTTCAATGTTCATCAAACATTAGAGAGAAGGAGGGGGCGGGGGGAGGGGGCACAACACACAGAGAGGGGCCCTTGTAGATGGGTAATGTTGGTGATATATGATGGTTCAGATAAACCCTCCGCTATTGGATGAAGAGCAGCAGTGTTGAACTAGATTTGTTTCGAAGAGATTCATCTTAAGGCGGCCGCCTCGATCATCGAGAAAGTATCAATTTCCATCAAGCCACACAGCTTAAAATACAATGTTCTGTTTCGTTTTTCTAGAACTACTTCTCTATTCTCTCTAAGCTTATACTTTCTTTCATCCTTCATCTACAAGCACGCTTTGTCATGTCAATAATAAAGAGGGAAGGGAAAACTATAAGGTAAATAGGAAAGCTCGAAGCAAGTTCTCAAATATCTTAAAATGTTATGTTATGAGCCTGTCAAAAAAAATTACTGTACTTGTTAGAAGAAGGCTAAATCTAGAGTCCTTTCTTATTAAGTCTAGTCTCACAACTCTGCAAATATGATTTTAAAAAAGTCGTCGAAAATAGCTAATGTTACATTTTCGTACATTTATTTATATTGATAAAACTCAAAATATAGGGTTGTTAAGGAAAAAGAGCCCTGTTGTAATCTTTTGACTTTATTTTGGTATAAACCATGTTTTTCATCGTAGAGTTAAATATTACGTTAGAGCTGAACGTCATTGCGGCAATTTCTCGCTTACCGAGGCGGTCCCCTTAACAGACAAGACAGGAATGATTATAAGCTCGACGCTGTCTCAAGAGAGAATATGGACTTAGAAGCTTATAATTTAGGCTTGTTTGACCTTTAAATTTTTAAATTATCAGAGCTCAGACCGGTGTAAAACAGGTCTGTTTCTATATCTCTCTCTATATATTTTTAGAAGTCCCAAGTTAGTAAATTAATTTGTTTTTAATTGTCAAAATTAATATTCTATTTTGAAAGAATAAGTGTATTTTTTTAAGCATCATGTCTTACTACCCATTCGGTTTGGACGCATTTTTATTAATTACTCTAATATGTTAGAGATGAGGAAGGTTGGAATCAGAGCACATATACCTACATTCTCGTGGAGGGCTAGTGGAAAATAGTTTAGGAAAAAAATCACCCTCAGTAGATCCAACAGGGATTTGAACCCCGATATCCCCGTCAGTGGTGGTCCAGTCTATTACAAGAGTGACGCCTTAGACTATTAGACCACTAAAGTGGGTATAAGTGTAATTGATTTAGAATCCAAAAATGTGAATAAATATTATATTACAAACAGTATAATGTATATACACAAGAAAAGTATTTGGATTATTGATAACTAGATTTAATTTCATGTCACGCCAATCCACAGGGAATAAATTTATCACATTCGATAATGGTATCAATAGGAATACACTTCTCTAACAACTCAATACATGCATTCATACGTCAAGCCATATCGGATGCAGCTCTCATATTTGATATATGGTGTCAATTTTGACAACTTTTAGGATAAACTTAGTGAATTTTTGACAACGTTGGTTGCTCTACACTTATTTTGTACATCTTCTAAAAGGTTTTTTCTATGCCGATACAATTATATGTAAGTAGAGCTTGTCATAAGTCGAATTTTGTTCACGTTCTAATGTCAGTACTGGTTATGATCGGTTCAGCTATCTATTTAAAAGGATAGAATAAGTTTGTTGAATTTTAAGGAAATGCTTTAGAATTTTATAGGATTAAATAGCTCCTAATACACCCTATCAGGGACCGAACCCCAGCGTCCAAGATCAGAGCCAAGCATGATAGTAGAACTTTCCTATCATGGTCGATCTTTAATCATTGGGAGGTAGTACAGGAATAGTTTCTGTAGCTTTAGGCGTTTGAACTTTCAGCTTTTAGGTTTATGTGTTTAAATAAATATCGTATATATATATATATATATATATATATATATATATACATTATTTCTTAAATTTCTCATATAATACCTACATATCATTAATACTTTTAATCAGTAAAAAAAAAATAGAGAAAAAAGATGGATGTGTATGCCTTCCCCCTTTAATATCGTCCCCCTCCCCCAAAATGACACATTTATTAAATTATTATTATTATTAAACATTATAAAATCTAAAATGGGTAAGTAAATTTGATTCAATACTTAATTATCATTATAAAATTAAAAGAAAATCTCTTTGACTGTTTTTTAACGAAATTATGTGAGTTAGATAGTTTTATTTATGGTTTGATGAAGAAGTACCTACAAGCGAAGTAACTTTGACTAATTTTTTATATCTCCTGTAAATTTTAGTTTTTTAGAAACGCTTGATATATTTAAAATAGAACAATTGCGTGTCTACATTTTATTCACTCCTGAATATTCCATAGTCCTATGTTAAAGAGAGATAGAGATGTAATTACAAGTAATGCATTATTGTTGTTTAATTCACTTTCATCAAATTAGAGCTTTTGCCAAGGTCGATACGAAAATGTTTTTGTTTTTTAATCGGAACCTTTCATAAATAGATTTAGTTTAGTGGAATTTACCTTTAGTTAATAGCTGAAAGGCGTACTTGTATCTTTTAATAAGTTTACCTTAATTTACCTTCAAAGATAAGAGTACATTGTTTTGTGTTTGTTTATTTGTGATTAAAAAAAATTGTACTTGAAATCCCGTCGGCTGAGAGTTAGATGTGCAAGTTTTCTATTTCTTTGTCTGTCCCCAAACTATTTATTGTGCCGCAACTCGCCGAGTAGCACTGCGTTGTTGGTTGTCTAACAAGTTTATCTCAAGGCGCACAGAGGTAATTATGTCAAATCACGCTAGCAAATAGGGAGGGTCTACATTAATTCAATTTAATTTGGTTCTACTGGAACTATTAATCTTTGAGATGGTTACTAAACTAAATCATACATTTCCAACTATATAAAATAAACTATTGAAAATATTAATGACTGCCAATTACAATAATTTATTCTATACGTTTTGGAAAAGTTGGTGTACAAGTTTTCTAATTATATTTGATCTGATAGGCCTAATTGTTTCACTGTATCAGAGTATTATTATTATTATTAATATATTATTTGTCCTATGACTTTTTTAACTAAGATTACTATGGGCGTAAATAAGATATTCTTTTAGCATCATGTCTTTCTACCCGTTTGTTCTATGCGTTATATACTACTCTAATGTACTAGGGATTAAGAAGGTTGAATTTTGATTAAGTGTACCACCATTTTCATGTAGGGAGAGTGAAAAACCATTTAGGGGAAAATCCTCAAAACACCCGACCGGAATTCGAACCTCGATCTCTTCGTCATTGGTAGTCTTGTCTATTGCGAGAGTGGTATTAAACCTTTTTTGGTTCGCGTACCCCCAAATATAGTTTATCTTCGACTTTGTACTCTCAAAGTTGTTGGTGCATAATACACGTTATCAAGGTTTTAGAAAAGCGTAGCCGGGGGTCCAGACCCCTTGGAATTTGGGGAACCCCTCCCTAGGGGGTTCCATACATAAGTACACAAACTTTTATTTGCTAAATGTATGGCAAAAGTTTTCTAGTGATTTTTCTATAGGGGTGGAGGCTCCGTTAGAAAATGTATTGCTTACCTTTAGCCACGGCCGTCTTGCTTTAGCCAATAGAAGCTTTGATTCTTATACATGGAAGGGTGGGTTCATAAAATTACAGGGGGCTCTATACCCTCCCGACACCCCTTTTCTGTGGCTTTGAGCGGAACCCATCTAGAAAAATTAGCTTTCTACACCCTTGCAAGTTTTACATATTTTATAATCTATATATTTAAATTTTACGTACCTCCTAAGATATCTTCACGTACCCCCGTGAGTACGCGTACCCCAGGTTGAATACCACTGCCGGCTTAGACCATGCAGTCACCGAAGCGGGTAGTAAGAATATCCGGTTTGCCAGTGACGGGTAGGTTGGGGCTCAAATCCCGTCTTGTTGTATTGATGATTTTCCACCTTCCCAACCCACAAATGAGAATACACTTTCTCTAAAAAAATTATTCTCATCCTCATTCCTACCATCATTAGTTTAATTAAATGCTGAGTCTGGATGGGTAGTAAAGACGTGATGCAAAAGCAACCAAGAACTATTCTGTGCGCAGCAAAGCCATCGTGATAAAAACATCATACCGTACTCTTACAAGAACAAAGCGACCTACACTGTTCAGACCGGAAGTGGAGATGATGCCTCACAGGAAGCCATCCCTGCCATTATGAGCGAGATGAGTGGTTCATAACAACTATATCTTGATCAGGAGATCTTTGTTTCATGGGAAATGCTTGCAGAAACGCCGCCTGGGCAGTCGGAATATTAAGTCCGAGTTAAAAGATAATGATTTAGATGATAGTCAATGAAATATAACCATGACCCGGATTTTTATTACCTAAAAATAATTAAAAACTCACCTATATAATGATTTAAAAATTCCAAAAGTGACTTCAAAATTTAAAAAAAATTCAGAGTTTGAACCAAAAAATCGTAATGGATGCACATGACTAAATTAAACACGCACTTTACAAATAATATAAAATGCAATGAAAATATTTTAACAACTAATATATTGTATTCCGCTAAATATAATATTTATTTACAAATATCGGCTTCAGAAGTAATAGATTCCCCTCCCAACGCAACCCTTCTCACCAGGAATACAAGCATACAAGCAAAGAAGATACAAAGTTCATTGCCTACATTACATTATCTTCCATTTCTGACAACTCTCTGTTGGAAAAAAATATAGGTTTAAATATTTATGCATTTATTAAAAAAATCGATATTATTTAAAAATATATTTATTCAACATGAATACCGTTAAATTACTCAAAGATTGCTAAAAATGACGCAAACCAAGAAAATATGACCTTAAATTCCAAACAAATAAAAAATCACCTATAAAATATACTTTTCTACGACAAAGGGATCATCAGCAGAGTTTATGTACTTGACCAATATATATGGTGAGCAAAAATAAATAAAACTATGATATGTCATCAAAATACAGGCCCTGACTTTGATTACCAACCAAAAAATGTAATTTTTTTGGATAATTTTCATAATTGTGTTGAACAAATCATAGTTGTGGACCATTCACAGTAAAAAAAGTACCTGCTAACGCTTTTTATATCTTTAATTACTTTACTAAGCGAAGATATTTGAATTCATAAAGGATATAAAGTAAGTATTGTTCTCCTAAACAATTTTATAATAATATAACAATTCCTTCTAATGGAAAGATCAATTAAAATTTGCATCAATATGTTGTGTTGAAATTAGCAGTTAATATAATTTCTATCCATCCCAAAAATAGTTCCAACTAGTATAAGACACGTTTTAAAACAAGGGTTGTATAACGGCTTAAAGTAGAGTGTGGTCATGAAGAGGGTATTTTAGAGAAAATGTACCTGCATTAGCGTGTAAAGAAGATGGGAAAACAATATTGATAGATCACACGTGAAAACCTTATGCAAACAAAATAGGCTACACCCAGCCAAGATTTGAACCTCGTAACTACTCATCCCAGCTAATATTCGAATCTCCAACTCTTCATCCCAGCCAAGATTCGAACCTCTAATTCTTCACCCCAGCTAAGATTCAAACCTCTAGCTCTTCATCCCAGCCAAGATTCGAACTTCGAACTTCTCATCCCAGCTAATCTCCAACTCTTCATCCCAGCCAAGATTTGAACCTCGAACTCATCAATCCAGATTAAATTTGACCTCAAGCTCCTTATCCCGGCTGAGTTTAGAACCTAGAACTCCTCATTTCAGGTAGGATTCAAACTGTTAGTTCCTAATTTTGGGTGAAATTTGACCTCAAACTCTTCACACCCGGTGATATTCGAGCCTCAAACTCCTTATCTCAGCCAATATTTGAACCTCTAACTCTTCATCTCAGCCAATATTCGAACCTCTAACTCTTCATCCCAGCCAAGATTCGAACCTCTAACTCTTCACCCCAGCTAAGATTTGAACCTCGAGCTCCCTATTCCGGATGAAATTTGAAATTTGACCTCGAACTGCTCATACCTGGTGAAATTTGAGCCTCGAGCTCCTTATCCCTGATGAGATTCGAACTTCGACCTCTCCGTCACCGGCACTCTAGCCCGTTAAACAATACTTGTCCTTCATACATTGTCATTTCTTGACGCGCGGTGTCTGTTTGGAGGTTGTTTGGGACAGTTATAACTGGAATGGAGACCACTTTATGTTTAAAAAAAATGTTAATGGTTTAAAATGACAGAACTAGGCAACTCCTCCCAGACAAAATAACCCTAAGTATACTTTGGTAACCAACTGTGTCTCCTGATAAACACTTGGCCTCAATTAGAATATGCGTTAAGGTGGGTTGAAAGGAAATGTGAGCTAAGGTCAGTATTTGTGAAGTTTTTAAATCAAAACAATTTTTGGTTGAAATAAATCAAAAATGTCTCCGGTACAAACATAAGAGTTCAGTTTTATTCACATGATGATATCAACATTTGTTGAATATCTGTAATTAAATTCCAGGACACCCTTGACAGATATTCAACAACTGTTAAGGTCACTATGCGAAGATTTTTTTTAACACCACGTCTTACTACCCATTCGGGTTATACGCCTATGTACTAGTTACACTGATGGGCTAGGGATTAAGAAGGCTTAAATGTGAGGGAATGCACCCGAATCAGCGTGGAGGTAGAATGGAAAACCATTTAGGAAAATCCATCTTCAGTGCACCCGACCGAGATTTGAACCCCAATCTCCCCGTCTTTGGCAGTCTAGTCTAACACCATTAAAGTAGCGCGTTAGCCCACATGGCCACCGAGGCGGGTGTGAATAAAATTAAACTCTATGAAGTAGTTGATTTATTTTGGCAAAAAAAAAAAAATTGCTATAAGACTTGTAAAAATACTACCCTTAGCTCGCGTTACACACATTCCCACCTTTATAGCAATGATTAGTTAAAAAAAAAAAAAATTTAAGAAAAAAGTTCAATTATGAGTGTAATAATATTTAGATCAAAACAATTTTAATAATTTTAAAGCATTCATTAAGTGAGTTCATAAACCATATGTGTTCTTTCACAACAACAAAAATGGCACAAAAATAAAATAAAAAAGTGCTAATTTGATTTAGATGAGTACATTTCTGATAATTGTTACATGAATATTTATGAAAGACGTCGTTATTATTTTAATTCACTTTAAAGAGGGCTGATATTATTTTATTTTTTATTGTTTTAAAGTTAATGATTATAACGGTCTGTTGGTCACCGCATATAAATCACCTCCATCCCCCACAAGTTGTTCCGTTCAGAGCATAACGGGGAAATATGTCACATTTATTTGGGGCGTTCCCTAGTACATGTTTGTGTCATGAACATTTGCACAGACTTGTACACGAGGATATTTTATTATAAACCCCTCACCCCGTCCGTGCAATTCATCATCTAATAAACACTAAACCAAATTTATACAATTTCTGTGTCAAATATTTTATTCGTACCATTGTTATACGTCAAACATTTGTCATGGAAGATTGTGTTATACAGTCTAATTTTCATAGGAAGGGTTATTTAGAGTATACATTCATTTTTTCCGGCTATATTGATATTTATTACATTATTTGAGCTATTTAACGTGCTTTTTTTTTGAACCGACTAATTATATCAGCAAATGAGAATTTCTATGAGCGAGAGAGAAAGAGCCTACCAATTTTGCCGGGAAAGGCATTTTCCCATACCTTCCAAGGTTCTTTTACATGCCACGATCGGCATGGGACCGACGGCTTTACTTCTTCTCCGAAGGAAGTTCTGCTACTGGTGTTTTATTGCACAGTAAAGATCCGTCGACACCGGCTGGGTTTGAACCGATGAACGTTGGGTCCTAAGGCGAGCACTTTACCTCAAGACCATCACTGTCAACTTTTGTGCATTAATGATATCTATCTAAAGTGACATGCGGATCACATGACTTTACGTATTAATACATGAAAGTAGATGTAGAAACTTTAATATATCTGTCAAATAAGGTTCTTCCAATGAAAATTGGACTGTACCTGTCCTTAGCTCTCTGGTATTTGAAGATGGTAGTTTTATAGCAACAGCATCACATTAAGTTTCAAAACATTGTGCTGTGTTGTTTTATAATCATGGCTATCTTGTTAATCGATAGCTATTTATATATTTCATACTTGTGAACACGCGGATAAAGGTGTCACGCTCGTTTTATCTCGTTTGCCGATGACGGGACAATATAGGTTCAAAGATGTTTTGCCACTTTCCTTCTACTCAAATGTAGGAACATTTCCTTTTTTAATCCTACCTAATCAACCCTACCCTAGCATTGTAAGTATACGAATAACCAGGAGACAAAGCACACGATAAAATATAATATTAAAGGCTACGATAGCCGAATAATGTTTCTATTTTTCATTTGAGTAAATAATTTTTATAATAATTCCATTGACTTTTGGTAATACTTATTATACTGAAACCCAGGTTTTGTATGTAAACACAGAATTACAGATAGAACCAGAATTTTATGACTGTTAGTAAAAAATTATCGATAAGAATTAATTTATTCCTAGAGTTGATAATAAATATTATTACCTTAACTAACCAATTTTAAGTTTTTAAACCTTTTATTTATTTTTTATTTTAAAATAGGACCTGTACTTCCTAAGCATAAGGCTGTATTAACATTATAATTATAAAATAGCTTAACCTAACACATCAATATTTAACACACACCCAACCTTAACGTCACAAATCTCAACATTATTGGAAAATATTTTACTTTAGTCACCACCTGGTATCAAACCAAAATCTCTTAGGGTTGAAATAAGCCTCCTTAATCCTACGAATATAAAATTACTATTTTTATTCTTTCTAAATATCTTCCATATTTAAAAACCCGCAGATTAGAAATACTCGTGTCACGTAAATCCTGATTTTTAGAAGAACATTGATTGAAAGTTACTAAAATTTGTAATTCTAGAAATATATTTTATTCGATATATTAATTAAAAATTATTATTCTAAAAAGTTATCAAAAGTTTCCAATGACACTGTCTTATGGATTACTATGTAGTTTATCGTTACATTAATAATTAAACTTACTAATAATGTAAATACAACTGTAATATTTTTATTTCCGCCATTGTGACGACATGAGTTCCAATTTTCAAAAAACGGGCTTCCTATGGAAATCAGGAAGTTGTATGATACTTTAGAATGTCGTTTTCAACAAAATCTCGGTGAAAATTATCATCAGAATTCCCGTTATAAAGTTTCAATTTTGAGCTTAAAGTTTTCAAAAATAGTTCAACGACACTTTACGCGGAAATTTATAACTCTGAGATTAAAGCAAAAGGCTAGAAATCTAAATCTAGTCTTCCTCTATAAAATAGTCATGTTTTGATAAGGTCACACTTGCATGAAAAAGTAGCGGCTCCGGTCTAGTAAAGTGAGGTAACGACCAGAGAGTTCGATGTGCTGACTACATGACACCCTCTATTCACATAAGTTGGCAGTATCTTCACCAACAGCCGCTCGGGTGGTATTACTCAATTTTGGGCTGATGCCAATGGAGTTTATAGGGTCACACCAGAAAATTGAATGATAATGTGGAATTGTTTTATAGGGGTTTTATGTACGTTAGCACATTTTTTTAAAAACAACTTAAGTTTAAAATTTAAACTTTTTAACGTGTCAGAACTTTTGCTTACATTTTGGTGAAACCAATATTAAAAAATATCAAACCACTCCTTAAATAATTTGTGATTTCTAAACACCAGCAACGCTTCTCAGTGATCTCTCATGTAGTTCCCTTAAGGTGGTGGGGATGTAGGGAACGCCAGAAAAGGTCAGTGGTTATGCAGTTTTTATACAAAAACTTTTTTGTTCAAAATAAATCAAATATTGCTTTAGTACAAACACAAAGTTTAATTTTCTTCACATGGTGACCTCAACAGTTGTTGAATATCTGTCATGGGTGTCTTGGAATTTAATGACAACATTTTCTCTTAATTTAAAAAGTTTGTCATCTGATGTCGCTATGCTCATGACAGATATTCAACAACTGTTGATATCACCATATGAATACAATTAAACTGTATGCTTCTAATGAAGCAATATTTATTTATTTTGGTCAAATAAAAGGTTTGTTATAAAAACCGCAAAAAACACTGGCCTTTTCTCGCGTTCCCTACATCCCCACCTTAAAAAGTAAATGTCCCTGCACGGCTGCACAACAGCCGGGGGCGTACTGCAACCTTCACTTGCATTGGACCCTACGTGCGGCGTGAAATAGTTCTGGCATGAGAACCTGATCTGTGTGGGACACGACTCACTTGCCACGGCAAGGTTTGAACGTGCAATCACTGCTAAGTTACCTTATACTTGGCCGAGTGGCCTGGGGGGGTGGGGGGGCAACTACTACAGGTTTACATTTCGGCCTACTGCTCCCATAAACGTATGATAAAACTCTACTTTAAAGTAGAATACAGATAAACGCTCCACGATGCGAGCTTTGCCATGATTTTGGGAGAAAGCCCTTTTGAAAGGCTTTATTTCGTACCAGAATCCTACTGTATATTATTATTTTGGTAGGATAAAAAGCCTTGCTGAAATTACTTTCTACGTACAACAATTTTGGAAGTTATTTTATATTACTAAAATAATACAATACTGTAAGATTATGGTACGAAATAAGGCCTTCCAGAACCGTCTTCCTACCTAAATCAGGTTATATATTTCCTACCTAGGTTAGGTGTTATCCAAAGGGTGAGGTGGGCTGGTGATACAAATATAAAAATACTTTTTGCGGCGCTAGAGGATTCATACATTGTCCCAGGCAGTGTTTAAAATAGTTAAGTACCTATGCTCGTCCTACTAGACACAAATTAACAAACAATCCACATAGCACCCTGTCTGTGTTTATTATTTAGTGTGTTCTCTTAGACTAAGTGAGTACCTACATTGTTAACTTATGTTCATTCGATCATCAACACTTTATTTCACAATTTTAACATTTATATAATTATAAGCTAAAAATAATGATTCGATGATTTCAAATTATTACAGTTCACAAATTATAAGGAATCAAAGTTGCTATTTTATGGTTTTTTCATACCAATGTTAAGGTAAAGTAATTAATGTATGGGACTGAAATTTAGTGTAACTAGAAATATACATGAGGTATACACATTGCAATATTTATAAGCTTAATAATAATTATAATTAATATTTTAATGTTAATTTTCATTTAATAGACTACACCTCATGAATGTCTAGTTATAAAGGCCTCCTAAATTTCAGCCTCATACATTAATTACTTTACTCTAACATTGGTAAGCAAAAAGTTTAAAATAGCAAGTTATACCTCTTATAACTCGTGAAATGTAATGATATGATTAAATTAAATCCCTATTTATAGCCTACAATTATTCAATTGTTAAAATTGTGCAATAAAATTTTGATTGTCGAATTACCTTAAAACATACTTTACTAATTAGTGGAATACTTCCTTATACTTGCAACTCTTTTTACCCTTTGTTTTTTAGGCATGGTTAGCACGTGAGACCTTCTGATCATAGTTTACCCGATATTTCCTCACTAATGTATCAAAAGGGAAACGAACAAGATCTCCTGGAAAAGTTCAAATATGTTACGTCAGATAATATTTCTCATGTTTCAGAATCTATTATAGCTGCTCAGCAAAATGTATTATCTTTATAGGAAACTTTTATAAGTTTGATAAAAACATATTAAACTTTTTAACATATATTTTAATGTGTAATTTAACAAAGAGTGATGAGAATCGTAAAATTCATAAAACAAAGGGGGAGAGGAAAAATAAAGCTTAACATCAGCTGTGCTCACAAGTCCTGAGCCACGCGAAGCGTGTGAAACTCTTGTATATACCGTACAGTACATCGGAACTCGATGAAGCATTGTTTGATAACCTCCCCCCCTACCCTCGCCTCCCCTCCCCACTCTTGTACCCTCCGGTTCGGTCTCGGTAGAATACCAAACAACTTCCGTTCGGAATAACAATGCCGCTCTTTGACAGCCTCGACAAAACACGTGTTGTCGCGACTACAACCAAAGTTACTTTCAAAGTTTTATATAATATTCTCAACACACGCGACGCCCCCCTTTCCCCTGTGAACTCCAATCGTTTGCCATCCCTTACACTTGTCGAGACCAACAGAGAAGAAACCACATTTTTTTAAAAACGACGCCTCCTGTGTAGATTTTTTTATCGTCTTCATGAACGGGACTGTTCCTAAAAGATTTCTACTAAAAAGTTTTAGTTTTAAGTAGCCAATAAAAACGTATACAAACACAGCTAGGTACAAAACTTGTAAAGTTGTAAGCCCCCCCCCCCCCTTCTCCTCAGGCGTGTATTTAATGGCATATTTGCTTGACGTGGAATTGATGACTACATTTAAATAAAGTCGTAAACTTTTATAGGCAAAAAGAAAACAAAAACTTTTGAATAAGGAATTATTTCTCAATCGTTATAAAAGTGTGGTCCCCTACTTTGTAGTATAAATCCATGTATCATGCTGGGCTTACTAAGCATTGATAAATACATTTATATTCCTACATGATTTAAATACTAAACAATAATATTTCCCATTAAACTCGCATTAATAGGCTAGCCTCTTAGTCTGGTGGTCAGTACTCCTGGTTGGGTGACCTGGTGGTCTAGGGGTAAGGTGTCAGACTTCTGTGCTGAGGGTCCGGGGTTCAACCCTCGGTCCCGGCACAGATTTATCTGATTGACAAACCCTTCCTTCACCTCTGACAAGATGTGTATTAATCACAACTTGTGAATGTGAGGAATGCCAGGCCTCTACCGTGGTTCGGATCCCACGTTAAACTGTAGGTCCTCCATTTCATCTCACAATCACCCTACCATTACACATTAGCGTAAGTGCGTATAACCCGAACGGGTAGTAAGACGCGGTGCTAATAATAATAATAGTACTCCTGGTTACTAATCTTGAGGTCCCGAGATTGAATACCGGTGGTACTATAGGTGTTTTTCGTGAAGGGAAATTGTTTCTTTGATTGCCATGGTCTAGTTAATTAGGGTTAAGATAGGTTTAAGACCTCTACTGGCACCACATAATCATCATCCCATCTCATCGAGATGAAGTAACCGCACCTACATGATGTCCCAACCTCAGAAGACGGCTACATCCGCTACTGCCAGTAGAAGATGGCGAAGGTCGACAAACCCTGATGGCATTATGCTAAAAAAAAAACACCTAAAAATACTCATTAATATATTAATTTGTAATATTTGTTCAAGTCTTTCGTCTTGCCACCCAACCGAATTAACCGCCCAGCGACCCTAATTGGGTAAGAATGCATAAACCAAAATTCAAAGGAAAAATACCCACATTTGTGTGTAAGAAAAGTGTTAAATCATTTAGAGGAAATAAAAACCATTCAAAGTACACGCAAGCAGGATTCGAACCAGACCTTCCTACTACTCACGAACCAGAGTAGACAATGCCGATGACTTGGTTTGCGTACCCACAGGTGCAGGATTGTAAAATTAGAAGTACTTAACTAACAACATTGCTACAAGTATATTTAATTTGTGTCTGCAATAATAGGCGAGCGGTTATCAAACCTGGCTTTGAATTGTGAGGACGGGCTTTGATTCCGATTAGCTGCACCTAGGATGAAACTCTCCTCATCCTTTTCACAAAAATTAAATAAAGGTTAACCGCTAATTACATTAAATGTTGTACAGATCAAATTTCGCATGAACAAACTATATGTCAATTGTAAAGTCACATCATAATACAAGTTCAATCAATATCGAATAGATGAATTTGAAATTTAATTAAAATCCAGATATATTAGTTGTTTCATGATTAACTTTATTCAACTTTATTTGAATGAACTATGGCGTCATTCTCGTGTTAGACTGGCGTGTTTATGACGAGGAGGTGGGGGTTAGAATCACTGTTGGATCTACTAAGGGTGATTTTTACTCAATGGTTGCCCATTCTCCTTCCACGCAATTGTGGGTTGATTACCTTGTAAATGCTCCTTCCTCATCCGTGGCCCATTAGAGTAACTATCATATAATGCGTATAACCTGACTTGGTAGTTTAAAAAAAACTTTATTTACTAGCATAAAATTAATAACCTGATAACCTGCCTCGGTGGCCGCATGTTCAAAGGTACTTCTTTCGCAGTAGACTGGCGGGAAGGTCGATATTTGAATCTCGGTAGTGTGTACTGAAGGTGGTTTTACAAAAGGTTTTTACACTCCCTGCACGCAAATGCAAGTACATTTTCTCTAAATATAACCTTCTTAATCCCTAAAACCATTAGCTTAATTAGTACATGAGCGCATCATCCGAACGGGTAGAAAGACGTGGGTGTTTTAAAAATTATATAATAATTTGATAGAATGAAAGCCAGCATGTTGGAAGTAAAGCCATTCTGCGAAGGAAACAAGACATATTTGTCAGTATCCAGTGCAATACAGAAGTTTAACTAGCTTGGAACCTACAGCTCATGTTATGATCTTAAGTTAAACAGCATGGACCTCTACCACTTGTTTTATAACAGCCTTAGACTGGCCATAGGCTAGCCATTAAAACCTTTAAACTGTGTATACTGTATCAAATTAAGTTTCATTCAACTATGTAATCAGGGTCTTTATTGCTCATAATTCTACTTTCATTTGCGAAGTGTTTTTAATGAGCAATTTGCATGCAAAATGCTAGCTTTAATTTCCGCAATTTGCTTGCAAATGTATAATATGTTTTGAAACTGTGTTTGTTTATTGGAATTGAAATTTGCCTGTGCATTGAATTGTTGATCGGCTCTTTTAACCAGTTTTGAATGGCAAAAGGTTGGGGATTTATTAATCACCAAATTGTCATCAACGTTTTGTATTATTTGTATATGTTTTGCTTTACATATTTATCTTTTTAAAGTTTTTGTGTTACGTGTTCATGTCAAAACAAAATTGGATGTATTATCGACGTAGCTTTTAAGGTCGCTCTTGTTTGATGTGGGTGTAAATGGTAGATTAGGTTATGCTGGTTCAGACCTAGTAGACAACAAGGTAGTCTATTGATATAAGTTTAATTTTAAATTTTATAAGCAAAACCTTATTTGACAGCTAGAAAAGTTACTATAAGTTATAGTTTTACTGTCATGTCAGGTTATCTGATTTACATCTGTCCCTTTTGATTGATATTATCAATAGATAATAACAATAATATCATAGTAAAATGTTATAAATGTCAATACAATCATATTTTTGCATTTTATAAAATTTTCTTTAGAGTAAAGAACGCTAAAGAACTCTCCAACAAACGTTAGACATGATCGAATGTTGTAGGTAGTATATAGAGTCGGGCGGATCCAGATCATTTTCATAGGGGGGGGTCATAATTATAAAGAACATAGTTACTTACAATGTTAGATTTCTGTTTAAAGCCATTTAATAGTTTCTCATTCATATTTGATCTTATGTATGTTTTAAACCATGGTCATCCTCTCCAATTTTTAAAAGAATGTTTCATTCTAGAAGCTATGAGTAGTCTTCGCCTTGTTTTTTTTTAAATATTAGATTCTTTTATAAGCCATTTAAAGTTTTCTTCAAATAGAATTTTTGTAAATGTTGATGCCCTTATAAAATATTTAGATTGATCCTTAATTTTTACTATAGTTAGATACCTCTATAAGATAATCTTTGAAGTGGTCTTCCACCGACAAAATTTTGAAATTTGAATTATTTCAGAAACTAGGCTATTTGGGGTGTCCTCGCCTGAATATTATTCAAAATGACATGTATCTAGAAGCTATTTAGAGCTTTCCTCCCCTGACTTTTTCTGCCAGTTAGATGCCTCTAGTCTAGTAGTTATTTTAAGCGGTCTTCTCCGGCAAATTTTTGACAATAGAATGCATCTAGAAGTCATTTGGAGTTTGATTTAAGGCCATCTTTCAGCTTCATATTCGGTACTATCAGAGGATTTGAAATATATCTAGGACGTGGGTGGAATTTATTCCAGGCAGGGCCAAATTATATCCAGGGGGGCAGAGTCCCCCATAGTTTGATATGTGGTAGTCTACCGTCTCTATGCGGAACAATGTTCGTTACTCGCTATGCATGACAAATATTCGTACATGAAAACCAATATTTTTTCCCACACTTGCGTGAGTCTTCGAAAATTGAATAAACTTGGAAGAATAACGCACGTTGGACCCGGCTGGGAGTAATGTCGTCATACCCTAACCCTCAACAATGTTTAAAAAAACATTAATCTCCTTAGATAGAAATAGATTATCTGTAGGAACGCTGGTTTAATTAAGCCGTCGAGAATTGAATCCATTCTTAGAGAGACGTACACTAATACCGGCATGGCTAGAGCTGCACGGATAGTGAGTATAATTCTGATCTAAGAGGAAATCACTCCCAACCGACTAGGCCAGCCACCCATAGAGAATGTATTTTTTAAAGTTTTTATGATGGGGAAAAAACATTTTTAGCCAAAATAAATAAATATGTTGCTTCGGTAGATACGTCTAGTTATTCTTAATTTAAAAAAAAAAAATGTCATGGTCATAGAAGCATTTGGACAAACCATTTCTAAATAAATAAAAAAACTGTTCAAATTCCGAGTGGCCCATGACAAATACTTAAGAACTTTTTTTTTTATCCCCGTGTTTAACTACAAGTTCAGGTTATTAAATGATAACTATTCAGAGGCGGGCAACGTATTTTTCAATGTAACCACATTTGTGGCGAATGAGAAGTTAAATTCACCACAACGTGTAAAGAGTGAGAAATTAGGTCACTCAATCGAACTTTTAAAACGAAACCAACTGTTTGAACAAGTTTATTCAAAACGTGTACACTTTGACAAGCTACAACTGCCTCAGACGCTAGAGTTGAAAACTGTTCAAATTGAAAATGTAAGACAATTTAGTGCGAGACTTGCCCATCTTTTGTCTGACGGCAGAAATGAAACGAAAGGTTAGAAATAAAAGGGAGTGGAGGGAAGTATTGGATGGCATTGTTGCGTCAATGATTCATTCAGAAAGCGAAATGCTTCCAATTATATGCAGGAAATATCAAGCTACAACCAGCACACGCCGACAGGAAAAAGTTTATTTCACTGTGAGAGCTGGAAAACTCAATTGGCGACAGGGTCACCCACTCCAGTGATAATTACTATAATGGGCTAGGGATGAGGAAGGAATCAGTTTAGAGGTAGGCCCAATCTACTTGAATTTGCTTGTAAGGAGTGTGAGAAACCATTTAGGAAAAACACCCCTCAGTAGATCAGACTGGGATTCGAACCCCGATCTCCCCGTCATCAGCAGGGTAGTCTAACACAAGAGTGACGCCTTATTCCTCTAGAACTGTTGAGATTACTAAGTGTACAGACCAATTTCCATAGAAAGGGCCTTTTTAGAAAATACTAACTTATTTGCTGCCAACATTACCAACATTTTACTATAATATTAGTGTTATTTTTTAGGTACTGATAATATCTATCAAGAGTGAAAGTTTCAGATCACATGACTCGACGTATGAATACGTGAAAGTAGATCTAGTAGCTTTTCTAGCCGTCAGCCCTTCCTATGAATACTGGAGTATATAAAGTTAAAACCAAACCTATCTACTAAAGTAATATTTTATTTATTTTGGGCAAAAAAAGTTTTTTTTACTAAAGTTAAAATACCTTAACTTGTGCTCCCTTCCATCCCACTTTAAAACGCGTCTCTTTTAAATAAAAAAAACGACGCGCTAATCGTGTTATCAGAGCCACCGACCGATAAATTAGGACAATGGTTTGTTCGACAAGATGGCGGCGGGTGGAAAGCGTTCACCTCGTTAGTTGCCCAACAAGCGCCCTCATACCGGCATGTTTCAGGGATCACAACCCGATACTTGTACCAATCTGACGTGGCATTATGGCACAAGGTTGCGTGCTTTAATGTTCCTGAAACTACCAAGCCGACAGATGAAGTTAAAAGCACGACTTGAAATATCGAAAATAAATCAGTCCTCCATCGAAACAACTTTTTTTTTCGGGGAAAAAAAAATTAAAGTGCCAAAGAAACTTTCAGGAAATTGAAAATACGTCAGTTTTATGTATATATAAAGCAATTCGTCTACAAGGAAAGCAAGATCCGTCACCATAATTGTGTGATAAAGAAGGTGGGGACTCTGGTTCATACCCAGGTAATGCCCCGTAAATAGTTTAGTAGTTTTTAAGGGTGTGCGAAGCTTCGAAAAATTCAACTACGCTTGGAAAAAAATCTGTTTCGACAGCAATTATTTACGAAGCTACGCCAATAAATAATATTTACATCCAAAATACACATGATATATGTTTAATTTTTATTAATTTTATGTAGCTGACAAAGAGTTGTTATGGAATAACATGCTGTAATAGTTACGTAATATATTAATTTTGTACGAAATATGTACTGTAAATTTCGAAAAAAAAACAAAAACCTCACAATATGACTGGGAGGGACATGTCACCTAGACTCGGCCACCTTATGTGTAGACTATTAGCAGCACTGGCGGCACAGAGCGTTACCCAGGGTACACCATAGGAGGTTGTCTACACGTCGTACCCGTAATGAGATTGTGTGATGATGGTTATTTGGTTATTATGAAGTTGTGGAGTCGGATTGAATCTTAACCTAACTTAAACCCAATTAACCAAACCCTGTTGACCATTGGGATTATTCCCCTTGAGGGAAAAATACCCATAGTATCAGCCGGGAATCATGCCCGGGACCCCTAGGCTCGTAACCAGTTACACTGACCACTACACCATGGAGCCGGTTACACATTATTTTGCCATATAAAAGTGATGCACAGTTAAAAAGTAGGCTTTTTTCAACTTAAACATTTTTAGAAAATATTCAAACTTCGAATTGAAAAAGTGAACATCTAATTATTCTAATATATGTGTGGGTTCATTCTACCACTCAGCTATACAGCTTTCTGTCAGTTGTGAAGGGACGGGGGAGGGAGTCTAGGGTACATCCCATCTACGGTAGGAGTGTAGGTAGCTGACAGCTAGAAAAATTACCAGATATACTTTCATGAATTCCTCCGCCAAACCATGTGATCTGCCGGACCAATGTATTGAGTTGTTACTTATGGCAGTCAAAACTCGTACAACAAACAATTTGTTTTTAATGTTTCTCTTTTAACCATTTTTAAATCTTCTGCTAGCTCTCAGTTACCACCACTCCTATGGTGAATGGACTCTAGGTGTTTGTGCGGGAATTTCTTCTTCGGAGATAAAGAAAGGGGGGTTGGGAGGGTGCTCGTCAAAGTTATTTTGATTTGGAATGGCCTAGACAGTGTATTTATCAGATGAACCTATCATATATAATTAAGAACATAATTCAAATGTAGGCTACATCATTAAAACAATATACTGGACTGCCGATGACGGGGTGATTGGGGTTCGAATCCCGGTCAGGTGTACTGTGGTGGATTTTCCCTAGTTGGTTTTCCACTCTCCCTCCACGCAAGTTACGCTTCCTCTAATTTCAACCTCTATCATCCCTAAAAAATTAACGTAGTTTGTACATATACATACAACCCGAACGTGTAGTAAGACGCGGTGCTAAAAAAAACAATTAAATATATTAAAGCTTTAATATCAAACTAAGTGGACAGTATAGTACATCACCTGAAAAACGCCCTTAATGTTATTTCGACATCTAAATATGGATCGTTAAAAATGAACTAATTTCACCTTTAAATAATTTTTTTTAATTTTTAAACTTAAAATACAAGTAATTTATAGTATCTTCTTGTTTATTATTTATATTCCCTTCTCCTTATTTTATATACGTTTTAGTTTTTTATTTATGACGATGACATATTTCAGTGATTTCTCACCATCTTTATGTCTTATTTGTATTAAAGATAATTGATTTTAATTCATACTATTGAAAAGTTTGTGAAATTTTACGGTTTTGCCACGGAATAATTTTTAGTCTAATACAAATACAAGGTTCTTAATTACATATGATCATGCGGGGAATCCTATTTTTAAATAAAAAACAGTTCTATACTAATTGGAGGAAGATAGACAACCTTTGTCCTAATATAAGTGATAAACATTAACATCTTTATTCAAAGATGCAACTTATTGTGAGTCCATTATAGCAGTCGTATGCATTCTATGCTAATCGGAGGAAGATAAGCCAACCCCCTGTCCTAGCCTAGACAATGGCACAAGGTGGGCAGTTGACCTCTGCCGTCCAACACAGTTACAACCAGTATTACCTACTCTGCGGTTCGACCTTCAGGATACAGAAGGGGGGGAGGGAGGGGACCCGAATTAAACATTAATCCAACAATATAAAAGACACGCCAGTGACTCACTAAAGATGCATTGTTCTTGGGACATTTACTTTTTGGTCTCCGTCGCTAATAACGTTGTCACTAATTTCATACGATACGAATGTCTTGCTTATTATGTAAATGTGTACATGGGTTTCGAAAGAAACACGACGCGGTGTGGCCCAGAAGGACATGACATTTATTTGTGATGTGGGATCGAATTATTAGGATAGTAAGCGCTCTGCCATTGGTGGAAAAAATTAATAAATAGCCCGGCGTTTGTTCAAGATTTAAAAGAAAGGAGAAAGCTAGGATGTATAGTATTCTCATTTAATTTGAAAATATTATTATTTAGAGTATTTAACGTGCATTTTTTGAACCGAATGATTATATCAACATTCAACACACGACTTGTCACACACACATCAACCAGCCACCGGCCGTTAATTCATCACAGTGAAAGGGTAAACTCACATTTTCACCAATGACAAATTATTATAACATACTTGGAATTGAACCAAGGGCTAATATAATAACTGGCAGTTACACTACTGACTAAACTAAGGTGTCGGACTAGTTTGGAAATAAATAAATTGTACGGCACACCGCACAGACTTTCTCTATCTTTCTATAAACTCGTAAGATTTCTGAACGGAATAATGTACATTGTATCATCACCACTCCACATAAGAACACGCATAAAATAATATACAATGATATAGAATCAATGAGAAAAGAGGTGCATCTTTGTCCACCTAAGAGCATTTCAAACAGTTTAATGTATTCCACAAGAATCAACACTTCGTATTAAAATTTCGATTTCTGGTTAAAATTTTAACATTTTATAAGGTGTTGCAGATATTCAAGTCATCGCATTGATATTTAATTATCCATTTATACATTTTGACCAATAAAAAATGTAAATATTGACTATTGAGTCTAAAATGGAGATAGATCATTGCTATGCAAACATTTCTCCTAAGAGCTTTAGGAAAAATATCATACTTTTTTTAGATACTTACTTATATTTAATTACTCTATGGCATTGGAGAATTATTGCGTTAAGACTTAAGTAGTATATCTTTACAACTAAAGCTCACAAAATTGTATTAATATATTTGCAAATATCTAAGAAACTGTTGCTTTTATAAAAATATATGTCAAATAAAAGTTTTTTATTTCTAATAGTCCTACAATTTTGCAATGAAAAGTTGCTTAGTTTCTCAAATAGTTGTGGAGATACGGAAATTAACGCTTCTGTAAAGTACCCTAAAAATAATTTTCATAGGAAAATGAAAATAGCCAGTTTATTTATAATCTTAATCATCGCCTAGATACGAATTTTAATCAAAATCGTTTGAGCAGATTTTGAGAAAACCAATTTTTTCTCTTTTCGCCCTTCAGTAAACTACCCTTAATTTTTAGTTTTTATAGACACACAGACAGACGGCATTGCAAAGACTATTTTTTAGGGTTGTGGGGGTCATGATACGTCGACACCCATCAACATTTCAGGTTATTTTTTTTTTCGGTCGCAATACTTAAACTTTAATGTCCAAAAAGTTTAAAAAAAAATCATATAATTGCGTATAGATTGAAAGTTATTGATTATATAAAAATATGTTTCGGATAAAATATTTGTATTATAAATATATATACATATTTGTAATGCTAAGTAATTTCATATCTCAAATAGTTTCGGAGCTATTATAAAAAATGTTAATTAACGCGTCAGACCGGAGCCCTTAAAGCCATTTTGCCGAAATATTGAGGGTAGCCATTTTTTTAAAAATATTTATTAATGTGTATAAATGAAATTTAATCAAAATCGTTAGAGCCGATTTTGAGAAAATCGACTTTTTCTCTTTTTTCACTTCAGTAAACTACCCTTAATTTTAAGTTTTAATAGACACACAGACAGATGACATTGCAAAGACTATTTTTTAGGGTTCGGGGGGTCATGAGACGTCGACATCCATCAACATTTCAGGTTAGTTTTTTTACGGTCGCAATACTTAAGCTTTAATGTCCAAAAAGTTAAAAATATATATATAATTGCGTATAGATTGAAAATTATTGATTTTATAAAAATATGTTTCGAATAAAATATTTGTATTATAAATATATATACATATTTGTAATGCTAAGTAATTTCATATCTCAAATAGTTTCAGAGATATTATAAAAAATGTTAATTTACGCATCAGACCGGAGCCCTTAAAGCCATTTTGCCGAAATATTGAGAGTAGCCATTTTGTTTGGAATATTTATTAATGTTCATAAATGAAATTTAATCAAAATCGTTAGAGCCGATTTTGAGATAATCTACTTTTTCTCTTTTTTTCCTTCAGTAAACTACCCCTAATTTTAGGGGTAGATATCCAATTCCAAAAACCCCTCGGGGCAACCCTATGAAAACCCAAGATATCAAGTTTTAGCTCAATCGGTAAAATAGTTTAGGCTCTAGTTGGAGGTACAGACAGACAGACAGACAGACAGACAGACAGACGGAAATTCAAAAAACACTTTTTCGGATTCAGGGAGTCATGAAACGTCAAAATTCATCAAAATCTCGAGTTAGATTTTTTTGACGATCACCATACTTTCTCTACCTGTAAGATAGAGAGAAAGTAAATAGGAGATCGCCTACCGAAATGCTGAGATGCATTACATAGTCTAAAATCACGTGTTATTTAACAAATGATTTGTTCATTTCAAGTACGACTCCTTACCTCAGTCGGTAGCGTGTCTGTCTACTTTGTTGAGGATCCCGGGTTCGATTCCTGAAATGGCTGAAAAATTTATCATTGGTGAAATGTGGGTTTTCTCCTTTCGCTCGCAAAGATTTATTAACGGCTGGGTGTTGTGTCTGTTCTAGATTTTAAGTTAGTTTATAAGTCGTGTGCTGATATAATCAGTAGGGTCAGAAAGTACGAGTTAAGTACTTCGAATAAATAACACGCTATTTCAAAATACGGCTCACACCAAAATGAAGTTGAAAGATTTCAACATGTCACTACAGGATTAAAAGTATATTTAAAGTTTTATAACTAAAACAAATGAATGATAATGTGAGTTTAGCTCATTTTTAAGGAATTTTTACCATAAATTTAGCATTTCTGAGCTAAAAACAAATGGTTAAAAATACTTATATATTCAACCTTCTTCAAACAAATTAACTAATTTTTTAACCGGGCCACCACAATTTTTTTAGATTTTTTAGGATTGTTTTAGTGGTTATGAAGCTGCCATTTCCATGAGAAATGCTGCAGTGTGAGGATGTTTTAGTAGTTTTGAAGCTTCATAACTGCCATCTCCATCAGAAATACAGCAGTGTGAGGATGTTTTAGTAGTTTTGAAGCTTCATAACTGCCATCTCCATCAGAAATACCGCAGTGTGATGATGTTTTAGTAGTTTTGAAGCTTTAGAACTGCCATTTCCATGAGAAATACCGCAGTGTGAGGATGTTTTAGTAGTTTTGAAGCTTGATAACTGCCATTTACATGAGAAATGCTGCCGTGTGAGGATGTTTTAGTAGTTTTGAAGCTTCATAACTGCCATCTCCATCAGAAATACCGCAGTGTGATGATGTTTTAGTAGTTTTGAAGCTTTAGAACTGCCATTTCCATGAGAAATACCGCAGTGTGAGGATGTTTTAGTAGTTTTGAAGCTTGATAACTGCCATTTAGATGAGAAATGCCGCAGTGTGAGGATGTTTTAACAGTTTTGAAGCTTCATAACTGCCATCTCCATCAGAAATACCGCAGTGTGATGATGTTTTAGTAGTTTTGAAGCTTTAGAACTGCCATTTCCATGAGAAATACCGCAGTGTGAGGATGTTTTAACAGTTTTGAAGCTTCATAACTGCCATCTCCATCAGAAATACCGCAGTGTGATGATGTTTTAGTAGTTTTGAAGCTTTAGAACTGCCATTTCCATGAGAAATACCGCAGTGTGAGGATGTTTTAGTAGTTTTGAAGCTTTATAACTGCCATTTCCATGAGAAATACCGCAGTGTGATGATGTTTTAGTAGTTTTGAAGCTTTAGAACTGCCATCTCCATGAGAAATACCGCAGTGTGATGATGTTTTAGTAGTTTTGAAGATTTAGAACTGACATTTCCATTAGAAATACCTCAGTGTGAGGATGTGTTAATAATTTTGAAGCTTCAGAACTGTAAATTGCGTGATAAATGCTGCAGTGTGATATTTACCTTCAAGTAGATGACACCCTGAAACAGTTGTTTCAACAAGTGTCATTTTCAATAGTTCTTTAAATAATTTGCTATCTAAAATTTAATAAATAAAATTTACTATATGGATGCATTTCGAATAGTGTAGCCTACAGATGAAATACTATAAAAAGCAAACAAAATGGTTCACTTTAAAGACAATGCAGAAATAAGTTAAATAAGAAAATATATGTTATCTTGGTAATATCTTGCTATATTAAAGCTATATTGATATTTTTCTTAGCTATTTAACATATATTTTGTATCATCGCGTCTATCTACCTGTTCGGGACTAGACGCTTGCCGCTCATAATACTTTGAGGTATGAATACATGAAACTAGTTTTAATATCTTTAGTACCTGTCTAATTCTTACTAAAGATCCGACACAATGCTATGTCAGCTGATACCATGACACATGCTCTAGATCAGGGGTTTCCAAATGGTGGCCCGCGTTGCCTTTTTTTACGGCCTACTATGTTTCTTGGAAAAGTACCCTACCGCGGTAAAATGTATGTTTCCAGCCGAGAAAAGTAAAGATTTGATTTGCGTGGTTAAAATCCATGAAAGCTCCAACTGATGTCCGTGTTTAATTTCTTCCTTACATCTGCTCTATTATATTGACGTATCAAAGATAGTAGGGTAATTCAGTCGGAAAATTCGTTGTAAGTGAGGATGTAGGAAAGGGAGTCAAGGGCAATGTTTTTGCCATTTTTATAACAAAACACCTTTTTGACCAAAATAAATAAAATATTGCTCCAGTAGAAACATAGAATTTAATTTTCTTTACATGCTGATATCAACCTTTTTTTTTAGCACTGCGTCTTACTACCCATTTGGGTTATACACTTCAACATTAATTTTTGAATATATGTCATGAGCACAGCGGCATTAAATGAGAAACCTTTTAAATCAAGAGAAAAAGTTGTCATTAAATTCCAGGACATCCTTTGACAGATATTCAACAACTGTTGAGGTCACCGTATGAAGAAAATTCAATTCTTATATGTTTTTATTGAAGCAATAATTATTTGATTTATTTTAACAAAATAAGTTTTGCTATAAAAACTGCCAAAACACTTACCTTAACTCGCGTTCCCTACATACCCACCTCAATATGTAATAAAACATGTTTAAATTACCACTTCTTATTTCATTCCCAATTAAATACCTGTTCTCATTTTTGCATAGGTTTAAAAAAAAACTAGCTGAGTATGATGCGGCCCACCACTAGACTCGTAGATTCAAATGTGGCCATCGGGCACTTATAAGTTGGAAAACCCTGTCCTAGACTCGTAGATTCAATTGTGGCCCTCAGGCTCTTTTAAGTTGGATAACCCTGTCCTAGACTCGTAGATTCAATTGTGGCCCTCAGGCTCTTTTAAGTTGGATAACCCTGTCCTAAACTCGTAGATTCAATTGTGGCCCTCAGGCTCTTTTAAGTTGGATAACCCTGTCCTAAACTCGTAGATTCAATTGTGGCCCTCAGGCTCTTTTAAGTTGGATAACCCTGTCCTAAACTCATGGATTCAATCGTGGCCCTCGGGCACTTTTAAGTTGGAAAACCCTGTCCTAGACTCGTAGATTCAATTGTGGCCCTCAGGCTCTTTTAAGTTGGATAACCCTGTCCTAGACTCGTAGATTCAATTGTGGCCCTCAGGCACTTTTAAGTTGGAAAACCCTGTCCTAGACTCGTAGATTCAATTGTGGCCCTCAGGCTCTTTTAAGTTGGATAACCCTGTCCTAGATTTGTAGATTCAATTGTGGCCCTCAGGCACTTTTAAGTTGGAAAACCCTGTCCTAGACTCGTAGATTCAATTGTGGCCCTCAGGCTCTTTTAAGTTGGATAACCCTGTCCTAGACTCGTAGATTCAATTGTGGCCCTCAGGCACTTTTAAGTTGGAAAACCCTGTCCTAGACTCGTAGATTCAATTGTGGCCCTCAGGCTCTTTTAAGTTGGATAACCCTGTCCTAAACTCATGGATTCAATCGTGGCCCTCGGGCACTTTTAAGTTAGATAACCCTGTCCTAGACTCATGGATTCAATCGTGGCCCTCAGGCTCTTTTAAGTTGGAAAACCCTGTCCTAGACTCTAGAGCAGGGTTCTTCAACCTTTTTATGTCAAAGGGCCAAAGTTTCTCTTGTTGGCTCGAGGACCGCAATGCTGTAACAACAATATTGGGATTGAATAAATATTAAAATACTCGTATCAGCTCATTATTATACACTTATACTCACAATAGGGATTAGGATTTCGCGTGAAGTATGTTCGCTATTGGTTTTTCCTATTTTAAAATTTTTCATAGCAGGAGGTAGCATGATTTGTCTTGTATACTAGAGTTGTCATTACCGGTACAATTGTATTAAAACGTAATAATTTTCTTCATGAAAAAAAGTAAAAATCGTTTATAAAATAAAGTAAAATACTTATTTATTTTATTAGCTGATTATTTAAAATATATATCTGTATTTATCTTTTTTTTCTCTTGAAATAATTTTATACTTTTCATGAACCAGCGGACCGCAGGTTGAAGATCCCTGCTCTTGAGTGTCTAGACAGAAACAAGAGCTAGTGGACGTGCCCAAGCAGTAAAGTTGGAGACGTTATCTTATCGCAGAAGCAGCTCACAATACAATATGTAGCTCTGCACTTTTATATCATTCAGCGCCCCCCATTCCCTCTCCATCACTAATAACCGCTGGTGAATGAATTATATATGTGCAGTAATAGTTCATTAGCCGGGAGCTTTATTTTTATAGTGGGAGAAGCAATCTTTGATAGTCATACACCTAAAATAGCAATAAAGTTCGTTGATTTATTTATAAGCGTGAATATCGGGTCCTTTAATTAGATTATTAGTGCGTCTGTTCTACTGTACAATGAGTCCGAGGCTCTATTCTCAGCAAGGCCTAAAAATTAAGGTTCCCCATGTCATAGTGTTGAATTTACGCCCAAATAAGTTCGTTTGTAGGCCTAATTGTATGGTATGTGTTTAACTAATCAGATGGTTCAAAATTTGCAAGTTAAATATAAAAATAAGTGCACATGCATCTTTATAAACACAAGACGTGACAGCGCAGTGCAGCCATAAGCCACCATACAGTGCTGCATGCAGTATATACAAGAAGTCACAGACCAATACAGCCATATATAGGCATACAATTCCGGACGTGGTATACTAAAGACGTCACAGTGCAGTGCAGCCCTCAGCCGCCATACAATTCCGGACGTGGTATACTAAAGACGTCACAGCGCAGTGCATCCCTCAGCCGCCATACAATTCCGGACGTGGTATACTAAAGACGTCACAGTGCAGTGCAGCCCTCAGCCGCCATACAATTCCGGACGTGGTATACTAAAGACGTCACAGCGCAGTGCAGCCCTCAGCCGCCATACAATTCCGGACGTGGTATACTAAAGACGTCACAGTGCAGTGCAGCCCTCAGCCGCCATACAATGCCGGACGTGGTATACTAAAGACGTCACAGTGCAGTGCATCCCTCAGCCGCCATACAATTCCGGACGTGGTATACTAAAGACGTCACAGTGCAGTGCAGCCCTCAGCCGCCATACAATGCCGGACGTGGTATACTAAAGACGTCACAGTGCAGTGCATCCCTCAGCCGCCATACAATTCCGGACGTGGTATACTAAAGACGTCACAGTGCAGTGCATCCCTCAGCCGCCATACAATTCCGGACGTGGTATACTAAAGACGTCACAGCGCAGTGCAGCCCTCAGCCGCCATACAATGCCGGACGTGGTATACTAAAGACGTCACAGTGCAGTGCAGCCCTCAGCCGCCATACAATTCCGGACGTGGTATACTAAAGACGTCACAGTGCAGTGCAGCCCTCAGCCGCCATACAATGCCGGACGTGGTATACTAAAGACGTCACAGTGCAGTGCATCCCTCAGCCGCCATACAATTCCGGACGTGGTATACTAAAGACGTCACAGTGCAGTGCAGCTCTCAGCCGCCATACAATTCCGGACGTGGTATACTAAAGACGTCACAGTGCAGTGCAGCCCTCAGCCGCCATACAATGCCGGACGTGGTATACTAAAGACGTCACAATGCAGTGCATCTCTCAGCCGCCATACAATTCCGGACGTGGTATACTAAAGACGTCACAATGCAGTGTAGCCCTAAGCCGCCATACAAGGCCGGGTGTGGTATACGAAAGAAGTCACCGGTGTCACACGTTCGTTCCAGGAAGGTGGGCACAACAATGGGAGGCCCTGAAGCTCCCACGGGGGTATCGGGTTCAACACTCACACGAAACTAACCTCCACACCTCACTTCGATACCCCTCTTCACTTGAATCTTGTGGCAGACGTAACTCGAGTGAAATCGTGAGCACGGTTGAAAAAGTCGATGTGAACCTAAGAACGTAGGAATTTGAAAGAAGAGTATTTCTCAATTGTTTTTTATGAAGATTATATGAGTTATGTAAGGCCGCGTGGGAAAAAAGTGACAATACTAACTTAAGTAACGTGGGAATAGATTTTACCAATTGGGGCGGTATATAATTTAATAAGCTATATAATAAGTTACACCTCAAAAGTGGAACTGACCCTTTCATGAATTTGGTAAATTTGTGCTCATTCCGTGAACCGGCTTCTTCGCTTGTCCATTTCATGGACTGGGCAAAAACCCGTCCGGTTCACGAAGTGCTTCCAAGTTCATGGACTAGCTAGTTCATGAACTGGGCAGCTCCGATCGTTACCCATTTCATGAACTTGACGAGGTTTAACCAGGTCTTCACGTTAAATAAACAAGCGAAGAAAAAGTTTGGTCTTTCATTTAATTTAACTTTAAATCGTTTTAGAATGGAGGGTTAAGTTAAGTTGGGTGGGGTTATATTAACATAATATCTTAAAACGAATTAAAGTTAAGCTTGTAGTAGATAGTACAATAAGTTCCAGTTCATGAACTGGGCGAGAGTTATGCAATTTTTGTCAATTTGTGAAATGGACAGTTCAATTATTGGAGTGTGAATTATGAATAAAGTATTTGCGCTACTCTTAAACCACGAATGAAAAATCACCTGCGTCAACTTTTTTGCTTATCCAAGCACAGGTTTTGTGGTAAATCTCAACGTAAAAAAAACAACGCACACACGCTTTGCGAGTTTTGTGCAAACATACAGCCTGAGACTATTTTTTAGAAACCTCGACCACCTTTTTTTTATGACATCGGGCACCTCTGTCTTAATAGCGTCCTTACATTCACCAACCAACGTAAATTGTGTTCTCGCTATTGACAATTTGTAAACTTTGTGCGTTTAACTCGCGGGATTCACTGTCGAACCAATCATTTAGCGTTTTAAAAATATATATATATTTTTATTTTGGGCTCGCTCCATTATCCACTGGGCTCGAAGAGACATGTGTACGCTTGCTCACGTGGTCCCCGCAACCAGCGTGTCTCCTCCGGCAGACACAAAAACATGAGCGACGCGCAGGCGACCAGCGGGAGATCAGCTGGTCGCGCTGCGACCAATGAGGTACCTTGATTCAAATGCGCTCGCTCACTCTGCAAGCAACTTTGGTGGCGACCAGATGTGACATGTGTGATTAAATGAGTTTCGACACGGAGACATTTATTTTGGAAATTGAATCTCCAATGGCCATTTATTGCTGATCTTAATGCATTCAACAGGCCATCAAAAGATTTCACAGACATTTTAAAAAAGTTAATAAATCTATCTTCATATTTTCTTGCATCTTTGAAAAATAAAGTAAGCATTCCTTTATTACGCCGTGATTGCAATAAAGGATCCACCCAAGATTTCCTCCTTTTTTTTTTTGAGACACTTAATTACTTTGACGATCTCCTCGACATCCATTGTGGTTGACGGGTCCTGTGATACTGGCGAGTCGCCCAGTTTGGTCTTCTCGTCTGGTCTCCCGCCTCTTGGTCTCCTGGCGAGCAAGTCGACAGTGCGTAAAGGCCCTTAAGCTTCACTCTCGAACTATACTGGACTGCCGATGACGCGAGGAGATCGGGGCGAGAATCCCGGTGGGATCTACTGAGGGTGGTTTTCTCTCAATGGTTTCCCCCTTTCCTTTCATGCAAATGCGGGTAGATTACCTATTGCTTCCTTCCTCATCCCTATCCCATTAAATTCATTAGCATATATGCGAAAACCTGAACAGGTATTAAGACGCGGAGATATTTTTTACTAAAATTAGAGGATTGGTACACTGCAAGTGATAAATCACGTGTGGAAACCCCCCTCACCCCTACCCCCTGCGCCCTCGATGCTCCCGGCCGAGATTTGAACGCTATAACGAAATCATGCTCTAATAAGATGAACAACTAATCTCCAAGATGACGGTAAAGAATGTTGACGGTGGTATGCACAGCTGACGTGATGTAATAAGGGCGAGCTATTAATAGAACAAGGCAAAGACGGGAACGGGCATTAAACCAATGTTAGTCTTGGTGGCGGTGGGAGAGCTCGTCACCAGCTTAGTTAACGACTGGCTTTCTCCGTTACGACCGTTTAATTACTTCTAAAAACACATTAGCGTTTCACAACATGTGTACGAGGAATGGCGTGTCTGCTATTCGACTGGGATGGATGGATGTCCTCGAATATGTTGGTTAGATAGCTTCTGGTAAACTGCGTCATCCTACGGTTCTTTTGTGTTCTAATGCTCATTTTATTCTCACCACGTTCGGGGGCTACGTGCTGAAAGCGCACAGCCCGAATTTGTGAATCTGCTTTGTTGAATATCAGAAGGGCACCAATGTTTGTGTCTCTGAGCCCCCATATGACAACACCTATTGTTAGTCTGTTTACGAACGACACGTGTTTATTTCAATTTGGGTTGTATTGAGTTTGCAGCCCAATCAACCTAACTTTGTATATTTATTTCTTCTTCTAAAGTCAATAACACGAAGGTTGGTTTGATGTGATTTATATCCATCCGGAGCTAAGCAGGCAATCAGCCTTGCGGATGATTAGTGCTGCCTGCACCATCTGGTAGAAATCCCATATATGTATTGGGGAGCTCAGTAAGTGTGGTGGTTTCCCTGTTGACTTACACACTGAATTTATATGAGCGAGAGCGACAGGGTCTACCAATTTTGCCGGGAAAGGTATTTTCACATACCTTCCAGGGATCTTTTACATGCCACAATTGGTATGGGATTGACGGCTTCACTTCCACTCCGAAGGAAGTTGTGCTATAGATTTGTATCGCTCAAGAAAAATCCGTCGACCTCGGCTGGGCTTGAACCCACGAACATCGGGTCCTAAGGCGAGCTCTTTTACCCCAAGACCAACAATGTCGACGTTGTTTTACCATTTTATTGTAATTATTGTGAAGAGTAAGGGGTTGTTGACAATATAAGTTTGCCATGTTGCCACGTTATTCACTTGTTTTATTCCTTGTGTGCTTTTGATAAAAGGTTTTCCCTCCTGTGCGCTTTCTTCTCCGACATCGGGTTTGCACATTTTATTTAGCACTGCGTTTTACAACCCGTTCGGGCTACACGTCTATTTACTAACTATACGCTAATGTTTTAGAGATTAGGAAGGTTGAATTTAGATTAATTGTACCTGCATTTGCATGGGGAGTGAAAAACAATTCGCTATTACGCAATGAGTCTACCATACGAGCGCGCAACAGAAAATGTCCCGCCCCAAATTGTGTTCCCCTCTGTCCCCTAAGCAATCGCGGGGCCTTGCGTGGCCGTACCGTTCACATATCTCTAAAGACAGGCCTGTACACTAGCGTTATTAGTACATAGTATGCATGTAACCCAAACGGGTAGTAAGACGCAGTGCTAGGGAAAAATTCATTAATATTTATTTTATAGCAATAAAAATTTTAAGAAAGTTCCCTAATAATCTTTCTTTTAAAACAAACTTTTGTTTAACAGGAGTGAACTAATGACTTCTTAAAAAAAAATCACTTCTCGCATTAACATATTTGACTTAATAAATTATTTTAATGAAAAATTACGTTTTTATAGTAAGCAAAAGTAAACTTGACGATTTTTTGTTACAACCATCATATCAGGTTTTGTATTTACTTTCCCTAAATAAGGAATTTGATTTAAAATTACTCACTTAGGTGAGCACGAGGCATATGGCGTCAAGATCGTCTAGCCTGGTTTGAAGGTGACAGAAAGATCGGGGTTCGAATCTCGGTTGAGTCTGGGGTGATTTTCCTAAATGCTTTATAAATCTTTTATCTACGTACATAAATGCGGATACATTTCTACTATGTGATCACTTTTCGTCCTTACCCCACTAGTTTAGATAAATGTGGATAGCCCAAGCGCGGCTTAAAAACGTTAAAAAAACAAATATAGTGATCATTTTAATGAACTTTAATAAACAAGTGATCCGATATGGTGGCCGCATGGTCTGACGCGTGACTCTTGTTAGACTAGACTGCCGATGACGGGGAGATCGAGGTTCGAATCTTGGTTGAGTGTACTGAGAGGTTTTTTCCAAAATGTTCTCCACCCTCCCTCCACACAAATTCTGGTACCCTTCCTCTAAATATAACCTTCGTAATCCCTAAAACTATTAGCGTAATTAGTACATAAACGTATAGCCTGAACGGGTAGTAAGACGCGGTGCTTAGAAAAATAAGCAAAGGTATATCGTATAAAGTATATCGTCAACAAATAAATACATGGTTAGAAATACTTTTATTTGTATTCATATTTTTTTGTTTACCTTTTTAAAAATAGAAATGGCTATCCATATCCTGGTTTTGGTGGGAAGACCAGTTTATAAAGTTCACACATATATTTTCTTTGCAGTCAACATTGATAAAATTTTACTATATTATTATTGTTATTTTATAGGTAATAATAATATCTTTCAAAAGTGAAAGTTGAATATAACATGAATGGTTGTATGGATATATTAAAATTGTCTTAGTAAATTTAGTAACTACCAAATACTGTTCTTCCTTCCAAAATCAAGTTATAGATCAAACCACTGGTCGGAACGCTTAACTCTTTGTCAGTCACTGCTTCGCGCTATTTCGAGCAAGAACTTAGACAAGCCATTGTTTAGCCAAATAGTTATTTCTAGTTAATACCTCTTGTTGTGTCAGGAGGGAAATGGGGAGAGATATTTATTTTATTTTTCTGGTACTCCTGCAGCTTGCCTCCACCTGGTTGTAACTCACCACCGGAAGTGCGCTCCGGTTTTTTTGTGTGTGTGAAGAGCAGATACCCAAGGGGAAAAAAAAAACAGTTACGGGGACCGGATCGAGTTGAGTAATGTTGACGATAGCACGGTAAAAAAAAATAAAGATAAAATCAAAATGGCCTGAGAGATAAATCAAACATGTATCATAATCATGAAGGAAGGAGTAATAATGACTGATGAGACATTGCGTAGAATTTCATGGAAATCAACGTGACTGTTTATTGCTGTAAAGATAAAAATATAAATAGCAACGCAAGTGAAAGATACAGAAGATAATCGAATATATCAAAACTGTATGGCTAGATAAAAACACAATTTTTGTTGCCAATGGTAGCGTGTCCTGAATGGGGCGGTGAGTCAATGATTGACCTTAATGCGAGAAGTAATACTAGTTGCTATAGGGCTAATAATGTCGATGAAAAAAGTAATATTCTATTTGTTACATCACAACAATTATTATAACTACTTTCACGTATTCACACTTCGAGTCATGTGATCTACAGCGGTCACTTTTGATATATATTGATAAAATATCACTACTAAGAAGTTAGAGTAAGATATTATCAATAATAATAAAAAGTATTATTATTATTATTATTATTATTATTAGGTGTTCTTTCCTTTGACAGGTCTATTCCTTTGGTCAGTGAATTTAGACCGCCAATACGCCCTGTCCTCTGCCTCCTCCTTCAGCTCCCGGAATTTTCTTCTTTCCTTCAAGTCATCTAGTATTTGAATCCTCCTTTCCTCAACCTTTCCTTCTATGACGTCGTGCAGACGACAGTTTCCATAATAACAGCAAAAAAAAAAGTTTGTACTATCGAAACCTTTCTTCTTAACAAAATCCTACTAGACCTATATTCAATTGATTTTAATAGTGTGGACATAACTTAGTTGAGAAAGAAAAAAAATATAAAGATAATAAATAATATATTTTAAAATATAAGTAATTCTGGGGTAAAACTCGTTTTTAAATTTTATGAATTTAATGTGAGATTTTACATGTATAAGTGTAAAATTTATTTACTGTTTTAAAAACAGGTTTGTGGCGGTAATCTACAGCCCATCTACTGATTTAATCTAGCCCACACAATATTTAGCAAACACAATTGTGTTCATAAAAATAGACTAATGACTAAATACTACATGAGAAATATATTAAGTTGCAATTTTTTTCTCGATTTCTTCCAGCCCGATTCACTAACTTTTTTAAAAACCCAAACGGCCAGTGATGTATAAAAGTGAGGCAGCCCCCCGGTCTATTAATCATTTATTACAATATTCCTATAAAACATATATTTTAAAAATTGAATTTGAATCATCTAATATTAAAATTATTTAAAAATACTAAACACTACTTAAATATAACCTTCCTTAGACTGTTCCTATACCTTATGGTTTTTAAGTAATTTATATTATTGGTATGGTATGATGTCTATTTTAAAACAGAAGTAAGTCGGCCGCGCCTGGGTGATACTACACTCCCGCCAATATAGTGCGTACACTAGGTTGCATACGCCTAGGCGTTTAGTGTAAGGAACGATGAGTCTCTTCATCTGTTCCCTTGGTGTGGTTTTAAACATAGAATACATTAATGTGTATACCATGTAAGTATTTTCCACAGACATACTATCTATAACCAAACCATATTTATATACAGAATAAAGGCTATAAAACTAAACTAGCAAAGGTGCATAATGTAGTTATTATATCTAATTATACCTACAAGTTTGATTGCAAACTTTAAAGCGCCTAGTTTTGGCGTTCATTTCAGATTGTCCGTTAATTGATCTTTTTAAAACACTCTTCTTTCAAAGCAAATGTTCTTGCATTTCCTTAAACCATACCCTTTCCAATATGTTACGTTAAAATATACAATTGAAGATAATTTGAGCTAATTAAAAACCATGTGCATATAATTATAGAAGTAATTGGAAGCAGCACTTTGAAAGAATGAATCAAACAGAATGCCAATATTAATAAGCCTAATATAATAGCCATCGAGAAACCGAAATAGCTTGGTAAGACCAATAAAAAGACGGAAAGAGACCGTAACGGGCCACTTGAACTAATACTGGCTTTGTAGACCTATATTATGATGGTGATGAATTACCAGTCATTGTTCAATCGTTCAATTACTAAATAATACCATCAAACTAACAGTAAAAAAAATTAAAAGTGTCAAGCTACAAATTTTTTCAAAATACTTTCTAGTCTTTTTTTTTTTTCTGAATTTATATCGTTGCGTCTTGGAAAACATGGATAGCCAGAAAAACACAGGGAATTTCACACACAAAAAAACTGAAATAAGTATTTATAAATTTAGGACATTAAACTGCAAGTAGTCCTTTCCATAGAAAGAACGATCTGAAGAAATAAATTCCGTTGATTTGATTACATGTCTTATTTCCGCCGCCCCCCTCCCCTTCTTTTTCTTTCTTTGAAACATTGGTTTGAGTAAAAATTGCATACATTTACCCAACACACTCAAATCATCCTGTTCTAAACACTATTGACATGACTTCACAATATTCAATTTTAGAACAAAATAAATTTTATCATTTTATCAATACTACGTTCTAAAAGTGCTTGAATATATGGGAACTACTTATTGAAAACCCGGAAAACACAGGGAATTTTGTATTGAGAAAATATTGGCAATACTGGCTACTCCCTAAAGTGTCAGAAATCAATGTGAGTTACTTTTTGAAAACCTAGAAAAAACAGGGATTTTTGTATTGAGAAAATAGTGGCAATACTGATTACTCTCTGAAGTGTAAGAAAAAATGTGAATTACTTTTTAAAAACATAGGGAATTTTGTATTAAGAAAATAGCAGTAACCCTGAATACTCTCTAAAATGTCTGAAAATTTGAATTCTTTCTTAAAAACCTAGAAAAAACAGGGACTTTTGTATTGATAAAATAGTGGCAACCCTGTACGGTGTCCATCGCGAGTAACTGTGACTGTACCAAGAGATGCCTTGTCCAAAGCTTGTATAAAAGTTTGTTGAAGCTCTTAATTAGTAGGGGGCGTGTTCTGCGGCCCTGAGACTCATTTTGGCCCATGGGGAGGGTCATCTTTAAAGTCAAATAGCCCTTTAGAGAGGGTAAGAGGGGTGTGGGTGGGGATTAAATCGTGGACATTTTTACTGCGACCACGTGGAGCGGAAAATGAAGCAAAAGTTTACGTGATTAACAGATTGGACCGTGAAGGATGTTTTAAAACCTACTAGTGTGGCCCTACCTACTCTTCTCTGTCAGTCGTACTGAGTTTGGACGGTTTTTAGCAGGAGTCGAACCGGAACCGGAATCAAAACCTATAACCGAAATTAACAGTAATTTTTAAGCAAAGTTAACAGGGACAGGAACCATAAAATTAAATTATCGAAGAACTAGGTCGTTCTTTCATTAACTTGGCCTTATTTTGAGGTACTCTTTTTTTTTTTCCTCATAATTTTTTTTATCGAAATGGGATGTATTATTTTGTATTATATACATCACTTTTAATTTGTTGTAAGTTCACTTTTAAGGTATTTTTCTATTTACAAATGTTATAGTGGTACTATAACTATTTAATAAAAGATTAAAAGAACCGGAACCTTAAAATGTTTATTGAAAGAACCAGAACACGAACCATAACCGATAGATATTTCGGTTTAACTCACTGGTTTTTTGATAGAAATTAACTTTTAGGAAAAAAAAACCTTTTTATGGTCAACATTGATAATATTATACTTTTTTCATAGGTATTGATGATTATCTATCAAAAGTGACAGACGGCTGCAGATGATTTGACGTATGAATATATGAAAATTGTTTTAGTAACCTCTATAACTGTAAAAAAAAAAAAAGTCTTTCCTTTCGGAATTGGACTGCAGCTAAGCTGTAAATAACAAAAATAAATCAGTGTTTACATTTAATGTAGGGGTATAGGGAACAAGAGAAAAGGTATGACTTTTTAATTTTTTTTTAGCAAACATTTTTTAGCCAAAATAATTTTTTATTTTTTTCAATAGAAATATATAGTTTAATTTCTTCACATGGTGACCTCAACAGTACTGTGCCAGGGGTTCCTGGAATTTAATGACAACTTTTCCTCTTCATTTAAAAAGTTCCCCATCTATTGCCGCTATGCTTATGACAGATATTCAACAACTGTTGATCCCACCATGTGAAGAAAATTAAACTTTATGTTTCATTTATTTTGGTCAAAGAAAGTTTTGCTATAAAAACTGCAAAAACACTGCCCTTTTCTCGCGTTTCCTACAACCCTACATTAAGCACGAGTTATTTAATGGCTTAATCGATGGGTTTGAGATAAGAAAAGTGAATTAAGGAAATGCACCCGCATGAATAGAGGATGGGTAAATCACAAATGACTAATAGCATGCGTTAAACTATCGCTCATTGCGCTCGGCCAATATTGTAACCTCAACCCCCTAAGTACCGGAAATTTATATTATGAGCGCGATGCCTTAGACCAGAGGTTTGCAAACCTTCACGGTCCACGGCGCTCTTATAATGTTTCAGTAATTTCTTCATGGCGCCCCTAGGTCAAAATAAACACCTAATAGTTCCGCTAGGTCCAAGAAACTTTTATTTTGTCCTAACAGCTTAATAGCCTTTTGAAAAATAATAAGCTACACATAAATTAAAAGAAAAAGTGATGTTTTTACTTCATGGTCAAATAACAATTAATTACTAACGGGATTTATGCACGTGTTGGGCACTAAAAATTATTCATTTAAAATATCCTGCGGCACCTCTGTGAGTTTGTTCCGACGCGACGCCTCGGGTCGCCGCGGCGCAAAGTTTTGGAACAACTGCCTTGGACCGATTGTCCACCGGAACGGGAAGGAAATTAAGGCTAAAATAAATCTATCAGCTTTGCGGTTGGAACCCAAAACCTTTAATTTTCCTAAACAAGCCTTTTCTACGCAAAAAACAAACTAAAATAATTGGCTCAACTGTGACAAGAGTGAGGAGGGGAAAGAGGGGTTGGAGACCACGTGGGAAGCTGGTAAAACAAAATGTTAATTAGCCTGTTCTCTCATTCGTCTCATTGTCATCCAGGGGACTATTTACTACACGCGGCCTTAAAAATAAAAATAAACCATAGAAAGAGTACAAGTTGATGGACGAGGGGAGAGTTGGAGAATTCATTTCACGGCCAGGAAGCACGGACCATTAAACCTGCGCGCGCATCATCTTGAGGAGGGCATCTCCCCCACTAGAGCTCTCCTGATTGATCGGGGAAGAAAGGTTTATATAAAGGAGCTTTGGTGAGATTATATTTGTTCATATCACTGCTATCGAGATTATTTACGTGTTTGATTACTGTAAAGGCTAGTAGCAGCTTTTCTTAACTTAATTCTAGCACAAACGCGACAGGCAATCCTCGAACCATTCATTCACTAACTAGTGAGAGATAATGTTTCAATTTTAACAAAACTGCCTTTTTGTTTCTCCTTAGGAATTGAGCCTAGAGCTATTAGATCATTAGACCAAGTCACAATTATTTTTTTTAATGAATTTAAAACCTAGTATTAGCTTATTCTAAATTTATTATAAGACTAACAAGAACCAAACCTTATAACGCTAATTGCCCAACTAGTAAAAGATACAAGTCCATTGTAACATAGCCACATTTTTGTTTCTATTCAGGAATTTAACTTGGGGCCACTTGTACCAGTGCTCGTACAGTCTAAGGTGCGACTCACACTGGTTTGCAGGTGACGGAGAGGTGAGGGCTCAAGTCCCGAGCTCGGTTTAATGAAAGTGGTTTATTTTTTCCTAAATGATTTCCCAATCTCGCTCTACAAAATACTTTTACATTTCCTCTAAATTCTACCTTACACATTCCTAATACCTGATGTTTATTAAGGCACTGCACCATAAAAATAATCAGAACCATCCTTAACTGTTTTTTTTCTATTTACGAATTTAAGGCTAGCGATAGTTTTTATTAACTTGATTCTAGCACAAACACAGTAGGCAAATCCAAAACAGTTAATTTTACTATTTGTATTTGGTAAACGTGAGCTTAAGAATATTTATTCAACCCACGGTTAACTTTGTACCCGGCTACCCGGGGTACTTAGATTCGTAGACAGACGCTTTATTAGCTCAGCTATGGTTCACTATTGGTGTTGAATGATTTGAAATACGCGTTAATCTTTAGACATTCTCTACGTAAATTACTTGAGAATTTCAACACACACCTCATTGGCCGAATGGTCTAAGGCGTCACTCTCGTCTTAGACTGGCTTGCTGAAGATGGGGAGATCAGGGTTCGAATCTTTGTAGGGTCTACTGAGGGCAGTTTTTTCTAAATAGATTTCCCACTCTTCTTCCACTCAATTCTTTCCTAATTCCTATCCCATTCAAGTAATTATCACATATGCGCGTATAACATGAACAGTAGTAAGACGCGGTGAAGCGTATAACCCGAACGGGTAGTAAGACGCGGTGCTAAATATTATTATTATTATTATTATAAGACGCGGTGATAAAAAAATGTCAACACCTTTCAATGCATATAAATGTTATTACAAAATAAAAGCATGCTAGCAGGAATGGCCGCAAGGATAGTGTGCCTGACTTTACAGATTGGGTAGTCCAACTAACTTCTCTTGGGATAGTTCATTTTTTCAATCATCGCGTCTCACCGCCTTTTTAGGTTGTACGTATATTATCATAATTACTCTAATGGAGTAGGGATGAGGAAGGAAACATTTTAGAGGTAATATTATATTTGCATTTGCGTGGAAGGAGAGTGGGAAACCATTTATGGCGAAAAACACCTCGGTAGACCCGAGCAGGATTTGAACCACGATCTCCACGTCATCATCAGGCCAGTCTAACACGAGAGTCATGCCCTTGACAATTCGGCCACTGAAGCTGGTGGGGAGTTATTGCAAAATTTAGTTTCCCATCCTTTCTTCAGCCAAATATTGCTGTGTTTACTCTAAATTCCCTTCTTAATCTTGTTTTCTTGGATTATATAGTATCAAGTCTATAATCACATCGGCACTAAAGCGTACACAAATAGTACATTCGTTCAGACACTGTCTGGGATCAAACCTTACACCTATAGCTGACCTCCCTATCAACTCTGTCACAGGGATGAGGAAGAACGTATTAGGTCAGAGAGAAATAAATGTCGGCTAGTCCAAATACTACACCGACCATTAACGTTCGAGTTAGGTTGTTTATCGATATAAATCAGCTACAGCAGTTAAAGTGGAAACGACCCCCTTCAACGTTCCCGACGTTAAGTGAGTCAACAGACCCGACCCGGGTCGTAAAAACATTCCAATAAAATGTTGGATCAATGAATGCGTCTGTAACTACTTTTGGAATCTTTCTGAACAAATGTTTTCACGCACTTTAGCGATGATTGTAGCCAAGTATTTATGCACAGTCCAATTTATGTTTATAGGAAGATTCTTATCTGACTGTTAGAAAAGTTACTAGATCTAATTTCACGTAATTCATACGTCAGGTCATGTGATCAGCAGCTGTCGCGTTTGATATATATTATCAATATATATAAAATAACATTAAAATATTGTAAAATGTTATCAATGTTGGTCGCAATAATTATTTTTTTTAAAGTTTATTCCTCCAAAAATCAAACTATACCTATTTTGATTACAGGCAAATTTGATACATGTTTAAAAGTCGCATGACGTAATGTATTAATGCGGGAAAAAATCTAATAATTGCCTTGATTTAAATTGGGTTATTTTTTTAAGTTCCCTTTCCAAGCACCGACGACTTACAGACTAGCTTAACCAGGACAATATGCTTAATACCAAACACCCAGGTTATACACCTAGGTATGTATTAATTGGATAGTTGGATAAACCCGTAGACAAAGAGTAAATATATAGTGGTAGGAATCCCTTGGAGTCAAACCAAGGTCCTCTAGACTCTTTATTGACCACTTATCCATGGGGATGAAAACTTTTTACTTTTTATTGGAACCATGTATTACTACCCGTTCGGGTTATACGCCTATATACCAATTATACTAATGTATTAAGGATGAGTAAGGTTGAATTCAGATGAAGTGTACCCTTATTTGCGTGTAGGGAGAGTGGAAAACTATTTGGGGGGAAAAAACTTCTTCAGTGCACCCGACCAGTATTCGAACCAATATCTCCCCGTCATTGGCAGTCCAGTCTATCGCGAAATTGACGCCTGGACCATGCGACCACCGAAGCGGGAAATGAGACCTGTTAAAATAGTCTCAATAAGTATTGGCTGGACTGTGTAGTATCAAATGATGCAGTGATATTTTTAACAACCGCGTTGTAAAACATTATTTCGGTAATATTTGATATCGCCGCGCCCCTTCCCCTCTTAGATAAGTCAGATGCAGTGGTGTGCCTTGCTAGATTGTGAAGGCACCTAGGAGGAAATATCATTATTACAGCAGTATCATAAACTAGGAAGAAGAAGAATAAAAAGCAAGATGTTCAACAAGTTTCCCAATACAACACAATTTTACAACAGCTGTTTCCTCTATAAAGTTGCTTCCTAAACACGTCTAGTTGCGATTATGGTCTACATTAACGAGTGAGCCATTTCCCCTTCGCAGTTTCACATAAACCTACCCAAGTTACTTGGTGTGATTTGGTATTTAAAACATGTATTATTATTATTATTGTTATTATTACTATACTATTATTATAATTATTATTAATGCTACTAATACTATTAATTATGTGAACAGTAGACCTCGTTTCTTCCATGTTCTTTACGTAATTGCAGTCTTGAGATTTATCTTTGGATTTAAAGCTAAAATATTTCCCATTATAATTTCTCCTTAGATTTGTAGTTGATATTTTTCCTTGGCGATCAAGTTATACATAAATAAAATTAGTACTCTATTCAACCGTACATTATATTAATAGAGAATAACGGTGATTTGTAGAATATATTAGATCTGTGTACTCCTTTTTATTCTTAAAGGTACCAAGCTTAACTTGACGGGATTCACTATGGTGCAACTTAAAAGATAGGGCCATATTGTAACCGGTCATATATATCAATTTTATCAAAAATCAACTAATCTGAGGGTTGTAAAAAGCTACTAGATCTAATTTCACATATTCATACGTCAAGCAATGTTATATGCAGCTGTCACTTTTGATATACAGAGTGTATTGTAACATGCTGGATCCACTTCAGCGGTGGACAGGAGACACAAAAACAATTACATTAGTTAATATAAATATGTGTCCCATTTGACCTTGTTTCCCGAGTTACAGTAATGCTTGTATTCCAGTAATGTGGAGCTGCTTAACTTGATAGGAAGTGCTCAAAATGGCCACTTTCGGCTTGAATACCTGCGGTCGTCGCGTCGCAGAATGCCACATTCTATTTTTTTAAATGCCAGGTGTTTTTTCAGATTCGTTGGTACCCACAATCAGCATTAAAATACTTCGTCAACGTATATAAGAAGGCTGCCTACGAATCCGACAAACACCTTGTATTTTTGACAAGACGACTTTTACAGACTTGCAGTGAGGAGGAAGGTGGCCTTTTTTAGCACGTCTTGTAATGTTAAGTAGCTCTACATGACTGAAGTACAGACAAGACTAAAGCTCGGAAACAAGGTAAAAGGGAACACATGTATATATAAACTTTTTTCATTTTTTTTTGGTGTCTCCTGAGTACCGCTGAAGTGAGTCCTACATGTTACGGTACACCCTGTATATTATCAATACATATAAAATAACACTAATAATATATTATAATGTTAACAATGTTGGCCGCGAAAAATATGTTTGTACTATCTAAAAGGTACTCCTAATATCCATTCGTAAGAAAATCAAGGTATATGCTATTAGAGTAAATAATTATGAACCAATATTTCAGCTCATTGCAAATGGTTGTTATTAACTAGTGCACTCTGAGCCGGTTTTACCTATTTGCAACTAATCTAAGGGACTTAGTTGAGAAAGGTGAATTTTAAGGAAATGTGCGAATATTCACATGGAAAGATGATGGGGAAAACCACATAGTTTTTAATAAACACTGTTAGTTCACCTTGTCAAGAGATTTAAACCCGGCTGTCCCGAATCAAAGTCGTGCATGCCATCACACGTAGACCCTACTGTCCTAAATAGTTTCCCAATCTACTTTCACGCAAATGTGGGTAGATTACCTTCATAATGTTTCCTTCCTCATCCCTACCCCATTAGGGTAATTATCATATATGCTAATAGCCTAAACAGGTAGTAAGACGCGATATTAAAATAGTTTTACTCCTTTTTACACCATTAGTATAAAAAGCGTATAGACCGAACGGGTGGTAAGACGTGAAGCATAGGATAAACAAAACGACTGTTCGTCTCACAGTCCGCTGCTAACATGACTGAAATGTTCATTTATACGCTGGGCACATTTTTATTTCGGCTGGACTAAAGTCAAATGAATTTTTTGTTATACAGTACTTCATTCTGTCACATGTTTTTTGTCAGCTTATTCCCTTACCAATTATGTAAAAACAACACGAAACAATCCCTGTCTCCCTTTGGTAGATCCCGAGCCCTGAGGGACTTGGTTGACAAATGTCATGAGGATATATAGGCCTATACTTTAATACACATACGTGATGCTTGAACCAACTTGAATGTCTCTTTATAAATATTCAACGTATGATCTTGTTGCAAACAATTAGTATCGTAATAAACCCACTTCGGTGGTCGAATAGTCTACATTCTAGCAATAGGTTGTATTTCCGAAGATGGTGAAATTAAGGTTCAAATCCTGGTAGCATTTAGTGAGAGTGGTTTTTCCTGAATGCTCTCCAACTCTCCCTTCACTCATTTAGATATATTTCCTCAAAATTCTACTTTTCTGATATCTACAATATTAGCGTAGTTAGTTGATAAATATGTGTACTAACCTAACGGGTAGTAATAGTAACAAAAAATTAATATAATATAAATTTTAATACTCGTACCAGCTAGGTCTAATGTGGTCCCTAGTGAGGTGGGATAGAACTCGGGTCTCTCAAGTTAAGAATAAGACATGCTAACCGCAAACCAAATACGGTATCTATCGTGTAGCGTGTGCTACTGTGAGCACAGAAGGCCCTATAATTTTAAACAATTCTTTAATCAGATGCTATTTGGTATAGAAAAACAAAAAAATTATTTTCATGAATTATATTAATCCCCTCCATACTGCAAAAAAAAAAAAAAAAAGTGAAAGATTTAAAGTAAAAGAGGATTTATTAAAAAAATTATACTCCTCACAACAACCCTTAAATCATGAACATTAACTATTATTTTTTAATTGCTTGACTTTTTTTTTTTCATTTATTTATTCAAGGTATTTAACATGCACTTTCTGAACCGATTGATTATATCAGCACACGGTTTATAAACTAACCTAGATTTTATGCAGACACAACATCCAGCCCCCGGCAGTTAATTCATCACTGTGAAAGGATAAACCCACATTTCACTAACGATACATTTTTGGGCCTTGCCAGGAATCGAACCCGAGAACCTTAACTCAATAGAAAGACACGCTACCGACTGAGCTAATGTGTCGGGCGATTATTTGTTAGGAATTTGTATGTGCTTTTTGTTAACCATTAATCTAACAATGCCTCCTGGTCTTAAAAAAAATAATGTTTAAAAAACTTCAAGCGACGACGGAATATGTTATCATCGAGTGTTCCAGGGGTGCGTTCTTCGCCACGTCTTAAAAAAAACCGTGCGTGGAATAACAGTAGGTATGCCAAATAAGGTAGAAGCTGAGAAGAACAAGCTTCCTGTCAGGAAGAAATACTGACACGTTAACACTTGTAGTACTTCCTGTCTTGTGTTTGCGAAGAGGCATCCTGGGTAAACTTAGCTTGTGTCGGGGTACCGCGAAATTATATAACACATCTGGGAGAAATCACGTCTTTACTCTCTGCCAGGAAGGAGATGTGAGGGCGAATGGTAATTTATAATATCTGCATCGTAATGATGATATCTGCATGGAGATTTCGCAAGAAAAGCGCGTTCGGTTATGGTTATACCAGTTCTGTGAAATGTAGGCCTCGCTCTCTCCGTGTTCTTCTCGTTAATACAGCCTTAAAATTCTCTTTGGTTTTCAAGTTGAAATATCTCATAGCATTTCTCCTTGGATTTGAATTTGATATTTTTCCTTGTTGATCAAGTTACACATAATACAAATTAATATAATATTTAATAGTAGATTATATTAATTGAAAATAACCATTTTTCACGTGGTCTTTATAATCACTTTAGATTAGCTACTAAACGAAAAACCATCTGAGAGACCGCCATTTTGTAGCGGATAGCCAGATTGAAAGACTATTTAGCCTATATATTATGTTTTTCAGCCTAAATTCAAAGAATGTCCCAAGCCAATTTAGTTATATTGGCCCTCACATATGACAGTTATAGCGGAGCAAAGATACAAACATACGGATGAAATGCCAAATGGTGAAGATAAAACATAGCCTTGTTTCGCCCGGTCAATCAGCGGATAGCCTACAGTATAATTTTCATAAAAACAGCCTTATCCGACAACCATAAAAGTTACTAGATCTACTTTCACGTACTAATTATTTCGTCAAGTCATGTTATCTGCAGCTGTCCGGACCTTATGATAAACCAGCATACAGAAAGGCCAGATTTTGATTTTTATAATCGTTGAGAAAACACAACATTTTCGAAAGTAATATTTGGGAATTGGGCATAATTTAGAGAATTCTGGCATGCGAGGTTGGATGGTGTATCAAATATACACCTACCTCTTTTTCAACATGGATACATTCCTAAAAATGGTTGAGTTTGCACACACGTATGTTAACCGCTGTTTTCTCACATGAAATGAAACAAAACACCAGAAGGATCAAACATCACAGCCACACGGACGACACCGTAATTACAATAATGTTCAACTTGTGTGTTGATATTCATTGACATTTCGCTTTAATAACAATCCTGTATTGTATACCTGACAGCATAACAGCCCTCCAGATGGCTGTGATATCTGATAGCTCGCGACACTAGCTGATGCTTCCACACGTCTATCACAGACTCGGCTTTAAATAATGAGTGAATAATGGCCTTGAGCATGGGAAGAATAATGTTACCTCGGTTACCGTGTCCAGCTGTCGTTTTTCAACTGATTTAATTTAATTTAATTGTGGTCTCCTCCACACGGACCGTGCCGTAATTACAATCATTTGCAACCCTTGTATTAATTATTCATTGTTTTAATGAAGTCAGTTATAAATAACAGCATGTATATAAAATACATAATCGATTTCACAATGTAGCACAGTTTAAATTAAAAATAGCTCGAATGATTATTTTTTTTCCTCTCCCTTCTACTCCCCTCGCCTTTGATCGTGATTTTGATCACTTTGTGTAAAAACTTCTTTTAAAGATCGTTTCTCACTTAAACGGGTTTTCTCTGTCATTAAACTCCTCTTAAGTGCATTTGAAGGCCATGCTGTTTCTAATTAAGGCAGCTGTTTTGGAACTATTTACTCCCTCCCTCCCTTTTGAAGCCAACATACATAAAAACAAAAGCCGGCAGGTGCTTTGAAAGTAATTATGATGGCATCTTCTCGGCGCCTCTGAATAAAAACAACAAGGTCTACCTACATCCGTCCCTTCTTCTCAGGACTGTCCTCCCAGCTCCAGATTGATTTAACTCTTCGTTTTGGTCGAGAACGCGACATTTGCTAAAGATGTGTAGCTCGAGAACGAATAGTAATCAAATTTAACGATTTCTACAAGTGAATCAGTCGGTCACTCTTTTCAAAGTGATCTAATTTGAGCTGAAATAAAAGGTGACGCAACAGTAAGCTATCGTGATTCTTCAGTCGATCTTGGTCACAGAAACAAAGTGAGGATTAAAATTTTAAAAATTTAAGCCGAAGATTTTCTTATGAGCAAGTATATATTAGCAGGCTTGTTTTGGTTGAAATGAAGTTCATCGTTTGACATTCCTCTTGTTTAGCAAAACTAAATACTGATTTTTGCTGTTGTAGGAATGGATATCCTACTATAGCAGGATTTTGGGATGAAAAGAGGCATTTCAAACTCCCATTTCTACAGAAATTGAATTATACCTACCATTCCTCCCCTCCTTCTACTAACTCACAGCTCCATTGGCCCTATATCTACAATTATATAATAATATCACTGGCATTGGTGTATGAACTGACGAATGACTGAACTATAGGCTGTAAGTCGCAACCGACTGACTAATTGTGACCGAATGAATAAACTGTAGGTTGCGACCAATTAAACTACAGGGTGTATTTCACGACTACCTGAACTACAAACGGAAATTAACGATGGACTGAAATACAGGCCGTAGTTTTCGATTAATTTATTTGCAGACTGAAGTTTGCGACCAACTGAACTACAGGCTGTAGATCGTGACCAACCTAACTTCAAGCTGTAGATTGCGACCAACTGATCTACAAGCTGTAGATTGTGACCAAGTGAACTACAGGCTGTAGTTTGCGACACTACAAGCTGTAGTTCACAAACTTAGTGACTGTAGTTCACGACTGACTGAACTACAATCTGAAGTTCGCGACCAACTGAGCTACGGGCTGTAGGTCATGAACGAGTGAACTATGTAAATAAATCTAGATAAATGAACTTCTCATTTCAGCGAACTGATTCACTTTGAATTTGTCCGTCTCTAGCAAGTTTCGTTTCATCCTCCTCCCGTTTTTCGAGCAATACACCCCTATGTTTACAATTACTTGGAGAGGCGGCTAGCTTTAAATATATAGGTACATTTAAAGCGGCTAGTTTCCCAGAACTGACAGTGCTCCCAACAATAATAATAATGAGATTCTAATTACATGGCCCACTAAAACAATCAACAACATTCTGAAGCTCGCACGTACAACTGAAATTAGAGTTGTCGGGAGAACTGAAACGAGTTCTTGTAGACCATTGTTTCCCAAACTTTCGCCATTCACGTACCCATTTCCGAGCCATGGACTAACAAACGTACCCCTTCTAGTTCTTCATAAAAAAAAATGAAAGCCATACCAGGTGTATTGTAAACATTAGACGTTCATTTCAAACTTCAATAAAGTCCTAGTTAAAAGCAAAATAAAGTCGTGACAGAGGGAAAGAAAGGTTTATAAAAACCGATGACATCCCGTCAAAATCAGTGTTCATTTGTTTATCATATTAACTATCAACACTTTTTTTATTGTTAGTAAAACTCATTGGGGCTTGCCGTATCACCCCGAAATTCTTCGTGTACGCATACCACAGGTCGACCCCGGTGGTCTTGGCCTAAAGTGTTCGCCTCAGGACCCGATATTTGTGGGTTCAAACCCGGTCGGGGTGGACAGATTTTTCTTGGGTGATAAAAATCCGTAGCACAACTTCCTTCGGAGGGTAAGTAAAGCCGTCAGTCCCATGTCGATTGTGGCATATAAAAGAACCCTGGAAGGTATGTAAAAATACATTTCCCGGCAAAATTGGTAGGCCCTTTCTTTCTCGCTAATAGAAATTCTCGTGTGCTGATATATCAGTCGGTTCAGAAAGTGCATGTTAAATACCTTTTAAAAAAAATTAAAGAATAGATACGTAAGCCTACCTCAGTTTGAGAAACTCTCTTGTAGATTAAAAGAGTCACGAACAACGTTTTAAACATTTCTTTTGTGGGTAACATTGCGTTTTACTATCCGTCCAAACTATACGCACATTTTTTCTAGTGAAGTAGGGGTGAGGAGAGTATAATTTCAATGAAATGTACACGCACTTGCGTGGAAAGAGAGCAAGGTAAACCACTTAGGAAAATGTCTTCCCAGTACAGCCGGTCAAGATCTAAACCCTGACCTTCCCCATCACCGGTAATCCAGTTTATTGTGAGAGTGACTCCTTAGGCCATACGATCACCGATACGGCTAGTTTTAATATAATTTTATGTGCTACATTTAGCTCAATAATTAACGAGATATTAAAAACCAATTATTACCACAACCCGCACTCGTGGAAACGTGGACAAAGGGCGTCAATCTTGTCTTGGTTTGTTTGTTTGTAACGGGAAGGAAGTGGCTCGAAGCCCGTCCAGGTCCATTAAATTTTGTTTTTCCTAAATTGATTGTCTCTCACTCGTCATCCACGTAAATGTGGGTATACTTCTTAAACATTTTATAATCCTAATTTTTATCATATTAGTTTAACTATGCGGATAACCCAGAGGCATATTAAGACTCAGATACCCGCCTCGGTGGCGTAGTTGGCTAACGCGCTAGTCGTGTTGAGCGGACAAAAGTTTTAACTTGCACTTCATAAATACCTGATTATGTCAGCCCACAATCACATTCTAGGAACGGACAAAAGTTTTAACTTGCACTTCATAAATATCTGATTATGTCAGCCCACAATCACATTCTAGGAACGGACAAAAGTTTTAACTTGCACTTCCTAAATACCTGATTATGTCAGCCCACAATCACATTCTAGGAACGGACAAAAGTTTTAACTTGCACTTCCTAAATACCTGATTATGTCAGCCCACAATCACATTCTAGGAACGGACAAAAGTTTTAACTTGCACTTCCTAAATATCTGATTATGTCAGCCCACAATCACATTCTAGGAACGGACAAAAGTTTTAACTTGCACTTCATAAATACCTGATTATGTCAGCCCACAATCACATTCTAGGAACGGACAACCGTCTCAGCTTGCACTTCATAAATACCTGATTATGTCAGCCCACAATCACACTCTAGAAACAGACAATCCTCTTAACTCGGAAACAAATTCCTCTTATTCGCTAAAGGTTCCTTTGAATCGAGCCTGGTAACTCTAGGTTTGGTAGTACACCTCCTCTATAATAGGCCATGATTGCGAGTGATGTGTGAGTACATAATTCAAGTTTTATACATACATTGAGGAGATTCGAACACATGGTATGCGGTGACAAGGGCGGTGCATTATGGGTCATGAAAATGAACACACATCTTAATAAATACGTTACTAAATAAAGTAAACAAGCGTCTGTGCGTGGTGGGTAAGAGAAAGTTACTTTGTGTAAGCACTCACCAGTTCTGTCGTCTGTGTCGCCCAGCCCCGGCGCGGACAGTGTGGAGCCGCTGTCACTGAAGGCGCTGTCGTCCTTGTCCCCGGCGTCGAGACGCAACAGGGGGACGCGGAGGCTGTGACGTAACGGCGACATGCGCAGCAGGCGTGGGGCGGAGCCGCCCTCCAGCTCCGACAATGCCGACCGGCCGGCGTCCCCAGGACGGAACAGGACCATCGCGGCGGCGTTTGGGTCCGACAGCGACGGACTAGGCCACAAGGGGAGTAAAAAAAAAGGACGCTTCTTTGAAGTTGTGTTTGGTACTTTATGACGACACGAATGTCGGCATGGTGACGTAACTTGACCTACTTATTTTTTTATAGAGATCTGTTTTTGTTGTCAACATGAAAACAAACTTTATGACAACAAATTAAAAAAATTCCCCCGTCAGGTATACTCAGCTTATTGATACGTGACGCAAATATGTAAAGACTTATTTAACGAATTCTCCAATGCAAAATGAATAAAAATGTTTTACTCGAAACACTCACGTCAAAAGTTTTCTTTCGTAAGTTATTAAAAACTTGATGAGATATCACAAAATATATTTTCGGTGCAGTCTGCTCACTCCACAGCGGGTAACTTAAACCTCGAAACTTTTTTTTTTGCCAAGAATCTTGCGTTTTTCCGTCTGCAAAGACGACCACCCCGTCTTCTGTCACTGCGAAACTGTTATACAGATGAAATCTACGAACTACCACTGCTCTCGTTAAAACTCAACGGGCCGTGTCGTTCAAGGAACAGTTTATAACCGGCGGATCCCGTTTCTACCTGTGCACTCGAAGATGACGGATGCGCCTTTATCTCGAGGTTTGGCGCGCTTTGCCGATAGCGAAAGATCGTGTGTTGTGTCAATGAGGTTAGGTGGGACACAGTGGCACTTTCCCTTCTCCGCCACACACACGGGGTTTGGTAGTTCGGTCAACTTCCCGGCCGAGCGCAGCTGTAGCTCAGAGTGGGGACCTGAAACAGGGGCAAGGCCAAGGTGTAGAGACTTTTGTGTCAAAGGGGCCTCTCAGCGTTCGCAGGTCGATGACAATGACATTATTAGAAAATTAACATTTCACTCTACAAGTTTTTTATTAGTTTTTTTAGCACCGCGTATTATTACCCTTTCGGGATATACGCTTATACTTAATTACGTTGGTGGTTTTAAGGATTAGGAAGGTTAAATTTAGAGAAAGTGTGTCTACCCGCATTTGCATGGAAGTAAAGTGGAAGACCATTTTGGAAAAACCACCCTCAGTACACCCAACAGAGATTCGAACCTCGATCTCCCCGTCATTAGCAGTCTAGCATACCACAAGAGTAGGAATCGAACAATTACCTCCAGAGCTAGAGTAAATCACAAATTGTATATCTAATTATGTTGATTGGAATGGCTGATAAGGTGTGGTGTAGGGAACGCGAGTTAAGGGCAGCGGTTTTGCAGATTTTGTATAAAAACTTTTTTTTGTCACAATAAATCAAATATTTCTCCAGTAGAAGCATAGATTTTAATTTTCTTCACATGGCTATATCAGCAGTCTTTAAATATCTGTCAAGGGTGTTCTGGCATTTAATGACAACTTTTTCTCTTAATTTAAAAAGTTTATCATCTAAAAGATATTCAAGAATTGTTGAGGTAACCATGTGAAGCAAATTAAACTATGTGTTTTTAATGGAAAATAATTTATTTGATTTAGTTTGACCAAAAAAAGTTTTGATATAAAATTTGCAAAATATCGCACTAAACTCGCATTCCCTAAATTTCCACCTTAATATCAATATATATATATATATAATATATATATATATATATATATATATATATATATATATATATAATAGGATCTCAGAGCGACTTTGTTGCTCTTATGCAATGCGCTTGATGACCCAACCTAGCATAGTCTGTATACCTTGCGTCCTAGATACCTTAACTGATAGCTTAACGGCTCAGCAAAGTATTTATATTGGTTCCTGGTAGCTTAACCTAATCACTCTTTGACTCAATTGTGTCTGTATTTTAGTTTCTAACAACTTCCTCTGACCATTATACTACTCAACCTGATACAGTCTCTATACTCTGGTTGGTATTAGTTTCACCTCACTATTCGACTCGACCTTATAGTAATTATAGTCACTATCCCTTGGTCCCTAGCAGCTTCACCTGCTCGCAACACGCGATTTGAACACTAAACACTAACTACATGTTGCCATAACACACGTATAATGAGCGGCTTACAGGAAACACCGCGCACTTTTTACTATCAAAAATAATGCATCGAGGTTTGGTTGCGGAATCTTAAATACATCTGTCTGATATGGCTACAGCTGCGCAGTTGTATTTCCCTTGATTCACTCGGATCCTTCCTCTTAGCCGAGTAGGCAAGGAGATTGGCTACAGACCTAAGAGGACATTGGTTTAATCTCCGGCAGTACAGTATCTATGGCTAATTTTTTTTTTGTGTGTGTGAATGGGCTCAATCTTTTATTTAGACCCTATAGAGTTGGCTATCAAGTGATGCCACCATAATTTAAGTTAGCTTGTAAGTTGTGTTCATTTTTAGCATTGTGTTTATAAAATGAACATTAATACACTAAATAATAATAAAGGGTAGTTAGTTCATTGGTTGTAGCTATCTGAAGGGTGGGATTAGCTTTAGTTAATATATAAGATCTCTTCTAAGAGAACCAAGCTCGAATCTAATTTTGACATTGAGCAAATTTACTGTTGCAAGGTTTAAAACTGTTACCCTAAACTTATAGAATAGAAAAAATATTTGTCACCGGTTTTACGCATATGGGGTATAGATGAGGAGGGAAGCATTTTAGAGGTAATCTATCCGCATTTGCGTGGAAGGATAGTGGGAAATAATTAAGGAAAAATCACCCTCATTAGACCCGATCGGGATTTAAGCCCCGATCTCCCCGTCATCAGAAGACCAGTTTGACACGAGAATTACGCCTTAGGAGCTTAGACCATTTGGCCAATGAAGTGGGCTGGAGAGAAATTGTTAGCATTTGTCGAGATAAAATGCAACCAAATTAATATGATTGCCACCGGTGGTCACATGGTTTACGATGGCAAACTCTCCCTGGCCATATTCAGGGGAAAGGGGAAGGGGAGTGTTTTAGGGGCTCGAACATCCCCCCCCCCCCAACCCTAAAAGTATTATTTGTTTGGGGTATTTAAAATGCACTTTCTGGACAGACTTATTGTATCAATAATACTTAAGATACAACCTAACTTAATTCTAGAACAGACACAACCCTCAGCTACCTGGCCGTTAATTTATTACTGTGAAAAAGGAAACCTCAATTTCGCCAAGGATACTTTTTTAACCATGCCATAAATCGAACCCAGGACCCGATATATATATATATATTTATAGCAATAACTATTAATTCAATTACTAAATAATAAGATGACAAATAAGTTTAATATAACCCACCTCGGTGGCAGCTTGGTATAACGTGCTACTCTCGCAATAGACTAGACTGCCGATGATGGGAAGATCGAAGTTCATATCTTGGTCGGGTGTACGGAGGATGGTTATTCAAAATGGTTATCCACTTCCCTTCCACGTGAATGTGCGTACACTTCCTATAAATATAACCCTCTCATCCTTAAAACCATTATCATATTTAGTATATAGGCCTAAGTGTATAGCCCAAACGGGTGGTTAAGAGGCGGTGCTAAAAAAAAGATCGACTATAGAATATTAAAATATCTAAACGTACACTAATTTTTTTTCATTTTTTAAACTAATAATAATAGCTGCTCCACCCCACGTAACTTAGGTAGGAAATTCACAATTCAGATCGAACCATATGTCACGTCGTGGTGTTGTTTTATGTATTCAACTTTAGAAAATAGTGGAATTGAGACCAGTGAAAACAACTTTACCACATTTGTAAAAAAATACAACAAAATAGTTAGTATTTTAAAATGAGAAAAATATTTCATGGATACCAATTTCGATGTTGTCAACCAAAAAAAAATTGCACTACCACACCAAAATAATCATTTAAAAAATTTTTTTTTCATCGATCCCAATTTAGCTTTTGTCGAGTAAAGAAACTAAAAACCTACACTGCGATACTATTTCTGGTTCAAGCGTAATCGTGTATTTAATATCCCTGCTAATAGGCCGTGAGTTGGGCCTTTTTACTAAAAAAAAAATCGTTACTTTCTTAATTGTTTTAGATAATCCATTTTTCCTAGGGATTCATTGAAATCACCAGAAACGAGAGTAAAAGTATACGTTCATGCGATCTCACATCAAAATGACTCTTGAGCCTTTTCTATTTATCTCGTCATAGCTCTCGCTAAGAACTATTACGGATTCGGCATTGCACTGCTAATGGATAAAACGATAATTGGTTGCATAAATATTGGAAATGAATCTGCTGTGTTTTATTGATTTTTACTCCTCAATTATAAAAATCGATGACTACACTAGGTTAAAAATGAATCACTTCCCCAACTCCCAAATTTTATTAATAATTGGTCACTTTGTCAAAACAACGTTAATATTTTCACTTTTACTACGTGGACAAACAATTTTCACTTACTCATATAAATAAAGTATTGTAATCGTGATATATATTTTTAAGCCTCCGAACTAAAAAAAAATGGCCTTTTTTTCATTGCTATCTTCTCCCCAAAACCCCCTTCAGGAATTGTAATTACTTGGGGAACTGGCTAAGGCTAAAAAATTATTTCAGGTACCACCTTAGTGTAGAACCGAGGTGTCCTAATGCTATGTCTGGAATCTCTAGCCCCTCGGTCAAGGGAATTAATGAGCTTTAGCATCTATATATAATATCTAAACCTTAAAGGATCTATATTTGACGATTTAAACTTAAGCGATTAATAAATCCTTCGTGATTCCAGTGTGTGGCCGATAAACTTTCCCGTCAGGTGAATCCCTCAGTCGGAAGATCTTTCCTAATCGAGGGACTGGCCCATAACTTGTACGAGTTCTGTCTGGATAAATAAATGAAGGAGTCAGTAAAAAAAAACCGCCTGACGTGTCAGTGTCACACATGTGAGAAGAAGGAACACAGAAATAACGCTCCTGACCTGATGAACTGTGCCTGTTTTTTATTGTTTTTTTTACGTCTCGAGGAACCGGTGCCGGATGTGATACACTTCCCGAAAAACCAGTAGCGCAACATTGGCAGTGACATTTCCCACATTCTAGGGCATCGTCTTAAATCTTTGTCCCTCTGGCTCCAGATAAACATAATTTACTATACTTTCTTCGTGGAGTTGTGCAATTAATTGTAGATGACTAGCGAGGCTTAAGATGATGGAAATGATGTTAGTTACGGATATAGCCGCATCAAACAACATATTGGTAAATTTGAAAAATGACAACTGGACACGAGCTTGATTCCCGTATCCAGGTGTCTTTTTTTTTAATTTACTTTCTTTTTTTAAATATACTTTCTTCACCCCCTCATACTGGATGATATTAGGGTGTGAATTACACCGTTGAAGAGCCATCCAGGACAATGATGCACCCAGGGGTTGGGGCATAGGGGTGTGGTGAGGGGAGCATGTGGGGCTTTTCTCCTTTAAACCCCACTCCCAATTTTGTTTATATAAAACCGTAAATCAAGTGAACTAAAACAACACTTTCACCCCTAAAATTTGAAAACATTAATACTTCCTTATCTATTGTTGAAACAAAAAAAGAAAAGGAAAAAAATTCCCGATAGGCCCTATATTTTGATTTCTTTGAAAGTGAATAGGCACCAAACACATTTTAGGCCTATTTATTAGTAGACAGTTTCTTGAAAATAGTTCTGGTCTTCGAAATAAAACTGATTTTTAAATATTTTATTTTATTTTAATCAACATTTTTCATGATTCAAAAAGTAGTGTATAAATTTAGCATTCTTGGGGTAATTTTCATCTGAGCTACCAACTATAACGCCTAGAATAAATTTACAGCACTTACGTTATTTAAATTTCTGCCCTAAGTCACCACAAAAAAAAACCTTCGGATAGTTTATAGAGAAATTTAATATTCACACATGCGCTTGCTATCCGGTGGATAGGGGTGTGTGCTCCCAATTTACCTTACCCTCCTCTCAAAAGAAAATATGGCAATGGCCTTGATTGCATCCCCTCGCGCCCTCCCTCTTCCCTCAAAAGTAATTTCTAAGGGCATCACATGGTAAGGCTATCCACTTATTTAGTAAGAGCGTAGAGTTTCAGAGGAATTGTGCCCATATTTCTTGGAGAGAGAGGGAAAAACCATTGAGGAAAATAAACACTTCAGAACACCCATCCGGTATTCCAACTCCCGCCCTCTCCCGTTTTCGCCAAACTATATGGGCGCACTCAAATTGTGGAATAAAGTATACCTGTTAGCCGGTGCGCACGAATTGCGGAACAACCTGTAATCCCATTCAACTCCTAGCCTAACCTAACCTAACCTAACATAACCTATCCTAACTTAACCTAACCTCCATGTTCCATTTTGAACAAAGTCATTATGAATTTAATTTTTGGTTCCGCAGTTCATGTAAGGGTGCTACACCGAGCTCGGATGTGTTGTTCCGCAATTAATGTGCACCCGTATTAGTTGTCCTGCAATTCGTGTGCACCGAACCAGAAAATACAAGAGTGATGTCTTTCTCCATGTATCCACCAAAGTGGGTTGATACAACCCCGTGTTTACTCCAGTTGAGTTAAAATAAGATGTACATTTACCGATTCTTAAAATAGGTCATCCGCTATCTTCCGTCGTCATTCGCAAAGAAGACTTGATTTAAAAAAAAAAAGTTTTCCTGGTGAACTAGTTCAGGTGTCGGTTGTCGGTTGTCAACTTATCGCTCAGGGTAATGGAGCCCATGTAAAGCACTCAACGTAACTATCAGCACTAAGAAAGTCGGGAAAGTTTTCGAATTAACTTTAGTGGTTAGAAATGGAACTGATAACAAATCTATTCCCACGCACCTTTAACTGTGCGTTTCTTTAATTATTTGAGAGTCTTTCTTCTCACCAATGTACTCTAATAAATTAAAGATGGAAAACATATAATTATAAACGACAATGACGTGATTTGAACTCACCCTATTATTTTTTTGCACACGACATAGTAAAATACTTCTCCAATTGACTTTTGAATTAATTAATTAATAATTAATATGTTAATACAACCTTCTGTGTTTTTTGTGGACGAAATTAATTAATTGATAGCTAATTTGTCAACACGACCTTCTGTATTTTTTTGTGGACGACCTCTTGGGAAGTTTATAACTTGCTTCTAAATATACTTTTTTATCTTGTTAGCTAACATGTAGGGTCTACTAATTTTTTTTAGCACACCGTCTTACTATTCATTCGGGCTATACGCCTATATACTACTTACACTAATGTTTGGGATTATGAAGGTTTAAATTAGGAGAGATGCACCCGCATTTGCGTGAATGAAGAGTGTAAAACCATCGAGGAAAAAACCTCTGTGTGACTGACCGGGATCGAACCCTGATCTCTCCGTCTTCGGCAGTCTAGTGTGACATGAGAGTAGCGCGTTAGACCATGCAGCCACCGAGGTGGGTCCTACTATCTTAATCACAGGCTTATTCCAGCACACGACTTACAAACTTTCTTAACCTTTAACATTGTACGTCACTAAACTCTAAAAACCTATACTCAAAATTGTAGTACCTGTCCATCAAACTAAGATTTACGGACTTGTATTGGGGCCAACCTTAAATTACCTAAGTTTTGATGTTGTGGTTTTCGATACCTCACCTTCCTCTCACGTAAGAGATCGTAAGATTTTCCGTCATCCTCTAGCTAAAGTAATTGTTTTTTTACGATTTTGTACATTATATTATTTTTAAATATAAACATTGGTAGTAAAGTGAATGATATGAAATTTTACAATACTTTAATTGCGGTAAAATTAGGTATAACTAAGTATAGCTAAATAAAATATAAGTGAGATTTTATCATTAATATATTTATTTTCTGACAATTTTTTTTTTTTTTTAGATTTTTGTCTTACAATAAACGTGATTAAAAACCTCTTTGGATTCTGACCCTTCACCCTTACGTAAGCAAGTACGGCTACTTAGTAGTAGAATTTTGCTAGGAAGAAACTTCTAGAAAATACAAACAATTTTTTTCGGTCAACTTTGATAACATTTTATTATATTATTAGTATTATTTTATAGGTTTTGATAATATATATCAAAAGTGACAACTGTAGATCACATGACCTCCTGTTTGAATATGTGAATGTAGACTAGTAACTTTCTAGCTGACAGAAAAGGCCTTTCTTACGAGAATGGGTCTGTATTCGATTAATTTAACCGCCTAGCCCCGGAAGCGGACCCCAGTCGATGAATTAGCGAAATTTACACAAGCTCAGATAGGGGACAAAATGAAGGCGCGATCAATCAATAAACTGACTCACCATGTAGACCAGGGTTCAAGACACTGCTGGACACACAGGTGGTACATAGTTCCATAATGCTATTTCTCACTATCTCGTTAGAATGACTAACATTTATTCCCATAGATCGATGATTTTCAACCTAGGGTATGCGACGTATTTACTATAGAGGTAGGTAAGCGAAAATTATTTTGCAATGGCGGATTCTTTTTACACCAAGCCAAACTAGTTTGAAACTGATTTGAAAAAATTTGAAATAGCTTGTAATTTAATTCAAATATGAAGTTCTCACTCCTATGTGTGTTTTTTTACCTTTTTATGCCTAAGCGGCAAATACATTTTTTCTGTCATGTGAAATTTGTGAAATTTTTTACTGAGCTAAAATATGTGTGTTGATTTTTTGGAATTTAAAAAAAATAAAAAAGCACATTTTTAATCTAAGCTAAGTAATTAGTTGACCCGCCATGGTGGTGGAGTTAGCTTACGCGCTAGTTTTGTGTTGAGCTAGACTGCCGAGGACGAGGAGATCGAGGTTCAAATCTTGCACGGGTGAACTGGGGGTGGTTTTTCCTAAATGATTTTCCACTATCCCTCCACGCAAATGCTGGTTCACTTCCTCTTTATTCAACCTTTACAAATCATAACTCACTAGCGTAATTAATACTTAAGCGTACAACCCAAACGGGTAGTAAGACGCAGTGCTACGTATTATTTAAGTAATTCGTTTTAAAAAACTCTTGTATGCTATTTTAAGGCAGAGTCTGTGAGGGACGTGTGAAAATCTACAAATACATGCGTGTGATCACAGAGACTACTTTAAAATATGAGTGAAGAATGACCCTGGGTACGGGATGACTCCCGGATAGCTCAGTGGCCAGGGCATTGGCGCACTAAGTCAAAGGTCCCGGGGTAGATTCCCGTGTCCAGGTGTCATTTTTCAATTTAAAGAATAACATATGAAGAGGCTCAACTTCTAAGGAAACACACCAGCATCCGTTTGACGAAAGGATGGATAAAAATTCAAACCGCCTGTAGTACACTTGGTCGGTGTTGAACCTCGGTCTCACGAGCTGAAGTCGAGAATGCGGGTCACTGAAAGTACCGGGGCTTGGACAGTGTGGTTAGCGCGAGTTTTAATACTGGAAACCAACAACAAAATCAGGAAGATTTCAAAATCATGCTTAATATTAGAGCTGGGCCGATCATCTATTTGGCCGATTAGTCCGATGCCGATCATTTGTTGCCGATTAGGCCGATTACCGATGCCGATTATTTTTGTTTTCAATTTTAATAATTTTAAAAACTGTTTCCATTTAAAACAAAATGTGCGTATGTGCGAGATTATTACATCCAATGTTTCATTTTTTGGGCATCTTTGACAAATCGAAATAAAACAACACCAATCTGCTAATATTTTATTTTATGATTATTAGATTTGTTACTTGTGAGTATTTTTATTTCTAATAACGTGCATAAATTGGAAAAATACCTATGGTAAATATATTTATTTTGATATTTTTGTTTGGAATGTTGGATGTGCTGTTTATTTCAAACCTAAGTCGCTAAGAACAAGCTAATTATTCCAAGATCACATACGAGAGAGCAGAGATAAAATATTATTTTTTAAGACTTAAAATATACCTACACATTTTCAATAATCGGCATAAATAATCGGAGATTCAAACACCGATCATCGGAATCGCGGGTTATGCGATAATCGGCCGATGATCGGATTAATAATCGGCATCGGCCCAGCCCTAACTTAATATGTCGATCATACAGGTGATTAATTGTGTGTATAACAGAGTTCAGTGTGGATGTGAATATCCGCTATAATACGAGTACTAGCAAGACGGATAACAATCGTATGCAAACGCGGATCGCGGGTAAAATTGCAGATAGATTTTCAAACCAATCTTTTTTTTTTTTTAATCTTAAAAGCATTTCAAAACCAATCAAAAAAAAAAGTGTAGTTAAATAATTTGTTTACTTAGAGCTTTGTGTACAAACCTACTGTGGAATATAAATGTTCAAACAAAATAAATATACTGCAGAATGTTTTAATTCATCTGGCACTATCGCTGATATGTTCGAATAATCGGGGGGGGGGGGGGGGGGAAATATGTATAGATTATATTTCATTTAAATTATGCTGGTTAAAGTGCACCTGACCGAGATTCGAATCTCGATCTTCCCGTCATCGCCAGTCTAGTCTACTGTGAGAGTAGCGCCTTAGACATTGCGACCACCGAAGTGGGTATATAGTGTGTTTAAAACTAATTTACTGGCTGTCGAGTGGGAGCTATAGTAATAATAAAATGCCAGTAATATTTTGAAAATAATCTATTAAATTTAATTTGCAAGTCATTCAGAGTTAATTAATAATGTAATCAACTCAGGGCTGAAGAACCCATGGTACTCGTGCTCAATGTGACTTTTTTGCAAGTGCTTTATTCACTGCTGTCCAAAGTACAAGTAATGGTCTACGACTCTAGATTTCTAAACTAGCTATCAGCCCTTTTGTATTTTGTGAAGTATTGATCAAAAATAGCATTCCATTTCTAAAACTTTACTATCTATACCGTAACATTTTTTTCAGAAACAAAGTCAAAAAAGGTTTCTTAAAACGTTTTAATTATTGGGCTCTTTATATCTGTAAAAAAATTACATTAAAACAAAAAAAATTTTTATACAATATTATCATTATAATTAATAACAATAATTCAAATTATGAAAGACTCCAAACTTCCATGGGCACGCGAAATAATTTCTCCGAAAATGATCGAAATATTAAGCACGCTCTCTCAAAAAGTTTTTCCAGGCCTGCACTACAATCTAATTTTAGTAGGAAGAGACTCATTTGCCGTATGGACAAGTTATATATAATTCCACGTATTCATACGTGAAGTCATGTGCTTTGAAGCTGTCACTGTTGAGAGATATCATTAACACCATTAAAATAACACTATTAATACAATAAAATGTTATCAATATTGACCGTAAAATAATACATATGTATTTTCTAAAAAAGGCACTTTCTATGAAAATTGTACTGTAGTTCATGCAGAATATGCACTTACATCAGTGAGAGAGCCTTCTAGACGTCTTGGCTCTACAATGAACGACAGACACGCCCCCCCTTGGAAGCGCTCATGGCAAGAAACGCACTCGACAACAACTCTCAACTAACCTCGAGAAAGAGAAGCAAATAGACAAGAGTCTTTCCTTGACAAGCTCACTATCACAACTACATCCACTTCCATTCATCCCAGAAGCGCCTGTACTAGGGAAACCCAACAGGGACTTGCTTTTCGGAGGGGAAGGGGACGCATTCCTCCCCCTTCTTCTCTACATCAATCCCCCCCTCTCTCTCTCAGCCTCCTGAATCACCTACTGGGTCTCTCTTCTGGACCACTACAGTTCAAGATGTACAGAAGAATCACAAGAAGGCGTGTTTTTTTTTTGTTTTTTTCATTCAAATGTTATCTCTGACTAGTGATGAGGATTTTCCGACCCACTTCGGTGGCTCATGGTATGAGGCGTCACTCTTGCAATAGATTAGACTGTCGATGACGGAGAGATCGGGGTTTGAATCTCGGTTGAGTGTACTTTTTTTTTAAACGTATAGCATTACTGAGCGGGAGTGAATGACATCCAGTTCGGTCGCCTGTTTGTAGACTATTCGCCGCTCTGGTGACACAGAGCGTTGCCCAGGGTACACTTATGGAGGTTGTCTGAATGAGATGATGTGATAGTGAATATGGAGGTGTGGGAGTCTTAAACCTAACTTAAGCCTTACTTACCAACCCCTGGTGACCAATGGGATAATTCCCCTTAAGAGAAAAGTACCCAAGGTACCAGTCAGGAATCGAACCCGGGACCCCTAGGTTCGTATCCAGGTGCACTGACCACTACACCCCGGGGCCGGATGTCGGGAGTACAGAAGGTAGTTTTCCAAAGTGGTTTTCCACTCTACCTCCACGCAAATGAGAGTTAAACTTCCTATAAATTCAACCATACTCATCCTTAAACCATAAACGCAATTAGTACATAAGCATACAACCCGAACTTGTAGTAAAACAGGTTAACAAAAAAAAAATCATTTCCCAGTAGATTTTCAATCGAAAAATTCCCAAGAATATTTTCAATCGGCTATACAAAGTGTTTTTTTTCCCCTAAACGGTTTCCCGCGCAAATTATAGTACATTTACTCTAAAATATTAGCTTCCTCATCCCCATACCACTAACATAATTTATATATCGGTATGGGCGTATAAGCCGAAAGGGTAGTGAGATTTAGTAAAAACAAATAGTTTCATTATTGCAAAAAAAAAAAAAAATTCCTTCCTAGCGATATCGAACTGTATAGACCAATTTTCATAGTAATGGTCTTAGCTGGTGGCTATTAAAGCTACTAGATCTACATTCTCGTATAGATACGTCAAGTCATGTGATCTGCGTTTGTCACTTTTGATAGAAAATAAATATCACTTACCACGTAATCAATTCTGTCCACAAAAAAAAAAAAGTTCATATTTTTAAAAGGCCTTTCCAATGAAAATTGTACTGTAAGTCTTGTCTCCGTGTATTGTAAGCTAAGATCCAACCTTATTAAGGGTCCCGTGTCCATTAGCCATGGGTTGTCTTCTTATCTGCTCTTCTCTATGGCGCCATTTTATCCACGGCCACTGAGATAGCAATATTCTGGAGCAGATGAAGAGGCTGCACTAGAGGAGACCTCTTGTGACGAGCTACCCTGCTTGCAGGTTCACTCCAACTCTACAGTCCGATTTAAATAGGAAGAAACTTCACTCACTAAAACCATTTTCATGTATCCATACGTCAAATCATTTAAACTGCACCTATTACTTGACATAGACAGTATCAATACCTATTAAATAACACTAAAAGTATAGTAAAATATTATAATTTAATTTTAATTTATTTTGGTAATAAACGTGCACTTTTTTTAATCCACTTATTATATCAGCACACGACTTACAACCTAACTTGAATCTGTAACAAACACAACATCCAACCCTCGGCCGTTAATTATTATTATTAGCACCGCGTCTTACTACCCGTTCGGGTTATACGCACTTACGCTAATGTGCAATGGTAGGGTGATTGTGAGATGAAATGGAGGACCTATAGTTTAACGTGGAATCCGAACCACGGTGGAGGCCTGGCATTCCTCACATTCACAAGTTGTGATTAATACACGTCTTGTCAGAGGTGAAGGAAGGGTTTGGCAATCAGATAAATCTGTGCCGGACCTAGGATTGAACCCCGGACCCTCAGCACAGAAGTCTGACACCTTACCCCTAGACCACCAGGTCACCCTCGGCCGTTAATTGATCACTTTGAAAGGGAAGACCCACCTTTCACCATTTGATAAATTTTTCGACCATGCCAGGAATCAAACCCGAGACCTTTAACTCAGTAGACAGAGACGCTACTGACTAAGCTAAGGTGGCAAACACTTTGCTACCAATGTTGACACCAAAAAAGTTATTTGTATTTTCTTTAAGTTTTGTATTTCTTTTTTAGCACCGCGTATTACTAACCGTGAGGGTTTATACACCTATGTACTAATTCCACTAATAGATTAGGGATTATAAAGTTTAATAGATAGAAAGTGCACTCGCATTAGAGTGGAAGGAGAGGGGAAAACCATTTAGAAAAAACCACCCTCAGTGCACCTGACCTGGATCGAACCCTGATCTCCCCGTCTTATGTAGTCTAGTCCAACACGAGAGTAGCGCGTTAGACCACGCGGCCACCGAAGCGGGTTTCTATAAATAATTTCCTAGTATAATCCTATTATATATAGTTCTCTTTTACTTTTATTGAAACATTTTTAAGAAGGGTTTTTGTTGGCTTAATTTAAGTATTAGGGAATAAAAGGGTATTTTAGAGGAAATGCAATCGCACTAGCGTGAAGATAAATATGAAAAAAAAAAGCTATAAATAAAATAGAAAGAACCATCCCTAGCGCACCCAGCTATGATTAAAGCATCAACCTGCTCACCAACTATTGACCTTGATCTCTGAAAGTCTAACGCCTGGAACCACGCATCCACCGGTGCGGGTAGCTTCATTCCCTGACAAATAATGGTTTAAGAAAGGTCATAAACCGTCTGAGTTTGGTAGTTCTGTATTGGCAGACAGAGCAGCACCGTTTCTCCACACGGTTAAAATTATTATTATGAACGTATCGGGGTTTTTATTATCTCACATAGAGAAATTATTGTGATCGTGAACATCTTCTTCCTCAAGATTAAGAGTGATGTTTTATGTGCCACTTAGCTAAAAAAAAAGTGGCTCCTAAAGCTCTGTCTATCCTCATGTGTGTTTGTTTGACCCCATGTGTGTGTGTCTAAATCTGAAGCTACAGTTAAAACGGTTTGATAGATTTAGTTCAAAACTTGATATTTAGATGTTTAATGGTTATATCTCTAGGATAAATCGTAATTTTGATTGTAGCTCTAAAATTAAGGGTGAATTACTGATGACTCATCTTTAAAAATTCGAAATTTATGGAAAAGTCTTTAACGCTTTTGTTCAAATTTAATATCTTAAGATTGATTTAATGTATGCCTAATGGACTGTTTTTTCATTACAAATAACATAACACAATCCATTTGAGGGCGGAGCGAATTTTAGGAAAGTGAGGTCTAAATGACTTGTTACTTAAGCATCTAGCGGCCGACTCAAGGTATTTTTCATGTACAGTATATGTCGCGTGATGTGGGGGGGGGGGGGGGGGAAACCGACTGTCGGTATAGGAGGGGAAAGAGGGGAGAAGCCCAAAACGTGCGTGCGACGCTAAAAAAAAACCTTGCCAAAAGTTCACCGTAGAGAAAAACTAATACTCGCGAATCCTTGGTTGGGGAGGATGAAAAAAAATTGGAGAAAGTGGTTAGCCTTCTGCATATAAGACAGCTCAACTTAATAAACGGCGTCTTAATAAGTTGGAACTGCAGACACTAATGGCGATCGTTCGTTTACGCCACTTTTTCATGCCTTCTTGAAGCAAACTAACCCCCCCTTCTCCCGATCCTATTGACCATATGGTTATAAAAACATCTGCATGGATAGAGTCGCAACAATTAATGAGATTTGTTTCTTGTGTTTTGTTTCAGTTCCCGGATCTGTCCTCTTGATGGCAGACTTCCCTGACATTCGCAAATCCACCTTGAGTTCGAGCACAGCTGCTACCTCTTAATGACGAGAGGTAAGTTCACTGTACAAGGTTGTGCCTCGTAATCATGTATTCAAGAGCACAGAATAGGTCAACTGTGTTGGGTTTTTTTTAAATTGAAACTGCAGCAAAGCTATAATAGACTATAATTTTGACAGGGGGAACCTATTGAAAATAGGTGTGGATCTGCTAGCATTGAGTTAACATTGATACCACAACTACCCGCTTCGGTGCCCGCATAGACTAACGCACTGCTCTCGCAGTAGACTAGGCTGCCGATGACGGGGAGATAGAGGTTCGAATCTCGGTAGGGTGTTTTTCAAAATAGTTTTTCACTCGTCCTTAACGTGAATACGGGTACACTTCCTCTATAAACAACCTTATTGATCCCTAAAACCATTAGCGTTATCAGAAAATAAGCGTATAACTCAAACGGTTAGTAAAACGTGGTGATAAAAAAATGATACCACAACCACCGGCGAAAAGGAAGTGGCTGATGGCTGCTATTGGTACAATGAAGCTCTAGACGCAAGCAATTCCCTCACAAACTCTGTTTTAAATTATAAGTGAAGAATGACCCTAAGCACTGGATAAATTCAGGATAGCTCAGTGGTAGAGCATTTACACGCTAATTCAAGGGTCCTGGGTTTGATTCCTGTGTCCAGGTGTCAATTTTATAACTCACAAATATAAATAAAAAACTATTGACAAATCAAAATGTATTACGTCGCGTCCAGGCTAGCCACATAGCTACTTAATCTCACATTGAAACACTTTCTAACCATTGTTCACTAATTAGTTAAATTAATTAATTGATATCTTACCTCTTCAATAGGCTATATACGATATGTCTATGTTTAGTATCTGGATATAGGCCCTACCTCAGGCGTGGGCCATATAGTTTTGGGTTACGCCTTCAAACGTTGCTCAATCAAATTTGAAGTATTCTTATAGCTCGAAGCCCGTCGGGATCAAAAAGTAATGTTCATATGTGTTATGCAACTCTAACAGTCCCTGGTTGGATCCCAAATGTTTCCTTAAAATAATTATTATTTTGTACGAGTTTTTCCTATTACTTGACTGACTCTATGGTATAGTGGTCAAAAGTTACTGACTACAGATCCAGAGGTTCCGTGTTCGATTCCCGGCGCTGTGAAGCAATGGGTCTGGAACGGGGTCAACTCAACTTTGTGAGGACAAATGAGGGGCTCCGGTCTAGATAACTGAGCGTAACGGCTGAGGGCTCGTTGTGCTGACCACATGACACCATATATCCGTATAAGTTGGCACTATCTCCGCCAACAGATGTTTGCCGATTGGTTGGTATGGCTCAATGGCAGGCTGACGCCATGAAGGTTTGTTTTAGTTGTTCTATTACTTGGATACTAAATTTCCCTATCGTTTGCGTATGAAGTGTTTTGTAACAAGTTTGCTGTGCTGTTGTAGTTCGGTGTTTAGAAAGTACGTGGTTAATAAATACAAATAAGTATAACTCCAGGGCAATGAACTGTACGGAAACGTTAAAAATGATGTCCTATTTCTCAGTACTTCACTAGAGTAGGAAAGATCTGGTAAATTAAGTGGTAAGACTGGATCTGACTTGGCCACGGCTCGTTATTACTCTAACTCGCCGGTTCATATCGTGTGTGAACCGTACAGAAAAACCATGAGAAATCTATAAGAAGAGTATTTTTTTTATTATTACTATTTGGCTACTGGAAAAAAAAATTGTTTCTCTAATGACTTAAATGTGACCTTCAATAATTGGTTGTAACATATCAGGAGTTCCGCGTTGTCCAAGAAACGTTTTGGCACGACAAAAAAATTTTACCCGTGACCCGCTTAGATGTCCGCGGGGTCTAACGCGCTACTCTCGCAATAGATTAGACTGCCGATAACGGGATAATCGATGTTGGAATCTTGGTCGGATGTACTGATGGTGGTTTCCCCTAAATGATTTTCCAGTCTCCCTTCACGCAAATGCGGGAACACTTCGTCTAAATATAAACTTATTGATCCCTAAAACCCTTAGCGTAATTGGTAATTAAGCATATAACTAGAACGGGTAATAAGACGCGGCGCTAAAAATAAAAATCATTGTCCGTGGTACAGTTTTATTACGTGTGACCAGTATAATTGGGCACGCGGGCTAAGGCGTCTACCTCCTAAAGTCTGGTTTGTCGGTGACTGGGAAGGTCGGGGTTCGAATCCTGGCCTGATGTACTTCAGGTGAGTTTTTCCCAAAATGGTTTTCCCCTCTCTTCCTCAGCGTAGTTACGGCTATATTTATTCTTCCTCCTTCCTACCTCATTACTGTAAACATTAGGATGAGTCGTGGAGTACACATACACATACACACACACACACACACACATCTAGTCAAGATAGCGTGCTCTTAATATGATCGCTAGAGGTTAAAGATATTAAAACTGTTAAAGATAACATCTGTCAAAAGTAACAGTTGCAGAACACATTCATCTTGGCTTCTTACAGTAGCAACGAGACCAAGAAAAAACCAACAAAACAATTAGTATTTTATATTTGTGTGTGTGTGTGTGTACCACGTGGCTTAGCAAACCATGTAAATTATCTTCTTAGGGCTAGAATTCAGGCCGGATGTACTGAGGTTTTCAGTTTAAAAGTTGTAGTTCGCACACGAATGAATTGTTGAACTAGGTACATGAACTGCTCATTTCAGAGAGCCGACTCACTATAAACTATTCTCAACAATGAAACTGTTCTACTCATTTCAGTGAAACGAATTACTTTGAACTCTTCTTAAGTCAACAACCCGAAGGTTTTTTGAAGTAATTTATATCCATCCGGAGCTGGGCGTAAATTCAGCCCTTTACCTGGTTAGTGCTGCCCACACAATCTGTTAGAAATCTCGTGTCCTAGGGGAGTTCAGAAATTGTGGTGGTTCCCCGTTGCCTTCCACAGTGAATTTCTATGAGCGAGAGCAAAAGGGCCTACCAGTTTTGTCTGGAAAAGTATTTTCACATACCTTCCAGGGTTTCTTTTACATGCCACCGACGGCTTTATTTCCCCTCTAATGTAAGCTGTGAAACGTATTTTTATCGTTCAAGAAAAATCCGTTGTCCTCTTCTGGGTTTGAACCCGTGAACGTTAGGTCCTGAGGTGAACACTTTACGCCAAGACCACCGGTTCTCAACAGTGAACAATTCTACACATCTCTCTAACGTACTCAAGCCAACTAAAACGAAGGCTTTAGTCCCCAACGAGTGAACTCGCCTTCCCTCCCTAGACGCCACTCTTGGGAAATTTATTCTCTGGCCTATCTGTGACTGCCTCAGGACGTGTTCAAGGGTTCGGAGAATTTATGGTCTAGTCCACGCTCCTGTATCTGTCTCCCGCAGTGCGTGGAAACCATGTTCTCATTTTCACCCCCCTCACCCAGAGACCCACCCCTACCAATTTTCACTCTCACCCCTCTTGTAGCGAGCTATTCCGAGATCACATTAGCCTCGACCTATCAGCACATTAGCGGCAGGGTTAGCTCGGCGACATCGGGTTCGTTCGACTGATGGACCTGAATCCATCCCCCCCCCCCCTCTGTACCACCCTGCTTTAGTTTGAAAATCCGGCCGATTTCAGGCGGGCAGAGGAGGCCATATATAATGTTTAAGTTTTCACCTTCTCCCCAGGTGAATGAGTTATCCTTCTCACACCTTATCGATCTCCGTTCACGCTATTTGCAAAACACTTTAATTTTTTTAATGTATTTTTTGTACGTTCTTCTTAAAATTTCTTCATTCCCTTCCTATCTAAGTGGTTTTTGGCGATTCAACGGGTTTTTTTTAATGTCTGAAACAATAATTATTAAGATCGTTCCAACAAAAAACTTAACTCGCCTTTCATTAATACTAAATATTTCGCTATGGGTGTACTAAACTTGACATCATTTTACTGGGTACATTTTACACAAAAAACAAACAAAAAACAGACGTATTGTCGCTGTTCCATTGATCCTCTCAGCCCGCACTCTCGGCGTAGTGAAAATGCAAGGCCGATATTCGCTCTCATTTCCCGCCCGATAAAGGTCTATATATGCCCGCAGTTTTATCTCGCAGGAAGGATGCGACCAACTAGAACTATGGTAAGTTAATCAACTAATGAAGGAAGTCGAGAAAGTTTTCACTAAATTATAGGGAGCCGAAACTTTCGATGACGAGGAAAAACCCCGCCCGACCAAATCGAGCCTTCGCGACTGCTCAACCCATTAGGAGGCTCGTCTTGCTCGGAGAACTTCGATCACTGCAACATATTCTCAAACATACCCTTTGGGGGGGGGGGGGATTAAAAATATCGCGATAGTTGAGTCAAGGATTATCTTTTTGGACTTTATACTTTATAAACATACATTTACACTTTGTAAATATATTAAAACCAGCACAGGTGGTTAAATAGGACAAAGTCATCAGTTTCGTCTCCTTAGTGATAAATAGATCGGAGTTTCAAGTCCCGACTGGGTGTATTGAAGGGATTTTTCCCTAAGTGTTTTTTTTATTCTACCACCATGCAAATGTGGGTATACTTCCTCTAAATTCTACCTTCCTCAACCCTATCCCATTAGTGTAAATATGCGACCCAAATGGGCTATAAGACGTGGTACACCAACAAACAAAAAATAGCTATGGGTTAATTTGAGTATAAATTACTTTTTTTAAGCACCGCGTCTTAGCACCCGTTTGGGTTATACGCTTATGTACTAATTACGCTAATAGTTTTAGGGATTAGGAAGGTTATATTTCAAGGAAGTGTACCCACATTTTTATGGAGGGAGAGTGGAAAACTATTTTGGAAAAACCACTCTCAATACACCCGACCGAGATTTGAACATTGATCTCGCTGTCATCTGCCGTCTAGTCTACTGCGAGAGTAGCCCCTTAGATCACGTGGACATCGAAGCGAGTATATACATTTTGTCCCTTCGTAAAGCTTCTAGTGAAGACAATTTAACGTACGGTAATTTACAATATCTTGTAACTGGGAAAAATACTCTCCCTTACTCAAACTATAAATAAATTCTGAAATGATAAGGATTAAGTTGTTATTATTTGTATTTAAAGCCGCGTTGAGATAAAATGACCCTTGAAACTATAAACGCTGGTAAAAGAACAACGAATATTATTATATTTTTATCACCGCGGCTTACTACCTGTTTAGTTTATACGCACATATGTTAATTACTATAGTATGGTAGGGATGAGGAAGGAAGCATTTTAGAGGTAATCTACCCACATTCGCGTGGAAGGAGAGCGGGAAACAATTTAGGAATAACTTGCTCGAGATTCTAACCCCAATCTACCCGTCACTAGCAGACCAGTCTAACACGAGAATGGCACTTAAGATCGTTTGGCCATTGAAGGGGTAACATCACTAATTAAACTTAACTAAAACGAAAATAAGGAAAGTTCAAGAAATTTAGATGACATTGCTACGTGAAGTTAAGGAAGGAACAATGGAATGTGGAGTGATGTGATTAGAGAAATAGAAGTCAATATTAAGCCTTGAACTATTTGGAACGTACCGTGTTGGATGCCAAAGGATTAATTTATATAATTTAATTAATAGACCCCAAGCGCGATAATGGCTTGGAGTAGTCATTGACGGAAAACATAATTTACTTATTTTTAATCGGAAAGTTTAGCGGATATTTCTGCTGGGCTTGTATGCTTCTACCAGGAATCGAACCAGATATCTGTCTTAGTATTAGAATCGTTCCACTGATCATCAGATCGAATATTTCTTTTCAAACTGACCTTTAAATTTGCAATTATAAATTATGTATATTATTCCACAAACATTACCTTTGCAGAGCCAAATCTAGGAGAACCGAAACACCCCCTCTCTCCACCCCCCTGTTTCATTACGTTGAGGGTATTTCGCTTGCTCATTTAGGGCAACCCCCCCCCCTTCAATTTCCCTCCAGTCGATCTCCCCTCCCTCCCCCCATATCGTCCCCTGCGTGCTGGATGGGAAAGTATAAAGCAAGTGTTCAGCCCCTCTGAGCAGGCAACCCCTCTGTCACGTCTGTTAAACAGCCCCACGTAAAGGGGAGTGAGTGTCAAGGTGTATGGAATCTTCTACAAGTTGCTTCACGGGTATTTGCGGGCGGGGCGAATAGCATCGCCTTGATCCTTACGATCTTAGTTGAGGTCTTTGGGGAGTACGATAAGTATCTAGACTACTTCACACTGTGTAGATACATCGAAATTAATCATTATTTATTCCATACAACGTGAATGAGCTGCAGGGACAAACTAATAGTGATTTGATTAATAAATTACCAACTTTGGTGTTATACATATGCACCTTATGTTTAAGGGAACCACCTACTTGAAGGGATGTATAATTACACTGCACTATTTGTTATGAAATGGAATATTTTAAATCTTTTAAGGCACTAAAACAATTCTCAACATTCTTAGAATTCCATGTTGTGAGAATGTTAAAAAAAAGACTTTATTTGTCCATGAAGAGTTAGATTTATGTTTATATATATAACCATTTACTTTAATCTCAGAACTAATACATTTCACGTGAAATTTCGTTGAAAATTAGCTAATTTCACCTTTTAATAAATTATAGAACTTAAAATGTAAAGTTTTTGATCGTATCAGAGCATAAATATCGCCTCTATTTTGGCGTGAACCATATTTTGAGATAACAAAAACCACTTCTTAAATAACGTGGGATTTCTGGACCTATAGGGTGAGCTCTAATTTATAGATGTTAACCTGCTTTGGTGGCCGCATGATCTAGGGCGTCACTTTTGTGTTAGACTAGACTGCTGATGACAGGGATATCGGGGTGAACTGAAGGGGGTTTTCTTAGAATTAATTTTCACTCTCCCTCCACGCAAATGTGGGTACACTTACTCTAAAATTCAACCTTTCTTATCCTCAACTCATTAGCTTAATTCAGATACGTATAATCTGAACATGTTGTAAGACACATTGCTAAAATATTTACGGGGGAGGGGGGTACATCGCAGTGTTACATAACACATCTTATACTTGAACTATAATATTGAAAAAATAATATAATTGTTCACCGTTAGTAAACATACTTGTAGAGAATTTACGATTCTGAGTACATAGTATTAAATCTGACTCCCTCTTTAAGTGTCACAAAAGCTTCCGTATGAAATAATGAAATTCGCTCTTGATGTGAAAAGTTACATAACATAAGTTTTAGAGAAAGGGGGGTGTCAGGCTAAATATCTGCTTGGGGTAGGGGAGTAATAAAAAGGCGTTACGGGGTTTGTGGATGACCCCTTACTTACATATTAAAATAAAATCAACTGTCCTGACATTAAATGTTAAATAAATGGTACGGCGCACCGCACAGACTTTCTCTCTCTTCTATAAACTCGTAAGATTTCTTGACCAATAAAAAATGTAAATATTGACTATTGAGTCTAAAATGGAGATAGATCATTGCTGTGCAAACATTTCTCCTAAGAGTTTTAAGGAAAAATAACATACTTTTTTTAGGTACTTACTTATATTTAATTACTCTATGGCATTGGAGTATTATTGCGTTTAGACTTAAGTAGTATATGTTTACAACTAAAGCTCAAAAAATTGTATTAATATATTTGCAAATATTTCAGAAACTGTTGCTTTTATAAAAATATGTCAAATAAAAGTTTTTTATTTCAAATAGTCCTACAATTTTGCAATGATAAGTTGTTTAGTTTCTCAAATAGTTGTGGAGATACGGAAATTAACGCTTCTCTAAAGTACTCTAAAAATCATTTTCATAGGAAAATTAAAATAACCAGTTTATTTATAATCTTAATCAACGCCTAGATACGAATTTTAATCAAAATCGTTTGAGCAGATTTTGAGAAAACCTATTTTTTCTCTTTTCGCCCTTTATAAAACTACTCTTAATTTTAAGTTTTAATAGACACACAGACAGATGGCATTGCAAAGACTATTTTTTAGGGTTCGGGGGGTCATGAGACGTCGACATCCATCAACATTTCAGGTTAGTTTTTTTTACGGTCGCAATACTTAAACTTTAATGTCCAAAAAGTTAAAAAATATATATAATTGCGTATAGATTGAAAGTTATTGATTTTATAAAAATTATGTTTCGAATAAAATATTTGTATTATAAATATATATACATATTTGTAATGCTAAGTAATTTCATATCTCAAATAGTTTCGGAGCTATTATAAAAAAATTTAATTAACGCATCAGACCAGAGCCCTTAAAGCCATTTTGCCGAAATATTGAGAGTAGCCATTTTGTTTGTAATATTTATTAATGTTTATAAATGAAATTTAATCAAAATCGTTAGAGCCGATTTTGAGAAAATCGACTTTTTCTCTTTTTGCCCTTCAGTAAACTACCCTTAATTTTAGAGGTAGATATCTAATTCCAAAAACCCCTTGGGGCAACCCTATGAAAACCCTAGATATCAAGTTTTGGCTCAATCAGTAAAATAGTTTAGGCTCTAGTTGGAGGTACAGACAGACAGACAGACAGACAGACGGAAATTCAAAAACAACTTTTTCAAATTCAGGGAGTCATGAAACGTCAAGATTCATCAAAATGTCGAGTTTGATTTTTTTGACGATCACCATACTTTCTCTACCTGTAAGATAGAGAGAAAGTAAAAATCAAAAGTAGTGAATAATACGGAACGAGAAGATAAATTAATTGGAGGAATGCCATGAGATGGTAGTACATATAGTATAATGTGTATCAAATATAATACGGCGCGTTTGGGTTACTTCATTCGTAGCCCAGAATTGGGAAAATTAGCCAGTACTAATCGTACACCCTTCCCGTGGAGGTTCTTTCCATGTCCCGATGAGATGAGGAGATGGTGATAGTGAATATGAGGTTGTGGAACCAGTGGAAACATTTAAACCTAACTTTAGCCTGATTAACCAAACCCTGATGAAACTTTGGGGTGATTCCCCTTTGGGGAAAAACACCCAAGGTACCAGCCGGGAGTCAAACCCGGGACCCCTAGGCTCGTAGCCAGGTGTACTGACCACTACACCCCGGGGCTGGTTATGTCTATCCAATGTCATGCTACTATAGTTAAAGATTCAAGCTAAAACAATATATCAACATTTAAAAGCTTATTTAACTTGATGGTCTTTATGAATTCTCACATAATCTTGTTACAGGAGAAAGAAACAGTATGCAGCTACACATATTAACTAAAAAATGTAAATCGTGAAAATGTTACATATAATATTATGGCTTTCGCCCACTGAATTATCATATCAACCCACATTAGTGATTGCATGGTCTAAGGCGTCACTCTCATAATATAATGGACTGCCGGTAAGGAAGGGAGACATCAGGGTTTCGAACCACGGTCGGATGTACTGAGGGTGGTTTTTCCTAAATGGTTTTCCAATCTATCTCTACGCAAATGTAGATACCATTTTTCTGAACTATATTTTTCATCCGTACCCTACTAATGTAAATATACGGCTGGCCCGAACGGATAGTAAGACGCGTTGCATTTTTAAATCCTCTCCTCACATAACATTACTATCAGACTTTATTTGTGCACCCTATCTTACTACCCGTTCGGGTTATACTCTTACGTACTAATTATGCTAATGGTTTTAGGGTAAGGTTATATTTATAAGAAGTGTTCCCACATTTGTGTGGAGGGAGAGTGGAAAACTTCTTTGAAAAAACCTCAGTACATCCGACCGAGATTCGAACCTCGAGCTCACCGTCATCGACAGTTTAGTCTACTGCGAGAGTAGCGTGTTAGACCACGCGGCCACCGAAGCGGGTAGCAGACATTGTTAGGATAATCAAGTCTCATAAATTACGGTTGGCAGGACATGCGAGTACAGCGTGAATAGAATCTAGAACCGCGTTCAGGGTACTGACTGGTAAACCCAATGTGAAGAGACCATTGGGAAGATCTAGACGCAGATGGGAGGATATCGTTGGAATGGACCTGGAAGAGACAGGGTGTAATAAGATGAACTGGATGGAACTAGCTCAAGATAGGGATAGGTTGTAATGAAGTGGTCTGGATAAAACTAGCTCAAGATAGGGATAGGGTGTAATGAAGTGGTCTGGATAAAACTAGCTCAAGATAGGGATAGGGTGTAATGAAGTGGACTGGATAAAACTAGTTCAAGATAGGGATAGGGTGTAATGAAGTGGACTGGATAAAACTAGCTCAAGATAGGGATAGGTTGTAATGAAGTGGGCTGGATAAAACTAGCTCAAGATAGGGATAGGGTGTAATGAAGTGGACTGGATAAAACTAGCTCAAGATAAGGATAGGGTGTAATGAAGTGGACTGGATAAAACTAGCTCAAGATAGGGATAGGGTGTAATGAAGTGGAATGGATAAAACTAGCTCAAGATAGGGATAGGGTGTAATGAAGTGGAATGGATAAAACTAGCTCAAGATAGGGATAGGGTGTAATGAAGTGGACTGGATAAAACTAGCTCAAGATAGGGATAGGTTGTAATGAAGTGGACTGGATAAAACCAGCTCAAGATAGGGATAGGGTGTAATGAAGTGGACTGGATAAAACTAGCTCAAGATAGGGAAAGGTTGTAATGAAGTAGACTGAATAGAACTAGCTCAAGATAGGGATATTTGGCGTTCTTTTGTAAGTGTGGTAATGAACTTTGAGTTCCTAATGCCATACTGTAAGTATCCGTACACGAGCTGTCCTCTGCCCGTGCGACAGTCTCTAGTCCTTGGAGAGTGGGTGTGAGGAGGCGGGAAGGAGAATGAGGGAGTGAGATGGGTACCGCCATACGGCGCTGGTAATCCTCTGTGAAAATTGAGATACGCTCTGAATTTTGATCGCACACAATAGTGTTTGTCTGTGCCTTTTTTTTAAATAAAAAAAAGCTTCATCGAAAGCACGAAATAAACTAAAGGAGACATTCCCATTCATGGGAGAATAACAATATTCTACAAATTAGGACGTTTTAGAAACCCTCAGTTGTTTTGCTCTTTTTGTATTCAGAAATTTGAAACTAATTGATCAAGATGTGCTTATCACTTAAAATTATAGCAAAAAACACTATATATTGTAATCTATATTTATTTAATATTTTTTCTAAAAATGCATTAATCAAAGGTGATTCACCTTCAGACTCTTATTAAGATACTTATGATGGTATTTGAGACATACAATCTCAACTTTCGTAGGAATAATCTAATTCAATACATATAAAAGCTACTTGATCTACTTTCACGTGTTCATACGTCAAGTCATGTGATCTGCAGTTGTTACCTTTGATAAATATGATCAACAACTATAAAATAAAACTAATAAAATAGTAAAGTGAAATAGTATATTGGTGAAAATAAAGATGTTTGTATTTTTTTAAAGGTTCTTCTTATGATAGTAATTACTGTCCTGTAAAATGGTTTGCTCTTATATTAGTCGCTTTAAAAACTATTCAACGAGATCCTATGCTTGTTTTCAGGAACTTGATTTCAGTTTCCTGCAAATGTTTTCCGTCAACGAGACCCAGAACAATAATAAAGTAGCCAAGAGATCTTTTATTATATATGTATACGGTTTCCTGTGATTTCATCCGTCCGGGGTTCTATTCCCATGAAAACAGGTTCAGACCGACACTTCACGTTTTGATTCAGGTTTCATTTCCGTCCTTGGTAAATGGAGGTGTTCGATGCAATAGTACCAATCTCCAGAGGGCCTCTCTTGCAGCTTGCGGGCTTGAAAACCACGCGGAGCCATCCTGATAGCCATAAACAAAGTGACTAAGTTAGAATCGAACCAGGTCTCACCACGGCTGGGTGTATTGTTTTGTAACCTCTTTTTGGGTTCCCTGGTTTGAATCCACTTATAGGTTTAACATTAAATTGCAGGTCACTACTTTTTTTTTAAATCGATGTTTCTTCAGATATTTATCACGCATGAGGTTTGTGTTCTAGGACCTAATATCAATTTTATTAGGGTATGTAACGGGCACTTTCTAAACACAGAGATTATATATACACACACCTAAGCCCTTATGCAACTAGTCTACACCATTCGGAATCAAACTAGAGTCTCCTAATTATAATGAAACTCAAGTTTCCCATTTTTATTTAATCTATCAGTTTAGATTACATGGTTTCCATATACCTGGAAAACTGAAGAAAAAACAGCGAATGTTTTTTTATCTGAAAAAACATTTACTCCAAGCTTTAAATAGGTCTATAAATAGAAGGAAAAAACTTACACTCCAAGCTTTAAATAGGTCTATAAATAGAAGGAAAAAACTTACTGAAGAACTAAGATAGCCGATTCAAACAGATGTGTAGTCCACCTTTACTCCTTGAAACATTGGGTTAAGTAACAACTGCATACATTTCCCCATCAGGCTCAAATAATCATTTTTGAAACACCAATAGCAGTACTTCACACTACTCACTTTTGTTTAAGATAAAATTTAATTACTTTATTACTACTCTTTCAAATTTCTGGAATAAATGTAAATTCCTTCTGTAAAATTCTGAGAAAAAAAACCTAAGGAATTTTGTATTAGGAAAATAGTCCCAATCCTGTAACAACATATCTACGACTAAGCTATTGAATTGCTTCCATATATGAATAGGTTGATCCCGTACTCTTAGATATCAGGCTTGTTATGTGAATGAAAATTGTGTGATGTAAAATATAAAACAACTTCATCCTTCAGGCTAGAAGATAAATTACAACAAAAAATAAGTTAATAAGGATCACAGAATTCAACTTACACATCTTCAATGACCTGAATATTAAATTGTGGCACGAGGCTCCTGAAACCACGTAGATCCTTCGGAGACAATCAAACAACTTCATCCTTAAGGTGGGAAGATAAATTAGTGCAAAAATATTTAATAGGTATGACATAGCTAAACAGCCACATCTGCGATGTTACATCTATGAGATTGTGACACGATGGTTTTGAAAGTGCGTCGATCCCTCGATGCGCTATGCTTTTAGGAGGGTAGGCTTAAGAAGCTCTTACGAGGAGGAAGGAGGGCTACGTTAAGTTAATATCACCTCCCCTCTCACCTCTTCTTACCCATCCCTTAAGAACATTCACTCATGTGCAGTAAGAGGAAATGATAACAAGACAGGGAAGGGAATGCAAGGTAATAAAAATACTTGTTTCCCCCCAAAGCTTTTTGGCACCCTTCCCATCTAAGTTTACTGGCATCCCGGTTTCTCATTTCGCCCACAACCACCCTATAAAGCCTCCCCCTCCAACTTTCTAGATTCCTACCCTTGGATGTATGAGAGAAACTTTATGGGAGGTTTTTTTTTGTCGCAAAGACATTTCTGAGAATTATTCAGCGCCAAACTTTTTTTATTTCGTGAAAAAGGGGAAATGCTGCTGTAGACTACTGCAAGAATCATTGCAACTTCCATTTTAACACGTGCTAAGCTAGTTTAAACGTTTTTTTATATTTACTTGTAAGGTGTAGATTAAAATTTTATCAACGATTTAATCGGGGTGCCTGGGCGAAAAGGATTGCCAAGAGGAAATACATCCAAATTAGTTTGGAGATAAGATGTAAAAATCACTTATGCAGCAACCCATCCCTAGTGTACTCGGCTGGGGTTAGAACCCAGACCTTTCCGTCAACGGTGGCCAAGTTTAATGCGAGTCTAACACCCTAGAAATACCATCTGTATCATAAGTATAAATGGTCGTTCCAAGCTTTAATAAAACCCTAGTTGTAAAGTAAACAAAGTCACGACAGATGAAAATAAAAGCTTATAAAAGTCCATGTCATCATCTCACAATTTGCGTTCATTTATTTATCATGATAAAAGAATATTATTATTAAAACTCAGTGATGCATAGCGTACCTACCCCTGAGGTTACACCTTCAAGCGGTCAGGTCAGCGTATCTGACTCTTGACGAATGAGAGTCTATCTGGACAGACTGCGCACTTGCCATAGTTATTTCCACAATCTAATGTGTAATCTTCTTAGGAGGATGCTAATACATATCCAGGAAAAGGTATCTCCCTCATCTTGGGGTTAACCATTTCTGGCATTAAAATGAAGTAAACTCCTCCCACCCCCTTTCTCCTAAAAATAAAATATCTCATAACATACGTATGTTGGGCTGTTTTTCCAATGTTGGCGCCAGTTTTAGTCCGTGGGCGGGGGTGGATGAAGAAGGATACATCTGCATGGGGTGTCTCTCTCCCCTTTCCCCCCCCCCTCACTCTTGAACAATTCTAGACTTATTCACAACTATGCCTAAGATCCGACCGCGTCTGTTGTGACTTGTGAGACTCCGGTCTACACAAACAGAAGTATAACGCTACGACTTTCATCCCTCTCGAAGCTATGTTGGTAAAGTTCCTGCCCTCTCCCTCATTTCTCCCCACACTTTCAAATAATCATTTATTTATTGCTACAACCGTTTGCTCTTCGTTTCACCCCCTGCTCCCTTTCCCCCATCGAGATTATTCCACCTCTCTTGTCTCTCAAACGCCGAATCAATTTGTACAGCTTTGTGAGCCTTCACATTAGAAGCCAACTTACGGGGAAATAATCGTCCTCAGCGAATTGTAGCACTTATTATTAGAGCTGGGTCGAATCTAATATTTTACGAATCCAAATCTTGAATGTTAGTCTTCATTTTACATACAAATCCCAAAATTCGGATCCGAATCTTAGAAACATGAGGTAAATGCAAGACGTTTCTTTTACTATGTTGATTCTTTAAGTAGTTTTGTAAAATAAAGATAATCGCTACATTTTAACATTTTTTAAATAATAACGTATTAATAATTTATAGTTTTCGAATACGCGACAAAACGTACCAGGGACAAAACGTATCACTCAGGTAGAAGGCTACCTGCGAAGAGTCTTCTAATGCCTCTTGATTATTTACCACGCGACAAAACGTATCACTCAGGTAGAAGGCTACCTGCGAAGGGTCTTCTAATGACTCTTGATTATTTACCATGCGACAAAACGTACCATTACGTACATAGAAAATCCATAAAAAATATTAGCCAAAACCAAGATATTCTCTAGTTTGACTGATTTCCATCACACTTTAACCAGGTTTTTTGGGTATTGTTTATAGTCATATTGGCGTGTTTAAAATAAGCTGTGGTTAAGCTCTCGTCATATTTTGGTGTGATTTTGATTTTTTAGTTATACTAGAGCAAGCATTTTTTCAGTCTTTTGATAGTTCTTCTGATTCATTCATCCCCAGACAGCATATAAAGCATGAATAGTTCTTGAAACCAGCTTAGAGAAGTCAAATGTACAAGCTTGTTTCAAGTTTGTCGCATGGTATATATTTCAAGAGTTATTAGAAGACCCTGCCATCCTCCTGAGTGGTAAGTGTACTTTTTGTCGCGAAAACCCGTAGTGGTACGTTATGTCGGGACACCGTAGTTTTCATACATTCAGTTAAGTCGTCAATTAATGGTCGAGGGTCAGGTTTTAGGGTTATCCTAGTAATTATGTTGGACTAAAACTAAGCCATCAAAAAGAAGAGCGTTCTAAAACAAATTCCAATTAAAATGTTAAAAATATTTTTTTTTAAATATATAGTTTTGATATTTTCTTGTAATTTTAATGGAGTAGAGATATTGATGATTTTAAAGTGTCATCCTTAATTATGTTATTATTTACTTTTTCGGGAGTAAGTTAAATCCTGTTCAAGAATGTATAACATATCTCAAATCCCGATTTGTCTTTATTTTTTCAGGACAAGTTAATGCGTAGCGAGTAGACTTGCTCTCGAGTAATTTAAATAAAAACTAGTTAAACTTTGTTTCTAAGCCTAACCTAATCATACCCAGCTCAACCTAAAATATACTGAGCAAACTTTACTATAGGCTCTGATGATGACGCGAACAAAAAGCGTCAGTATCTTCGGATCCGGTTTGTCGCAGACGAGAAGGTAGGGGTTTGAATCTCAGTCGAATGTACTTGTACTTGGATGGATTTTTTCCCCCCTAAATGGTTTTCCACTCTGCCCTCTCGTAAATTTCCACCCAGTTTTACCTTTGTCATTCCTACCCCACTGGTGTAAATATGAAGCTATCTAGGACGGGTAGTAAGACGTGGAGCACGCAAACAAGCCAACAAACAAGAGCACAGCGATATTGGACAAGGTTGATTGCGTGGATTGAGGAGCTCATTCGTGACACTTTAACGTCACTTATGGCGGGTTCACAATCACCTGTCGGTCTCTGAGATGGCAGATACAATCCAATTTTCATAGGAAGGGCTTTTTATAAAACACAGACCTAATTTTTTTGGTCAACATTAATAATATTTGAATATAAAATTAGTGTTGTTTTATAGGTATTACACATTAGCGTAAGTGCGTATAACCCGAACGGGTAGTAAGACGCGGTGCTAATAATAATTTATAGGTATTGATATATCTATCAAAAGTGACAGTTGCTTATCACATGACTTTACGTATGAATGTATTAACATTGTTTTAGTAACGTTGATAACTCTTTTAAAAAAAGTTCACCTGCTTCTGTGGCCGCATATTCTAAGGCGTCACTTTTGTGTTGGGATAACCTGCCGATGACAGGGAGATCTGGGTTCGACTCCCGGTTGGATGTACTGAGGGTGGTTTTTACAAAAAGGTTTTCCACGTTCCCTCCACGAAAATGTAGGTACACTTACTCTGAATTTAACCTTACTCAACACTAACACATTAGCATAATTAGTAGATAGGCGTATAGCCTGAACAGTTATTAAAAGGCGTGTCGAATAAAAAGTTCCTTCCTATTGAAATCATTTCCTCTTACCCTTACATAGCACTATTCATACGTCCAGCCTCTTTACATACCAACCGGCGCTACATATTTAAATTACTCACTTTGACCGTCCTTTCGGTCTCTAGGGGTCAGCACCTCTGGTTACTGATACAGAAGTTCCTGGGCTCGATTCACGGTGGTTCCATAGGTATTTTTCCCGAAAGAGGAACTGTTCCTATGGACACCTTGATCTGGTTAACTAGTTTTAAGATTTCCACTGGCTCTACACCTTCATAATCACTATCATCACATCTCATTGCAGGTATGACGTGTAGACAACCTCCAAGGTATACCCTGGGCAACGTTCTGTTCCCACAGAGCGGCAATAAGTCTACATACACGACGAACAAACCAGATACTGCATCACTCACGGTTAAGTAGGTTTATGACACACGTTAAAAAAATTACTAACTTAATGTATAATTAATTTAAAAATATAATTCTAGTATAATTATTATGTTGATGATTATTATCTCCTCCAATGGTTTTATATTTCGTTCCCAACAACAAGATATATAACCCGAACGGGTACTAAAAAAGCGGAAAAAATAAAACTTTTTTTTTCAACTATCATGTTTTAACATCAAGATTATAATCGGTTTAATCTAACGGGTAATAGTAATAAGGGAGCTGTTTAGTGAACTTGCACCCTTGGCGTAAATAAAAGGTTATCAAACAAATGAGATAAATATTATTTGGAAAACCACCTTCGATACATCCAGCCAAGAGTCTAACCTAAACCTTTCTATCACTTTTGATCCAGTTTTGATGCAAGCCTGATACCTTATATTCTTGGGCCACGTGGGGTGGGGGTAAGTGGTAACATAAATGATTGAGGCAAAAGTAAGCCAATGATTCATCTTCTTGTGAAGGCAGCCTTGCTCTGTGGGTGCTCAAGGTCACTCTCTAGCTGGTTCCCACACTCCACTGTCTTTTGTGGTCATAAAAAAAAAGTCAAGCTCAAGAGTCTCAGCACGACGCTGACCACACCATCCCACCGTCCATTCTAGTGAAGCGAGGCAACACTGACCACACCATCCATCACGTAAGTCGAGGCAACACCACATTCCTGGTAGACTACATCTTGACACTGACTACACCATCCATCACGTAAGTCGAGGCAACACCACATTCCTGGTGGACTACATCTCGACACTGACTACACCATCCATCACGTAAGTCGAGGCAACACCACATTCCTGGTAGACTACATCTTGACACTGACTACACCATCCATCACGTAAGTCGAGGCAACACCACATTCCTGGCAGCCGACATCTTGACACTGACTACACCATCCATCATGTAAGTCGAGGCAACACCACATTCCTGGCAGCCTACATCTTGACACTGACTACACCATCCATCACGTAAGTCGAGGCAACACCACATTCCTGGCAGCCGACATCTTGACACTGACTACACCATCCATCACGTAAGTCAAGGCAACACCACATTCCTGGTGGACTACATCTCGACACTGACTACACCATCCATCAAGTAAGTCGAGGCAACACCACATTCCTGGCAGCCGACATCTTGACACTGACCACACCATCCATCACGTAAGTCAAGGCAACACCACATTCCTGGCAGCCTACATCTTGACACTGACTACACCATCCATCACGTAAGTCAAGGCAACACCACATTCCTGGTAGACTACATCTTGACACTGACTACACCATCCATCACGTAAGGCGAGGCAACACCACATTCCTGGCAGCCGACATCTTGACACTGACCACACCATCCATCACGTAAGTCAAGGCAACACCACATTCCTGGTAGACTACATCTTGACACTGACTACACCATCCATCACGTAAGGCGAGGCAACACCACATTCCTGGCAGCCGACATCTTGACACTGACTACACCATCCATCACGTAAGTCGAGGCAACACCACATTCCTGGCAGCCTACATCTCGACACTGACTACACCATCCATCACGTAAGTCGAGGCAACACCACATTCCTGGCAGCCGACATCTCGACACTGACTACACCATCCATCATGTAAGTCGAGGCAACACCACATTCCTGGCAGCCTACATCTTGACACTGACTACACCATCCATCACGTAAGGCGAGGCAACACCACATTTCTGGCAGCCGACATCTTGACACTGACTACACCATCCATCACGTAAGGCGAGGCAACACCACATTCCTGGCAGCCGACATCTTGACACTGACTACACCATCCATCACGTAAGGTGAGGCAACACCACATTTCTGGTAGCCTACATCTCGACACTGACTACACCATCCATCACGTAAGGTGAGGCAACACCACATTTCTGGTAGCCTACATCTCGACACTGACTACACCATCCATCACGTAAGTCGAGGCAACACCACATTCCTGGTGGACTACATCTCGACACTGACTACACCATCCATCACGTAAGTCAAGGCAACACCACATTCCTGGTGGACTACATCTCGACACTGACTACACCATCCATCAAGTAAGTCGAGGCAACACCACATTCCTGGCAGCCGACATCTTGACACTGACCACACCATCCATCACGTAAGTCAAGGCAACACCACATTCCTGGCAGCCTACATCTTGACACTGACTACACCATCCATCACGTAAGTCAAGGCAACACCACATTCCTGGTAGACTACATCTTGACACTGACTACACCATCCATCACGTAAGGCGAGGCAACACCACATTCCTGGCAGCCGACATCTTGACACTGACCACACCATCCATCACGTAAGTCAAGGCAACACCACATTCCTGGTAGACTACATCTTGACACTGACTACACCATCCATCACGTAAGGCGAGGCAACACCACATTCCTGGCAGCCGACATCTTGACACTGACTACACCATCCATCACGTAAGTCGAGGCAACACCACATTCCTGGCAGCCTACATCTCGACACTGACTACACCATCCATCACGTAAGTCGAGGCAACACCACATTCCTGGCAGCCGACATCTCGACACTGACTACACCATCCATCATGTAAGTCGAGGCAACACCACATTCCTGGCAGCCTACATCTTGACACTGACTACACCATCCATCACGTAAGGCGAGGCAACACCACATTTCTGGCAGCCGACATCTTGACACTGACTACACCATCCATCACGTAAGGCGAGGCAACACCACATTCCTGGCAGCCGACATCTTGACACTGACTACACCATCCATCACGTAAGGTGAGGCAACACCACATTTCTGGTAGCCTACATCTCGACACTGACTACACCATCCATCACGTAAGGTGAGGCAACACCACATTTCTGGTAGCCTACATCTCGACACTGACTACACCATCCATCACGTAAGTCGAGGCAACACCACATTCCTGGTGGACTACATCTCGACACTGACTACACCATCCATCACGTAAGTCTAGGCAACACCACATTCCTGGTGGACTACATCTCTACACTGACTACACCATCCATCACGTAAGTCTAGGCAACACTACATTTCTGGCGACATACATCTTAACACTGACTACACCATCCATCACGTAAGTCTAGGCAACACCACATTCCTGGTGGACTACATCTCGACACTGACTACACCATCCATCACGTAAGTCGAGGCAACACCACATTCCTGGCGACATACATCTTAACACTGACTACACCATCCATCACGTAAGTCGAGGCAACACCACATTCCTGGTGGACTACATCTCTACACTGACTACACCATCCATCACGTAAGTCTAGGCAACACCACATTCCTGGTGGACTACATCTCGACACTGACTACACCATCCATCACGTAAGTCGAGGCAACACCACATTCCTGGCGACATACATCTTAACACTGACTACACCATCCATCACGTAAGTCGAGGCAACACCACATTCCTGGTGGACTACATCTCTACACTGACTACACCATCCATCACGTAAGTCTAGGCAACACCACATTCCTGGTGGACTACATCTCTACACTGACTACACCATCCATCACGTAAGTCTAGGCAACACCACATTCCTGGTGGACTACATCTCTACACTGACTACACCATCCATCACGTCGTTCAAGGCAACATCACATTCCTGTCAGCCTACATCTTGTGAGGCCTTCACAACAAGGCGGCAAACAGACACTGTCCATCAACAAGGGCTCGTTTGGGGACTAACGTCAGCGTAGATACATTTAATTAGGCCAGCATAGAATAATATTGTGCCCTTTTTTTAAAAAAAACCTCTCTGTTAACCTTGTATTTGATTTTATCAGCTCGTCTCACTACCTGTTCAGGTTATACACATATATTATAATTACTCTAATGGACTAAGGATGAGGAAGGAAGCATTTTAGAGGTAATCTAACCGCTCTTACATCGAAGGAAAGTGAGAACCTAATTAAGAAAAAAACATCCACAGTAGATCCGACTGGGATTCAAACCCCAATCTCCTTGTCATCATCAGGGCAGTCTAACACGAGCGTGACTTCTTAGACAGTTTGCTCACTCAAGCGGGTTTCTTTTCACCTAGATGCAGTTAATGAGTAATTTAAAAATACCGTGATAATATTGCGCGTCTGGGCCATATCATTTGTAGCCCAGTGATGGAAAGATCGGCCAGTACTAATATACCGTATGATTGCCCAGGGGATGCCCGAATGTACTAATCGTACATCCTTTCCTTGGAGGCTCTTTCCATGTCCTGATGAGATGAGATGAAATGGTGGTAATAGTGAGTATGAGGGTGTGGAATCAGTGGAAACACTTAAATATAATTTAAGATTAATAACTTAGAATCTGGGGACTGTTGGGGTAATTCCCCTTTCGGGGAAAATACCCAAGGTGCCAGACGGGAATCGAACCCGGCACCTCTAGAATCGTAGCCAGATGTGCTGACCACTACACCATGGGGCCGGTTAATTTAACATTAAAAGTAGTGTTATATGGCAACAATAAAATATTATATCTTGGACTTCAGCTTCGACTTTGCTTCGCTTCGACTTCGCTCTAAATTTAAAAAGTGACTTTAGCACATATATACTTACCAACATATTTGTTGTTATTTTCAAATACTTACAGCAAATGTCGTAATCATTTTGACAAATACTTACAACATTTACATATTACCAGAGTTCAAAAAAATAATCACACATTAACCACGGCATAACCTTTTACATTATTTATGTCTGAAAATTGTTATATAGGCCTACGCCTTGATAAATTCTAAAAGACTATCTTAGTTATTAGTGGATCTGGTACTTTTTCTGTCAGATTGTCTGTCTGTCTTTATTTTTATTAATTCCCCCCCCCCCCCCCCCCCCCGCAATCTATTGCGAGAGTGACGCTTTAAACATGGGGTCTCCAAACTACGGCCCGCAAGCCACATCCGGCCCGCCACAAGATTATATCTGGCCCGTCCCAAGATTTTATCAAAAAACAAATTAATGGTTTCTCTTTGTTATTTATTAACCACGCAATATATTTGATTTGTCCAGTTCCTGTCCGCACGCGTGCTTCCCTCTATGATACCAAGACAGAGTGCTGTCGGAATTGCAAACCCTCATTTACAGTCGCAGGCGTCATTCATTATACCTACAACAGAACGGCTTGTGATGATTTTTAGGTATTTCCAAGTCTCCCTGCAGAGGGTTATAAAAGAAATATCCCGAAAGATGTTACCTAATTTTAAAAATAAGTAATTATATTAACTAATTATTATAAATATAATGTATTACATATAAATTGATTCATTTCTCACAGAGAAGAATCAACCTCAATAACTTTTATCAAACACTGACCTGCTTTGGAAAGTGGCTTTTTTTTTTTTTTTTACAGGTGTGACCGGCCACATGACTTGAATCTAAATTTGCATGTTGAAACAAATTTTATTTGTGATCTATTCGCGCATGTCAAGGCATTCGGGGCAGTAATAATGTTACTTGAAGAATAGATGAACGTTACTTTGGCTCGAGAAAATGTGTACAATATATTATGTAGCCCACGTAGCAAAAGGTTTGGCGACCCCTGCTTTAAACCATTCGGCGACCGAAGCGGGTTGTTCGTTAGCGTCATCTAATTTCTTTAAAAAGTTCTTTTTAAACAATACAAATGTACTTACTATCTTGAAAGATTGTACGTTATCTGATTTCCATACAAATATGGTTCATCAAGAGAAACATCATACTTAATTTGATTGAAATTGAAAAACAACTCTAGGATTAAAAGTTTGTTTTCACGCTATCTGATTTCTAACATGGTGGAAGAAAAGTGCGAACAATCTTTTTGCTCGGTTCATAGAGCACCACGGCTTTTAATCTAGAGACAATTGGAATTTACAATCGACAAAACGAGTTTGAGTTCAAACTAGGATTAGCCGACTGGAAACATCGGCGAAACAACTCGCGGAAGTGAAGTGTGTTCAGTTCAAGAAAATAAAAACACCAAAGGTAAAAAAAATAAACGTTGCAAAACTATTTAAGGTGGTTTTGAAAGGGGGGATACGAAAAAAGCCCAGTGTTTTTCAGTTTGCATAATATAAAACTTTTTTAAGGTCAAAAGAAATCAGTACAAACATAAAGTTTAGTTTTCTTCCCGTGGTGATATCAACAGTTGTTGAATATTTGTCGAGGATGTCTTGGAATTTAACGACAATTTTTTTCTTCATTTAAAAAGTTTCTCATCTAATCGCGCTGTGATCATGACAAATATTCAACAACTGTTGATATCACCATGTGAAGAAAATGGAACTCTATGTTTGTAGAGAAGCAATATTTTATTTATTCTGACCATAAAAATGTTTTGCTATAAAAAGGAAAAAAAAAAACACTGGCCTTATCTCGCGTCCCCTTCTACTTCGCCTAAAGGTGTGGGATGGAAGGAAACTCAAGTCTTTTTGCAGTTTTTATAACGAAATAAAATTTTGGGCCACAATTAATAAATATTACTAAGTTTATATTATTATTATTACATATGGGTATTTAATATACGTTCTAGACACTTTTCTGCCGTTCCGGTAATAGAACAGGGAACATTAGCTCGGTGGGCAGACGTACTACCAACCGAGCTAAGGTGTCAAATTATTATGACAAAACACTGATAATAACCACGTGGTTGGAAATTGTAAACAAAAAAACCACGATAAATAAATAATAGGCTGCGATTATCTTTCCAAGAACACGGACGATTTATTTTTCTTTCACAACACAACTTCTCGTCATAGAACGCCAGAGGCAAACAGAACTTCCACACATTTATACGACCTTCCCTGGTCGCTTTTTATATCTTGTTTTAATCAACCCGCCCAGTGAGAGATGTATTTCCTGTGAAACTATTACTCAACCTGATTGGCAGAGGGGGGGCCTCGTCATCGTATAAGGGTGAAGTTTGAGAGGCAGGAGTTCCCTGAAACCTGAGTTAGATAAGCCAAGTGTTGGTGACCGCAGGTGGGATGTAGCCTCCATCTTTGGCAGGGGAAAAATTCACGGTTCGCTTACTGGGAAGTTGAGCCCTAAACGTGAATCTCTAAACAGTCGTGCCTGTACACACAAAGGAAAAATATTTGTAAACTGTGTACAGCTCACTTTTCATTGTAAGAACCTTACTTTACCATATCTACTTTCACGTATTCATACGTAATGTAATGTGTACTGGAGCTGTCACTTTTGATATATATTATCAGTAGGTATCTATAACATAACTTCGTGTTTAATTAATTGCTGACAAACCCAATGGGAAGAGACCACTGGGAGGACCTAGACCTAGATGGGAGGATATCATTGGAATGGACCTGAAAGAGATATGGTGTAATGAGGTGGACTGGATATAGCTAGCTCAAGATAGGGATAGGGTGTCATGAGGTGGACTAGATAGAACTAGCTCAAGTTGGGAGGGGTGTAATGAGGTGAACTGGATAGAACTAGCTCAAGATAGGGATAGGGTGTAAAGAGGTGGACTGGATAGAACTAGCTCAAGATAGGGATAGAGTGTAAAGAGGTGGACTGGATAGAACTAGCTCAAGATAGGGATAGGGTGTAAAAGAGGTGGACTGGATATAACTAGCTCAAGATAGGAATAGGGTGTCATGAGGTGGACTAGATGAACTACTCAAGTTGGGAAGAGGTAATGGAGGGAACTAGATAGAACTAGCTCAAGATAAGGATAGGTGTAAATGAGGTGGACTGGATATAACTAGCTCAAGATAGGGATAGGGTGTAAATGAGGTGGACTGGATAGAACTAGCTCAAGATAGGGATAGGGTGTAATGAGGTGGACTGGATAAGACTAGCTCAAGATAGGGATAGGGTGTAAAGAGGTGGACTGGATAGAACTAGCTCAAGATAGGGATAAGGTGTAAAGAGGTGGACTGGATAGAACTAGCTCAAGATAGGGATAGGGTGTCATGAGGTGGACAGGATAGAGCTAGCTCAAGATAGAGATAGGGTGCCATGAAGTGGACTGGATATAACTAGCTCAAGAGAGGGATAGGGTGTGATGAGTTGGACTGGATATAGCTAGCTCAAGATAGGGATAGAGTATACTGAGGGGGACTGGATAGAACTGGCTCAAGATTGGGATAGGGTGTAATGAGGTGGACTGGATAGAACTAGCTCAAGATAGGGATAGGTTGTAATGAGGTGACTAGGTAAATAAGGGATAGACGGCGTACTTTTGTAAGTACGGCAATGAACTTTCAAGCTCCTAGTGTCATAGATTATGTAAGTATAACATATTGGCCTGGCCAACTGAAAACGGGGAGATTGTGGTTCAAACCCGGTTGGGTGTACTGAGATGGTTTTTCCTAAAATGGTTTCCCACTCTTTCTCTCCACACAAATTCGGGTATACTTTATTTAAATTACACCCTCCTCATCACTAACCTATTAGAGCAGTTTGTACATAAGCGTATAACCCGTATAGTAAGATGCGGTTCTTTTTTTAAAAAAAAGTATAAAATAACACTAATATTATAATGAAATGTTATCATTTTAGAAGAAAAAATGATTGTATTTTATTGTATCTGGATATTTGCATCAGCACCTAAGATCGAACCATGATCTTCAAAGCCTGCAGTCGGCTTCTGTAGCCTATCATCCCAAGAGAATGGACAAGATATTTGCATGGAATTGAAACTGATGCTTTTTTCTGCAAAATAATAACAAGTGAATCACGTCGTTATGAATTACTGGTCAAGAATGTTGACTCGTGTTTAAATAAAAAAAGGCCACTTTGATACGTGTTCATAAATATTGCGTGTTTGAGCTCGTATTAGATGAGTAAATAGGAACTGAATTTGTAGAAAACTGGGTGGTCATGATAAGTGTTACCGTCGATCTTGACTCATAGCTTTTTTTTTAGCACCGCCTCTTACTAACCCGTTCGGGCCATACCCATAGTACTAATTTCGCTAATGTGTCAGGGATTATGAAGGTTAAATTTCAGAGGAACTGTAACTACATTTGTGTGGAGAGAAAATAGAAAACCATTTAGGAAAAACCATACTCAGTACACCCTACCAAGACTCGAACCCTGATCTCCTCGTCATTGGCAATCCAGTCTATTGAAAAAGTGACGCCTTAGACCATGCTGTTATGAAGCAGGTAATAAAACATTTCTCCAGTAGAAACATAAAGTATAATTTTCTTCAAATGGTGACATCAACATCTCTTGAATATCGGAATAGCGGCATTAAATGAGAAACTTTTTAAATTAATAGAAAAAGCTGTCGTTAAATTCCAGGACATCTTTGGCAGATATTCAACAACTATTGAGGTCACCGTGTGAATAAAACTGGACTATATGCTTCTACTGGAGCAATATTTTATTTATTTTGGCCAAAAAAAGTTTTTTTTTGTTACAAAAACTGCAAAAACATTGCCCTTAACTCACGTTGCTACCTCCCCATCTAAAGGGGGCTACCAAGGTAGCTGTGATATTGTAGGTTGCGTTTAGGTTAAACATTGACAACACTTTTAATGCTATTATCATTTTCACCTAGTCTTACTACCTGTTCAGTTTTTACGCATAATTACTCAAATGAAGTAGGATGAGGAAGGAAGCATTTTATAAGTAATCTACCCGTATTTGAGTGGAAGGAAATTATGAAACTATTTAGGGAAAACCACCCTCAGTAGACCCAACCGGGATTTGAACCACGATCTCCCAGGCATCAGCAGACAAGTCTAACACGAGGGTAACACCTTATACCATTCGGCCACTGAGGCAAGTAAACTTTTAATAATACTCAAGTTTAGTGTTTACTGGAAATAATACAAAAATATTTTCTATGACCCTAGACTTGTAAACATAGTTTAAAAGTTGACATTTTCCATTCTGAGAAGTTCAAAAAACTACTTATTTTGGTTAATCATTAAGAGCTAAATGCCCGGGAGATGAAAGGCATGGGAGCGTAGAATGGATCTTTATAATCGAATTATGTAATTTAGTTGAAGGGGGTCACCCCATAAATTTACCTATTGGCACTGGTATTTTCCTCCCTCCCCACTTTTTCTCCTACTACCGGACACCTCCTACCGGGAGAGCTATAGACCCATTTATTTCTGGCGTTTATGATTAACTAGCTGAATACCCGTTCTTCGCACGGCATATTGTGTTATTATTTATTTTTGGATGAAAATGGGGAAATTTTTGTTTGAAGCTTAATGGCATGGTTCTTAGCGCTACCCGAGAAACACCGCGAGGAGGTGACCCTGTATCGTTTCTCAAGTTTTATTTTTATTTTCTGCAGGCCCCCTTGCCTACTGCTTGGAGCGTTATCAGCTGAGTGCGGCTGGACAGGTACCCCTTCCCCACCACACCCCACCACCACACACCACCCAGAGCTGGGCCCTTTAACTCAAACAAACACTGCAAACACCACAAAATTCGGCAAAATATAAACTACAGACTTATACCCGTCTCTTGGAGTTGCATATTAAAACGTAATTACATATTTTAATTAATTGTCTGCACTCATTTTTTCCCACCCCTTAGAAGCATCTACGGGGTTAAAAATAATTGCTACATTTTTTTCGAAGGCATTATTAGAACAAACTTATCGGATTATTACCCTTAAATTCTTAAAAATCGTTTATAAAGTAATATTGTTGATTAGGGTAGCTACCCGATTTCCCCCCTTAATCACAAAACATCGGAATGAAATATCTTTACTTTTCCTAATTAGCTTATAAGGAACACCTGTGACAAATTTCAGCTCTCTAACTTCGTGGGAAGTGTGAGAATGAGTGATGAGTGAGTGATCAGTCAGCCAGGGCTTTCGCTTTTATATTTATATATATATATAATATATATTTGAGAGAAGAGATGAATCGCTGCTGGACTATCCTAGTGTTACAACCCTTTGATGTCCTCTCGACTTGCCGTGTATGTATTGCGTATGTGAGTGTTGTGAAGGTAGCTCGGAGGAGTCTGTGTGTGTGTTGTGTGTGTGGCGCTGAAGTGTGTCAGCTGCACACCACAATGAATGGCACGCCCTGGGGGAGTCCCCTCATTCTACAAGGTCGCCGCTATTTACCATCTTCTACTGATCACAAACAATCGCGCGGGCAAACAGAGTAGGATTCTGGTAGAAAGGACATTATCTTTGTTACAGTCGAATAAATATAGGAAGGACCTTATCTGACAGATACAAAGAACATTTAACTTTATTATTAGTACTAGGCTTTGATTGATAATATCAAATTAAATAGTGATAATAATTATAATTATATAAGCTAATATTGTCAAAGCTAACAGCAAAAACATGTTTGTATTTTCTAAAGCTCTTATTTAGATAAGGTTACTTACTTGCAATGAATCGTGGGTAAGTCCCCTAACAAGAGATGACAAGGATTATTTTTAACATTTATCTACCCGCATCGCTGGTACTGTATGGTCTTATGCAGTGATCAACAATCAGTGTTCCACCTTGCAAAAGCTTGTTTTTTATTGGTCCACCCATAATTTGTGGAGAGTGTTGAAATATGTTTAAAGATAACTCGTTTATCCGAAGAAGATGAAGAGAAGAGTGCCGGTAATAATGTTAAAAGTGAGGTTAGGAAGAATATTGATAAGGCAGGTTCAAATGCTGAAGGACATTAAATAAAACTTGGTACTAAATACTCTTAAAATATCTTATTCGAAAATTATGAGTTAATTATTATTTACTAACACTACTGGCTTACACGTCTATTTTGTAAGTCGGCCCTATAGAACCTAAAATGTGTCAGGCAAGTAGGGGTTCCCCGAGACTTAACCGAATATTTTAAGGGTTCCTCCGAACAAAAAAGTTTGGGATTCACTCACTCTAACGCGTTAGGGGGCGGCCAGACTGGGCGAGCGACTAAAATATAAAATAGAACACATTGGTTGTAATGTGAGGTGGCCAGACTGGAGCGAGCGGCGCTCGACCCGGTACAGTCTAGTTTACAGGCGCTAGGCAATATTATTGTATGTTGGTTCATTGAGTGCTAGGAAAACTTCTCGTTTTGATATTTTTATTACTATCGATAGATTTAGCACACTTGCCTATTTTAATTGGTAAGATCATAAACCATACCTATATATATATATATTGTATATACATATAGGTATATATAGATATAAAAATATAGGTATGGTTTATGATCTTACCAATTAAATTAGGCCGTTAGTAGCAAGTGTGCTAAACCTATCGATATTAATAAAAATGTCAAAATGAGAAGTTTTCCTAGCACTCAATGAACCAACATACAATAATATTGCCTAGCGCCTGTAAACTAGACTTACGGTCGAGCGCACGCTCGCCAGTCTGGCCACCTCACATTACAACCAATGTGTTTGCTCGCTCAGTCTGGCCGCCCCCTTACTCTTGTATTGAACTAGAGTTCAGGTGAAGAGGATATTGGAGCTCGAACTCCATCGGTTGTTCTTAATAGCTGTTTCTTCATGGTTTCCTACTCTTCCTCTATTCAAATACGGGTACACTTTTTTTATATAGTATATTCCTAACCACTACTCTTTAGTGTAGATATTTGGATAACCCCGATTGGTAGTAAGACGTGCAGCACTAGCATAAAGCTCATCGGGGGGAAAAAAGTTTGAATTTTAATCAAACGTATTTTATTCCCTGAAACATGATCACATAAATCTTTCCTTGCAAACAAGTAGTTATTTGTGAATGAGTGGTTAGATAGACTAACTACTTAATGAAGGGACGCTATCTCTATCCCAGGCATCTTAAATCTACAGTCAATTTCTTAGAAAGAGCTTTTTATTGTATTCAAACACATTAAATTTCTGCAATCACTGATCACATTTTACTATATTAGTCTATTAGTGTTATTTTATAGGTATTGATAATATCTATCAATAGTGACGACTGCAGATCACATGACTTGACGTATGAATACGTGAAAGTAGATCTAGTAACTTTTCTAGCTGCCAGATAATATCCTTCCTATGAAGATTGAATTGCATCAATGCCATGATTTGCACAATATTCATTCACCTCAACTAGGAATCGTGTTTGGAGGACAGGAAGGGAGGACCAGACATGAATACCAAATCATTTCAACGTCGCCCGTGATCGAACCGGACATGCGGCAGTGGACCTAAAATGATAAGACCCAAAGCCACAACTCATAAACTAAATGTATTAACTTAATAACACCTAAGACCTAACTTAATTGCACCTAAATGCATAGCTCCTAGCTTTACTAGACCTAAAAGCACTGGACCTAAAAATTAATTTTTCATAGATTACTTTAAAATATCCTTAACTGTTCAAACAGGCAGTGGATCCAAAGGTATAGACCTTAAACTTTATAAGACATAAAGCTTCATGTGAATTTAAGTCCACTACATGTCATCCATCGAACCAAGGTCATCTGGTCCAGTAGTTGATCTCCTTTCAGAATAAGAATACAGTTTAGTATTACATTCCTTGTTAGTGACCGAGTTGCAGAAAAAAAAACACTGTTGCATCTTCAAGTGTGTCGCGTGTGTAGAAAGTCTGAAAAGACGTGTTATGTTGATGAGGAATGAAGGCCAGCCAGACGAGCAGCCCTTGCCGCTAACTTAGAGACAGGTTTACTTGATAGGTGATACGACTGCAGTGCAGTGGCACGATATAGTTACATGTATAGTGACAGGCAGGACTAAGTTTCTTCAAAACAAGCTTGTCAATTTAGTTTTTGATAAAAAGTTTATTTAGTACCTGGATTGTTAAGAGCTTTTTTTTCTGCGAGTTGGGGATGAACAGGGTAGTAGACCTATACACTCCAATTATCATGTTATGAACCTTATCTGACCGATCTACTTACTTCTCACGTATTCATACGTCAAGTCATGTGATCTGCAGCTAAAACTTTTGATAGATATTATCAATACCTATAAAATAACACTAATAATATAGCAAAATGTTATCAATGTTAAATGAAAAAAGTTTGTATTTTATAAAAGAACCTTGATATGCAAAATTGGGCTGTGTGTGTGTGTGCTATCTTTATGGTCAAAGAGTGATTAAAGATCCAGAGTACCTTGGATAGATCTCAGATGATATTTACAAGCATGGAGTATTTGTACTTTGGTTCGTACTGGCAGAAATAGCTTGTGTTCGAAGAACCAATTTCATGAAAGTTGAGTTGTACCCGTATCTCGTTATTATGCAAGTCCTCTAATATGGTAAGATGTGACCGAAAGGGCACGGAACATAGTTTTAAGGTTGGCAATGCTGCCGCCGGCTTGGCGCGCTTTGTATAGTGTAATGTGAACAAGGTTATAACGAACGACTTCTTTGCTCCTTTCTTCAGATACTCCCGAACATAACAAAACTGTGATAGGCTACACCAATGGATAGACATTTGTGGCTGACATTTTCGAGCTCTCTCATAAACACCAATACGTGAGAAATAAATAACTTTCGGGTATTTATTTCTCTTTCTATTACAGGTACTTTATTATATTATGTGAATTTATCGATCTCAAAGCCAGGGTTTGCCCCATCTGTCCCTAGCATACTACAAGATTGAACGTCACATTTTGTCGATTGCAAATGATGTGTTCATCTCTCTCCAGCAATATAATATAGAGCTCACTGGGTCACACATGTACGCTAGTTACACATTATATAGGTAATTACATTAACTTTGGAACAAGTCATATGATATATAGTAGAATTTCGGTAGGAATAAATGTTTAGAAAATACAAATATATATTTTTTGCAGATAACAATGATAACATTTTACTATATGATTAGTATTATTTCATATGAATTGATAATGTCTATCAAAAGTGACATCTGTAGATCATATGACTCGAGGCATGAATACGTTAAATTAGTTCTAGTAGCTTTATCTATCTCTCATATATGTTCATTCTTAAGAAAATGGGGTGTAGCTTTTCATCCAAACCCTAACTTGACACCCAAACTCTTTCAAATCTGTTTTCACACTAACTATCGTTATCTTGGTCTACTAAGTGGTCTTGTTTTTTTTTTCAGGTTTCCCAACTAAAATGTTGTCTGCACGCCTGTCATCACCCATACGCACCCCACATCAACCTGCACGCCTTGATTATATTTAGCCTATTTAAGGCCTGTCTCCGATTTCGGATTTCGCGCGAAGCCTGTTTCTTGTTGTTTTTGTTTTATTTTTAGAATTTTCGAAACAGTAGGTGGTGTGATTTATGTCCATGGGGATTCATTTTTTTTTTTCATGCTTCGTATTTTTATTATAAATATGGCATGTCCCATAGGCTGAAACTAAATATTTAACACTAACCACGTGATAATGGTGTGCTATATTCACCCTGGGGCACAGATAATGCCCTGGGACTATCCTCCTGCAAAAATGTTCAATTTCGGGGCTAGCTACAACACTGGGAGCTTAGGGAACATGAATTAAGTTCAATGTTTTTGTACTTTTTATAGCAAAACATTTATTTGATCAAAACAAATCAAATATTGCTCCAGTACAAACATAAAGTTCAATTTTATTCACATGATGATATCAACAGCTGTTGAATATATGTCATGAGCATAACGGCACTAGATGAGACACTTTTTTAACCAAGAGAAAAAGTTGTTATTAAATTCTAGGACACCCTTGATAGATATTCAAGAACTGTTGATATCACCAGGTAAAAAAAATGGAACTATAAATTTCTACTGGATAATTATTTAATTTCTTTCTACCAAAAAACAGTTTTGATATAAAAACAGCAAAAATACCGCCCATAACTCGTGTTCACCACATTCCCACCTTAAGTAATCATTGTGCGAAGTTTTAACTTTGTTCCTTATCGAGAGGTTTGAGAAAAACTGGCTTTTTTTATTTCGATATGTTTGGGGATGTATACAAACTCATTAGATGGAAATTCACCTCGGTGGCGTAGTTTGATAACGCTCCAGTTTTGTGTTGAGCTAGACTGCCGAGTATGGGGAGATCAAGGTTCGAATCTCGCTTGGGTGAACTGGGGTGATTTTCCTAAATAGTTTTCTATTCACCCTCCACGCAAATGCGGGGTTATTTCCTCTAAATTCAACCTTCCCAATTCATAATCCACTAACGTAATTAGTACTTAAGCGTATAACCCGAACGGGTAGTAAGACGCAGTGCTAAATAAAATAAAAGTATACCGAAAATAAAACTGTCCCAATTGTATCACGTGCTGCAATGTAGACAGATGGCTCCATTTAGAGGTTGTTCCATAGCAATCTTCGTCTTTTGGGGAGCAATGATGGCCCATTTTCTAATCTGAAGGCCTCAATGAAGTAATGACCCTACGCAAGACTAACAAGGCGACTTGTCTGATACGTGTGTATGATGATGCGGAGAAGCCACGATGAATAGACTTGACAGTCGTGGGGACTAGGGGGGTAGACGTCCCGGCATGCAACGCACGTGGCGTGCCCAGTTGGGTGAATAGGATCATCATTTGGCCGCGAGCAAGACGTCGGGATTAGCGAGGGAGTTGTGGATACATCGCACGATTCGCGTTTGGCCATGGTTTAGTTATATAAAACAGGAACTACAACAGATAACTTCCATGAAAAGAGATTCCAATTTACAGTAGTTCACTAACGATTGCAATTAAATTAAAGAACAGTGACAGATTATACAGTATTAATACACAGTTTAGTTAAACTAAATACAACTTTGAACTATAATAAATTATTTTTTATAGTTAAACTCAGTAAAAACTCATAAATAAGCTAAATAACATAGACATTTTCGAGGTTGTAGATGAGTCATGTTAATAAACAAAGTAGGCAGTAATGAATTTATCATGAATAGTCTGTACATCTTGTGGTGGATGACTCAACCTTGCCTAGTCTGTAAATCTTGGAGTGGATGACTCAACCTTTCTTAGTCTGTACATCTTGAAGCGGATGACTTACCCTTGCCTATATCGTTTATCTTAGAACAGATGACTCAACCTTGCCTAGTCTCTACATTTTGAGGTGGATGACTCAATCTTGCCTAGTCTATATATCTTGAGGTGAATGGCTCAACCTTGCCTAGTCTGTACACCTAGATGTGGTTGGCTCAACCTTGCATAGTCTGTACATCTTGGAGCAGATGACTCAACCTTTCTTAGTCTGTACATCTTGGAGCGAATTACTCAACCTTGCCCAGTCTGAACATCTTGAGGTGGATGACTCAACCTTGTTTAGTCTGTACACCTTGTGGCGGATGTATGCCTGCAAGATGACCATACTCGGAGGAACCGCTCGACGATTGTGACGTGACAACCGGGGGTAGACACGTGACGGCTGATAACTCACATGAATGGCGACTTGCCAACGAGTGTTGTGGCTGCGCGAGATTGATTGCGACCGTTTTAGACCATACCGGAATCGCGAAAATTAGACTGGCATCAAATCCGGAAATTAGCAGCTTCCTAAACTCTTTTTTAAAAAAAATAGAAGATGACGGTTATACGCTACTACCGGATGTGATGTGTTGGAATCCAAGGGACGCTGCGGAATTGCCTAATATATCCACTGTTTCAGTAAACGCAAACACCAGCACCTGTGGTGACGTGGTTTAAGACGTCAGGCTCGGGATAGACTGGACTGCAGGTGACGGGGAGGTTGAGGTTCGAACCTCGGTCAGCTGCACTTAGGATGGTTTTCCAGATGTGATTTATCACTATTGCCCTTGCCCCAAACTAAAGTGAGTGAATTTCATAGCTACACGAGAAAGTATCCATCTCTGTCAGGCCACATGGCTTAAAACACAATGATCTGTATCGTTTTCTGGAATTACCTCTCTTTTTTTTTTAACTAAGATTACACACTCCCTTTCAACCTTCACATACAGCCAACCTTGGTCATGTCAACAAGAAAGGGGGGGAAGGAAAACTACGAAACTTTCTATCTCAAGGTGAAGAGAAAAACTCGCTGTTAGTTCTCAAACAACTTAAAATGTTCTGTTGTGAGCCTATCAAAAAATTACTGTATTTGCTAGAGGAAGGCTCAATATAGAGCCCTTTTTCATAAAGTCTAGTCTCATAGCTCCTCAAATTTGCTTAAAAATTAGTTGGAAATGAGCTAATATCACATTTTCACACATTTTTTAAATTAATAAAACTCAAAATACAAGATTGTGAAGTAAAAAGAGCCTTGATGGAATCATTCGACTTTAGTTTGGCGTGAACTATATTTTGAAATAACGTGTCATAGAAATAAATATTGCATCAGAGCTGAACGTCTGCGCGGCAATTTCTCGCTTACTGAGGTGGCCCCCTTAAGACGTGTCAACTAAACACAATCACAACGCTCACATTCTTGTTTTAATTGTTTCAATTAATAGTAGAAAGGGTGTACTTTAAAACATACAAATAAAATGTTAATGAATTCCAAGAAAATTACAGCACTCATCTAATTATTTTTATCAGTTATATATTAGCTATACAAAATATCAATTCTGTATTAAAAATTGTAAACCTACCTTCTTTATTCGCGTAATCTCTCAGTAGATTTTTTTTAGAATAAAATGCTGCACGCATAACTAGCGCAATTTAAGTCAATAGCATTGGAGTCAATTTATTTTACTGCGTGGAATTAGACATTCAGCCAATAATATATTTTTATTTCAACCTAACTTACTAAAAACCAGTATGGTCAGTGGAATTTTCTTTAGATTGTAATAGGCCTATGTTTTTAGGCTATTGTGTAACTTTTTTGCCTTTATATTATTTTTAATAGAATCAAATCTCATCACTTAATTTGTCCATCCACAAGATATGGTAAAATAACTTGATATTGTTATAAAACCTTTTTGGAAACAACACTTTTGTGTGAGTCAAAAATATCCCTCCAAGACCTTGTGCGAAAAAATGTATACTGAAAATAAGTCAATTTAGAGGTCAAAACCAAATCGAGGTTTCGTGACTAGACGAGGCAAGATAATTCACAAATATACGTCCCACTCATCAAGAAAATAAGAAACCTGAATCCAAATTATGTGAATACCAACCAACTCGAAAACATTTACTGAGGAAAAATATATTTTTTATATAAAATAGGCCCTAGAGTTTCTTTAACACTCGACCACTCTATTGGTGGAGCGAGAGTGGAAAATCATTTTGGAAAAACCACCCTCAGTACATCAGTACACCCTACAGAGATTCGAACCTCAACCTCCCCATCACCGGTAGTCCAGTCTACTGCGAGAGAAGCGCCTTAGACAATGCGGCCACCGAAGCGGGTTGTTCTTTGTAATTTTTCAAGGCTAGCTTTAATAGAATTTTGGGAGGAAGAAAATTTAAAAAAGTACAAATACTTTTTTTGCAGTCAGTATTGATAACATGTTACTTTTTTTATGTCTGCTATTTTATAGGTACTAAATATATCTATCAAAAGTGGTAGATGCTAATTACATATCATGATCTATGAACACGTGAAAGCAGATCTAGTCAATTTTTCAGCTGTCAGATATGGCTCTTCCTATTAAATTTGGACTGTAGGAACAAATCAAAAAATTAAACAAAATTTTTTCTATTTTTTTTTAGTTTTAAAATTTCAAGGTCAGGTTAAATAAGGCAGTTTTAAAAAATCATTTTTAATTCTACATGCAAGGTAAAGATTAACCTACTACTACTATAATGTTTGAAATAGGGTAATATATTTTTAATTTTAACTTTTAACACAGTGTTAATCAATTAATAAAGAGTATAATTAAGATAAAATGCATTACAAATATCTGGAAATGAGAATAGAAAATCTCCTTAAGGGGGGTAAAACAGCCTTAATGCATTCGTTCAGGTTTTGAACCACTTTAGGCAGGATCAAACACGCTAGTGCTGAGCTACTGTCCAATTTTCATTTAGAAAACTTATCAAATATACTTGTCACGTAGTCATACGTCAAATCATGTGATCTTAAGCTGCCACGTTTTATAGATATTATCAATACTTTTTAAAATAACATTACCAATATAGTAAAATGTTTTCAATGTTAACCGTAAACAAATATGTTTAAATCGTCTAAAATGCCCTTCCTATGAAAATTGGACTGTTAAATCTACCGGTATGATGTAAGGGTGCCCTCACCTATAAACACCCTCTCCTCCTCTCTCCCTACGACTGATGTTTCTGACGCATACGCTGCCATTGATATCATATAGTCCATATGTTATTAGAACAGAGAGTACATTGTAAGACTCTCTGGGAGGTCGGATTGTTGATCTACAGAACAGCCTGTGAACTGTGCTATACAAAGTCTAAACCTGTCTAGTCTGTTATTTGCACTTAACGCGTACAAACACTTGTCTGATATAAAATCAATTGCATGTAAACCACACCTTAGAGCCTGTTAAACGTGGGAGATAAATCTTTACACATGTCAGTATTCATTTATACGTGGAGGACCGGCTGCACCTTCTGAGGGATTTTCATCTCGGTAAACCCACGACGAGCCGTTCGAGGCGTCGGAATCGCATTGCGCTTGAGCGTTTAAATTAGGATCTCGTTCGGGTGTGCTTGTGGGGGCGGGGTGTTTTTCTCTGTGTGTAGTTCTCACTTTTATTTTCTCTATTCTCTAGCACTTACTTCTTCCTAAGTGGCCCGGTCTGAAGGGGCCCTGCAAGCGGAACCGCTGCTGAGTGACCCCATGTGAAGGGGCTCTTAGGCCATTTATCGGCTGGCTGAGACTAGTTAGAAAATTAAAATTATACAAACAAGTCTATCGGAAACAATTTAGAATTTTAGTTTAAAATATGTTGGACAATGAGTTCTCTTTTTGAATACAAATCCCCCCTCTCCCCCCTATTGATTTGAGGTATTTAACGTTCACTTTCTGAGTCGACTGATTATATCATCAAACGACTACTACCTTATATCTGTAACAAATACAACATCCAGCCCTCTCAGCCGTTAATTTATCACTTTAAAAGGGGGAAACCCACATTTCATCATTGATACAATTTTTCAGCCATGCCAGGAATCGAACCCGGGACCCTTATTTCAGTAGACAGACAAGATACCGACTAAGAGTCTCGGAGTAAATACGACTTGTCAAGGTAAAGGCATTATATTCTACCAGCATTTTTTTCCAAATCGTTATAAATACCTTAGTATGAAACATTCATTCATTTTTTTTTTTCAATAGGAATGACGGGTGAATTTATGGTCGGCCATGGGAACTAGGATTTGAGGGGATTATATTTGGCTGTCTGAGGGGAAAACCTGTGAATTATTATATAGTCCTTTGAGTTATAGGGAGAATTGTGACCTCTTTTTATCTTGAATAAACTGTTATGACGGTAATTAATAATCTCCAAACTCGACATACTTAGAACAATTTGAAACATAAAATGGAAGATAACACAGGAATCCAAGCTCGAAATGATAGAATAAACCACCTGCCCCACCATGAGAAGGACATTTGGTCAATAATGTTTAAATATTTAGGAACCGACAGTAAATTTGTCTCCTTTTCTTTTGGGCGGTCAGCAAGATAACGAAACAGAGTCGCCGGCCTAACCAACAGGAAGGTGAATCAAAGAATCTTTGAGTACCTTATTCACAGTTAATTTAATTAAGTTAATATTTGAATCTCCAGTAGAAAAATAGTTTAATTTTCCTCACATGTTGATATCAAAAGTTCTTGAACATCTGTCAAGAGTGTCCTGGAATTTATTGATAACTCTTTCTCTTCATTTAAATAGTTTCTCATCTAATGCCGCTATGATCATGAAAAATATTCAACAATTACATTTAATATCATCATGTGAAGAAAATTAAACTCCATGTTTGTACTTAAGCAATATATGATATATTGTAGCAAAAAAAAAAAGTTTTGCCATGAAAATTGCAAAAAAACCTGGCCTTTTCTCGTGTCTCCTTCCATCCCACCTTAAGTCTATGGGAAAAATCACCCTTAATGCAACCGACCTATATCTGAACCCCGATCACCCCGTTAATTGCGACCAGGCATGGTGTGATTTTAGCACCTTAGCCCACTCGGTCAATGGTGTGGATAGTGGATTCTAGCGAATGAATACTAAACCAAACATTCTTTTAGATAAATATAGTTGAGAAAATCTCTTTTCGTACCTTGAATGACTTGATAAAGGAAGACATATTCTCACGTGGTCATCCGGCAACCATCACATACTCTGGTCAGCTGAAATCGAACCAAAACGCACTCACATTATTCACCCGAACCTGGGACCTCCTGAGAAGGAAGAAGTTTCTAACACTCATACGGTATTCGCCACCTCCAACCGAGCCAATCTCGACAGCAATAACGGTTGTAAATTACGGTTCGTTGTCCATCCCGTGTGTGTCTTCTGGGACTCCGCCCAGCCTGAGGAACAAAACCAACTTTCCCAATTGGCGTGGCGCAGGGCTCATGTTACGTCACCGGGAGACCCGAGACTTCCGCGCGGTGATTCGCGCCGACCAACACCGGGCCACATGACGTCTTGCCACACACACTTCATACTTCCTATAATGTGTAGGACTGATAGTGGTCGTGTGCCACACATCGCACACAACGACACCACCGCTCTTTTGCTGGCTGGCTGGCACGCGCTCACTCGTAAAATTGAACAAGCCAATAAAAAAAAAAAGTTTGGTTTTCTTAAACCGCTCTTTCTACTATGTTCTTAAAGTGTGTCGGAAGTAAAGGCGAGAAAAGATAAGTGTTTTTGCAGTTTTTATAGCAAATCCTTCTTTTCTGGCCAAAATAAAATATTACTCCAGTAGAAATAAAGAGTTGAATTTTATTCACATGGTGATATTAACAATTCTTAATTATCTGTCGTGAGCATAGCGGTATTAGATAGTTAGATAGATAATAAACATTTTAATTGAAGATAAAAAGCTGTCATTAATTTATAGGACACCCTTGACAGATATTCAACAACTCTTGATATGATCATGTGTACAAAATTAAACGCTATGTTCCTACTGAAGAGTTATTGAATTTAATTTTGATCAAAAATGAGTTTTTATATAAAAAAAAATTGCAAAAGTATTTCTCTTAAATCGCCTTTCTTTCCACCCCCAACTTAATACACATTATGGCAAATAAAGGCATAGCAAAAAGGGCCACACATATAGAATAACTCCTCTTCATAATTAATAGCTTTTAGAGCCAGCTAGGGTTTAAAATGTTCTCGGTACAGAGCCATACTACCATGCATGTGCCCCCATTTCTGAAAATCTTCCGGATTCCCTATCATTGAAAATATTAGTATAGTCGGTAGACACACAAGACCCCAATATCTCAAAGGTAGCGCACATCACTCAAAATAAAATAAATTAAACATAAACATACTTATAGTCTGATCATGGTTTGAAGTACTGTAAGACTATAGTAAGATAAGAACATGGAGGGAACGAGGTCTTATAGTCACAGAAGTACTAGTAATACTGTAGTAATGTCAAGAACATGGATGAACGAGCCTTGTGATCACAGAAGTACTAGGGGTATTATAGGTATTGAAGCTATCAGAAGCTACAACTGTAGATCACGTGACGACCAAGTACTTATTTATTAACTATAACGGTCAGCTATTTTTCTTCCTAGTATAATTCTCTAACAGAAATAATGTTTGCCAATGTGGTAGTTACAGTGGAACGGTGCACTCAGAGTGAATAACCAAACAAGTCCCTTATTTAGGTAAGGAACCTGAGAGGCGCATGCTACTTTGAGAGGGTTCACGATATTCCCTTATGAATCAAGTTCTGGTTCGAACCCCAGTGAAGACCAAAATAAGTTATATCTCGTACATTTAAAATTGTTTTTGTTATCTTTTAGTCAGAGTTAGATTTGGTTCCCCGCGTCCCATTATTCATCAGAGCTATTCGTATATTTAGACTAGTAGGATTAGAATGAAGAAGGTAATATACAAAGGAAGTGTACCCGCATTTATGTGAAGGAGGGAAACTATTTAGGGGAAAACCCACCTCATCTACACTTTACCGAGATACAAATCCCCACCACTAACAAATTAGACTATCCGTGACTGATTTCATTGCCCACATGCCCACCGGTGATGATAATAGGTGGTTCATAGACAGTATGGGGTCTAGTTGTTGTGTTTGTCATATAATTAATATAATAATAAGCATACATCTAGTGCAATAATATCCATATCCCGTTAAACGCAATTGAAAATATAATACACGTATCCCAACAAACTTTTCAGGGGTGTGAATTTACATCGTCTCGCCAGGTGAATGCTGGTTAAGTTATTTGAAATGCACCATCATTTTCTCCTTAACGTTTTTTATTTTAAATTAAGAGGTAACCAAGTCTTACAATAAAACGTAGAAGATAATAAAAAAATCACTATTTCACCTTCAAACAAAACACTGACGATATTTCAATATTATTATTATTATTAGCACCGCGTCTTACTACCCGTTCGGGTTATACGCACTTACGCTAATGTGCAATGGTAGGGTGATTGTGAGATGAAATGGAGGACCTACAGTTTAACGTGGAATCCGAACCACGGTGGAGGCCTGGCATTCCTCACATTCACAAGTTGTGATTAATACACGTCTTGTCAGAGGTGAAGGAAGGGTTTGGCATTCAGATAAATCTGTGCGGGACCAAGGATTGAACCCCGGACCTCTCAGCACAGAAGTCTGACACCTTACCCCTAGACCACCAGGTCACCCGGATATTTCAATAGATGCTTCAAACGGGATACGAACTATTTTGAAGCCCACCAAAAAATGTAGAGTTCCGAAGCTTTAATACGGTCCAAATTTCAGGGGAAGAACCTTATCTGACAGAAACTTTACTATATTTACTTTAACGTATTCAAACGTCAAGTCATGTGATCTGCAGCTGTCACTTTTGATAGGATCTATCAATATCTGCAAAAAAAATTTATATAATTCTAAAATGTTATTAATGTTGGTAAGAAAAAAAGTTTGTATTTTCTAAATGTTTCTTTCTATCAAAATCTTACTATGGTTAAACTCATAATTGCGAATATATTATATTATATATATATATATTTTTAAAGTGAGTTAGCCGGTTTTTTGTCTTGACCTTTTAAAATTAAGTTGCCAACTTATTCTCAGTCCAATATTGCAATTATCACAGGCTAGGTATGACTGCAATAACAAGGCTCTACCGTTAATATAAAATAATAATATTAATAATAACTACACGCAATCTCGTACAAACGGGAGAGGGTGGATACCACCTCTTTCCTCCCCACCCCTTCCGGCACGACCGTAACAGTCAAGATTAATACCTCAAGAGGAACTGGTTACGTATTATGTTGTTTTTTTAATTGCAATTGCAGAGGAGTGAATAAAGACTGAGAACCAACAAACTGCAGGATCCACTGTAGGCCACGGCCTCAACCACGTATGAGATCAAGGCCCACTTCAATGGTCACATGGTCTAAGGCAGGGATTCTTAACCTGGGGGGTTATTAGAACGAAATGATGGGGGTTTAACTCCATCTCTAAACAATTTAAAAAAAATGTTATTTTAGTTCAAAATAAAATCACATCGTTATCAATACAGATTGTGTATTTGTAAGGGCGTACAGAAGATCATTTTTCCAAGAGGGTGGTTAGGGAGGTCTATTAGAAAATTCTACTACAACTTTAGCCAGTAAAGGTTTTCAAACTAACATATGGACCCTCCCTAAGGGAGCCATCTAATTCCAAGCGGTCCTCTTGTCTACGTTCCTGTGTATTTGTGATTTGTCATTTTTCTATAAATAAATATAAAATATTTGTAGAGTTTAACCAAGCTATTGACATATTTTGAAGTCAAACTAATGTCTAGTAAGACTGCTGATTATGATTTAGACATTCTGGCGAAGGGAGTATGGGTACATAAAAGGCAATCCATTGGTGGTCTGTAATCATCTGGTTTCGTCTAAGGCTTAATCTTAAGGACCAAATCGAAAATTTAAAACACCGAAGAGGCCGCATTAAAATATTTTTAAAAAAATATGTATTTTCTATATTTTTAGTAAAAGTAAAATCCGCTTCAGTGGCAGAATAGTTTAAAAAGAGTCACTATTATGTTTGACTGGCTTGCTGAAGAAGGGGAGATTGGGATTCGAATCCCGATCGGGTCTTATTGAGGGTGTTTTTTACTAAATGGTTTGCCACTCTACTTCCCTGCAAACACGGGTATATTGCTTTTAAAAGTCTTCCTTCCTCATCCTTACGCCATTAGAGTAATAATTATGTATGCGTATAACAAGAAGAGGTGGTATAACGTGGTGATAATACATCAGTATCGGAGTGAGGTTGGAGGATGGACCGAAGACTGTCAAGTGGTTTGAATGTGCCCGTACAAAGACCACATGGGCCTGTGATGACGTGGACAGTACGGTCTGTTGCGGTACTACGGCCAATTAGAGCTGAGGAATTAATTACCTCCTGTGTTGTCCGACGTGCTAACGACCCCGCACCACTGTCGGCAAGTTGAGTTGATAGACCTCCTTTGTCGCTTCAGACAGTATTAGTCGTTCCCCCCCCCCCCGCCTTTTACCTTCCATGCGGGCTGAATGCATTTTAGTTGAAATTTTACGCTACGGGAGTACAGGAGGAGGAAGGTAGAATTTAGAGAAGATGTGTCATAATTTGCACAGAGAGAAAGTGGGTACACTCGAATGCGATTTGAACCCCAACCTCCCTGTCACTGGCAAACCAGTCCACGAACCACATAGTCTTAGGTTAAGCTTGTCACAAAGACCTATGTGGCCACATGGTCTAAGGCGTCATTCTTGTGATAGACTATATTGCCGATGACATGGAGATTGAGGCTCTAAACCAGGTCTGGTGTGATGAGGGTGGTTTAAAAAAAAATGGTTTCCCCACTCTTCCTCCACGCAAATGCGGGAACTTTTCCCCCAAATCGAACCTTACTCATCCTTAACCCATCAGCCTAATTAGTACATAGGCATATAACCCAAACGGGTAGTAAGACGTGTTGCTAAGAAAACAAAACTAGCTCTATACACGAGAAGTTGTGTGACTTGATCCGTCTTATAATTACTTTTTCACACCTAACCTTTCCGTCTTCCCGCTCAATATTAAATTTGGCCCCAAGTCTGGGGTAGGGTTGATCCATTAAATAAGTGGATGACGCCCGTAATGCAATAGTCCCTCATTCACCCCGCCCTAGACGGGATCAGTGTAGAAATAAACATTATCAGCTCCGGAAACGTCGATAATAATCCATTAAGTTCGAGATTAGATACGACATCCTAGGAGAGCTACGTTCGGTATAGAGTAGAGTTAGCTAGATAAATGTTTGCCAATATTAAAGGTGGTCATATAACATTGAATTATTTTGTGTGATTGGCTTGGTGAAATATCATTGTAATATAAATTTTATAAAAAAAACTAGTTCTTTAAGCCAGTCTTTGACAGGCGGATGTCAATAATACCCAACCTAACAAAAACAAACCTTCAATTTATAGATGCGTGAAAGGTTAGGTGTCACTCTCTCAATAGACTGAACTGCCAATAAAGGGGAGATCGGGGTTCAAATCGTGGTGGGTGTACCGAGGGTAGTTTTCCTAAATGGTTTTCTATTCTCCCTCCAGGTAAATGTGGGTACACTCCCTCTAAAATTCAACCTTCCCCGTCCCTAACACGGTAGTTAGTAAACAGACGTATAACCAGAACAGGCAGTAAACCACGACGTTAAAAAATCTAGTTCTAGGGTTAACACGTCATATATACACACAATCCAACAATCAAACATTAGTTTTATTATAAGTTTTTATTATCGTATGGCACATTTAACCAGGAGGGACATGTCATCTAGACTCGGCCCCCTTATGTGTAGACTATTAGCAGCTCTGGCGGCACAGAGCGTTACCCAGGGTACACCATAGGAGGTTAACTACACGTCGTACCCGTAATAAGATGATATGATGATGGTTATTATAAGGTCGTGGAGCCGGGGTGAATCTTGACCTATCGTAGGCCCAATTAACCAAACCCTGATGACAATTGGGATTATTCCCCTGAAGGGAAAAATACCCAAGGTGCCAGCCAGGAATCGAACCCTGAACCCCTAGGCTTGTAACCAGGTAAACTGACAACTACACCGTGGGGCCGGTTATTTATAAATTTATGTAATTTGTTTCTCTAAAGAGTCGGCTGTCTTTTAATTAGAGTAGTCAGTTTGTATAAATACATAGCCAGGCAATGTAAATTTAAGCTCAAATTAAATAAATTATTTTTAACGTCACCTTTAAAATTTTCATTGACCAAAGAAATACTTTTTTGCTAACTATTATGTATACGAATCAATTAAACCATAAACACAGGTCACTGTATTATAATCTTCAATTTCTCTTTAGTTTTGAGATTGGAATTTATATTATAGGTTTTCCTGGGTTTTGAAATCCAAATAACATGTCCTTTATTTTTTCTATCTGTTTTCAAGTTTGAAAAACTTGCGCACCTCTTGAGTGGATCCTATACAATGTCACCAAATTTCAGCTTTCTATCTCATTGAAAAGTACTAAAAATTCTCTAGACAGATACAGTATTCATGATATACAGACACCATCAGACTTTTATTAATATAGATTATATTAGCTTCTTAAAAATTGGGTAAGTTAAATGCATCTGTGCAAGTGTGAATTATTTACTAGTCTTGACAGATCAATTTATTTAAATTTATAATTAAAATTATGTCGTATGAGCTATTTTTACACATGTCGTGTTTAATTAATAGTTTGGTCAAAAACGTTTAGACTTAATATAATGTGGGCTATTGAAATAATTTCTTTTGTATCTGGTAAATGTAGTTAGTTTTATATTATATATTATGTGCCTTAACTTATAATCATAAATATCAAGACGATATGTCATGTTTTGCTGTTAATTTTATAAATTAAATTAAAATACTCTGTTTACACTTCTTTACTAAACAAATGTGGTTTCCAATTTAGATAAGTAAATTAAGGCCTGTTCTGAGTTTCTTTGTAATAAACGCCTTCAGCTACACCAATCTGCTACACACTTCTGTATTGCAGGACAAACTACGTTAACAGGGGCGAGGTAGACTTGTGTTCCTTATGGCTTTTTAGTTCATACCAAACATCGAATTGGTCCATCTCGTGCTCCTTTACCTTTTTTAAAAAAAAAATGGTTTCCTTGTTTCAATCGAGTTTGCCTGTGATATAGTTAGTTATGTATCGAAACGGTGGTCCAAGTTGATATAATTATTTAGTTATCAAAGTTTATGTGCGTTTAAAGCAAGGTTGATAGTGAAGTGAATTAAAAAGAACGAAAGTACTTCGGGGGAGAATAAGAATAATGACACTGGAATTTGCCTGTAGAGAGGATGTCAATGCTTAAATTAGGGATTGAATCCTTGGTTACTAGAGCCACAGTCAGCCACCCTCCTCAAGGCTAATTATATATATGATTAAAATATATTTGTTAATATGTAACAAATACATTTGATATATATATATATATATATAGTGATGTTATTTTTGGTTAAAAGAGTTACTTATAATAGAAATCAAATAATCAGTTGACTAATTTCTTCAAATATATAACATCGTTGACAATTTTACTGTTTGTTTGTTTTAAATTTCATTCAAAACTCCTAAAGTTTTGAATATTCATTATTTATTCATTTACAATTAAAATATATGTTATACATATAATCTACTTACCTTTATTTCACTATATTAAATCATCTTTATTTTTTTTCATAAACTGCCAACCCGCCATGTTTATTAATTTTGTTGGTAGGTGATTTTAACGCTATCTGCTCCAGAGAGTGGTTTATTTCGGAACTATTCGATTAGTTTATTTTTATGTTCTTGGACGCTTATAGCATCTGGCTGTCTCTTGAAACAATAATTGCCCCTAGCAAAATATATTATTATTATCGTTTGGTCTTTTGTTTGGTGCCAAGTTTAAATTAATTTTAAAGATGACTTATGTTCATATGTAAAATTATAATTATCTTTATAGTAATACTCCCAATATTTAAATAGTTAAGATTGTTTGTTTTATTCTTTATTATAAATCCCGGTGAATATTTTCTCTTAGGCCGGTGATTGTTTATTTTAAAACAAAAAGAACGTGTTTGTGTTTTGTCTTTTTTTTTTTTTACTCTTAAATTGGCTTCGAAAGTGGAAGGAAGGACCCGATCTGGGGATCCTTCAATTATATTTTTTATTGGTTCATGATAAATTTTATCATACAAAACTTGAAGAAAAGGAAGTATTAACTTGTGAAGAAGGTTGAGTGGAAGTTTTCAAGGAAGATTTTTGTGGAAATTTAAGGCCGGAGAGTTAAATATTGACGGAGCTTTGGGTCAACATTTACCAGAGCAAGGACATTTTCGGGTGAGATCAAATCCATCTGTAATCATCCTGTTATGGATGTAAATAATTAAGTATAATCCTTAAAATTACTAAAGAAGGACAAATAATTTCAGTTTTCAAACCAGAATTAATACCTTTTGTCCACCTCAGAACAATATTTTTTTGTTTACTAAAGAATCATAGCCTTATTATTACATGTTATAAAGAATACATTTTGTTGTTGTTAAAATCTTGTTAGTTGCTTAAAAAAATATGTATATTCTTTTATACTCACAATTCAAGTGAGAGTTTAACAATTTCAAGTATTGCTTAGCAATACTTATATTAATTTTATAATTTGGGAGGCATGCCTTAATAGGTAGGGTTTATTTAAGGATATCATTCCCTACAATAATTAAAATCACTCTTTAAATTTAATTGTTTTATTTTTATTTACATCAATGTACATTGTATTTTCTTTTGAACTTGCATCCCATGTATAGCGATGCTCAGTAGATTGGATTGGTCAGAGCAAGAATTATAATCTGCGTCAGGAAGTCTTCGGTTGTAAGTGTCCAACTTAAGTCCAAACTTTAGGTAAAGTCCAGGGGTCTTGAGAGAAAGGGTTTTCGTATTACCGCTGGGCAGTTTATGGGGATAAATTTATTCAATAATTAAAAATCTACCTATCTCACAAAATAAAAGGGGTTGGTAGTTGGCGCCCAATAATATATTGTATTATAGATTATAAAATTAAATTCGTTCGTATATATTCATAAAAAAATTAAATTAAATTAAAATAAATACATATACACATATTTTTTTTTTATCATTACAATATAATAAATCTTATATAAAAATGTGTTTGTTAATATTCAAAATGCGCTACAAGATATTATACAGAACAAACCTTTTATCACGTTTCATTTTCTCGCTATAGAGGTAGAATGTTTTCTTGGATAGATTCGGCTAAACTAACCTCATATTTATTTTTAAAATTACAAACTTTAAAGCTAACTAAGATATTTATAAAAATAGACAAATCAAGATCATGATATTACTTATTTTGGGTTCAAAGCAAAGATTGATCTAGAAAATCTGTCCTCAGTTTTGATTAACTATATACATTCAACTGTTTCGGAAGGAATGTCAGCGTGAAAAGAAATATCATACAATTTTTTATTTTATTTTTTATGGAAATGGCATATCTGAAGCTTCAAAAGACAAAAAAAATCTTCAATTATTTTGATAATTTTCTATTTTGACTCTAGTTTTAATAAACATGACTATTTGTTTGAGAAAGGCTAGCACTATTATCAAAACCATTTACTTTTGTCTTAGAACTGCAACATTTAACATGAAACGTCGCTGGAGATTAGCCAAGTTCTCATTTCCATGATTTTTTCCTAAATCAAGCTTAAATTGTAATAATTTTACTCATGTTTTAGCATGTTGGTGCATTTCAACTAAATTTTGTCGTGAGCCGTATTTTAAATGTCGGCAACGTCTCAGCACATCAGAAACACTCCTTTTACAATTAAATATTTTGTAGATATAAGGCCTTGAGGTTACAAATATTCCTAATAATTTAAAAGTATATTATTTATTTGCTCCATGAGCAAAATATTCCTCAGTTGTTTCTTACAATAGGTAGATAATATTTCAAAGTAATTAAACCTATTATTGGGCATTAAAAAAAAGAATCCCGTGCAAATATTATAATGGTCTACACCAAAATAAGCTTACTATGGAAGAATATTTGTCTAGAAATCAGCTGAAGAACAAATAAAAAAAAATTTAATCAAAGAAATATATATATTTAAAAAAATATAGCATTGGCCATAGAAGTTTGTAAATATATATATATAAGATTGTAAAAAAATTATACATATATATACAAACTTCTATGGCCAGTGCTATATATTTTTTTAAACCAATATTGAACAACTTATAATATTTCACAAAATAGTATTAATTTGTTTCGTATTTTGTTAACTCATCTCGCCAGCTTAATAAAATGTGTACATACTATGACTTTTTAAGGACAGTATTGGCCGTTAGGTTACTCAAAGGAGCCATCACTTCTACCATGTGACCCAATGTTCGTGTGTTCAAACCCAGCTGGGGTCAACGGATTTTTCTTGAACGTTAAAAATCCGTTGCACAACTTCCTTTGGAGGGGAAGTAAAGCTGTCTGTCCCATGTCAATTGTGATAAGTAAAAGAATCCTGATAGGTATATGAAAATACCTTTCCCGACATAATTGGTAGACCCTTTCGCGCTCGCTTGTATACGTTCAGTGTGGAAGGCAAACGGGAAGCCACACGTTCTGAACGCCTCCCCTAGTACCAGATAGTGTGGGTGGCACTAACCGCGCAAAGGGTTGAGTGTATGCCCACCTCCAGACAGATAGAAATCACACTAAACCGACCTTCGGGTTGAAGAATAAGATTTTGAAAAAGGTTTTTCTTTAGTTGAAAGGTATAAGAAGTTTAAGGAATGTATCCGAGTGCTATTGTAATTAAATAATGAGATTAAATTTTTAATCCATGCACATTTTTCACACTTATAAATTAAATAATGAATATAATACATTATTCCTGCATCACTTATATAAAAAAAATCCTCGATGGCATTAGTCCGCAATCGAGTGATATCGACCGAGCGGCCGCCGTCTGTTAGTGAAGGTGGTGCCCACTTCTGCATTTAGAGGGTGTCATGTGATCAACACAACAAACTCCCGGCCGTTCATCTCAATTGTCTAGAGGAGCCGCTACTGTTTCATTCAAGTAGCTCCTCATTTGTCTTCACGAGACTGAGTTAATCCCGTTCCAGATCCTCTTCTTCACAGAAAATCTGGAAGCACCGGGGATCAAACCCGGGAACTATGTCCACTAGACCACTGAGGCGGTCATCACTTAAAGCAAAAAGTACAACATTATTTGTCCTTGTACCATATTTAAAATTTGAAATAGAAATTATTATAATACATATATTTATAAACCAGATAATAAACTCTTGATTGTACTGTTTTAAAAATAATTGTACCTTTTAATATGTGAGCATATTATTAAAAGTCATAAAGTCAAACAGAAAAAAATAAATAGCCAAGAGAGTCACCGACACTGGCAATATAGGCTGCTAGCAGTTCCTGTGTCAATAAATGTATAGAGGTCACTAATGTAGCTCTAGTTTTTCACTAAGGCACCAGATAGAAGCACTTTTGACGCTCGCATACCATATAAATTAACCAATTTTACCTAAAGTGATGAATTATTTTTTATTAATTATGTGACTTCTTCTTTCGAAAAAGTATCATTAGGTATTACATATTATTTTTTATGTATGAATTAGCTATAATAGGTACTTTAAAGTCTTATATATCTACTTGTATATAATATACCTTGTTAATGTGTATTTGATCCTTACTTTTTATAGATTTAAAATGTCACCCAAATGCAGCGTACTCGCAGGGTTGGGTAGAACTGTAGCTACTATCTGCAAGAGGTGAGAACGAATATTGGATGGTAATTGGTAATGAAACACACACTATAGTTTTTACTAATGTGTAGTGAGACGTAGTGACAAAAAAGTATTGTTTTCTGTGTGAATTGTTACTATTACATATGTTTAGCGTTGTTTATTATGAAATCGAAAGTAGAATGTACGAAGTAGAGCAGGGGTTTTCAAACTTTTTTTTTTAGATTCTACCCCTTGGTCATGTTTTATGTCTAAAAGTTTAATGTAACCCTAGATAAAAAAAATCCCAAATGACAGGCTTTAAAAAATATGACCACTTGGTAAATTATTGATCTATTTAATCTACTGGGAAAAAATATCCGTAATCAAAATATTTCAAATGTGACAAAGCTAGCTAGAGAGAATCCTACTGTTATAGCTTTAACATTATCTCTTATTGAGAATCGTTATGATCAGTTTTAAAAAACATAATTTTACTGTAAAAAAGTTTTATACATTTTCTTCACAAATTCGTTTAAAAATAAAGAAAAAAAAGTAAACATAAACACAATATTTTCAAATCAAGATTTTTAATTGTTATTCTAGAGCTGACCCAAAGTTTTTCAGTGAGAGGGGGCTGCATGGCTTGGCTCAATTTTTTGATGATTGGCTGTCCAGTTGAAGCTTTCAACCGGTGGTCCGGCTCCAAATTTAGCCTATTGCAGTACTTGTTTTTTTAGGTACACCATGGATAAAAAAACTCTCTCAAAGAGATGTTGCTGAGAAAGGCATAATAAACTGTTAGTGTAGAAAGTGTCAAATAGAGGGTTGAAAATTCTCAGAAATGGGTCTCCAGCAGAGAGCAAATCCGGGAAAAAAGAGGGATGGTAAAGATAACGGTAACTGCCAACAATTGGGGTTTTCCTAAGTCCTTTGTTATTCAGGGCCATTTTTCGCTAGTTGTTAGTTTTGTTTGTTTTTAGCATCCAGCCTCTTACTACCCGTTCGGTTTATACGCCTATCTACTAGTTACGCTAATGGTTTTAGGGATTAGGAAGGCTATATTAAGAAAAAACATACCCACATTTGTGTGGAGGGAGAATGGAAAACCATTTAGGAAAAACCACTCTCTGTACACCCGAAAAAGATTCAAAGCTCGACCTTCCTGTCATCGGCAGTCTAGGAGTCTGCTGCGAGAGTAGGACGTTAGACCACGCGGCCACTGAAGCGGGAAATTGTTAGTGTTCTGAGTCTGTACGTGGTATTTGTTGAACATTTATTTAAACACTATTAAAATTTTAATTAAACATTCTGACTATTTTAACTTATTTAATAGGGCCTATCTAATTTATTTTAAGTACATACAAGCTATTACTATCTGTAAGAAAGAGTATTGGTTTATAAATGGATAACATTTCTGAATCTGTGATTCCTATTTTATCAGCTGATTCAATGAATTGTGCTTAAGAAAATTTGGAATACGTGTCAATTTTTTCGTCCTCAACACACACACAAATTTGAGGGAAAGGCCCCTGCCTACACAGTAATGTAGTGACACCTCCACACTGATTGATTCAGAAGGTCAGGTGACAGTTTCCTAGTAGTGCCACATGTGTATGAAATACTGTGAGCGTATTTCCAGGCGCGACCATGAATGAGTGTCTCACTTTTGCGAACAAGTTGCTGTCGTCAGGCAGCTGTCACCTGGTATGGTCTCTTCGATATAAAACAGGGCTTTGTGGGATGGCATCCTGATTTCAATGTTTTTGTCACGGTGACAATTTTGCAAGTATGGTCGTGGCCTAAGGTACATTTGAGTACCTAGAACTAGGGATGTGAAAAAGCAGTGGCATATTCTCTGGGTATGCTAGTCCTGCGTCGCATACCCATAATTTTATGGACTAGTTTCTTAATTCTATGCTGTATGTGCAAACTGTGTAAATAGTAATGTTTGAATTGTGAATTAATATACATGTTTAATGTATTCTATATATTATTAATTTTTTAAACTAATATTTGTTCATATTCCAAGAATATTGTGTTTTAAGTAATTATTCTTCCAAAAGGGTCTATCTACCTAGCTTATAAAGCTCAGGAAAGCTTGAAAACAGCAGACAAAGCTAGAGAAGTTCTAATGACCTTGATTTATGTCTATGGGGTTGCAACACTCCCCCTTTCCCCTCACCTACAAACATTGTCCAATGAACTAGGGTGTTTACAACCCAGGGACTGCTGAGTACTTATCTCAAGTAAAACAATGTGCCAACTATTGAACAAATATTCAAGAATAAATATCACAATGATTTTATTTACTAAGCTAGTATAGCTCAAATAAATAAAATAAATGCAAATAATATTTGTAAAATAATCGTATGAACAACAAGCTTTAAAAAACTATATGTACAAATTAAATACCTTTTGATTATATTTATGCATTGTAGGCACATGTATCATCATGTATTTGGCAATCATATTTACCATTATTTCATAGTATACACAGGTGAAGTAGGGGAGGAGGGAATGAGGGGCTAATTTAACTGTAGTAGCTAGAGAGTGTTTTTGTCTTTAGTATGAAGTATTTATGGAGTTTTAACCTTGTCTTTTTAGTTGTTGCTTATGAGTTTATAATTTTTTGCAGTATACATTATCTAATTATTAGTCATTCTGATTTTATATAAATTGTACATCAAAGAATCCCAAAAGTTATTAGTGTAATTTCACAATTTCAAAATGATTTAACAGGAAACGGTAAGATTAAACTTATTTTCAGATGTAAATGTCTTAGCATTTAAACAAAGTCGTAACGATAGAGTAATAGGATTGATAGGGAAAAAATCTCCTTTGTTACTGTTATCACAATTTACGGATATAAATAGCTTCTGGAGCATAGCTAGGAATTAATAAATTGTTTTAGGCTCATAAATATGCCCTATTATTGCAACGTGAGTTAATTAAAACAAGGGTGCATCTAGGGTGCATCAAGGGTGCATAGAGGGTGTATCGGAGGGTGCATCGGAGGGTGTATCGGAGGTTGCATCGTAAGGTGCATCGGAGGTTGCATGACGGGTGCATGACGGGTGCATCGGAGGGTGCATCAAGGGTGAATCAATGGTGAATCTAGGGTGCATCAATGGTGAATCAAGGTTGCATCTAGGGTGTATCAAAGGTGCTTCAAGGGTGCATTTAGGGCGCATCATGGATGAATCAAGGGTGCATCAAAGGTGCATTCAGTGTGTATTTATGGTGCATCTAGGGTGCATCAAGGTTGCCTATAAAGTGCATCAAGGGTGCATCAAAGGTGCATCAAGGGTGCATATAGGGTGAATCAAGGGTGCATCCAGGGTGCATCCAGGGTGCATCTAGGGTACATCTAGGGTGGATCTAGGATGCATCTATGGTGCATCATGGGTGAATCAAAGGGTGAATCAAGGGTGCATCAAGGGTACATCTAGGGTGCATCAAGGGTGCATCGAAGAGTGCATCAAGGGTGGATCATGGGTCCATCAAGGGTTCATGAGGGTGCATCGAAGGGTGCATCGAAAGGTGCATCAAGGGTGCATATAGGGTGAATCAAGGGTTCATCCAGGGTGCATTTAGGGTACATCTAGGGTGGATCTAGGATGCATCTATGGTGCATCAAGGGTGAATCAAAGGGTGAAACAAGGGTGCATCAAGGGTACATCTAGGGTGCATCAAGGGTGCATTCAGGGTGCATAAAAGGTGAATCAAGGTTGCATCAAGGGTGCATCTTGAGTGCATCAAGGGTGAATCAAGGGTGAATCAAGGGTGCATCTAGGGTGAATCAAGGGGAAATCAAGGGTTCATCAAGGGATCATCAAGGGGCTATCAAGGGTGCATTTAAGGTGCATCTAGTATATATCTAGGGTGGATCAAGGTTGAATCTAGGGTGCATCAAAGGTGCATCTAGGGTGCGTCTAGGGTGCATCAAGGGTGAATCTAGGGTGAATATAAGGTTCATCTAGGGTGCGTTTAGGGTATATCTAGGGTGCATCTATGGTGAATATAGGGTGCATCAAGGGTGCATCTAGGGTGCATTTAGGTTGCATCAAAGGTGCATCTAGGTTGCATCAATGGTATATCTAGGACGCATCTAGGGTGCATTAAAGGTGCATCTAGGTTGAATCTAGGTTGCATCAAGGGTGCATCAAAGGTGCATCTAGGTTGTATCTAGGTCACATCAAGAGTGCATCTAGGGGTCATCTAGAATATACCTAGGGTACATCAATGGTGTGTCTAGGGTATATCTAGGGTGCATCAAGTGTTTATCTAGGGTGCATCGGGGGTGCATCTAGGGTGCGACAAGGGTGAATCTATGGTGCATCTAGGGTGCATCAAGGGTGCTTCTAGGATGCATCTAGGGTGCATCAAGGGTGCATCAAGGGTGCACCTAGGGTCCATCTAGGGTTCATCAAGGGTGCACCTAGGGTCCATCTAGGGTTTATCAAGTGTGCATCAAGGGTGAATCTAGGATTCATCTAGGGTGCATCTAGCAAGAGTGAATCTAGGTTGCAGCTAGGATGCATCTACGGTGCATCAAGGTTGCATCAAGTGTGCATCAAGGGAGCATCTAGGTTGCATAAAGGGTGCATAAAGGGTGCACCGAAGAGTGCATAAAGGGTGGATCATGGGTCCATACAGGGTTCATGAGGGTGCATCGAAGGGAGCATCGAAAGGTGCATCCAAGGGTGCATAGGAGGGTGCATCATAAGGTGCACCAGAGAGTGTATCAGAAGGTGCATCAAGGGTGAGTCAAGGTTGCATTTAGGGTATATAAAGTGTGCATCAAGGGTACATACAGGGTGCATCAAAGGTGAATCAAGGTTAAATCAAGAGTGAATCTAGGGTGCATCTTGGGTTTATCTAGGGTGCATCTAAGTTGCATCTAGGATGCATCAAGGGTGAATCAAGGCTGCACCAAGGGTGAATCAAGGGTGCATGAAGTGTTCATCAAGGGTGCATCAAGGGAGAATAGAAGAGTGCATCGAAGGTTGCATCCAAACATGCCTAGAATTGTGCATCAAAGGGTGCATGAAAGGTGCATCAAGGGTGAATCTAGGTAGAATCTAGGGTGCATCTAAGGTGCATCTACGGTGCATGAAGGTTGCATCAAGGGTGCATCCAGGGTGCATCGAAGGGTTCACCAAGGCTGCATCAAGGATGGATCAAGGGTCCATCGAGGGTTCTAGAGGGTGCATCGAAAGGTGAATCTAAGGGTGTATCCAAGAGTGCATAGGAGGGTGCATCGGAGGTTGCATGAAGGTTGCATCAGAAGGTGCATCGGAGGGTGCATCAGAGGGTGCATCGAAGGGTCCATGAAGGGTGGATTAAGGGTGCATGAAGGTTGCATTATGGGTGCATCCAAGGGTGCATCGGAAGGTTAATCAAGGGGTATCAAGTATGCATTTAGGGTGAATTTAGGGTGCTTCTAGGATACATTTATTGTGCATCTAGGATATATCTAGGGTGCATCAAGGTTGAATCTAGGATGCATCTAGGTTGTATCAGGGGTGCATCTAGGGTGCATCAAGGTTGCATCAAGGGTGCATCTTGGGTGAATCTATGGTGCATCAAGTGTGAATCAAGGTTGCATCAAATTTGAATACAGGGTACATCTAGGTTGAATCTAGGGTGCATCGAAGAGCGCATCGAAGGTGCATCCTAAGAAATATAGGAGGGTGCGTTAGATGTGCATCGATGGGTGCATCAAGAGTGCATCAAGATTGCATCAACGGTGCATCAAGATTGCATCAACGGTGCATCAAAATGTGCATCGAAGGTTACATCGAAGGGTGCATCCAAGGGTGCGTCCAAAGGTGTTTCCAAGGGTGCATCCAAGGCTGCATCAAAGGTCAGATCGGAGGGTGCATCAAGGGTGCATCGTAGGTTGCATGAAGGGTGCATCAAAGGGTGCATCGGAGGGTGCATGAAGGGTGCATCGGAGGGTGCATCGAGGTTGCATCAAGTGGGTTCACGAAGGATGCGATAAAGTTTTTAATATGATTCTAAAATTGTTTAAGATGGGTGCAAGTGTGCAAAGGTTGCATCAAGGATGCTTCAAGGGTGATCCTAGGATGAATCTAGGGTGCATAAAGGGTGCATATAGGGTGCATCAAGGATGAATCAAGGTTGCATCAATGTTGCATCTAGGATGAATCTTGGGTTCATCAAGTGTGCATCAGAGGGTGCATCAAAAGTGAATCTAGAATATATCTAGGGTTCATCGAAGGGTGCATCGGTGGATGCATGAAAATGCATCAAGGGTGAATCTAGGGTGAATCTAGGGTTCATCTACGGTGCATCAAGGTTCCATCAAGGGTGCATTTAGGGTGCATCGAAATGTGCATTGAATGGTGCATCCAAGGGTGCATCCAAGGGTGTTTCCAAGGGTGCATCCAAGGGTAGATTGGAGGGTGCATGAAGGGTGCATCGGAGGGTGCATGAAGGATGAATCAAAGTGTGCATCAATGGTGTATCAATTGTGAATAAAGAATGAATCATGGGTGAATCAAGGGTGATTCAAGGTGAATACAGTGTGCACTAGGGTGCTCAAGGGGCATCAAGGCTGCATTTAGGGTGCATCAAGGGTAAATCAAGGGTGCATCTAGGGTGCATCAAAGGTGCATCCAAGGGTTCATCGGAGGGTGCATGAGATGTGCATCGAAGGGTGCATCAAGAGTGCATGAAGGGTGCATTGAAAGGTGCATAGAATGTTGCATCCAAAGGTTCATCCAAGGGTGTTTCCAAGGGTGCATCCAAGGGTGATTCCAAGGGTGCATCCAAGTGTGCATCCAAGGGCAGATCAGAGGGTGCATGAAGGGTTCATCGGAGGTTGCATGAAGGGCGCATCGAAGGGTGCACCAGAGGGTGCATGAAGGGTGTATCGAAGGGTGCATCGAGGGTTCATCTAGGGTACATCTTGGGTGCAACAAGTGGGTTCACGAAGGATGCGAGAAAGTTTTTAATAGGATTCTAAAATGGTTAAAGATGGGTGCACGTGTGAAAAATTTGCATCAAGGGTGCATCAAGGGCGGATCAAGGGTGCATGAAGGGGGTTCACGATGGATGCGAGAAAGTTTTTAGTAGGGTTCTAAAAGGGTTTGAGAAGGGTGGAAGTGGGCGAGTTTAATACTCTCCTTTACCTAAGCAAATGTTTCCTTTTTTATAAATTTGTTAATGTGCATGTGTGCAAGGATAAAATGTGAAATTATGAGAGTGCCAAGTGTCCAAATGTCCAAGTGTACAATTGCGCAATAGCACAAGTGTTCAAGTGACCAAGGGTCCAATTTAGAAAGTACGCAAATATCAATGTGTTCAATTGTCAAAGTGCACAAATGTCTAAATGCGCAAGTGCTCAAATGCTTAAGTGTCCAAATTAAAATTAAGGGTGTATTAAAAGTGTAATTAGGGATCATTAAGGGTATATATAAGGTGCATGAAGGGAGCATGAAGGGTGCATGAAGTGTGCATTAAACCTACATGAAGTGTTCGAGCGGGGTTCACCTAGGATGCGAGTTAGATTCGAAAAGGGTTCGAGATGGGTGCAAATGTACGAGTTCAATATTCTCCTTTAGCTAAACAAATATTTCCTTTTTATTGTTTTGTTAATGTGCATGTGTGCAAGGGTGAAAATGTGAAAGTGATCAAATTTGGAATTATGCATGGTTTCCATATGTCTAAGTGTCAAGTATGCAATTTTTAAGGAGTACAAGTATTCAAGTGACCAAGCGTCCAAGTGAGTCAGTGCGTAAGTGTCAAAGTGTAAACGTTTGAATGTGTCAAAATGTACAAGTGTCAGAGTTCGCAAATGGATAGGTTTGCAAGTGCCTAAGTGTCCAAATGTAAATTAAGGGTGTATTAAAAGCGCACTAAGGGTTTATTAAGGGTGCATGAAGGGTGCATGAAGGGTGCCTGAAGTGATCATGAAGGGAGAATGAAGGGTGCATAAGGGGCGCATATTAGGGCGCATAATAGGGCGCATGAAGTGCACATGAAGGGCGCGTGAAGAGTGGATGAAGGGTGCGTGAAAGGTGCATGAAGGGTGCATGAAGGGTGCATCTAGGTTGCATCAATGGTGAATCTAGAGTACATCTAAGGTGCATTTAGAGTGCATCTATAGTACATCTAGAGTGCATCTAGGGTGCGTTGAGGTTGCATCTAGGGTGCATCTAGGGTGCATCAAGGGTGCATCGAAGGGTGCATGAAGGGTGCATCAAAGGGGGATTGAAGGGTACATAGAAGGGTGCAACCAAGAGTGCATCGAAGGGTGCATCGAATGGTGCATTCTAGGGTACATCGAAGGGTGCATCGAATGTTGCATCCAAGGGTGCATCGAAGGGTGCATCCATGGGTGAATATAAGAGTGCATCAAAGGGTGCATCGAAGGATCCATCTAAGGGTGCATCCAAGGGTGCATCAAAGGGTTCATCCAAGTGTGCATCAAAGGGTCCATAGAAGGGTGCATCCAAGGTTGCATCGAAGGGTGCATCGAAGGGTGCATCGAAGGTTGCATCGAAGGGAGCAAGGAAGGGTGCAAGTAAGGGTGCAAGGAAGAGTGCATCAAGTGGTTTCACGAACGATGCGAGAAATTTTGTAATAGGATTTTAAAAGGGTTTGAGATGGGTGCAAGTGTGCATAAAGGGTGCATGAAGGGTGGATCAAGGGTGCATAAAGGTGCATCAAGGGTGCATCAAGGTGCATCAAGGGTGCATCAAGGTGCATCAAGGGTGCATCAAGGGTTCATCAAGGGATCATCAAGGGATCATCAAGGGTGGATCCGAAGAGTATTTATCGTGCATCAAGGTTGCATCAAGGGTGCATCAAGGGTTTATTAAGGGTGCATCAAGGGTGCATCTAGGGTGCATCAAGGTTGCATTAAGGGTACATCTATGGTGATTGAAGGGTGAATCAAGGGTGTTTAATGGGTGCTTCAAGGATTCATGAAGGGTTCATCAAGGGTTCATCAAGGGTAAATCAAGTTTAAATCTAGGATGCATCAAGTGTGAATCCAGGATGCATCAAGGGTTTATCTAGGATGCATCATGGGTGCATGAAGGTTGCGTCTGGGGTCCATCTAGGGTGCATCAAGGGTGTATCAAGCGGGCATCAAGGGGGCTTCTAGTGTGCATCTAGGGTGTATCAAGGATGAATCAAGGGTGAAACAAGGTTGCATCTAGGGTGCATCTAGGGTGCATCTAGGGTGCATTTAGGGTGCATTTATGGTGCATAGAATGGTGTATCAAGAGTGCATCCAAGGGTGGATCTAAGGATACATTGAAGGTTGCATACAAGGTTGCATCCAAGGGTGCATCAAGGGTGCATCCAAGGGTGCATTCAAGGGTGCATCGAAGGAGCATCGAAGGGTGCATCAAGGTGTTCATCGAAGGGTGCACTGAAAGGTTCATCGAAGGGTGCATCGAAGGGTGCATCGAAGGGTACATCGAAGGGTGCATCGAAGGGTACATCGAAGGGTATATCGAAAGTTGCATCAAAGGGTAAATCGAAGAGAGCATCTAAGGGTGTATCCAAGGGTGCATATAAGGCGTCATCCAAGGGTGCATCTAAGGGTGCATTCAAGGTTGCATCGAAGGTTGCATCCAAGGGTGCATCCAAGGGTGCATCGAAGGGTGCATCGAAGGGTTCATCAAAAGGTGAATTGAAGGGAGCATCGAAGGGTACAATGAAGGGTGCATCCAAGGGTGTATCAAAGGGTGCATCCAAGGGTGTATTGCAGGGTGCATCGATGGGTGTATTGCAGGGTGCATATAAGGGTGCATCAAAGGGTACAACGAAGGGTACATCGAAGGTGCATCGAAGGGTGCATCCAAGGGTGCATCAAGGGATCATCAAGGGTGGATCCGAAGTGCATATATCGTGCAACAAGGTTGCATCAAGAGTGCATCAAGCGTTTACAAGGGTGCATCAAAGGTGTATCAAAGGTGCATCTAGGGTGCATCTAGGTTGCATTAATGGTGCATCAAGGGTGATTGAAGGGTGGATCAAAGGTGTATCATGGGTGCTTCAAGGATTCATCAAGGGTTCATGAAGGGTGCATCAAGGGTAAATCAAGTTTACATTTAGGATGCATCAGTGTGAATCCAGGATGCATCAAGGGTTTATCTAGGATGCATCATGGATGCATGAAGGTTGCGTGTGGGGTCAATCTAGGATGCATCTAGGGTGCATCAAGGGTGTATCAAGCGGGCATTGAAGGGGCATCAAGTGTGCATCTAGGGTGCATCAAGGGTGAATCAAGGGTGAAAAAAGGTTGCATCTAGTGTGCATCTATGGTGCATCTAGAGTGCATTTAGGGTGTATTTAGGGTGTATAGAATGGTGCATCAAAGAGTGCATCCAAAAGTGGATCGAAGGATACATTGAAGATTGCATACAAGGGTGCATCCAAGGGTTCATCGAAGGGTGCATCAAAGGGTGCATAAAAGGATGCATCCAGGAGTACATCAAGGGTGCATCTAAGGTTGCATCGAAGGGTGCATCAAAGGGTGCATCTAAGGTTGCATCGAAGGGTGCATCAAAGGGTGCATCGAAGGGTACATCAAGGGTCCATCCGGGGTGCATCGAAGAGTGCATCATAGCGTGCATCCAAGATCGCATAGATGGGTGCATCGAAGGTTGTATCCAAGGGTGCATCAGAGGGTGCATCCAATGATGCAACGCAGGGTACAACGGAGGGTGCATCAGAGGATTCATCGAAGGGTCCATTGAAGGTATAATCAAAGGGTGTATCGAAGTGTGCATCGGAGGTGCATCCAAGGGTGCATCGGAGGGTGCATCGAAGGTGCATCGAAGGTGCATCGAATGTTCATCAAGGGTGCATCAAGTGATTTCACGAAGGATGCGAGAAATTTTTAATAGGATTCTAAAAGTGTTTGAGATGGGTGCAAGTGTGCATGAAGGGTTCATCAAGGGTGGATAAAGGGTGCGTAAACGGTGCATAAAGGGTACATGAAGGGGGTTCACGAAGGATGCGAGAAAAAATTTTGTAGGGTTCTAAAAGGGTTTGAGATGGGTGCAATTGTACGAGTTCAATACTCTCCTTTAGCTAAGCAAATATTTTCTTTTTATTGATTTGTTAATATGCATGTGTGCAAGAAATAATGTGAAATTGAGAAGGGGTGAATTATGAGAATGTCTAAGTGTCCAAGTGTCCAAATGTACAATTGTGCAAGAGTACAAGTGTTAAATTGACCAAGCGTCCAAGTTATAAAGTACGTAAATGTCAAGGTGTTCAATTGTCCAAGAGTCAAAGTGCACAAATATCTAAATGCGCAAGTGCTCAAATGCTTAAGTGTCCAAGTTAAAATTAAGGGTGTATTAAAAGTTCATTTAGGGATCATTAAGGGTGTATTTAGGGTTCATGAAGGGAGCATGAAGGGTGAATAAAGGGTGCATGAAGTGTCCATTAAACCTGCATCAAGTGTGCATTAAACCTACATGAAGTGTGCATTAAACCTACATGAAGTGTTCGAGCGGGATTCACCTAGGATGCGAGTTAGATTCGAAAAGGGTTCGAGATGGGTGCAAATGTACGAGTTCAATATTCTCCTTTAGCTAAACAAATATTTCCTTTTTATTGTTTTGTTAATGTGCATGTGTGCAAGGGTGAAAATGTGAAAGTGATCAAATTTGGAATTATGCATGGTTTCCATATGTCTAAGTGTCAAGTATGCAATTTTTAAGGAGTACAAGTATTCAAGTGACCAAGCGTCCAAGTGAGTCAGTGCGTAAGTGTCAAAGTGTAAACGTTTGAATGTGTCAAAATGTACAAGTGTCAGAGTTCGCAAATTGATAGGTTTGCAAGTGCCTAAGTGTCCAAATGTAAATTCAGGGTGTATTAAAAGCGCACTAAGGGTGCATGAAGGGTGCATGAAGTGATCATGAAGGGAGAATGAAGGGTGCATAAGGGGCGCATATTAGGACGCATAATAGGGCGCATGAAGTGCACATGAAGGGCGCGTGAAGAGTGGATGAAGGGTGCGTGAAAGGTGCATGAAGGGTGCATGAAGGGTGCATCAATGGTGAATCTAGAGTACATCTAAGGTGCATCTATAGTACATCAAGAGTGCATCTAGAGTGCATCTAGGGTGCGTTGAGGTTGCATCTAGGGTGCACCTAGGGTATCTATTGTGCATCTAGGGTGCATCAAGGGTGCATCGAAGGGTGCATGAAGGGTGCATCTAAGGGTGCATTGAAGGGTTTATCCGAGGGTGCATTGAAGGGTTTATCCGAGGGTGAATGAAGAATGAATCACAGGTGAATAAAGGCTGAATCACGGGTGAATCAAGGGTGAATCAAGTGTGCATCATGGTTGAATCAAGGGTGCATCAAGGGTGAATCAAGGGTGCATCAAGGGTGCATTAAGGGTGAATCAAGAGTTTATTGAAGGGTGCTACGAAGGGTGCATCAAATGTGAATCATAGGGTGCATCGAAGGTCCATCCAAGGATCCATTGAAGGGTGCATCGAATAATGTATAGAAGGGTACATCCAAGGTGCATCATGGCTGCATCTAAGGTGCATCTAGGGTGAATCAAGGGTGAATCAAGGGTGCATCAAGGTTGAATCAAGGGTGCATTCAAGGGTGCTTCGAAGGGTGCATCGAAGGGTGCTACAAAGGGTGCATCGAAGGGTGCTACAAAGGGTGCATCGAAGGGTGCTACAAAGGGTGCATCGAAAGTTGCATCCAATGATTCATCAAAAGGTGCATCGAAGTGTTCATCGAAGGTTGTATCGAAGGGTGAATCCAAGTGTGCATCCAAGGGTGCATCCAAGGTGAATCAAGAATGAATCAAGGGTGCATCAAGGGTACATCCAAGGGTGAATCGAGGGGTGCATCGAAAGTTGCATCGAAGGGTGCTTCGAAGGTTGGATCCAGGGGTCCATCGAAGGGTGCATCGAATGGTTTATCCAAGGGTGAGTTAAAAATGAATCAAGGGTGAATTAAAAATGAATCAAGGGTGAATCAATGGTGAATCACGGATGAATCAAGGGTGAATCAATCTTGAATCAAGGGTGAATCAATCTTGAATCAAGGGTGAATCAATCTTTAATCAAGGGTGAATCAAGGGTTCATCAAGGGTGCATCAAGGTTGCATAAGGGTGCATTGAAGGGTGGTACGAAGGGTGCATCGAAGGTTACATCCAAGTATGCATCCAAATGTGCATCCAAGGGTGCATCGAAGGATTCATCGAGGGGTGTATCAAAGGGTGCATACAACTGTGCATCGGAGGGTGCCTGAAGGGTGTATTGAAGGGTTCATCAAAGGGTGAATCTGAGGGTTCATCTAAGGGTGTATCGAAGGGTGCATCGAAAGTTGCATCGAAGGTTGCATTGAATAGTGCAACGAAGGGTGCATCCAAGGATGCATCCAAGAATGAATCGAAGAGTGCATCCAAGGGTGCATCGAAGGGTTCATCCAATAGTACATCGAAGGTTGCATCCAAGGGTGCATCCAAGGGTGCATCGAAGGGTACATCAAGGGTCCATCCCGGGGTGCATCGAAGAGTGCATCATAGCGTGCATCCAAGATTGCATAGATGGGTGCATCAGAGGGTGCATCCAATGATGCAACGCAGGGTACAACGGAGGGTGCATCAGAGGGTTCATCGAAGGGTCCATTGAAGGTATAATCAAAGGGTGTATTGAAGTGTGCATCGGAGGGTGCATAGAGGGTGCATCGAATGTTCATCAAGGGTGCATCAAGTGATTTCACGAAGGATGCGAGAAATTTTTAATAGGATTCTAAAAGGGTTTGAGATGGGTGCAAGTGTGCATGAAGGGTGCATCAAGGGTGGATAAAGGGTGCGTAAACGGTGCATAAAGGGTACATGAAGGGGGTTCACGAAGGATGCGAGAAATTTTTTTGTAGGGTTCTAAAAGGGTTTGAGATGGGTGCAATTGTACGAGTTCAATACTCTCCTTTAGCTAAGCAAATATTTCCTTTTTATTGATTTGTTAAGTGCATGTGTGAAGGGTGAAAATGTGAAGGTGAGCAAGTGTGGAATTATGCGAGTGTCTAAGTGACCAAGTGTGCAATTGTAAAAGAGTACATGTAGTCAAGTGACCAAGCATCCAAGTGAGTAAGTGCGCAAGTGTCCAAGTGTGCAATTGTCCATGTGTAAAAGTGTGAATGTGTCCAACTGGCCAAGTGTCAAAGTGCACAAATGTCTAAGTGCCCAAATGCTTAACTGTGCAAGTAAAAATTAAGGATGTATTAAAAGTGCATTGATGGAGCATTAAGGATTCATTAAGAGATAATGAAGGGCGAATAAATGGTGCATTAAGAGAGCATCAAGGGTGCATTAAGAGTGCATGAAGGGTGAATTAAGAGTGCATGAAGGGTGCATGAAGGGATCATGAGGGGTGCTTTAAGGGTTCATGAATGGTGCATCAAGGGTGCATCAAGGGTGCATGAATGGTGCATCAAGGGTGCATCTAGGGCGCATCAAGGGTGCATCTAGGGCGCATAAAGGGTGCATAAAGGGTGCATCAATGGTTCATCAAGGGTGGATCTAAATTGCATCTAGTGTGTATCAAGTGTGCATAAAGGGTGCATCAAGGGTTTATCAAGGGTGCATCAGGGGTGCATCTAGGGTGCATCTATTGTGCATCAAGGGTGCATCTAGGGTGAATCAAGGGTTCATGAAGGATGCATCAAGGGTGCATCAAGGGTTTTAAAGGGTTCATCAAGCGTGCATCAAGGGTGCATTAAGAGTGCATCAAGGGTACATAAAGGGTGCATCAATGGTGAATTAATGGTTCATCACAGGTGCATCTAGGGTGCATCTAGAGCGCATCTAGGGTGCATCTAGAGTGCACCTAGGATGCATCTAGAGTGCATCTAGGGTTCATCAAGGGTGCATCTAGGGTTCATTTAGTGTCCATCTAGGGTGCATCAAGGGTGCATCTAGGGTCCATCTAGGGTGCATCTAGGGTTCATTTTGTGTCCATCTAGGGTCCATCAAGAGTGCATCAAGGGTGCATCAAGGGTGAATCAAGGTTGCATCTAGGGGTCCATCAAATGTGAAATGTCAGATTATGGAATTCCAGAAGCGAGGTTTTGCTTATAATATTTAAGTTTTACATATCTGATTTAGAGCATACCCGACGTTAGTGACACATTCAACCACCGAGCGCTATAGTCGATACGTTGTGTGTGAGAATATAACTGTAATCGTTGGTATCACTGTATTGTAAACTATTCAATAATGTTTCTGTGCTAGGGATGGGGATGTGTATCCGAATTTGGAGGGGGGAGAGCGGGAAACTATTTAGGGGGAATTCCCCTTCTTCAACAATTCAGTCTATCACGAGCGCGACGCCTTGGATCATGCGGCTACCGAAGTGGGTTCTTATGTTTTTAGAAAGTATACATCAGCTATTCTACTAAAGAAAAAGTTATAAAAATGCTGTGTCTGTTAAATAGCCAGATAGATGTTATAAAACGAAGGATTACGATGTTTTTAAACTGGGCTAAACAGGCGTGTCTGAGAGGATGTTGGGGTCATTTGTCGCGGGTCAAGCGAGGTTAAACGGTAGATAGATCCATGATCCATGATGGATGATAAATACACCAAGGAACAAAAACATAAAAACATGTGGCCGTGAAGGGGAAACAAACCGTGCCCGTAACTCAACGAACGAGTGTCCAAATGTATTTTTTATTACACAAGTCCCCACACTTTTGAATCCGAAGGTGCATTTGTACCATAAAAAGTACATGCAGGAGCTCTCATAAAAATGTTTACACTAATATTAAGAACATTCAATAAAGACAGATTTTAAAAGTATAAAAGTAAAAATCTAACGGAAAACATCACGTGTTCTGGTTTATGTCGGTGAGTTGCGGTCTAATCTTGAAATCGTATACGAGTTGCGGCCCAGCTTTTTGAGAGACACGTACGAATTGCGGCCTACTCACTTGAAAGAGAGGTATTAGTTGCGTCCACCTAGTTAATCACGCTGTTTTAAATTTAAGATAGAAACTATCATCGTCTCATGTAGACATCCCTCGTAATATCCAAACTTCATCAGTTCTTGTTGTTCAATAGTTTTGGTAAAAATGAGAAGGTTTGTTAGGTTAGGTTAGGTTAGTTTAGGCTAACAACCAGGGCCACAATTTGTACGTGGATCAAAAAATGTGGGGCCGCAATTCAACTGTCTCTTTTGATGTAAGCAACTCGTGCAGTCGCGACTCACTTGGGGCCGTTCTGGCGACCCTTTTGGAAAACATCCTTTATTCGGACTTGAAAAAATTTCTCGCAGGTGTACGGCTCACAGCGGCAAACAAAGCTATTGTCAGGAGTCATATGAGGCATTAAGAGGCTTCGGCCACCTAATGTGGGGAGAAGACACATTAAACAATATAAAGAAATGACCATTCCAGTTTCTAAACAGGCCCTGGTTAACTGCGGTGACAAATTGCTGTCCATTTCATTACGTGATGGGATTGGTTGGGTGATGTTCCCAGGTGTCAAGTCAAATGACAAGCTACATTCGGTAGTTTTTGACAAGTCAGAGCACGACATCATCATAACCTCCCATGACAAGCTCAGCCACTACCTGTCGCTGCTCACCAGACATCATCATCACCTCCCATGACAAGCTCAGCCACTACCTGTCGCTGCTCACCAGACATCATCATAACCTCCCATGACAAGCTCAGCCACTACCTGTCGCTGCTCACCATACATCATCATAACCTCCCATGACAAGCTCAGCCACTACCTGTCGCTGCTCACCATACATCATCATAACCTCCCATGACAAGCTCAGCCACTACCTGTCGCTGCTCACCAGACATCATCATCACCTCCCATGACAAGCTCAGCCACTACCTGTCGCTGCTCACCAGACATCATCATAACCTCCCATGACAAGCTCAGCCACTACCTGTCGCTGCTCACCAGACATCATCATCACCTCCCATGACAAGCTCAGCCACTACCTGTCACTCTCACTGTGATTATGATCGGGATGAATTGGACAATCTTCTTCACATCCAATATAAGGTGTTTGTGTCAAAGTACTGTTTGAGGAATCAATCGAATGGCTTGCTCCAAACTCCAGTCACATTAGAAATTATATTTGTTTATAAAGTATGGGGTCCTCAAATCTGAATTTTTCATCCCGTGTGCCAAGAATAATTTGGTGGTAATCTGCGACTGTTTTGAGCTAGCATCCAGTGAACCGGTCGGTCCAGTTACAGGGAGGGACCAGCCCGAGTCAAGGTTCAAAGTTGCCATGGTCAGCTATTCTTCCAGATCAGTTATCTGTTGAGTAGTGAGTTACGGAGTTACTGCCACCTATCAGAACTTATCCTTTAATGCAGGTGTCACTATTTACTTATACTATATGTATACATATAAATCAGTATTTTTTTTAAGCACCGAGTCTTACTGCCCTTTTGGGTTTTACACTCACAAGAGTATTGAATCAATAAATACATCCTTCATTCTATGGGTGTAAGTAAAAAAAATTTTGGGGGCGGAGGGGAGGAGAAATGGGAGGGAGTAGGTATCAAAATCGTAAGTTTATGACATGATGTTAAGACTTAATATTAAACCCTAATAAATAAGAACATTGTTAGTTTATACAGTAGTAGCAAAACTTTATTTTACAAAGTGCAGACGATAAGATGGGAAATTAAAAAAAAAAATTTAGAGAATTTATACCCTCCTTTTACCCCCAGTTAATGTTAAAAAATTGGATGCCCTTTAAAAGTATTTAGAGCAGTCTTTGTTTGAAGATTTTTGAAAACTATACTCTTTTAAAAGCTAATTAAAATAGTACTCCCTCTGAATATTTTTGAAATTTGGATACACCTAGAAGCTATTTAGAGTGCTCTTTGACCAATTTTTTTTCTCTTGAAAATAAGATATTTCTATAAACTATTCAAAGTGGTTCTTTCTTGACAAATTTTTGAAAAGAGAACGTGTCTAAGTTATTCGAGGTGTGATACAATTTTCAGAATTAATTTAGTATGATTAAATATAAATTTAAAAAATAAAGAGGCTTTTAAGTTCTTTCCTCACTGAAAGTGTTAGTATTTTTTAGGAAAGAGATAACCTTATGTCACAGAAAATTATGTATATGCTTATTTTTTTATCTATATTCTAGATCAGCCTCGAAGATGAGTTAATGGACATTTGTGTCATAGAGTGCCAAAATGAATAAGAGTAAGGTAGGTTTGGGGAAAAAATCAATATGATATAATATGTAATAACAACAGGTAGCAAGCAGATGTCTGACAACATAGCTCAGTAGATATTGCATTTGCCTGGTGATCAACAGTATCATATTTGAATTAAAAATGTCCAGAATAAGTGCAGGTATGATTCAATAGACTTATATTTATGATTGTAACATTTTTACAATTCTCACACTTGAAAATACAAGTCCAAATGATTGTGGGTGTGTCTCAACAGACCATTATTTGTAAAACATTTACCACAGAGTTCACAACAGAATTATTTAAATCCAGAATGATTGTGGGTGTCTCATTAGAGAGGACTTGTGTGTGAAACATTCACCGCACTTTACACACTTGAATGGTTCAAGTCCAAATGATGAGGGTGTGTTGCAATAAAGAGGACTTTAGTGTGAACATTTACCGCACTTACACACTTGAATGGTTCAGTCCAGAATGAGTGAGGGTGTGTTACAATAAAGAGGACTTTAGTGTGAAACATTTACACTTGTCACACTGAATGGTTTAAATAAGAATGAGTGAGGAAGTGCCACAAATGATTACTTTATTGTGAAATTTCCCACTACTCACACTTGAATGGTTTAAGGCCAGAATGAGTGAGGAGTGCCACTAATATTACTTTATTTGTGAAATTTACCACTCTTCACACTTGAAGGGTTAGGCCAGAATAGATGGAGGATGTGTGTAAATAGATTCCTCTTGACTTAAACATTTACCACCTTCACACTTGAATGGTTTAAGGCCAGAATGAGTGAGGATGTGTGTCAATAGTTTCCCTTTGACTTAAAACATTTACCACCCTCACAATTGAATGGTTTAAGGCCAGAATGATGGGGATGTGTCATAGATTCCTCTTGAATTAAAACATTACCACCTTCACAATGATGTTAAGGCCAGATGATGGGATGTGTATCAATAGATTCCTCTTGAATTTAAAACATTTACCACCCTTCACACTTGAATGGTTTAAGGCCAGAATGAGTGGAATGGTGTCAATAGATTCCTCTTGAATTTAAACATTATACCCTTCACACTTGAATGGTTTAGCCAAATGAGTGGGGATATTCAATAGATTCATCTTGAATTTAAACACTCTTCACACTTGAATGAACTACTTTTTCAGACAAAACTATTAGAGTTGATTTTTGGTAAATTCTGTCATAGACTTAGGGTCTATGAGAGATTCACTTTGCAATGTATTTTTTACAATATTCTTATTTTGCAGCATTTCAGACTAGCATGAATTGGATCATGAAAATTATCCGAGTTGGTGTGTTCATTGAAAGGAATATAGTCTTCATCTTTCTGATCCATGTTGTGTCAAATATTCTTGTTCATTCTGCAAAGATGAAATCAAACATTTGGATTTCTTACTGGACATTTGACCAAATCATACTGATAAGAGTAATCAGTAATTTGTGAAACCTACACATCTGTGAAGCAAGTTTTTTGAGTTTGAATTGAATATTTAATCAAAGCAAATAATTTTCACAAATTTTGATTAATTATTGAATCAAATCATATTATTCTAGTTGAATATGCTAAAATTATTATGTCAAATAAAAAAGTTACAAATTATAAAAAAAAACTTTATTAGACGCTAGTCCAATAAGTCATAATGCATAAATGTAAGTTATTCAACATGTTTACGCAACAATAATTTATCTTATCATACTTAAGTCAGTCTTCAAAGTTAACACATTTGTTACCTTTTATCCAAGAATGCGGTTATAAGCTATATGACGGTCTTATAAAGGTTCTTTTGTTAAAAAAAAGTGTGGCTTAGTATTCGGTCAGTAGGATAGTAAGTATTTAAACCTCACAAGAATTGTTACTAAAAATATAGTTACAAATTTTAAGGCACATTGTGGGATTTGTAAAGACTAAAACTTATTGATTTTTTTGGTTTGGTTTGATTCGAGTTATCAAATTTAAAAAAAGAACCAAACTGAATTAAATTAACTTCTTAGAGTGTAATCAAAGTCTGAGACAAATTTGTCAAAAGGATTATAAAAACCCTCTCAATATAGTGAATTCAACCTATACTTGAGAACCATGCAAATCTCAAGTGTTGTACTTGAACTAACACCGTGGTCATCATCGATTGGGAAGTGGTTGTACTTGAACTATAAGTGTGGTCGACATTAATGGTGTATGGGAACTTTAATCCTAGCCTTGGTCAATAGAGGTGATCCATTTTTTTTATTCATTCTTATGGCTTTCCAAGGCATAGTTTTTTTAAATGATAATGTAAATTCCCTTCTTCTTAAGTAACATCCTTCTTCCTACCTTTAGCACCAAGCACAAGCAGATCTATAAACCTATGCACTTTAAGTTGTATTATTTCTGACAATATATTCCTGAATTATTAAAATATCTTAGTATTATTTCTGAAAATATGTTCCTAATTATTAAAAAGTTTTTATAATAGTTTATTTTAGTATCTTATAGGTAATACTAAAGATAATAGTACAGTCAAAGTTGTAATGTCAAATGGGTCCAAAACCAGTAGTGAATATTGTAACTGTCTGCATTTTCTTTTATTCCTAATGTGTAATTTAGGTTAGCTATAACCTCCTGGATAGAATTAACCATTTATTTTATCCCTCAAGGATATTTTGTCCTGTATAGACATACCTAAATGAATAATTGTCATTTTAATTCTAGACCATATATTAAAGATAGTTTAGTAATGACTGATCTTTGAAAATCCCAAATTTTATATTATATGGCTTGGGGGGGGGGGGGGGGGGTTCAAACCATTTTCTTTGAAATTGTTCCATGAAGAATGTGTTTTGTGTGATAAAAATTGATATAATTGTGTCGTAGTGCTCTCGACAAAGTTACATTTATTTAAACTTCATTTGTAGATACTGTAAAGGTCTCGGTGACCGAACGTCTGAGAGATCAGTGTCAGCTATTCGCAACACGAGCCGTATTTGACTATATGAACATGAAGTTTAAAGCGCTTAGTAAATAACCAAAGTCAGATGTGCCTATGTGTGACATAATTGCCTCCGGATTAGTCATTAACGGCAAATGGGAGTAAAGTTTAAGATGGTGTGAACTAGATTCTAAACATGCTAGAAAGGGGTTCTAGACAGTTGGCTATTGACAGTTGTCAGGAAGTGTCATGAAGATGTGTGCATTCATCAATGGCATGCCTTGAGCGCCATGAGTATAATCAGCAGGTGATAGCCGCAGTAGACAATTAAGTTACAAGACTCTGAGACTGTTGGTTAATAGTTTGTCATTGACAGTTGTCAAGAGTGGGTTAGTGTTTTAGACAGTTGGTCAAGGCAGTTGCTGTGTGTGTAACCAATTGTGTTGTGTTGCGTGTGCTTGAGCAGCATCAGCGCAGATTATAAGTGACCTGTTGAGACACCACCCAATGCTCCAAGGCAAGTAGATAGTTTAGTGATGAAATAATGACTGCCACTTTCTCAAACTTATGATTATGACCTAAATCTAGTGTTATGTTGTCAATGCTTATTTAAAGACTTATTCTTAGTAAAACATATACTAGCAACCTATCAGTTGCACAATTTTTTATCAGGTGACCTTCTACAACCACCCTTATACCAGCCATCCTCACAAGATAAGTTAAAAGGAGGGGTCTTCACATACTGGGGAGTCAGGAGTGAAAAGTGGGTGTTTACAGTGATTTAATGTTGAGATTTATACAAATTTAAAATAATTAGAAAATGTCTTTAATGATTTTGTTCAAAATGAGTATATAGAGAGTCTATAACATGATAAACTATATATACTCCATTCACGGTAGGAATTACTCTCTGAAAGGTCTTTTTTCCTACCAAAATCCTACTATATAATAGCTTTCTGGTAGGGGAAAAGGCCTTTCAGAAAACAATTCCTACGCTGAACAGACTATTTTTATTAAATGGCTATTACAAATTTATTCAAACCTTATAATCGGGTGTTTTTAATTCTTGACTTTTAAACATCAAACCTTGACAAAAGAAGTGAACACATGGCACTTTGATTAGCGCACAATACTATAACCCTGAACTATAAAGGAATTGCCCAGTGCTCTAGGTAATTCTTAAATTTTAGTTTAAGGCAGAGTCTGTGATGGACGTGTGGAAATAATTGCTAGTAATGAGCTATAATCCATACAACAGCTACTGGTGACTTGAGGGTTACCATTATGCTGCCGTTTGTACAGTGCTTTTTTTTTTGCACACGGTCTTGCAACCTATTCGCATTATACGCTTATGTAATAATTAGCTAATGGGTTAGGTATGAGGAACGTTGAATTTTGAAGAAGTATACCCACATTTGCATTGAGAGTGTGGTAAGATATTTAGGAAAAACTACACTTAGTACATCAAATCAATTTTTTTCAGTCATGTCAGGAATAGAACCCTGTACCCTTAGCTCAGTAGAAAGACACGCTACTAACTGAACTAAGGTGTCGGACTTTTAAGTTATCCCCTGATCAAAATGTGTGATAGTATTTTTTATGAATGTAGATAAATTAATAATATAAAAATTTATTTTTGTTTTTGTTTTTAGATTGACTTTGAGAATGAAGAGAACTATTATTCCTTATGGTGCAAAAAGAATATAGCTAGGTTAAGTTTGGAACCTATAAACACAATAAGACATATTAATATATATTAACACACTTTAGAGGCCGCGTGGTCTCAGGCATCACTCTTGTAGTAGACTAGACTGCTGATGACAGGAAGATCAAGGTTCAAATCTTTGTCAAGTGTTCTAAGGATGATTTTTCCAAAGTAGTTTTCCACTTTCCTTCATACAAAGGCAGGCACTGGTCCTATAAACATAACCTTTATCATCCCTAAAACCATTAACATAGTTAGTACACGAGTGTATAGCCCAAACTAGTAGTAAGAAGCGGCGCTGATAAAAAAATAAAATATTTATTAACAGCAGAATAGCAGAAATTTGACAATATTGCTCAGTAGATAACGCATTTGCCTGGTGATCAACGGTCTCCTATTTGAAATGAAAAAGGCCAGAATGTACAGATATGAATCGATAAACTGTTTTTATTTGTGTTTGGGACATTTATCACAATTTGTATAACTATCACAATTAAAAGGTTTTAGTTCAGGATTGTGGGTGTGTCTCAAAAGACAATTATTTGTAAAACATTTAACAAACTCTTCAAACTTGAATGGTTTAAGAACAGACTGATGTCTCTCAATTTATTTATTTTTGTAAAACTTAGCCACACTTTGTACTCAAGTGTCTAGGGACCAGATTCATTGTCAGAATTATGTGTTCCTCAAACACAATACTACACTTACCTATAGCAAAAAGGGCTAGTCTCATTTCGAAACTGGCCTTTTCCATTCAAGTCTAGGTAGGTGTCGTCTTGTATTTGGTTTCGAGCCACACTTGAAGCACAATAAGTCTGACTATGATTATAGTCTTAAGTCCAAATTGAGTGAGGCTGTATATGAATAGCCTTAGTTTATGTAAAACATTTACAAGATAAATCACATGAGAATTATTTACCCCACCTTTCAAACATGAATTATTTAAGTTCAGAATGAGTGAGTGTGTGTCTCAATAGATGGCTCCTTTGTGAGAAACATTTATCACACTCATCACACTTGAATAGTCGTTGAAGTCCAGAATGAGTGAGGATGTGTCTCAATAGATTGTTTTTGCGTTTAAAACATTTACCACACTCTTCACACGTGAATTGCTTAAGTTCATAATGAGTGCAAGTATTTCTAAATAGAGAGGACTTTTGTGTGAAACATTTACAACACTTTTTACAGTTGAAATGATGTGCAGAATGAGTGAGGGTGTGTTGCAGTAGGTAGCTCTTGACTTTAAAACATTTACCACACTCTTCGCATGTGAATTGTTTAAGTCCAGAATGAGTGAGGCCGTGTCTCAATAGATCGCTCTTTTGCTTAAAACATTTACTACATTCTTCACACTTGAATTGTTTAAGTTCAGAATGAATGCAGGTGTGTCTAAATAGAGAGGACTTATGTGTGAAGCATTTACAACACTTTTCACACTTGAATTGTTTAAGTCCAGAATGAGTGAAGGTGTGTTTCAAATGTTTGCAGCATTTACCACATTCTTTACACTTGAATTGTTTAAGTTCAGAATGAGTGAAGGTGTGTCTAAATAGATAGGACTTTCGTGTGAAGCATTTACCACACTCTTCACATTTGAATTGTTTAAGTCCAGAATGAGTGAGGCTGTGTCTCAATAAATAGCTCTTAACTTTAAAACATTTCCCACACTCTTTACACGTGAATTGTTTGAATCCAGAATGAGTGGGACTGTGTCTCAATAGATCACTCTTTTGTTTAAAACATTTACCACACTCTTCACACTTGTATGATTTAAGGCCAGAATGGGCGAGACTGTGTCTAAATATATCTCTCTTTAATTTAAAACTCATTTCACAAGACTCACATTTGTATCTTCTTTGTTCACCACGAACAATAATTGTTTTATATAATGGACTACTTTTTTGGACTAAACCATTAAAGTTAATTTTTATTTGGGTAGTAAGTAACGTTTGTTTTAAAATTCCGACTTTATGGGAATAGCTATTATTCACAATATTTTCAGTAAATTCTGTCATCGACTTAGGGTCTATGAGAGATTCACTTTGCAATGTATTTTTTACAATATTCTTATTTTGCAGCATTTCAGACGAGCATGAATTGGGATCATGAAAATTATCCGAGTTGGTGTGTTCATGGAAAGGAATATAGTCTTCATCTTTCTGATCATGTTGTGTCAAATATTCTTGTTCATTCTGCAAAGATAGAATCAAACATTTGGATTTCTTACTGGACATTTTACCAAATCATACTGATAAGAGTAATCAGTAATTTGTGATACCTACACATCTGTGAAGCAAGTTTTTTGAGTTTGAATTGAATATTTAATCAAAGCAAATAATTTTCACACATTTTGATCAAATATCGAATCAAATCATATTATTCTAGTTAAATATGCTAAAATCATTATGTTAAATAAAGCATAGAATCATTAAACTAGTTTTGGACACTAGTTTTGGACACTAGTCCTATAAGATATTATATATAAATGTAAGTTCTTCAACATGTTCATGCAATGATAGTTCACTTTGTCATAGATGAGCAGTAGAGAGCACTAGCACTACTTCAATATTTATCTTCCGTCGTCAAAGCTAACACAATTGTTACGTATTATCCAAGGGTACAATTATAGGCTTTACAAAGGTCTTATAATAAATGCTATTTTGTTAAAAAAAATTGTCTTATTCTCTGGTCAGTATGATAATAGTGAACCATTTACTATACTTCACAAGAATTGTTACTAAAAATATATTAACATAATTTAGGCATATTTTAAAGTCTTAAGACCTTATACATTATTTTAGTTTGATTTGAATCAAGTTAAGTTTATAATAACATCTATAGGTGGGCCAGTCAGGCTTTTTGCCAATGATCGCTGATCTTGTAGATGCCGATCATTTGGTTTATTTTTACAATATTACAAATTAAGTACACAAAACTACAAACATTACATTTTTGAATGTACATAATTTTTTGTTCATTAAATTTTTATCAAAAATATTAATAAACATGAAATATAATGTTAATAACTTAAATAAGGTGTGGTAGCTATTTGAATAAGGGGGTGGGGCAAGTACAACATAGGTAAGTATTTAAACCTCTTTGATATAATTTGAAATACTCAAATGTGAGCATTAATAATTAATATATCACCCCCTACCACCCACTCTGTAACCTAACAGGTGGGCCTAGAATCTGCCAGGATGTGCTATGGCTGAGGTTAAGGGGAAGGTGATTGCGTATACTTGTGTGGGTTCGTGATTGATGTTAGACTTGGTTTTTAAAGAGGTTTATTAGTACTACTTTCTCTAGTACAAATGTGATAGTGATATTATAATGGTAGAACTTAGAGAATACTCGGAAGCTTGTGACAAAACGAGGTGTTGCTAGGAATACCCTATGACCTGTCTGACTCCTAGGTGATCCCTACACAGTCCCCGAGCCTCGGTACCCTGGGCTCGAGCGGTAGCCCTCAAAACAAGTACCGATGAACCGGTGTCCTTGGTAGTATTGATTAGTCAGCCACGATAACTGAATCCCCTACATTTTATCCTGGTCCCTGGCCAGATTTCTGACTAAGGAATGCTGACATTATTTTTGTGGTCAGGTCCTCTATTCTGTTTGTTTGTAGACTAATCAAAACAACCTGCAACACTCGTTTTGTCATTTACAGTTCATAACATACAATATTACAAAAACACGCTTTCCAATTTAGTTTGTGTGGTCACAAATATATAATTATTTCAAAATTAGCACAAAGTTTTCAACGGTTAAGATTATCTTTATTTGATTTCATATTTTTCAAAAAAAATCTAACAATTTTTTTAATGTATATTTTAAGTAATATAAATGAACCAATCCATAGTGATGATTAAATATAATATAATAAAATTTAATATTTATAAAATTTATAAAAGTACCTGAGGTGAAACATTTTATTAGGAGTTCAGTAGTCATGAACCAATGTTGAATCTTTTTTTGTATTGTCACTCCTTAAATTGATTCTCTCTCTCTCTCACTCTTTTCCTCTAGCTTGTTACACACCAAGTGTTGACCTTGAGATCCACTCTCTAGAAATATCTCTCTCTCAATATGTCTAACTTGAGAGCTGATGATTGTGAAGATAATATGATAATTTTATAGTACATATAAACGCCTATTTCGTTGGATAGTTCCTTTTATACAAAGGAGAGCCTTAAAATGCGTTTTTATCTATATCTCGCTCTACCTCCTACCTTTTTTTTTCTTCTAGATATTGTGAATTTCTCTTGGAAATCCCTTATAAACCAAAAATGTAAGTCCAATAAGTATGTTCTCAGATTTTTCTTATATCTCCCTCTGCTAGCTTACTTGCTGCCTCCCTCCCTCCTTAGGCTAAAATCCAAATGTGTATGGCACGTGATAGGTAGGAACAGCACGTGGGGCCGGCAGTATGATAGGTTCAGACATCAGAGACTCGTGACAAAATATTTTCTTCTGGTGCACAGTAATCAGGTCATTCCGTGGTTGTGTAGTTTGTAATATAGCTGTTCGTTAGATTTGCGTTATCTGTTTATTAATATTTCTTTGCATTGCAGCGATCAGAGCGTCATTGTAATTTATTGAAATATATAGAAAATGTCTTTAAGAGAAATCATGTAAAAGTGTATGATTTAGAAAGTGGATTGGTGGTAATAGGAATTTCATATTAGATGGTGGAATAATTGTTTGTCAAGTATGTTCCAAAGAGGTAAGCTACCATTTCAGTAACCAAAATGAGAATGTTCATTTTAAAACTCAAGATTTCTATTAAATATTTTGTCTACTGTTACGATTCTTTGCTATCGTTCAAACTAATTTGCATTTATTAATGAAGGAATTCAAGGCCAAACAAAGTGGAAATATGTAACATAATATCTATCACACGATTTTACCAATTATGTTTCTTAATTAAAGTTTTCTTTTTCAGTGATACTTTGTCAAATTTGTAGAAAGCAAAGAGATTCATGGATAAAAATTTCAATTCGTAATGTTTAGGTAGAATAAAAGAGGTAGTATCACTTAGAACAACACAAAAATACTGCAATACTAATAAAGAATTCCAGAAAGAGAACTGGATACTAACAATTTTTTCCTCAAGTTAATGATGCTGATAAATCTCAAGAGCAATTTTCAGCTAATTTATGCTCTGTGATAGTAACAGCAAATATTCCTCGAAAGAAGCTGGATAATCCAGATTTCAATGTGTTTCTCAACAAATATATTAACATGAAGAATCCAGATGAATCAACTATGAGGAAATACCACTTACATTCAACTTATTTACATATTATTAAGTTATTACAATTGCAGATTTTCTTTTTGATATATTTAAAATATTATGTATTGTAAATTTGCAAATCATTAATTAACTTACATGAGCTTTAACATAGATTTGTTTATTTTTATTTTATTCTTAATGTCGAAACAGTTTGTTTAAAATTTAACTAAATCTGCTTCGTTAAACATCAACTATGGAAAATAGCTAGCTCAGCTTTAAATCCAACATACCTACTGAGTTATTCAAAATAAACCATGATTTTCTAAGAAACAAAATGGGCAAACTACAGTGAAACCTGACTAATTCAAACTTTAATTAGAATTTTTCACCCAGTCCCGTGAATTTTGTTTAAAACAATGTTAAAAAATCATGGATATAATGAATTTTGCTTTGGTTAATTCAAACTTTTCATAAGTTGTAATGTACTGTGCAGTGTTGTTTTCCTACTTCTAATTGCGGCGCAGTATTGTTCTATTTTTGGAAACAGGGGAGGTGACGTTGGAATACTATCAGTACCCTTCTTTGCGCCCCTCCTCTTCCATAGCTCACCCATACGTCTTTGTTTACATGTACAGTTTTGTACTCCGTTAGTCAAGGTCGAACCTCTCGAGCGGTTACGTGCGAGTTTATTTTGTTTTGTTGTTTAGTTTTAGTTTTGTTTAGTACATACTGTACAGTAGTGTTTGTGTGTGTATGTGTGTATGTGTGTGTGTGTGTGTATGTGTGTATGTGTGTGTATGTGTGTATGTGTGTATGTGTGTGTGTGTGTGTGTGTGTGTGTGTGTGTGTATCATGATGTCACTGTCCAAGCCACAGTCCTATAAATCATTAACTTTGGCCGAAACAGTGGCGGTGATAAAGGAAGTGGAAAAGGGACTTAAAACGAAATCAGAAATTGCAAAGGCCTTCGGAATTCCCCCTAACACACTTTCAAAATTTTTAAAAAACAAAGAAAAAAATTTAGCAATGAAAATGAGAGTGGAAAAAATTAAGAGGCCTGAAAAACCCATATGTGGACAACTGTGTACTGAAGTGGTTCAAACAAGCGTGAGACAATTAAGTCCCAGTGAGCGGCCCTCTTCTTAGAGCAAAGGCTGAACATTTCACATTTGAATTAGGAAAAAGAGACTTCAAAGAGAGTGCAGGGTGGCTTGATGAATTCAAACAACGTAACAGAATTTCCTTCAAATATGTGGTGAAAGTGGTACTGTTGATGTGCGTTCAGCCGATAATTGGAAGGAAGGCTTGAAAGAAATGATCCAGGACATAGAACCTAAAAACTTTTTAACGTCGATAAGATGGGACTTTTTTACAAATGCACTCCTGACAAAACTCTTGCATTTAAAGGTGAACGGTGCAGTGGGGGAAAGCTTAGTAAAGGTCGAACAACGCTGTTAGTTGGAGCAAATATGGATAGTTCTGAAAAACTGTCATTGTTAATGATTGGAAAACCGGCAACCAAAAATGTAAAATTGAAGCCAGTGGAATACGAATCAAATAGAAAAGCATGTATGACAGGTGATCTGTTTGAAAAATGGATTTTAAAAATTGACAAACAGTTTGGCAAACAAAATCAGACAATCCTTTTATTTATTGACAATTGCACAACTCCAAACATAGTTCCCCTTTTAGAAAATGTAAAGGTTATTCTTTTTTCCCGCTAAATATGACCGGTTATTCAGCATATGAAGCAAGGAATAATTAAGAACCTAAAACATTTCTACAGACGAATGTTGGTTGAAAAAATTCTTGCTGGAGATTTGTCTACTCAGAAAATTTTGCTTGACATTCTTCAATCCTCAAGAATGTGTAAGCAAGCGTGGAACCAAGTGAAAGTTTAGACCGAAGCTGCGCCAGCTATTGACAATTGGAAGGAAGTTACTCCACGGACATAGTCGCCAAAGTTCTTAACAATAACATCCAGGCTGAGGATGGAGCATCTGGTGATGAAGAGAACAATTCTTCAATAGTTCAGGAAAGGCTTATCCCGAATGCGGCAAAAACCATGGACCATCTCCAAGAACTTAGGAGTTTTTTTGAAAGTCGCAACAATGTAAGTGATTCAATTTTCCAGTCAACAAATATATTAGAATCATACACTATGGCTGAGAAACTTAAATCAGGAAAACAGATTAAAATCTCTGACTTTTTAAAGAAATCGTGAACAGATTATGTCCAAATATGTTGAATAAAGTTTTTGAGCTTGGTTGCAAACTTAACTGTGTTTCTTTTCAATTCCTTTTAAGAAACATATTTAATTTGAATTTTTGGGTCGCTAGTTCAAATTCTTTCCTGGTCCCTTTAAGTTCAAATTATCCAGGTTCCACTGTATTTTAAATAATTAGTATTTTCTTCTGTTTAAGGTGTTTTAAACTATTTAGTTTTAACTATTTATGATACACATTCTTTTTATTCGTTTTAAGACAGAAGATCCGAAAAGATAGTGTAGAATCATACTTCTGTGATACTGTTGATGTAACTACTGACCGCTGTAGCAGATATGTTGCAAGTGTTTTGGTTGGAGAACTGGATTCTACGGGTCTTTGGAAACATCACTTGGTCGTTTCGAAGGTGCAGCAAACCAACAGCCAGACAATAGTCATAGTTGTCCGTGATGCCTTGCCTAAGTATATAATACAGTATATTGTAAAAGAGATATTGGGTTAGATTTATGGATTTACAGTGTTAGTCCTGTGAAAATACCAATTATAAATAAGTTTATTTGTTCATTTTAGGTGTCCTGTGGCCATCAGAAAACAACGATGAAAGTTTGTTAGTGTTGCTAACATACAGTGCGGCCTACAGGGTAAAAACAGCTGTGAACTTAAAAGTATTCTACACCTAGTTAATTCATGTGACTTGTCTGGCGCATTCTGTTTATAAGTCTGCTTAGAATATTAAAGAATATTCTATATTCTATGTTCTAAGGTGGGTGTCCCTGATATGGCCATGCTAAGTTGTGAGAATTTTTCTAGCCACCATTTTGAAAAAAAAACATTTTAAAAAAAATTGTTCTCAGGTGAATGGACTTTCATAAAAAAAATTTGCATTCCCCTATAAAAAATAGTTTTACTAGTCCAAAAAAACGAAATTCCATAAGTCTACCTAGTGGCCATTTCAGGAACATGTGCACATGATATGGCCACCCTTGTTTCATGTTCTACATATCGTGATTTTTTTCAGTTTCGTGGTGCAGTTCTGCTCAAATTAAATAATTTTGGTGTAAAATGAATAAAGATGATATTAAGTAGTCCTTTTTGTTATTAAAAAGTGGATTCAAAACTGGATTTTCCATGAAAAATGAAGTTATTTTAACAATTGACATTCCCACTTTATTAAAAAAATGTAAATTCATTCAAGAGAAGCGTATAAGAAAAAAATTATATTAAAAAAAAAATTACTGATTGCAATTGGGACAGATAAAATGTCTTTGTCAGCAGCAGTGAGACCAACACACTCTTTGTGGTAGAAATTTCCGCAGACTACGCAGAGTCACATGTCCTTGACTTCGTCCTCCTGACAAACATTGCAGTACAAACTTTCAGCTTCTGTGGTTTTCTGAGTCTTTTTTCTTGCTGGGTTGCTGCAGTTTGGTATTTGGCTTGTTGGTCAACGGCTGTTTCGTGGTTGGTCCCTTTTTCGGTTTAGACGCCTGAGCTTCTTTTGGCTGGAAAAGATTTCGTTTCAGCTTGATCCCACGCGAATTCATGGCTGGTCTTATGACCCTCGTTGTTTTTCTCTTCCTTTTTGGCGTTGGCAGAAATTCTTCAAAGCTGGAAGATGATTTTCTGCTGGATGATTCAATGCCCGGTGAAGAGTCATCTCTATCCATACACAGACCAACGTCAAATGGATCATCTGAATCAGACGACGATGATGAATCAAGATCGACAAGTTGAGGACGTTTAGCACGTTTAGTTTATTGTGGTGGAGTGTGAGCAACTGATACCAGAAGAATAGTGGGTTGGTCCAATGAGCTGCAAGAAGGAACCGGATCGCTGCTGGTGCTCAGCTGATTGTTGTCAGGCAAGCCTGAGCTTTGTTGCTTGTTCAATTCAGGAGGCAGGAGTTCGGTCACATTACTAGGGGCAAACGCCTCTTCTGGGATCACATTCGGGTTGAACAGGCTCTGAAGCCACTAGTCATATTGGATTGTGTCATTGATCTGCCCCATGCTGGGGTGAACACATCAGGAAAGTTCAACCGAGTGATATAATTCTCGTCCCGGTGTGAATCGAAAAATCTCAGAACCTCTTGGTCCTAAAACGTTTCAAAGCTCCTGAAGCAACTTTTGTCCAACGGTTGCAATTCATGAGTTGTGTTGGATGGTAAGCAATAGAGGGCAATATCATGGTTTTCAGCCTCTTCACAAATTTTCTAATCGAGGTGTGCCTTAGCTCAGTCAAAAATCAGAAGGCATGTTCCGTTGGGCTTAAATCTGGCAAAATGTTGCAGAAAATCAACAAAAGTTTGAGTTGTCATGCTCCCTTTAGGAGTCATTTGAGTCGGTGATCTAGCAGGGAGACCTTTATCCCAGGATTTATTTTTTCTCACCCCTGAGTATAAAATCATTGGAGGAATCATCGAACCCACAGCGTTCCCACAAGCCACAACTGTAACGCTTTCCTCATGTTCTTTGCCCACAATATGAACTCGTGAAGCCCCCTTTTGGGCTAAAACTCTTGGATCCTTATGGAGGTGGAGCCGGCATCCTTTTTCATCCATATTGAAAATTCTTTCTGGGAATTTGAAGAAATCGTATTTGGTGAAGGTTTCTTTTAGTTTCGCAAAGTGATCAGCAACTATGAACTTGTTTAATTTCTGGAGCCGGGCTGGGTTCAGTCTTTGAGCTTTCCACCGTGCAAAGTCAGGATTCCTCTTCAAAAAACTGTCGAACCACTTACAACCAGAAGTCTCTTTGAAACGGTTTGGGATGTTGTTTTCTTGACAGAAACGAAAAACGTTGAGTTTAAGGGTGTTAGGAGTCAATGGATAACCTACAGAAGACAAACGGAAAATTCTCTGGCATAGCTGTTTTTCTTGTTCAGGTGTCAAGGTGGGTTGTCCACCCAACTTTGACTGCTTTAAGGGGCTATCTTTCTCCAGATAACGGCGTAAAGTACGTCTAGGTACACAAAATTTGTTACTTGCCCCTTGAACTGTTAACTTACCAATCTTCACACCACTAACTGCCTTGGGCATGGCTTCTTCAGTCCATAATCCCCTCTTCTTCACGTTGTCAGACATTATTTTATATTTGAAACAAAAAAAAAAAGTTTTTATTGAGTAATTTTGTCAGGAGAAAAAATAAATGTGAACTGAACTTTATATGGCCATAGTGCACTTGATATGACTACCCGGGTGGCCATATCAGGAGCAGGTCAGCTTTCACGAAAATCGTTTGATTATGAACAACTCGTAAAAGATACGCCATCAACGACAACACCAATCGAAAGAGCATTCAAAACTGAATAGAGTACAATGGTTTTCGTGAAAAAAGTATTTGAAAAACATGCATAAAACAAAGGAGGCTTACCAGAGAAAAACAAGAAGAGGTCCCACGAAAAACACAAAAGAGGCAACTAACGACATATTGCTTAACCTGGCTGGATGGGAAATGATTACGTGACACACTAGGAGGCCTCCTCACTGGATGCTGATGCCATTTAGCGGATTTTTTGGTTAGCTAACTCACAATAGGGGGGTGGCCATATCAGGAACATGGCCATAACACGAGCACCCACCTTATATTGTAAAAGAGCCAGGTATGGATCTGCATTTGATTCAAGAATTTTAAAAATCATGTTTTTAAGTGTTTGGATTGCTCTTTCCACTTGGCCATTAGACTGATGGTAATGTGGACTACTCGTTATATGTTCTATATTCCAAGTTTTAGCAACATTTTTGAAATCATTTGAATTAAATGGTGGCCCATTATCAGAAACCATAACAGCTGGTATACCATGACAAGCAAAAATTGACTTAAGTTCTGTATTACTATTGGCGCTGTTGATCCTCTATTAAGTAAAGACATCTCAATATATTTTGAAAAATAATCCTCACAGACTATAATTATATTTCTTTCCCACTATTTCCATAACATCAACTCCAACTTTGTTCCAGGCAAACATTTTGACTTCATGTGGCATTAAAGTTTGATTACTATTATTATTATTACTAAATTGTTGACAAGCAGAGCAAGACAGAACAATATTTTTAAAATCATTAACCACATTTGGCCAAAATAATGAGCTTTTTGCAAAGTGTACACTTCTAGCTATCCCAAAATGACCCTCATGAATAAATCTTTAACATTTCTTTTCGCAATGACTGTGGAACAATATTACATTCCTCTTTAAAAATTACTCCATCTGTTTCATAGATTTCATCAAAGAATTAGTGATAGGGTCGAACCTCAACAGGACATGACTCTTTGTTTGAAGGACATCCTATTTGACAAAGATTATATAAAATTTTCAAGACAGGGTGTTTACTTATTTCGTCTCGAAAGGTTTCCAATCTTTCGGGAGACTATGACAGGTTTGAAATACACACTAACATTCTCATCCCGCTCAGGAACTGGGTCAATTAGTGAAGCTCGGGATAAAGTATCCAAAATAAACATTCGCTTTCCTGGTTGATTAATTACTTCTAAATCATAAGGTTGTATTCTCAACATAAGTCTTTGTAGTTGAGGGGGGACTTTATAGAGAGATTTAGTGAAAAGAGGAACTAATGGCTTACTGTCAGTGTGTACAACTACTTTGTGACCATAAATATACTGGTGGAATTGAACACATCCAAAAACAATAGCAAGGAGTTCCTGTTCAATTTGTGCATAATTGCTTTGGCTCTCTGCAAGTGTAGCGGAAACATATGCGATTGAATTATTACTGTGAAGAATGACAGCTCCTAATGCACTTTGTGACGAATCACAAGACAAAATTAGTTTTTTGGACGGATCAAACTAAGTTAAAACAGGTGCATTTGTAATTATTGTTTTAAGCTTATTGAATTGTTCATCATGACAATGATCGCAATGCCAAAATATATATTTTCTTAAAAGTGTTCTCGAGTGTTTAGTTTCCTCAGAAAAATCTTTAATACAAGGAAACAAGTATGTAAGCATACCTAATATATCATCTTAGGTCTTGAGTATTGTTGGGTCTAGGCATATTAACAATAGCGACTTTGGCTGGATACAGTAGCATCCCTTTACCAGTGAATAAGTGGCCCATGTAAGTGACCTTTTCTTGACAAATTTGTGATTTGCTTAAATTAAACTTCAAATTTACAGATCTAGATCTTTCACCAAACTGCTTTAAGATAGAATTTATTGTTCTTGGCTTGATGCATAAAGTAACAAATCATCGAAATAAATAATTAAATTGGTAATTCCTTCAAAAAGTTCAATCATAGTTGAGTGAAAAATATCAGGTGCTGAGCTTATACTAAATGTAAACGTAAAAATCTATAGCGACCAAGTGGTGTGATGAATGTACACAATTTTGAGGATTCCTCATCAAGAGGGATGGTCCAAAATTCAGAATTGACACCTAATGTTGAGAAAAATTTAGCATCCTTTAATTGGGCTTTGACAGTATCAAGTGTAGGAAAAGGATAATGTGACCTAAGAATAGCTTTATTCAAGTTGCGTGGATCTAAAAAAATCCTAAGGTTACCATTCTGTTTTCTAGTCAGAACAATACACCCATGGTATTGGTTCACTCACTTTGGATATAGCACTCAACTGTTCCATGCGTTTGAGTTCACTTTCTAGTTCAGTAAATAATTTAAATGGAATCCTTCTGACAGGCTCTACAACTGGACTTGTTGATTTATTTATAGATAAATGGCAATACCTATTTATATTTCCAAGACCCTCAAAAAGATATTTAAATTTAGTTTACAAATAACTGGGACTTTGCTCCTAGATTAATATTATTTGGTAATGACTGATTAGGCTCTGTTTGACTCTCGGATGTATTTGCAAAAGTAATATTATTAATTCTCTTAACTAATTTAAGTTCCACGCAAGTTTTAAGACATAGAATTGTATAGCAATCCATCACAATAATATGGAATTTTATAATAATTTCCTTGATTTGACAATTTAAATCAACTTCACCTCTTACATGAAGTAACTCTTTACTAAATGTCAGGACACAAGTAAACGTAGAGTTTATTTTATTTTCTGATAAATTTAGACTTCTATAAGTGTTTAAACCCATTACATTAGGTTGAGCTCCTGTGTCCAGAATACAAAGACTGCTTCCCTCTATTATAATAGTTATGTCCCATGTTAGTGAATTTACATTTGTGATATTTTCCCGAATATATAATGAACCTAGATATATGTCATTGGACTGAAGAGATAAGCCTTTAACTGAAGACTTATTTTTAAAGCATAACTTTGCATAGTGACCCATTTTACTAAAAAAAATGACACTTTTCCCTTGCTGCTGGATATTTGTTCCTGACCACATCGAGTGCATTTAGACATTCTTGGACTTGACGACTGCTGTCTTGAAGAATTTCCTCGGAGGCTTGGACTTCTACCTTGAAAGTGACCAGGTAACCTCTTCAGTTGAACCTTTTCCAGTGTTCCTACAAAATCTTGATTTGCTGATGAGTTACCTGAAGTAAGCTGTGACGTCTGAAGTTTAGACAGTTTCATTGTTTTGGCAAGCTGGACTGCTTTATATAAGTAATTTAACCCTCTTCAATTAGGCGTTGTTTTATGTCATTGTAAGAGTAGCTGAGACCATAAGTGAAAATATCTTTCACTAATCTTTCTCGTAAAGCACCAAATTCATAAGAAAGACTGAGATTTGTTAAAGCTGTGACAAAGTCTTCTAGTGTTTCATTTTCTTGCTGACAATGAGTGAAGAATTTGTGACGTTCAAATGAAATATTCATTAAACCTTTGGACTAGTTCATTATATTTCACTTGGTCAATGTCTAGGTCGAAAGCATCGTCATGAGCATCTGGGTCTGGTTGGTGCTACAGTAAAGCGACCTTGCGTGACTCATTTTCTTTTTACAGATTTGTGGCTCGTAGGAATATGGTGAACTGCGTTGACCACTTTTTCCACACATACAAAAAATTAAGACTTTTGAAGTCAATTGGCTGAATTGCTAACGTAGCTGCTCATTTGGGTGACTTTGTGGTGTCGGCCATTTTATAGTTTTAAATTATCCAACCACCAACGCGAACTGACTATTTATGTAATAACTGACATATAATTGATTCTATTCCCTTCTTGACTTCTTAACTTCTGACACCATGTTATATGGGTTATTAAGTAAAGACAAACAAAACAGTTCAGCAACATATAATAAACATTTAATGTACAATATGAAAACACTCGACAGAATGCCTCTTGTCGAGGTCACAGAACATTACCATAAAGTAATGTAGGTTCAGTGTTACCAAATGTCACATAGCAATTATCTTACAGTAGGGTCAAGTGATAAGGATGGAAAATGAGTGAATACCAAAGAGTTAGATGGAGATGCAGTATGTAGGAAAAAGAGCCCAAGAAAGATATGGGACTAAAAGATAGCCGAAAGTGTGAAAATGAGAGAAGGAGAATGGAAGCAATTAAAGGAGGAAGAATGGTAGAGGGATAGAGGAAGATGGAGGCATTGGATGAACTGTCCACAGGCTTGAAACAGTTGTTGATCATGAGAACACTTTTGTTTGTATTAAATTACTAATTATTATAAAATGATAAATCTTACCTTGATCACACTTCTTTCTGATGAATGTTCTTCAGAAAAAGGCTCTATTTCTCCATAAAAGTGTTCTTCAACCTTAACATTACAAAATTTGCCTTTTGATGTGTTGATCTCATCCAGTTCATCCTAGAATTATAAAAAGATACACACATTTTACACTAAGGTCGTGATTATCTGGTCTAAAGTGTCGGGATTCAGGGCAGGATAATGGAACAGCAAATAATAAGGAATCTGAGATTAAATAATGTTCAGTATGGATTTGCCTCTCATAGCTACGCCTCATACAAATCCCTTACACAGTTTCTGTTTCCAGCCAATTCAAAGCAGTGCTGCTATCTACATCAACCAAGACTGCAATAGTACTCTATTATATGCCCATTGCATGCATAGCAGCTATGCTTTGGTTTTCCAATGTAACAGTTCTAAGGTGTTGGTGATCAATTTTTTTTTATTAACACTTTCTCGTCTACGCTCTATGTGGTGCGGGTGCGATGTTTTAGTTTGGCAGATGGCATTCGTATGGTATATGAGTGAAACTTTCCCATTGCTTTTAATAAATTTTTACCCGTTCCCTAGACGATTGCCGACTGCTCTATAGTTTAGTTTAGTTCATTGTGAATCAGCTGGTAGCATTAGTTTTCATATTTGTTTAAGTTCAACGAAATTTTTTCGATTTTTATAAATATCGATGGTTGGTTACGATCAACTGTGGCCATTCATTCATACACTTTGTTGTTTTGTAGCTAGTGTGCGTGATACAATAAATATGAATGTGAATTGTGGCATGCTCGATAATTTTATAGAAGATTCGGGTTCTGAATTAGATGCTAGTGATGATTATGCCTCTTATATACTACAAGAAAATGAATCTAGTAATCATTCTGGTAAGTAAATATATATAATTTACACAGTAAAATTCTAACCTATTTTTATATTTCATATGCCATCTATTTATGTGCTAGTTTCAAGGTACTAGTGCTTGTTTGTCTTTTGTTTCAGATGATACACAAGAGACGCAAACGAGAATACGAGAAAGGAAGAGGCCTACAACTTCCACTGAAAACAACAGTGATTGGTCTAAAAGTAAAACTCAGAAACCTGAACACCTGGTTTTTGAATCAAGTTTTGCTATTTCTGTACCACTAGATGACAATTGTAACTGAGTTTGACTGTTTTTATATATTTTTTGATTCTAACATGATGAAAACAATTAGAAAAGAAACTAATCTATTGCGTATAGCCCAACGGTAGTAAGACGCGGTGCTAATATTAATTAACTAATTGATATGCAGCTTCACGAATTGCTTTTATGAGAAGGCAGGGAAAACAGAAACAAAATGTGGCTTAGATGGACAACAGTAAAATTGGGCGTTTTATTTAAGTGTTTTGCTATTGTTCTGCACATGTACATATTGAAACTACCAATAAAAGTGAATACTGGTCACAGATTATCTTCTTGACACAGTTTCTCGTGAGTTTAAATGTCTTTTGGTTCAAGGGAAACTTTAAATATGAATCTCACATGAGATGAAAGTGCTCATCCATAATATGAGGTGAAGATGGACATGATCCTATCTATAAAACAGTTTTTTTAACTTTGTCAAAAAATGCAGTGAAAGTTTCAAACTATTTGAATCTCAATGTAGATAACGGGTATGTCCTTTTAGAGGTTGTGTGGCAATTTTTATTTACATGAAAAATAACCAAATAAATATGGCATAAAACTGTTTATATTGTGTGATATAGTACAGCTCGTATAAGGACTTTGGGTAACAGACGACTCGGAAATTGAAAGATATGCAGTAATTATTTTGCAAGTCACGCATCCATGACCGATTTATACAGTCTTGCTCTTTGAATTATTGTGGGGGAAAACCTGTGTTGGCACGTTATAAAAAACATCAGTTTTCAAAACAATTTTTTAAAAAAGGTGAGGTTATGTTCCGACATAAAGCACACTTACTTCATGTAAGTGGAGATTCACAATAGAGTGTACTCACTGTCAACTAAGCATACAGCAACAACCTCTCAAATACAAGTGAGAACTTGAGGTGGGCCAGTCGAAGTAGCCGAACCAAGTCTGATTACCGACTACAACCTGAATAAAGTTGGTGTTGACAAAGCTGATCAGTTTTACAGCTACAACCCGCTCCATCAGAAAACTATAAAATGGTGGAAAAAAAACCTCTTTTTTCACATGTTTACCATGGCTGTCATCAATGGATACATAATATACAAGGAAAAAACCAACAATAAAAATAAGTGTAAAGCATTTTATCAAAGCAGTTGCTTTTAAGTTAGCCAGAAATGGGTGGAGGGTTGATTGAACCAGTGTCCACGACCACCGTCAATAATTGTCGACAGAACTGTTGCTTGTCATTTTCCTAGTTATGTTCCCGCTATAGCCAATAAAACTAATGCTACCAGATATTGCAAGGTCTGTTCTGTTTGAAGGAGAGAATCAAGAGATTGGTGTAAAGACTGTGGAGAAAGACTGTGTTTTATAGATTATCATACTCTAGTAAATTATGATTAACAATTATAATGGCTCTGTGTTAATTATATCAATCTAATATACAGTTATTATTTTAGTTTTTTTTAACTCTCATGTTTTTTCATTAATTACAAAATTTTATGATTTTTATAATCATGTTTTACAAGTTTTTTTTTTTTCAAAATCTGAAAAATGGGTAAGAAATCAATAAAAAAAAATTGGAAAATTTATTATGTAAGGACCCGCCTCGGTGGCGTAGTTGGCTAGCGTGCTAGTTGTGTTGAGCCCGACTGCCGAGGACGGGGAGATCGAGGTTCGAATCTCGGTCGGGTGAACTGGGGGTGGTTTTTCCTAAATGGTTTTCCACTCTCCATCCACGCAAATGCGGGTTCACTTCCTTCAAATTCAACCTTCCCAATTCCTAATCCAATAGTGTAATTAGTACTTAGGCGTATAACCCGAAAGGGTAGTAAGACGCGGTGCTAAATAATAATAATAATAATATTAAGTAAGATTCCTTTTTGAATATATGATTTAGAAGAACAGCTTTAATTTCCTGTATTATACTCATATGTAGGGATAAGAATAAATTATGTTATGATTTTTTTTAAAGTGAAAAAAAAAAAGCCAGTCAGCTGAATTAAACCATGAATACAAGCCTTAGAATGAAAAGTGGTTCTTACATGTGGATTATGTACTAGTTTATTTTAAAACACACTTGTTAACACCAAGAACCAGCACGGATAAGCGATGGCTGAATAATCACGACTCTAGTGTATCTGAAAGGACCGGTGATGCACCCCACTGGATTGCAGGCTTGTCAAAATGGCAACATCTGGTGTTAGGCACTCTCTCCATGTTAGGTGCCTTGCTGTGCCTATTACTACCAGAGACTCTAAATAAGACTCTTCCAGTCACACTGGAAGATGTGGAGAGCGTTTCGGGAAGAAGGAAGGCATCTGAGAATGTTCGTGCAGTCAGAAGAAAGTGAATTCGTGACTAAAATTGCCATAAATTGTTAACACACACTTTTGTTTCTTTGTTGTACAAATATTGTTATTTAATATTTAAGTATAATTTAAACATAAATATGAATATATTAAAAGGTCATATAGATTTGAAAGGTAAATTTAAATAGGCAGTAATTTGTTTAGTTAAATAATTAAGTATAGAAATTGAGGGGAGAGAGTTTTGTTTTTCCATGGTTGGCGGTGGTGGATGAATTTGTTTTGTTGATTGTTGGGACTAAAAAAAAAGAAAGGGAAGAAAAATAATGAAGAGATGTAACTGATTGTTGTTTTTAATGTGTGGAAATTGTCAATTCTTGTTGTTGTGGGGAATTATAAGTGTGTTTTTAAGTGTTTGAAGTGTTTGTTTTGAGACCAATCTTTTATCTTGTTTGTTTCTTTTTACTTTATGGTGGAGGGTTGATGAACACGTAGTTTCGTTTGTCTCTCATCCATGATCTTTGTCAGTGAAGAGTCCGGGTACCCAGAAGCCCGAGATTAAGTCCTGGATGTCTCTGCACTGGCGCCAGCCGGGCAGGCATATAAATATTGTGCAGAACTGAGGGACCTTTACAGAGTGGCACACCAACGCGGGGCTCGACGGTCAGTCAACCAAGGCCTATATAATCATTGTTGTATGTATAGCTTTGGGTGGATCGATCAAGGCCTATTGAACTCGCCACGACAGAGGGAATGATGGAGAGAAACGGCAGGAGGCTATCCCATTTGTACAATACAAGGTCAAGGTCACTGTCAGAAGGTGCGACCAGGCAGATAGGAATGGACATTCCGCAAGGAATAAACCAGGGTACGGATGAGAATGTTGCTGGGGGTGGTGTCATTGAACAACAGGTCTTAGTAATGCCACTGGAGGGGGACGCCAGTCCGCAGCAGATGCTGCCAGCAGCAGCAGTGTTCGACATACAGGGTCTAGCCGTAATATTAAATTGTATGCGGGAGGAGATGACCGCTCTGCACACAGCCCAGGAGGGGGCTCGAACAGCAGCGCAGGCAGAGTCGGAGATCGCAAGAGCGAGCATCAGGAGGCGAGGGCAGTGCTCGAGACACGTTTGGGGGCAGTTCAAGCGTCCGTTCAAGAGATGCGCGTCTCCATTAATGAGACACGTGAAACTTTCGGACATCGCTTGGAGGAAGTGCAATCCACGGTTAATGGACGACTTGAACTAATCCAACAACAAAACCTCGCGTTCCAGGAGCAGATCGAGACTCGCCTGGAGGTGGCTGAGGTTAGTTTGACGGCCAGAATGGAGGAGAGAGTCCTCGAACTAGTTGCTCCAGTGGAGGCACGTTGCACTCAGTTCGCTGCTCAAGTTGGGGTACTGAAGGAGGAGGCTGAGAAGGAGGCTAGGCGCCTACTCACTGAGGCCGAGTCCAGGAGAGACGCCGCACTTGTTGAGGCGGCCCACATCCGGGAGGCGGCGCGGCAGGAGGCAGTGAGGCTCAGCGAGGTAACCGGGACTAGGCTAGATGCTTCAGCACCACAGGTTGTCTGGGGGCTGGTAGATGCTCTCGGTTCGCGTCTAGGCTTCCAGATGATGGCAGACCAAGTGCCTCATTTCAACAACCACACGGGGGAGAATCCCGTAAACCACCTTAAGAGGTTGAGCAGCTTGTGGGACGGTCAGGATGTTCCTTGGAGAGAGAAGAAGCGTCTCATCACTGCATCGTTGGAAGGGGTGGCGTCATGCTGGTGGTCCAACGTAGAGGAGGAGATAGACTCGTGGTCCACGTTCGAGTCTTGTTTCCGGCAGGAATTCTGGTCGCCCGAGATACAAGGACTTACCCGAGCCACTTTACATGCCATGAAATATCGTGAGGGCGGGAATAAAAGTATGGAGGCACATTTCCTCACTCTGTTAGATAGGAGCAGATACCTGGATGTGCCCATGACTGATTCAGAGCTGGTTAACATGGCCCTGGGACAATTCCCACTCCGAGTTCAGGAAGTGTTGGGGCGGTAAGATATGGGGGCGGGGCTGATTTCCGAAGGGAATTGAGACGTCTGGACCACATAGAACAGCTCCGTAGGATAGCCAAGACACCATCAGGGGAGAAGACACCTCAGGGACAGAGACCACAACAACAGATCCAGCCGCCTGAACAACTAAAGGGGCAGCGGCCAGATATTGTGGGTCCACCTCCACAACAATGGAGTAACCGGGGTTTCAGACAATCCTACCCATCAGGATTTCAACCTGGGAGGCCACCGCCTACGTACCAGAGGGGGCAAGCCGGCCCACAGCCTCGGGTATCTGTGGCCCAGGTGGGTTATCCTCCTGGACCAGTGTGGTACCCTTTCTGGGAGCCAGCTCCAGGGTTCCCGCCTCACACGGGAGAGGGTCAGTTCCACGGTCAAGTCACCAACGAAGGAGTGTACGTCACTAACGACACTCATGATCGTGAGGAGCCTATGGACCATGCACCTGGGGGCGGCGCCAATAACAAGCGAAAGAAGCGGAAAGGACAAGGAGGAAGTAGGCCTATTTCTCCGTACAACAAGTGGGGAAGAGAAGGCCAGCTGGACTCTGGAGCTAGAAGAGAAGAGGAAAGAAGGCAGAGCAATGGCTGTGTATTGTTCGATCCAGGGACCCAGCAGGTGCGGGGTACATTCAACTCAGAGTCACTCAAGCCGTGGAAGCCTGAAATGTGAACAGCACTTTCATTAACAGTTTTTTTGTAGGTATAGTTTGCCGTGGTAGTTAAACCAGCGTTTATCCTATAGAATTCGTGTCAACCAAAAACCGAACCAGATAGAGTAGGTTGCGCTTAAGGGCGTTGAGGTGACACGTTTTTCTAATAGGTTTATTTTTTTTTGTAAGTTTATGTTGCATATATTTTGTAACCTATGTGTTATTAGGTTATAGGGGAAGAATGCGCGAGGATAAGGTGTGGTCGCCACAACTTGCATCCCCGTCCTTACTAAAACAGTTTCAGTGCGTCAAGGTCGAACCAAAACTGTGTGGGGGCATCTGAAAGGACCGGTGATGCACCCCACTGGATTGCAGGCTTGTCAAAATGGCAACATCTGGTGTTAGGCACTCTCTCCATGTTAGGTGCCTTGCTGTGCCTATTACTACCAGAGACTCTAAATAAGACTCTTCCAGTCACACTGGAAGATGTGGAGAGCGTTTCGGGAAGAAGGAAGGCATCTGAGAATGTTCGTGCAGTCAGAAGAAAGTGAATTCGTGACTAAAATTGCCATAAATTGTTAACACACACTTTTGTTTCTTTGTTGTACAAATATTGTTATTTAATATTTAAGTATAATTTAAACATAAATATGAATATATTAAAAGGTCATATAGATTTGAAAGGTAAATTTAAATAGGCAGTAATTTGTTTAGTTAAATAATTAAGTATAGAAATTGAGGGGGAGAGAGTTTTGTTTTTCCATGGTTGGCGGTGGTGGATGAATTTGTTTTGTTGATTGTTGGGACTAAAAAAAAAGAAAGGGAAGAAAAATAATGAGAGAATGTAACTGATTGTTGTTTTTAATGTGTGGAAATTGTCAATTCTTGTTGTTGTGGGGAATTATAAGTGTGTTTTTAAGTGTTTGAAGTGTTTGTATTGAGACCAATCTTTTATCTTGTTTGTTTCTTTTTACTTTATGGTGGAGGGTTGATGAACACGTAGTTTCGTTTGTCTCTCATCCATGATCTTTGTCAGTGAAGAGTCCGGGTACCCAGAAGCCCGAGATTAAGTCCTGGATGTCTCTGCACTGGCGCCAGCCGGGCAGGCATATAAATATTGTGCAGAACTGAGGGACCTTTACATATCTATATTTATATATCTACAAGAATTAACAAGTGAAGCTTAGGCACATACGACTTTGTTCCACAATTTTTTTGAGCACTGCATCTTTCTACCTGTTTGGGTTATACACTTATTTAATAATTACACTAATAGTTTTAGGGATTAGGGAGGTTATATTTGATGGAAGTGTAGCTGCATTATCATGGAGAGATAGTTGGAAAAACCTGCCTCAATGCACCCAACCGAGAATCGAAGCGGGGGAGTACATGAAAGCCATGATGTTTGCTGATGACTTGATGGTATGGGGAGAGAAGGAAGGGGAAGTACAGAAACAAGCTACAGGAATGTAATAAGGATGAAAATGAGTGGGATGAAATGTGAAACAATGGAAGTGACAAGAAATAAGATAAGCCCTAGTAAAGCTATAAAGTTGGATGGAGTAGAGTTGGATGAAGTAGAGTTGAGGAGGTAGAGTGTAAAATATCTTAGATGAATTATTGAGGCAAAGGGTGGAAGTAGAAAGAATCTTAAAAGGGAAGAAGGGGTAGTTATTCTAAAAGTGTGTAATAGAACCCGTATGGCTAAGATAAGTGATCTTGAAGTGTTAAGAAGTGTTGCATGAGGTGTAATTTGTATTCATAGTCACGTAGGCGGCAGAAATATGTACCTTGAATGTATGAGACTAGGAAAGTGGAGAACATGGGAATGAAGTTTGTGAGGAAAATGTTAGCTGTCATGAGGAGAAACAAGATTAGGAATGAAGTTATCTGGGAAAGAGTTGGGTACAGGGAGTACATGAGATAGTAGAGGAAGCAAGATTGAGATAGTATAGTCAAGTGATGAGGATGTTAAAGGAGTGAATACCAAATAAATTGATGAAGATGCACAATGTTGGAAAAATACCTCAAGGGAGACCAAGAAAGATATGGGAATAACAGCTAACCGAAAGTGTGAAAGTGGGATAAGGAGAATGGAAGCAATTAGAGGATAGAGGAAGATGGAGGTATTGGATGAACTGGCAACAGGCTTGAAACAGCTGTTGATCATGAGAACACTTTTGTTTGTATTAAATTACTAATGAGTATAAAACGATAAATCTTACCTTGATCACACTTCTTTCTGATGAATGTTCTTCAGAAAAAGGCTCTATTTCTCCATAAAAGTGTTCTTCAACCTTAACAATACAAAATTTGCCTTTTGATGTGTCGATCTCATCCAGTTCATCCTAGAATTATAAAAAGATACACACATTTTACACTAAGGTCATGATTATCTGGCCTAAAGTGTTGGGATTCAGGGCAGGATAATGGAACAGCCGGACAATGCAGAATCTGAGTGTAACCTAGGACAGGGGTATTACAAAGATCTATTTAAAGTTTGGTGTCAATGACAAATTATATTCAGTCATTAACAATAAGGATAGCACTTATTCTGTGAATTAATTATATTAATACTTATTTTTTAACTCTTCCAACTACTTAAGCCTATATGATTCCTTTTAACAATTTGCTTATAGTTGTTATATAAGTCAAGGTCTTAATAATTGTATTCTAGATATTCTTTTGAGATTTTATATTAATTTTGAATCTCTCTAATACCAAAATATTCAAGGAATAGAGGATTTCAGCATCCCATCTTTAGTGTTAATTTATAACCGATTTAAGATCAAAGTAACAATGGCATTGGGTTTTGCAACTATAAGAGCTTTACTGGTACATCACAAACATTTTACTATTATAAAAAGTCAATGTTTATATCAATATAAAAGTTAATGGACTATCTAACCATGTAAGGTTTTTTGTAATTAAAATGCAGTTAAATTAAGTCAGATAACTAAAGTTTTACCTTAATCGTCTCGTTGACTTGAGAGAGAGATTCTGTCTCTAGGTTGGATGTATCATGGCTGCACGGTTCCATCTTCATAGCATTGGTCGAATATTCTGGTGGGAAGGTTTTCAACTATAACATTAGAAAACATACAAATAAGTGACACCTTCAAATAGGATCATGATTTGACTTTTCTTGGAGAAATTTGGACTCTTTTATACAATACCAAAATATTTAGGGATTTTTTTAGCACTGCGTCTTACTACTGGTTCGAGTTATACTCTTATGTACTAATTACAACAATGTGTTAGGGACTAGGAAGGTTGAATTTAAAGGAAGTGTACCCACATATGCATGTAGGGAGAGGGTAAATCACCCTAAGTACACCCAACCCTCGATCACCTCGTCTTCGGCAGTCTAGTCTACTGCGATAGTAATGCCAAGTAGACCATGCGGCCACAAAAAGCGGGTGTCATTCACTCTTGATGGGAAAAGTTATGTAACACAGTTTAGAGGAGGGGGTGGGGGTGTAGGAGTCAGGCTAAGTGTCTACGTGGTGTGTTAAGCCTGGGGAAAGAAGATTAACTCTAAGGGCCAGTTTCATAGTCAGATTTAGTACGCCTCAAGTGCGGCGCTATACTAAATACAGGACGTCACCTACCTGAAATAGAATGGAATGGGCCAGTTTCATATGCAAAACTGGCCCATTCCATTTTGGTCTAGGTAGGTGTCGTCCTGTATTTAGTATCGACTCGCACTTTAGGCGTACTAAATCTGACTATGAAACTGGCCCTAAGAACAAAGTGTTATGTAGTTTAAGAATGACATCTTACAACTATGTAGCTAAATTAGGCTTAATACTTCAAGTAATATAAACTGCAGAGATACCTCTCAAAATATTAAATAAGTATTTCTTTACTAGCTCTCAGGTAGATAAATGCTGCCAGTTGTTCTGATTGTAGTAATTTTGTGCGAAAATAAACTTGTAAGATCTGGAGTAAGGGCAACAGCAAGCAAGTAATCTACTGGCCACACGGTCTAACACACCACTATCACAGTATACTAGACTGCCGACGATTGGCAGATCGAGGTTCAAATCTCGGTCCACTGTACTGAGATTGGTATTTTCTAAATTGTGTTCCCTTCTCCCTACATGCATATGTGGGTACACTTCCTTTAAATTCAACCTTCCTAATCCCTAACATATTAGTGTAATTAATATATAATCTAGTTGCAACTATTCAAATTGTAAATAGTTTGAAGGATATATTTTAAAGTTATTTTCAATTAAAGACTCATATGTAGTAAAAATAAACATATTATTTTGAATATTGCACAACTTTTGTCTTGTGATCAATTTACTTACCGGTAGTGCATCATTCTAAGTGAGATAGGCCTAAACTAAATACGGAAATTTACTTCAATCTGTGATTTTGTTGAGACGTGTTGGAGTTTATGTACCATCCGGGTCACTCTCAAATTGAGAGACAAATAGGAAATACAAAAATAAAAAATTAAAATTTCAGGAAAGGTATCATTTATTTCCAGATTACACAAAATATATTAAAGCAATAATACCAGCAGTGCTTGATTTTACAATTTTCTAGTGTTTTTATTAGTTTTACCAAAGTGGCTACCCATAATCCATCACTTCGCTAACGCTGAATCATATGCACATAAATATGTTAGCATATCTTTAAAATCCAAATAAAATATGTATTTTTATTAAGTATACCATATTTTTTTTAACAATAATATAAAAAATGACAAATTTTCTTAATTTATTGGAATTAGGATTTTGTAATGAAGAATCATACAAAATTAATGTGTTAGTGATGTTAAATTTTCCAAAATCCAAATAAAATTAAGTTTTACATTTCTCATTTTTTATTTATATTTTTAATAGCTCAAATGTTAATAATATTGATTTTTTACTAAGAATGTTAATGAGAAATAAGTGATTTTATTGTCGTTTATGAAGTGATGCAGGAGTTAGCGAAGTGATGTTTGGGAAAACAGCATTTACATTGAAAATTTCACTTTACTAAAATAAACTAAGTGACTATCATTAGTTTCGTCACCTAAGTGATGTTTGTATGACACCATTTTCATCACGAAGCAATGTTAGCGAAGTGAAAATACCATTTTCATTACCAACGTTATCGAAGTGATGTTTTTGGCCGACTTTGAGTTTCATAACCATAATATAAATATAAAGCGGCAAACAAACATTGAGATTGGTCCCTGCCTCCATTTACGTTCAACTGCACTGGTATTGGCTTAGTTATTTCAAAAACTCCAAATGATATTAACGTTAGTGAAGTGATTTGCAATTAACATACTCTATACCGGTACTATTTAGCTGAATTTTTATACGTTGACAAATTAATATTAAATAAACTTTTTGACTAATGAAATAACAAGCACTAGTAAATACAGGACAGCAACACATTACAGGTAATGGGGAACAGCGGAGCATTCTGGAAGGTTTTAGCTCCAAATTCAAAATATCATGTTTGTCTTGTGTTTTACTTGGGGACAAACAAACATTGATCAAAATGTCAAAATTCATTAATGATTTATTAAAATGTATTCTTCAAACAAAAATAGCAGTATTATGGCAATATTTTACGGTGGTTATATATTTTTTACTCTTTTTCTTTAGTTTTGTATAGAACTTCCCAAACTTCGAAATTCAGAGGTGGGGACAGTTAGCACAAGGTGATGAAAGGGACTCTTAGTAATTATTTTGTCTAATTTGTTTTTAATGTTACCATATTTAAATTTGTATATCAAGTTTTATATACTTTCTTCTAATAAAAATAAATTGGTTACATTTTTTAAAAATAACAAAATATTTATACAGGCAGGAGACATAAATATTTGTCCCTCAATTTTAGAATGACCCATACATGTTTATAAACTGTAATAAATAGGCTACATTCTTCTAATACTCCAAGAGAGATTGAGGTACAAATTTTAAGAGACCGCATTTATATTGAGTTGCTCCAAATAACATCAATTGATGTAGACCAGATCCTATTAAAATCCAAGAGTTGAGTTTGGTCTCATTTGAAAAAAGATTTTAATGTTCAACTAAGTGTAAATGTACAATCTTGACATGAATATTGAAAATTGACCCTTTATCTTTGTGTGCCAAGGAGCCAACTCTCAATATACCAACAGCTAGTGAAAGATGGCTCTGGATACGAGACAAACCAAAATGGCTCGGCGGGAGACTTGATTGAATTTTATGATGGATTAAATAGCCAAGCTATTATATTTGTTAGTTGCAGTTATAACCGCATCTAAATATCATCTTCTGTGAATTGAAAAATGATACCTTGACATGGGAATCAAATCCAGGACCTTTGGCTTAGTACACCAATACTTTATCATCCTGTCCCCAAGGTCATTCTCTGCTCATATCTTAAGGCAGAGTCTGTGATGCTTAGATATTTAATCCATCTTGTTAAAGTTCAAAACCCATTTATAAATAAAGGAAGCACGAAAGTAATATTAAAAGTGCTTTCTTTGTTTACATTCAGAATACTTGTACCTACATTAGTTTTGCATTTTTAGGCTAATTTATTTTAAGATTGATAATTAAAATCATGCTATAAATTTATTTATTGTTATTGTACTACATTTTAAGTGCATCCCGGAAGTTTTCTCAACGAAATTGTTTTTTTAGTTTCTTTTAATGACCAGCTGACTGATTGGAGCTCACCCCTCGCTGCAGACGATTTTCTTTCAAAGTTTTCGATTGGACGAATTTGTACTTCATTATCTGAAGTTAAAGTATTTTTCCTAAAAACTAACATTTTATTTCTAAACATATAATAAGCTAATGTACTTAAAACCAAAACATTTCATCGAACTATATTTATGTCTGGTAAAGTAAATGGGAGTTGACATAAAATGGCCACAAATTTATTAATACCAGGAGAACAACTATTTTAGTTAATATAATCAAAACAAGCAAAGAGTATAAAAACTTATTTATCGCTTGAAGATAGCATAGGTATTGTTGAAGAACCTTACCTTGCAACGTTATTCATTACTTTAAAAGACACAAAAATGTTTGCTATTAAAATGCCTTCTCCACAGATTACAATCATTACATTACTCTCAATACTCTGTCCGCCCTCCGCTGTCGTGCCCAGTGATCTTTACATTTGACAAGATGGAAATCAACACACCCCTTATAATGAACCAAATCGTGACGCTAAAGTTTGTCATCTGCTTGCTAATGAGGGCACAGATTTAACGCTTTATTTCACTGTTCTTATGCATAAACGTGTTTCTGGTGAGTAAAAGAATTATTGTTTGAAAATAATGGCGTATTATACCCCACTTGGCTGAAGACACATTTAAATTAGAAGACATACCATTCAGTTTTAAAAGAAATATCGTACGAATAAGATTAACATATTATTTAATACCTATATTAAAATATTATATAGCTATCGCCCATTTTGTTTACATTCTACCAAGACTACAATATATTTTAAATTAATTATTAGTTTATATATTGGTTTCAGAAACAATATTACATTTATAGTACGATATCTAAAATGAAAAATGGTACCCTAAACCTTAATTACATTTATTTGAATGACAAACTTTCTGTAGTAATTTTACATTCAAATTATCATTTAGGTTTTGGCTTGTATGAAGTATTACTGTTTACATTATTGTAAATAAAAAATATTTATATAATATATAGTAATAATGATGAAGTATAATGTATTTTATAGGAAAGAGGGGGAAATATTAAAAAGGGCATCTATCTATTTGTTAACTTTAAGTCTAGTGACGTCATTAAAAACTGTACATAAAATAGTTGATAAAAGATCGGTGGGCTAGCTGAGATTTAAAATGAATATACAATACATTGGGTTCAAAACCAACATTTACATTTAACAACAACAAAAAAACTATCTCGGGGTAGAACTTAAAATAATAATAATAATGCATAAAATCGAACACGAGACTCTTTCAGGACCTCTGGGTCATGTCGGGAAAAAATATACCTTACCTGTACCTAGTAAACAATGGACTCACCTTGCGTACAACAATACCGGCATCCAAGGTCAGCATCCCTGGGAACTGCTTGCAGGTGAGACATAGCTAAATATAGTGTTTTTTTTATAGCTATAGTAACAAGATGGATAACATTGAATGATGGTGATAATAGTAAAAATAAAATACTTAACAACGGATTTGACTTTTAAAAAATAAATAAGTTTAGTTTTTTCTTTAATAAATAATCGTCAATCTAAAATTTTACCCTGCCTAACAGACGTCCGCTAAATTATAAATCTAAAATACAATTCATAATCATTCAACTAATAGTTCAGTAATTTGATGTATTAATATAAAATTCTTAAGTCCAATCTTTGTGAATAATTATTGAAATAATAATAATAATAATAATAATAATATAATATGTTGAGACACCCTAATTAATAGATGTTCTTTATGAGGTTACTAATTAAAATAAATGTATAAAAGAACATAAGACATTGCATTCGTGTCGAAGGAATGACTCTGGCCAAAAGATTTTTTCCAGAGTCAATTAAAAAAAAAGTGTTAGCTTGAGAGAGAAAAAAATCACGAAGTCTTGAAATTGTAGTGGAAAGGGTTTAAAAGAATATAGCGTCTGCATAGTGAGGTCAAAGATAGTAGAGATTAAAACTTAAAAACAAAAATTGTTGATATCACCTAAAAAGATGTTCTGGGAGGACGTCGTTGAAACTGTGAGTTGGTCCAAAACTCACTAAAAGTCCAAGAATCTTCATTGCAGAGGTAGGTCTACCAATGGTCTAAAGTTGTCTATGGTTGTCATTTTGATGAAAACTTGAGACTATTTACAAAAATAACTGTTAAAATTTCAATTTTTGTTGCACTGAAAATAATGTGTGTCATCTTATCTTTATTTCCAAGACGCAAGTCCCACTTCTTTCTTCCAATTTCCCGCCTCTTGGCATCTCTCATAGATGACCCAAATATCTCGCGAATTTAAGTTCTACATTTGAAATATATGTCTATAAATATGTGAAATTAAAGTAAAAACAAGTAATATCTGTCGGGGGAGTGGGGAAGAAAGAAATAATAATTAAGAAGCTTGATAAAATTTGAATCTTTAACTGAATGTATGCAGAATACGATATCTGACAGTTTGACATATGATCATTGTTAGTAAACTAACTCAATTTCTTCTTTTTTCCCTCTGAGCCTTTTCTAAAATTAAAATGTACGAGATTGGATGAGGTATCTATGTCATCACATCCCCCCCTAGCCCCTCATCACAATACATTTCTTTCTTCCTCTTGTCGCATCGGCCATTCTGACTATCGTAGAATCTCGTAAAGACGTTAAAAATAAAATTACACCTGATCAGTATTGTTTTAAAATGTGGACGGAATATTTGGACAAAAACCCGGTGAATAAGTATATTTCTTGTTCTGATAAAACTATTTTTATAATTATCTGGTGTTTCCTTCGACGCAATGCAACGTCCGTTAAAAGTTTGAAATTAAATTAATTAAATTTAGTATGGCATCTCGCCGCATGGCACGCTAGTCACGTCAAAATAAATAAACATTTTAGAATAAATTAAAACTAAATAAAAATATAAATTTACAGAATTAAAATTCTTACATTATAACATATTTTAAGTTGGCTCTTAAAGTGTATAGCCTATTGTTTTCAGAAGCCCTATTTTATTTAATGTTCGATAACTGTAATGAAATAATAGCTTAAAACTTAATTACATGTGTTTGAATAACAAACTTTGTGTAGAAATTTCACATTCAAACTATAATTAATGTTATAGGGCTTATAGGAAATATTACTATATTACAATTTGTTTAAAGTTGACTCTCAGCTTGTACATCGCTTTCAGAAATCATATTATATTTAATGTTCAATAACCATAATGAAATAAGGTCGCTAAAAACCTGATTACTTTTGTTAGAATGACCAACTTTTTGCTGAAGTCTTACGTTTAAACGCTTATTTGGGTTATAGGTTTGAAGAAAGTATTACTATATTAGCCTACGTCAACTTATTTAAAGAGGCAAGTCACGAGTATTGAACTTAGCTGTGCTCTTCAAACATGCGTTATTTATAAATACAGCATATTCTGAAGATGGCGTATCTCAAAAGTGATGATGAAAAACGACAGTTTATTGGATTACATGAGTTTTATCAATGACAAAATCAAACCCAGGCCGTAAGTAAAACATCTAATTTTATTTTAAATACAGTAACTTGCACTGATAATAATATTCTCGTTTTTATGTTTAACATTTCAATGCATCATGGGTAAACAGAGATTCCCAACTTTCCGTGAGTGTGTGAACAGCTGCACCACTCAAGAGGTGCGGACTCACAGTACTGCTTTCAAATTTCATTGTACGTGTGAATTAACCTTTAATGCATCTGTGCATTAGTGCAGAGTCTAAGATATACGCACTAGTGATATCACAAGCATGGATCGAATACCAACTTGACAACTTAGCATGGAAATAACTAGTCCCTAAATGTATTAATTTCTCCAAATTTGTTTGTGCCGCACTCTGCAGTCGTTAATAAAACTCATTTTATTATTTCATATAGCCCATAGAAAATACCTGGTTTGCGGAAAGTAAGGTTCTTAAGTACTTTTCAGTTAGTTAGAGAGTGTCTCCTTTGATCTATTTCTATAGAATTATTAGAGTGGCGTACCCTGTGCACTATTATTAGAGTGAACAAAAATCAGAAATGCTGAAAGAATATTTGACCGATGTTATAGGCATATTTTCAGACGATTAAATAGAATCCGAATAAATTACAAAAAGCGACCAGGAAAGTGAAAGCGAACAAGATGATAAAGATAGTGATTCAGGAGATGATAGGAATGACGAAGGTAGTAGTGATACATGTTTTACAAGGAAAGATAAAAAAGTTTTGAAAAGACATCCAATGTGTAGTAATTTTTTATAAACAAATCCCAAAGATGTTGTTAAAAGATTTCTGTATGTAAATTATTCTAATAAATCTACATCAGGAATTTTCTGTTTTGAAAAAATCCTTGACAAAAAAAAACCCAAATAATACTTCCTCCCCCAAATTAATACAAACCAGAGATTGTAAAAGTGAATAAAAGTTCATATCTGTGCTCCAACATCACTACGTGTATATTAAGTGTAGCTTATGTGTGTTTTTTTATTTTAAATTCTAGAAACATTAATAAATATCCTGCTGGGGAAGGACAGCATGCTGTCAATTTAGACTCGCCCTGTCCAACGTGGTGCCCACGGTTGCCACGGTGCCCGTGATATACTTTTCTGACGTCCTCCGTATACAAATTTAATTTTAACAAAATTAAGCTTAACTGAAATCTCAAGATTTGTTTAGCACCATAGTAATGGTTCATTTTTCCCCCGCTAGCGTTCCCACAAGAATGGTCTCACCACTCTTTTTTTTATTTCTTTTATTCATTTTTCTGCCTCCACTGGCCACACCCTTTCTTTGGTCATCTGCTTTTTCTTTAGAAAAAGTAAATTATATGTCTTGTCTGCAGGAATAGATAAGAAGTTTTTTTTTTGTCCTTTGAAACAGCCTTGGACCCGGCTTCCAAGGAGTGGGTCTCCTATTATAAGGGTGTAATAAATGCTTCTTCCTTTTTACCGCAATGTATTGTCCACTTCCAATTCTAAGGAGCAACACAAGCAGGAATATTATCAGTACGATTCTAACTTATGTTGTGATAAGAAGTACAAACATCGTGTTAGCTATCATTGGTTTTTATTTGTTCTTTCCTTCAACATATTTACTATCAAATACAGTTTACGTCTTTTATCACTTATCAGTAGTAGTATTTTTCACGTAGTTTTTAAACATGGCTAAACGAAAATGAATCTACATTTTTACAGTGAATGGGAGGAACAGTATTGTTTCATTAAATACAAAGGCAAATCCATGTGTTTATTATGGAATGGTAACGTGTCTGTTCCTAAAAAAAGTAATGTAGAGTGAATATTTTTCCACTAACTATAAAAACTTCAATAATGAGTTTCCTGTAAATTCTGAACTATGAAAGCACAAAGTTAAGGTTCTCAAATCCAAACTAACTTTGTAACAAAGTGTGTTTATAAAGCCTGTTCAGCAATCAAGTAACGTGACAATAGCTTCTTACAAAATTTGCCATGTGTTAGTTAAGAGAAATAAATCTTTCAGTGATGGGGTAGTCGTAAAAGAAGCAATGACAAGTGTCGCCGAATATCTGTTTGATGGTCACAAAGATAAATCTGGTGAAACAATTGAATGCTTTTTATGGAAGACCTAAGCTCAAACTGTTGATAGACGAGTAGAACAAATTTATAATAATTTGGAATCCTAAGTACATCATGATTTGCAATCGTGTGAATATTTTTCACTTCAGTTTGATGAAAGTACAGACATGTCGGATGTTTCACTATTGTGTATGTTTGTTAGAATGGTTTTTCCAATTTCGCGGAAAGGTAAGAGTTTGTTAAGTTGCTTCCTCTTCATAGACGCACTAGGGGGAGAGAACATTTTTAGTGTATTCCTTACATTTGTGAAGGGTAGTAATATACCGATTTCTAAACTTGTTGTTATTACAACTGATGGGGCACCTTGGCTTTCATGCTTTTTGTTCTAAGGATAAATCATTCTCAAATTTTATTTCTTATCATTGTATTATCAGAAAGTTTTATGTGCAAAGAGGCTGTATTGTAAACTATATTAGATCATCTTCCCCTGTCATCACTTGTTCAAAAGTATTTTGAAAATGTCTGATGCCAAACATGGTGATGTAATTATCTATGCAGAAATAAGGTGGCTACTAGAGGAAAACAGTTTGAACAGTTTTGCAGTCTTCTGGATGAAATCAGGGAATTTATTAAATCATATCCAGGGAAATATTACGAGGAACTTGATGAAATATCATGGCTACTAGGTTTAGCTTTCTTGCTAGACATCACCTCCAAATTTAACGACTTAAATCTCGAATTGCAAGGGAAAGATCGTGACATCTCTGGCATGATAAGTGCAGTAAACGCTTTTCAAAAGAAAGTAAAACTATGAATTGAGCATTTAAACAGGACTTCCTTTCTCACTTTCCAATTTTTAAATCTTTTGTAGGAACTGTCAGTGGTGGTGTATGTGATCTTCTTCCTTTTTTACAGCATCTTGAAACCCTTGTGATTGAATTTGGTAGGAGATTTAGTCGGTTATCAACCCTTGAAGTATTGATTATGTTTATCAATAATCCATTCACTCCTATTAATGTTAGTGAATTTGGAAGTAGGGTGTGTGAAATCTTTGGAAATTATAATCCTAAAGAATTAGAATTAGAAATTTTAACTCTTCAAAAGACATCATTTTGAAATCTTCCTATGCCATGTGGAGAAATTTATGGGATTTGTTTGGTAGAAATAAATATCCCATTGTTCACAGCGTTGCTCTGAAACTATATTCGTGCTTTGGTTCGACATATTTATGCAAAGTCTTGTTTTCGTCTGAGAACACAATAAAAAATACAAATCAATCCCGTATGACTGACTCACATCTTGAAGACGCATTAAGAGCAGCCTGTTCCAGCTACACCCAGATTTTCCTTGGCTTACAGCAAACATGCAGTGTCAACTTTCATACTAACTATAAGTAAGTAGGTACAATACATTTCTTAAGAAATTAAAAATTTGTTAATTTGACTTTCCCATAATAACGATTATGATGATATTGTTGTTGTGGCAATACTCACACTGCGCCCGGTCTCCACAGGTATGAGTCAGATGCGCCCAAAAACATAAAAAGGTTGGACAACACTGATTTAGACTAACAAAGCTAGTTGACGTCGTTCTAATGTAAACAGAATAAAGGTAGTGCCACTTGAAGGAGTTTTATTATATCATTGCCCACGTCACACAGAATTTATTTTTTAATAATATGAAGTCAGCCAAGCATTTATATTTTTTAAAATAAGTCAAGTTATGACGTAATTTGGACATTGATGAGGATTTTTAAGACTTATTTATCATTTAAAGTTCCAAAATGTGACCTGATTTTTAAAAATTAGTTTGTCTTCATATCGCTTTGTGTGCGTAACGCGTTTTTAATTATTAAATTGACGTCACAATACCAGCCAATTAGATGTCTTTCTCTATCTAGCGCTGTCTTCTATTATTTACAGTGGAGTGAGCGAGAAAAACTATTTTTGGTGAATGGCTACAATGGAGAGCGCGATTACTTTTTCAAATTTTGACATGTTACGTGGCAATAGGTTATGATAGTGCTCGCTATGATGATGTTTTGAACATTTCATTTTTAAAAATGTCTGAAGATTTTAAGTTTATTGAAAAATACGGCGCAGCAGGAAAAGAAATAGTATATGTCAAACCACCAGGTAAATACTTAAAGTCATGCATAGCCTAGTTTTGCTCATGTTCCATGTCTATGTTTAGCCAATGTCTCGCTGAAGAAATGTCACAAAGTGACTTGTTAGACCAATAACTCTACCAATTATTAACAACTTTTATAGACTTAATGTGCTTAAATAAGTTTATACTCTGATAGTTCTTTTGGCGACTAGTATAGGGATGTAACCTTCAAGTGAGAAATATATTTTCTTCTCAAGTTAACAATCCAAAATGTTGGTTTTATGAGATTTCTATCCATTCGGCTGGTTATTGTTTCATGCACCATCTGGTATAAATCCCATTTAGGCCTACTAGTGGAGTTCTGGAAGTTTGGTGGTTCCTCATTGCCTTACACACTGGATTTCTATGAGCAAGTGATAAACACACTATCAATTTTGCCAGAAATGTATTTTAACATACCTTTCAGGAATCTCTTACATGCAACAAATGACATGGGGCCGACGGCTTTACTCCCCCGGCCAAAGGAAGTTGGCTACAAATTGTTATTGCCTAAGAAAAATCCATCGATCCTGGCTGGGTTTGAACCGAATACCATCGGGTTATGTGGTGCATATTCTGGGGTGCCAACACACTATTCTCTAGCGATAGTACATGGTTCTGAAATGGATTGTCTTTTGTCTGACAGTACACTGTTTAACCTTCTAGAACTATATGTATCAACAAAATTAAACAGGAGCTTAATGAACAAGTGGCAATACAAGATTTATAATAATCAAATTACCTATATTTATGAAACATTAATAATTAGTAAATTAATTTGTTGCTTTGTAGCAGAGGTCCAGGATATTACTTTTTGGAAATATCCTAATATCGGAATGTACAGGTGCGGAAATTATAGTACAAGTAATATCCATATTGTACAGTTGGCAATGCTGCAAGCACTTTACCCCATTACCACCAAGGTTGACTATACCTCAGTTTTATCTTCTGTGGTGCTGACTGACAGCTCACAGCTGACTTCTGACAGTCAACAGTTAGGTATATACCTAAATTTTGACTGTCAGAAGTGACAATTGCTAAAGACATGGTTTCTGCAGATCATATGTTCGGCGTAGGGATACATAATTTGGTCTGGTAGCTTTTCAAAGCCGTCAGAAGTCAGCTGTGAACTGTCAGTCAGCACCACAGAAGCTAAAACTGAGGTATAGATCTATATTATGCTCAGTAAAATTTGCTCAAATTAGGTATATTTGAATAGTCAGGAGCTTTGTTAGAGCTATAAATATACATTAGCTCCATTGATAAATCAATTTGATAGTTGTTAAATTTTTAATGATTTGCTATTTTGTACGGTATTATAAAAAAAAAGTTTCATAAATATACTAGTTTTTTTTGTTCCCTACTGATTTTGTATCTGATAGAAACTATAACATAAATTGTAATTTAAAGATGTACAATAATAGAAATAGAGGAATATGAATGATCCAAAAATGTTAATAGATTGAAGAACCAATGTTGTATATAGACTAGCAGGTTTCACCATTTGGTTAACATCATTGTTTAAAGCAGTAAGAATTAGCTATGGTTTCACTGTGTTGATATGTTTTTGTAATAAATACATGTTTGCAGAACAAAATAGCCTCGTCAAAATAGATACATCCGTAGTAGCAGTGCAGCGGTCATTCATCAAATCCATCTACTTTTTATTCCGAGAGGTGTTTATGCCCCAAGGTTATCCCGATAGCGTCAGTGATGACTATTTCCATTACCAAGTGTGGGACACTGTTCAGGTGAGTGTGATCTTTGTTCTAGAATGGTTTATGTCATTCAAATGAAGGATTTAAAGAAATCTATGTTTTTTAAAAATATTATGAACATACTAATTACCTGTTCTTCACTTGAGATTTTTTTTTTGTAGAAGTTATCTATCTTGAGGAACCGTTCAACTTTGGTCCAATGAAAATCCAACAAACAAAAACTGAGAGAAAGGTCAAAAATAGTATTTTGTAGCCACCATCTTGAATCAAAATTTCAGGGTAAATTTTTATTCGACTATATGTTAACAGGATGTCCGAGCTATTTCCATGTGAAATTATAGTTGTCATTAAAGTGGTTTTTGCGTGAAAGAGTAACAGAGAGATACCAAATAAGTTGTATATATTTGAAGGTCAAAATAAAAACAAGCATAACAATAAAGTAATAAAACAATAATAAATATTTTTAAACTAAAAGTCGTCAGCATTTAAAATACTTATTTAATGATTTTGGTTTTGATTCTAGCTGGAACCAAATAAAAGTAAATAAAAATTTACGTGGGCCCTACCTATTCGAAATGTTTTGAGCAAATATTCTCATTCTGGTGGAATCTAGTTTGAGTGAAACTACTATTTTCCTCTAAGAAGCATTCTAAAGTCCAACTTTCATAGGAAGAACCTTATCTGACACCTAGAAAAATTGTTAGGCCCAACTACTTTCACGTATTCATACACCAAGTCCTGTCATCTGCAGCTGTCAAGTTTGATAGATATTATCAATATCTATAAAATAGTAAATTGTTATCAATGCCGACTGCAAAAATATGTGTTTGTATTTAATAAAAGGCCCTTTCTATGAAAATTAGACCGTTGTCATCACTGTTTGTCATATGGTACCGGTAAATAATTAACTTAGAACTGTGTTCTTAAAATAGTTTACAAAATAAACTAGTAAAACAAACACTTTGTTTCCCCTGTTCTCTAGGCATTCTGCAGCACAATCACAGGGACACTCGCTACCCAGGCCATCATGAAAGGGGTGGGGGTGGGGGACACTGCAGCCACCCCTTTAGCCGCCTCTATCACGTGGATAATGAAAGATGGGACAGGCATGGTTGGCAGGATTGTCTTCGCTTGGTGGAAAGGGCAAGTTCTGCTGTTAAAAATATAATCGGGATAGATGGAACTATCTCGGATTACTGACAAATTGAACTAGACGGAATAACACAGGGAAATATTATTAGAGGAAGGAAGTTGTGAGCTGAAGAACCACTTAGAAAAAAGTTGATAAACAATAAACAAAACAGACTGTAAACATAATTTACTAAAAACTAGTGACATACACGATATGATGACAGTACAATAGAAGCAGACTTGGTAAGTAAAGCAAACACATTTGACACGGTGGGAGGGTGGGAGGCAATACAATAACGTGACTGAAGTTGTGATGAAGTTGTGACAGGGTGTCCAGCTACTTGAAAATCAGGGAATTTGATAACATTTCTGGAATCTTCACATATTCACAAATAATATACACAACTTTCATTTACAACAGTCAAAATAACATTTTTCTTCCAGATACACACCTGAACTTCCTTTAATAACAATGTCCTTGTTGAGCTTACTAATCTCAATTCTCAAGGTCAACATGTGATTTTAGTGTCGTCTTTTCACCCCTCTACTGTGTGTTGAGTCATGGTTATGTGTATGGGCGAGACTTTTGTTTGAATGTTAGGAAGAATAAACCATGAAAGAATGTGTCTTGCAACAATTTTTAAACTGTACTGATGTAATGAGATCTTTTAATGTCTCAATAGGCTATAACTATAAGATAAATTATATCGTACTACCCATTAGCCCATTGCTTTTGGGTGAAATCCTTTAAACTCTCCATAGAGCGACACAATTTAGAATGTGTCTGTGTCTAAAATCAGGGTCTCTCCTCAACTGGAAAATTCTCAGGAAATTTCACTTTGCATGTAAAACCAGGGAATTTTGGAGTGACTCAGATTTTTTTTAATAGACTTATATCCAACATTTAAACAAATCTAATATATTTTTTAAATTTGGAAATCTAAGGGAAACAAGAAATTAAAAAGTTAGTGTGGCCAAACAAAATCAATTATTGCTTAAATACAAATGTCCTGTGGTAACTTCCTGTTCTATATTTAGAACCTGTTGACCAGCTCGGATTTAACGAAACCTCGAACTTTCAATAGTCGAATTATCAAGACCACTGTAATTACAAAATATTGCATACAAGACTGTAAACACGTGTGACGTGGCTTATATTAGCCATGAGAGACTAGCTTCAGGTGCTTTACATAGGTATCTAATGTAATATGTACTATTATTGATTCATCTATATGAGAACTGATATAGACAAAGCCACATGCAAGTCTCTGCTCTCATTTTATAGAGAACGGACTTTCATTGTATCTTTTCAGACATAGTCCCTCCTTGTGTTGTTTTAAACTTGTTTTCAAATAACGTTAGAAAATTATCCCTTCATTTGATTTAGAAATTATACATTAAGCTTTACAAGCACTATTCGACACTATTTACAAGCACGATCAGTTGACAGTTCATCTCGGCAGCGTTAAGTGACAGTTGTGAGTGTTGGGTGCTTCCCTCTATTGATGGCGTTTGCTTAGTCTGGTCCGAGTGTTGTTAAATATAAGCCAGGAAATTTAAAAGTATTAAAAATACCAAAATTCTTAGTGACCTACTTTCCATGGAACTGACTACACATGGCCACCCTGCTTAAAATATTGGATTGGCGTTCCACCAATCGTGTAGCTCCTTCGCGCACTGATATGGGAATTTTTGTTTACTGCAGGTTTCAGGTTAGGATGAATCATTAATATAAACTATCTTTGGCTCAACAAATACATGACAGTGCAAGTACCATGGAGCCTCACTTGTTAAAATTGTTACAGTTGAGGGTGGAAGAGAATGCGATTCAAGGCCATTAGTTTTGCAGTTTTTTTTAATAAAAAATTTCACCTCATAACAACATTGGTCCAGGTGGTGTACGGTCAAGTTGGAATAAGAACTCTTTAAAAACCGCCAATAAAGCAAGGCTGATTTTATAATACAGTACTTGCTTCGATGGCTGCACGGTCAAAGGCATAATTCTCTTAGTAAACTAGACTGCTAATGACAGGGAGATTGAGGTTTGAATCCCGTTCAGGTGTACTGAGGATGGTTTTTTCCACTCTCCCTCCACACAAATGCGAGTATAGTTACTCTAAATTCAACCTTCCTCATCCCTAACTCATTAGTGTGATTAGTAAATAATGCATATAATCTTAACAGGTAGTAAGACGCAGTGCTAAGAATAATAAGAAAACTATAATATTTTGTTGTTAAAACTAAAGTTACAGTATATTGGTTTTAGTATTTAGGCCTGCATAGATAGAAGTGTTGATGCTGTTTATATTTTTGAAACACCATTTATAATAATCACAATGTGTTGCCAACTTAAACCTTTTACTATTAATATAGCGAAACCACATAGATCCAAGCACTAAAAAATAAAACTTTGTTTTGAGCCCTGACATATGGTTGCAGCACTTGCTTGGAGCGGAATGCAAGAAGTGGCGGCTCGCGGCAGACTTCCTGAACGACCTGGCCATTTGCCTGGAGCTGAGTGTGCCTCTAGTCATGGACTACTCCACACCCCTCCTCTGCTTGTCCACCTCCATGAAGGCCATTGTTGGAGTTGCTGGCGGTGCTACCAGGGCTGCCATCACACAGCACCAGGTCACAGCGTATTTCCCAACATTTACCACATGTTAAGACTTGTTTAGTTTTAAAGTTTGTGACAGTAAGAATTCATATATTTCTAAAAATATTTAATATTTGTCTAGCTGATGCAAACATTTTTAGCACCACGTCTTAATACCCATTCAGGTTATACGCTATTGTTGGGGATGAATAAGGTTGAATTTAGAGGAATGTACCCACATTTGCATGGAGAGATTGGAAAACCGTTTAGAAAAAAACACCCTCAGTACACCCGACTGGAACTGAACCATGATCTCCCTGTCCTCAGCAGTCTAGTATTTTGTGAGAGTAGTGCCTTAGACCATGTGGCCACTGGAAGCAGGCAGCAATTAAACTTGCCCTATGGTAAAAATTAACCCCTCCATCCACCACAGTTCCAGCTTAGTAGCAGGGATTATTTGGAAGGTGGATTTTCCAACTACACGCATAACGAAAGTATTTCATTTGAAGTCTATATTATATTCTATGTCCGACAAGTGTGTAGAGGAAAAATCAAATGTTTGTACATTCAAACATTTACAAAATATGAGTAATATTAATAATTAGACATGTATTCAACATAATGCCTAAAAAATTACCAAACAATTACTTAAAGCAAGAAAAAATGACCCAAAAACCTAAAATGATTCATCATCTATCATCACCTGTTTCAACTTACTGCTGTAGTTTAGTAAAATGCCTCCTTCTTTACTTTCACCATTCTTATCCTATAACTTACACACTTGCTGTTATTTGCTCTTCCCATCTCTTTATTGTGCTCTTTTACCCACATACTTCATCTCTATCATTCTCTCTTTTCCCACCCTCATTAGATTACATTACTTGACCAAACTATCTCATCCTTGCTTGCTCTACTATGTATTCTCTGTATCATCGTTCTTGCCCGGAACTTCATTCCTAATGACAGCTTACATGCTCCTCACAAACTTCATTCCCATGTCCTCCACTTTCCTTGTTTCTCTTACATGCATTGTCCATGTTTCTGTTACATGTGTGACAATGGATACAAAGTACTCCTGTACAGGTCTCTCGCACACCTATAGATCAACTCTCCTTATTAGATCATCTCTACTTCCACACTCTCAATCATGCTTCCCAGATGATTTATATTCTTTACCTTTTCAGCTTTATTAGGCATTATCCTCTTCTTTGTCATTATCATCACGTTACACTTAATTCCACACTCTTTCACTTGTTCATTCCATTCCTGTACTGCCTCTTTCCTCTCCCCCCATACCATCAAAACATCATGGCTCTCATTCTTTCCTTGCCACTTTATTCATCACCATATTTCCATTACCATTAGAAAGGTTAGTGGTGATAGAACACTCTCTGCTTCTCTCCATTTTTTATTTGGAACTCTCATCCACTCTCTCAATCTTAATATAACTCATGTTATCCTCATACACACTCTTTTCTATCATTACAACTCCTTTTTTCCACTCCGGCCTTTCAATGACAAAATGACCTACCACAGGATAAATTTTTCTACAACCAGACGATCATCAAGAGTGTTTATATACGATAAAAAGATGATATGTCATCAAAATCAAGGCTATAATTATGATACATTATGTTTGCAGGCCATACGGAACAACATGGGTGATGTATCGGCCAAGGACGGAAGTCAAGAAACTTTGGTCAACCTTTGTGCATCCTTCACCGGAATCGCTATTCTATCAACTTTAGATGATAATGTGTATGTATCACTAAACACTCTTAAAGGAGGGGCTGGACTTGTGCTCCGAATAATTTATAAGCCTGTGTGGATCCAATATTTTCAATTTCAAATCCAATCTGAATCTAGGTTCACTAACTCAAATATCATGCTTTGGAATTTTTTTCATTCTAATCCAACAATTATTCTATAATGAAAGTTTTTCAAATCAAATTAGAATATTTTATTTATATATATATATATATATTTTTTCCTTCAAATGAAATACTAAGCTAGGTTTTTTTTAGTAAAGTACAATTAAAATATGAGTACTATAAAACAACATATTTAAAACCTGTTTTGGTGGCCACATGGTCTATGGTGTTACTCTCATGTTAGACTATACTGCATATGACAAGGGAGATTAAGGTTCGAATCCGGTCGTGTCTACTGGGGATGGTTTTTACAAAAAAAAATTCCACTCTACCTCCATGCAGATGTGGTTATACTTCCTCTAAATTGAAACTTCTTAATTCATAGCATAATTAGTACATATGCATATAACTTGAATAGGTAGTAAAATGGCATGTTAAAAAAAGTGTGTTTAAACCCTGAAAATTATGTCTACATTGTATAAAAATAAGACCTACCAAGTCCCATCATAAATTGTACATCCAATTCCAGATACCCTTGGCAGCTGTTTCTATTTTTCACATGTCTGCATTTATTCGCCAACTATTGTGCTGTTCGAGCTCTTCACTTGGTGTCTTTCAACGCAGCGAGACTAATGCTGGTGCTTCAGGCATACATGGTTTCTGAAATCGCTCCCACTCCCCAGTGTGTCAACTTGAAAGAACCCATCATTTTGAATACAGGATTCAGGGGTAAATAGATACAATTTTAGATTTTAAACCACCACGCTCTAAGTTTGGTCAGGATTTAAAAGTATGACGTGTCATCAACCAAAGTGATTTTCATTAAAACTTAACTCAATGGTATTGTCAGTTTTTCATTTTCGTTCATTTGTACGTCGACTTATGTCTTTATTTTAGAGTGACCAAAATAACCTTTATCACTTATTATCGGTAATGTTTTGAAAAATTTAAATAGCTTAATATGAATCAGCCCTGTGGGATAGTGGTCAATGCACCTGGCTGGCTATGAACCTAGGGGTTCGGGTTTGATTCTTTGGTGGTACTATGGGTATTTTTCCAGGGCAACGTTCATTGCTACTAAAGCAGCTAAAAGTCTCCACACATAGCCGACCAAAATAGATACTATATACCTCTCCCGATAAAGATGCCATACGCTTTAAAAAAAAACTTATTATGAAAATAAACATTTCATTTAGTTGAGGAAGTGTGATTTTAAGGAATAAATTCAAGATGTATAGATAAAAATATATCAAAAATAGAGATTGTGGGACCTTTGATAAGTTTATAAACATTCAAAGCTCAAAATGGTACAAACACCGGGTCTACTGTATATGATATATAGTTGAACTTGATAAAATCAAAGTTTGCATTAATTTATAGATATTTATCCTATATAATTAATTTGTAAGAATGTTTTGTTTGCCATTTTAGAAAAAGACTTGTGTGGTTATGACATTGTTTTGGGGTCATCGATCGCAAAGCTTGTCAAGTCGAACTGGATCCAGGCTAACAACTTAAAGTTCTTGACCAAGTTTTATCGGGCAAGAAAATATCTACACATCCTCAATAAACAACAGAAGAAGATATATGTTGTCTTCCGTAGAAATGTATCGTCGTCAGACATACTTCAAGGCTATTTCCACGCCATCTTGTATGGGACAGCAGCAAGCATTATGGATCAAGAGGCTGCGGTGCGTATTTATTCACTCTTAACGAAAATATGATTTATTAAGTCCTCTGATTTGACTCCATAGTTGTTGGGAAAATGTCTCTCTACATAGCTAGAGATTCAAGTACAATTCCTGCCCCATTACCCTTTTAGCATTGAATAAATAGTTGGGTGTTGTGTTTGCCCTAGAGTTAAGTTAGTAAGTAAGTTGTGTTTTGATATAATCACGTGCATGTTACCTTCTTCTGTGGCTGCATGGTCTAAGGCACTACTCTCGCAAGAAACTAGACTGCCGATAACAGGGAGATTGTGGCTCGATCCTGGTCAGGTGTACTGAGGGTGTTTTTTCCTAAATGCTTTCCATTCGCTATGCAAATTGGGGTACATTTTCTCTAAATTTTACCTTCCTCATCGCTACCCCATTAAAATAATTAGTACATAAGCCTAGTTGAATGGGTATTAAAGATGCGGTGCTTTAAAAAAAAGCATGTTAGTTAAAGTTTTAATAGAAACAAAACAAATTAAAAACGTCCACATGAACTTTCTTGACTAAGTATTAGGCTTAGGCTACACGGACAATTTGTCCTTCCCAGACCTAAGCTACAAAAGTCGAATAGGGGATGCTACATAGAGCAACAAAAACCGCTTGTCACATGACTTCTCTTCAGTATTTTCTACAGCTCAGTCTGGCAAACATAGTTTCTATTATTTATACGCCTACCAGGTAAAATAAATTGCCAATCCAAGCTGTGTGATGCATGTGTATTTGCAACAACATTGATTGTAGTCCGTCAACGTAGGCAATGGTATCACACTAAGAGGGTGGACTCATCCTATAATCTGTAATAGACTAACTGCAGGGAAGAATGTGTTATTACACAGTAAGCTACGAGAATATTTAAACAAGTTTTTTGAATATTACCGGATGTCTGTAAAGTGGAGGTACAACATGGAGCCCGGCGCATTTCAACATGACATGACCTTGAAGCCGAATATGACGTGTCTCTTTCGTGCGATATTTGCCGCTCGTATAGCATCCCACCATTGAAACTCATGGTTTCCATTTTTCGCGCACAAAAACAGCTTCAACGCAGCGGGAAAAATTGTTTGTGTGGCCTTAGCCTTATAGTTAATATTGGCAAGGAAATATTTCCTTACATTGTTTTTAAATAAGAATGGTGTTGCGGTAGTCGAGAACTATGAAGACTTAAGTCTCAAGTGATGACCCTAGATACATACAAGGAGCTCCAGGAGATGTGTGATCAAATACTGAGGACTTAGATCATTCCAGTTTGCTAAATGATTAGACTAATCCTATACTAATTCCTACCTAAGTGACAAATTTCCTATTTCTCCCTTTGGTGGTTGTTTGTTTCCTGTTGTCGTGTTGTATGTTCTACACTCCCTCCTGATGAGTTCCGATTGGACGATTGGGTGGTATGATCAATTTTATTCATTACCGGCCAATGGTAGCAATGTAACATATGAACTGTGTTATCTTTTAATTGTTAAAGCCATATTGTGTTTGTTCCCTTTTATATGTTTCTATTCTTATAATAATAGAAATTGATAAAAATAAAGAAAAAATAAACTAATAAAAATAATGTAATGAAGAAAGCCCACCTAGGGAAAGAGGAAAAATGTGGGAAGAATCCAACACACTAAGGTGACATCTTCTTCCTTTCTTCTGTCTTCTATAGTAGAATAGTCAAGCACACACTTTTAACACAAATAGAATAATAGTTCGGCACTGTTGCCTTTATCAAGCACAAAGGAGAGAGTACAAATAACACAAACAATGGATTACTCCATTTTGAATTAATATATATGCTCCTCACAAACTCAGGAAATACTATATATCATTTAGCATAATACCCACTTTGGTGGCAGCATGGTATAAGGCGCTATTCTCACAGTAGACTAGACTGCCGATGATGGGGAGATTGAGTTTGAATCTCGGTCTTGTGAAGTGAGAGTGGTTTTTCCAAAATGGTTTTCCACTTTCCTTCCAAGCTTATGCCGGTACACTTCCTCTAAATGTAGCCTTCCTAATTCCTAAAACCATTAGCTTAATTAGTACATAAGTGAATAACCCGAATGGGTAGTGAGAAGTGGTGCAAAAAAGAAAATTAGCCTAATATTTGATTTGGGATTGATTTGAAAAATATTATAAAATATTTTATTTGGATTCAATTGGAAACATTTTCATGATAACATTTTTAATTCAAATTAGATTACAAAATTTTGGAATATATTTGGGTTTTTAATTAAATACAGGATGGCTACTCAAACTTAAAAATAAAATTCCACTATAGTTCCCCTGTGTTCCTATGAAAAACATTTCTTTCAATTGTGAGACTTTGAGAAAATTATTCCTAGTGAATTTTTGTTTGTAAAAGGAGTTTTGAACATGCCACCAAATTTTAGTATGTGAGCAATTTTGTTAAGTTAATAAAATATTTGGATACCCCTAGAATCCTATTTTAAGTGTCTTTTGTCTCAATAATTTTACTAAATAAGATGCCCCTAGAAGTTGAGGTAGTCCTTGCCCTTAAATCCCTGACTGATGACAAAATTCAAGCATTTTTCCCGTTTTTTCCCCCCTATGCACAAAATTCAAGCATAATTACCAGTTTTCCTGATTAGTGTCGATTTGTAATTGTAAATCTAGTATTCACACAAGCTTAAGGTATGTTGATCTTTTTTTTTTTCCTATTAAAGCTGATCCTGAAAAGGGAAAGATTGTCAGGGCGTGAATTTCCAGTCCACCGACTAAGAGGTGCTTTGGTGAAATTCAGCGCCAAAACCTCTCCCCTAAATGCACAGATTCCTTTAGAAGCTTTGAAGGCTTCAGATGATATTATCGACAGAGAGTTTGAAGAATTTGTTAAACAAGTTGAACTGCAAGGTGAAAATATTGTACTGTAGTTTATTTCCTGACTAGTGCTACAATAGATTCAAACCCGCTTCAATGGCCGCATAATCTAAGGTGTCACTCTCGCAATAGACTAGACCAATGATGATGGAGGATGTTGAGATTCAATCATGGTCCAAATGTATTGAGAGTGATTTTTCCTAAATGGTTTTTGACTCTCCCTCCAAGCAAATGTGGATAAACATCCTCTAAATTCAACCCTCCAAATCCCTAACACATCAAAGGTATTAGTACATATACATATAACACAAATGGGTAGTAAGACACGGCGCTAAAAAATAAAATAAGAGTCAATTTAAAAAAAAATCATTAACTTAATATAGAGCATCAGTATAGGGTTTGTGAAGCTTTGAAAACATTATTTTAAATGTTCACCACACAAAGCACACACACAATTGTGTGTATGAAGCCAAAATAACCTTATGTATATAGCCAGAAAAGAGCAATAGCAAATAACCATAGGTTTTTTGGGATTAATGTCTTTTTGATGATAATGCTTTACCTTTTATTTGTATTGTCGTTTACTATTATATAAAACTATAATAAAGTAATGGAAAGTGTGGCTTACCACAAGTTGTATTGTATCATATCAGGTAACATTTTTAATTTGGCCAAAGAGATCTAGTTTTCCCCCCATCTGATAATGACATGATTGTGGTTTAGGTTGGCAGACTAGTCACCATTACCTGCCAGTGGACGAGTGGCACGGAGAGTGGGAATGGGTGGAACCGCACCAAAAACCTGAGGTCATAGTTCTCAAGAAGACCAATTCTATGTCCTCTGTCGACAAAAAAATGGCGCCAATCAATAAAAAGCAGCCCACACTAATATGAGTGATAAACATGCACAATTTTATATATATATATATATTTACCAATCCAACGTGTTTTGAATTATATGATTTTTATGAATATTTAATTTTTAATTTAAGAATAAATTTTTTTGATTTTACAACGAACAGGTTATTAATCATTTAAGTTCAACTATACAAGAAAGGTTTTTATGCAGTGGACCCTCGATTATAAGTCTCTTACAGGACTAGGACATAGTTGGAACTGAAATAAAATTGGAAGGAGGATAGAAGAGCAAGATCTACATAATTACCAGAAAACTGGAGGCCTCCAAGTTAACACAACGAAACACATAATTATGAAATTTACTGAGTATATTAGTTCCCTTCTTAAAGAAGGTCAAGGTGGAGAGAAGAACTGATGTACCCCAAAAATGTCATATTCATGTGTTTTGTTGTGTTTTTAATTACGAACTTTGAGGACTACAGTTTTCTGGTTTCCTTTGATTAATATTCTATAACTACTATTAGTAAAATCTATTACCTGCTTCGGTGGCCACCTGGTCTAACGCCCTAATCTCGTGTTGGACTAGACTACCAAAGACCGGGTGCACCTAGTTTTTTCCCCTAAATGGTTTTCTATTCTCCCTCCATGAAAATGCAGGTGAATTTATCCTAAATTAAATCTTTCTAATCCCTAACTCATTAGTGTAATTAGTATATAGGCTTATAACCTTAACAGATTGTAGACCTGACGAATGAATAAACTAAAGATTTAGTAACTTTTCTATCTGTCAGAAGAAAACTAGACTGTAGTTCTGAATACTAAACAATTTTCCCCATTAAGGTGCGATGTAGGGAACGCGAGGAAAGGGCAGTGTTTTGTAGTTTATATGGCAAAACAAATATTATTTAGCACCGCGTCTTACTACCCGTTCGGGTTATACGCTTAAGTACTAATTACACTAATGGATTAGGAATTGGGAAGGTTGAATTTAGAGTAAGTGAACCCGCATTTGCGTGGAGGGAGAGTGGAAAACCATTTAGGAACCCCCCTCCCCCAGTTCACCCGACCGAGATTCGAACCTCGATCTCCCCGTCCTCGATGGTCTGGCTCAACACGACTGGCGCGTTAGCCAACTACGCCACCGAGGCGAGTGGCAAAACAAATAAAATATTGCTCCGGTACAAATATAGTTTAATTTTCTCCACACGGTGATATAAAGAGATCCTGAATATTGATCATAAGCAAAGCTGCATTAGATGAGAAAACTTTGTAAATGAAGAGAAAAAGTTGTCATTAAATCACAGAACATCCTTGACAGATATTTAAGAAATTTTGGGGTCACCATGTGAAAAAAATTAAATTCTATATTTGTACTGGAGTAATATTTTACTTATTTTGGGCAAAAAAAAGTGTTGCCATAAAAAGTGCAGGAACACTGGCTTTTTCTCACATTCCCTTCCGTTCCACCTTAATAGCTTTAACACTAGGATTTATTCTTTCTTCATATAAATACTGGCGCAGTTACTTGTATTGGACCTTAATTATCCTATGTCCTTAAAATTAATTTACATAAGTTGCAGATAGACCTACAAAGGCAGTAAAAATCAGCAATAAAAATAAATCAAAAAGAGAAAAAAAAATTACATTAAAAAAACTCTTACTACATTAAATAAGTGACTACTTTCTTCCTTGCCCAGCATGAGGTGTTAAAATACCATCCAATTTTAATAGCCTTTTAGAAAACCCAAACTTTTTTTTTTTGCTCAACATTGATAACAATTTACTCGAGTCCATTAATTATAGGAGTGGTGGTAACTGACAGCTATCAGACAAAATGTAAAAACAGTTTAAAGAAAGAACATAATTAAAAAGTGAAAGTTTTGACGAAAAGGTGACAACGCAACATAAGATCTTGTAGATCACATGGTTTGGTGAATGAATAAATGAGAGCATATCTAGTAACTTTTGCAAGCTGCCTTACACACCTATGGCAGATAACATTACTTGAGATTTAGACGAGTCAAAATAGAACTAGTAACTTTTCTATCTGTCAGATTACTACTCCTCCCTTCCAGCCAAGACTTTCATGTTTTAACAAAGAGGCTAAATAATTTTAAAATAAAAACTAGGAGGCATGTCAGTAAAGTAAAGCTACAAACATTGTTTAGTAAACCTTTACTAAAAATTACTTACATGCATATCTTTTCACATATTCACCGCCATTGTCCAAACACGTATTAAGTATGTAAACCAACTTTTGTATCTCCTAGTCATAAAAGTTTGCCGCCTGTCCTTTTATCAACATTGACTTCTTCTTTCGCCTGATAGTCATCAATTTTTTTCTTCCGCTCAGATGTTTATTCAGGTCAAGAAACAAGTGATAAATGCTAGGTGCAAGGTCTGGACTTTGGATGATCCAAAACATCCCACTTGAAACTGTCAAGCAGCTCAGTGGTGATGCGTGTGGTTGTCTTGGAGCAGGCGGACGTCATCTGTAAACATTCTCCTCCTTTTGTTTATAATGGTCCGAAATATTAGCTCAGTCAGTAGCGTGTTTGTCTACTAAGCTATGAATCCGGGTTCGATTCCTAGCATGGCCGAAAATTTCATCATTGGTGAAATGTGGGTTTTCTCTTTCACAATGATGAATTAACGGCAGGGGACTGGATGTTGTGTCTGTTCTATATCTAAGTTAATTTATAAGTCATGTGTTGATATAATCAGTTTGTTCAGAAAGTGCATGTTAAACACCTCAAATAAATCAGAATGGCTCGTGGAAGCCGTCTCAAGGTCTAACAATATTAATTGTTGTGCCAGGAGGTATGGAGTCAACCAAGAGAATGCCTCTTCTGTCCCAGGAAACTGAAGCCATGACTATATTTTTTACTGAAATCAACATTCCAAAACATTTTTTAGGGGGAGAGATGTTATGCATTTGGCAGCATTGCATTGACTGCTGCTTCGATTCAGAAGTGGGGTGATAAAGCCAAGATTCATCTTCAGTCACAATAGATTTCAAAGACTCATCTACTTCCTCTGTGTGGCCATGAGAAACATGAGTGCAGAACCACCCGTTTTTAAAGGTCATCCAGCAAGATTTTGGGCACCCAGTGTACACAATTTTTGTAGCCTAATTTTTCTGTTACGGCGTCAGGAATAATGTCATGCAACTTGCTTATCGTAAAATGCAGATCTGAGTGAATTTTCTGTTTTTTAAAGAAGGTCATTAAAGATCAAAGATGGTCCACCACTTCTTCGTCCGTCGAGATCATCAACCTGCCTCCCGAGAATTCACAGCTCCACTTAGTTACATTTCATCTAGTCATAATGTCATCGGAAATTGGTTTGAATTTCCTCTAGCCACTTTACCTTCTGCATTCTGAAAATGTATCACAAAACAAACTTAACATTTGGGGGATTTCAGTTCAGCGCTGCCATTTTAATAATGTCACTCAAAAAAAAACTATTTTTATATTAACAAAGCGAAGCAAAATTAAATCCGAAAGGATTAAAGTCGATGTCATTCAACAACAAGCATTTTAACTCCCCCTAGCGGCTTAAACACGATGTGTCTTTACCTTCCCAACATGCCCCATACTTTCATGTATTCATAGGATCTGAAGCTGTCACTTTAGATATATTTTATCAATACCTAAAAAATAACACTAATAATATAGTAAAATTTTATAAACCTTGTTCACAAAATGTTCTTACTGTAGTTTTGTAGAAAAGAGCTGAAATTGTTACCTCTTATTTATTGTATGCAAGTTGGAATTAAAATAAAAGATGCAGATGTATCATAGACTTGAAATGTATTTTAACATGAACAAAAAGTAAATAATATAGTTCCATATCAAAATACAGTAAAATCTTGATGGAGCAAACCTCGGTATTCCAAAGTTTCGGATAATCTGAACACAATTTTCAGAAAACGAAGGGTTGGGGTGAGGGGCCAACAAACTAGGTAAATCAAATTAAATATTTTTATTTATAACACTCAAAGTTAAAAGAGAAATGTAAGAAACTAAATATAATTTTTTTTTTAATATTTACAGGTTGTAGTCAACACAATGTGTATTTATGTAACTAAAAACGGATATTTCAAATTTGTGAAAATACTCGTGTTTTCCACAGACCCTTTTCGCATTCTCCCGCCTAATCTGAATTTTCACTAATCCGAATAAGATTTGGTCCAGATTAGTTTGCATACTGCATATCAGTATTGGTAAGCATGCAGACATATTGTCAAACTCATTTAGTTTGGTTTTTTCGGTGACGAGGTCTAGCCAATCAAACCCTGGGTGTAATTAGGCTGTTTTTTTTACCAAATTACTCACTTTACATGCAAATGCAGATACATTTCTTATTAATTCTACCTTCCTTATCCCTAATCCATTTGTGAAATTAAATATGTACAGGCTCTATGGATATTAAAAATGCAAAGCAGAAAAAATAATCATTTAATGATTATGCAAATTAAATCCTTTCATCATAGCTGTGTTACACAGTTACCTGCATTTCATTAAAGGAAATGGTTTTATATTTCGTACCGATCGAGGGTCATTTCAACATTGCATATTGTATTACAAAAACCATAATAATTTCCTTTATCTATTCAAATATACAATCATATACTTTACAAAAGATGGCACGCCTAATCTGTGAACGATATTTAAATAAAATATTGATTCAGTCAAGATGTTTATGGCATTCCAGTTAATATAAAATTAATATTTACAGCTACAGTAACAGTTATTACATCATTTTACTAAATGGAAGTCTTAAAAGTAATTTTAATTTGCATAAAAATATATATTTTATTTTCATATAAAGATAGAAAAATTATGTTCAATTATGATATGAAAAAGTTAAATTCATGAATTTCAATAAAAATATATAGTTTGATCGATGAAATTAAAAGTAATCCCAACCACACAAACAAAACCTTTTAAATTTACTTTAGATAAAAAAATCCATATAATTCCAGTGATATTAACATCTTTCACCTGTTGGCACAACTAGTAACCAATACCAAATTATTTGCGTAAAGCACATTTTTACTTTTAATACAAGCTAACAGTTTGCGACACTGTTAAGAGGCAGAGGGAGACGGGAGCTCTGTCTCCTGCTTGGAACCAGTCTGCGATAAATGTTTGACGACATCCACCCAATCAAACCCGCGAGGCCGTCTCCTTTCGCATCCACACGATCCCATTGCTTCCTTTTTTGGGATTTACTGAGTTGCTCTTTTTTGGGAGCTTTTTTAGATGATTCAAAATCCTGGAAAATGGTATCAAAGATAATATTACTTAGATGCAAAACGAAATGTGTTTGGGTAGCATAAAAAAAAGTTTATGATTCATTAAGAATTAAATTCAAGGTGAAACAAAATATATGTCATAAACATCTGAGCCCTAACAATAAGGATACAGAGCTTATGGATGACAAATACAAATCTTTATCCTTTACTGTGAAATTATATGTCAAGTTATGATTACGGTGTAGGATGGTAAGAGGGAACCTGAGTCAAGCGCACAAAAAAGGAAACACCAGACACTCGCCTTATGGGAGTTTAGCTGCGCTCCTTGAGCATCGAGGAGTGCTAGATGCATTCCTCAATGATAACAACACTTTCAAGTGAAACAACTCACGTCCACATTGTTAGTTGTAAAGGCCACGAGCTGGAGAGCAAGTTTCCAAGGGGGGGAGGGGGGGGTAAGGGCCAGGTGCCAGCAATCCTTCCCCCCAAACCCCAGCTCACCCCCTTTCAAAGTAAAACCTTTTCAGACAAGTAATTAGTTAAGTATTTGAAGATTGTTTACAACTATACAATTTGCAAACATTAGCTTGGACAAAGAAAGGATCATTGTATTCTCTGTTTTTCTGTGTAATTAGCTTGGTTGGGAGTTGGTTTATGGGAAAGGAGGGGTGAACCTAGTTTTGTGAAAGCAGGTTTATTGACACTAGAAAGCCATTTTTGTCTGTTTATCTAGGTTTTATACCGATGCTGTCACTTGGGACTGCACGTAGCGATCCCCGTGTTGAAGGACTCAAGCTCTCCCAATGAGCGCAGCTATTTTAACCTGGAGGATGTGGGTTTGGAGTATGATGTTTGTCTGTGCCCAAGTGGAAACTGCTTGAGATTATATGGGATCCTTCGTTGTAATGATAACTTCTTAGTTGAACTTCACATTTTTTTTAAAGCGGGTTATTTTATATTTTGAATTCAAAAAAGATTTTATTCTGTTTAGAGTATCAAAAAAAAAAGGTACACTTTGTCTATTCTGGGAGAGAGCAAGCTTACCATGCATCATTCCACTATGGTATTGCTTATAAGATAAGACCATAGTGTAATACATCAAGGTAAGACTGCTACCTTTCAGGGTAAATAATGAGAAGTTAAAAGGGGGATCATTTTTTTTTTATAACAACCACTATATATAATGAAATAGATTAAGGTGTGGTGGGTCAAGATTGTCATAATATTAATTATGGAAGAACAGGGATAGCAAAATGGAAAAAAGGAACAAAGTAAATAGGTTTATGTAATTTTTGAATGGCCTTATAAATGTTTGTAAACAAGTTTTCACACCTGTGCATCAGATATTACAACTTTACTGATGGTTTCTGTCACTTCTGTAGTAGAACTTTCCAGCTGATCGGCGACAATCTCATCCAACTTTTCTTTGACGAATTCAAAGAGCGTGTATGTCATGGCAGAGCCCAAGTATTGTTCAGCTTCTTCGGAAACAACAGCTAATACACAGTCTTTGACGTGTTGGGCGCTATCACAAAACAAGAAGCAAGAGTGTTTTAAGTGGGTTTTTTTCCAGGTTATAACTTGGCATGACTTATCGACAGGAGTGTTTTTATCATCCCACTTTTCGGACTTAGATATTATAATCATTTGCTCAAACATCATCATTTTCTTATTTAAAGTTTGAGGCCAAACAAATACTGTGATGAAATATGTTTTGTTTACACTGAAATTTAGCAATCTTACCTTTCATGGTTCCACTATGATGCACCTTACAAGTAAAGTCCCGATTTTTATCTAATTATATATTTTAATTAGGTTGAGACTGTATTTTCAGTTTTAATTCGACATATATTTAGAGATTTTATTAAATTCTACATATTTTCAAAGATATTACATAAAATTACATATTTTAGCATGTTTTTTTTAAATATTTTTATGTATTTCTTGGGGAAATACTTTCTGTCTGTTATTTTCAGGCAACCTATACTTTCATAAAGAGATATATCCAGTGAAAGGATGGCAGTGGGCAAAGTCCAAGTCAGGTATGCTGGCTTGTCAGAGACGATTAAAGTTGCCGTAAAGTAACTTTGTGTCTGATGTTTCTCGTGCTGAGAATGCAACTTTGCCAGATGGTGGCCTCAGCAGCATTGTCTCACGCGACGTGGCAGTTTGTAAACACGTGTCGACAGTTGTAAAAACAAAAGTTATTGAATCTGATTAGCTCATTTTCCTCTTTCTTATTTGATCAGGAGAAGAAATTGATAGAAAGTGGCAAGGAAAAGAACAAATGATGAAAACTTAACCCAAATTCAATCAGGAAATGTAATTTTAAGTCTGTCACAACGCGTAGGAATGATCTTTTGAAAAGCAAACATGACCAGCCAAGAATATATGTGTGAGCGTAGTGTTAATACCTGCTAGTATGTTGAGATCAAACATTCAACTTCAGACAAAAAAAAAAAAGAAAATCTAGGAAACTTGACTTAAGAAATCTGGAGTGATCTGAAGTTCATTTGTTTTCAGAGAGCTGATAACAATAGAGCAAGAAAACATATCATCTATCAACCAAGTGAATTTTCCCAGAATTCTGTGTGACAAACCTTCACACACAGTTTGCATCCCTAATCCCCCCTCAGTGCCAATGTTTGTTTCAACCACAGAGTAGTTAGTTCGCAAAGTATCAGATAATAGAGTGTGATAGCGATAGGTTTAAGTGTTGCATATAATGGCTTCAGTAATTTGCAGCCATAATATTAAATTTTGTTTCAATACTAGATTAATAATGAAATAGCAGAACAAAATTTAACCAAGGGAATAAGTAAGTGGGTAAAGAGAACGAAACAATCATTCTGAATGAACCTGGTGAGATGATCTTGGATGAAAACAGTACCTATAAGAGAATGATGATCAATCGAGAGAGGATTTTGAGCAATTGTAGCTCTATGTTGAAAATTTAAAGAAGGTAGCAGAAAATAAGGAAATTGTTATGACGAGGGAAAGAATGAACAAAGATGAGGTGTTAATAGCTATGAAAGTGTTAAAAGAACGGCAAAGCTGCGAGCATAGATGGGATCATTAGTGATATGCTTAAATGTGGGGGCATAACACTACTTGCCAGATTGTGCGAGTTGTTCCATTCGTGTGCTGGGATTGGAATGTTCCTAATGACTAGAAGAATGTTGTCACCCTTCGGTGTGTGAGTGTGTGTGGACGATTCACAGATCTGGTGGTACAGGTGATGCCCAGGGTGCACCTACAGGAGGTTGTCTACACATACCCGCAATGAGATGATAGTGAATATGGAGGTGTGAGCCATGGGAGTCTTAAACCTTACTTAAGCCTAAATTAGCAACCCCTGGTGACTGTTGGGATAGTTACCCTTAAGGGAAAAATAACCAAGGTACCAGCCGGAAATCAAACTCAGGACCCCTGGTTTGTGGCCAAGTGCACTGACCACTACATCACAGGGCCGGATAACGAGTGAATGAGAAATGTATGGCAGTAAGGAACAAAGTGTATGCATTTGTTGCTCTGGAGAAAGCATACGATCATGTGAACAAGAGTATGTTATAATGTTCTGAGAGAGTATAGTGTGGATGGAGCTTTGAGTGACTGGTTTGGCATTGAACAGGGTGTTATACAAGGTTGTGTTATTTCTCCATGGTTGTTTAATGTTTCATGGATAAGTGTATGAGGGAGGCTTGTGAGGACATCGTTGGTGTACAAATGGATAATATGAATGTGAGAGTGCTGTTATATGCAGATGATGCCGTATTAATGGCTGAGAGTGAAAGTTATTTGTGGAATGCATTAAATTGTTTGAATGTGGCGACAGACAGAATGGATCTTAATATAAATGTTCACAAAATTAAGGTTATAGTTTTTGATAAGGGCGGATCAGGAAATGATTGTAAGCTTAGTATAAGTGGTAAACTGTTAGAACAAGTGAATTATTTTATGTATCTGGGCAGAATGTTCTGTAAAAATGGAAGGATAGATGGTGAAATCGACACACGAGTGAATGCATCTTGGAAAGTAGTTGGATGTATGTGGACTATCGCAAAGAATGAAGTAGTATCGAAAGAGGCAAAGATAGCAGTACCTGTATTAAAGTGTGTTGACACCAATATTGTGTTATGGATGTGAAGTGTGGGCTTGTCAGGAGAAACACAAGAACAAGGGAAATACAGTTGGAATGAGATATCTAAGAAATATATGTGGGAAAACTAATATCGACAGTTAAATTTTACAAGCATAGCAGTATAAAACAAACAGAAAACATCACATGTTTTGTCTGTGCCTTTGGCAAATATCCTTTATTTACACTTGAAAAAATTAGTAATCCTAATTACTAATCCTATTTTATAGTGTGAAAAACAAATAAAAAATATTCTAAAATTGCTTCACAGAGCGTGAGATAGTTATAGCGGAGCAAAGTTTGAAAAACGCTGATCCAGATATTTACAACTAGAGTGAAACAAACAGGGGGTTCCCCCTCATCCAAAAAGGAAATTTCGGACTTGTCACTCTGTTGTTGGTAGCCAAGGTCTCCGAAAATATCACACATAAAATGTGAGGCGATAGTAGCTAAAATACTCTTACTGTATTTAAACTTATTATTTATTATAAAGAGGTCAACCAGTTACTAATTAAATTTGACTTGAAACTTGAGTGAAGATGTAGGGTGTAACTATCGTTTCATAGACTGGATTTATATTTTAGTTTACATTAAAAATTGTTTCTAATCACCTGATAAGTACTTACACATGTTTATTATAAAAGGTGTCCATATTGATAGCTGGTTTGTCAGTAGGGTATGTTGGTCCCCATGAAAGTTCCAATAAAAAAGATTTGGGGCTATCATCTTCTCCAAACTGTAAAAGTAAGATTATGAATCATTGTGTGTAGAGGTAGCCGACAGGGTTATTTTAGCACCATGTCTTTTGCGTTTATGGGCTAGGAATGAGGAAGGTTGAATTTATAGGAAGTGTACCCGCAGTTGCATGGAGAGTGTGGTGGGAAACCATTTAGGAAAAACCATCCTTGGTGCACCCGACCAGGATCGAACACCGATCTCCATCATCAACAGTCTAGTTTATGTGAGAGTAGTGCCCGAGATCATATGGCCACCAAAACGGGTTGGGTAACAGTTTTTTATTAGCAGCGCACCACGTCTTACTATCTATTTGAGTTGTCACTTATGTACTAACTATGCTAATGGGTTAGGGATGAGGAAGGTTGAATTTCAGTTAGAAGTTGTTGATGATGATGATGATGATGATGATGATGATGATGATGATGATGATGATGATGATGATATTGTTTTGCACTGTGGTAAGATGATGTCCATTACTTAAGACGGATTCACAAATACAGGGCTGTGCACTGATTATGTTGTGCTGTAAAAAATCTTAAATAGGTAATTTTGTTTAAAAAAAAAGTGCTGCGTATTCCTTGGCATTCAGGATTTCTGTATATTTTACACTATTGGGTTAAGGAGAAGGAAGGTTGAATTAGAGGTAATAAATCCTTTTTTTGGTGAACGGAAAGTGGAAAACCATAAGGAAAACTACCTTCATTACACTTTACCGAGATTGGAATGTTGATCTTCCCAACATTTTAGAAAACAGTCTATAAAATTTAATAAAGTAAGGAGCATTATTTAATGTAATAAGATTTTGAAAGTGAAAAGTGAAGTTTCCCGTTAGGGCCATGGAGTCGGTACACTGAACCTCCTATTTTTCTTTACTGTCCGACTCAGACTCCTTCAGAAATGACTTAGGTATATTAATTAGTAATAACAAATTTACTGCAGTAAAATGCTCAAAGAAAGTTTACTTTATGGCTTCTTTGGCACTGTGAATTTATATTTGAATAAATTTGTCAATCAAAATTACAAATATTGTTAACCGCCTCGGTGGTGAACTTAGTTTCATTAGGGCTAGACTGCCGAGGACGGGGAGATTGAGGTTCGAATCTCGGTTGGGTGAACTGGGGGTGGTTTTTCCTAAATGGTGCACCACTCTCCCTCCACGAAAATGCAGATTCACTTCTTCTAAATTCAACCTCCCCAATTTCTAATCCATTAGCGTAATTAGTAATTAAGCATATAACCCAAACGGGTAGTAACACGTGGTGCTAATTATATATATATATATATATATATATATATATATATATATATATATATATATATATATATATATATATATATATATATATATATATAATAACAACAAAGTAGGTTTGAAACTAAAAAGTAATGATGTTTTTATCATAGGCCTATATGTTTTTATTTTGAAGTCAAAGTTGGTACATTTTTGCAACAGTGACACGTCAGACCACGCAACCACCAAAGCGGGTTCATTCCAATATGCATTATGGTACCATGTAAGATTGTTTTTTGAGTCACACACAAAGAAATAGATTGGGGAATGTGTTGTTACGGATTGTTTGGAAAGTGTTTTTTTCAAGGTCAAAGTCCGACACATTTGCAGTACAGTTCCATGTGTTTAAATTAAGATGTGGTGCTCTAGTGTGGTTTCCCCCAGTTAGTTTTCTTCCAGCAATAACGATATCTCCACCAAGATTGTCATCTGGAAGGTGCTGCAGAACATTCCAAAACAACTGTTTGTGTGCAATTATAAGCAAAGAAAGAATTAATTAATCGGTTTAGTCTGAGTGTATAATTTACAGCACAAAGATTATGACTTCAGAACATTCTGAAATATTTGAAGAAACTTAAAGTCGTCAAAAGTATAATGTGGAACTATCCCTGGTCTTCTATTGCTATGAACATATTAACGACGTTGCCTACTTGTTGATTTCAAAGCTATTTTTTGAAGCGGGTTACATCTTAACTTTAGGCGGACATTAATATCACACTTAGACACCGATGTACAAAATATTAAGAGAAGGAAGAAAATGAGCATTTCACCCTGTGAACCCTTTTGTTTATCCACTGATAACATTCCTCTCTTCCTATGACAAGCTTACAGTCACTTTACTATTTGCGTCTTGAAAACATTAACTTGCTTTTTAAAACTACCTTTTCCTTGTTTCCTATTCTAGGTATACATTTGCTTCCAAGGACTTTATAATACACATCCTGGCAGGATTCCTTCAAGCAACTTTCGTGACTATGCCAAATAGCCTTAGTTATAGGCCTAGATAGTTTATAAAAGTTTCATTTGAACTACAGCCAAGACCAGCAGTGTGCAAGTGTTATTCCTTGACAATGGCAAAAGAAGACACCATTTATAACACCAAATTGGTAGAAGCTATTGAAAAACATCCGTGCTTGTACGATTACAATTTAAAGGAGTAGGAGTGCTCGTAATGCCATCCTGTAGTTAGTGTCCTTCTTCGTTATTTGAGGGCCGACTTTAGCCACCAAGTGCTCAAAAGCTGATTTACTCATTCTATAAAATCTTCTAAATTTATCAGGGTCTGCACACAATTCTTTGGCTATTATATAACTGCAGTGTCTCCTATCAGATATAAGAGGATGAACCCAGTACCCTAGCTTTCTTTTTTTATTTCGAAACCACCACCAAAGTACAAACACATCCTCATCATCTGACATCTTGACTGAAACTGAATAGTTTTGTTTCACCTGTTTGCGTGCAGATGTGAAACTGATTTCACGAAACTGGTTTCATGAAACTAGTTTCGTTAGTGTGCGCCCTGCCTAAGACTATTCTTAGAATTATTTAAGAATTTGTGGTTTTTGTTTCAACGTTATTTCTTTAAAACTAGCTGAATGAAAAATAAATCAATTCCCAAGCGAAATTCTATCTTGACCTGCCGTGATGTCACAGCAACTTCCTTAAGAGGCAGTATTTTTCTTTGTTTTCTATTTTTCTCATGCAAGAAAAGGGGCAGAATCCGCATGCAATAACATCTATCTTTCATCCACAAAGAGAAAATCTTATGACCAAAAACACCCGAGTCTAGTAGCGGCACAGCCCTTTGAGTGTGAATGCTTAACTACATGACACTCACTTTGGTGGTCAAACGGTCAAAGACATCACTCTCGTAAAAGACTGGACTGCTGACGACAGGGAGGTCGGTGTTCGAATTCCAGGATGGGTGTAGCCCTACCTACTGAGGTAGTCCTATTTTTCCCCCTAAATGTGGGTACACTTCCTCTGAAATTTAATCTTTATCATTCCTAACCCATCAGCGTAATTAGTACAAAAGTGTAAACCCTAAACGGGTGATAGTCTGAGAAGTGGTGCTAAAAACAAAACATAAACATCAGGCTCAATGACACGACCAGCACACAAGCTTATATGTAGTGAATCAACCTTTCCTGTGCTTTACTTTCGTAGAACATTTCTCTGAGGTCTACATTTGATATAAACTCAACACTGGGAAGATATTCTTCCTCAAACTTATTTTCATTAAAATCTTATTTCCAAGATTTATATTTGTCATAATTATAATAAATGCGATGAACTCACTTATTAAGACTTGTATTATGGTTTACAAATATAATAATGAATTGTGTTGTCTAAACTTGTGTGTTTTAAAAGTGGCTGTCGATTCAATCTAAAATGTTTAAATGGATTGAGCCTTATCAACATGAGTGAAGTTTAACGTTATGTTGCTATGATAAGGCTCGATTATATAATAGCTCTGCATTTCATACCTTGTACTGGAAAGAAGTCTGTGAAGGCTGTTTGAATGCTGGATCACCATCATAAATGGACAATAAAACTTCTCGTTCTTCTTCTTGGAGCTCAATATCACCCATAATTTAGTATTTAGATTAATTTAGATGTTTCAAAAATAAATTAATTTTAATCATTTAAACCAGGGGTTATGGCTTTAACTTTTATCAACTTAAATTATAGGCCTACAAAGAAATAATTCATTTGACTGAAAATCTACTCTGTGGTCCAAAAGTTTCCTTTCTACGAACTGTCAAACGATGTGTTTATTTGTTAATTGTTCCTATAACATTATATTCCCAAATAAACATAGGAAATTACTCAATATGGTAAAGACAAACCTTTTTAATTAATTATAACCTTTAAAAATAAAGTTTGAATATTGGTACTTCAGAATTAAGTTTGTATGGTTTTCAAACCTAAAAACTATAACACTTTGCAAAATTCTACATTAAAAAAATTATATGGGACAATATACTGTGTTCGGTTCTAAGATACTCTTCAATTATAAAATATATAATTAGCACATATTGAGGATGAACTGTGCGCATCCATCTTTGGAAAAGGAAGGTTGACCAACTTAACTAATATTTTAAAAACCTAAGTAATAAGATGATTTTATATTATCTAGAGCTAGACTATAGGATAAAACTTAACAAATATTTTAAAAACCTAATTAACAAGATTATTTTATATTATTTAGACTATAGGATAATAAAATCAACGAAATATTAAATTAATACTTTACTATCTTCCTAATAGGACTTTAAATTGAAATATATATATAGAAAACAAAACCAATTGTATAAGGTTGGTGTGGCAGTGTGTCAATATGAAGTGGGAAACTCAAATAGCTGATTTATAATAATATTATAAATTAATGTAATTATTAGTTTATCTTACTAACACAATTCACTCATATCAAAATATAATTAATTTAGATAATGTACGTTTAATTTTTTCATATGATTAAATTACTGCATTACTAAAACTTTTATAATAATGTTTATTGTAGCATAAGTAGGTAAGCTACATTCAAGTAACTTCTGTAGCATTAAAAATATACATTTAAAATTCAACTAACCTAACCTTTAAAGGTTTAAGGATTTTCTTTTGTATTCCTTCTTAAACTTGACATTTTATGTAATTTTTAAATCATTCACTTTCATTCAGTTCAGTTACCCATAAATAATTTAAAAATCAATCAATGCAGTTCTGATTGAATTTTAAATAGAATCATGCAAAGCTACTCTTTGAATACAAATTGTATACTAATTCACCGAAAGACTTACAGCAAGCATTTTTTTTTTTAGTCACAACTACTTTGCATGGAGCCTAATTTAATAAAGTGCTATTATTTACTCTCATTGTATTTTATGCCAGGATTATTTCAAAATATTAATAGTCCACCCTTAAATAAGAAGATAGGATTTCATAATAATGGGTGAGTTACTGAGTTAGTGAATTTTAAAAATATAATTTTTTTTATGATGTAATGTTATCAAAAAGCTGCTAGAGCCAAGACTTTGTTCACTAACAATAAAATAAAACCCTACAGTATTCTAAACCAATTAAAATTTTTCTTCATTTTCATTTATTTTAAGTATTTAACATGCACTTGTTGAACTAACCGATTATATCAGCCACACGTCTTATACATTAACTTAAATCTAGAACAGACACAACATCCAGTCCCTGGCCATTAATTCATCACTGTGGAAGGGGAAACCCACATTTCCTCAATGATGAATGTTTAGGCCATGCCGGGAATCAAACCAGGGACCCTTAGATCAGTAGACAGACACGTTACCGACTGAGATAAGGTCTCAGACACCAATTAAAAAACATAAATTGTAAGAAAACTATTTAGCTAAAAATTGTAGGGCCGGTTTATTAACATTTTAAGGAGTTTCTTTATATGTCTTGTACAGAGGTTGAAAACAGCTACCTTGGTTTACCGATATATTTCATTACAATTATTGTAGTCACTACTTTATTTAGAGGCATATTGAATACTCCCATTCCATTAATTGTTTTTATATAATTAATAACCCTAATATCTTAAAATCCCAATAATTTAGTTTAGTGCATTGTGTCTTATTGCCTGTTCGGGCTGTCCTCATATTTACACTAATGGAGTAGGGAAGAGGAAAGTCAATATAAGAAAATATACTGTCAGTACACCTATCTAGGGTTTGAACCTCAATATCCTCGTCATTGGCAGTTCAGTCTATTGCAATATTGATCCTTTAGAGTCATACCTTGTGACTTCCAATGTGAGTTCCAATGATAATGATGATGATGATGATGATGATAATAATCTATTCAAGTTTGGTTGTTCAGCTTGGCGATATGAATTGAAGGTGCAGCCAGGAAGATTCTAGATATAATGAGAAGGCAAATTTAAAAAAAGGATTGGAATGTACCTAGGTGGAAAATAAGATAATACACTGGTGTTTTCCAACCAGTGTGCAGTGGCTTCATTGGTGTGTCACAATAGTTTTGAGGGAAAGATAAAAAAAAAGTGAGAAAAATTTTAAGAATTCAAATGAATCTTTTTTTGAGCCCTTGATCAGCATTATTTTTAAAAATAACACTATTATTATAATTCTATCTATTGATCCCTTAAACGCAGTCTCAGTAGGCCTACTAGTTTTCTTGACCATTTTGGTGCCTTATTCAGAGTGACATCCATGAGTTGAAAAAGGTTGAAAATTGCTGTTATATACCATCGTCCCAAAAGAATTGTTACTTAAACTATGGTGCATGTACCCTGGTGGGTACATGAAGGATTTCAGGTGATACACAATATACTAGTGAGTTTTATTAATCAACAGTTTTTTTAGAATAGTAAGTCTAATAAATCAAATTAACACAGATTTTGATTTGATGGCATGGACTTTTAATATCTTTTCTCTTCTTCCTATCACGGCTTTGTTTAGCTTACCATTTTACAATTTACAAGATATTATATATATTTGTTTTGTTTAATTTTTAAATGAGAAGCTTGAAGCAAGGCCGTAGACAGGAGGTGGTCAGGGATCTTGACCCCCCAAGAAATTTGACTGACTCCCTAAGAGGGTCTATATATACATATAAATCCTTTTATTTGCTAAAAGTAAAGTAAAATTTTCTAGCGAACTCACTCTTTAAAAAAATTAGCTTTTCACACCTTTGGCTGGAAGGGGTTTGTTGGTTAAGCCCTGAAAGTGTTGATTAGCCTAAGAAATATTAAAAGAAATAGATTAGCAATCCATACAGGAAATTGTAGAGGTTGTGTTGTTAGGTGCGATGGTGTGAAGAAGAACGAAGAAGGGCTTGAAATCAGACCCATACGTAACTAGCAAGGGTCACAGCGGATACAAGGAGACATAGGGGAGGTTTAGTTTGTTCATTAAGTCTACATTGACCACCGCTGTGGTCTAGTGGTCAGGGTTAGTGGATACAGAGGTACTGGGTTCGATCCTCCCTGGCTCTTGCAGGTTTTCTGTGAAGCAGTGGGTCTGGAACAAGGTCAACTCAACCTCGTGAGGACAAATGAGGAGCTGCGGTCTAGAAAACTGAGATTAGTGGCCTTAAGATTTGTTGTGCTGACCATATGACACCCTCTATCCACAGAATTTGGCACTATCCTTGCCAAAAGACGGTGGCCGCCCGGTAGGAGTGTATTGATTCCATGGAGTTTTTTTATAGGTCTACAGTGAAATGGAGCAAATAGGTGTTAGCTAGTGGGTCAATAAAGGGGCTACCTGCCATTGATAACTGCATGGTCTTGCAATAGACCAGATTGTCGAGGACAGGGATACCGAGGTTTGAATACTGGTCAAATGAACTGGGGGTAATTTTTCCTAAACAGTTTTCCACTCTTTCTCGATGAAATGAGGTAACGTTTTTTATAACTTCTACCTTCCTCATCCTTACTTCAATATTGTACGTATGCGGATAGCCCGAATGAGTAGTAATAGATGGTGCACACAAAAATATAGGGGCTTAGTGTAAAAGTGACACTATATAGTTTATATCGTTAATGTGTGTACTGCCGTGTGTTGAAGCACTGCAACTTTGTTGGCTCGATATCGAGAAACTGAAGGGAGCATTGGTTTGGATGTGCTTGTAACCGAGGTCACCGTGAAGATGGTCCAGGAACAAACATGCCTCGGTATTATCAGCGACCAAGCCCATCAAGATGTCTTTAACACGGCTTTCTTCCGAAAGCTGGGGGATACTCCTTACTTGAAGGTTCAATATTATTTATTCATACAGTCAGTCACCAAGATATTGGTTTGATAGTACAACAGAGTGTCTATTATACAAACTGTGATTTAGTATTAAGAAAATATGGTCAGTACTTGTATATGTTCACTACTTTATTTATTTTATCCATCCCATTTTTCAGAAACCATAAATTTTAGACTTAAGTATTCACAATATTGTAATATATTTTCAAGACCAAATCAAATGGCCTTTCTTTAGGCCTATGCGAATCCAAGATTTTCAATTTAAAATCAAATACTAGAAAAATATTAGGCCCATATAATTTTTCAACCTTGCCCAATTAATGTTTAGATTTTAAATGTATTATTAGATTTGCAAGTATATATGCTCAAGTGAAATAATCATCAAATCATTCAAAGTTAAATTATTCAAATGTTTGACTTTTAGATTCAGATTCTGAACAAAATTCAGAAGAATCCATTTCAAATTCTAAATTCCAAAACTTCACAAGGGCTTATTTTCTTTTTAAAAGCTAAGTAAGTTTACTGTCCATATTATTAGGTAATATTAACAAATAGTGAATCTAAACTAATCTCAATCAGTTTGAAATACCTCGCACAACTAAAACATTTAACAAGCTTTCAATTGTTTATTACATGTAATTTGAGGAACAATCAATTTAAAACAAAATGTAAAAGTGAGTTCATTTGATTTTACAATGGGTGCCCCTTTGTTTAAAATCAAAATTATGTTTGGAAATAAATATTTTGGAATCCTAATATTTTTAGATTTAATTTTACATCCATTACTGTTTCCAGCCTATGATCTGGGTCAGTTTTTTTTATATATTTTCCACTACCGGCTGGCTAGGCCTGTCATAGCGTCATATTCTTTATAGTTTAAATTTAATATTTTCTTTGAATAATACAAGTTTTATAACAATGTCTTAGCACATTTTTACAGTATAGTAGAGTTCCAACTATCCGACATATATAGGTATATAATGAGCTATTGGTGTGACCTCACCGCAAGGAAGAGAAGCAAAGCTGGGAAACAAACATCAATCAACAATATTTTAAACAGTGACTTTTGCATTTTGCATACAACAGTATATAATAAAAGCCTCATTTGATTGATTAATAAATTAAGTTTTCTAATTGAGTGCATAATTCATAATATGAATTGATTACTAATCCTCATTTCATATATATTCTGTACTTCCATTTAATTTAGATTTGTTTTGTTCCAGTCCCTCCCCTTGTTTCCATATTATCCTACATTTTGATTATCCGAACACCTGTTGGTCCTGTTTTATGTTGGCTAATCGAGACTATTGATATTCTTTTAGCACCGTGTCTTACAATCTGTTTATGTACTAATTACGCTAATGGTTTTAAGGATTAGGAAGGCTATATTTAGAGGAAGTGTACCTGCTTTTGCATGGAGGGAGAGTGGAAAACCAATTTGGAAAAACTACCCTCAGTATATTCGACCGAGATCCGAACCTCGATCTCCGTGTTATCGGCAGTTTAGTCTATTGTCAGAGTAGCGCCTTAGACCATGTAGGCACCGAAGCGAGTTCTACTTTATTAACAAAATCTATGTGTTACTGCAGGTTCTCGTGAAAGACAACGAAGATTTGCTAAGTCCAAACTACGGCACTTTAGAAGTGATACGTCAAATCCGTAAAGACGGGTGTCATTCCTACGTGATCCTACTCTCTAATGGAGCTCAGATGGCTAGATTGTTAAGATTTGGGGACAGGTATTATGTCACTTTTATCGTTAATGCATATTTTTTTTTAACTTTCAGTTTTTAGTAAAACATTCACTTATTTTGTACCTACTGGTGATGATTGTATTTGCCTCCTAGCCAAATAAAAACCTGTAGGCTAGATGTTGGTTTTCTCATTTGCTTAATTTCTTTTTACCACCGTGTCATACTACCTGTTCAGGTTATACGCCTATGTACCAATTACTCTTATGTGTTAGGGATTATCAAGTTTGAATTAAGAGGAAGTGTACCTGCATTTGCATGGAGGGAAAATAGAAAACCATTTAGGAAAAACCACCCTCAGTATACCCAACCAGGATCAAACCCCGATCTCCCTTTCATCGGTAGTTAATCTAGTGTGAGAGTGACGCCTTAGACTATACGGCCACTGAAACAGGTAGTTAATTATGACTTGATTAACTATTTCACTTATTTATTTGGCCTTTTATCCTAAGAAGTAAGATTGATCCTAACTTATTCATCAAAATTAATTATTTATATATAGTCCTACTTAAATGAAGATGATAAAGAAAAGTAACTAAACTGTATACCAACCATGGGAAAATTTATTAAAAATTAAATTAAATATAGCAATGTATTATTTCCTGTCTTCCCTTAAATGGCCGAAGTCACATCACAACATCACAACGGTGAACACAAAGTTTGTGCAATGGCTGTGACTGACAGGGAGAAAGATAGACTTATGAGAGTCCATGACAACATCAACATTTGTTTTGATATGTCCATCAAACTTAACACAATCAAAACATATTTTATGATTATTAAAACTCAGTGGTGTGTGGGGTACCCCATAAAATCCTTCATGTACCTCTGGGGGTATATCATGGAAAACACTGCTCTGGCATCTAAACAACAGAAATTCACACTTTCAACATGATATATTTTGCTTACAGGTATAGAGTTTTGAAAACAAGAGCCAATTTCCTTTTACTTTATGATTTTCGGCTGTTCACTGTTAAACTTCATTACCTGTGGAAGAAGATAGTGAACGTTGTGTTCTTGCATCACTATGGGGGGCGTCGCCCGGGTAGACGCAACCCGACTCACTGGTACGAGTTGACCACAGTTCCATTCCCGAACCCTATCCATGACATCTTTGTCCTACGGCGTTTGGACACGTGGAGGCAAGGGAAGTTCCGGTCTGGCGCAGATCTCTTCAGGGAGAAAACCGCAAACTTGAGGGGACAGATGCTGCGAGTCGTCACTTTCCAGCATCTTCCTGCTGCCGTCAAGATGTTGGCGCCTCCACTCAGGATTGACAGGGGTGTGGAAGGAAATGGACCCATTGGATTTGGAGGAATGGAGATAGAGGTGGGTTTAAACAATAATAAAACCATCCCACTTTTTTTTCAGCACCACATCTTTCTAATGGTTCAAGTTAAACGCGTATATACTAATTACGATAATGTATTAGGGATATATAAGGTTTAATATAGATGAAGTGTACCCGCATTTGTGTGGAGAGAAAGAGAGAGATTAGATCAGAGAACCATCCTTGTTACACACCACTGGTATTAGAACCTCGATCTCCTCGTAATCGGGAGTTTGGTTTATGCCAAGGCCTTAGACCAGCGATTTTCAACCTTTTTCAACCCAAGGCACACTGGACAAGGCACAAAGCACAACCCATGTCACAATGAACAAGGCACAAAGCACAACCCATGGCACACTGAACAAGGCATTAAGCACAACCCATGGCACAATGAACAAGACACAAAGCACAACCCATGGCACAATGAACAAGGCACAAAGCACAACCCATGGCACATTGAACAAGGCACAAAGCACAACCCATGGCACAATGAACGAGGCACAAAGCACAACCCATGGCACAATGAATAAGGCACAAAGCACAACCCATGGCACAATGAACCAGGAACAAAGCACAACCCATGGCACAATGAACAAGGCACAAAGCACAACTCATGGCACAATGAACAAGGCACAAAGCACAACCCATGGCACACTGAACAAGGCACAAAGCACAACCCATGGCACAATGGACAAGCACAAAGCACAACCCATGGCACACTGGACAAGCCACAAAGCACAACCCATGGCACACTGGACAAGCCACAAAGCACAACCCATGGCACAATGGACAAGGCACAAAGCACAATCCATGGCACATTGGACAAGGCACAAAGCACAACCCATGGCACACTGAACAAGGCACAAAGCACAACCCATGGCACAATGAACAAGGCACAAAGCACAACCCATGGCACACTGGACAAGGCACAAAGCACAACTCATGTCACAATGAACGAGGCACAAAGCATACTATCAGTTTCTAGGGAGAGGTTTTTATCAATAATTCAAACCAGTATTAAGATTGTGTTTAAAAGTTCAATACAATAGTTATAATTATAACATTTGTGCTATTTTTAAAATTATGATGATCATGGATTTCAAAATATATATTTTTATTCCTCAAATCTTTTTTCTAGCCTATCTTTAACTTTCCCCCAAACTCTGTTGACGCACCGGCACACCAGTTGAAATACGCTGCCTTAGACCATTTAACCACCAGAATGGCTATTATATAATTAGTGTTATTTTATAGGTATTGACAATATCTATCAAAAGTGACAGCTGTAGTTCACATGACTTGACATATTAATACATGAAAGTAGATCTAGTAACCTCTTTAGTAATCAGATAAGGTTCTTCCTACTATTATCATCGTACCTGTTCAGGTTAGACACACGTATGATGATTACTCTAATGGGGTAAGGATGAGGAAGGAAACATTTTATAGGTAATATACCTACATTTTCATGGAACAGGTTGGGAAAACCATTTAGAAAAAACCACCCTGAGTAGACCCGACCTGGATTTGAACCCCGATCTCCCTGTCATCTGCAAGCCAGTCTAACATGAGAGTTACACCCTAGACCATGCAACCATTGAAGTGGGTTTTATTCCTATAAAAATTGGACTCAGCGAGTGTTTGTGTATTTGGGAGAAAGTGGAATGGCATTACAATGCATATTTTATGGGAACACAGTTTTTTAAAAAGTTGAACACTGGTGAGCTTGATACACGGGTTTGCAGGTGTTGATAACGCTGGCTGCGGCCATGAGCTTCTCCCCACAAGTATATGAAGCGAATAACCCCGACGTGGAGCTGTGGGGTAGCAAGCAGTTGAATGGGACCTTCTCGGGTCTGATAGGGGAGGTGGTGAGTGGGTCGGCTGACGTGGCTCTAGGGAACTTGCACTACACCCAATACCACTTGGACCTCGTGGACCTCACCAAGCCGTACATCACAGAGTGTCTCACATTCCTCACGCCTGAATCTCTCACCGACAACTCATGGATGACACTTATTCTGCCATTTAAGTAAGATTTTTTTTTAATGTTTCATATTAAACTAAAACTTCAAAACACATTATATTAGAATACAAAAAAATAAAGCTACCATTTTTCTGTGAAAAAATATTTCATTTTATAATACCATTTTTTATCACCACGTCTAGTGCTAATGTGTTAGGGATGAGGAATGTTGAATTTAGAGGAATTGTACCCAATTTTCATAAGAGAGTGTAAAATATTTATGAAAAAAAACCACCCTTAATACAGCTGACAGGGGTTTGAACCCAATCTCCCTTTTATCGGCAGTCCAATATATTACAGAGTCACAATTTAGACCATTAACCCCGAAACTAGTTATTTTATAATTATGTAATTAATTTTTTTTATGAATCATTACATTTACATATATACTGTCGCTATAAAATTCAAGCCTAACGCCTTGTCACAAAATAAAGTGACAATGTATTTATGAACTTTAGTGGTGTTTGTAATTATTTTATACAGTATTTCTCAAACTTTCACAGTCATGTCCCTTTTTTAAGTCTTCACGAAAAAAAAGGGGGAAACCAATACTTGTTATCCTCTAAAGTAGGGGTCAGCAATCTTTTTTGTCCCTGATCAACTTTTTCATTTATCACCTATTCGTTTCTCCACTCTATTTTTAATTATTTTTTTCTATACAGCTTGTATTTATTCCTTAAATTCGATATTTCGAACAATATTATGGCCCTGCCTTTATATAAAATGCATCAAATAAATAAAATGTATGCTCCATCTACCCTGAAAGATAGCAGTCTTTCCTTGATGGATTACACTATGGACCTATCTTATAAGTTGTACCATAGTGGAATAATGCAAGGTAAGCTTGCCTTTTCATCATGATGTAGTTTTCTTACACGATCGCTTAAAAATTATGGCGAGATCGACCTACTGCCGACCCCTACTCTAAATTATAAGCATTTGTTTCAAATTTTAAAACAAATATTGACAAACAAGATGTGACAGAGGAAAAGAAAAGTTTATAAAAGTCCATAACATCATGTCATAATCTGTTTTAATTTATTTGCCAGACTTAGTATTATTGAAACATATTATATTTCTTTTATTCTATATAATTATATTTATAAAATAAAGAGTTTGTCTGTCGAACATTGCACGATAGCTACTGCATGCAAAAGTCTGAAATTTAAAAATCAGTAGCCCCTGTGCACGAACGTGTGCATCTCGAAGCCGGAATTTTAAAATTTCAGATTTGATTTTTTTAGATTAGTTAAGAACTGGGTCGAAAGAAATTAAAGAAGAGATTTTTTTTCTGTCTGTTTGAAGCAAGGAAAAGTGTTGTTCAGGGTAACCACACAATCCTTTACATACCTACCTCTTGAAATATTTTGCTACCATAGTTGGGAAATACATTATATATATTGTTTCCCAATTCATGCTTTGTTTCAGGGTCTACATGTGGATCACGGTGATTTTAACTCTCTTTGTAGGTGGATTTGTATTTTATGCTCTGGCTCGATTTCAAAAATATTTAAACTCACCACATTCAAAGTTAACAGAACCTGAAAAAAACATACCGGTCAATAAATTACTTGTCAAAGATGTTGGAGAGCAAAGAAATGTGATTCAAGAACAAAAAGTTCATAATGAAAGTGAATCCGCTGTAAATGCGAAAGAAGAGTCTGGTCTTGAAGGATTGTATCTGTTTGGAGACCTTAGGAACGGGATTCTGTATACATACAGTATGCTCCTTTTGGTGTCGTTACCGAAACTACCGACAGGATGGTCCATTCGAGTTCTTACTGGCTGGTGGTGGATGTATTGTATTCTTGTGGTCACCGCTTACCGAGCCAGTATGACTGCCATTCTAGCAAATCCTGCCCCACGGTAAGTTTATGTTTTAGAAACAATACTACTTTTAAGTCAGGGTGTGCGGAGCATCAAAATGTTGAAGTTGAAGGTAAAAACTCCTTTAATTGACTTTCACACTGTAAAGATACTGTTTTGAAACCCCTCTCTTATTTAAAAAGTCACGGATGATCGTGTATTTTTCTTTAAAGAACTGTATGTAAATTTTCCTTTTAATACTTCAGCCATGGATGATCAGGCGTTTTCAGAAGTAATTTCAATATAATATGTTTTAAAACTTTATTTCTTTAAAAAAAATCCCTCATTCTATTTGAAAATCAGGTGATTTGGCTGCCTTTACCCAATAGGGACAAATCAGGCTGCCAGGAGTTCTCCTATTAGTTAGTTTTAACACTGAAGACAAGGGGTCCAAGAAGCAAGGGGTAGGTCATATATAAGCAGCTTGTGTGTATAGTAATATTGAGAAACATAGTAGTAATATCACAGAAAAATAGTAATCTCAAGAGAAAATCTCAGTCTGTAACAGCACTAGCTCTGGCTCTCTGCGGCAGTTTGTTAAACAAATAACAACTGTATCATTTTAATGTCAATTTTATAATAGTGAAAGTGTAATCGACTATCGTGTACAACATTAATTTTCTACTTATTTCAACAAATAACGAATAAATAATCCTACAGTAAGAAATACATACAATCAGAGCATCCTAGCCGTGAGATAACAAGTGCATAGTAAGGCATGCACGCGTCGTCATCATCATCATAAAACTGTATCGATATAATGGGCCACGTGGCATACAGTCAAATCCGCTCAGCTCATCAAACGTATAAATATAACACTCACCATCGCATCTTCAAATCATCTAATTATATTACTAAGAGATCTCACTAATTAATACTACATATTTCAACATATGATCATTTTAAGAACAACAATAAACATTATTTTTACAATGACTACTGATTAAATGACATATATACTGTAAACATGGATAGATTAAGATATTGTCATGCATTGGCAGGGTCTGCCTCCAACATAAGCCTCTCAATTTACTTCTCTCGCCCCACCACCTTTCTTCCTCCACTCGACCCTGGGTCTGTCTCTTGGCCTCCTGCCCGCCATCTCCATTTTGAGCATCCTCCTTGGATCCTCTTCACATGTCCATACCACCTCAATCTCACCTTCTTTATCCTCTCCTGCAGGGTTTCCTTCTCTCACCCTGTCCATACTCAGATATGTCGGCATAAATTAATACAATGTGCTTTGTTTTCTGTAACTTTTATACTTAAATGCAATCATTGGATAGCTTAGACGTTAAAAGTAGTGGTATGTTACATCAATCCGACACCTTAGCTCAGTTGGTAGTGGGTCTGTCTATTAAGCTAAGGGTCTCGAGTTTGATTCCCGGCATGGGCGAAAAACTATCATTGGTAAGATGTGGGTTTACCCTTTCACAGTGATGAATTAACGGCCGGGGACTGGATGTTGTGTCTGTCCTAGTCTAAGTTAGATTATAAGGCATATGAGGCTAGACAGGCCTAGCAAGCCGTAGTAGTAAATATACAGCTTGAATAAAAAATTGATCCAGGCCACAGGCTGGGAACAGCAATGGATGTATATATAATGTTATGTTACAGCACAAAAACCTTATCTTAGGCTTCGCTTTGCATGTTTCAAGCTTAGCTTTGTATTTAAAAAATGACTTCTCATACCCCTACTTTGAATTACTGTATATTAACATGTTATGTGTCAGTACACAATTTTTATAATTGTGTTCTAAGTACCTGTAAATACAAACAAAACAAAAACTTGTACTGATCATTAATTAGTGTGTATCACAAACTGATAGGTGATGATTGTCCAGAGGATCAGTCCTGATAGCCAAATAAAATAAAATAAAGTGAAAATGATGACCTGGACACGGAAATCGAACCTGGGAGCTTTGGCTTTGTGTATCAATGCTCTACCATTGAGCCATCTAGGTTTGTCTTGTATCCAGGGCCATCCCTCACTAGTTTTTCATATTTTTTTTAGCACTCCATCTTACTAACTGTTACGGTTATACGCTCATATGTACTAATACACAGTTATGTTAGAGATTAGGAAGGTTGGGTGAAGTGAGAAAACGTGTACGCGCATTTGCATGGAGGTTGAGTGGAAAAACATAGGGAAAACCACCCTCAGTACATCAAACCGGGATCAAACCTCATTTCCCTCTCTTCAGCAGTCTACTTCTATTGAGAGAATAGTGCCTTAGACCATGCGGCCACCAAGCAGGTCCTTCACTGGGTGTTTTGAGTCTATATGTGGCATCATGGCAGCATATTGTCAGTTCTGAGTTGCCTTGGACTGTGATTGTAAATAGCTCCGAGCGGCCGATACTTTCATCAGTTACCAATACACCAACAACTAGTGAAAGATGGCCCTGAATACAAAACGAACCAGGATGGTCTGCGGTAGAGTATTGGTGCCAAAGCCAAAGGTCCTGGCTTCAACTCCCACATTCAAGTTGTCATTTTTCACTTAATTTAAAATGAAATTGTAATGATAAGGTCAATGGTGACCCATTTTTAGAAAAAATGACAGTGCAGGACTAATTTAAATCTATTTTGTTACCCTTGTGTTTCAGAGTGACTATCGACACACTAGATCAACTCGCCACCAACCCCATCTCATGCGGAGGGTGGGGGAGCAAAATAAGGATTTTTTCCTTACATCTCTTGACACTGCAGGCCGAAAGATCGGAGAAAAGTTTGAAGTGATTCACGATACCAATTCTGCACTGGATAGAGTGATCAAAAGGAACGTTTGCCTTCTATGATAACATTTACTTTCTGCGCTATGCAAGTGTCAAGAAGCAATCACAAACCGAGCAAAATAAAAGTTCAGAGGATAAGGTTTCGAATATACCGACCAGAGTAATAGTGTTGATAGAAATCTGCATATAATGCGCGATTGTGCAATCAATATGCCTATTTCTATCGGGTTGCGAAAAAACTCTCCATTGAAACTTCAAATGGATAAATTCATTCTTCGGATGATTCGAAGCCGGTCTTATCAAAAAATGGCTAAACGATGTTATGTTGGTGACATTTTCAGCTGAAATTCCAGATCAAGGAGAGTCGACAAAAGCTTTGATGGATTTGCGGAAATTATACGGTGCCTTCGTGGCGTTGGGTCTGGGGTATTTTTTGAGTATAAGTATGCTTATCGTCGAGCAAATTTATTGGAAATATGTTGTCACGAAAAGTCCTTATTTTGATAAATATAATCGAAAAATGTTTTATGCAAATAAAATTTGAAGCCTATGAATTGTAAATTTAAGTTTAAGTATTATTACAATAATTTTTTTTTTATCATAAACGCTATATAAAAGAAATTCTTATGAAAGGAAAGATCTGACAGGTATAAAAGTAACCAGACCTACTTTCACCTAATCATATGTCAAGTCATGTGATCTGCAGCTGTCACTTTTGTCCACTAAAAATATGTTTGTATTTTCTATAAGATGCTCCAAATTTTATTTCATAAGTAAAATCAAGGTAATAGGCCTACTTATACTAGTCATATTAAGGCCATGCCTGGAAATTAATTTTGGCAAGAGGTTATACGTATGGTGGCGCCGTTGGAAATAATTTTCTTTAAAATCAAATCCTTCTTAAAGCAATTTACAAAGGCTTTATTTTAAATATACAATTGGGGTTTTAGCTGCTATACAGGGCCACCCTTAGGGGTGTGCGCAGGGCCCCACGCTTGCTTAGTTGACAGAAGGAAAGAAACAAGTTGGGGTGAGAAATGTTTGCCTGTATAGACAATATAACAAATATTGCCAGAGTGTAAACAACAAATAAAAACATATCATTTGGTTTAATTTATTAAATGCGTGGAGCGAGTCCTCTCTTTTAACTCATCCGATTTGCATTTGTCTGCCTGTCTGTGGTGTGTTGTATTTTTACTGTACAATGGCTGAAAAATTGATATAAAGGTGGAAGGCGAGGCAGGTAACTGGGGGCCCGCAGTCGAAGTTTGACCAGGGCCCCACGGCTTGCTAAGGGCATCCCTGCTGCTATGAATTTTATATTTTTCCAATAAACTTCTAGCTTAATCATTAAGTATTATTATTAGCACCGCGTCTTACTACCCGTTAGGGTTGTATGCCACTTACACTAATGTGTAATGGTAGAGTGATTGTGAGATGAAATGGAAGATCTACAGTTTAACGTGGGATCCAAACCACTGTGAGGCCTGGCACACATCACAAGTTGTGATTAATACACGTCTTGTTAGAGGTGAAGGAAGGGTTTGGCAATCAGATAAATCTGTGTCAGGACCAAGGATTGAACACCGGTCCCTCAGCAATAAGTCTGACACCTTACCCCTAGACCACCAGGTCACCAGTTAATCATTAATCATTAAGGAATACCTTTATTAACAATACTGTACTTTTAGGAGGTTGTTGTACATCCCCTTCCACCTGCTTGGATAGTAAACAGTCTCTGGGAATAGGGATGGAAAGTGAACAATATTATTCTTGAAAATGACAGGAAACAGCGGTTTAGTCAAGGTAGTTTTTTTCCCAGCAGTTAGTTCTCTACTCTCTTCATTTAATGGGAATAATGTTGTTAAGTACCTACTTCACATACTTTTTATAGCTTAACTGAAAATGGGTCAAGTGCAGAGTCAAATTGTGCTCCATCATTATGACTTTCAATGTTCACAGGTTATGTAACTTTAAAATGACTGATTCAAAATTTCAACTCATTGTTCTTTTTTTAATGTTAAACACTTTAAGCAAGCATTTAATATAGACCTTTTTAATTTAGAAACGTGAAGGTAGGTACAACCTAAATTCCAAATTAAGAATTTTGTTCTATTGACTTTTGTGATTATATAATTATGGTGTATGAACTTTGAATATAATAACCTTGTTATCAGAGAGATGTTATGTGATGCAAAGTTTATTATTAGTAAATTATATAATAAACACTCACACAAGATAAGATCAATATATCAGTAAGTTGTTTGGATTTATATGTATGTTTTGAATGTGTTAGCCATAGACAATTTTGTGGTACAATAAAACCAAATGGCTAAGGTGACAGTCTAATTAGGTTATGTAAGCCTATATATCAATAAAAAGGGTTTCTTTAAACTGTAAGGGGTTCCAAAAAAAAGTATACAACCATCATAATAAATATTAATTGTTCACAAATTTATTATATAAAAAATTACACAAATTGTCTGTGGATGATAAGTAGGCCTGCAAAGATTTTAACCCAAATTTAAATTGATGAGTAGACACATTTTAATATAGATCTATGTATTTTATTGCATTTGTTCACAAATGCAGCACAGTCAAAAAAATAAGTTTTTGCTGTAAGAAAACTAATTTTAACCGATGGCACTAATTAGGCCTACTGTACAAGACAAAGTTAATATAATATATAATATAAAATCAAATCACTTGTTATTGGCTTATTGTAAACATATTTCCTTCAAAGTTAAGGCTGAAATTGACATTTTCAAAGTTTTTTAATTAATCTTGATATTGATTTCATGTAGGCCTAGGCCACAGACAAGGAAAGAACAGATCCACAGCCGCTAGGTTAAATGTATTGTGCTACTTTTCAAGCTTTACTACTCCTTCAATGTTGGGATCGCTAGGTGCGATCCCCAGTGAATACAGTGCAATCAAGTGAGCATTTTTTAAACAACTCACTTTAAACTCGAATGTACTAAAAAGGCAAGATACAAAATATGAGCTCCTCGAGGGTCACCGAGCAAGCTTCAGTAGCGCCCTCCCCCATTTATAAACCCCCCCTCGACCCAAAGTAACATAATCCTACTACACAAATAAGTTTACTCTGACTGCACATCACAAAGAAAACTTGAAACACAATAAATCTTTTTTTTAAAACTAAGGGACTGGCTGTAAACTGCAATTATTTGTTAAGGAGCAATGAGAAGAATCGCAAACGTTTATAAATACCAATTTATTTAAGAAGTGATTAGATATTTTTTTAAATTGTTTTCACCAAAATGAGGGTGAAAGTTCTGACCAGTTAAATAGTTTAACTTTTAATTATAAAATGTTTTTAAATGTGTGATATCTTATATAGAACTGTATAAAACAATCCCACAAATTGTGACGCTACCAAAACATGACTATTTGATAGATGATGGCTAGATAATATACCGCGTGGCCACTAATACAGGTCTATAATATCTCTTTGATGCTATGTATTTAAAATCATTAATGTATACTTGAAATAATTCAAAAACTGGTATTTCCCCCTTGTAAATTAAAATTCTCACACTCAAGTAACTAAAGTTAAAGCAAAAATATAGATGGTTTTAAATAGTTATAAGGGTTTCTGTTATTTAAAATACTAGTAAACACTAAAGTTAAACTATTGTATTTTGTGTGAGTACATGAATGCAGGCCGGATAGTAAACTAAAGATATTGCAGACAAACGGGCCTGTCATTATGTCTCGCGGGCTGTTTGTTTGTGAATCCTGCCTTATCATTCACGTTGAAGGGGGTTCTGTCTGTTAATAAAAGTTAAATCAGTTCAAAATTTTAATTAATCATATAGGGCCCATACGTATAAAAAAATTATTTACAGTTTATTGATGCAATTATTCGATATATTATATACCCTTCACTCTATTTATCTTAAAATTTAGCAAGCTTTCTTTTATGAATTACTAGCAATCCTGCACGTGTTGCCGTGACCCACTGTGGTATAAGAATTATATAAGCAAGCAAACCCCTCCCCTTCCCCATGATGCTTGTATCTCTGAAACGATAATTCTAAAACAGATAATAAATATTTTCTTCAAAAATTTGTTTAAAATAGCTTAATTAAAAAGCTCATTTAAAATTTAAAAATCCTGCTTTGAGGTCCATTCGGACCCCTTCCGTCCACCTATGTTAAAAATTTCAGATTTCTGTGTGCCGTAGATTTGGCTGGGCATCGCACACAAACAAACACACACAGACAAACACTTTCCTTTATTATATATAACTTTTGATGTAACATTATGTGCTTATAAAATATGGCTATAAACTAGTTTAGTCCATTAAAGTTTTGATGTCACCTTTCAGTGTAAACCATTGTAGGTTACATACATATTATTTTGATACGTGAGATACAAAATAAATAAGGTATTCAAATGCTTTCTTATTTACTATTTAACATATTTTGTTATTAAATGAATGATTTTTAAATAGGAACTAACGAGTATGAAACTATAACAGAACATTTTAACTTATTTTATCATCACAAATTAAGATTAGATACTTATTGGTTTTACCGTTCGATCTTTAAATATGTTTCTAGTTATCTTGCATGAAAATAGAACAGAAATTTCACTGTAAGCTCTGCATGAATACATTAACAAAGTGTGATGCCAACATGGAGTTATGACATGATTATCTAATTTTTCATAGAGCATATTTCAATAAAGGGCATGATGACTTAAGGAATCTCAAATCCCCTACAGATATGTTCACACACATATCCTAGAAATATTTATTGAGCAATTTCTTTATGTGCAACACAAAGAAGGTATTGTACATATAATGTTAGGAAAGGCATTGAAGAAAATAAGGATAATATACCCTCATTGGCTTAAACAATGCAAAAATCACAAGCTATTTGGCACAAAGCCACCTCCTTAAAGTTAGACTCACAATCACTTGCTGCGGATTGCAAAGGAGAATATTTAATATTTAGGGAAACCGACATAGAAAATACGGAACGTATTACACCAATAATCTCATCTTGTTGAGTGAACTTTGGAGAGTTGAGTATGTGTGACTTTAAGCTGATTTTGATCCCAATTAAATGTAATAAATTAACTGTGTTTTGACATATTTCTATGAATCTAGACTCTTGTCTGAAAAGTAATATTTGTAGCTTGTTCCATTTTGAAACGTTGAAATAATGTAAGGATTTATAAGTAGTTTTAATGTTGAATGATTGTGATTGTTTTACAAACAAAACCAGCTGTTTGGCTTAAGCTTTAGGCTAACAACTTTGGCTTTTAAATAGTAGGCTTAGATAGGAGGTATGTTTCAATAAAACACATTAATTGTTAAAGTGTGTAAAAGCTCAAATATATACTGGCATCTAACTAAACACTCTTCATATGACTGTATAACTATAGTTGATATGTTAAAAATAAATACAAAATTCAAGTAATGGGACAATATGACTGTAAAAACTCAAAAACCTACATAAGTGGCCAATGTAATATTCACTACTTTTTGTTTCTTAAATTTTGATTATTTTACTCCATAGTGTAATTGAGCCTTTAGTTCAAAGTAGTTTTAAAATGTATAGGAATGTGTTGCAACATTGAAGCATATAAGACGACTTGTGCTCATCTTTACGTAAATATACAATTTTTACTTTCTCTCAACACCTTGAAGAGAAAAGTACTTTGCTCGTAAAAAAAAAGTCCAAATTTGATAACTATCAACCCGCCTGAAACCAAAAAGGTGTTTTTTGCGATGCCGTCTGCCTGTTTGTCTGTATCTAGACCTAGAGCTGACACTATTTTACTGATCAGGCTAAAACTTAGTATATATATATATTATGGTTTTTATAAGGTTCCCCAAGGAGTTTTTGGAGTTAGATATCTTACCCTAAAATTGAGGGTAGTTTACTAAAGGTAAAAAAAGAGGAAAACAAGCTATTTTGAAATCCACTGTAACATTTTTATAAAATTCCGTATCTGGGCATTATCATAATAAACTAAATTGGCTGTTCTAATAATCCCATGAACATAATTTAAGGGTAATTTATCATAGTAGATATTGCCAATTTTAATCATATCTTTGCAAGTATTTGAAACAAGAAATAACTCATTATTGTAAGGTTGTAACAAAATTAAAATTTAAAAAAAACTCTTTACTTGAAATATATTTTTTATAAAACCAATAGGGGGCTGTCCATAAATCACGTAAGGATTTTTGTCATTATTTTGACCCCCCTTTCCCCCAAATCTTCCTACTTAAGAGATTGTAAGATTTTCGTTCCCCCCTCTCCCCTTATTGATCTTACATAATTTTCTTACGATTTGGTAAATTACATTATTTTAGACAAAAGGATTGGCAATGTGAAATTATAGAATACTTATCGCAGTAAAATTAGGTGTAACACATTATAAATAAATGATATTTTATAGTTATGTATAGCTGTGTACGTTTATAGGCTAAGCTTCAGTGCCATCTGACATTTGCTAGGTGCAACCTTTTTGACCAAGCATCTGTATAAGTGTTTTTTTAGATTTTGTCTCGCCATAAACATTGATAAAATCCTTAGTTAAGATGGATTCTGCCCACCCTTACAAAAACGTAAGAAATTACTGATCACCCCCACCCCAAAAAATCCTTACGAAATTCTTGAATGGTCCCTAGCTTCCGAGCTATTGGCAAATATATTTTTTTAAATGAGGTCTCGGAAAACGGGAGTTTATTATTATGCTTTTTGATGAAAATATGTAAAATCTGTAAAATATGAATAATGAAGAACAATACATTTATTTCATTTATGCCTCTTGGTGGAATGTGATGCTCTTTTTTTCCATCATGTTTCTGCAAAAATGTATATTATATGGTTTCACAAATCTTACGAGTTTTAAGCAAATGTTTCCATTTCTAGACAAAGGAGAGGGAAAGTCTGTGTGGTGCACCATACCATTTATTTATTGAGGTAGGCCTGGTTATTATAATATGGACACAAGTTAATATTTATACAACTTATAAACTTGTTCGTAGTTTCGTCTTTATTAAAACATTATTTCTTACTTAGTGGATACCAAAACTGATATCATAGAAGAATCAACTATTTAAAACATTTATCCACAGTTAATTTCAACTGCAATTTAAAAATAATATGTCTAAATATTAGAAGTATAAAGCACAAATATGAGGATTTATTATTTTTTCTCTCTTATATTAAACTAAATATTGATTTAATAATATTAACACGAGTGTGGATATACAGGGATGAGACATTATTGCTTAAAACTCCAAACTACAAGGTCAATTTTGCCTGTATAGACAATAAATGATGTGGTGGAATTTGTGGTTTTGTTAGAAGAGCTTAATGGTTTCAAACATGGACATTAGAATTTTTTTTAGTAAAGGTTCATTTTTAGACCTAGACCAGAGATAGGACCGAATTTTGTGAAATTCATCAACCTGTAAGAGATGAAAAAGGGGGTTCAAAAGTTTTCAAAATTCACTGACCGTGCATTTTTTGAACTAGTGGACATAGAGCCTTGAAATTTAAAATGAATGTTTCTTTATATAATTGGGTGAGACATTTTTAGGCTTTTTCAAATTTAATCGTGTAGAGGGGAAAAGGGGGGCAGTAAAGTCTATGTCCTCCAATTAAGATGAAATTTGATAAATGGAGATTTATCGGGTCGCAGAATTCTAATATGAAATAAATTTATGTACGGCATCCACACTATGGGTCTCGAGGTGTGTTGGTAAAAAGTGTGTTCAAGACTACCAAAACTAATATAAATAAATACTTTACAGGGTGATAGAAGATTGCAATTTTGCACACAACCAATGGGACCACTCCAAATAATTATAAAAGTATGAACATTTTTGTTTAATAAATGGGACTTTGGGAGTTCGTTAGTATAGCAAAAATGTTGGAATAACAATTTGATTTTGATATTTCTAATAAGCAAGGAAAAACTCCTTTAGACCTGGCTCGTGAAAAAGAGGATGATGAATTAGCTGGTTTATTTTAAGAAAATGGAGCAAAAGTTAAGCTTGAATTTGAAAAGGATCAATTTAGTTCACTTTTACAGAATAATTTTGTTGAAGATTGGTTAAGGGGATACAAACAGAATTGTAAGGGGATATAAACAGATTGGAAGGGGATATACACAGAATAAAAACCTTTTATGTGTGCTAGCAAACTTAAATTTGACAGTCGTTTAGGAGGACAACTCCAAATAACCAAATAAGTCTTAAAAATGGAAATTTCTAAATGATAGTTAGAAAAATGCGCTTAAATATTTACAAAACTAATAGAAACAACTAATTCCCACTTTGGTAGAAGTGTATCAGTAAAGTAAAGGGACATGTCAAATTACTATAAGTCTGTACATTTTTAGTTTTAAATGGGACCACAGAAAATTGGGGGGAAGGAGTTATAAAAATAAAAACTGCTTTTAGCTGTGATAGAATATTTAAATTTGGTAAGTGGGTAGAATGACCTTTCAAAATAACCAAATAAATGTTAATATTTGAAATGTATAAGTGGGAGTTGAAGGAATGATAGGGGAAGGGGGCAGACTCAAGATTTACAAAAACTAATATATTCAACTACTTCTCTGTGTGGTAGAAAACTTAAATTCATAGGTATAGGGCCACTCTAAATAGAGAAAAAAAAATGTGAAAATTTTAAATTTAAACTATGGGAAATGGGGGAGGGGGAAGCTACAGCTAGAAATAACTTTTGAGATGAGGTTAAAAAATTAAAATTTGAAAGACAGGTAGAAATAAAACTCCAGATATCCAAATGAATGTTATAATTTAAAATTTCTCAAAGTGGGTTTGAAAAGTGGGTTGAGTGTTAAAACTTAGAAAACTATTAGAAACAACCTCTTCTCAGTTTGGTATAAAACTAAAATTCTGCATATAGGCAAAGATACCACTCCAAATAACTATAATAAAAGTCTGAAAATTTTAAAGTTTATAATGGGAATCCAGGAAATAAAGGGGAGTTTATAAAAACATTTAAGTATGGTATAAAATCTAAATTTTGCATGCTGGCAGAGGTATGGCTTCAGATAACCAAATAAGTCTTAAATTTGAGATTTTGAAGTGGGAGCTATAAAAATAAGAGGGGAGACTAAAATTTTCAAAACCAGTGGATAAACTACTTTTATGTGTGGTATAAAACTGGAATTCGTCAAACAGAGATAGGGACCACCCAAATTAACTGTAAAGTCTGAACATTTTAAATTTCAAAATGAGACTACATGAAATAGGGAAGGAGGGGGTGGGGGAGGGGATAGGGGTGTACAAGTAGGAGGTAGAAAATTTAAATTTGTCAGAGGGATAATTCAAATAACCACAAACACATTTTAAATATTAGCTATTTCTAAGAAGGCTGGTGATATAGGGGGTCTCAAATTTTTAAAACTAAAAGACTAAACTCCTTCTCAAAGTGTTAGATTATTGACATATGTCAGGCGGGTTTAAAGACCAATTCAAACAGTATCAAGGCCTGAATTATTGAATTTCAAAATGAAGGCTCGGAAAATAGGGAGGGATGATCGCCTTAAAATGTTTACAAAGCTATATAAATGCAATTTTTGTAGATATAAAAGCTTGAAATGTCGCCATGTAATATAATAATAAAACAGGTTTGAGTTGCTAGACAGAGATACAGTGTTCATGTTAATTCATTTAAAAAGTTTATCATCTAATACCCTATGCTCATGACAGATATTCAACAACTGTTGATATCACCAAGTGAAGGAAATTAAACTATATATTTCTACTGGAGAAATATTTATTTATTTTGGCCAAAAAAATATTTTGATAAAAAAATGAACAAATGGAATTTCAAATTTGAAGTCCAGGAAACGGTAGCACTAAAATGTATGCAACCAATCTAGAACATTCTTTCTTTAGGATGTGGTTAGGTTGGCATTTGGTAGCCTCATAAAATATCATATAAGATAACCAAATAAGTCTTAAATTTCAAATTGAAATTGTGGAAGCTAGGAGGGTGAGGGGGACAGAGGGGTTTGGAAATGAGAGTAAATTGCCATCTTTCCAAGAAATATACTTTTATGCATGAAAGAAAATTTAAATTGTCCAATTTGATAAAAGGACCATCTGTATGAGAATGATTATTTTAAGGTATATTCTGGCAAGATGTTAACCTTCGCTTGTACATTTCCTTGGAAGTCAAGAGTGTTGGGTTACCTTCCTGCTAAGAGTAGCAAATAGCTCATATAGCTTGCATCCTTTTGAGGAGCGAGCACGATGCGACCGATGGACCTTCCTGGCTGGTGAAATATTGAGATCAGCAAGTTTGTGTGTGAGAATAAGACAGGAACTGTTGAATGTTGGACGCCATGCTGAGTGCTTGTGGGTCGATAGCGTGTACGATTGCGTAATGACGATATAAATTGTGATCTGGGGATTCACCCCGCCGGAGGGTCGATCGTGGGTCTACAGGAAGGTTGCGAGACCGTTATCATGCCTGCTTCCTCGTCATGGGAGATCCAACGGTTAACCATGTTAACCATATAGTTTAGTATTTGAATAGCTTAATAAATACATCTTATTGGACTAGCTTGCGAGTCTCACTCCCACGAACCATCCATTCCAACCCTACCGCTTGAGGTCCATCCTAACCATGTAAGTCCCTACGATGCCACGGTAGTGCTGTAGTAGGGTTGGCTACCGGGTACCCAGACAAAATTAGTAACCTTACAAAGTCGTGTCAGAAGTAGACATGTGGAAGTTACAGAGTTTTGTCAGAATTTGGATAGGGACGATAAAAATCCACATAACCATAAATTTAGAAAGTTTGGAATTCGAAAATTTACTGCTGGGAAATGGGAGGGGCCTCTAAAATTTCCTAATATAAAAAACTCGATATGTTCCAAATGTGTGTACACTTTATACTAATTAAACCTCCCTCATCTCTAACACAATAGTGTAATTAGTAGTACATAAGCGTATAACTCGAACAAATATTAAGGCATGGTGCTAACAAAAATAACAAAATAGAAAATGCCATCGATGTTGACAGCAAAAAATAAATCTACTTTCTAAAAGGATCTTTTTATACAAACTGGACTGTATTAATATATTTGTAACACTAAATTTGTAAAGGCAGAGGAAGAAAGTTTAAAGTACTAAAAGTAAATTAACACACAAACTAAAGCCTATCTTGAAGTGGATACATTAGATTTACAAATACATAGCTATTATCGCATATCTAGGAGCGACATAACAATTAAAATAAACCAAGTAAGGTGACATAACTTGGTGACCATGATTCTCTTTGGATAATAATGGTGCTTCATATTTAATATGTTTCTCTTAAAGAGTCTATTATTTAATTTATGCTCGTTGGTGAAATGTGATGCTCTTTTTCCAAACATGTTTCTATGATCGTGCTTAGGTAAAGTTTGCGTTGTCAATGGAGTGCGACGGCCGCCCTGTGATTGCGTTTGTTTGTGCACTCAGATTGTAGATTAGGTAATATTTTATTTCTAAGATTTTTTATTTGTTAATTGCCAAAACTGGTTTGTGATTGCCATGGTTAGCTTAGGATTGTAACGGATGTTCACCAATAAAGTTTCAAACCTATCCAAACTACATTATCAGGACCTTTTTTCTTTACTTTAGTAGATAATTTTTATAACAAACACTTAATAATTATAGCTGTGATTAAAACAATATTTGGGTATAGTTAAGAGTATTTTTTTCGTATACTTTGTATTGTCAACAATTTTACTCACTTTGCTAAACTCTATTTTATTGTGATATAAATATTTAGTTTTAAGAAAATCTGCAATTATTAATTGTATGAAAATATTGTTCTATTATAGTAAAATAATATTATACTGAAAGAGTTTTCAGTGTGATTTTTTTTTAATATATACTTATTTCAATAACCCTTTACTAAAATTAAGAGATATTTAATTTTCTATACAGACACTAGAAGGTGTTGGACAAGTGTAATTGGACAGAACATTATGAGCTTTTTGTTGTGTAATCCTAAAGCGCGTTTAGGGAGATAAGCTTCATTTTCAGACTTGATTTTATTATAAAATGATTTAAAACGATTGTTAACTCACATTGCACATTAGTATAAATAATAATACTAATACTTAGTACAGCGTCTTACTACCCTTTTGAATTATACGCTTAATTACTAATTACTATAATGGGGTAGGATTTGAGACGGTTGGATATAGAAGACGTGAATCCGCATTTGCGTGGAGGAGAGTGAAAATCATTTAGGGAACCCAGTTCAACCAAGAGATTCGAACCTCTGTCTCCGTCCTCGCAGTCTAGCTCAACACTAAACTAGCTCGTTAGCCAACTATGCCACGAGGCGGTTATTAATATAAAATAATGTTGAATATAATCATTCCCGTGTTTAAAATAAGGGGTATTGCAGATACCAAATATATACTTAGGAAACCTTTACATTGCATTTTCCATGTATTTAACTCTTTTTTTAGTTCATAAATTAGCAAATCACCTGTATATTTTGTTTGTATTAATTTGACAACAAAATGTAAAAATAAATGCAACCTTTACAACATAAGTATTTAATTTTAATTACTGATATATTTTGTGCTTACTTATTCTTACTTCCCATTACAGCTATCCGTGTATTTACTCCAATGAATAAGGATTGAGGAAGGTAAAATGTTTGGGAAATGTGGCAGTATTTGCGTTGAAGGAGAAAAAAATACTCTCATTACACTCGATTGGGATTCGAACATCGATATCCCAGTTATATGCAGTCCAGTCTAACGAAGAAGTGAATCCTAAAGAGTTGTGACGGCAGAAGCTGGTCACAAAATATTTAATAATTCATTTACAAGTACATTCCCAAGACCGCGTGTCTCTGTAGAAGCACTGGCATTGTATATTTGGGTCCAACACTCTCAATTGCTTGAAAAGTTTTGATCAATGAAAGGGGGGGGGGGGAGGCGGGGTAAAGGGTTACTGCTAACTGAACTGAACTATTGTACTCTGATAGACAGACAGCTACAATTATCTCTCACTCTCTCAGCTTGTGTTTCTCATGAGGAACATTTTGAAAGTGAGTTGTTTTAAAGAATTCTCACTTGCAAGCGCTATTATAACTGGATATTTTAAGTTCTGCCTGACTCGAGGGATGTAACCAATCTCCCGTAAGGCTGTGTATCTGTTATTTCCTTGTCTGTGGCTTAGGGCTATGTCTAAATATTATATATTTTAACCAGAGAATACTATCATAATTGTATACTGCTTTTTTTTACAATCAATACGTAAATCTGACATAGCAACAGATAAAAGCTTTCATAATCTTCTTACATGATTCGAATTTAATTTTTTTATTTGTTTTATTTATTTATTCTTTTTTAAATTTATAATTACATCAAAATCAACATACATAAACACAAAATTAAATAGGCCTAAATCAAACTACAAAACAAAAAGTATCAAGGTGTTCAAAAACCTGAGTGGATTTAAACATTGACATATTTATTCCAAATAGCATAGCAAAATATCCAAGATGCAACCATCCATCATGAAGGCTAATTGTTGACTGACTTTTGGAGGTATAGCTAGGAGGGGAGGCTCATTGCTGATGAGGGGATTTGGGATGAATTGTTCAAGCACTACATTTATATTTTTACATACGATAGCATTTTAGGGTTAACATAGTTACTTTCATTAGCTCACACTATACAACCAATGGAAGAACTACCACTTAGTGGCCTGATTATACCTTAATGAGCTTTCATTTTGATCTATTGTTCTGCGACACACATGTTGTGGTTTCGGTTCTATGTAAATACCATTAATTTTCCTTACCCTTTGATTCTCTAGTTTTTCATTTTTATAATTTGCACCACCGTGTCTTATTAACCTATCGGGAAATCTGCGAATCTACACGAATGAGCTAGGTTTGAATAAAGTATTATTTAGAGGAAATGTACAAACTTTTATGTGGAGGGAGGGTGAGAAATGTAAGAAAAAACACCCTCAGTTTACTCGACAGCGACTCAACCCCCGATTTTCCCGCCATTGGTAGCCCAGTTTGTTGCGAGAGTAAGGCCATAGACCCGGGGAGGGAAATACTTTCTCCAATCGCCACAAGTGGCGAATTTAAGTTTTCCAGCTCTCATAGTAAAATAAAGTTTTTCCTGACGGTGTGTGCTGTTTGTAAACTGCTATTTCCTGCATATATTAGAAGCATTCCAATTTCTGAATCAGTCATTGACATTACAATACTTCCTCCACACCCTATCCCAAAATTTTGTTCCAACTCTTCTGTCACTTTGAGTCTAGACTAGAGTTGGACATGAATCACATTTTAACTGCGGACGGAACTGGGTCAAAATAGCGAGAAAGGGAGATTATAAAAATGACACTCTAGAAGTAATTCTAGATTTAAAATATATTTGGATCATTGTTCAGACGTCTGTTTGCTCAAAAGTCATTGACCATGCAACGATACTCCATCCTTCCTACATACAAACTTTTTCAAACATGTGTGTGTTTTGTTTTAAATGTTCGATTGAGCAACCTAATGTCTCCATTTTTACATAATGTGGCATATTTAATTTCTCCTTTGCCACACTTCTGGCTACATTGGCAAATATGTTTCCCACCTTTGTTTTAGATCACTCGACCACTGAAGCAGGTCTCTTAGTTGTTAATAACCCCTGTTGAATGTAGGACTGAAAGGTTGACAACAGTTATATGGATACACTTTATGTGCCTTATTTATTTCAGAATAAAAAGGTACTTAACATCGTCCAAAATGACCAATGAATTACTGCCAGATTTCCCTCCTGGTCCATTGGATGTTTACCGAAAACAGGCAACTTTCGATTGGAGGAAGATGAGAATCTTTGTTGAGACTGAAGACATTCTTAAATTCAAGGTACCATACATTAAACAATTTTACAAGCACGTAAATGCTTTTTTTAATCAACATAATTTCTTAAAAAAAACCCAAGTATTTTATATGCGGCTCATTAGAGTTTATCTGACTCATTAGAGTCTACCTGTAAATAGTAAAGTAACAAAATTGTAGGTGAGTGACCAAAAATAGGTAGTTAAATAACTGTAGCATTATGTGGGATTGTTGTTAACTAATAAGGGTACAGAAGAAAAATGAAGAAATTCCTAATTTATCTCAAATTGAGTTTGTGCTGTCATCTGTTAGATAATCATGAGACCTTTCTAATTACACTTTAGATTATGATTAAAAGAGATATCCATCATGTTTAAATTATTTTTTTAAATTTATATATATATTCTGTCCAATTTCAAAATATTATTTCAAAATAAAATTCGTATTGAAACGTGCTTAGTTATGCAAATACTATTCCATATTATCCAAGTCTTGCTGGCTAGTGTCGATATTATCCTGTTAATGTCGTAAATGAGATAAACTACTTTCTATTACTGACTTATCCACTGCACCTGGCTAATGCTGATATCTCCCGGCTAATCTCGACATTATCTAGATTTCACACATTACCCTTAACATATATATATCTTCAATGAATTATTTGTTACACAATGTAGGATATAATATCTAAAGGGAGTACTATTTGTTAATATCAAAATACAGGTCCACATTTGGAAGACCCTGGAGGATGACCCTATATTTCAGCATCAAGTTTCCACCCCAAGTCTTGACGAAACGCGGCACATTGCTGTGAAGAGAATGATCCAACTCAAAAAGTATAACTTCTTGAAAATTGAAGATGTCATGGAGAATATACGCAAGGTATTTAGTGTGTAGATCTAAAGAAAAAAAAAAGCCATAAAAATTGTCTTCTAAATATGTATTATTTAGAGCCTAAACCTTCATCACAACAAACAATATATAGCTTAGAAATAAAATTTTGAGGTGAGATATATTTGTTTTTATTCACAGCACACCTTATGGTGGGAATGTAAGGAACGCGAGAAAAGGTCAAGTGTTTTTGGAGTTTTTGTATCAAAACATGTTTATTGTCATAATAAATCAAATATTGCTCCAGTAGAAACATAGTATAATTTTCTTCACGTGGAATATCAACAGTTTTTTAATATGTCATGAGCATATCGGCAATATATGTCAAACTTTTTAAATGAAGGAAAAAGTTTGTTATTAAATTCCAAGATACTCTTGACAGATATTCCACAAATGTTGATATCACCATGTGAAGGAAATACTAGGTTTGTGCTGGAGCAATATTTGATTTATTTTGACCAAAAAAATATGTTGCTATAAAAACTGCAAAAATACTTACCCTTACTTGTGTCCCCTACACTCCCATCTAATCGAGAAATAATGTATGAACTCAATTAATCCTGAACCAAAAAAAACTTATCAAAGTAGGGGGCCTACTAGTTTTTACAGTCATCATTTGATGATGTCGGTGTAGTTGGGATCATTTTAGTAGTTTATTTATTTCAAAAATAATTATCTTTAAATTTTCTTCTAGTTTTGAATTTTTTTAATATGGTAAATCTTTTTTGCTAGTCTCGAGTTCACTGTTTTCTAAAGTTTCTCAATCGTTGTTTTTCTGTCGTTCTGTTTTCCAGCCACTAGCATTTCTTGGAGCTTTGTTTCAATACGACCCTTCCGCTGCAGGGAAGTTGTCGCTAACCTACGGCTTGTTTGAAAGCTCAATCCAGGGCATGGGCACTGCAAGACACTACCCCTTTGTGGAAGCATCTACTGAAGGAAAAGTATGTATGTTCAATTTTATATATAATTAGTATAGGGAGGATGGGGTTTAATCCATTATTTTATGGATTTGAATCTCCATTTTACCTACAAAAGAATTACCCTGAGCACAGAATGACTCCTGGATAGCTCAGTAGTTAAAGTATTGCCATACTAAGCCAAAGGTCCTGAGCTCAAACCCTATATCCAGGTGTCATTTTTCAATTTAAAGAATGTGATATTTAGATGTGGCTATAGCTGTACTTAACAACTATAATATTACATTTTTAATTACATCATTTAAATATAGTTAAAAAAATATATTTGGTTTAGCGTTTAGGTCACAGGTCCAATTCCCGTTTCCTGACGTTGTTACTCAACTAAATATTAGAGATGAGGTGCTCAAATCTCTTGAATCCTATGGTAATCAAGAGAGTCAAGTTTCATAAAAATCTCAAAAGATATTTTGAATACAATTTATGAAGTTCTTGAATTGAAATCACAATTTTTAACAATTGGTAAAAGGAATTAAATGTGTAGTTGGGAAAATAATAAACAAAAAAAAACATGATAAAATTGAATTTATATAGTTAATTTACTCAAAAAGAGCTTTTTATTTGTGTATTTTTACTACATGGCATAGCCTTAAACCGTTTTTCATATTCAATTTTAAATATTTGCACTATACAAAAATTGTAATGTTTTTAAAGATTCAAGGATTTGAAAAAAGATTTGAGATTAAAAATAAAATTAAAGATTCAGATTAAAGAAATATGTGAGTAGCTGTCATCTGTTGTTAATGATAATTTCAACCAGTCGAAACTGTAGGCATGATCCATTAATTCTTATAGAATAATTTATTGTTTGTATTTTTTCCCATTTTTTATTTTGCCGTTACAAAAGAAAACACCAAGACTTGTTTCTTTTAATAATTTAATATTACCCGCTTCACTGGCCAAAAGGTCTAATGCATCACTCTCGCGTTAGACTGGCCTGCTGATGACGGGAATATCATGATTCGAATTCCAGTCGAGTCTATTGAGTGTGGTTTCCTAAATGGTTTCCCACCTGCCTTCTACGTAAATGCTGGTAGATTACCTCTAAAATGCTTCCTTGCTCATCTCTATCCCATGAGAGTAATTATCATATATACGTACAACCTGAACAGGTAGTAAGACGCGGTGATAAAAAACTAATTTAATATTTATACATTTTTACAGTACAGTTTGCTAAGTATAACACAGGGATCTAACATTAACAAAATTTTATCTCTAAAAGCATGCACAAATTTTCTTCATATATATATATATATATATATATATATATATATATTTCAGATTGGTGGAAGCTTTGCCCTGACAGAGGTTGCTCACGGCAGCAACATAAAGGGCATGAGAACTCGAGCCACCTACGACCCCACGACTCAAGAATTTATACTACACACTCCAGATTTTGAAGCTGCCAAGTGCTGGGTTGGAAGTTTAGGTAACTAAATATACATTTCAAAATAATGTATACCCTTTGTCCACCCCATAAGGTAGCAAGCTTACCTTGCATTATTCCACTATGGTGTAACTTAGTAGAGATGGCACTCTCGAATCCTCGCCCGAATCCTTTAGCTTTCGAGATATTCAAGATTCTTAAAAACATCCTCTGAAAATTATCTTAAATATAAATATGAAGAACTTTACTTGATATTACAATTTTAAGCAAATTGGTAAAAAGAATTATATAGACTTTTGTAGTTGAATTTATAACAAAATCACAAAAAAGGACAATTGTATTTATATAAGTAATTTACATAAAAAGTGTTCTCTTTGTTGTATGATATAATATACTTGATAAACACGATAGTATTTTGTCTATGGCACCGAGCCTTAAGTTGAGGATGTAGGGGACGCAAGAAAATGTCAGTATTTTTGCAGTTTTTGTAGCAAAACATTTTTTTGACCAAACTAAATCAAATTTTTCTCCAGTATAAATACATAGTTAAATTTTCTTCACCTGGTGATATCAACAGTTGTTGAATATCTGTCGAGGGTGTCCTGGAATTTAATGACAACAACTGTTGATATCAATATGTGAAGAGAATTAAACTTTATGTTGCTCTGGAGAAATGTTTGATTTATTTTAGCAAAAAAAAAAGTTCTGAAATAAAAACTGCAAAAATGCTGACCTTAACTCGCATCCCCTACACTCACACCTTAAACTAAAAAAATAAAATAATTTTAAATATTTTTTCTTTAAGTAAAGTTGAATATTTTTAAAGATTCGAGGGTTCGAATTTGGATTCAAGATTCGAAAGAAAATTTAAGATTAAAGATTCGGATTTGAGAAATATAAGATTTGATCCATCTCTAGAAGATAAGATAGGTTCTTATTGTAATCCAGGTTAGGTTCAAGGTAAACTGAGTGTTCAGTTGGATATCGTCAGCAGCGATACTAGTTAAGGTTTGTTAAGATCTTCACAACTCCTGATAGATAAAAAAAATGCACAAACTCATCTCAGAACTGTATTAAAAAATATCCGCTTGACATCAACATGTTTTTGAAATTAAAATGACTTAAACGAATGGGCACTTATAGCAACCACTGTTTTTACAGAATAGTATTGTGAAGCTAAGCATTAAGAACCTTTGGTTCAATTTTCTTTGGAAGCTAAAAAAAAAAAAAAAGAGCTATTTTAACTTGTACTTCCTGAACCAACTGATTATATCAGCACCTGATAATTTCTATGAGCAAGAGGGAAAGGGCCTACCAATTTTCCCGGGAAAGGTTTTCACATACCTTACAGGGTTCTTTTACATGTCACAATCAACAAGGGACTGACGGCTTTACTTCCCCTTAGAGGGAAGTTGTGCTACAGATTTTTATCGCCCAAGGGAAACCCATCAACCTTGGTTGGGTTTGAACCCACGAACGTTGGGTCCTGAGGCAAGCACTTAACCCCAAGACCATGGGGGTCGACTACATAGGAAGAACTGTTTATAAAATACAAACAAATTTTTGTTTGCTATCACAATAATAATATTTAACTATTTTACAGGTATTGATAATATCTATCAAAAGTGACAGTTGCAGATCACACGACTTGTTGTATGAATACATGAAAGTAGATATAGTACTAGTAGCTTTTCTAGCTATCATCTAAGGTTCTTCCTATACAAATTGAACTGTAGTTGTTAAATGCTTTACTTAATTGTGTGTTGTTGGTTTTTTTTGTTTTGAAGTAATATTTAGTTTAAGATGTTCCTGCCACTTTTATATTTTCATATGTAAGGGTCTCAACTTAGTCTTGTAGAATAGTGCTCCCAATTTATGCCATATCTAATAGTTTAGTACATTTGACAACTTAGCTCTGTCATTAGTGTATCTGACTATTGAACTAAGGGTCCGAGTTCCATTCCTGGCATGGCTGAGTAATTTATCATTGTTGAAATGTGCGTTTATAGTTTTACAGTGATAAATTAATGGCCAGGAAATTGGGTGTTGTATCTATTATGGATTTAAGTTGAAGGTTCAACTCCCTGATTGGTTCAGGTAACCGAAAGGATCACGGTAGGGGACCCCGAGGTTAAGATGGCGTGAAGAAGCAGAGGGAAGTCTGCTGGCTGAGTGAGTTAGGACAGCTGTACCACCCGTATCAGTTATGTACTAGGGCAAGCATAAGTCAGTTGGGTTGAGTGACCAGGTTGACCTACTGGCCACCAGGAGACCAGTAGGTCTAGTAGGACGCTCCTGCTGGCTACAACTCCCTATCCCTTCTTATTGGTAGCCTAACACCTGACCATCAAGTATAAACTCCATCATTCACTCAATAAAACACTCAGTTAAAACCCTAACATACATGTTGTATTGTGACTAATTCATCACCCCTCCACAATCCAACCTGCTGAGGCGTCACAGAAGGGTGACGGTTAGACGGTTACACATAAATATTTATTTTATGACACTAATTTTTCAAAATTTACCTTTACTCTAGTTATTTAAGAGTCTGTTACTAATAATAAATAATAATTAATTTATGTATTATTCAGGTAAATGTTGTACACACAGCGTCTTGTACGCCAAGTTGCTAACACCTGACGGGACGGATCATGGCCTGCACGCATTCGTAGTCCCCATAAGGAACCCCACGACACTTCTTCCATATCCAGGAGTCACTGTGGGTGATATGGGGGAAAAGGTGGGCCTCAACGGTTTCGATAACGGCTTCGTTATGTTTGACCACTACAGGATACCACGAGAAAACCTGCTCAACAAGAATGGGGATGTTACCCCTGAAGGGAAATATGTTTCACCCATGAAAGATCCGAAGAAACGTTTTGGTTTGTTTTTACAACATTTGGTTAACTTACATTCTTCACTGTGATTTCACTGTAATTATTTTTCAAACTCCAATTTTGTCATTCAAACTAATCAAAGAACATATAGTTTCTAACCTAGTTTATTTTTTGTCATTGTGTCTTACTACACCTTCGGGTTACACGCATATGAAATAATGTGTGAGAAATGAAGAAGGCTGAATTCAGATGAATTGTCACCACATTTACATGAAGGGAGAGTTTAAAACCATTCAGAAAAAAAAACATCTCATTACACTCAACTGAGATTCGACACACAATCGCCCCATCATTGGCATTCCAGACTATTGTAAGAGTGACAGTTAGACTATTCGACCACCGAATTGGGTTTCTGCCCTAGTTAAGAGCACTATGCTGCTTATGTCTATTGCCAACAGATCAACACTGAAGGTATCAAGGAGGTTCATATTTGATTCTTTGCTGTCTCACGACCTTTTACTGGATAGTTAGATTTAAGCTCACACACTCTAACCACAAAATGTATTAAAATATTTTTTGTACATTCTTCGTTTGACAACATTAAATTGGGATAGATCTAATAATTTGTTTGTATCAAAACATAGTTTTTCAATTTTATCATCATCATGAACAATTTCCAGCCACTGGCCGGGTGTAAAACATAAACCTCTCCGACGTCTCTTTCCTCCCCACCACCTCTCCTCCTCCACCATGCCTCAGACCTCTCCTCTATACTCCTCACTACCTTCAATCACCTGTCCCTTGATCTTCCTCTAAGCTTTCCCCCCCCATTTAAATATCTAACATCTTTGGTTGCCTCTCCTCGTTCCATCCTTTTATTTTGTGAGAATATTGTAAAATTGTATCTCTGGTCTCGGTAACTACTGTATTTTAAAGTTTAATACAAAAAACTGCACCTGTAGGGTGAGACAGGCTCTTAAGGTGGAGTCAAAGAGAACGCGAGTTAAGGCAAGTATTTTTATAATGTTTATGAAAAAAAATCTTTTGAGCCAAAATAAAAAAATATCACTTCATTCAATAAATTCAGTTTAATCTTCTCCATAGTAATCTGAACAGTTCTTTAATATTTATCACAAACGTCATGACATTTTACCAGGTCTTTTCCTTTACGTTTAAAAAGTTTCCATTCAAATGCCACTACGCTCATAACAACTGTTTAGATTACTTATTTTATTTGGCCAAAAAAATAATATTTTTTGTTTTAAAATCTGCAAGCCTACTCATGTTTCCTTCCATCCCACTTTAAGAGTAATCGTAAGAATCGAAAACGTGAACTGACTTCATTTTTCACATTCTTGTATCATTAACTATAAATGTTCCTTTGAACTGATTTAGGAGCTTCACTGGGGAATTTGTCTACTGGACGGATCAGTATAATCGGCACCTGTGTGGAGTATCTCATCAGTGCTATCACGATCGCCACCCGCTACGCGGCCACTCGCAAACAGTTTGGACCCAGTGAAGACAAGGAACTTCCTGTTATTGAATATCAACTACAGGTACTTCCCCCCCCCCCCCCCCCCAAAATGAATACAGCAATAGACACCAGAGTTTCCCAAACTTTAGCCAGTCACGTACTTCTTTTGGGGTCATATCTTTGTCAACGTACTACCTTCTTGCTCATCATTAAAAACAAATAAATAACTCTTATCTAAGTGTCCTTTCATTCTTTACAAATTCCCTTTCTCTCTCTTTTGTGTTTTTTTGGTTTCCTCTTTTAGAAAGTTGGGTTGCACATTTCACACTCTCACCTGATGAGTTCCGATAGAATGAAACCTAAGTCGGGGGATTGTGTAATAACCATACTTTTTATTTTTTTATTTTATCACTACATCTTACCACCTGTTCAGGTTATACGTATATATAATAATTACTCTAATAAGGTAAGGATGAGGAAGTAAGTATTTCAGAGGTAATATACCCGCATTTGCCCGGAGTGAGAATGGAAAACCATTTATAAAAAACCACCCTCAGTAGGCCCAATCAGGATTCAAAACCTGATCTCCCCGTCATAAGCAGGCCAGTCTAACATTAGATGATGCCTTAGAACATGTGGCCACTGAAGCAGGTTCCATTTTCTTTAAGAGGCAGCCATTATCTCTTATCCACTGCAGCAGTGTAAGTGTGAACTGTTCTTGTCATTGTTAAAGCCATATTATATATTTTTTCCTTTTATATGTTTCTATCCATCTTATTTGTACCTTCATCCAAATACAAATATATATATATATATATATATATAACCTCACAAATTGAAAAGAGGTTTTCCTTAAAGAGATAAAGTATAAAAGGTCATTCTATGTTTTAATAAAGCTGTGGTTGTTAGCTAAAAAAGCCGTGACAAAAGAAAATAAACGTAAAAGTCCAAGACATAATGTCAAAATTTGTGTTAATTTGTTTATCAACCTTAATTTTATCAATAAAATATGTTATGATTGATAAAACTCAATGGTGTGTTGCGTATCCCCTGAAATACTCTGTGTACCTTTAGCGGTACATGCACCATAGTTTGGTAAAGACTGCTCCAAACAAAAGCAAAACTTACAAATTCATATATTATATTTGGAAGAAGATTTCCTGTGTCTTCTTCCAAATATAATACATTTACCTCAAAAAGAAGGTTTTCCTTATAGAGATAAATTCATATATTAGTAATCAAGCTATAGAGATATAATTTTTATTTTTTAAATTGTTAGACATTTAATTTGTATATAATTCTTTGAATTGAAAATTATATTTATGGTCCATAAAAACTCATTCGATAGACCATGGATTGAAGACCCCTTTCCATAGAATACTTTAAATAAAAAAAAAAATAATTGCTTAATGACTTAAATTCATTATAAAAACTGTGTGGAAACATTATGAAATAAAGTAATATGCTAGGTAAGTATGTGTCCTTCCCTTTCATTTACATTACCGGTACTTTATTTCACAAGCCTGTTAAATAAACATTTCAATGTTTTTACGCTTTTTTTTTTTCAGCAATGGCGATTGTTTCCTTATTTAGCAGCAGCATACGCACTGAAAAACTTTTCCGTTTATTTTGGTGAAGTTATGGTCAACTTCCATATTGATTCAGTTTTAGGAAACAAGAAAGAAAAACTGGTAATATTGTGATTAGCAGTAGCTAATTTTTATATATAATTTTTTACCACCGTGTATTATTACTTGTTCAGGTTATATGCATGTATGATAATTACTCTAATGGGGTAGGGATCAGGAATGAGGCATTTTAGAGGTAATTACCCACATTTGCATGTAAGGAGAGTGGGAAACCATTTAGGTAAAACCACCCTCGGAAGACCCAACTAGGATTCAAACCCCAATCTCCCTGTCATCGGCAGGCCAGTCTAACGCCTGAGACCATTCAGCCATTGTTCGGGTGAATTAAAAAATTTGAAGTATTATTAAATATATGTTAATATATTTAATTTTTTTCTTTTATTTGTTATTTACTCTCTATATAATTTATTTATGTAATATTCTGTGTCTGCTGTCTTAGGCGGACTTTGGTATGGAGGTCCATGGCCTCTCCTCCGCAGGCAAACCAGTCTGTAGCTGGTTGTCGAGAGACGCTATCCAAGAATGCCGTGAAGCTTGTGGGGGGCATGGATACCTCAAAGGTATCTTGCCCCATTCCTTACACATTTTTTAGTAATTTTTTCCCCCCCAACTTGTCTCACTAATCGTTTGGGCTATATGCACATATGCTGATGAAGTAGGGGATGATTAATCAAGATTTTATAGGAAGTGTGACTGCATTTGTGTGGAGTGGGAATCCACTTAGCAAAAAGTACCCTTTGCTCACCTTACCGGGATTCAAACCTCAATCATCTCCCCGTCATCAACTGTATAGTCTATTGCGAGAGTGACGCCTTAAACCAGGTATGTCTTACTTATTATTTGGCGAGAAGGGCCGCATTAGATAATTTAAAATATTGAGGAGATCGCATTTAAAAAAATATTATAGTTATTTTGCTAAGTAGGAATGAATTCAACTTATTAATACAAAAATAAAAGGTAATGACCTTGTACAAAACAACAAGACTCGTTCTATATTTTCAAAACAAAATTTTAAACCTTTTATTTGCAGCAATCGTGTTGACTGTCTTGTTTTTAGATTTAGTGTTGAAGGCACTTTCATAATTTGGTGACAAATGTGTGACCCTAAACTGTGACCTCTCTGGGTGTTTGATTCCTTTTCATGTGAGAAAACAACTGTTAATATATGTAATTGTTGCCTAACATTTTACATATGTGGTGCGAAAATTGATCAATGTCGAAGAAAGAGTATAAATTTGGGTAGACCATACTCACATGCTTGATTTCTCTCAAGTTTCCCTAATATTACATTCCATCATCATCATCAAATGTTTCCAGCCTGTGGCTGAGTCAGGCTAGTAAAATACCTCCATCTTCCTCTAATCGTTTCCATTCTTCTCCTCTCACTTACACACTTTCTGTTATCGTCTCCTCCCATCTCTTTATTGGCCTTCTTTGCGGTCTTTTTCCTACATACTTAATTTCCATAATTTTCTTTTGCTTCTCTCCTCCTTCACTCTCTACATACCTCAACCACTCAATTCTTAGCTTCCTCTCCTCCTTCACTCTCATTACATACCTCAACCACTCAATTCTTTAGCCTCCTCTCCTCCTCCATTCTCATTACATGCCTCAACCACTCAGTTCTTTGCATCCTCTCCTCCTCCACTCTCATTACATGATCATGATTGCATTTTATTATGAATTTATTTGATTAATAATAAAAATATGAGTGGGTGCATGGTACATTTTTGATAGATTAATAAACTTTTTGTTTGACAGTACATTTTGAAATATTCACCAGCTTAAAATACAATTTATATATAAGTATTGAAAATAATTGTTTGTAGGTTTATATTAACTTGATGGAATTACTGAATATATATTCTGCCCGCGGTGTAAACTGATGATCAGATTTGGTCCTTGACATAAAAACGTTGGACCACCCGGCCTTAGACCATTCAACTGTCAAAGTGGGTCTTACACATATTTAATGCAAAATTGCAGTACATCTTATGTTATATTCTATAATAATTGCAAAAATTGATAGAAATAGCTTTAAAAGTTCATCATAGAACCTAAATAGTACAATATTTTCCTTAGAAATTGAACTGACAAAACCAGGGGATTCCAAACCAAATAGTACCAGAATGACTCTCTTCTTGTACATTATCATTTATCATCCTTAAAAAAACACTTGTTACAACCTCATTTTATCTTATTAACATTTCACATTTATCATTCCTTTGAAGTAACATGTCTCTTGCCCTAGTCTCAGGACTTGGCGACCTGCGGAACAACAACGATGCGTGTTGCACATATGAGGGTGAAAACAGCGTCCTAATTCAACAGACCAGTAACTGGTTGTTGCAACTGTGGTCCAGGAGGGACGACAAGTCCCATGGAGCAATCACGAGCCCCTTAGGGTCCGTCGATTTCCTGTCCAATGCTAAAGAAATCCTGGCCACCAAGTTTTCTGCATCAACCAAGGAGATGGCTGTTAGGCCTGAAAGTAAGTCTGTTACAAGTGAATGCTGAGGAATTTCTTAAAATATTCACCTTCTTTATTTCTTCCCTGCGAATAATTTCCGATGTTACATGTGATGTTCCAGCGTTACTCGCGGCGTATGAGTGGCTGATATGCTGGCTCCTCCAAGCCACAAATAACAGAATCAAGTCTAACAGTGACAGCGGGATGGATGCTTTCACTGCCAAGAACAATGCCCAGGTGTTCTATGCAAGGCCACTTTCCATCGCATTTCTTGAGGTAAGCCGGTTATCTGGTGATTCTCCATCTTCTCCGAACACGAGTGAATACATTTTCTCAAAATACATTCTCTTGGTGTGATTCCGTTTTGTTAGATAGTTGGAATCTTAATACAAATATTCAGATCAATAATATTGACAATGGCAACTCATCATTTATTGTATTTGGCAGCATTGCTCCACAATACTGTAATTTCTCACTCGTTATAAAACTTACCCTTTCAATCCAATTTTGTGAATTGTTGGTCAAAAGGGCGGTGTTGGGAAGGGAACAGTTTACTAGTACTTTCCCCGTCAAATGGACTTACAACTGGTAACAAATCCCAATAGAAAACTAGGCCATTATTTAATATAATTTTGTACACAATTTTTTAAAGTTTTGGTTCTTTCACTGTTGATGAAATCTTTGTTTTTAATTGTATGTTTTTAGCACTTCATCCTGTTGAAGTTCTGGCAAAAAGTCACCGGTAACGATGTTGACTCTAACCTTCGGCCAGTCCTTTTGAGGTTATGTTCACTGTATGGAGCTTGGAGGTTGGAACGACATCTTACAATTCTTTATCAAGGTGTGCAAAAGCTTGCTACTAATCTTTCTTAAAGTGAAAAAACGCTTAGATACTTCAAACATAATATATATATTCACTTAAAGCTTAGTTAGTAGAGCATTGGTAGAGTAGTTTTTGAAGTTTTGGGTTCAAAATCCTGGGAAAATAAAGGCTTTTTTTTTGTGTTTGAACAAACCAGGAAAAACAGGGAAACATTACCAAAAAACAAAAAATACTTAAAAATATATGAATTTCAGAATTTTTAACACTAAACTGCAAGCTTTAGATATAGACCTTTGTATGGAAGGAAAAACTTACTGAAAAGTACGCTGAATCGAATACATGTATTCATAACAACTGCAGAGCTTACTCTTTTAATGTAAATCTCAATAAGGAAAACCTCTTTTTATTGAGATATATTATATATTCACATCCTATGTCCTTTTCCTGTGTTTGTCCTCTATGTTTTACCTTTTACTTGTTCCTATCTATGTGTCCTATCATTCTTTACAATTTTTCATTTTCTCCCTTTTGTGTTTTTTTTTATTTCCTCTTTTAGGAAGTTGCGTTGCGCGTTTCACACTCCTCCCTGATGAGCTCCGATAGAATGAAACCTGGGTCGGGGGATTGTGCGGTGACAATCGATTTTCTTTAAGAGGCAACCATTACCTCCATTGGCAGCGATGTAAAGTGTGAACTGTGTTCTTCTTTTCATTGTAAAAGCCATATTGTGTTTGTCCCCTTTTATATGTTTCTATCCACCTTTCTTTTAATGTAAAATCATTCTGTTCAAAAGAATAATGGCAAGACTTCACAAAAGCCAATTTAATGAATACTAAAGGGTGTCAGGTGAGAAGTTACGCCCGTCCCTCTGAGATCTAAAAGTATAATAGCTGGAGATGGAATGTGAGATCTGAACGATCTGAAGTAAAAATTGGAACCGAGCTAGTTGCTTCCGACAGAATATGGCTTGCTGTGGGATGTATATGGGGCTGAGTAGATTCCTGACCAACGACTGGAAGTGAAATTTAATTCCTATATAGTATTCTATAAAGTGTCTGGAAAAAATGGAAAATACCAGGAATTTAATATTAATAAAATGCTGGAAAACCTGATAGTTCTATACAGCCAGATTCCAAAAGTTTTATCTTCTTTAATCCACAATTTTATTTTAAAATTTCCTAATCATTTATATTAAAAGAAATTATAAAAGTTTTATTGGTATATAATGATGTATTAAGCTTAGTTTTAGGAATGGAACCCTTGAATCTTTAAGGATATTTGAGGAGTTAAGAAAATATCAAATTTTAGTTTTGGAAAAAATAAAACTACGTTTTTTTTAAACATTTTAATTGAAACTGGTTTTGTAGCTTTAATATGGTTAATTGAGTTACAGCCCCAACATAATAAATAGGACAAACTTAACAACCAGACCTCAGACCATTGATTCAACACTTAACTGAATGTATGAACATTATAATAAATGTTAACATTTAGTTACTATTTTATATTATTCTTTTTGATCCTCTACCCTTTTATTTTCATAATTTTTTAAAAGATTCATATTCAAAGTTGAGATTAGGGATTCAGAGATAAAATAAAGAGTCATGTTCAAGATTCAAATTTGTAAACCAGTGATTTGACCCATCTCTGCTTAGTTTGTAAGTTCTGTGCTGACAACTCTATGCTGTGAGAATTATTTTGCTGTCTTTCCATGATCCGCACAGGTTCGTATCTGACTGACGGTCAATCAGCGCAACTCCTCTGTGATGGTATTCTGGACCTGTGCGCCCAATTGAAACCAGACGCCGTTGCTCTAGTGGACGCCATCGCTCCCCTGACTTTGTCCTAAACTCGGCATTGGGCGGTTCTGATGGACACCTGTACAAGAACCTGCAGGCGGCCATCTATCGGACTCCTCAAGTGTTCGAGAGACCTTCGTGGTGGAAAGACATAGTCAACTGGCAGACAAAGTCAAAACTGTGATCATATCTTTATACCGTGGCAGACCAAGTCAAAACTGTGATGGTATCTTTATACCGTGGCAGACCAAGTCAAAACTGTGATGGTATCTTTATACCGTGGCAGACCAAGTTAAAACTGTGATCCTATCTCTATACCGTGGCAGACAAAGTCAAAACTGTGATGGTATCTTTATACCGTGGCAGAACAAGTTAAAACTGTGATTCTATCTTTATACCGTGGCAGACCAAGTCAAAACTGTGATGGTATCTTTATACCGTGGCAGAACAAGTTAAAACTGTGATTCTATCTTTATACCGTGGCAGACCAAGTCAAAAACTGTGATGGTATCTTTATACCGTGGCAGACCAAGTCAAAACTGTGATGGTATCTTTATACCGTGGCAGACCAAGTCAAAACTGTGATCCTATCTTTATACCGTACTGTTTTGATGGTAAACTACTTCATTGGTATTTTTATATCATTTGTAAATACAAGGAAAGAGGTGTCAATTATATATTTTTAATACATCGCAGCAATAAAAGAAAAACAAAAATTTCGATCTTTGGATTATTAATTATTTTATATAGTCATGGGACCAAGTATTGTAGTAATATGTGTGTGCATGGTAAAAACGAGGATAACTTGTTCAATATGTATCACTTAGGGGTGTGCAGGTACTAGAAAATTCGAGTTTGAATCTAATTTTATTTGTTAATTGAACTCGACTTGAAAAAAAATAAAAAATTCAATAAATTCAAGTACGTAAAATATGTATTGTATGTAGATATTTTATAATTTAATTATTTTTATTCACTCATATGATAATATTTCATAGTGAAGAGTCGTTCAATACTTCCCTTTTTTGGTTAAAAAATAAGTAGAAATATATATTTATATACATATATATAACATGTACAACTACCTATATTAAATTTGATTAAAAATTCATACTCTTTTGATCATAACTTTTTTCACACAAATTTTTTTTAATTAAAATTGACATGCTACAGTATATTTGTTTTTATAGTTTATGGATTATTTTTTAAAAATTAAACTAAAGAAAAATGGGTAGCCAAAATATTGCTCTATAATACTCAAACTAAATAAAAACTCAATGTTTTAACTTAAACTAGACACAAAGTTAAAAATGCTGAGTCACACACCCCTGACATTAAAACATATTTTGATTATAAACACAAATAAGTGCCCAATGACTATAAAAATATATATAATCCAAAGAGTAAAGTTCCATGTTTGTTCACTCTAGGGTTAGACTTTTATAAAAAGCAAAAACTAAACTAATTTAATGCTTATCTATGACTTTATTGCAAATCATTGTTTCTCAAATTTTCTGGAGCAGCTTATCCCTTACTTTTGGTTCGAACAACAGGCTCTTAAACTCTGGATCGCAACCTCACCAAGGGTCTTGGAAAAGGATTCTAGGGGTTGCAGCAAACATTGACAAATGCAAGTAAATTAAATATTTAAAATATAACTATTAAAATTATAACACACCACAACCTTTCATTTTATTTTTGTTAAGTTTATTTTTGTATTTTTGTCTTCTGGAATGATTATATGACCATAATTTTAATAATCTGTTCTTTTTGTTTACCGAGGTAAACTAGTTTCCATTGTTTATCTGCAAATATAAATTTTGTAAATTATAAACATTTAATAAATAATATTAATTATAGCTGCTTGTATGTATTTTTTGAAATAAATATTTTTATTATTTATATTTATCATATGATATAAAACTGTAAATAAAACTGACGTTAGAGTATTAAAACTCAAGCTATCTGCCCGGGATTGCTAATAATTTGGTCTTATGAAAATGGGTCACGAATTAAAAATCTTTTAAGAACCTGTTGTCTAAACCAACATGTCTTTTAGAGCTCTTTACAAAAGAAAGTACAAGCTATGCTGTAAAATGTAAAGTATAAGTGACTAATACCAATTTTAATAAAGCTCTATCAATAGCTGAATCATCTAAGGCGTTAGACTGGCCTGCTAATGACGGGGAGATTGGAGTTCGAATCCCGGTTGAGTCTACTGAGATTGGTTTTTCCTAAATGGTTTCCCACTCTCCTATACAAATGCCGATAGGTTTCCTCTAAAATGCTTCCTTCCTCATTCCTATCTCATTAGAGTAATTATCATACAAGCGTATAGCCTGAACAGGTAGTAAAATGCGTGGTAGTAAAAAAATAATGCTCTACACCCTCTTTGTGATTGATTAGTCTAAAGAGTCAATTTCAAAATCGGCTGGAGTACCGATGACAGAGAAATCTTGGTTCAAATCTCATTCGGGTGTATTGAGGATGATTTTTCCAAAGCGGTTTTACACTCTGCCTCTATACAACTGCGGGTACATTTCCTATAAATTCAACCTTTCTTATCCCTAAAACATTAGCATAATTAGTGCATGCGTGTATAACTCGAATGAGTTGTCATACACAGTGCTAAAAAATAAGCACTCTAGTGCTAAACAAATGGAAAAAAAGCTTACAAAAATCCACCACATCGCATCAAAATCTGTTTTAATTTCCTTACCTGAACTACAATTATCAAAAAATATTTTATGATAAATAAAATTTAGTGGTACATCACCTAGCCTCTGAAATATTCTAAGCACCTCTTGGGCTACACATACTACAGTTTGAGAAACAATTCTGTAAATATACATATATATTTTTCTACGCAAAACTATTTATTTTTACTCCAACAGTACTTTAGTAAAGCATTCCTTGAACTGTGTTTTTGTTAATATTTAATTGTCAATTATATTCCATAGTATTTTGTTAAACATTTTCTAAGAAAACAGTACTTACTAGACAATTATCATTAGCTATTTATTTAAGGTATTTAACGTGCACTTTCTGAACTGACTGATTATATCAGCACACGAGAATTTCTATGAGTGAGAGCGAATAGGGCCAACCAATTTTTCTGGGAAAGGTATTTTCACATTCCTCACAGGGTTCTTCTACATGCCACAATCGACATGCGATTGACGGATTTATATCCCCCTCTGAAGGAAGTTGTTTGACGGATTTTTACTACTCAAGAAAAATTCATCAACTCCGGCTGGATTTTAACTCACGAACTTTGGATTCTGGGGCAAGCATTTTACCCTAAGACCCCCAAGGTCAACTACTATAGATCTAATCATTAAATATATTTGTTCACAAATTAGTAACTGACTATCTTTTACTGTATAAATGGAACATGTATAAAAATATAAATAATAATAATAAATAATTATTTTAAAAGAAGATAAAAAAAAAGGGATGGATTGTATTTGTACAGAAAAATATGTGAACATTTTTATTTAAGTCTAGAAAATGGACCCTAGGACAGGAAATCTTAAGTTGGGGATGTAGGGGATGTGAGACAAGGTCAGCGTTTTTGGAATTTCCATACCAAATCTTTTTTTTTTGTCATAATAAATAAAATACTGCCTCAATGAAAAACAAAGAGCTTAAATTTTTTCACATGGTTATATCAACAGTTCATGAGCATAGCAGCATTAGATAAGAATATTTTTTAAATGAAAAAAAAAAAGTTGTAATCAAATTCCAGGAAACCTTTGACAGATATTCAACAACTGTTGTTATTCTAACAAGTCACACAATGAACACAGCCATGAAACAACACGTCCTACCAACTTGCGTTCATGATGGGATTTGTTAGCACGTCCCATCAGTTGGTATGTTAATTGTAGTGTTTTATTCGCCGAGTGTATTGCCTACCCACCACGGGGGAGCATCTCTCCTCAATACCATCTCTATCCACGCACCTTTGAGCAGATGTGTAACATGTCCTACCAGCTCGCGTGTTAATTGTGTCAATATACCAAACCACCAACACTAAAAACTAATACGCTGATTGGATAGCTGTTCGCGCCAAAAGCCCCCCCACCCCCTTTCCACTATGAAACCACACTTATAAAACAAAACAGCGATGTTTTAAAGTGAACAGTAAAATTAATAAATTTAGATGAAGCTATAGACAAACAATGACTTTCTAAGAATAAAAACTACTAGATTTTAAAGTTAAAGGGCTAAAAATGAAGTTAATGAGTTAAAATTTAGAATATAAGTTGCCTACAATTTTGATTATGATTTGGGCTACTTATAATTAACATAAAATTCCACAGTTTCTCATAAATTAGTCATTTTAGCTGAATAACTTATTAATGACAATACAGATTAAATTAGGCCCAGAAATGACTAACTCATGGTAGATGCCGAAAGCTATTTATTATAATAGTCTTAATTGATTGGATAACATTAATATACCATAAGTTGGATATTCTCAGTATCTTGATGATGAAACATAACTTCTATTAAATTTAAGGGAGGGAATTTTGTAAAATGATAAATAAACTGTTATTAAATGTTTTTGAATACTATAACTGCTGGGCACTTGCAAGCCTATATCATCAATAATGAATTTATGTGTTTCAAGAATATTATCAAATCAACAAAATAAACAATGGCAAACAAAAATATATATGTAAATTAAAATGTCGAGGGCGAAGAGTCGAAAACTCTGACCACTTTATAATATCACCATGTGAATAAATTTAAACTCTATTTTTTGACATCCCCACCTTAACCATGAATAAATGATTGATATAAGTGTTGATTGTTATATTAAACAAGATATCTAAATTCTCATTTGTGCTGTTGTGATTTTACTTTTTACTCAAACAATTTCCCTATATTTTCACATTTGTGTAACCCCCATTGGTGAGTGGGCGGACATAGGTGTCAGACTCTGCTAGTTTGCGTGGTTTGCAGATAACAGGGAGGTTGGGGGTTTAAATCTTGCCCATAGTTACTGAGATTATTTCCCTCTCCCACCCCTCTACCCTCCCCTACCCCTCTACCCTCCCCCAAATAAGTGCATGTATATTTGAGTATGGTTCATAATCACTGGTACTTGTAAATAATAGCAATAATTGGAAATGTATTTATTGTATTCAATTAATAAAAATTTACTTTTATACTTAAAACTTGTACCTAACTATATAGTTTGAATTTTTTAAATTTTATAATAAATTTTATGATTATTTGTTTAGTCTTTACTCTTATTTAAAATTAACCTTCTTCCCATTGTTTAAAAAATAAAATGGTATTAAAATCCCTTACCCGTAAACTTTTTTTTTTAGTTCTTTTACCACTGCTTGGTGTTTGAAAATAATATTTTTGGAATTGAATGTGCACCTCATTTACCCTGAAAGTTTCTAACCCTGACAAACTGTGTGGTGTGTTCCTCCAAATCTTCCAGGCTACACCAGAGATAGGAAACCTGTGGTCTTTTCACATATTCTGTCAATTATGTTTCTTCATCGTTTATGTATTATACATTCTTGGATTGCCACTTTGAGTGATTTTATATTACATTTTATAATCTTATTACATGCTGACTTATAGTTTTAAGTATGCTTGTAAAATACATATCTACAGTTAAATTTTTAAATGAGGAAAAAAAACTTTTTCTTTCACATGCTTTATCATTTAGGTGTATGTATATACTTTTTTTTAAGTGTTTCTCTATGAATACATAATAAATATATAATTATATCTCTTTAAGGAAAACCTCTTTTCGCTTTATGAGGTAATTGTATTATTTTTGTAAGAAGCTACAGGAAAGGTGGATAGAAACATATAAAAAGGTACAAACACAATATGGCCTTCACAATGAAAAGAAGAACACAGTTCACGATTTACATTGCTGCCACTGGACAAAGAGGTCATGGCTGCATATTGAAGAAAGATTGGGTGCTAATAATCGATTTCCTTCAAGAAACAGCCATTACCTCTTTGTCCAGTGGCAGCAATGTAAATTGTGAACTGTGATCTTTTCACTGTGAAGGTCATATTATGTTTGTTCCCTTTTATATGTTTCTATCCATCTTTCCTATTTCTTCTTTCAAATATAATAAGAAAAATTGAAATTTGTCCTCATTAAATAAAAAGAAGAAGAAAAGTGGACACAAAAACTGTTCGTTCCTATATAGGTTACTAAAAAAATAAACATTAGCTTATATTTAGGTAAAGTATGTCTTAATAATTTCGGCAAAATATACTGTACATGAAGTGTGCGGCCTTCCAATGTACAAAGGTTCCCTACTCCTGAGCTATACCATAGTGGAACAATGCAAAGAAAGTTTGCTACCTTAGATACAAAGTGGGACGTGGTGTGGATGGATATATGTAAGCTCCACTGGTCGTTGTGATGATCACAAGGTTAGCTTCAAACACAATCTATTTTCATTTCACAAATAGATACCACTATGAGCTATCTAGTGCTCAGATCAACACTGCAAATGTTAAGAATCATACTTGAAACTATACAAACATATACCAATTTCCAAAAGAAAATGGCAAAAAAAAAAATCTCTTGGAAATGTGGAAATAATTCATATAATTGAAACCGATATTAAAAATGTCAATATTTGCAGCAAAAGCTCTCAACAAAGCCTTTGTAACTTTTTTGTGCCATGGACACCTTTTTTCAGTCTGGTGAACTATATGAACCCCTTTGTCAGTCTGGTGAAGCCAATGAACCCCTTTGTCAGTCTGGTAAATCCAATGAACCCCTTTGTCAGTCTGGTGAAGCCTATGAACCCCTTTGTCAGTTTGGTGAAGCCTTTTTACCCCTTTGTCGGTCTGGTGAAGCCTATGTACCCCTTCGACAGTCTGGCGAAGCCAATGAACCCCTTTGTTAGTCTGGTGAAGCCTATGTACCCCTTTGTCAGTCTGCTGAAGCCTATGAACCCCTTTGTCAGTTTGGTGAAGTCTATGTACCCCTTTGTCAGTCTGGTTAAGCCAACGAACCCCTTTGTCAGTCTGGTGAAGCCAATGAGCCCCTTTATCAGTCTGGTGAAGCCAATGAACCCCTTTGTTAGTCTGGCGAAGCCAATGAACAGTCTGGTGAGGCCTATGTATCCCTTTGATGGTCTGGTGAAGCCAATGAACCCCTTTATCAGTCTGGTGAAGCCTATGTACCCCTTTGTCAGTCTGGTGAAGCCAATGAACCCCTTTGTTAGTCTGGTGAAGCCTATGTACCCCTTTGACAGTCTGGTTAAGCTTATGTACCCCTTTGACAGTCTGGTGAAGCCTATGAACCCCTTTGTCAGTCTGGTGAAGCCTGTGTACCCATTTTTCAGTCTGGTGAAGCCAATGAACCCCCTTTGTCAGTCTGGTGAAGCCAACGAACCCCTTTGTTGGTCTGGTGAAGCCAACGAACCCCTTTGTTAGTCTGGTGAAGCCAATGAACCCCTTTGTCAGTCTGGTGAAGCCAACGAACCCTTTTGTTAGTCTGGTGAAGCCTATGAATGCCTTCTCAGAATTTTAAATTCATAAAATAAAATACATAGGACTACAAAGAAAGCAATCATATTGAAATACTGTTATCAAAATATTTTTAAAAACAAATTTGCATATAAAAGCGTGTGGATGTGCTTTTTTATAATGCATTAAACAAGACAATACATTTAAAATACATGCAAGTTAAAGTTAAATTTTAACTTCTTATACTACCTTGATTTGCTGTCTACATTCATAATTCAAGGAAATGCTAAATTTCAGTTAGAGGTTAGTAAAAATAGAGATGTAATTTTTTTTCCCCATCCAAGTTTACAGTCCCCAGGTTATGAACCCCTGCTCTAGATCAAGGAGATTTGAAGAAAAATTTGAGGAACTTGTGGATATTATATGTTGCCCAGGTGAGCCTGAGATATCTTTTAATATAAGTATGCTTTTCGTCAAGAAATTTTTTTGGAAATATGTCCTAATTTCACTAACGATAGATTCTTTGGCCAGGCCAAGAATTAAACCCAGGACCTGTATATCAATAGGCAGAAATGTTATCATCAAATGAGCTAAGTTGTCGGACAACTCAATTTTAAACACGCCCATATTGTTTCCCTTTCTCTTAGGCGCATACATTCTTTAAAGGTCTCACTTAATTTTTTTTTACATCAATTACTGTTTCTAGCCTGTTTTTATTCAAGCCATATATATTCCCTACCTGCTTGCTAGACCTGTCGTAGCTTCATATGTCTTATAATTTAACTTAAGACTAGGACAGACACAACGTCCTGTCCTCGGCCGTTAATTTATCACTGTGAAAAGGTAAACCTACATTTAACCAATGATAAATTTTTCAGCCATGCCAGAAATCGAACCCGGGACCCTTAGCTCAGTAGAAAGTCACGCTACCGACTGAGCTAAGGGATCAGATTCTCACATAAAACAGAATGGAGACAATTGTATTTAATCAAGGTCATTTTTGTACTTTCCCACCAAAGCTATTCAACCATTCACAATGTATAGATCGTTAGGTTGATTTTAGAGTCAAATTATACGTAATCATTATGACTGGCAACGTTTTGAGTTCATCCAACTTTAAAGTGTCCTGCGTTAAATGAGTTGTACTTAGTTTGGTATAGCAGAAAACAAAGGTAAAAACTTATAGACCTATAAAATATAAGTTATCAACATAAAGGTATGTAAAAATAAAATTATTTTTCTGTGAACATTGGTGAAATATTGAAGAGAGTAATTATGTTGTTTTAATAAGTTCGAACTTTGAATATAACCTTGTCATTTAGACATGTTATGTGGTAAAAAGCTATTATTATTTATTGTTACTGTTACTGTCACCGTCATCATTATTGTTATTATTATTTGGGGTATAAAATATTATAAAATACTTTCTCAACCCACTAATTATATCAGCATGCGAATTATAAACTAAATTAAATCTAACCCGCTTCAGTGGATGAATGGTCTAAGGTGTCACTATCGTGTTAGCTTGACCTGCTGACAACTGGGATATCAGGGTTCGAATCTCAGTCGACTATACTGAGGGTGGTTTTCCCTAAATGTTTTTTCATTCTCCTTCCGCGAAAATATGGGTACACTTCCTATAAACATAGCCTTCCTAATCTCTAAAACCATTAGCGGAATTAGTACATAAGCGTATAACCCAAACGGGTAGTAAAACACAGCGCTAAAATAAATATATATATATATATATATATATATATATATATATATATATTATCGATAAACAAAAATCAGTACATTTTATATATATCCAATAAATATATATCTAGAACTAATTTGTGCTCTTTTTTGTTAAATTCTCAAATTTCATCGACCCCTATAACTTATCTAAAAATTATATAAAAACAGATATAATACTTTCTCATGAATAAGAACACAAACCCGCCTCGGTGGCGTAGTTGGCTAACGCGCAAGTCGTGTTGAGCCAGACCACCGAGGACGGGGAGATCGAGGTTCGAATCTCGGTCGGGTGAACTGGGGGTGGTTTTTCCTAAATGGTTTTCCACTCTCCCTCCACGCAAATGCGGGTTCACTTCCTCTAAATTCAACCTCCCCAATTCCTAATCCATTAGTGTAATTAGTACTTAAGCGTATAACCCGAATGGGTAGTAAGACGCGGTGCTAAATAATAAATAAATAATAATAACACAATGGCAGAGTGCCTACTCAAAAAATAAAAAATAAATTTTGGGTCAAATAAGCAGCACCCTAATATATATATATATATAATATATATTATATATATATTATATATATATTATATATATAATATATATTATATATATATATATATATATATATTAAATTTTGGGTCAAATAAGCAGCACCCTAATATATATATATATATATATATATTAGGGTGCTGCTTATTTGACCCAAAATTTATTTTATATAATATATATATATATTATATATATATTATATATATTATATATATATATTAGGGTGCTGCTTATTTGACCCAAAATTTATTTTTTATTTTTTGAGTAGGCACTCTGCCATTGTGTTATTATTATTATTATTTATTTATTATTTAGCACCGCGTCTTACTACCCATTCGGGTTATACGCTTAAGTACTAATTACACTAATGGATTAGGAATTGGGGAGGTTGAATTTAGAGGAAGTTAACCCGCATTTGCGTGGAGGGAGAGTGGAAAACCATTTAGGAAAAACCACCCCCAGTTCACCCGACCGAGATTCGAACCTCGATCTCCCCGTCCTCGGTGGTCTGGCTCAACACGACTGGCGCGTTAGCCAACTACGCCACCGAGGCGGGTTTGTGTTCTTATTCATGAGAAAGTATTATATCTGTTTTTATATAATTTTTAGATAAGTTATAGGGGTCGATGAAATTTGAGAATTTAACAAAAAAGAGCACAAATTAGTTCTAGATATATATTTATTGGATATATATAAAATGTACTGATTTTTGTTTATCGATATTTATGTATGTTTAACAAACATATGAATAAAATAATATGCTTAAACATGGTTTAAAATAAACATTAATATTAGGATAACAAATTACATCTCCTCATTTCAGGGCATTTATGTCTGGATTGTTTCACCATTAACAACTCCTGTTTTTATTCTTCATTTGTGTTGTATAATTTGTTGTATTCCTCCATCAATGCTACTCCTCGCTCTGCAATATCGTTAACAAATCTAATTGAGTGAATAATTTCTATACTTTCTTATAATCATCTTCTTCTTCTTCTTCCCAAATTTACATATTCTTCCATAGAAACTCACCTGTGATCCGGAAAATCTTAGAGTGTTGCAAAATACAAAATCTTCTATATGTTTCTTAACCAACAAGATCTAGATCCATACATATATGTTTCAGTGGAGACTCCATTCCTTCATTGTTTAAGGCGTCCAACATCTTCCGCTTTATCAGAGTTGAAACTTCTTCGTTAATAAAAAAGAGAACGCAACCAGCTCCTCTGATAGGTAGCATAGGTGGCCAATAAACTTCTGCATGGTGACTTTGGACAACGCTTGATTTACTTTCTTGTATTTATTTAGATCTTTCAAGAGCTGCAGAGCTTTTTTAAGCGCAAAAAACTCTGAGGCTGCTTGGAACCAGAGTTGTATGTAAGCTTTTACTGTAAAAATGCAAATGTCACAAATTCAGCTTGAAATGATCTCTGAATAAATACACCTTAAATGAATAAATGGCTTTGATTTCCATATAGTACGATAAAGTCAAGCAGGTGCTCTGAAAGATATCCCCTTTTCTGGGATACCTCCTAGGAAGATAATAGTAAGGTAGTACTTGCTTGTAGTCATCTCGAGGTTGGAACTTTTTAAGTTGCTTCTGGGAAAAAGAGCTTACGTCAGTGGTAATATTCTTGACTTCACAAGCATCAGAAGCGACAGTTTTAAATTCAGTATATTCAATAGTGTTTCAGTTGTTTTTAAATCTTTTGAACAACAATATCTATGGACCAGTTGAACTCCCAAGCGCATTAACAGCTATTGCATCTGGCATGATATCCATGATATGAGGACGACAGGCCAACCATATCATTTATTTGTGCATACTTAGTCCCAAAAGAATACACGCCCTGTTCCTTGCTCCAGTATTTTAATTTCAAGAACTTCTGAAGCTGCTGACTCTTCTGTTGCAGAAACAAGTTTTGTAACAGCAAGAAGTTGATCAACACTCTTACCTGATAACACAGTTGGAAAGCGATGCACGTTTTCATGTTCGGTTTTATCTTCTCTATCTTTTTCGATCCCAGTGACTTCTGGCATAAATACATTCCTCAAAGACTTCGCAATATTCTGTCAACATATTATACATTAACGATGGATAAACTAATTGTTAACATTGTATTGTGAAGTCGTCAGTACGACAGCTGCTTTTATATAACTAAATTTTGAATCATAAAAACTAACAGCCAAATCATTATCAAGAAATTTCTTCCTACTAAGCTTTTTCATAGGTGATTCAGAGGTTGAGGGAACTTGATCAGCAGAAGCACATTTATCAGATAAATCGATCTTATCTTCACTTGAAGAAGAGGACAATGGGATTGGGAGTTTGCTCATTGATTGATTTAATAATCTCCTCTTCTTTCTTTTGCATGTATTCTCTTTACACGAGCTTATATCTTTTCAGCTTCAAATTCCTCTTTGATTAGTACTATTTTACCTAGGCTTCAAATCTTGCCTGGACGTCCTTTTTCTCGTTGAGCAAGAAGAAATTCTTTGTCTTCTTAAATACGAATAGTTCTTAGAACATCAGAATGGGCGATATCAAAAAAATCTTCCAGTTTCTTCTACCATTCTTCTCCTTGTTTGAACCTTTCTGAACGTTTAGCTTTACTTTATAATATTCTGAAAATTAAAAAATGACACCTGGACACGGGAATCAAACCCGGAACCTTTGGCTTAGTACACCAATGCTCTACCACTGAGCTATCCAGGAATTGTCCCGTGCCTAGGGTCATTCTTCACTCATATTTTAATGCAAGGGACGATTCCTTGATAGCTCAGTGGTAGAGCATTAGCGTAATAAGTCAAAGGTTCCGGGTTCGATTCCTGTGCCCAGGTGTCATTTTTCAATTTTCAGAATATGATATCTAGATGGAGAATTCCTCACTAAAAAGCATAAATAATAGCTTCGGCTATTTGATTCTTTTACTTTATATGTTTATACCTTAACTTACATGCACCTTAATGTTGTAACAAACACAAAACAAAATTTAAACACAAGTCACTTGACTACTTAAGGATAACATCATAAACTCGTTTATATACAAATAGAAACTCAAACCTACAAACACAACAATTAGATAGCTTGAGTGCAATGTTATGAGAGCGTGGCATGTAGCATCGAGTCTACAATCTAAAACTTACTGGCGGCCAACCTCTGTTGTTTGGAAAGGGAAGGGGAAAAGGGAAAGAGAGGGCTTAAGGGGGTGGGGGTGGGACGTGGGGTAGTCCTCTGTAGAGTAAATTGTGGTGTAATAATAATAAAAAATATCATGGCTCAGGATCTCACAATATCTGTTAGATGGATCACTTCAAGTTAAAATGACCAATTTTACAAAACTTTGATGTGCAGTAGCGACCTCTAAAATTCAATTAAATCTAATAAAATTTCAACTATACCCATTTTTCAACAAGGAAAACAAAATAGCAGGGTGCTTCAATGATATTTTGAAAGTTGAATTTTAAGCAGCACCCTAATATATATAGTTTTTATTTGAATAGCCGAAAGTGTATTAGATGCAATTTACTTAACAGAAGTCTGACACCTTAGCTCAGTCGGTAACATGTCTGCCTGCTAGGCCAATCGTCCCAGGCTCGATTCCCAGCATGTCTGAAAAATCTATCATTGGTGAAATGTGGGTTTTCCCCTTCACCACTGCCTAGGGACTGGATGTTGTGTCTGTTATAAATTTAAGTTAGTTTGTAAGTCGTGTGTGGATATAATCAGTTGGCTCAGCAAGTTCACAATTCTCAAATGAATAAAACTTAACAGTATTATGTAAAATCTAGTCCCCTGATAATTGTTTACATGCATATTGAATTTGTTTTCTGCCCGGGATGGGGAGGGTGGGGGCAGCAAAAATTATTTTTCATTCATATATGTTTGCCTACCTCTGAGGATGGACTACTAACTTTATTTTCGAACTCCCTTGTCACATTGTCCCTAGGTTTGTAAGTACTTGCGTTATTCAATTAAAATAATAAATAACTCACGTCGAGGGATGCATGATCAAATGTGTCATTCTCGTGTTGGCCTGGCTTGCCGGTGATGACGAGATCAGGGTTCGAACCTTGATACCCACCCCACCATCATCAGCAGGCCAGTATATTACGTGAGTGACACCTTAGACGACTCGCCCACCAAAGTGGGTCTTGGTTGCTGTTGAATGTAGGGCTGAAAGGTTGGCAACAGTGATATGGATACACTTTATGTGCCTTATTTATTCCAGAATAAAAAGGTACTTAATATCGTCCAAAATGACCAATGAATTGCTGCCAGATTTCCCTCCTGGTCCATTGGATGTTTACCGAAAACAGGCAACTTTCGATTGGAGGAAGATGAGAATCTTTGTTGAGACTGAAGACATTCTTAAATTTAAGGTATATACTGATGGTACATGGAAAAAATGAAAAGTTTTATTTAGAATATCAATGTAATCGACCTCAAAAAATATTTTTAGCTCTAATTCATTACAATTAAATAACGGAATGGATAAATGAGGTAGAATAATAGGTTATCAATTTGTTTTACATTAATAACATTTTACGATGTTATCAGTATTATTTTAGAAGTATGACTAACATCTATCAAAAGTGACAGCTGCAGATCACATGACTTGACGTATGAATATATGAAAGTAGTTTTAGTAAATTATGTAGCTGTCAGATAAAGTTCATCTTACTGTATTCCTACTTTATCTGAGTGGTTGAAATAATGTACTATAGCATTTCTATGGGTCTTAAGCTGTACTCAAATGAATACATTTAAGGAAATTTATGATATGGTATCGTTTCTAAATAAATATAAATATATGTGTTTGTATACAACAATGTCAAGTATTTATATTAAAACAAAGTGTTATCACTTGTATCCAGATACACATGTGGAACATGCTGGAGAATGACCCTGTATTCCAGCGAGAAGTTTCCACCCTAACTCTCAACGAACAGCGGCACATCGCTGTGAAGAGAACTAACCAGCTTATAAAGTATAACTTCTTAAAACTTGAAGATGTCATGGAGAATATACGCAAGGTATGTAGACTCGAGTAAAAAAAAGAATCAATAACCTTGTTTTCTAAATAAGGGGGCGTTCAAGTATTACGTAAGCACCTTGGGGGGGGGAAGTTCGAAGTTTGCTTATTCTTGCTGACAAGGGGTGAGGGGGTCAGAACAATGCTTACGTAAGACAGAGAAAGACGGGCAAAATTGAGGGAGGGTGCATTGCAACCCACTTGGACTTTGGGCAACTTCGGGCAACAATGAAGATGCTGAGTTTCTAAACGAGGAAGAAATGGAGAAACCTATAGAAGTAATCCAAAGCTTGAGTGGCCTAGCTCCCCCAAATAAAAAACACGATAGTTGAGTGTTGATACCTGGATTCAAGGACTTTGGTCATCGGGTTAAATGGAGCTAAGGGTGGGTTTTTATAAATATAATATTCATATTCACTAGTATTACTTTTTATATAACGCCAATTAAAAGTAATTTTAAATTTTAAACGTTTATAATGTTCTAGCTTGTTTTAATTTTACCTGTTCAATTAATTTAAATTATTTGTATACCAGTGTTAATTGTTAATTAATTCACAATATTAATTTACGCCTCTATGTTAATAATTACCAGCAATTTATAAATTGCATGAATTTTTTTTATCACACCTGTTCAGGGGCTATAGGTAAAATTGCATGAAAAAAAGAATGGTTATTCCTGTGATCAAATGAAAAATAGTTGACAAATCTTGCGTAAGCAAGGGGGAGGGGGTCCAAAATTTGCTTATTTTTGCTTACAAGGGGGAAGGAGGGGTTAAAAATTCCCAACAATGTGCTTAAGTAATACTTGAATGCCCCCTAAATGTCCTAAATGTTATTTACACCTTCACAACAAGTACCATCAAACCATTACTTAATTAACTCTGGGGTATGATATTGTTGTTTTTATTTACAGTGAGTTGGTACGGGTATTTTTAATTATTATTATGTACTAGGTGCGTCCAAAGGTCACTTTATAAATGCTAAGCGAAGCCTCAAGCATTAAGAGCAGAGTTGAACACAAGAATTTTGTTTTAGTCACATAACATCATCATAATCATGAACATTTTCCAGCCATTGGCTGAATCTGTTTGTAACATAATAAAGCTCTTCAACGTCCCCTTCCTCCTCCACCATACCTCAGTCCTATACTCTCTCCTCCACACCCCCTTCAGCCAACCTATCCTTCCTCCTCCACCATTCCTCAGTCCTCTACTCTCTCCTCCACACCCCCTTCAGCCAACCTCTCCTTCCTCCTCCACCATACCTCAGTCCTCTACTCTCTGCTCCACACTCCCTTCAGCCAACGTTTCCTTCCTCCTCCACCATGCCTCAGTCCTCTACTCTCTCCTCCACCATGCCTCAGTCCTCTACTCTCTCCTCCACCATGCCTCAGTCCTCTCCTCTCTCCTCCACCATGCCTCAGTCCTCTACTCTCTGCTCCACACTCCCTTCAGCCAACGTTTCCTTCCTCCTCCACCATGCCTCAGTCCTCTACTCTCTCCTCCACCATGCCTCAGTCCTTTACTCTCTCCTCCACCATGCCTCGGTCCTCTACTCTCTCCTCCACCATGCCTCAGTCCTCTACTCTCTCCTCCACCATGCCTCAGTCCTCTACTCTCTCCTCCACCATGCCTCAGTCCTCTACTCTCTGCTCCACACTCCCTTCAGCCAACGTCTCCTTCCTCCTCCACCATGCCTCAGTCCTCTACTCACACCCCCTTCAGTTACCTGTTCCTTGGTCCAACCTTATGATCAATAGAGTATTTTTTTTAAAAAGAGGCCAAATCTAAGTGACTAACTAGGTATATCACTTGGAATATCTGAATCATTATTTATCAGATATACTCACACTGAAACATTATTATAGTTTTTAATTAGACTTTCAATGTCATTGTAGAAAGATAAGGCTGTATTCTTCACACAGATTGTCTTAAAATCATATTATAGTAACTGCTTCAAGTTTGAAAAGAAAAACACACTTCAGATTTAAGCTGTTATTGTTATACATCTGAACAATGATTAAAATATATTAGATATCTATCTTTTGAAATTAATTTACGATGTAATGGGTATAAATTAAGTAAATCTTTATTTTAATAAACAAATGAGACACCTACTTTAAATCTATTTTGTGTTGTATAATTTTAAGGAAATGTTTATGAAAAATATAATTATGTAAGTCAAATTTTATCCTCTAAGATTGAACATAATACCCAGTAGGTCTGTTTGCATTTTTTTCTTCCTTCTCCACAAAAATTGATTTTCTTGATATTTTATAAGATAGTATTATAACACTCTAGCTTCTCTCTTCAACTATTATCATTTTGTAAGATAATATTATAACACTAGCTTGTGTTATTCAGCTCTAAGCATTTCTTAAGATAGTACTATAAAGTATATCTTGTGTTTTTCAGCCATTAGCATGTCTTGGAGCTTTGTCTCAATATGAACCTTCAGCATCTGGGAAGTTTGCAATCACATATGGAATGTTTGAAAATGCAATTCAGGCCATGGGCACTGCAAGACATTATCCCTTTGTTGAAGCATCTATTGAAGGAAAAGTATGTATGGATTATATTAATAATTCAATTTTATATGTGATAAGTAAAGTCACATAATTGTTTTAACGCACATAATTTTTGAGCTTAACAAACCATTTTAAAATGTTTCTTCAGTTATATATAATCTGTTTTATGGCCAAGCAATTCCACAAAATAATTATAGCCTACACAGTGAAATTGGATGGTTTTCTGTAAAACTGTAAAGTACACATTTAAATGGAAATAAAATATTTAAAAAAATTAGTATTATTTTGAATTTATTTTATTTTCATAATTCCCTAAATGCCAGAATAGATCATTGACAAATTATCTTGAAATGTATGACTAACATATTTTTCAGGTTTTTTTTGCAAAATACAGTAGACTATTGACTATTCAGGATGGTAGGGATAAACATTTGCCTGGATTAAAAAATCCCGAATAAACCCAGCGATGTGCATTGCCTCAAATGTAAACACTGAATAAGTACGCCCAAATAACATTGAGTCATTATTTTTGGTTACAAGCAGATGTCACCACTTTCGTTCAATTACATGTTTGCAATTTCACTAGTTTTGTTTTCTGTCATTATGTACATTCAAATGCAAAATTATGTTTACATTTCATGTTACATTTTTTATCCACACGTTCAGTTTTACTGGCCTATACTCACCAGACAGTTATATCATAGTCTGTAGTGTATAGTTGAAATTTTATTAAATAGTTAAAAATTACCACACCGGTTAATGCAAGCCCGAATAATCAAGAGTCTACTGTAATTTTTGCCGTATTAGAAAGTTTGCACAAGTATAGAAAAAAATCACCAAAAAAAACCCATCACATTATTCTTTTTCATAAAATGTTATTATCTTCTTTACCAAAACATGTGACTCTAGTAATAAGTAATCATATTTAAATGGTAGATTTGTTTATATTAAGGGGTCATGTTTTACTAATCTTGGTCAAATTTGTAATAATTTTATATTTTCTCTATTTTTATGCATCGGTTTCAAAAATAAGCACCAATACTTTTTAATATACCATAATTGTATGGCTCACTATCCAGAAAATTATGCATTGATTTTTCTCATCAAATCTATTTTTTTATTATTAATATTGCATCTTTTACTACCCATTCAGGTTATATGCATATATTATGATAATTACTTAAATGTAGTATGGATGAGAAAGGGAGCATTTTAAAGGTAATCTACCCGCATTTGCATGGAAGGAGAGTGGTAAATCATTTAGGAAAAACCACCTTTGGTAGACCCGACCAGGATTGAACTCTGATCTCCTCATCATCAGCAGGCCAGTCCAAAACGAGAGTGAAGCCTCAGACCATTCGACCATTTAAGCAGATCGCACTATATTGGAAGTCCGGTCTAATTTATAGCTTTCAAAAAAAAAATATTTTTGAAAGCATGTGAAGATTTTCTTCAAAAATATTTATTTTTAATAATGATGAAAGTATATTATTTTCAGATTGTTGGAAGCTTTGCCCTGACAGAATTTGCTCACGGCAGCAACGTAAAGGGCATGAGAACTCGGCCACCTACGACCCCACAACTCAAGAATTTATACTACACACTCCAGATTTTGAAGCTGCCAAGTGCTGGGTTGGAAGTTTAGGTAACTAAATATACATTTCACAATTATGTATTGTTAGCCACAATACTAGTTAGGTTTTGTTTATCTCTTCACACCTCCTAGATAAAAATATAATATGTATAATATAATATATATACATCTGTAAGGGGAGAACGGGGGAAGGGGGGAAGGAGGAAGGGAGTGACAAGACTGTCAACGTTCTTCCTATTTTATTTTTCTTTCTGGATCAAACCAGCTAAGTCCACCCTAGTTCTGCACAGAGCAGCGTGGCTGGTGCCTACTCGCCTACTGTTTACTAAACCATAACACCTAGGTACTTGTTCTTACAAATGATAACACTGCGTATTTCACGTTCTACTCGATACATCTAAGGATACTTTGACACATTGTTCAGCGAGGAACACTCGACCGTTTGATTAAACAAGGCTATCCCTCAGTTCAACTATGTCCTAAAAGTTTCCTCTGCACGTTAGGCTACACGCTAACTTTCGTGAAATAGACCAAACGTTGCACTTCCGTCGGCTTAAATCGCACCAGTCCTGGCATTGACTTTTCCGTAGTAAGGTCACTTGTGATTCTTGTCATTGCAACACTATTTTTTTATATATTTTTTCAATTTCCTTATACATTTGTCCTGACATCTTATTTTATTATAAATCAGGACTTTATTTGCTCTGTTCATATTACAATATGAATTCTATATAGTGAATTTAAAATGTTTTACATATAAACTTTCTGGAATATAAACATATACTACTACTAAAACTACTTGTCCTGTTATTGATCATTACCAATTTACCTTGACCTGTGCCTGTTAGCAGCTCAGTCTACTATATATCAATACCATTATTTAATTTATGATAACGTATAACTATACTTGTCCCTCTTTTCCTATTGAAGCTATTTTGACTATATACATTTATTTTTTTCCTATTTATATGCCTGCTTTAGACCTAAATCTAACTTAACCTAACTTATACCTAGTGCCGTCGTCTACACAAGCAGCTTATATATTCTCCTTGTAGGGAGTCCCATTATCTTTTTCTTCTCTGGTCACTTCCTACCGTGGCCAGTCAACATCCCTGGAGTGCTCGATAGCTCCAGTCCAACATCACGCTTGTTTACAAGCGAGCAGGGCTCTTCAAGTAAGGAACAACTTCTGACGTCTCATCTGTATCCACTTACTTTCCTTCTCCCCTAGCTGGTATTCTAGGCGTCCCTGGTTCATCAGCGATATTCATCACTGGTATCCCTGAGCGCCTTTCATCACTAGAGCTCTAGATATATCCAGAGTCCATCAAAATCTAGTCCACCCTCCCTTTTATTACACTCTCTGTGTTTTGTTTCACCAGTTTGGAAACGTCTTGTCTAAGTCTGATGTTTCTTCTCCTTCTCCGTCTCCCTCGTCTTCACTTGTCACTTCTCCCTCAGTTGTTTCTTCTTGTCTGTTTTGTCTCAAGTCTTGGTTCTGTCTTTGTCTTCTTTCTTTTAGTTAGTCCATATGTCTGTCCCTTTCTGCTTTCGATACCCTGTCCGCTATCTCATCGAGGTAGCTCCACCGGTCCTCATTCCTCAATATATGGCCTGTATGGACACTAGTAGCGCCGCTCTCTCCCTTTAAGTAAATATACATTCCAAGGTCACGTGTTCCGGTGTCGCCTCACCTCCGCAACAGCAAAGACTGGTTTCACTCTTTTTCATCCAAAAGAGGGACCCCATGCCCTGTGATATAGTGGACAAGTCCCTGGGGAGGTTGAAGATGCTTCATTCTCAGTCTTTCTTGTACGTTCGGAAATACCTGGAATGCCCTTCTACCTGTGGTACTCTCTTCCCGGTCTGCTTGCCACTCCTGCAGGAGGGTCTCTCTTATATCCTCCTTGGTACTTACACCATTAGTTCTTAATTCTATTACTTTGTCTAACTTCCGTTTTCCAAGCCAATATCAAACGGCCCTCTTTCGTACCTCTAAGTCTAGAGGCCAGACACCTAGGGTGACACACAACGCATCTGTTGGTACAGTTTTGTAGGCCCCAGAAAGTCTCATGAGAATTTTCCTCTGAAGGCCTCTGAGTTTCCTTTTAGCTCTCTCCCCTCTCAGTTGTTGTGCCCACATTCCTGCTTCATATCCCACTATGGACACAAGCAACGCCTGATGGTATAGTCTAATCAGTTTAAAGGGCAGATGGAACTTACACTGCCCTATACTGACTATCCCATTCATAACCCCCAAGGCTCTCCCGCATACGTTGTCCATGAGAGCTAGGAAGCTAGGCTTTTCTTCAATCGTCACCCCTAGTTATCTAGCCATTTTTTATCCTTCTAATTGTTTGTTCTGCTATCTTAATTATAGGATCTCTCTTAAACATTCCCCTGAGCAGCATGTAGGCTGTCTTCATTGGCGCCATGCTGAGTCTTACTTTCTTACACCATTTATCCAAGCCGATCAGTACCTATTTACTTTTTTATTCCAGGTTCCTCCTCGAACTTGCCTCCACCACTAACAGCAAGTCGTCAGCAAAAGCAATCACCCCCACCACCTCAGGGAGTGCTTCAATCTCCAGCAACACTATCTGTGACGACCTCGTGTAGTGGTTATTCTAGGGCCTGTCTAACATAGCTCCTCACAGTCATAATACAGTCTTTGGCCACCACCTTAATCAGAGTGTCCTGTGTCTCACGTGATCTGCTCAGACTTTGTTTTACCAGGTCACGTGATTGAGACTCATGCATCTGGTGGATACTCAAATAACTCACTTTAATACTCTATGTGGTTAACTTACATATTTGTGACATGACGGATGGTCACAAACTACATAAAAAACTACCTGTTTCTAAAATTTAAATAGGCCTATTTAAATTTAAAGATTAGCAATAGTATACTACACTGAGTTCATGGAAACCTTTCACTTAGGAAGACTTCACTACTAAGACCTATTTCAAAGGTTATTAAAATATATCATCATCACCATTCGATATTTCCGCCTCTGCGGGTCATCTGGCATACCTCTTCCGTTCCTGTCGATCTGTCCAAACTTCTCCCTCATCCACACGTCTCCAGTCCGCTCTCTTAGCTTTCATGTCCTTTTACGCTTGGTCCATCCATCTTGTCGTGCGTCTTCCAATAGGTCTTCAAACCCCTTCTCTTTGCTCTTTAAGGTTTTCTTAGCATTCTGTCCTTCTCCATTCTCATCACATGACCTAACCACAGTAACTTTTCCTCTTCAGTGTCTCTTCTAATGGTATAACTTTTAAACCATCCATAATTACTTCATTCTTTCTCCTGTCTCTTCTTGTTACATCCTCACGCTCTTAGGAATCTCATCTCTGCTGTCTGCAATCCTCCTTGGTCCATGTCCAGGTTTCAGAGTCGTATCTCAATATTGGGTGATAATATGACTTATATAACAAAGTTTTGGCCTCTTTTACTAAATATATATCTATGTTTTACTATCATATTCTTATGTATATTTGTCACATTAACTATTTCAATAACTCATTTGTGCGTTGGAGAGAGGAGAAGACTGGTCAAGGAGAAGACTGGGTCATTGTGGAGAGAGGAGAAGCGTTTTAGGACTCATGGGAGTTCATTGTGGAGGAGGAGAAGACTGGTCATTGTGGAAAAATATTGTGGAGGGGGAAACTGGTCATTGTGGTGATATGTTGGGTTATGTTCTCTTTCAAAGTAATATTTTATATAAAACACATTTTAATGGTCTAGCTTTAAGTCATCACTCTCACAATAAATTGGACTTCAAGGATGAGAGATCAGCGATTGAATCCTGGGCAGGTGTATTGACATTTTTTCTTAGATAGTTTTTCACTCATTATCTCTAAATTCGCCTTGTTCAACCCTACTCCATTAGCAATGTAAATATATTATGTGTACAACCTGAACGGGTAGGGAGAAGAGGTGTAAAAAATAATTGTTTAGTAAATGTGTCCATTTTATCTTCTCCTCCCAAACACTATATTAAATAGGATGTTTTAAAATATTACCCATTAAAGTTATACTCAAATAGTCGCCATGTCTTACTACCTGTCAGGTATACACGTATGTACTAATTATGCTAATCACTAGAGATGAAGAAGGTTGAATTCAGAGAAAGTGTACTCAATTTTCATGGAGGGCAATGTGAAAAACAATTTTGTAAAAACCACCCTCAGTACATTCCTAGCGGGATTCAAACTTGGATTCCTCTGTCGTCAAAAGTCTAGTCCATTGCGAGAGTGAAGAATTTAGACCCGTGTGGCCACCAAAGCAGATTATTTTAATAATATTTAGTAAAGAATCTGTTCTGTCCCTCTTCAGGTAAATGCTGTACACACACCCTCTTGTACGCCAAGTTGATAACACCCGACGGGACAGACCACGGTTACACTTCATTTGTAGTCCCCATAAGGAACCCCATGACACTTCTTCCATATCCAGGAGTCACTGTGGGTGACTTGGGGGAAAAATTGGGCCTCAATGGCATTGACAACGGCTTCGTTATGTTCGACCACTACAGGATACCTCGAGAAAACCTGCTCAACAAGAATGGGGATGTCACCCCTGAAGGGAAGTATGTCGCACCCATGAAGGATAGGAAGAAACATTTGGGTTCGTTCTTTTCTTTTTACTTTACTTTTTGTTAAATATTTCATGTTGTATTTAATTTCTTTATTTCCAAACACCATTTATTTTCATTGATCCAATCAAATATTTGTAATTCATTGCCTGTCAGGATGGTTACAGGAAAGATGGTCACAAAGGTGGCACAACATTAAGTACAGTCATTTTACCTGGAAAGGTAGCAAAGCTTAGCTCGCACTTTCCACTATGGTGTAGCTTATAAGATAGATATTATTTAAATTGAAAAATGACACTTGAAAACAAGAATCGAAACCGGGGCCTTGACAGACTTTAGCCTTAAAATATGAGTGACGAATTACCCTGGGCACAGAATGATTACTAGATAGCTCAGGGGTAAGAAATATGCACACCAAGCCAAAGGTTCTGGGATCGATTCATGCATCCATCATTTTTCAATTTAAAGAATATGATATTTAAATGCTGATATGACCATACTTAACAACTATAATAGCTTGGCTATTTAATCCATCACTATAGTGTGATGTGTCAAGAAGGGACTGCTAGCTTTCACGGTAAATTGGATGTAAATTTTGATGGTGTTTATCGAAATGTGTAAAAATCACTACAGAACTACTCTAGTTCAGAGGCTGCTCAAAGCCACAACTACGAAATACAAGTTAATGTCACAGAAGTCAAGAGAAATCTGATGCCAGTAAATTGCACGGACCGATTGGGCGGCACCCGGCCTTGATTAGCCCCATTTTTATCTTGATTCGCCTCACCCATATCAGATATGTCTCACCTCATTCAGAGCCATCATGAGAGTCCTCGTTCTTGTACAGTCGCCATCTTGAAGGGGCTAGCTTCTCCTCAATCACTTTGTCCATCTAGCCAGTGAGTGAGCACCTAAGGCCTCCAAGAATAGACATATATTACTACTCAGAGTTTCCTGCCCTAAGTGAGACTTAGTGAACATTCTGCTGCATACATTTAACAACTCAGCTTACTAATGTTCTATTACACTACACGTTATTTAAGTCTAGAGAAAATGTAGAACTCGATCTCAGTGGTCTACAGGTAAGGCGCTCACCTCAGGACTCGACTTTTGTGGGTTCAAACCCAGCCGGGTTCGATGGATATTTCTTGAGCAATAAAAATCCGTAGCACAGCTTCCTTTGGAGGGGAAGTAAAGCCGTCAGTCCCGTGTCGATTGTGGCATGTAAAGAGCCCTGGAAAGTATGTGAAAATACCTTTCCCTGCAAAATTGGTGGGTAGTTTCACTCTCTCCCATAGAAAATCTTGTGTGTTGATATAATCAGTCGGTTCAGTATGTGAGGAGCATGTTAGCTGTCTCGAGGAGTAAGAAGATTAGGAATGAAGTTATCCGGGAAAGAGTTGGGGTACAAGAGATAGTAGAGGAAGCAAGACTTAAATGGTATGGGCATGTAATGAGGATGTTGGGGTACAAGAGATAGTAGAGGAAGTAAGACTTAAATGGTATGGGCATGTAATGAGGATGTTGGGGTACAAGAGATAGTAGAGGAAGTAAGACTTAAATGGTATGGGCATGTAATGAGGATGTTGGGGTACAAGAGATAGTAGATGAAGTAAGACTTAAATGGTATGGGCATGTAATGAGGGTGGAAAAACAAAGAATGCTGAAGAAAATGTTGGAAATGAAGTATGTGGGAAAAAGACCGCAGGTGAGGCCAAGAAAGAAATGTGGAGAAGCAGATAACAGAAAGTGTTCAAGTGAGAGGAGAAGAATGGAAGAAATTAAAGGAGGAAGAATGGTGGAATTATAGAGGAAGATGGAGGCATTTTACTAAACTGATCCAGCCACAGGCTGTAAACAGTTGATGATGATGATGATGATGATGATGAGTTGGTTGAGAAAGTGCACGTTAAATACTTCAAATAAATTTAAAAAAGAAAATGTAGAGTATAGCGTTACAATATGTTAGTCAAATTTAAAAAAACCTGTGTGACCCAGTTTTCTTAATTTTTTTTGTCCGAGGCTTTTCTTCATCAATGAAATCTCATCGTTACTTGAGTTTGAACATTTTTCTAAGAGCCGTATATTGTATTATTATTCTAGGCCACTTTGCCAAACTTGTTCTTAAGGCTAACTACAAATGTAGTTTAATGCCACTATATTAAAAGAAAATGGTGTTTTTTGTAATGCACATTAAAATGATTTATGTTAATTAACATCCTTTGTCAGCTTTAAGTTATTAATTTAAAGTCCTCAATTTGTTTTTGATATCACTTACCAGCTATGTGATGGACCAACCAGGACTTAGCAGGGCCATCCAAAGGATTCAGAGCAAAACGGGGCACCAAAATTTGGGGGACACCTTCCACACAAAATAATTAACTTGGTTTATGTATTTTTATTAAGATAATATTAAGCTGTATACATTATAAACAAAGTTGCTTCATTTATTAAACTACATCATTCTTTTAATTGAAATTATATATTTAGTTCATACTCACATCACTTGAAGACATTTTTCCTAGAGTTTTGAACCAATTTAGGAGCTTCACTGGGAAGTTCAACGTCTGCCCGGATTATTATAATTGGTACCTCTGTGGAGTATCTCATCAGTGCTATCACGATCGCCACCCGCTACGCGGCCACCCGTAAACAGTTTGGACCCAGTGAAGACAAGGAACTTCCTGTTATTGAATATCAACTACAGGTACTTCTTCCTTTTCTTTCAAAATCTATAAACAACATTTCAAAAGTAATTTTCCACATCATCATAGTATACATGATATACATGGACATACGGTCCATCCACGAATTGAGGTAACTGACAGCTAGCAGAAGATTCGTATTGCAGACATTAGTTGAAAGTCATTAATGTGAAAATAATTATTATTTTCTTGCTGATACTATGATAAATCAATAGTCTTATTAAGCGCTTCTAATAATACTCCCATAAAGATTATTGTATAGTTGGCTTTTTCGTAACTCATTGAAAGTACAAAAAATATTAATGAAACTATTATGTGTTTTATTTTGCGGTTATGGCAACAAGATATATTATAAACTAGTGCATGAAATAATAAATTAAAAAGTATTATGCTCACTATTGTGCCTACTTATAACTGGTCACCATAAATTATAAAATAAATAAAAAAAGTATTACTTAGAGAAATAGTCATACAAAATATTAGTCCTAAAATAAAACATGTTTGTTTTGTAAAAAGTGCATGAACACAACCGGAGATAGTTTGTATGACGTCATCAACCATCCTTGTTTCGGCTGGTTCGCCATCTCAATTTATTAAGAGAATGCAGCATTTAAGAAGCTTTCTTTTGTAGAGCATTTTTAAGTGAAGCACAGATGCCGCTTCCACAAAAAAGAAAAACATCCAAAAGGTTATTTTCCTAAGTTCGTATTTCAATAATGAAAAAACTTTTTAAAAAAATAGTTGGTTGCGAAAGTTTTGACTGCGAAAAGTGACAGCAACTCAACAAATGGTCTTGAAGATCATTCATTATGTTTTGGTGAATGGATGTATGAGAGTAGATCTGGTAAATTCTGCTAGCTGTCAGCTACCTATACTCCTTTGTTGGATAGTCTGTACAAAAAGGAATTATGGGAACAAAATATTGTCATCACAATTTACACTGCCCCTACTGGACAAAGAATAGTTACCACTTAAAGAAAAGTACAATCTATTTACCTTTCTTTTGACTTTAACATAGCCTGTTTAGGTTGTCATTTGTTTTGAATGTTTTTTTTCTAACTAGTTTCTCACTCTTCCTTCATTCAAATCAGGATACATTTCCTCTAAATTCAACCTTACTCAGCCTTATAACATTGGTGTAATTGATGTATTGTAACATTTAGATACCGCTTCAGTAACGCGCTAGTCTCGTAGTTGACTAAACTGCCGATGATAAGGAAGATCGAGATTCAAATCTCGGTCAGTTGTACTGAGGGTGGTTTTTATCAAAATTGTTTTACACTCTCCCATCACACAAATGCAGGTACACTTCCTCTAAATATAACCTTCTTAATCCCTAAAACCATTAGTGTAATTGGCACATAAGCATAAAACCTGAATGGGTAGTAATACATGATGATAAAAAAAGTTCACAATATTACAACAAGGTTGTTATTTAAAACGTCTCACTTTGTAAATAGTTACAAATCAGTGTTTTGTAACCAAGCAAAAAAATTAGAATAAAGAAACACTTTCGAACTATAACAAGGAGCTGAGGGTACCACGGGGGTACACTCTTGCACCAGTTCGGTGTAGTTAGACCACCAATATAAGCACACAGAAGGAGTAACTTGGGTTAGTGACTCTTTTGGACTTGACCATTTATTACTCTGACAATCCTTCTCCACACTTAGGCCATCAACTTGTCCACGGGAAATAGGAGAGGAAGAGACAGTATAACCTAAATAGGAAGTGAGATGTGATGGGGAAAAAACCCAACTTGAACCTAGGTTTCGTCCAACATTTTTCACATTTTAACAGAACCATTGTTTAGGAAATCATATAATTATAGATTTTAGAAAAATACTTGTTTGAAAGAAATTGTATCGAAATACATATTTAAATTTTTTTATTAATAGTAGTAGCAATTTCCTTAGGAAGGGTAAATATTTTTACTACAAAGAAAATATTGTTAAATAAATATTTTAATGGTTTTATCTTTTTTTCCCTCAGCAATGGCGATTGTTTCCTTATTTAGCAGCAGCGTATGTGATGAAGAGCTTTTCCGTGTACTTTGGTGAAGTAATGGTCAACCAACACGTTGCTAAAGCTTTAGGGAAGAAGAGTATGCAGGTAATATTTTCATTAGTAGTAGAATAGGCTTTTAAATTGTGCATACTTTACTTTGTTAACATTTTAAACATTCTCAGGGTCTGTAAGACAAATATTTTTCATACCGAGTCAAATTCAAGAGTGTTTATTCAGAAAGCTTCCGAATCTTGTGTAAATAGTACTTAGAACCGCGTCTTACTACCCGTTCAGGTTAAATCTTGAGTAAAGTTTAGCTAAATTTGAATTAAATGAAAATATAATTTTAAAATTTTTATTTATAGCCTGCTTCGATGGTCCAGTGGTCTAAAGTAGGGTCTCACACCTCCCTATCCCGGCAAACTTCCTTCGCTTCAACAACATCCAGTGGTCTAAAGCAGGGTCTTGCACCTCCCTATCCCGGCAAACTTCCTTCGCTTCAACAACATCCAGTGGTCTAAAGCAGGGTCTTGCACCTCCCTATCCCGGCAAACTTCCTTCGCTTCAACAACATCCAGTGGTCTAAAGCAGGGTCTTGCACCTCCCTATCCTGGAAAACTTCCTTCGCTTCAACAACATCCAGTGGTCTAAAGCAGGGTCTTGCACCTCCCTATCCTGGAAAACTTCCTTCGCTTCAACAACATCCAGTGGTCTAAAGCAGGGTCTCACACCTCCCTATCCCGGCAAACTTCCTTCGCTTCAACAACATCCAGTGGTCTAAAGCAGGGTCTTGCACCTCCCTATCCCGGCAAACTTCCTTCGCTTCAACAACATCCAGTGGTCTAAAGCAGGGTCTCACACCTCCCTATCCCGGCAAACTTCCTTCGCTTCAACAACATCCAGTGGTCTAAAGCAGGGTCTCACACTTCCCTATCCTGGAAAACTTCTTTTGCTTCAACAACATCGAGTCATACATGCTCTTTTATTCTTAAACCTCTTAATGTTTCTCGTTTTTACACATTTGTCTACAACATTTAGCCATGTCTTACATGGCCTACACCTTCTTTTGACACACATTCTACCTTCATATATCTGCTTCATCACTAGATCCACACTCATCATCTTAACATGCCCAAACCAACGTGAGACACTTCTTCCACATTGTCCTGTTGGATTCACTTTCAAACCGCACTCCTTGAGCATCCATTAATTACCGACTCTATCCGTATGAGTTTTTCCACATACATTTATTAGATATTTCATTTCAACAGCATTCACCTTGCTCTTGTGATTCTCCTGACAAAACCAGGCTCCACATCCATAAAACAATGTTGGAGTTAACACACTTTTATATACTGCTATCTTAGCTCTTTTGATATTAGTTCATTCTTTGCTATAGTCCACATACATCCAATTACTTTTCGAGATGCGTTCATTCCCCATCTGTCGATTTCACCATCCATCTTTCCATATTTACAGACATTCTGTCCAGATACACAAAATCATTCACGTTAATCTATTTTTATAAACACAATTTTTTGTTTGCTAAATCTTATGGTGGCCAAATAAAATCACAGCCCGTGGTTATCTAACCCTGCTCTAAAATGTCACACTTGCTATATAATTGATGGTTTCAAATCACATCCAGTTGTAGTGTATGTGGTTTACCCTAAAATAGTTTCCCACTCTCCTCCACGGAAATTCCTGTATACTTCCTTTTAATCAACCTGCCTCATCCCTAATACATATATGCAAAACTCAGAAATATAGTACAATGCGTTGCTAAAAAAATAGCACATTTGTATATTTATTTATTTAAAAGCCCTACCGACATCTAATGCCAACCATCTAATTCAAACCATAATTTACCTCCTCCACGTATGTGAGACGAAAATGATCACTATGTATTTTAAAAGTACACCTTTTTAACAATAATTTGCATGAAAAGGTAGGTTGCAATATACAGTTGAATCAACAAACAATCGATAGAAAACTAAATTAAATATATACATGTTATCAAATAGACTAAATAGGAATATTACTTAACAGAGACATAACATTCTCCTTTCCCACATAATGCTAGGTATGTGGCGTTAGTTCTGGCCCATTTCCCCCATTAGTCAATTAAGGTGATAGTCTAGTAGAAATTTCAATCGTCAGAAACCAAGTGGGTGTATAGAATTCCTGGGTCTGCTGTCTGGCAGTAGGAGAACAAACAGGGGAGGAGGAAGACAATGACAATGTATTATGTTTTGTGACCCCACTATTAATGACATCATTCAATTCTCAACGATCCATTCTATGCTCCTATACCATTACCTTTCGTTTCTCGGACATTTAGTTAGCTCAAATGATCAACAAAAATATGTGGATTTTTGTACTTTTCAGAGGGAAAATGTCAACTTTTAAAATATGTTTACAAGTCTATATATTTATAGGGTCATAGAAAGTAGTTTTATGCTCAGTCCAGTAAACAACAAACTTGTATACTGCCAAAGGTTTTGTCAATATTTAACCTAAGCGCAACATCTGATAGGTAATATATCAGCTACCCACTTAGTGAATGAGTGTTCCTATACTACAGTGTTTATTATAAATGATACATGAAGTTTATTTTGTGTTAGGAGGACATTGGTAGAGAGACCCATGCTCTCTCGGCTGCAGGAAAGCCATTATACAGCTGGTTGTCGAGAGACGCTATCCAAGAATGCCGAGAAGCCTGTGGGGGACACGGATACCTCAAAGGTAGCTCATCTCTTTCTTTACATATCTTAAATTTAGGGGGGGCAGCTCGGTAAGTGAGAAATTGCCACAGAGATGATTCAGCTCTAATGCAATATTTAATTAAACAATGCGTTGTTTCAAAATATGGTTCACGCCAAAAGTTTCCGAAAGGTTATTTTTTCTTAACCATCCTATAGTTTTAAATTCATTAATAAAATGTGACATTTGCTCATTTTCAATTACTTTTTAAGCATTTTGTGGGGCTATGAGACTAGGTTTGATGGAAACAACTCTAGATTTAGCCTTCCTATAACAAATATAATGATGATTGATGATGATGATGATTCTAACAAATACAATAGTTTTTCTATAGGCTCACAACAGAAAATTTAATCTATTGAGAACTAGCGCGAGCTCTTTCTTTACTTGAGATAAGAAGTTTTGTAGTTTTCTTTCCCATGTTTCTAATTAATATAGGTGACCTGTTGGTCTAGGGGTAAGGTGTCGACTTATGTCGGGGTCCGGGATTCAATCCTCGGTCCTGCACAGATTTATCTGATTGCCAAACCCTTCCTTCAACTCTGACAAGACGTGTATTAATCACAACTTGTGAATGTGTGGAGTTCCAGGCCTCCACCGTGGTTCGGATCCCATTTAAACTGTAGGTCCTCCATTTCATCTCACAATCACCCTACCATTACACATTAGCGTATAATCGAATGGTAGTAATATTGTGCTAATGGTAATAATAATAAAATAATAATAATAATAATAATAATAATAATAATAATAATAATAATAATAATAATCTTATTATATAACAAAGGGTGATTGTAGTGAAGGGTGAAAGGTAGTGTAAGCTTAGAGAGAATAGAGAAGTAGTTCCGGAAAATGACACACCCAATTGTATTTTAATTCCGTGTGGCCTAACATCAATTGATAATTTCTCGCCGAGTGAGGGGCAGCCTAAGAATGTAGTCTTAGCCATGTGGCGATCGATGGCATCTATGTCTTCAGAACCCTGGTTCTATCACAGATGGGGCTAAAAGATTAAATAACCTATTTTCACCATTTTGATATTTATAGTTTACCGTTCTTACACTCTTATCTTATCCAATCAACATTCCTCACTTCTCAACCGTTTGAAGTACACGTCTCTTGCCCCTAGTCTCAGGACTTGGCGACTGCGGAACAGCAATGATGCGTGTTGCACATATGAGGGTGAGAACAGCGTCCTAATTCAACAGACCAGTAACTGGTTGCTGCAAACTGTGGTCCAGGAGGGACGACAAGTCCCATGGACCAATCACAAGCCCCTAGGGTCCATCGATTTCCTGTCCAATGCTCAAGAAATCCTGGCCACCAAGTTTTCTGCATCAACCAAGGAGATGGCTGTTAGGCCTGAAAGTAAGTCTGTTACAAGTGAATGCTGAGGAATTTCTTAAAATATTCACCATCTTTATTTATTCCCTGTGACTAATTTCCGATGTTACATGTGATGTCCAGCATTACTGCGGCGTATGAGTGGCTGATATGCTGGCTCCTCCAAGCTACAAATGACAAAATCAAGTCTAACAGTGACAGCGGGATGGATGCTTTCACTGCCAAGAACAATGCCCAGGTGTTCTATGCAAGGCCACTTTCCATCGCATTTCTTGAGGTAAGCCGGTTATCTGGTGATTTTCAAATGTTATATATTATTGACAGTGAGTTGTTGCCATGTGTACTTCTGCTTGAAAAGATTGTACTTGCTTTTCAGCGTCAAACTAGCCCTTTAGAGCTAATGGTACACACCTTCTAATCACTACATTATTGTGTATGCCGCTAGTCAAATAAATACTTTTAGGGAGGGAAGACTTTACACATACAATCCTATCAAGTGAAACTAGCCCTGGAAACAACTCACAAGCAGCAACTGAATTTTATTGTCTGGGAAAATTGGATTATTATGAAACATTGTTATTTGTACACTATATTTTCAAGTTTTAATTTTCTCATTGTCTGTTAGATAAATCTGTTTTTAAATATATGTTTTTAGCACTTCATCCTGTTGAAGTTCTGGCAAAAAGTCACGGTAACGATGTTGACTCTAACCTTCGGCCAGTCCTTTTGAGGTTATGTTCACTGTATGGAGCTTGGAGGTTGGAACGACATCTTACAATTCTTTATCAAGGTGTGCAAAGGCATGCTACTAATCTTTCTTGAAGTGAAAAAACATTTAGCTACAAATAGCATTATCCCTTCATAGATGATATCAAGACGTCTCTAAATGATGTTTATATACATTGTACAATGATCTAATTTCCTTCAGTTTAATCTTCTTGAAAGGATTTTTGTTAGAATTTCTTGTGAGATTATGATGATTGAAGTTAGTAAAGAACCAAGTTAATTTTAAATAACTTGTATGGTTTTTAAATTGCAAGTAAAATATCCAACATGGTAAAAAGTAGTTTAATTAACTTTATATTGATTGTTTTATCACATTTTACTTCAAAGGTCAGGTCATATAGAGGTCTTGAATATGGAAGAGTCCTTCTAATCTTTGAATATTACAATACCTAGAAACCTTAAGGACATTTGAGACCTGAAGATTCGAAAAATTGCAACAATTCAAGAATTTTAAATTCAAATTACTTAAATAAGCTATTAAACAAAAAGTACTTATTTTAAGTACGTCTTTTGAGCAGATAATTAAATGGTTAGCAAGATTGAAAAACTATGTATATACATTGTTCTGCCAAGATTCAAAGAAGATCACTACCAAATCTTGTTAGATGTGGTCTAACGACTTGACAATTATCACTGAACAAACATCAGACAGATAGACAGGTGAAATTCCAATTATTGTCAGGTTAAAACAGGACCCCTCTACACTCAGTCAGTTAAAAACTCTTTCCAGTATGTTTTTAATATTAATATATATTTAATAATTAATATATGTTTTGTTCTTTCCGTGATCGACAGGTTCGTATCTGACCGACGGTCAATCAGCGCAACTCCTCTGTGATGGTATTCTGGACCTGTGCGCCCAATTGAAACCAGACGCCGTTGCTCTAGTGGACGCCATCGCTCCCCCTGACTTTGTCCTAAACTCGGCACTGGGCGGTTCTGATGGACACCTGTACAAGAACCTGCAGGCGGCCATCTATCGGACTCCTCAAGTGTTCGAGAGACCTTCGTGGTGGAAAGACATAGTCAACTGGCAGACAAAGTCAAAACTGTGATCCTATCTTTATACCCTGGCAGACAAAGTCAAAACTGTGATGGTATCTTTACTGGAGACAGTCAAACTGTGAGTACTTTATACCTACTGTTTTGATGGTAAACTACTGCATGGATATTTTATATAATTTGTAAATACAAGGTAAAGTGTATAACTAGTGTTTTTTTTATGATTCTCAAAAAATAAAACAAAAACTTCTTTGCTTTCCTTAATATCTTATGTAGTAATGTGATAGTATCTGATTTTTTAAAGTCTAATCATTTAAGTTAAAACATATCTAATCCATATCCATATCACAACAAAGTTATGCTGCTTCGAGATAATTTAGGATTAAACTTGATTCCAACACACATAAATGTGAAAATTAGATAGACGTCCTCTTTGTGTTTTATACAGGTGGCCATGGAAAAGTAGACCGCCTCCTATATCCAGCAGGCGCCTCAATGAATGAAGGAGGTCAATCCCCTTCCACTCCGTCTTGTGCTTTAGACCAGCAGTTCACTTGCTCATTCTTCATGTTCACAATATGGGTGGAAGGGGATTGCCTCCTTCAGTTCAGAGTGAGGCGCCTGCTGGATATAGGAGGCGAGCTACTTTTCCGTGGGCCACCCTGTTTTTAATAACTTTTTTTTCAAACTTCAGTATGATATTACTTAGATGTGGTTTGTATTCTAAAATAATCTTAAGTATTTTTTGAAAATAATAACATCAAACCTCGAATGGTCTAACTTTAAGGCGTCACTCTTGCAATAGACTGGACTGACGCTGATGACATGGAGATCAGGGTTTGAGTCCATGTCAGGTGATCTTCCCAAATGGTTTTCCACTCTCCCTCTATGCAAATTGGGGTACACCGTCTCTAAATTTAACCTTCCTCATTCCCAACACTTTACCTAGCGTAATTAGTACACATGTGTATAACCCAGACAAGTAGTAAGATGCAGTGCACAAAAAACCTCTCTTACGTTGGCTTTAAAACATAATTATGCACCCTACTTATCGGAAAGTTTTATGTGCACTTTTTTTACCACTGCGTCTTAATACCGGTTCAGGTTATATGCTAATGTGTTAGGGATGAGGAAGGTTGAATTTAGAGAATGTGTACCTATATTTGCATGGAGGGAGAGTGGGAAACCATATAGGATCAAACACCCGACCAGAAGTGTGAGAGTGAAGCCTTACACCATCTTAGTATCCGCACATCTACAGGTTGAAGGTAGAATTAAATATACCGACATTTACATTGAGAGAGAGAGAGAGAGTGGAAATCCATGGAAAGCTACGTTCAGAACACACAGTCAGAACTCGAACCCCAACCTGTCATCGACAGACCAGACCAGACCAATGATGCATATAACCTACTTAGTTAAATTTGATTATTCTGTTGACAAAGTTATTTCAAGTGTACCGGTACCGAGATGCTAAAAAATATTGATAAGCTACAAGGCTGTAAATATGCAATTTAAATTTCCTGACAAAAATTCCCGCCAAATCCTCCTGTAAATGTGTTGGTGGATGAAACATATTTCCTGGTTGCTTAGCTCATTCTTGGCAGTGTTGTGTGAGTGATAAGAAACTGTGGTTTTATCATCTAAGATCAACACCAGAACTTAATTGCTAGAATTTCTATAAACAGACTCAATTTCCAGTGATTGTCGAAAAGCAGGGCCATTAGGCGAACCTAGGTTGTCACCTATGGCGTAAGGTCCTAGAGGCGAATTAAAAAAAAATGTAATTTTTAGTGTTTAAAAAAATAATTCTTTAAATTAAATAAGCTAATCTAAAGAAAGAAAAAACATATAAATATTTTATCTAATATTTATAATATATGTTATCCAACACCTTAGCTCAGTGTATAGCGTGTCTGTCTACTGAGCTAAGGGTCACAGGTTTGATTCACGGCATGGCCGAAAAACTTATCTTTAGTGAAATGTGGGTCTACCCTATAATAGTGATGAATTAATGGCCAAGGATTGGACGTTGTGTCTGTCCTAGTCTTAAGTTAAATCATAAGACATATGAAGCTACGACAGGTCTAGCAAGCAGGTAGTGGAAAATATATGGCTTGAATAAAAACAGGCTGGAAACTGTAATGGATGTAAAGTACAATTTAGAATATATATATATTTATTAAAAGATTGATTAACCATATAATCACATTTAAGGTTTTATGATGTTTTGGATCGCTTTGTCACTTTGATATTTAAGTGCAAGCTTCAAAAAATATTGTTGACCTCAGTTGCTTGAGATAAAGTGCTCGCCTCAGAACCCGATGATTGTGGGTTCAAACCCAGCTGAGGTCGCGATGGTTTTTTCTTGAATGATAAAAATCCTATGCACGAGTTCCTCAGGAGTGTAAGTAAAGCCGTTGGTCCTGTGTCGATTGTGGCGTGTAAAAGAACCCTGGAAAGAATGTGAAAATTTATTTCTTGGCAAAATTGGTCGGCCCTTTCACTCATAGACATTCTCGTGTGCTGATATAATCAGTTGGTTCAGAAATTGCCTGTTAATTACTTCAAATACATTTCCTTTAATGTATATTTTCCTCGTTGGTACCAACTCCTTTAGTTTAGTTAAATACCATAAGCCTGATGATCTGTAAAGACACGTTGCGAAACCAACAAACAATAAAACCAAAATAGCAGGTCCACAGTAATATTGACCTTTTCTTATAGTTTAAAAGTTACTCAAAATTAGTTCTATATTAATCCATGTCACAATTTTCTTTGTCTACATTGACAAGTGAGATGAGTTTAAATCACTAGTCAAAATGTAGGCTTTCCTATTGTCTAAAAAAGGCCAACATTACCGATAGTGGATTGTAGGACCGGAACGCTAAGTACTTGATTAATAAACAAAGCACAACGTGGTGTTTGGTTCCGCTTGGAGCACTAACCTCAACTAAAAATATTTTTTTTATTTTTCAATGTAAGGGCCTATAGTACTCAAGATTTACGATCAACTTAATTTAAGGGGTAGGTGACCTGGTGGTCTAGGGGTAAGGTGTCGGACTTTTGTGCTGCGGGTCCGGGGTTCAATCCTCGGTTCCGGCACAGATTTATCTTATTGCCAAACCCTTCCTTCACCTCTGACAAGATGTGTATTAATCACAACTTGTGAAAGTGAGGAATGCCAGGACTCCACCGTGGTTCGGATCCCACGTTAAACTGTAGCTCCTCAATTTCATCTCACAATCACCCTACCCATTACACATTAGCATAAGTGCGTACAACCCGAACGGTTAGTAAGACGCGGTGCTAATAATAATAATAATAATAATAATAATTTAAGGGGTAGTAATAACTGCTAAGGAAGGAAGGCCTACTTTTAAGAATTGCAAGGTTGCCCTGAGCAGATGTGGGACCCCTGGTGAAAAAACTTCGGTTCTGCTTAGTGTTATTAGTACAGTATTTTGCACACAAATATTATATTATATGTATGTATATACCAATTTTCAGCTGTTTAATTTATGAAATTGGACCGTTTGAAAAAAATTGCTAATTTTAATGGAACTTGAGCGGTTAGGGTTGATTAGGATTAAAGTATTTGCAATAGAATATTTACTAAAGTTTCTTAATAAAGTGTGAGAAATGAGAAGAGGCCACAAAGTTCGGGTGTTCGTGGATCTAAAGAAATAACATTTATATAAGATAACCATAGTGAACATTGGTAACCATTTATTTGATACAAGTGCAGCATTATTTCACCGGACGTTGTGTTCCGCATTCTCTGGAACATGGATACACTCCTGCAGTTATGTTTCGACATTGGTGAAGATCACAATGAGAATATATATTGTAATTTACCATTGATGCAGGACTTTTGGACCATTCTGTATATTATCCTAAATACCAGAACTAACACACAAAAAATAATAAAATGTTATCAATTTTGTCTGCAAAAAAAAAGTTTGAATTTTCTAAACGATTTTTTCAACCAAAATCAGGGTAGGCCTACCTACAGCAAGAACTCCCCAGATTGAAGTTGGGTCAAGCAGCCCTCTGTTGTAATAACAAGCAGTCATTACTGAAGCATTGTAAGTAGCATAATAGCTGATTCTGGATTATAACCAATTTCCTTACACAGCTGGTTCTCCTCTAAAGCCCGTATCACACGACACTAGCTCGTACTTGAAATCCAGTGTGCTAGCTAGCGCTAGCTAGTACGTCATCATCTAGCGTCGTGTGAATCAGAAAAAGTATACTGGTTCTGCCACTTGGTACTGGCTACCATACTAGTTTTGAGGATAGAACAGGCGCTATTTTCGTACTAGTTCTGACACTAGTCTGTGTAATTCGACCAATCAAAGCGCGCTGAGACTTTGTGAGTTTGTGTGGAGAAATAATAGAAATGGCGCCGACATGGTCATCGGATGTTATTTTGTTGTTGGCAGAAAATTATTCTAAATATCCTTGTTTATATAATACAAAATTTCCACAATATGACAATATATTAAATATATATTTAATTAAAAACATGTCATCTAAAAATGACCAACTGTGTTCCAGACCCAAATTTAATCTAAATAAACTTGATAGCATGCCAACTTGGGTGGTTGCTTTTTTAGAATATAAAGTGTGCGTAGGCCTAAAAAAAGAACATGTGTGTGTTAAGGATACTGTACTTGGACACCCATAGTCTTAGGTGTCTCTGACCACATCGTAAATAAATGAATACAAATTTGGGGAGATACTAAACGTTAGAGTCACCCTGAATGTATCCTACCTAACCTCCGAATGTATCATTTTCAGTATCCCGCGATCATTATTTCGTCTTTACAGCCAGTTCCATGTCCATATTCTTTTCCTACGCTCCCTCTCATAATTTTCAATATAATTATTAATAATTAATTCAGCTGCTTCACCCAAAATTAATAGTTGATGTTCCATAAATATTTCCACTAGAACCTAGTACCAAACTAGCAGCGTGTGAATACTCTAGTCCCGTTTCTATTGTACTAGCTAGTATACAGATATCTAGGCGCTAGCTAGCACACTTGATTTCTAGTACAAGCAAGTGTCGTATGATAGTAGCTTAACGCTTGTTTGTGCCACGCGAATTGGATACAACGTGAACAGAAAAATACTGAAAATAGGGAATTATTTTTTCGATAGTGCAGTCCCAAGACGGCTATTACGCAATTCCCGTGCGCGATGTTTTTCCACCATTAAGTAGTTCCTGGTTACAGTTTATTCTGCTTCAAGTAATCAAGGTTCGTATAATTTTTGCATTATATTGCCTATTATTTAATTATTTTTGACATTATTATTTAAATACAACACGATGTCGATAACTTATAACCAAAATGAACTATTAAATATGTCAAAATATGAATATAAAGTGATTTTTCAAAGGCCTGATCAGTATACACCCCCTTACCTTTATATTCCCAACTAACTAATATTTTCTATAAAGCAATGTTTTTCCAAAACGCAACTACCGCGTTTTAAGCTAACCGACTCCCTGTGGTTCTTAATGGAAAGGACATTTAGTAGACAACTGTCCTAATATCTGAAAAAGCTTCAGATTTTCACTAACAAATGAAGTACCTACCTACTAGATAGTCGTGCTGACGCTGCTCGCAACATGATTGTTGCATGACGTCATTAGAGTCAAGGCAGACGTTTCTCCCAGTGAAGTCCCGCGCTCTTTGCCACTGTTGATAAATAATGATGCAATTCCTAGAAATATATTTAACATCTAGCGAATCTCTTGTGTGAGAGACGTATATAATAACGCAATGGCTCCATGACGAGAAGTTCAGTTGAAGATCGGGAAGCTAGTGACAGCATTCTGTTCGAGAGAGACGAAATTATTCTGGTAAGTGTATTTCTTAAAGCGTACCTTCATAAAACAAATAAAATAAAAATTAGGTTCAAAAAAATATGTCAGGGTAGAGAGATTTGATTTGAGTAGCTCAGTTGATAGAGTGATGGGGGCTTTTAAGTTAAATCTTAAATCATTCTCGAGATAAATATTTCACTAAAATAAAAATAAATAAATACACATGTCATTGAGGTCTAGCTAGAATATACATTATTTGGGTACAAAATCTTCGGTTCAGTTTTGGTTGGTCATTAGGGAAATTTTCAGTAACTTATCATATATATATATGTATGTATAGCTACAGTCTTCTATCAAAAAAATCTTCCTATCAAAATTTGACTTTTAGTTTGGGACCAATATTCAAATATTAGACCGCTTGGTAAAAAAAAAATTCAACGATCTGCTGAAAAATATTTGAGATTAAAAAAAAATGAAATAACTACAAAATGAGTTTCTGTATTTTATCTTTACAAACTAGTCTTGAGTGCTATCGATTAGCATTTGAGAGTCGGTACCTTCCACTAGATAATTTAACGTAGGCCTACAATTCTAAATCAACATTTCGTGCAGTTCCAAAAAAAAGCCTTACATTATCATCTGTTGCCCTGTGTAATTTCACACGAAAACTAAACGACAGCAAATTACACTATTCAGAACATTGTCCGACACCTTAGCTCAGTCAGTAGGATGTTTGTCTACTGTCCTGAATGATATTCCTGGAATGGCCATAAAATTTATATATGTGAGTTTCCCCTTTCTCAGTAGTGATGAATTAACGGCCGGGGGCTGAATGTTGTGTCTGTTCTAGATTTAAGTTAGTTTGTCAGTCGTGTGCTGATATAATCAATCTATTCAGTAAGTGCACGTTAAACACCTGAAATAAATGGGGGGAGGGGGGGAATGGAATACAGGCCTACTATAAATACTATCCGCGAAGCAGGAGTGTCTAAAGTGTTGCCTACACATTTTATTTTAGGATACGAACACATTTGTAGGCGAGGACATACAAATGAAGGACGGTGGATAAAGCATTTCAACACCCCCCTAAAGTATTATTAATTTGTGTTTTCCCTCAATACATAGGCTGGTAGCTTATTGGGGTCTTATACAATTCAAAACATTCACAACCTCAATTATATATTTCTTAAACTTTAAATTGCTTCAAGAAGGCTCCAATGTTAAAAATAATTATTCCCACCTCCTGTTTAAGGGATAGTGGGCACAGGTCAACCCCCTCCCCTCAATTTTTTTCTCTAGTGGTCTTAGACCTCTAGACTTGTCGCTACGCTGCCTATCTGTGACGTCACAGCAAGTCAAGATGGGATATCTAGTGCTAATATATTTACGTTTTATTTAGCGAGTTTTAAAACTATAACGTTGAAATGATAGTCATAAAATCATAAATAATTCTAAAATTTGTCTGACATATTCACAACATTATTTTTTTGATCTTAAAGTAGTTTTTTCGTAAACAAATTTTTTAATGGTCTTCAACTCAGGCTATTTGGATATTATTCACGAACACGGCCATTAAGGACCGGCTACACGAGCTACACCGGCGAGGATGAATCGTCGAGAGAGCATTGCTCCGAACTTTTGCGGTGCGGTACGGACCGTGTAGCCACCTACCACCGGAAATAAAATGTTCGGGAGCTTCTGAACTTTATTTTCATGGTAAAACTAGGCATTTCTTTCACAGCCGTTGCACGTGTGACGCTGTAGTCATTGTTTCCAACATTACTTACACGATAAACAATATTATATACAACAACTTATTGAACAACAAACATTCTTCTTCTTAATTATTAGCTAACTTAATATTTTATTCTTCGTAATTAATAGCTAACTTAATTTTATGAAAATAGGTGAAAACTTATGCAAGTAAAAAATAAAAATACAAACTTATTTTGTAATAGAACTCAATTTATAAATAATATAAAAATGGTTAAAAAATGCGGTGCGGTGCGGACCTTGTAGCCACTTGCTAGAAAATCTGGTGCTGTGCAGGTCGGCTCCGTGTAGCCATAGCTTTATTAGGAATCTTCCTGCCAGGAAGTAGATTAAATACTCCGTGGCAGAATATGTCTTTTATATGAAACAAGGGAATGCAAGTTAATTTTGTCCGGGTGCCAATAGTAGAGTGAGAGTGTATACCGTCGATTTAGACTTCTATATCGATGGTGTATACTCGTCAGCGGAAGAGAGGAAGTGTTATCATCAGGTAAAAACTAGATGACTCACAGGATGAACTGCTCAATTTATTCTCTCGCTTTCTATCTCGTACTTTGGCGTCCCAAGTTTGATAGTGCTTAGAGCGCTAGATCCGAAATTCCTAAACACCAATAAGCTAGTTGGTTTATAACGTTCCTGGGTGGAACTGTCCGGCAGTAGGAGAACAAACAGGAGAGGAGGGAAATACAAATGACATTACCCTGTGTTGTGACCCCCACCCCCTTTTAAATTAAATTTAGAGGAAGTGTACCCGCATACGATTGGAGTGAGATTGTGGGAAATCATTTAGGGAAAACCACCCTCAATACAGCCAACTGGGTTCGATCCTCGATCTCCCCGTCATCTGCAGTCTAGTCTATCGCGAGAGTAGCGCCTTAGACCATGCGGCCACTGAAGTGGGTACGATATCAATTGATCACTCGTATGCAGTTGACGTTTTACGCATGTTCATCACAGACTCTGCCTTAAAATATGAGTGAAGAATGATCTGAGCACGGGAAGAATCCTGGATAGTTCAGTGGTTAGACTTTAGATCATTGGCGTTTTAAGCCAAATGTGCCGGGTTCTATTCCCGTGTTCAGTTGTCATTTTTCAACTACTAATTTAAATTATTTAGAATTATGTATGTTTTATTTTTAAATCGTTTTAACTAAACTTGCGAGTTGTTTGTGTTTCCCCCAGTCGTCATGATGTGTTCTGTCGCCGTTTCGTCAGCAGCGATGCTACTGCTGTGTCTGATGACGCTGTGCCAAGCGGGACCGATTGACCCGAGACAAGACCTCGACTACAACCTTCCCCCCGTCCTCCTGTACAAGCTGTTAGGTGGACCACGGGGACGACTCTACTTAACGGGCGACCAGGAACATTATCTTCAGCAGGTGAGATAACCCGTTCCGGTGCGGCAATGTTCCACCAACTAAGGCCCTTTTAGGACCCTTTTATGCAGGCGTTTCGTGACATACGTCCTGGTCGTTTGTTTCTATACAAGCGACATATGTCGCGCGTCATGAAAAAGGTGGGAGGAAATTAAAAAAACAGAGACCAGGGCTGTCAGTCTCTTCTTTTCTACCACTAGTGATGGGTCCGTTTATAGTTGCCATTTCAGGAACAAATAAAGCGGCAGATAATAAAAAAATCATAAATACACTCACTACCTGTTACAGAAGTACACGGGAACTGGTACTGAGGTACTCTGAGGTTCCAACACAAGTGGTGTAGAGGTTGGTGGCCCTGCAGTCTCGCCAACAAGGCGACACAAAAGTTGACGCCTGTATAAAATGTCTCATTGAATATAATATATCTTGGATCGTCGTGCGTCATTTTTGACGCGGCGTTCTCTAAGTTACGACTACACACTTTTCAGATCGCGACGACATAAATGACGCGCGGCAGAGTCTCCTGTGTATTTAGAGAACGCACGTCACTGTGTCGCGCGTCACGAAACGCCGATGTAAAAGGGCCCTAAAGGCGTCACTTTCGCAAGAGACTGGACTGCCGATGACTGGGAGATCGGGGTTCGAACACCGGTCGGGTATACTGAGGGTGGTTTGAAAAAAAAATCTAAATGGTTTTCCAATCCCCTCCAAGAAAATGGAAGCACAGTTCTTCAGAATTCAACTTGCCTCATCCTTAGCACATTGGGGTATTTAGTACAGTCTGACCCACTTCGATGGCTTCGTGGTCTAACGCACTACTTTCGTGTTAGACCAGCGGTTCCCAAACTTTCTTGACTCACGAACCCCTTTCACAAACTTCTGAGTTGTACGAACCCCCTGGTAAATATAGCTACGCACTTAATTTTATATCTACTTTTTATTAAATTTAGTTATTAATTGTAATCAAAATGTTAAATACCTTTAAATTAACCTACTATAGCTCCGTTAAGTACTTTGAGATACCCTAGAAAATACAATGAAATAATATTGAAACCACTTAAGTAAGAGTTTAAATTACTATACATTGGTTTTAAAAATTAAAACTGAAATCAAATAAGCAAAGTACTGTAGTAACATTTTCTTATCTTTACTGTCATAATATTTTCACATTTTACATGTTTTTTAAAGTGGTACTAGAAATTGCTGCTTGGAAATAACTGAAATACCCTCCTTTAATCACAAAATTTCATACCGATTTAAGTTTCAAAATTGTTCACAAGTTTTAACAGCTACTCACTTATTCACGTGACTTAGTGAGAAGGATGTTCTTGCTTTGGATGGCACAGAGCTTTAAAGTCAGGAAAAACAGACGATAAATAAAGTCTCAAGTCACTTTCAGCATTGGACCTGTTTCTGCATTTATTTTTTAAATAGGTATATGAAGAAAAATATTTCTTACTCAAATACATAGATTAAATGGTAACAAAGCTGTATTAGCTTTATTCTCTAGCACTGGGAACTCCTCCTTTAAACTTAACCAGAAACCAATTAATGACAAAAATGTAAAATCAGTGGAAATTTCAAGGAGCTGCTTTTTTTCACTCACGCTTAATGTGGAGGATTTCAAAACAGCTGTCTCTTCCAGGGGATTGCGAATCCATTGTTATTATTGGATATGGCTGGGAATATATTCTCTGAAGGTTTTTCCAAGCCCCTTCAAGTAGTTCTATAATCATGTTCTTAACATTTTTCGTCCAAAGTAAGCTGATTTTCCACTATGAAGTCGTGAAGGGTATCAAAGCACTCCGTTTGATTGCTAATTAAACATGTTTCCCAATTATTATTATTTTCATGGATGACTCGATACGGTCTTGCACTGTAAAAATGTTATATTTGACCCCTGAAGAGTTAGGTTTAAACTGTTCATTTTTGAGAAAATGTCTGCCAAATAGGGTCAAAGCCTGGAGCCACATTTTATCTTGCATGCACTTTGCTTTGCTAAAGGGATGGTTGGTAATAAAAACAAAAACTTCGTGTTTCAGTTTCAAACAATCTTGTAAGAGTTATACCTCGAGATAATCACGTGATTTCAGTGTGAGACGATAAACAGTTGTAAATGCTTCCCATTTCCTCACAAAGTACTGCAAAAATTCACCATTACAGAAATATTTTGGCAAACCCCTTGGAAGATTTCGTGAACTCCCTAAGGGGTTCGCGAACCACAGTTTGGGAACCACTGTGTTAGACTAACTAGACTGCCGAAAACGGAGAGATCGGTGTTTGATCCCGGTCGGGTGCACTGAGGGTGGTTTTCCTAAATGGTTTTTACACTATCGTACGCAGATGCGAATACACTCGCTCTAAAATCAACCCTCCTCATCACTTACACATTAGAGTAGTTAGCATTAAGCGTATAAAGGACTGCTACACGGAGCCGCACCGCATTTTCCCGATGGAATGCTATCCATGTATTTAAATGTAAGTGGCTACACGAGCTACACCGCAACGGCGAGGACGAATCGTCGAGAGAGCATTGCTCCGCAATTTTGCGGTGCGGTACGGACCGTGTAGCCACCTACCACCGGAAATAAATGTTCGGGAGCTTCCGAACTTTGTTTTGATGGTAAAACTAGGCATTTCTTTCATAGTCGCTGCACGTGTGACGCTGTAGTCATTGTTTCCAACATTACGTACAAGATAAACAATATTATATACAACAACTTAGTGAACAACAAACTACACCGTCTCCGTGCCTTCTACTTAACGACCACAATTAAATAAAAGGGAGAAGGTATAATCGACATAAAGGAAAATATAAGCAGAATTAAAAATATAACAATAATATGGTTTATTCAGTATAAACGTAGATAAAGCAAAGTACAGTGGTCTCATTATATCATTCTGAATAATGCTGAAAATAATAACGTGAAGCGCAGAATGTAAACATACCATGTTTACATTTATTACAAGTCGTCTTTAAGAGACACAAAATTACGTAGATTATAACATCAAAAGCGAAGTTAAACTACCAAAAGTGAAGTGGAGTAAGATATCCACAAAAATGAAACAAACATTAAATATTCTTGCCTGATGGGCTCCTCAAACAATTACAAGTTACAATACGAAAATTTACAATTACATAAAACATAACGCGAGAGTTTGACTTCCAGACGCTAGCCAAAATCTCCCGGGACTAACTATATCTTAGAAAAAATTAAAGAATGAAATTTAGAACAAAATTAAATTATATAAAAAAAATAACAAGCTTAATTTTAATTCTACAGCCGCGTGAAATAGCAAAATACAAAAGTCCACACATTTTAACAATTTACATTTAAATTCACTCAATACAAAATTACCAATGGTGGATTTCAAACTAAACTAATAAACTAACCAACTAACCAACCGCGCCTAAGTGGCGGCATACAAGTTACATTTAAGCGACTGAGATAATAGTTAAATATTAAGCAAAACACAAAAAAAAGATTTTAACACGAAAATATTATAAGTTGAAAATGAATAGAGTTCTTTATAAGTAACTGCCATAGTTACGTTCCAATTTATGATGTATGAATGTTTATCCGATCATTGTCCGGGTCGACGACAATGATCCGTCCTCGTTCGTAGATTTTAGATAGTCAAAGTTTTTAGACAATGTCAGCCTGTTTTATAGTGATTTTCGTTGCACGGAAAGAGGGGAGGTAATTTCTAGCACGTAGTTGCTAGCTGTCATCGGTCACGTAGTCACTTTGTAGGGTTGTTCCATCGGAAAATTAGAACAAGTCGGCGATCATTGGATGTTTGTGTTGTTTGGGGAAGTTCATCTGACATCCGTCAGAGGGCGGGTGGATTGTTGTCTTCTAGCGTGCTCCATGTTGTCATTCCTTAGTTTCAATCTGACTAGACGGAGAATGACCACGCGTTGATTGTAGACTTTCGTTAGCTCGGCCCCATTCTTCACGTTGGCTGCGCGGTGTCGTTCAGCTTTGGTGGCGGCTAGTGATAGAAGATTTCAAAGGTAAGTTCCTGAACAAATACGAGTGTAATATTACGGAAGATTGTACTGTATGAAATATACTGTGTCGTATTATCTTTCCGTATTAGCCTACAGGGACTACAACAGAGAAATGTACCATTGTAGGGATTCTATTTGGGTCGGAATTATTGAGCGGGTGGTATGAATTCTTGATAGTTACGTATCAACATTATAACGGGATGGATCCAATTGTAACTAACTGTAAGTTAACGTTACAAATCTCCCCCCCTTGACCAGGAGAATAAGAAGATGCAGCATCCGTCCTCAGCAAGGCGGAACATCAAAGGGCTCAAGGTTGCCTTCTTGTACATCATCTTCCCAAACAGCATGAGATGATCCATTTTTTCCAGCTCTAGATTCCATCATCTAGAGAAGCAGTCGGTACCACTACGTAGACTTTACCAGAAACCAGGAGAGAAAGGGAAACAGGATGCGCAACGAAAAATCATATACAACAAGTCTCGTCGATATGTAAGTGGCGTTAAGTCATACGCAACCACATGTCTAATTGTCTGTATGAACACATGAAGAATCTCTTCTTTCTTCTACGTTCAAACTCAAGTTCTCACAATAAAGTTCACTAGACTACAAAGTCACAAAAGTTTATCCTCATGAAATCCTAAAATCCTATAGAAATCCTACATAGATGTATCGGAGGAGCGTCCCCCCCCTCAACACTTTTGAAGGTTCCTATTCAAAGGTTTGAGAGTTTCAAATGTTATATCACTATAATCTCACTATATTCTATATAAGACCATTCTCAGCACTCAATCTAGAATAGAGTGTCTCAAAACATAGAATAGAGAAAGTTACGTCATAATTAAATCAAAACAACATTTGATTTCGTGATCCAAATTCCATGAAGTGGAACATCAACAAATTCGTGCCATAATAATCTATAAACTATTCACTTATTTCATAAACACATACTATCTACAAGTTCAATTACGGTTCAATACCTGTAAATAACTATACACATGGCCAACAATATATATATAACAAAACACTATATCTACAAACCACTGATATATAACATATCATTAATGGTAAACAAAATTTAAATTTTAAACACGATTTGGCTCACAGCCATGGCACAATGCCATCAAACAAAACTCAAATTAATAAGGGATGCCAAAAGATTAATTATAGGTCCCCATATACCTATAAATTAGGCATGATTCCACATTATTATTAAGAGTATGAATAAACCCGGTCAATACTATAATTAACAAAATGAGATTACGTTAATTGACCGTTCATTAAATGACTCAACAATAGTCAAATAATATCAAGACACCAAGTCTTACCAAAACCAGGAATACCAAAAATATCAAATACAAGTCCCCATAAACTTATAAAAAAATTTCTTGGCATCCTACATTTACCTAAGTAAATCCAAAATGGAGTAATTAAATCTGTAAGTACAAAAACTTACGAACATTATCCATTAAACTACGACATTCTAAAGCGTCGGTATTAGTTTAAGATGGCTCACATGAGCTCTTCGCGTATCGGTCGGGTCTGTCTGGCACATCAACCTGACCGACACGGGTGTTAAGAAAGATTCAACTGACCAGGGTCTATCCCATCTGGGAGAGAGCCTGGCAGATATTTAATTAAAGCAAGACAACATAAAGAAAAAAGCACAAGAACTACAACGGGGGAAGGGGGGCATGGAAATGCGCTTGACTCGTAAGACCCATGATTCTTACGGCGCACAACTAGTTTCCTGAACCGCACTTACTCTGTACATGTCCTAACTGTTTACAATTAAAACAGCGAATTCCTGACAAAAACTTACTATCCAAAGCTCGCGGGCCAATATGGTTCTTCTTCACAGGTTGCACACCCAACTGAGAAATCGCAGTATTATTCCTAGACCTACCACAATAACTAGGATTCGAACCCACGCCTGGATTGACAACAATAAAAGGCGCATGATTTTCCAGAAACTCACTTTCAGACAACAAAGTACCTTCAATTAGGGAAGCTAGCTCATGTAACTCAACTATCGTACTAGGTTTAGAAGTAAATACAAAATGACGTCGAGACAAGGGCGACACATTCTCCAAAATAATATCTACTATCTGACATTCAGAAAGATCTAACCCTAAAACTTCAACGGCCTCAGAAATGGCCATGATGAAACTCCTTAACGACTCATCAGGACGTTGAAAGCGATGTACATACTGCTTACACAAACTATCTTTAGCTCTAGTAGGGACAAGACAGTCTAATATCTTACGACTAATAAGTTTCCAACTTAACCCATTAACTAACCCTTCAGAAAATAAACGAGTTAAATATCCAGAAGTTTTACCTAAACACAATGCAATAAACTCGGACTCAGAACCGATATTTAAATGACAAATCCTTTGAACCTCAATTAAAAATAAGAAAAGAGATGAGCTGTCCTGACCATCACACAGTGGTATTCGATTTACAAAATCAACGAGAATTTTACTTTGGATTTTATCACTCACCCAAGCGCGTGACATTTCAATTGGATCTCCAACCCTCACCGGTACTGAATGATGATCCTCCACTCCCACTGTTGCCTGGTCTCGAGACGTATCGCTCTCCGAAAGGATTCCCACGAGAACTGCACGAAGTCTTGCTACGGTGGTTTCTGTTGAACCTTGCAGTCCACGCTTAGCAAGCTCGGAGATAAGGCTTTCTTTATTGAGTCGGTAAACATCAGATTTAGACAACACGCTCGGCTCGCCAGTCACTACTTCCTCAGTCGAAGCGTCCGTAGTCAAATTGTGTTCCATTATGAAACAGAAAGAGATACAAGGTTAAACTCAGGCTATGATTTCACAACAACAACAAAAATATACAGTATAATTTTTCCAACATTTTTCAGCAATGATATAGGTTATTAATTAACTAATTAAACAGGAAGATCAGTTAATTAAAAGGACAGCAGAGTGGCGCAGTGTTACACCGTCTCCGTGCCTTCTACTTAACGACCACAATTAAATAAAAGGGAGAAGGTATAATCGACATAAAGGAAAATATAAGCAGAATTAAAAATATAACAATAATATGGTTTATTCAGTATAAACGTAGATAAAGCAAAGTACAGTGGTCTCATTATATCATTCTGAATAATGCTGAAAATAATAACGTGAAGCGCAGAATGTAAACATACCATGTTTACATTTATTACAAGTCGTCTTTAAGAGACACAAAATTACGTAGATTATAACATCAAAAGCGAAGTTAAACTACCAAAAGTGAAGTGGAGTAAGATATCCACAAAAATGAAACAAACATTAAATATTCTTGCCTGATGGGCTCCTCAAACAATTACAAGTTACAATACGAAAATTTACAATTACATAAAACATAACGCGAGAGTTTGACTTCCAGACGCTAGCCAAAATCTCCCGGGACTAACTATATCTTAGAAAAAATTAAAGAATGAAATTTAGAACAAAATTAAATTATATAAAAAAATAACAAGCTTAATTTTAATTCTACAGCCGCGTGAAATAGCAAAATACAAAAGTCCACACATTTTAACAATTTACATTTAAATTCACTCAATACAAAATTACCAATGGTGGATTTCAAACTAAACTAATAAACTAACCAACTAACCAACCGCGCCTAAGTGGCGGCATACAAGTTACATTTAAGCGACTGAGATAATAGTTAAATATTAAGCAAAAACACAAAAAAAAGATTTTAACACGAAAATATTATAAGTTGAAAATGAATAGAGTTCTTTATAAGTAACTGCCATAGTTACGTTCCAATTTATGATGTATGAATGTTTATCCGATCATTGTCCGGGTCGACGACAATGATCCGTCCTCGTTCGTAGATTTTAGATAGTCAAAGTTTTTAGACAATGTCAGCCTGTTTTATAGTGATTTTCGTTGCACGGAAAGAGGGGAGGTAATTTCTAGCACGTAGTTGCTAGCTGTCATCGGTCACGTAGTCACTTTGTAGGGTTGTTCCATCGGAAAATTAGAACAAGTCGGCGATCATTGGATGTTTGTGTTGTTTGGGGAAGTTCATCTGACATCCGTCAGAGGGCGGGTGGATTGTTGTCTTCTAGCGTGCTCCATGTTGTCATTCCTTAGTTTCAATCTGACTAGACGGAGAATGACCACGCGTTGATTGTAGACTTTCGTTAGCTCGGCCCCATTCTTCACGTTGGCTGCGCGGTGTCGTTCAGCTTTGGTGGCGGCTAGTGATAGAAGATTTCAAAGGTAAGTTCCTGAACAAATACGAGTGTAATATTACGGAAGATTGTACTGTATGAAATATACTGTGTCGTATTATCTTTCCGTATTAGCCTACAGGGACTACAACAGAGAAATGTACCATTGTAGGGATTCTATTTGGGTCGGAATTATTGAGCGGGTGGTATGAATTCTTGATAGTTACGTATCAACATTATAACGGGATGGATCCAATTGTAACTAACTGTAAGTTAACGTTACAAAACATTCTTCTTAATTATTGGCTAACTTAAAACTTTATTCTTCGTAGTTAATAGCTAACTTAATTTTATGAAAATATGCAAGTAAAAATAAAAATACAAACTTATTTTTTAAATAAAACTCAGTCTATAAAGAATATAAAAATTGTTAAAAAATGCGGTGAGGTGCGGGTCGGCTCCGTGTAGCCATACCTCAACGTGAATGGGTAGATGCGGTGGTAGAAAAAAAAACACCATGTGCTTACAAATTTACAATTTAACAATCTGTTAACAAGCTGACAAGCTTACTGACAAGTTTACTGACTATTTGACAAACCAACAAGGTACCAGCCTGCTAACAAGTTGATAAGTTTCAAGTCTACAAGCTAACCAGCGGAAGATCCTGTGTTGCTCTAGGTGGCTGTATCTCGAGTGCGGCGGGCGGCGGGAGGGAACGTCAAGATAGACATCAACCCCAGCGGCGGCGCCGTGGCCCAAGGTCACGCCACGGTTTATGATGGTTCCCGAGGGAGGCTGGACGTGCAAGGGGGGGCGGCGACACGACGCCTCGCAGTGTCTGGTGGTGCCCAGTACACCGCCCCAAATGGACGGGGTCAGGCAGTGGTGGGGGTGTCGCGGCCAGGGGGGCAGGGCACGCAGGTGGGGGTGGAGGGCAGGGCGACGCTTTGGAGTAGTCCATCGGGCGCTGCCACCCTGACCGGTAACGCGGGATGGGGCAGGACGTACGGGGGACCCTATGGCACGGGCAGAGCGCAGACAAATGTGGGGCTCAACTTCCAGTATAGGCCAGGCCCCCCTTGTCCTTTCAAGACGGGCGTGGGCTCTATGCACAGCTGTTGAGCCACAGGCCCAGGCTGTGAGAGTGGGCTCTTTTGCACAGCTGTTGAGCCACAAACCAGGCTGTGAGGGGGGCTCTATGCACAGATGTTGAGCCACAACCCAGGCGTTGAGAGGGGGCTCTATGCACAGATGTTGAGCCACAACCCAGGCTGTGAGAGTGAGCTCTATGCACAGCTGTTGAGCCATAACTTGGGCTGTGAGAGTGGGCTCTATGCACAGCTGTTGAGCCACAACCAGGGCTGTGGATGTGAGTTCTATGCACAGTTGTGGATGTAAATTTTATACTCAGCTGTGGTATTTTTGATTTTGTGATAGCAAATGTATGTTCCAATTGTATTAAATATAAACCATGTCCTTATTGTTTAATATAATCCTTGTGTATAGAGAGAGGTAGACTATCAAAGGTTAAATCAAATAATTTATTTTATTTCTAGTCAAATATTTTGTTTAAATACGCCAAAAAGTAAATAAATAAGTAATTGTTGCGATTACGCCTACCTTATAAATATTATTTTATGTAAATTGCTGTCAATGTTTTTGTATGTATAGTAGTATTTATTAGAATGGACTTTAATAGTTATTATGATTTTGTAAATTATTTTGTACATTTTTGTAAATTAAGTAAAATAATATTTTTTGTGACAATAGTTTATTTTGTGTCTTACTTTCCCTTTTCAAATATCTAATTAAACATTTTTAACAATGGGGTGGCCCAGTGGCTAGATAATTAAACATTTTGATTTACTTGCATACCTCACGACGATCTTAACAAGAAGTAATTAATATATGTTTGTGAGTTTTATCATTTGATATTCTTTTTAAAAGTATGTATTTTATTCCTAAGCAACACTTCGTGTTTTTTCCTCCTTTATCTTGTCATAAAGTTAAACAATACATTGTTTGAAACTTATTTTTGTATTGAAAAACAAACAGTCTTGTCACAGGAAACAGTTTATGGCCATGAACAGTTTTCTTTATTAATGAAATGTAGAGGTATTTTGTTAAAACCTGTAGTCATTTCGTTCTTATTTTTAATTCGACTCGCTTCTTTTTCATTATTATTTTAGGGCTCTAGTATACATATAAAAGTAATGGTAATAGAAGACAATAAGGAAGGGTGGGCGTACGGTTGAGCAAGCGTGTCGCCCTTCTGCGCAGTCGCGGGACTGGTTTTGCCCCCCCTCTACTGCCCGTACATGGAGTTGTGTCTCCAGACCGGACCAAGAGAGTGGTTTTCTCCAGCCAGTCAATCGCTGAGGTTCGAGCTGAAGCCGGAGAAAGTGCGTCATTCAGTGTGTGCTTATGTTTCGACGCACGCGCGTGAGAGTGATCTGTGTAGTTTTTACAATATAGCATGTGGCACACCACTTGGGACGTATACCATGCGCCGGAATGTAGCAGCGCATGCGCGTGGTTGCATTGAGACTACCTATCTTCAGGTAAAAAATAAAATGAAATTGTTTGATAAATGACACCTGGACAAGGAGAATAGTTCTACAACAATGCTTTACCACTGAGTTTGATAGTATTATTTTCTGTGTCCAGTGTCAATTGTCAGCAATATTGTGTTTCATTATTAGTACCTATTGACTATTGTTGAGTTTTATTCTATTAGCTATGTTACTTTAGGTTCATTGTTAATTATTGTTCACTAATAGTTGAATTGTTTCTGCTTACGCCCACAGCTTAACTTAAATGAACTTAGTATAAAAATATAATGAGCTTAAGGAATTGCGCCTTCACTAAGTTAAATAGCATGCAAACCATTAGATAAAGTCCTGTCCTTATTTATTTCATTCGATACTATTCAATAATACTCTAAATTCAAATTTAACTAAGAGAGTTTTACCCAACTATTGTTTTGTTTCTTGTAAATACAAAATAACATTTTAATGTAGAATTAATATGGTCTTAAATCAATCAATTGTCCATAATTTAGTCTTTACGATGTAATATATAAAAATTGGAGACAAATATGTAATACATTTTACGAAATTACAGAACGGTATAGTTTGTGTCATAACGCCACTGAATTTGTATTTTTAGAGAAACTAAATGGGGTCAACCACCTATAAATAAATTATTACGTAGTCTGTAAGGGCTATCGATCGTATTTGGGTGCATTGCCGTATGTAATTATTGTCTAGGCTGTTTAGCGTGGTTCTACCGAGACACTTCGGGTTCTGTCTGGTATAATTGCTATTTCTATAGTAGTTGTTTTGTGAACAGTAGATCTCGCTCTCTCCATTCAAAATAATGCTAAATACATTATTTTAAAGAATTATGTCATGTTCTTATTACTACTGCAGTCTTAAGATAACTCTTAGGATTTCTAGTAGAAATATCTCCCATAACTGTTTCTCCTTGGATTTCAAGTTGATATCTTTCCTTGGTGACCAAATAAGACAGAAACCAAATTAATACTATATTCAATAGTTCATCGAGAATAAACCTCGTTCTCGGGGTTTAAGATGTCAGTCTCAAAATAGATGTTAATCTTTTTAAAATAAAATCATATGTATGCCTATTTTGGCATAGGTTCAAAGAATTTCCTTGCCAAATTAAGTTAAAATTGGTCCACGCATGTGACAGTAATCGTAGACCAAACAACAGACAAACGAAATGCTAAACGTTCGATTGAGGCAATGGATTCTTCCATCTCGAAGCCCGATAGCATACTGTGACTAGGAGGAGGATTTTTACTAGTATTTGCTTGTAAAGAGGATATAAAACCACACTCGAGGTGAGAAATTACCCCCGGTGCGGTGAAATACCGCTTTCCTGGTTATAAGTCCACTGTAAACTATAATGTTCGTCTTTCAGGTGTTTACCGAGAGATAAATTGAAGAGCTCTGTTAGCATACATTTATTAATATCTTTTGAAATGTTTTGTTGAATACACTAAAGTTTGGAAGACATTTCGAGTTAGCGTCAGGTCTGAATAATCATGGACAAAATGACCACTCCCGTGTATTATTCATACTGTTTTCATAGTAAGACCTTATCTGATAGGTAGAAAACTGACTAAATCTACTTTCAGGTATTCATGCGTCAAGTCATGTGAACTGCAGCTGTCACTTTTGATCGTTTTTATCAATACCTATAAAGTAATACTAGTAACAAAGTAATATGTTTGTATTTTTTTATAAAAGGCCCTTCCTATAAAAATTGGACTGAAAATCACGTTCATGTAGGCCTGTACCCAGAACTGTAAAGTTTGGAACAGTCATGATAGTTTTTATTTAGTGGTTTAGTTTTTATTTATCATGAAATTACATTTTTCAAAAGTTATATGTTCTTAACGTTGGGTCCTACTACTTCTTTATCCTCCCCCCTCACCCTCACTCGCTAATGCTGTCTCATTAAAATGTTCATACAATTTGAGAAATGAGAACCTTTTCCAACCTTTTTTTATGTATCAAGTGTGGCCTACACTCCGTTTACATTGAAAGGTGACGAGAGAAAGGGGCAGTGTTTTGGCAGTTTTTATAGCAGAACCCTTTTTTTTTTTGGTCAAACTAAATCAAAATATATCCTACTTTTCCAGTGAAAACATTAAGATTTTAATTTTCTTCACACGCTGATATCAACAGTAATTGTTAAATTTCTGTCATGAGCATAGCGACATAGATGAGAAACTTTTTAAATGGAGAATAAAAGTTGTAATTAGATTCCAGGACACCCTCGACTGATATTCAACAACTGTTGAAGTCACCAAGTGGAGAAAATTAAACCCTTATGTTTCTACTCAATAAATGTTTGATTTATTTTGGCCGACAAAAGTTTTGATATTAAAACTGCAATAACACTGACCTGTTCTCGCGTCCTTATCTTATAGTGGAATAATGCAAGGTAAGCTTGCTGCCCATCAAGGTATACGAAGTGTACGTCCACTCTCAACGTATCCAAGATGAACTATCGTACTCCAGAGGGGAAAATGTCATTCATTGTCCACCACCAGCCCGGCGACCCCAAGTGTATCCGGCCGACTCGTGTCAGCCTGTCAGGGGTAGTTTGTCAGTGGGCACATACATGTCACGTCACTAGGGTGGGGTGGGTACGAGGGAGACCGCGGGTTTGACTCCAGGGAGAGGCTTAGCGCTGACTAGGAGCGCCAGATGGCGCCCCGCCTGTCGCGGCTAGCTAGGAGGGAGGGGAGGGAAGCCCCACCACGTGCTGGAAGACAAAGACGGAGCTATGAGATCTGAGCCGACACGCGAGACGTTGTTCTAACCTTACAGCCAGGTGCAACTTTGCTCGCTCTTCAGGGATCACTATTGTCTTACCACTACAAAGCCTATTAGGCTTCTGAATATTTTTATTTAAAAAACTCTTCATTTCTATACGTTCCCTCAAGCCCACCCTTAACAGGGAAGGGGGTGGCCTGGGCATTCTTCGTTTGTGGGGCCCCCGGCTATTTGGTTCACCTCTCTCCTGAAAAAAAACCCCACCTTAATGTTTGTTTAGTGCCATTACAATACTGTAGTTTACACCTGCCAATTTTCAGCCGTATAAGATATCAGGAAATGCCCTAAAAGGTAAACACATTGAATAAAAATTAATGCTATAAGCCGTGTTTTTATACATATAAGGGTTGATTTCGCCCCAACCCTTCGTTCAATCTTCTTCCCCAACGGACTTGATATGTATAAAGGGGAAAATAACAGTTGTGCCATGTTGGAATTAAATCAATTAATGCGTTCAAAAGCTATCGTGAGACATATCCACCACAGACAGACAGACAAATGCAAATTGATGGAGATAAAACGGAGAACTCGCTTCACTCATTCAATAAATCAAACCACATGATAATATATTTAATTGTTTTTACATTCTGACAATATTTGCTAAATCTCCTATACAGGGGACCCAGTGCGGCCGCAGTGTTTGCACACGCCTAAGGGTGGATCTGAGAGGCACCTTTAGCAAAATTGACGGTTTGTATTTTATTGGCACGTTGAAAACTATGTATGGGGAGGGTTACACTGTAATTTTCATAGAAAGGACCTGCCTTATATGACATAATCGTTACGAGATCTATTTTCACGTATTCATAATTCAAGTAATTTGATCTTCAACTGTCACTTTTGATAGATATTATCAATATCCATTCATTAATAATAATATAAATAAAATGTTGACCGTTAAAAAGTTTGCATTTTCTAAAAGTATTTTCCTACTAACATTGGACTGTACTTTTGAGCAATAATTTTTTTTCTTTAAATGATAAGCGACATGAAGACACCTTTTCCCTACGTTTTAGCGTGAGCTATATTTTAAAATAACCAACCACTTCTTCCACTTCGTTTCTGGCGTTTAGGAATTTCTTATCGACTATTCTATCGCCTTATGGGAACTTTAAAATTAGATTTCGTATCTTACTTTCTTACATCTTTTGTGTGTTGGGGAAAACAATACACATTTTAGTTTTTCCATTGAAGGTTTTTTCTTGATGGCGGCCTAGTTCTCTTGCCGAGACATCCGGTGCTGACCATTGTCTCAACACTTCCTCCGCCTGGTGTTAGTCTTCCGGTAGCAAGGCTAACTTAGGCCTTTCTTCAAAGTTCAAAAACGAATAAATAAATGTTAGGGGCCTATTTACACAATAAGAAATGTAATTAAATGTGTTATCAAATCAGTAAACCACTTTTAAATGACTTGTCCTCAGAAAAACAACAGATTATTTTATAATTATTATTGGTGGCTGATATGTCACTAACATCGGGTCTGTCGTAGACCAATATAATAATCAAAGTCTTTTTACGATTACATCTCCTTCCGTTGAGAATGTAAGATAAAATGAAAGGTCAACATAATTATCTAATACGCATCAGACCCTGCCTTAGTGACTCATTCAACCACCAAGCGCTATATTCGATACGTGAGTTTGAGAAGAGAACTGTAATTTCAATCACTGTTTTATTGGAACTCATTTGATAATATTTCTGGTGATAACTTCCTTGGGATAAACCAAACTGGAGTGTAAACTTTGAGGTATCTCGATTGCATTCTCCCCATTTAATAATTGTATAGCCAACCTCGGTGGTCTTGGGTAAAGTGCTCTCCTCAAGATCCAATTTTCGTCGGTTCAAACCCAGCCTGGGTCGATGGATTTTTCTTGAGTGATAAAACTACGTAGCACAACTTCCTTAGGAGGGGAAATAAAGCCATTGGTCTCAGTTCGATTGTGGCAGTGTAGAAAAAACCTGTAAGGTGTGTGGAAATATCTTCCCCGGTAGAATTGTTAGGTCCTTTCGCTCTCAATCATAGAAATTATCGTATGCAGAAGTAATCAAAAAGGTACACGGTATATACCTTAAATAAATAAAAATTAGTTGTATAATGTCCCGGAAAAAATTAAATGAAAATTCTCTGAGAAATTTCTTTGGAAAATGTTCTCTATCCCAACTTTACTCGTAGCCAATTCCTGATCTTAAGTTTTAGCTGCTCCCTCTCAACCTAGACTACATGCTGTAAATCCATCCCTCCAGCGGATATTTGGGTAACGGGTGATGGTCTGAGATTAGCTGCTTCCTCTCAACCTAGACTACATGCAGTACAATCCATCCCTCCAGCGGATATTTGGGTAACGGGTGATGGTCTGAGATCTAGCTGCTTCTCTCAACCTAGACTACATGCTGTACAATCCATCCCTCCAGCGGATATTTGGGTAACGGGTGATGGTCTGAGATCTAGCTGCTCCCTCTCAACCTAGACTACATGCAGTACAATCCATCCCTCCAGCGGATATTTGGGTAACGGGTGGAGGGTCTCCAAATAGGAACGCGTGAAGGCGCCGTGCATACGGGGAACAGGAAGGTTCATTGTCGCCTCTGCGCATTGTTTGCGCACGGAGCGAGCCGATGACATCCTGCCCACCTTGTCATCTTGAATGGAACCTCCCCCCCGACCCACCAGTGTAACAGGAGACTACCACCACACCCGGACACAACCTGAGGCCTTCATGCGTGTCGCGGCGGTCACTCAGCTACCAAGGTTACAGGAGGATCGACAGGCTGACCGGAGGGTATTTCTACCCCAGAGGCTCTCAACCTGTTGTACGTATACCCCCGGTGGTACACGAACATAGTTTAGCTAGAGGGGATTTTTTTTTTACTTCTTCATGAAAATAAAAGTTTTTTAACTCGTTTATCGCCACGTCATACTACCTGATTAGGTTTCACGCATGTGCACTAGTACGATGATGTGGTAAAAGGATGAGGAAGGAGGAATTTATAGGAAATGTTTCAGAATTTGTGTAGAGGGAGAGTGTAAAACAATCAATGAATAAAATACCCTCAATACAATCAATCAGGATTCGGACCCTGATCTTCCTGTCATCGTCAATCCAGTTTATTGAGAGAGTGATGCAGGGGAAAGTATTCTAATCTTGAACATGATCAACCTTGAGATTATGATGGACCTTGACGTTTCGTGGCCCTCTTCCTCATCCCCCCCCCCCCCCCAAAAAAAATTGGGCGTTACGATTCTGTCATACCTGTTTTTTTTTTTAAATCTTGCACTCAAATCAAGAGAATTAAAAGTAAACAAAACAATAAAAAGCAGGACGAGATAAAAGGGAACATAAAATATGTTGAACAGACAAAATATAAAAATGGCTAATACGGCGTCGATACGGGTGGTCAGTAGTCTATTCACCAGTTGGGCGGGGCAATAAACTTTCCCATCTGCCGGGAATTGAACCGAGACCATTAACGTTAAAATTAGTGAATTGTCCGGTCGATATAAAGGACATGACATCCAATTCGGTCGTCTGTGTGTGTAGACTACTCGTCACTCTGATGGCACGTAGCGCTGCCCAGAGTACACCTTGTCTACACGTGACCGCAATGAGATGGTCGTCTTTGTATGTAGACTACACGTCACTCTGATGGCACGTAGCGCTGCCCAGAGTACACCTTGTCTACACGTGACCGCAATGAAATGGTCATCTGTGTGTGTAGACTACTCGTCACTCTGATGGCACGTAGCGCTGCCCAGGGTACACCTTGTCTACACGTGACCGCAATGAGATGGTCGTCTTTGTATGTAGACTACACGTCACTCTGATGGCACGTAGCGCTGCCCAGAGTACACCTTGTCTACACGTGACCGCAATGAGATGGTCGTCTGTGTGTGTAGACAACTCGTCACTCTGGTGGCACGTAGCGCTGCCCAGGGTACACCTTGTCTACACGTGACCGCAATGAGATGGTCGTCTGTGTGTGTAGACTACTCGTCACTCTGGTGGCACGTAGCGCTGCCCAGGGTACACCTTGTCTACACGTGACCGCAATGAGATGGTCGTCTTTGTATGTAGACTACACGTCACTCTGATGGCACGTAGCGCTGCCCAGGGTACACCTTGTCTACACGTGACCGCAATGAGATGGTCGCCTGTGTGTGTAGACTACTCGTCACTCTGGTGGCACGTAGCGTTGCCCAGGGTACACCTTGTCTACACGTGACCGCAATGAGATGGTCGTCTTTGTATGTAGACTACACGTCACTCTGATGGCACGTAGCGCTGCCCAGAGTACACCTTGTCTACACGTGACCGCAATGAGATGGTCGTCTTTGTATGTAGACTACACGTCACTCTGATGGCACGTAGCGCTGCCCAGAGTACACCTTGTCTACACGTGACCGCAATGAAATGGTCATCTGTGTGTGTAGACTACTCGTCACTCTGGTGGCACGTAGCGTTGCCTAGGGTACACCTTGTCTACACGTGACCGCAATGAGATGTGATGATAGTGATTATGAAGTTGTGAACATTAACCTAACTTACCCGCCTCTGTGGCGTAGTTGGCTAACGCGCCAGTCGTGTTGAGTCAGACCACCGAGGACGGGGAGATCGAGGTTCGAATCTCGGTCGGGTGAACTGGGGGTGGTTTTTCCTAAATGGTTTTCCACTCTCCCTCCACGCAAATGCGGGTTCACTTCCTCTAAATCCAACCTTCCCAATTCCTAATCAACTAGTGTAATTAGTACTTAAGCGTATAACCCGAACGGGTAGTAAGACGCGGTGCTAAATAATAATTAACCTAACTTAAGCCTAATTTACCAACCCCTGGTAACCGTTGGGGTAATTCTCCTTAAGAGAAAAATACCCTTGATACCAGCCGGTAATCGAACCTGGGACTCCTAGGCTTGTAGCTAGGTGCACTGATCACTACGTCACAGGATCGGATACAAAGGATGTTAAAAATGTGCTCTACGTTTTCCTAGTCGGACCATTCTGCCACTGAAGCGGGTATTATCTGCTAGTATCTCGTTGCGCACTGATTGAGTCGGTTGGTTTTGAAATGGTATTGGGTTTCCCAAGCTGGTGTTGTCGCGCAGAGAAAGGAAAGCTGAAGTTATTTCACGTTGCGTCGAGCGGACAACACCGATGAGGCTGAACTCTTGTTTTTGATCTCGAGAACTCGTCACGTGATTAACGTTTCTGGTCTACTCTTGTTTTTCTGTGAGCGTGAGGATCCACGGTAACCCAGATCATGAAGGAGCGTGAGGATCCACAGTAACCCAGATCATGAAGGAGCGTGAGGATCCACAGTAACCCAGATCATGAAGGAGCGTGAGGATCCACAGTAACCCAGATTATGAAGGAGCGTGAGGATCCACAGTAACCCAGATCATGAAGGAGCGTGAGGATCCACAGTAACCCAGATCATGAAGGAGCGTGAGGATCCACAGTAACCCAGATCATGAAGGAGCGTGAGGATCCACAGTAACCCAGATCATGAAGGAGCGTGAGGATCCACAGTAACACAGATCACGAAGGAGCGTGAGGATCCACAGTAACCCAGATCATGAAGGCAGGGGTTTGATCTTTGTTTTAACATCCTCTTTTTACGTGATTGTTAGCGAATTTCCTCTTACCTATCGTATTAATCTCTTTCTCCCCTCACATGTTTGGTAGCCTTCATGTCAAACGAATCAATGACACAACAACAACAAACTTGTAACTTTTTTTTGTATGGAAATTACTCATTGATTAGCCTCGAGCTATTTATCTTCTCCTCGTTTTAAAGAATTACGTGCCTCTAGTTGAGAGCCGTCCATTCAATGGTCTTAGCGCAGTACGCGCCTCTTCTCGAGAGGAACTTATGTACAGTCGGTGCCGTAAAAGTCGAGAGCTGACGGGAAAACGAACAGATCGAGCTCCACAAGGCGCTAGAATAGTCGATCAGAAATTCCTCACCGCCAGAAAGCAAGTTAGTTTATAACGTTCCTGGGTAAAGCTGTCTGGCAGTAGGAGAACAAACAGGAGAGGAGGAGAATATAAATGACAATACAATGTGTTGTATTGAACGACATTATTCTATTCACAAAGATCCATTCTACGCTCCTATACCAGTTATCTTTAGTTTCTCAGACATTTAACTCTGATCAACAGAAATATGTGGATTTTTTTACTTTTTAGAATGTAAAATGTCAACTTTTACAAGTCTATGTGTGTATAGGGTCATAGAAAATAGTTTTATGTTTATTCCAGTAAACAACCAACTCGTGCACTGTTAAAGGGTTTATCAATATTCAACCTAAGCGCAACATCTGATTGCCAATATCTTGGCTATCTAGGCAGCTCGCCTCGTCTCACGACCGATTATATGTGAAATTGCAATATTACAGAAACAGAACAGAAAAAGTATACAATTCCAGTCTTCTGCATTCTTCATTTGACAGCAGTGATATTGGGTACTGACTAATTATATCAGCACATGATCAATAAACTGACTTAAATATAGTAGAGGCACAACACCCAGCCCCCTGGTCAATAATTCATCACTGTAAAAGTGGAAACGCACATTTCACCGATGATACATTTTTTGACCATGCCGGTAATCAAACCCGGGACTAGGTTCCGTCTTGTTCCCACGTTGGTACACTGTAACCAGCTTCATTGGCCAAATGTTTTAAGGCGTCACCTCTCTGGTCTGCTGATGACGGGGAGATCGGGGTTCGAATCCCGGTTGGGTCTATTGAGGGTGTTTTTTTCCTCAATGGTCTCCCCCTCTCCTTTCATGTAAATGCGGGTAGACTACCTTTAAAATGCATGAATGTACAGGTTATTTTTTTATTCCCTGCGTCTTACTACCTGTTCAGATTGTTCGCAGTATGGGAAGTTCAGTCTGTAAAATGTCCGGAGGTCGAAACCATCTTCGGCCAGCCCTCTCCCCTTGCAAACGTTTAGGGTTCGACCCTTCTCAACGTATCCGGTATGTGTTGTAATCTTGACTTGGAGGAAAGTCCTTCCTATTTGAAGGCGTTGCCCGACAAACCTGCGTCGGGTTTGGATGCATATAAATCAATCTCCCAGCATTCCTCTTTCTCGTTAAAGCGAGAGAGAGGGAGTGACCGCCCTTGAGTTTAACATGCGTCGCGTCCCACGCTCCAGGTTGCACGCACGCACGCACGGGCGGGAATGCGTGTGAGAGACGCGAGTACGGGTATCAAACAGGGGGCCGTCTACCACCATCGGACGTCTCTTACCCGATCTTCATGAGCATCGGGCCAGCCAGGAAACGAAGTGTTACGACAAAGTCAGAAGATCCCAAACACTGGTATTTTTTTGTCACCGCGTTTAATACCCGTTCGTGATATACATGTGTTTAGTAATCACGCTGATGTGTTTAGGGATGAGAAAGGTTGAACTTAGAGGACGTGTACCCGCATTTGCGTTGGTAGATAGTGGAACACCATTTATTAAAAAAAACTATTGGAATCGAGCCCCGATTTCTCTGTCATCTTGCGAGAAAGATGCCTCAAGGCTTAGACCATGCGACCATCGAAGCGGCTGTAAGATTATTAGTTTGGTGTCGATGCTGTTGCCTGTACAGTAAAACCCCGTTAGAACAAACCCTGCTAAATATTTACATGTTGTAGTTAACACAATGTGTTTCTTGCAACTAACAATAATTAGGGGAGAGTCGTGTAGTAACGGACACTTAAGATTTTTAAATTAAATTTATAATTTTATTAAATGAAAATGAGACAAATGACATGTAAATATTAAGATTACATGTGTATTTATATACCTGCTGTATTAAAATAGCTTATAGAAAATATTCTTCTTTCTAGAGTCATTAAAAAAAATAGGCTTAGTTCAGTTTAAAAAAGTACTGTCGGGTAGTACCGGACATATTACATTATTACAATTTTTTATTCAAATTTGGACACCAAACTTCTCTTATTGTTTTAAGATGCTTTCTCACAAGAGTCACATTTATAAAAAGAGGGATTTAATTCAGTATTGGCACAATTCTCATGCGCCCACCCTTGGCAAAAGTCACACTTTATCCAATCCTCGTCAAAATTTTCTCCGCATATTATGCAGTCGGTTTTATCTTCAACTTCTTCGCTCATAAGTTGTGCCGAAGTTTTGTTAACTTTTCTGTTATTTTGGTGTAGTTTTATTTCTTTTCTTATCGTGACTTCCAACTTAGTTTTTGATTTTCCTATTTTCGTGAATTGTTTTTCTTCTAACTGAGCTTTATAAGGATTTGATGTTAGTATTTCGCTCTTAGCACCACGTCTTCTCCTAACATTTAACATACGTTCTGCAGCGACAGGCACTGGTGACACTTGTGTGATTATGGTGTGGAAAAATCCAGTTGAAGGAGTTGATGACTGTGTAGTCTTTGATTTTGAAGTTTGTGCGGTTGAAGTTGACTGTTGTGAAGTCATGGAAGTAAATAACTCTGGAAATGGAGGTTGTGGAGATACAGAAGTTGAGGCTCTTGGAGATTCAAATGTTGGTTGTAAATTTTCGTGTCCATAATTTGATGTGAGCGGAGTCTTAGGGGATATTGATTGTAGATTTCCTGGATAATTTTTCAATAGCTCTATGTCTTCATAGACAGAGTCGGGAATATCTAGTCCTTGCGATGGCAAATAGTCCAAATCTGTGAATATGTTTGGATTATATGGATGTATACCTGTACATTCAAACCCTTTTTTAGCTATATCCATTCGGCTAATTTTGGTAAAAGCATAGCTTACTAATCCAACTACATCATAATCTGTTATCCTGGAAAAAGGATTCTGTCTCATCCAAATAGCACAAGCTTCATTATATGAGGTTTTAAAAGGCTTCATTATGGTCCTATCAAGTGGTTGCAATTTGTGCGTTGTGTGGGGGGGCAAACTTAATATATGAACATTGTGTTGACGTGCAAACAGAATCACGTCAAGCTCCTTGTGGCTGCAATGACCATCTAAAATGAGCAGCACAGGTTCATGTTTAGTAGGATGGACACGTTTGACGAACTCTTGAAGCCACTTCAGAAAAATTTCACCAGTTATCCATCCACTAGCTTGAGCTGCAAACAAACTTCCAGGGGGTGCACCAATCATGAGGCGGTTGTTCATCCTCTGCCTAGGAAATATAAAGAGAGGTGGGATAAATTGGTCTCCAGAAGCATTTACGCAAAGAAGCACAGTGACCGTACGACCTCTTTCCCCAGACGTTAATTTTCCAACTTGTTTTTTCCCTTTTATGGATATAACTTTAGAGTCATTTGAATGAACGCACGTAACTCCTGTTTCATCTGCATTGAAAATTCTACATGCAGAAAAGGAATATTTATTTTGAAGTTGATTAAATTTGTCAAAAAATCTAGAAACCTGAGGTTTGTTGAAACCAACTGCTCGTTGCATGCTAGTAGATTCAGCGCTTCTTAATGTGATTTCAGGGTGTCGTTTCATGAAATCATAGTAGAAGTCCTTACCAGCACACTTCTTTTCCTTGTTTGAAGCGGTGATCAAGTTTCAAGGCTTCGGCCACATCGAAAGCCAACTTCCCAAACTCCTTACGACTAAGTGGCATCAAACGGTTATCAAGGTCTTTAATGTGTATTACAAGTTCCTCTTCAAAATTTTCTGAGAAAGTAGGTTTGAATCGCCCCATGTCAGGACCTATTTTTACTTCATTTCCTAATTTTAACTTCGCTACTCTGTCTCCTAAGGAGCTTTTAGGAACAGCGTATGTATTTGCCGCCTGTCTCGCTGTCATAGCGTTACTTAAAACTTTATCTACAGCTATTTTCATATTCTCTTCTTGCCACTTCCCACGTAAGCCTACTTTTTCCTTTTTCTTTAATTTAGGCATAGTGTAAAATTCCAGAATCGGTTACCTGAAAGAAAAAGTTATATGAAGACAAAATAATATATATATATATATATATTATATATATAATTTAGTATTAGGTATATATATATATATACCTAATCTGAGTAATCTTATCTAACCTTAAATTAAGTGTTTTATTTGAGCTTTATTTGTTGTTAATGTTGATAAAAACTTTGTGGCATCCCTTAGTTTGTCCGGTACTGGACGAAAACAACTTGTCCGATACTAGCCGATCTGTATGGCAATAAAATAATGGTAGTCATTACAATAATATTTTCTTTGTTGACCAAATCAATATTATAACTTATTCATGAGTTTACCCTTTACCTTATATCCAATAAACAAACTAATTGTAATTACCATGTGAGAATGAGAAGTCTTGAAAATGTAGTTGGAACAAAGAAACAAAGCACATAAACTACACAAACACTCGTGGGAACCGTACGGCTCAAGGGCGCGCCTTCAACTAACGGTTGTTTTTGGCTGCAAGCAAGAGGAGTAATATTATATCCGAGAGGATTCTCTAGCTAACGGTAGTTTACTGAAACATGATCTGTCCGATACTAGCCGCTGTCCGATACTATACGACTCTCCCCTACAGTTCATAATACGTGTTATACACCAGTTTGATAAATAAAATTTGACTAGACTCATTTGACTGTGATTTAAAATTCGTGAAATGATTGTAGGGCCTATCCCTGTATTCCCCCGGTTAATCAGAATTTTCGCTAATCTGAACGCACTTATGTCCCAATTAGTTCGGATTAACCAGGTTCTAGTGTACCTCTCTTTAGAGGCGCTGTGATGTGAGTACAGTTATTAATTGACTTCTTGATCCAAAACTTCGGTAGCCTTTTGGCCCTTTTCTAGAAATCTCAACTGGAACTCACAAGTTCTTAAACTTTTGTGAGCATAACTTCTAATTACTTATCTATTTTATTTCTCTTCCTCGCTCTTCAGTCTTCCAAGATCACTAGGTGACAACAAGGTTCTTTATTAAATACAGGGGTAGATCCAAGGTGGGAATAGGAGGGTGGGGAATTCCCCCTCCCCCAAATGATCAGGCACTGGACGAAAAGATTGGAATTCAACTAAAATAAATACTTCTGAGTAGATCAACGGAAACGGTGGCACGTAAAGAGCCAGGCGAAAGGACAAGAATTTATTATTATTATTATTATTATTATTATTATTATTATTATTATTATTATTATTATTATTATTATTATTATTATGTGTTTTGTCTTAGGACAGGTCCATTTCTTTTGTCATTGAACTTAGATCGTCATTGCACCCTGTCCTTTGTTTCCTTCAGCGCCCAGAATTTTCTTCTTTCCTTCAAGTCATCCAATATTTGAATCCTCCTTCTTCCTAAGCTCCTCTTTCCCTCAACCTTTCCTTTTACGAAATCGTGCAGAAGAAAGTTCCTCCTAAGGATGTGTCCGATCCAGTTTACTTTGCACTGAAGAATCACATCCAAAACGGTTTTCTTCTCCCCCACTCTTCTTAGAACTTCTTCATTTGTCACCCTTTCTGTCCACCTGATCTTCACAAGTCTTCTTCAGCACCACATTTCAAAGCTCTCCAAGTATCCTTTCTTTTCCATCTTCCAGATAGTCCAAGTTTCTCCTCCATACAGCGCGATGCTCCAAATGAAGAATTTCATCAGTTTCTTCCTAAATTCCAAACTCGACTTGCTGACTTCTTTTTGTTGAAAGCTTCCTAGGCCATGGCGATCCTGAACTTATAATACACAGGAAAACTCAGATTTAGGTATTGCCAAGATTGTTAAGGGTAACTGGCTGTGTCATTGTTGCGTCTAATCAAGACACAGCTGAGGACAACTTTGATGGAAAGAAGACTTTTTGGTTGGACTCTTCTGCATGTCTACAATATCATTTCAGACCTACAAGAAGAAGTTGAGCGTATGCCAAAACTAGCAAACACAGAAATATAACGTGAATAACAACTTGTAGCCTACATTTGAGAACTACTTTAAACATTTTACTATAAATAATGAATTGTTTCATTTACATCTACATTTACTTTTATTTTACTTCCAGGAGTTCTAGATGACCTTAAAACACCACTTTTGAGAGTTAAATCTAAATTTTTAAAATTAAAAATCTGCCTGTAGGGGGAATCCCCTAAACTGGGGAAGGTAAGAATTTCTTCCTTCCCCTACCCAAATTTCTCTAAATATATACAATAAATAAACAAATAAATGGCGTCTTACTACCCGTCCAGGCGATATGCTTACGTATTTTAATGATATTAAAGGGATTGATGATGGTAATGCACACGCATTTTGGCAGAGTGAGAGTGAAAAAATCACCCACGAAAATAAACCCTCCTCTGTGCACCCAGCTGGGATTCAAACGGGATGGTGTACCATTTAATTTTTAGTTTATAGCCCGAAAATGCAGTAGTAAGTTGGTAATACTAGTTTTCGTGTTTAGTTAATATTTAAAAAGCTATATGATCAAAACGGCCACATTTTTAACATTAGCTAACGATGTTACTGACACTTTATTAATTACTTTTTGGTATTAACAAATCTGTTTGTGTTACGACGTTATAAAAGAAAGAAATCAAGTTTAATTAAGAGGGCCGCCTTGGTCTCCGAGAAATTACCGCAGACGTTCAGCTCTAATGCAATATTTAATTATACAATGCGTTATTCCAAAATATATTTCACGCCATTAAAGTCGAAAAATTACAAGAGGGCTGTTTTTTCCCTAACAACCCTATAGTTTGACTTTTAACTAGAAACAAATGTGTGAAAATGTACATTAGCTCTTTTAAAATATATTTGTGGAGCTATGAAACTAGTCTTGATGAAAAAGGGCTCTATATTTAGCCTCACAACAGAATGTTTTAAGATATTTGAGAACTAGCAGCGAGATTTCCTCTTTATCTTGAGTTAAGGAGTGTCGTAGTTTTCTTTCCTCTCTTTCTTATTGACTTGACAAAGTTTGATTGTAGGTGAAGGGAGAAACAGAATATAAGCGTAAACATAAAAGAGAAGTAGTTCCAGAAAACGACAAACACCAATATATATATTTTAAGCCATTGGTCTGACAGCGATTGATACTTTCTCACTGACCGAGACGGCCTCCTTAGGACACACATGACTTACCAAAGTAACATTACGTGTGGATTTATTTTAAACATGAATGTAATTATAGGCTTTTGAGTAGATTAGTAATTCGATTAATGAATTCAACTCTATAAAGTACAACAGTAATAATACACAACAATTTCCCAAACAAAAACAATTTATCATTTGAATATACAATTATTGTCAACAATGATCATCACTTCATGATAAAAGGTATCAAGCGAAAGTAAAGCCTGATTATCATAGGAAGCCCGTTATTTGAAAACTTGAAGTTCATGATTGCCATAATGCCGGGAAATAAACTAAAATTGTCCTTACATTCTTAATAAATTTAATCAATAAGTGTAAAGAGAAGTCATACAGTAACCCATAAAAAGTATTATTGGACCTTCTGATAAGTTTTTAGATGAACTTTATAGTGAATAAATCATATTTTCTAGAATGCCAAATTTGAGGACTTTCCGTCAATGTTGGTGGTAGAAAGTGAGCCTCCTATCAAAATCATGGTATCGTTTAGTGTGACCAACCTATTTCGTAAACAACCATCTTTGCTATCGCATTCAAACTATGAATTATAACCTACATACTAGCATAAAAAAAAGGAATTGGTTTGTTTACTCTCTTAAGAAATCAATTCCTGGTAGCAGGATCATAAACTTCAATTAATTGTTGACGTTTGATAGGGTTTGATAGGGCAGAGGTTACTTGTACTCTCTGTGCAGATAAAAATATGACCACCACCACCCGGGTGACTATAGGACCTAATTACTTGGGACCACGTGGAGTAGTAACAATTTTTGTTAAAAGCACGACATGTGTATTTCTATATAACCAATTCGACATTTCTTGAATTGTAAACTCTAATTTACATAGAAGAACCCTATGTGACAGCTAGAAACTTTACTGAATCTACTTTCATGTATTCATACGTCGAGTCATGGGACCTGCAGCTGTCACTTTTGACATTATTTATAAGGGGCCGCCCTTAAATTACGTGTTTTTTATAAATGTTTATGGTGAGACAGAATTTTTTTTAAAAATTCACAGAAAATAAATTTATCAACTATAAAATATCATTTATATTTCGTTTAGACCTACATTTAATGTGTTAAACCTAATTTGACTACAATATTTTTTTAGCACCGCGTCTTACTACCCGTTTGGGCTTACGCTTATGTACTAATTACGCTAATTGTTTTAGGGATGAGGAAGGTTATATTTAGAGGAAGTGTACCCGCATTTGCCAAGTCTACCAAATCATAAGAAATTACGTAAGATGGAGGAGGATGGAAAATCTTACCATCCCTTACGTGGGAGAAGGGGGGACCGGGGTGGGTTCAAAAATCATATTAAAAAAGTCTTACGTAATTAAGGACAGCCCCTAAGGTTGGTATTCAAGGAACGCTAGAAAAGACCAGTGCTTTTTGAAGTTTTTATAGAAAAACTTTTTTGCCAAAATAAATTCAATATTGCTCCGGTACAAACAGTATATTAATTTTTTTCACGTGGTGATATCAACAGCTGTTGAATATTTGTCATGGTGGCATTAGTTGACAAACTTTTTAAATTGAGAGAAAAAGCTGTAATTTAATTCCAGGACACTCTCTAGGTTTGTACTGAAGCAGTATTTGAACTTTTTGAGGTGACCTGGCGGTCTAGGGTTAAGGTGTCAGACTTCTGTGCTGGGGGTCCGGGGATCAATCCTCGGTCCCGGCAAAGATTTATCTGATTGCCAAACCCTTCCTTCACCTCTAACAAGACGTGTATTAATCACAATTTGTGAATGCGTGGAATGCCAGGCCTCCACCGTGGTTCGGATCCCACGTTAAACTGTAGGTCCTCAATTTCATCTCACAATCACCCTACCATTGCACATTAGCGTAAGTGTGTACAACCCGAACGGGTAGTAAGACGCGGTGCTAATAATAATAATAAGTATTTGATTTATTTTGACCAGAAAAAAGTGTTGCCATAAAAACTGTAAAAAAAAACCCCAACCTTTTCTCGCTTTACCTACATCCCCACCTTAACTATAAAATAACAACCGTGTTGATCCAAAAATTAATAACTATGCTTTTATTTAATAAACAGTTCTTCTTGTACGTCAGTTTATCTACCCTGAAAGGTAGCATTCGTACCAATAGTGAGTTACACTATGGGCCTATTTTATAAGCTACGCCTTAGTGGAACTATGAAAGGTAAGCTTGCTAGCTAACAGGGTAAACGAAAAGTAGGCTTACCTATATTAGGATTTTGATAGAAAGAAACCTTTAGAAAATACAGCTTTTTTGTTTGCAGCCAACATTGATAACATTTTACTGAATTATTTATGTTATTTTATAGGTATTGATAATGTATATAAAAGTGGCAGCTGCATATAGCATAGCTTGGCGTATGAACACGTGAAAGTAGATCTAGTAACATTTCTAGCCGCAATATTAAGCCTCTTCCTATGAAAATACGGACTGTATACCGACTCCGGGCGGTACGTCCTATCAAAACCGGACGATGTCATACTGGCTGGTGTTGTGAGGCGGAGGTTGGCAGTGCCGGATGTCGGGCAGTTGGTGACTTGTTCGCCCAGCCGTACCGCGACCAGAACCCGAGTCTCTTGTTTATCTTCTTGACGCAAGTTGACGAGGTCGTGATGTCGTCGCTGATGAGTTCTGCACATGTCACACAAGCACACACTCCATATACAGTCGGGAATGTCGTATCGGCTGCCTGGGGTTTTATTTTCCGTTACTACAGTACAGTTTTTGTAGAAAGGACCTTATTCTGACAGAAAAGTTACTATACGCTGATTCTGGTTGGAAGAACAGTTGAGAAAATTTAAACATATTAATTTCTTTGCGGCCAGCATTGATAAGATTTTACTATATAATTTATCATATTTTTTAAATTGAAAAATTACGTTTGGTCATGGGAACATAGCCCGGGACCTTTGTCTTAGTACGTCCATGCCCTAACCAATGAGTTATCCAGGAATTGTCCCATGCCTAAGGTCACTCATATTTAACGGCATAGAACGACTCCTGGATAGTTCAGTAGTTAGAGCATTGGCGTAGTAAGACAAAGGTCCCGGGTTCAATTCTGTATCCAGGTGTTATTTTTCCATTTAAAAGAATATAATGTTTAAATGCGGCTATAACCGTAACTAACAAATATAATAGCTTGGCTATTTATCATTAGATTATTATGTATTACATAGGTATTAATAATATATATATATCGTCTGACACCTTAGCTCAGTTGGTAGCGTGTCTCTCTAGTGAGCTGAGGGTCCCGGGTTCGATTCCTGGGATGGCCGTAAAATTCATAATTGTTGAAATGTGGGTTTCCCCTTGCATAGTGATGAATTGACGGCCAGGGGGCTGGATGTTGTGTCTGTTCTAGATTTAGGTTAGTTTATAAGTCATGTGCCTATATTATCAGTCGATCAGACAAAAAACCTCAAATAAATAAAAATGAAAGGATAAGATCTATCAAAAGTGACAACTGCAGACAACACAACATGATGTATGACTATACTAAAATCGTTTTAGTAACTTTAGTATCTACAAGATACTGTTCTTCCTACCTAAATCAGGATATATATCAACTTTCATGTATTCATACGTCAAGCTATGTTATCTGGAGCCCTCACTTTTTATAATAATAATAATAATTTAGCACCGCGTCTTACTACCGTTCGGGTTATACGCTTAAGTACTATTTATGCTAATGGGTTAGGACTTGGAAGGTTGAATATAGATGAAGTGAACCCGCATTTGCGTGGAGGGAGAGTGGAAAACCATTTAGGAAAAACCACCCCAGTTCACCCGACCGAGATTCGAACCTTGATCTCCCCGTCCTCGGCAGTCGAGCTCAACATGACTAGCGCGTTAGCTAACTACGCCACCGAGGCGGGTCCCCTTTTTATAGATATTGGGTGACCTGGTGGTCTAGGGTAAGGTGTCAGACTTCTGTGCAAAGGGTCCGGGGTTCAATCCTCGGTCCAGGCACAGATTTATCTGATTGTCAAACCCTTCCTTCACCTTTGACAAGACGTGTATTATTCACAACTTGTGAATGTGAGGAATGTCAGGCCTCCACCGTGGTTCGGATTCCACGTTAAACTGTAGGTCCTCCATTTCATCTCACAATCACCCTAGCATTACACATTAGCGTAAGTGCGTATAAACCGAATGGGTAGTAAGACGCGGTGCTAATAATAATAATAATAATATATATATATTATCAATACCTATAAAATAACACTAATAATATTGTAAAATATTATCAATGTTATCGGCAAAAAAAACGCTTCGGTGGTCGAATGGTCTAAGTCATCAGTCACTCTCGCAATATACTAAACTGCTGATGATGGGGAGATCAGGGTTTGTATCCAAGTTGGGTATACTTAAGGCGGTATTTTCTAAATGGTTTTCCAACCTCAATTTCTCCACGCAAACGCGGGTGCACTCAATATAGATTCCACAATCCCCATCCCTAGTACATTGGTGTAATTATTAAATATTATTCCTACAGCCCTAACGGGTATTAGGACGCGGTGACAAAAAAAAAACTGCAAAAAATATGTTAGTATTTTCTTAAAGGTCCTACTTATGAAAATTGGACTGTACTGCTGTAGTTTATGAAGGAACTCGGCAAGACTTGTAAGTAAAGTTAGGGTGGGGGTAGCCTAAGAGAGGGGGGGGGGGTCGAGTGAGCAAATAGGTCACTCTGCCCACGTGCTTCGAGAGAGGAGAACCACTATAATATACTACCCGACCGAGTCAAGTGCGCGACCGGCGAGGGGAATATTTCTAGTGCTAATGTGACTCTCCAGTTGTTGCACGTAGGAACTATGGGTGTGGGGGTCAAGCGGGGCATTTTTCGCCCCCAAAACTTGTAAATAACTTTAATAAGACCCCGCTTCAGTAACCGCGTGGTCTAACGTGCGACTCTCGCAGTAGACTAGACTGCCGATGACGGGGAGATCGAGGTTCGAATCTCGGTCGGGTGTACTGAGAGAGGTTTTCCAATAAAAAGTTTTCCACTCTTCCTCCACGCAAATATGGGTACCTACTATTCCTATAAATATAACCTTTTTAATCCCTAAAACCATTAGCGTAGTTGGTACATATCGCTAGACGATTCTTGAATCATTCTATAATTTTTTTCCCTTCGAATTAATCATTACATGTTTGTTGAACTTCTGATCCAGATGAATGAATGCTCAATTATATTTTAGTTTAAGATGTGACATGGTAGCTTGCTTTTCAACACTGTCTCAACGCTTCGGTGGCCGCGTGGTCTAACGCGCTACTCTAGTGTTAGTAGACTGCCGATGACGAGTAGATCGAGTTTCGAATCTCGGTCAGGTATATTAAGGGTGGTTTTCCCTAAATGATCTTTCACTATCTCTACACGCAAATGCGGGTACATTTCCTACAAAGACGCAGTGCTAAAATAACCACTGTCTCAGCAGTGGCCTACAATACCTGTTCACACTGTGCAAGTAACTGCTATAGTTGACGGTGTTACCACGGCAGTGCTACTGTCACACTATCCCACATTAAAATGATTTGATTCGTGACAGTAATACTACTATTGAGGGTCTGGGCTATATCCTTCGTGGCCCAGTAATGTAAAGATTATCCAGTACTAATGTACCATTGCTCAGGGGACGCTCGAATCTACTAATCATACATCCTTTCCGTGGAGGCTCTTTCCATGTCATGTCTCGATGAAATGAGATGATGGTGATAGTGAGTATGAGGGTGTGGAACCAGTGGAAACACTCAAACCTAACTTAAGACTAATTAAACCAAACCCTAGTGACCGTTGAGGTAATTCTCCTTTCGGAAAAAATACCCAAGGCACCAGCCGGGAATCGAGCCCGGGACTCTTAAGCTCTATCCAGATGCACTGACCACTACACCACGGAGCCGGTTATTCGCGACAGTGCTGTCATGGGAGTCTGGCAGAGACCGCTTGATGACAGCTGCGGTCACGATTGTCTCATGTGAACGAGTCTTTATATACGAGTGATTCAGTCCAGGTTGCTAGTGACCCGTAAGGTTAAATGCTTCCCTAACACACAAATCTGTGAGTAGAGTGGACTCACCGTCGCAATTGACATTGCATCCTTTGCCTGTGTATCCTCTTCCGCACCAATACTTGTCACTGATCTGCAAGCAACTATGAAACTCTTTAGTACAACCAACTACACAAAACATAGGGACAGTGTTGACAGCATTTCAAGATACTATTTTTTGTGTTTTTTAAATATTTTATTTAATGTTTGTTTGAGAAACCATTTCAAGGTAGCCAATCAAAACACTTTAATTAAATTCCAGCATAATTCCCTGTTTTTCTGTAAAAAAAATCCTGATTTTTTAAGAGGTTTTAAACAAATTATTCTGAATGACAAATTTTGTTCTGAAATAAATATTGTTCGGGACCTTACTTAACATTTTCATAGATATAAAAAAAAATTGTGTTTTATATAAGTTTTACTATTGAATCATTAATATTTCAATCAAAATGGCACGCGTTTTGTTGGCCGCATGGTCTAATGCGTCACTCTCGCAGTAGACTTGTCTGCCGATGACGGGGAGATCAAGGTTCGAATATAGGTTGGGTGTACTGAGGCTGATTTTTACAAAATGGTTTTACATTCTCCTTCCACGCAAATGCGGGTAAACTTTTTAATTACAACCTTCCTCTTATCCCTAATTAATACATAAGCATATAACCGTAACGGGTAGTAAGACGCGGTGCTAATAAAAAGGGTGATATATTTACTTTAATCAGCGATAAAAATATTGTATAAGGTTTCCAATATTGTTTATTTATGAATACAAATGTGTAAATCAAGAGAGGAGAAATGACTACCCAACACTAAGATCATGATGGATTAAATAGCAAAGTTACTCGAATTATAATTTGATAATTACGGCTATAGCCGCATCTAAATATAATTTTTCAATTAAAAAGAATAAAAAATATAATGTTAAAATTAATAATTTCAAAACGTGCTTAACCATACAATCAGACGGATGGAAAAGTTACTGGATCTACTTTCACGTATTCATTCGTCAAGTCATGTGATATTCAACTGTTCAAGATATTATCAAAACCTATAAAATAATAATAATAATAATAATATTTAGCACCGCGTCTTACTGTAACCCCCCCTTTGATTTAATAGGTTCACCACACTATAAATAAAAGGTAGGTTGATTACAAGAGAGTTTATTTTTTTATTCATAACATACAACTCGTAGAAATATGAAAGTGAGGCATACAAAGAGTAGCCGAGTGAAAAAGTCAACAAGGACTGATTGAAATAATAAATAATGGGGCAAGACCCCAAGTCTTTGAGAGAAACAGTATGACGATAATAAAGAATACATATAAAATTTACCCAGCGCAGAAGGCGACTAACCTAACTAAAAAAGGTTAAACAAAGACAAAAAGTATAGGTGTACACAACTCATCGGTGCCGATACAAATTCGACATGAGCATGTTAAATAATTACTAGCTGCCATTACAAACAATGAATTAAATCAACCTAATCAGTTATAACAGACACCATTCAAATTAGATCAACCTAACTATAAACTTGGCCGAAACGATAAGTGCGCGGGCTCGCGGCCCCAAAGTTGAGCAACAAGTTCTACAATTTACAAAAGACTAAACCCGTAAAACTTTGACAAGCAAACCAAACATTTCAATAAGTTTAACGTTAAGAAAGATAACTAGCGCCCCAAGATGGCGGCGTAATAAATCCCAAACCCGTCCGTGAGGCGGACAAGGCGGGTCTGCAAAAATAGGAAACGGAGTTTAAATATCAAACAATCCATAATGGCTGACAGGCAAATTCAGCAGTATCTAAAGAAATTAAATTTGAGTAACGTATAAGTAAATAAAGCCGAAACAAATAAATTTTGAACATGAAGAGCCAAACATAATTTTGATACGACGAAATATAGGCTAAGTCTAAAGCTAAGACAAGTGTCTCACCTAATTGAGCGCAGAGAAATGAGTGACATCACTACACAGTCCAGCCGTTATATACAACACAAAGTCTGTCACGTGTTCACATACGGCGGGAAACATAGATGGGACAGGGGAAGGGGCGTGCACATGCTTCGAGAAACATCTCGTTTAGCCTCGTAATAATTCAAATTCACGCGCCGGTGGATAGTTCTTATTTCACCAGAACACAGTCGTTGGCGCATATGGGACTGCGCAATCTCGACGTTCATTTGTTCGAGCCTAGCTCGGAGTTGTACTTCGAGCCACGGACGTTTAGTAGTATGCATGATGTTGATCGGTGCGCGTGTTTTCGGAGCCGTGAAGCAGGCCAGTCAAAAGGGAACCAGGCTAGGTGAGTCCAAACTGTCTTCTTTACATTCATGTCTGTGACAACGTCACATTACTACCCGTTCGGGTTATAAGCCTAAGTACTAATTACGCTAATGGAATAGGAATTGGGAGGGTTGAATTTAGAGGAAGTGAACCCGCATTTGCGTGGAGGGAGAGTGGAAAACCATTTAGTAAAAACCACCCCCAGTTCACCCGACCGAGATTCGAACCTCGATCTCCCCGTCCTCAGCGGCCAAGCTCAACACGACTAGCACGTTAGCCAACTACGCCACCGAGGCGGGTCTATAAAATAATAAAATGGCTAAATATTATCAATGTCGACAGAAAAAAGTTTGTATTTTTTTCAAAAGTTCTTTCTTTAAAGATTGGACTGTACTTAAACTAATTTGAGGATATAAGGATATTTACTCAAGTTTGCCTGAGGAGGAAATAGGAAAAATGGCCAAATGACGTAGAAAAGCTGAAATCGTTGCGGTTGTACTGTGCAATTTTCAAAGAAAGAGCCTTATCACCCGTTTCAGTGGCCACGTGGTCTAACACGCTACTCTCGCAGTAGGGGAAGTCAAGCTTAGAATATCGGTTGGGTGTACTGGGGGTGGTTTTTCCTAATGGTCTTCCACTCTCCCTCCACGCAAATGTGGGTACACTTCATATAAATATAACCCTCATGATCCCTAAAACCATTAAAGTAATCAGTACACAAGCGTATAAACCAAACGGGTAGTAAAACGTGGTGCTAAAAAATAAAATAAAAATAAAAGCCTTATTCAACCGTTAGAAAAGGTACTAGATCTACTTTAACGTATTCATACGTCAAGTCCTGTTATCTACAGCTGTCACTTTTGATAAATATTATCAATACTTATAAAATAACAAGAAAAAAAAAGTTTTTGCATATTCTGAAAGGCTGGTCCTTAGAAAATTGTACTTTAGTTTAATATTGCAACATTTTCTTAATAAAGTTGATAATGACATTTATAGTTAAGGAGATAAGGTCAAAAACACTGATAAAAAATCCAATATTTTTTTTGCTACACACATTGTATTTTTTTAACACCGCGTCTTACTACCCATTCAGATTATACGCTCATGTACATGTATTATATATGCTTATGTATTACGTGGAAAGAGAGTGGGGAAACTATTTAGCACCAAAAAAATCCTCAGAACACCCGACCGGGATTGAACTACGATCTCCCCGTCATCGGCAGTCTAGTCTATTGCGAGAGTATCGCCTTAGACTATGCGGATGCGGCCACCGAAGTGGGTCCTTGTATTTAATTAAAAAACAATTATGTGAAATTAGATTATTTAGTTTTTCACTATTTATTTTAGTCCGTACCGGTGGAGGAACGCGTGTACTAAACGTCAAGGATCGTGTTTTTTTTTTGTTTGCTATAGATGAGTAGGTCAGGGCTCAAGTCCCGGCTGATTGTACCTAGTTTTTTTTTTACCTAAGTGGTTTCCCGCTCTACCCTCACTAAAATGCGGTGACATTTCATTTAAATTCAATCGTCTTCATATCCACCTAATTATTGATACTGTTTTAAGATAGTTAATTTCGAAACTCTCCCCCCTTTCCCACCTAGCTTACAGTTTCAAAGAATAAAATACGTCAAAGATGAACCACATGTGCAGTGAGTTTGATGGACGCCACGGAAAGCCCGGTGGAAAGTTTGGTCCGGCGCACAGGATGTCCGTGGGAAAGGGTCGTTTCTCTTGATAGTTCTGAAGCGACCAACAAGAACTTTATGTGTGGATTATGTAAATCTCCGGACCAAGCCTGCCCAAAGTGTCGTGTTAGTTTAAATACATTGTGTAACTTTTTGTCTCCTTGGCGTTTGAATAACAATGAACTTTCTTTCTTTTTGTTCTCATGGATATCCCCCCCCCCCCTTCCTCGAGACAATCCTAGCCTTATTAAGAATGCACCGTGTCTTACTCTCTATTTCACTTCTTTAATTTATTCTTAGATCATTTGGAATTCATAAAGAAAGGAAAGATGATGGTACCAAGATCAAGTTGTGACTGTTGTTGGGAATCGTGTTGTCAAGTGTTCATTCATGATATCGGATGTAAATACTAACGTTCAAACATCTTTAAAGAACACTGACGTATTGTTTATACTCATAGTATTATTACTATGTATTTATGGAGTGTTTCTCACTAGGCTGGTTTACTAAAGCTGCTGGCTAGTAGCAGCAATAGCAAGCAGAGAGCTCACACTGCCGATCGCTGGCACTAACAGCTGCTGGCTAGTAGCAGCAATAGCAAGCAGATAGCTCACACTACTGATCGCTGGCACTAACAGCTGCTGGCTAGTAGCAGCAATAGCAAGCAGAGAGCTCACGCTACTGATCGCTGGCACTAACAGCTGCTGGCTAGTAGCAGCAATAGCAAGCAGATAGCTCACACTACTGATCGCTGGCACTAACAGCTGCTGGCTAGTAGCAGCAATAGCAAGCAGAGAGCTCACACTACTGATCGCTGGCACTAACAGCTGCTGGCTAGTAGCAGCAATAGCAAGCAGAGAGCTCACACTACCGATCGTTGGCACTAACAGCGGCTGGCTAGTAGCAGCAATAGCAAGCAGAGAGCTCACACTACTGATCGCTGGCACTAACAGCTGCTGGCTAGTAGCAGCAATAGCAAGCAGAGAGCTCACACTACTGATCGCTGGCACTAACAGCTGCTGGCTAGTAGCAGCAATAGCAAGCAGAGAGCTCACACTACTGATCGCTGGCACTAACAGCTGCTGGCTAGTAGCAGCAATAGCAAGCAGAGAGCTCACACTACTGATCGCTGGCACTAACAGCTGCTGGCTAGTAGCAGCAATAGCAAGCAGATAGCTCACACTACCGATCGCTGGCACTAACAGCGGCTGGCTAGTAGCAACAATAGCAAGCAGATAGCTCACACTACCGATCGTTGGCACTAACGGCGGCTGGCTAGTAGCAGCAATAGCAAGCAGAGAGCTCACACTACCGATCGCTGGCACTAACAGCTGCTGGCTAGTAGCAGCAATAGACAGCAGAGAGCTCACACTACTGATCGCTGGCACTAACAGCTGCTGGCTAGTAGCAGCAATAGCAAGCAGAGAGCTCACACTACTGATCGCTGGCACTAACCCCGCTGGCTAGTAGCAGCAATAGCAAGCAGAGAGCTCACACTACCGATCGCTGGCACTAACAGCTGCTGGCTAGTAGCAGCAATAGCAAGCAGAGAGCTCACACTACCGATCGCTGGAACTAACAGCGGCTGGCTAGTAGCAGCAATAGCAAGCAGATAGCTCACACTACCGATCGCTGGCACTAACAGCTGCTGGCTAGTAGCAGCAATAGCAAGCAGAGAGCTCACACTACCGATCGCTGGAACTAACAGCGGCTGGCTAGTAGCAGCAATAGCAAGCAGATAGCTCACACTACCGATCGCTGGCACTAACAGCTGCTGGCTAGTAGCAGCAATAGCAAGCAGAGAGCTCACACTACTGATCGCTGGCACTAACAGCTGCTGGCTAGTAGCAGCAATAGCAAGCAGAGAGCTCACACTGCTGATCGCTGGAACTAACAGCTGCTGGCTAGTAGCAGCAATAGCAAGCAGAGAGCTCACACTACCGATCGCTGGAACTAACAGCTGCTGGCTAGTAGCAGCAATAGCAAGCAGAGAGCTCACACTACTGATCGCTGGCACTAACAGCTGCTGGCTAGTAACAGCAATAGCAAGCAGATAGCTCACACTACCGATCGCTGGCACTAACAGCTGCTGGCTAGTAGCAGCAATAGCAAGCAGAGAGCTCACACTACTGATCGCTGGCACTAACAGCTGCTGGCTAGTAGCAGCAATAGCGAGCAGAGAGCTCACACTGCTGATCGCTGGAACTAACAGCTGCTGGCTAGTAGCAGCAATAGCAAGCAGAGAGCTCACACTACCGATCGCTGGCACTAACAGCGGCTGGCTAGTAGCAGCAATAGCAAGCAGAGAGCTCACTACCGATCGCTGGCACTAACAGCTGCTGGCTAGTAGCAGCAATAGCAAGCAGAGAGCTCACACTACCGATCGCTGGCACTAACAGCTGCTGGCTAGTAGCAGCAATAGCAAGCAGAGAGCTCACTACCGATCGCTGGCACTAACAGCGGCTGGCAGTGAATAGGTCCACAGTCTTACCAGGGTATTTTCAGTTTTGAATGCATCCTGTGGGGGGAGGGGGGGGAACAAAGTATGTCTTCTTTGGGCCCACAATGAGAGTTATTAAGACGGTTGTTAAGGGTGGACGTGAGAGAACTATTGGTTGAGAAAGGAAGGAAGAAATGCAAGTGGAAAGATGTGTCCTTCTCATCCCTTTTGAGGTACGCAATGGATGAGGCGTTCCAAAAGCACTCATACTTTTGGTATACATTAAAAAAAACGCATAATCTAATCGCAGACGAGTTTATTTCTGTCATCGCAAAACATTACGCACACTATGAAGACGCGAACGCAATCAACCACGTGGAGTTTCAACCGACTGCTGCGTTCCACCAGACACTAGAAGAGGGTTCAGATTGGTTTGGTGGTGCAGCGGTGAGTGGGTGACGTAACCGGCTGGTGCCTACTAAAGTTGAACATGTGCAACTTAAAAGCCACTTGTAAATCACTGAAAACAGCCGCTGTCTTTAGTTCACACGAGGCTGATAGCAGCGGCCAGAAACCGGCCTAGTGTGACCGGGGCTTAAGATGGCATTGAAGGGAACGCGAGAAAAGGTAAGTGTTTTGGCGGCAAAACCTTTTTTTGGCCAAAAATAAAACAATATTACTTCAGTACAAACATAGTTAATTTTCTTCAAATGGTGATATCAACAGTTGTTGAATATCTGTCATGACTCATGAGCATAGCGGCATTAGATGAGAAACTTTAAAATGAAGATAAAAAGTTGCCATTAAATTCCAGGACACTTGACAACTCAACAACTGTTGAGATCACAATGTGAAGACAATTAAACTCTTTGTTTGTACCGTACCAATATTCTATTTATTTGGCCATAAAAAAGTTTTGCCATGAGAGCTCCAAAAACACTGTATTTTTCTCGCGTTCTCTTCCGTCCCACGTTAAGATACTCATTCCTTTTTACCAACCAAACGGGCAAATAAATAAAATTTCTCATTATGTATTTGCCGGTTCAGTGCATTTAAAAAAAATTAGAAAGGACCTTTTTGAAAATACAAACAGATTGATTTTTTTCTACGGTCAACCTTGATAAAAATTTACTGTATTAATAGTGTTAATTGACCGATCTTAGTGATGTCCTGTTTTAACTTGATCAATTTGAATTTTATTCGTTTCCCCGGGTCTTTTTTCTTCAATTACTGTCAATTGAGTCGACCAATTGTGACGAAATTTGGTAGGGATATTCTTTGAACCTAGGCCACAGACAAATAATATACCCAGACACTCAACCTCCAGGTTAAAATGGTTGCGCTCCTTTTGGCAACTTGAGTCCTTCAACACTAGGATCGTTGCTGTTAGTCTATCATCCCCAGTAGTGACATAGCGAAGCTTGAGTCCTCAACACTAGGATCGCTGCTGTTAGTCCTATCATCACCAGCAGTGACACTAGTGAAGCTTGAGTCCTTCAACACTAGGATCGCTGCTGTTAGTCCTATCATCATCCAGCAGTGACATAGTGAAGCTTGAGTCCTTCAACACTAGGATCGCTGTGTTAGTCCTATCATCATCCAGCAGTGACACTAGCGAAGCTTGAGTCCTCAACACTAGGATCGCTGCTGTTAGTCCTATCATCACCCAGCAGTGACACTAGCGAAGCTTGAGTCCCTCAACACTAGGATCGCTGCTGTTAGTCCTATCATCATCCAGCAGTGACACTAGCGAAGCTTGAGTCCTTCAACACTAGGATCGCTGCTGTTAGTCTATCATCACCAGCAGTGACACTAGTGAAGCTTGAGTCCTTCAACACTAGGATCGCTGCTGTTAGTCCTATCATCACCCAGCAGTGACACTAGCGAAGCTTGAGTCCTTCAACACTAGGATCGCTGCTGTTAGTCCTATCATCACCCAGCAGTGACACTAGTGAAGCTTGAGTCCTTCAACACTAGGATCGCTGCTGTTAGTCCTATCATCATCCAGCAGTGACACAGCGAAGCCTGTGGTAAGGACTCAATCAGGCAAAAGGACCGCAGGAACCCGTAAGGTTGAGATATTTCTGTTATTGTCTGTGATTAGCCAGAACACTCGTGGACTTGGTTCCATTTTAATATGGTGGCCTCTCAAGTTTTCGTTTGTATTCATCTCCAATGATTTAGTGACACTTTAAAATTCTAAGCAATCATTTGAGTGTCTTATGGCGTGTTTTTTAGAGTTTGACATGCATTGCGAGACTAACGTCTTAAGTCACGCGAAAAACTGTTATTATCTATGAATATATTGTACTATTGAATATGGTGTTCATTTGTTTTCTTTCTAACTTGATTTTCAAGTAAAAATATCAACTTTAAATCAAAAGAGCAATATTTAAAAAAATATTAATGTTAAGAACAAGACATAATAAATTATTACTAACAAGATGTATCTACCTCTGTTATTATTATTTATTATTATTATTATTATTATTATTAGCACTGCGTCTTACTACCCGTTCGGGTTGTACGCACTTACGCTAATGTGTAATGGTAGGGTGATTGTGAGATTAAATGGAGGACCTATAGTTTAACGTGGGATCCGAACCACGGGTGAGGCCTGGAATTCCACACATTCACAAGTTGTAATTAATACACGTTTTGTCAGAGGTGAAGGAAGGGTTTGGCAATCAGATAAATCTGTGCCGGGACCGAGGTTTGAATCCTGGACCCTAGAACAGAAGTCTGACACCTTGCCCCTAGACCTCTGTTTTAATAAAAGGTGCGAGGTGTACTATTCACCAACTTTAATCTATTTAAAGTGACAGCTGCAGATTACAATGAATTGATGTGTTGAATACGACATAACGAAAACCTGTTGTTTTTTTGTTTCATGGAGGTCATGAAACTTATTAAAATCTTGGATTTCAATTTTTTTTTTTTTACGATTGCAATATTTCTTTTCCAAGGAGTCAAGATAAAGTAGAAAAATAAAAATTATAAGATTATAATATTAAAAATTTAAAATATTCAATAGCAAAGTCACACGCAATTTAATAAAATGATTCCAACAGTTATATTGAAACAATTTAAATTTAATTTTTTTAAATGAAAGATGAGATGATGGATGATGATCTAGAGACAAATATTTCTCAAAATTTTAGGGATGGAGAGCCACCCACCATATGGAAGTTATACACACTGGGGGGCCTACAGCACCCTGAAAGTAGGATGGAAAGGGAGGGGGGTGTTGAAAAGTTGGCTGGTAGAAACATTATTTCTGTGCAATTAATTTTTAGAACTATAAATACTAAACAACAATTATTTTATAAATCTAAACGTTGAATTTTTTTTATCATAATAATATAATTACATTGAATCAGTAAGCAATGGCTGTTGGATTATTTTTAACATTCTAAACCTCATAATTTTTAATAAATAATTGTACATATTTGTTGACCTAATGTTGAAACAGATTTCCTTTTCTATGTGGCATGTGTCTACCGAGGAATGAAATAGACCTTGGTAGGGATATTTCATATTTAATCTATTGAATTTCAAATGTTTGTATTATATACGATCAACATTTTAAAATTAATTATTATTACTAAACTTCCTAAAATACTGCGGACCCCTTGGTAATCCGGCGAGGACCACACTTTGAGATGCACTGATTTAGATTTCACAAATACCGAGTCTAGATGGATAAAATTTAAAAACTACAATTGATTGTGAAAATGATGCATGACGTTTCCAACGGTCCAGCTAGTTACTTAAAAAACTAAAATAGTCTCAGGGCCGGACCCGTTGACTCTTTAAAACAAATTTGTATGTACTGTGTGCGTTCAAAAAATTCAAAAAATAGCTAAGCTAAGTTTAAAATAGAAGGAGGATAACGTATATACCCACATCGGTGGCCGCATGGTCTAAACGCTTTACTCTCGCAGTAGACTAGACTACTGATAACAAGGAGATCGCGGTTTGAATCCCAGCCGGGTGTACTCAGGTTGGTTTTTTCTCACTAGTTTTCAACTCTTTCGCCTTGCAAATGCAGAGTGCATTTCCTCTAAATTCAACCTTCATCATCCTTAGCTATCACATTAGAATAATAAGTACATATGCGTATAACCCGAGCGTTTAGTGCGTATATTACAACCACGTCTTACTACCCATTCGGGCTATACGCATATATACTAATTATTATAATGAGTTAGGGATGAGGAAGGTTGAATTTAGAGGAAGTGTACCTGGATTTGCGTGAAGGGAGAGTGAAAAACCATGTAGAAAAACCACCATCAGTACACTAGACCGGGATTTGAACCCCGATCTTCCTGTCATCGGCAATCCAGTCTATTGCTAGTGTGACGCCTTAGACCACGCGGCCACTGAAGCAGGTTTTATTAATGTTGACCGCAATAATATAATGTATCGTATTTTCTAAAAGCCCTTTCCTATGAAAATTAGACTGTAGTATAACGAAGAGTTTTAAAAAAAAAAAATCTTGTGGCGTAGACTCCTGGGCTGTATTTTGGTCCCAGTCAAATAGAGCTGTTTCTCTGCATGGGCCCACCACCTTCACAACGACACCTCCGAGCTGCCCACGAGCCCGTGCCGGCTCGATCTCGGGTCGATGGTGTTACTCATTCCCCCTCCCATTCATACACGTCGCGCTCATTTGCATACACCTTCTGTTCTCCCCCTTCCTCCTATCTCCTTCATGTCAGCTTCTCTTTCATCACCAGCCCGTGGTGAAGGAGGCCACGACTTCGTGTGCAGGGTACAAGGCTCTATCCCACATTAGGGTTGTGGGATTGAAATAAAAGTAGCGATACTTCACTCATTTCTAGTATTGTAAGAAAAGTAGCGATACTTCACCCATTTCTAGTATTGTAAGAAAAGTAGCGATACTTCACCCATTTCTAGTATTGTAAGAAAAGTAGCGATACTTCACCCATTTCTAGTATTGTAAGAAAAGTAGCGATACTTCACCCATTTCTAGTATTGTAAGAAAAGTAGCGATACTTCACCCATTTCTAGTATTGTAAGAAAAGTAGCGATACTTCACCCATTTCTAGTATTGTAAGAAAAGTAGCGATACTTCACCCATTTCTAGTATTGTAAGAAAAGTAGCGATGTGTAACTCATTTCTAGTATTGTAAGAAAGTAGCGATACTTCACCCATTTCTAGTATTGTAAGAAAAGTAGCGATGTGTAACTCATTTCTAGTATTGTAAGAAAGTAGCGATACTTCACTCATTTCTAGTATTGTAAGAAAAGTAGCGATACTTCACCCATTTCTAGTATTGTAAGAAAAGTAGCGATGTGTAACTCATTTCTAGTAATGTAAGAAAGTAGCGATACTTTCTTGTTTCTATTGTCGATACCAGTTTAATGAAATAGATTTTTCATTTCGTAATAATTCAAATCAAAAGTTCACACGCTTAATATATTTCAAATTAATGAATAATTTTAGAATATTAAACTCAATGCATCCACGTGTGTTAGAAAATCCTCTCATACACCTGGGTGATCGTTTATTTATTTTTTATATTTTTTACAACGACTTTCTGTCGCCAGTCAAAATAGTTATTTCGTTCACAGTCCTCCACCCCTCTTGCGAATACTTGTGAAACATAGTAGAAACATGATGCAAACATAGTAGAAACATGATGCAAACATGGTAGAAACATGTTGCAAACATGGTAGAAACATGATGCAAACATAGTAGAAACATGATGCAAACATGGTAGAAACATGATGCAAACATAGTAGAAACATGATGCAAACATGGTAGAAACATGTTAGAAACATGATGCAAACATAGTAGAAACATGATGCAAACATGGTAGAAACATGTTGCAAACATGGTAGAAACATGTTGCAAACATGGTAGAAACATGATGCAAACATAGTAGAAACATGATGCAAACATAGAAGAAACATGATGCAAACATGGTAGAAACATGTTGCAAACATGGTAGAAACATGATGCAAACATAGTAGAAACATGATGCAAACATAGTAGAAACATGATGCAAACATGGTAGAAACATGATGCAAACATAGTAGAAACATGATGCAAACATGCTAGAAACATGATGCAAACATGGTAGAAACATGTTGCAAACATGGTAGAAACATGATGCAAACATAGTAGAAACATGATGCAAACATAGTAGAAACATGATGCAAACATGGTAGAAATATTATGCAAACATAGTAGAAACAGAAAGAAAGAATATTCCAGAATGCTTTATTTCGATCTTTAATTATACTAAGTTACCTCTCTTGTAAACATAAATAAAACTTTTGCATTTCAAAAGAACTCCTTTCTTCTTCCACTTTAGCAATCATTCTTCCTTTCTCTCTCCCTCTCTTTGCCACATTTCAGTTCTCATGGGCCCCGTTTCGGTGGCCGCATGGTCTAACGCGCTTCTATCTTCTATCACAGTAGATTAGACTACCGAGGACGGGGAGATCAAGGTTCGAATCTTGGTCGGGTGTATTGAGGGAGGATTTTCCAAAATAGTTTTTTCTACTCTCCCTCCAAGTGAATGCGGATACACTTCCTATAAATATAATCTCTCTTTTCCCTAAGACCAGTAGCGTAATTATTATATACACGTATAGCCCGAACGGGTAGTAATACGCGGTGCTAAAACAAAAATTCTCATGGACCTCACTTCGTTTAGCATCCACACATCTGGAAGAGACAAAGACGATATAACTCGCCTATGTCTAAAGATTAAAAAGAAAACAGGAATAGGCATACATTCCAAACATAATCGATTAATGTGGGATGGAAGATAAGGCTAGTTAAGGGCAGAATTTTTGCAATTTTACAGGTCTTTAGCCTGGGGCCCCGGCGTGACGGGCTTATATCATTCATAAATGCAGGGCCGTTTTAAGAAAATATGAGGCCCCCCCCTTTTGTATGGCAGTTTTTCAGTTTTAGCATTAAGCCGTTATACTATATTAATATGTTCTCGGTACTTTTGTTACCTAATAATAATGTCTTACGTTTTATGGAATATTGATCAACCCATTAAATGACTGTACTTTATTAAATGCAAACATTCAATCCAATTAAGTTAACAAAAGTATACTCCTCTTTGTATCATTGCACTGTTAGTTGTCTGCAGACCGACAACGGTAGCGCACTGGTGGCGTATTCTACTCTACTGCAACACATTACACAAATAACTTAAATTACATAATGTTAGGGTTTTCAGGAATATGGAATGGAATCCTATCACTGAGCGAATACTTAATACTGTTAATTATCTGTACACTATTTTACGCCAAATTTAGAATAATAGCTGTAATTTAATTTAATAATTTTGGGGGAAAATGTGGCTCCCTGGAATGTGAGGCCCGGGGCAATTGCCCCCTTTGCCCACACCTATACTTGGCCCGGGATAAATGTTTCAATTTACCCCCCTCAACATTTTTTAAACTCTCACTCCAGGAAGTAACATGTCTGTAAGTAACCATTCTTATAAAAGTCTCTAATGACATTGTTTTGGCACAAAATATTACAAGTATTGTCAACAAGAACGTTGTCATACAAAGTAAAGGACTATCCCTTGATTTCGAGACTGCACTTATAAGAAAATTAGTGCAAAAGATGCAGCATTTACGTAACTTGTGGGAAAGTGTTGTGTAAGATGCAAAGTAATTGCTTAAGCAGTAGGATTGCAACCTCTATTTTCCGAAAACCGAAAAACTTCTAAAGAACCTGAACAAGATTTCTGAATTTTCCTAGTTTACCCAGTATTGGCTTTTATTATCAATGATTTGAAGACACAATTTTAAGCAATGGATACTATATATGAATTATTCTCATCCATTTTGAACTTACAGAACTTAAACGATGGTCAATTCACCGCAAAAGGAGTAAACTTGTAAATATATATGAGAAAGATCTGTCAGAAGACTTACTGCACAAAATCCTTCACTGTAAGAGTATTCACAAGACAGCTTTAGGCAATTAAAGAAGTCCGATTAGACCTCTGAACGCAATTTACGACAGAAAAACTGCATGGTATATTTTCCAATATCTGGCTAGCCATTAAACTTTTTTTACAGCACCAGTTACTGTTTCTTCGACTGAAAGATCGTTTAGCAGACTAGCAGATCCATTGGAAACATGTCAAAGAAGCACAACTTGTCTAGAGCGACTTAATTATCTAGTAATTTTGTGTATCAAAAATGAGTTAGCTAAGCTAGTTGATTTTACTGAAGTTATTGAAAAATGTGCGTCGACAAAAGCTAGAAAATATAGCCTACTTTGAGATTATTTTTGATATTATTTTAAGTTTTTATTATGTAAATCCATTTAGTTTTTTATAAATAAATATAAATATCACTTTTGCGTCATCATTTAAACTGACTTAATTGATTATAAATCCTCCAGAGTGTAGAGCATCACGTTGCCCTTAAACCCTCGGCGGTAAGTAGGGGAATCCGCCGAATATACTGGTCTGGGGGCCCGCTTCACGATGTGGGGGCCATGCTAGTTATGGTATTACTTGTTTTGAGTAGGTTTGAAAATCGACACTTGTTAAATATCTTCCAATGAGTGTAAATTAGCTGGGGGCCAATGGGAGTAGTGGCAGACATCTTGGGAGGCCAATGGGAGTAGTGGCAGACATCTTGGGAGGCCAATGGTAGCAGTGGCAGACATCTTGGGAGGACAATGGAAGCAGTGGCAGACATCTTGGGAGGGCATTGGAAGCAGTGGCGGACATATTGGGAGGACAATGGAAGCAGTGGCAGACATTTTGGGAGGACAATGGGAGCAGTGGCAGACATCTTGGGAGGGCATTGGAAGCAGTGGCGGACATATTGGGAGGACAATGGAAGCAGTGGCAGACATTTTGGGAGGACAATGGGAGCAGTGGCAGACATCTTGGGAGGCCAATGGGAGTAGTGGCAGACATCTTGGGAGGCCAATGGGAGTAGTGGCAGACATCTTGGGAGGACAATGGAAGCAGTGGCAGACATCTTGGGAGGCCATTGGAAGCAGTGGCGGACATATTGGGAGGACAATGGAAGCAGTGGCAGACATCTTGGGAGGCCATTGGAAGCAGTGGCGGACATATTGGGAGGACAATGGAAGCAGTGGCAGACATCTTGGGAGGACAATGGGAGCAGTGGCAGACATCTTGGGAGGCCATTGGAAGCAGTGGCGGACATATTGGGAGGACAATGGGAGCAGTGGTAGACATTTTGGGAGGACAATGGGAGCAGTGGCAGACATTTTGGGAGGACAATGGGAGCAGTGGCAGACATCTTGGGAGGACAATGGGAGCAGTGGCAGACATTTTGGGAGGACAATGGGAGCAGTGGCAGACATCTTGGGAGGACAATGGGAGTAGTGGCAGACATCTTGGGAGGACAATGGAAGCATTGGCAGACATCTTGGGAGGCTAATGGGAGTAGTGGCAGACATCTTGGGAGGCCAATGGTAGCAGTGGCAGACATCTTGGGAGGCCAATGGGAGTAGTGGCAGACATCTTGGAGGACAATGGAAGCAGTGGCAGACATCTTGGGAGGCCAATGGGAGTAGTGGTAGACATCTTGGGAGGACAATGGAAGCAGTGGCAGACATCTTGGGAGGCCAATGGGAGCAGTGGCAGACATCTTGGGAGGCTAATGGGAGTAGTGGCAGACATCTTGGGAGGACAATGGAAGCAGTGGCAGACATCTTGGGAGGCCAATGGAAGCAGTGGCAGACATCTTGGGAGGCCAATGGGAGTAGTGGTAGACATCTTGGGAGGACAATGGAAGCAGTGGCAGACATCTTGGGAGGCCAATGGAAGCAGTGGCAGACATTTTGGGAGGACAATGGGAGCAGTGGCAGACATCTTGGGAGGCCAATGGGAGTAGTGGCAGACATCTTGGGAGGACAATGGAAGCAGTGGCAGACATCTTGGGAGGCCAATGGGAGTAGTGGCAGACATCTTGGGAGGCCAATGGTAGCAGTGGCAGACATCTTGGGAGGCCATTGGAAGCAGTGGCAGACATCTTGGGAGGACAATGGAAGCAGTGGCAGACATCTTGGGAGGCCAATGGGAGTAGTGGTAGACATCTTGGGAGGACAATGGAAGCAGTGGCAGACATCTTGGGAGGACAATGGGAGCAGTGGCAGACATCTTGGGAGGCCATTGGAAGCAGTGGCAGACATCTTGGGAGGCCAATGGGAGTAGTGGCAGACATCTTGGGAGGCCAATGGTAGCAGTGGCAGACATCTTGGGAGGCCATTGGAAGCAGTGGCAGACATCTTGGGAGGCCAATGGTAGCAGTGGCAGACATCTTGGGAGGCCATTGGAAGCAGTGGCAGACATCTTGGGAGGACAATGGAAGCAGTGGCAGACATCTTGGGAGGCCAATGGGAGTAGTGGTAGACATCTTGGGAGGACAATGGAAGCAGTGGCAGACATCTTGGGAGGACAATGGGAGCAGTGGCAGACATCTTGGGAGGCCATTGGAAGCAGTGGCAGACATCTTGGGAGGACAATGGGAGCAGTGGCAGACATCTTGGGAGGAAACGGCATACCGTTGCAGGATAAAAGTTAAACACCTTCGAAAACGGCAAATTTGAAATGTCCCTTGACATCGTACTAAGTAAAACTCGGCTTTTCAAAGCATAAAAAACCTTATTTTTGAAAATATATCCCATTTTACCACTGAAAATCTAAAAAAAAAAATCTAGTGGTTAACAGCATTTGAGTCAGTCGTTGAATGGAGCAGGGTGTCACTTTCACAGTAGATTGTAATGATTGATATTCGAATCTCGGTCCGGTGTACTTGAGGTCTTTTTACTAAATGGTTTTTCCCTCTCCCTCCAGGTAAGTGCAGATACACTTCCTCTAAATTCCACATTCATAATCTAACATATTAGCGTAATTAATACAACATATGAGAACCCAAATGAGAAGTGAGACGTGCTGCTAAAAAAACAGCTTAGTGTGAATTGGTTGTAGGTAAAAAAAATAGTAGGTAGTAAAATCAATATTACATTGCTTATTGTATGCTTTTTTCCCACTTAAGTGACTATTCTGATGCCTAAATCTCATAATTTTAATATATATTTATTTGCCTGCCTATTTTAAACATTTTTGGTGCCAAAGAATCTTCTCCCTAGTAATAACAAACTTTTTTTTATCTAAGGTGGTATTTATTCTTTTTTAAATATGTCGTAAAATAGATTTACTATAACAGGCGAGAGAAGATAGATTTATTAATGTAGTCCAAAGCCGTTAATACAATAAATTCACCAACAAGATATCAAAGATAGCGTTGAGCTCGTGTAAGTACAATAAACTCACAAACAAGATATCAAAGATAGCTTGTCTTACCGGCATATTTATTATGTCACGTCATTCGATAGTTTCTCGTGAAGACGAAGCGATCACCTGAGAAATCTCTCAGAACTTTATCACTGTACAGTCTTGTGCACACAAACTAAGAACAAATAATACAGTAGAGCAGCGTTTCCCTGGTACGTGACGAATAATTGAGATTTGATTATAATAATTATGAATTTGATAGTAGTAGTTCTGATTTAAATCAAATGAACGTAGGGTTGTAAAAGAAAAGGCTGAAGACGTTTGGTCTCGACACAATGGTATGACTACATGAATTATTCCCGCAGACGCCTCTCACTCGTCTTGACCCCCTAAAGGACGCTGTCAAGTGTCTTCTAGCTCAGACGGGGTCATATTGCGGCCCACGACGTTAATGTTTGCGGCACACACAAGAAGTTAACACTTTCGTGATTTTATTAAACAAAGGTGACAAATTTAAATACATAATCATTGCGTATTTTTGAACATGATCACTAATAAATGTATTTTTATGTGAAAATAAAGTTAATAATTAGTGAATTTAGAGTTTTGTCACATACAGAACTAGAGACCTTACAGATGTCCATGTGGCCATAGGGGAGAAAAGTCTACCCACCTATGGTCTAGCTGAGAGACGACTGAATTGTATCCATTCTGAATGGTATCCATTCAACATTTCTTAAGCAAGCACTACATTCTCCATACACCACTCTCATAATATACACAAAATCCTGAATTGTATCAGTTCTGATTTGTATCCATTTAATTGAGGTGCCACTTGTCTGATAGATGGCAGCAGCAGAGACTTAACTAATTCCGTGCTTACTAGAGAGCAACACTATCTCTATTTTAATATAAAAAAGATATTATTTTTACTTATCGTCTTATTACTTTAAAATATAAACATGGATTTTAAATTATTAGACTTATTTTTTATAAACATTACATAATATATCTGTGTATAAGGTGCTTGTTTTACACACATTGAGATATATTTTATATATATATATATATATATATATATATTATATATATATATATATATATTATATATATATATATATCCCTAGTATCATCTTGTTGGCGTACCCTGTATTTAAATACTATATCATGAGTGTATGACAAATTGACAGCATTAGCTACTTTAACAGCGCCATTTTATTAAACTTTTTGCACACGTAAAACTATCACCCACTCTAAGCAAATATTAAAGTAGGTTATATCTCACACAGTCATGACAAGAAAGAAACAATGTTTTTGTAATTGTATACTTATAGATTTGTGTTAAAGTGTCATACCCTATTATCTACAGATAATTTCATCAGTTTATAATGTAAGGCTACCTGGGTTGAAGATGGATTAAGAAATCTTATTTATAGGCTCTCATACTCAACTTGAACACAAGCCTATGTTTTATGTGTTAGTTTTGTTAAGTTTGATTGAAAAACCCCAAAAAAGTGTTTATATTTAGTTATTTACCACTCTCCGCAACAGCTATGTCCAGACCATGCGAATGTATCCACATTAGGCCTACTATGAGTAGAAATGCCTAACCATTTATCCATCTGAAGTGAAACGAGGAGGTCAGTGTTAAGAAATAAAAATCTTTGCTTTTAACTGTTAAAGAATAAAATTCATCTTGTGATTTGAAGGGAATTCTTGAGACTATGGTTAAAAGTGATTATATACCAGTAAGCATATAAATTAAGGACTTATGATTATTTCTGTAATAGTAGGTATAAAAAGAGAGCGGAATTCCTTGTTTTTCTTTGTCATCATATGACAAGTTTTATATTTTTGCCATCTCTACACACAGAAGCAAAACAAATCTCCAATGATAGCAAAATTAATATTGTAAAATAAATTATATATAATCCAAACAAATCAACAAAACTCTCATAATCACAAAATAACGTTATTATCTATAACATGAATATTCAAAGAATGTCACAACATGGCACCAAAGTATTTAATAGGCAATAGTTATAATTTTTAATATTATAAACGATCCCACCCAAACAAAACTTAACCTTTCAGGCGTCAACACATTTGTCATGAAATTTTGGGATCCAAAAATATTATATTTATCAAACTATACAAAATATTAATTTATTTTAGGAAATGCTTCCCCATTCACCAATTTTAAACTAGATATATATTTTTTTAAATCAATCATATGTAAAGTACCCTTATATAATTCTTTTGAAAGAAACACGAATAAGTATTTATATTTTTACCCGCCTCGGTGGCGTAGTTGGCTAACGCGCTAGTCGTGTTGAGCTCGACCGCTGAGGACGGGGAGATCGAGGATCGAATCTCGGTCGGGTGAACTGGGGTGGTTTTTCCTAAATGGTTTTCCACTCTCCCTCCACGCAAATGCGGGTTCACTTCCTATAAATTCAACCCTCCCAATTCCTAATCCATTAGCGTAATTAGTACTTAAGCGTATAACCCGAACGGGTAGTAAGACGCGGTGCTAAATATTATTATTTATCTTTTTTATATATTATCATAGGGATAGTGCTGCTCTCTAGTAAGCACGGAATGTGTTAAGGAAAGTTTCTGCTGCTGCCATCTATCAGACAAGTGGCACTGCAAATAAACAGATACAAATCAGAATGGATACAATTCAGGATTTTGTGTATATTATGAGAATAGATACAAATCAAACTTTTTATTTGTGGTGCTTGTTTAAGAAAATGTCTGAATGGAGACCATTTAGAGTGGATACAATTCAGGATTTTGTGGATATTATGAGAATGGATACAAATCAGACTTTTTATTTGTGGTGCTTGTTTAAGAAATGTCTGAATGGCTACAATTCATTTCCCCCCTAGCTGAGGCTAAAAGTTTTTTAGAGAGTAAAGGTAGGTGCACACTATCGGCCTGTATCACTCCGCATAGGCTCAGAAATATATTTTCCCAATTTTCCTCATTTTAATACAAATTAGTGTAAAAATGAGCCAATACGAATCATTACGTACAAGTGTGCGACAACATCTGAAAGTACGTACAAAGCCAATACGACGCGATGCGGACAAGTGTGCGACAACCTTTGCGAGACGAACCCGCCAGACACGTTCTACGGTAAACAAGAAAGTTCGCCGCCCTATATATACACACACTCGACAGATTATAACTACATTATTCCGTGTATGGACTCCCTCCTGCTGTTCATACAACGTAGATTGAACTGAAGAGGTCTCAAAAGATAAACGAATCGTTTGAAACAATCTTCAGGACGCCGGGTTTTTAATTTATTCGGCGACACGCAATATAATGTATAGTCCTACTTTCATAAAAAAGAGCCTTCCTTATCCGACAGCTGGAAAAGTTTATTTTGTTTAATTTGAGGTATTTAACGTGCACTTTATGAACTGACTCTACACACGTCTTACATAAACAAACTTAAATCTAGAACAGGCACAACACCCAGCTCCCAGGCCGTTAAATCATAGCTGTGAAAGGTGAGACCCGCATTTCACCAGTTATACTTTTTTTTTTGGCCATGCCGGGAATCGAATCCTTCACTTTCAGCTTAGTAGGCCACCAAGTGAGCTGAGGCGTCGGACCTTTTAAAGTTACTACACCTGTTTTCACGTACACATACATCAAGTCATGTGATCTGCAGCGGTCATTTTTTTATAGCTATCATCGATACCTGTAAAATAACAACAGGATCTTCTACTGTAATAGGGATGAGTATGTTAGCGTTTTAGATAAAATGTATCCGAATTTGTGTGAAAAACCATTTAGGGGGAAAAAACTCAGTACGTCGAACCCCGATCTTCACGTCATTGGTAATCCAGTTTAACACGAGAGTGACGCGTTAGACCATTCGATCCCCGTTGCGGGTAATAGCGTTCCTTCTAAGTTGCTAGAACAGTCGATCAGAAATTCCTAAACGTCAACAAAACAAGTGGGTTCATGACCTTCCTGGGTGAAGCTGTCCGGCAGTAGGAGAATAAGCAGGAGAGGAGGAAAATACAAACGACAGTACAATGTGTTGTGTTAAATGACATAATTATATTCACAAAGATCCATTCTACGCTCCTATACCAGTTACCTTCCGTTTCCCGGACATTTAGCTCTTAATGATCAACAGAAATATGTGGATTTTTGTACTTTTCAGAGGGAAAATGTCAACTTTTAAACTATGTTTACAAGTCTATATATGTATAGGACCATAGAAAATAGTTTGATGTTCATTCCAGTAAACAACAAACTCTTGTACTGTTGGAGGTTTTATAAATATTTAACCTAAGTGCAGCATCTGATTGGCAGTATCTCGGCTAACTAGGCAGCCATATTAAAAGTGGGTGACACTTTTTTTTAAAGGTATTTATTTAAATGTACACATTCAAAACTCCATCAGAAGTCATTTTAGAAACTATAATGTTGTGCTTATCAGTCAATTACACAGATAAATATTTCTTTACCTACCAAAGATAACGTTGTTTCCCAGGCGAACAAAGTTATGTGTACAGTCCAATGTTCACAGAAATAACCCTTTAGGAAATACAAACACATTCTTTTGCGGCCAAAATTGAAAAAATGTTAATACTTTATTCGGTGAATAGGGAATTGATAATTTACCCATCAAAACTGGCAGTTGCAGATCACATAATTTGACGTTGAATACGTGAAAGTAGATCTAGTAACTTTTCTATCCCTTCCTACAAAAATTAGACTGTTAATGTATGTGTCCCATTTCGGCGTGTCTCGCGCGCTGTTTTAAACGCTCTTATAAATTAATCTTAAAGCGAGTCATATAAAATCATATGTATTGAGTTTAAATTTTGATGTAATCTTGTATAAATTTGCCTAAAAAAAAGTTACCGTAAAATATGTGGGTTTTTTTGTGTGTGTGGATAAAACATAAATACATTATCTTTCAGGCTTGATCTTGTTAAGAGTTCGTATTTTTATAAGCCGACACATTTTAAAACATAAGTTAAGTTGAGAAACGCTGAAATACTGATTAACTCCTATCTATTAGGATGAAGAATCTTGTGAGTGAATGTTAAAATAATAATAGTAATTAGTACTAACTAGGTGAGTGGAATAAAACAATGAATTATATAAGTAATAAATACCTCAACTTGAACTCACTTCAGTGGTTGAATGCTCTAAGGCGTCACTCTCGCAGTAGACTAGACTGCCGATGACGGAAGAGATCGAGGTTCGAATCTCGGTCTGGTGTACATATATTTCCTGAAGAGTATTCCAATCTCCCTCCACGAAAATGTGGGTACACTTCCTTTAGAATCCAACCTTCTAATCTTTAACAAATTAGCCTAAATAGTAAATATGCATATAGCCCAAACGGGTAATAAAACGTGGCGCTAAAATTAACCATACAATATTGATGTTTTCAAACCTATGGGGTCCAACAATTTTCGGAGGGGTTCCCCCCCCCCGCACATTTATACGCCCATACTCATTGATAAACTGCCCTTGAGTCCCCTTATTCAAGCGTATTGAAACGAGCAACAATCCCGCCATTTTGGAGAGGATGCTCTCAAATAAAGATGTAAGATGGAAAACTTTCCCTTGCCTTTTTTTCCTGAAAATTTTCCAATACCTAAATCAATAACAGCGATTCCAGTTCTCTTCTTACAATCACACATATACTACAGTGCCTGGTGGTTGAATCTGTTACTAATGTTACCGAAAAATGTTAATTTCTAATTACCACTACATATTTGATTTATATTTTATTTTCCGTGTATCAAAACCCCCCACCCTCACTTACACCCAATATTACCTCTGAGTGAACTGCAGGTCTTATGAAGAAAAGCTTTATATTCGCTCTCTCTCGGCTAACTGTTGACAAATATCATCTCGCTCTCAGTTATGTCGGAAGCTGGTGTGCTGAGGTAAGAAGGAGTTTCTGGCGACATCGACGAAACAGCGTTGCGAAATTTATACTATATTTAAGGCGGCCACCTCGGTCAGCGAGAAAGTTTCAATCGTTGTCAGGCTGCAAGGCTTAAAATATATGATCTGTGTCGTTTTCTGTAACTACTTTTATCTTCTGTCTAAGCTTATACTCCCTTTCGACTATCACTTACAACTACCCTTTGCCATGTCAAATAAAGAGGGGGAAAGAAAACTACCAACTCCCTATCTCAAGGTAAAGAGGAAAGCTAGCTGCTAGTTTTCAAATATCTTAAAATGTTCTCTTGGAGCCAATCAAAAAATGACTATTTGTTGGAGGAAGGCTAAATCTAGAGCCCTTTTTCATCAATCCTGATCTCATAGCTACGTAAATATGATTAAAAAAATTGTTTAAAATAAGCTAATGTCCCATTGTCACAATTTCTTTTTCCTATTAATAAAACTCAAACTATAAGTTGTTAAGCCCTGATGGACTCTTTCGACTTAATTTTGGCGTGAACTATATTTTGAAATAGCGCATGGTAGAATTAATATATTGAACTAGAGCTGAACATCTGCACAGCAATTTCTCCCTTACTTAGGCGGCTTCCTTAAGGCAAGATTGACGCCACGAAAACAAGAGAATGACAACGCTATTTTCCAATAGTAGCTATATACTTCCCTCAGATATGATATCCAGTGCAGCATACCGCAAGCCACCACTGCTGAAAATGTTATCCATACTTTCAACCTACCCAATCATCTTGACTTCAGTCTGGACCAGACCGTATCAACCTGATCGCAAAGTCGCAGTTGAAAGGCCCAAGTTAACACACATACACCAAAAGTCAATGGTTTAATATTCCAAGACTCGTTGTTTTTTCTTGTTGTTGCTGGGATGAATAATATATACGTCTACTTGTTTGTCAAGCAGCGTGGGATATTATAAATAAATAATTCACTCACGTTCTCATGCCAGTATGTTACATACCAGCACAATACATATACCTGCATCCATTGGCCACATGGTCTAAGGTTGGACGGACACTAGCTAGTCAAAACAGTCTGAAGCAAACACGTTTTGGATTGTTCGTGACTCGGCCCTTTTTACTACTATCTACATACATATTACATTAACATACATATACATACATACATACATACATACATACATACATACATACATACATACATCATACATACATCATACTATACATACATATACTATACATACATACATATACATACATACATACATACATACATATACATACATACATACATACATACATACATACATACATACATACATACATACATACATACATACATACATACATACATACATACATACATACATACATACATACATACATACATACATAACATACATACATACAAATACATACATACATACATACATACATACATACATACATACATACATACATACATACATACATACATACATACATACATACATACATACATACATACATACATACATACATACATACATACATCATACATACATACATACATACATACATACATACATACATTACATACATACATACTACATACATACATAATACATACATACATACATACATACATTACATACATACATACATACAATACATACATACATACATACATACATACATACATACATACATACTAACATACATACTCATACATACTAATACATACATACAATACATACATACATATCATACATACATACATACATACATATACATACATACATACATACATATACATACATACATACTAATACATACATATACATACATACATACATACATACATACATACATAAACATACATACATACATACATATCATACATACATACATACATACATTCATCATACATACATACATACATACATACATACATACATACATACATACATACATACATACATACATACTACATACATACTACTACAATACATTACATACTACTACATACATACATACATACATAACATACATATACATACATACATACTACATACATACTACATACATACATACATACATACATACATACATACATACATACATACATACATACATACATACATACATACATACATACATACATACATACATACATCATACATACATACATACATACATACATACATACATACATACATACATACATACATACATTACATACATACATATCATACATACATATAATACATACATACTATACATACATACATACATACATACATACATACATACATACATACATACATACATACATACATACATACATACATACATACATACATACATACATAACATACATACATACATACTACATACATACATACATACATACATACATACATACATACATACATACATACATACATACATACATACATACATACATACATACATACATACATACATACATACATACATACATACATACATACATACATACATACATACATACATACATACATACATACATACTACATACATACATACATACATACATACATACATACATACATACATACATACATACATACAATACATACATACATACATACATACATACATACATACATACATACATATACATACATACATACATACATACATACATACATACATACATACATACATACATACATACATACATACATACATACATACATACATACATACATACATACATACATACATACATACATACATACATAATACTATACATACATACATACATACTACATACATACATTACAATACATACATACTACATACATACATACGTACATACATTACATTACATACTACATACTACATACATATCTACATACATACATACAGTACATACGTACATACTAACGTACATACGTACGTACGTACGTACATACGTACATACTACTCATACGTACGTACGACATACGTACGTACACATACGTACATACATACATACGTACATACATACATACGTACTACTATACGTACATACGTACATACGTACGTACGTACGTACATACGTACATACATACGTACATACATACGTACATACGTACATACATACGTACATAGAAATACATACGTACATATATACATACATACATACGTACATACGTACATACATACACACATACATACATACGTATATACATACGTACATACGTACATACTGTTATCCATCCCTTCGGCTTCGGGGGTAAATGGTTGATCTATTTATGTCACGACGACGACGCTGTGTTCAGACACGTGTGGGTAGGGGTAGTAAAAGGTCGGCGAGAGTGTTCCGGCAACGTTAGTCGCGGTGGAACAGAAGGATGTTCCGGCAACGTGAGTCGTGGTGGGAGGTAGGGTGATGGTGGAGAGAGGGAGAGGGGGTTAAACAATATTGCTCTTTAGTAACATAAGACAATTTAATAAGCTCTTTCGTATAGGTTGCGCACCCGGGTTGGGTAGCCCTCTCTGAGTGGCCGAGGATGATTGACTCTGACCGAGGAATCACCGTATTAAATACCCTCCACTGCTGCCTGGCCTTGTCCAATGGGAAAAACAGGGGCTCCTCACGCGAGCCAATAGAGACAGGAGTTGTCAGACGCAGACGCAGACGCAGAATAGCATGCTCTAATGCACCCTGAAGGGGAGCACGAGAGCAAATTCCAACACGTACCGACCAATTGGTCACACCGCGTGGTTTCGGATTTTAAAAACTGACGGGTTGTCGCATTTCGCGAAGTTACTGAAACAAAGAAAAGCATATTATTAATATTATTGGGGGAAAAAAAGTGTTAGAGAACCGAATAAGGGTTTTTAGAGTTACGTGCGGAGACACTACTCTATGGGTGGCTGGGTAAGAGCCTCCCAAACTACTGTTGACACATCTCGCTTACCCAAGCAGGGCTTTGGGACGTCGATGGCACCCTTCAGGGTCAGTGACGTAATTCCCAAGCCCCTGGATAAGGCCCGCCGCACATTGGACGCAGGGCAGGCGCAGTAAAGGCAGAGGGCAGGCATAGCACAGGAAGAGGTTTCTGCGAGGCACCGCACATTGAACACAGTCCTGGCAGAGGGCAGGCATAGCACAGGAAGAGGTTTCTGCGAGGCACCGCACATTGAACACAGTCCTGGCAGAGGGCAGGCATAGCACAGGAAGAGGTTTTTGCAAGTTCACCGCCAAAATTTGAAAGCGAGTCAGGTAGCTTTCACCCACTGGTACAAGACGTGATATGGCCTGTGATTTAGAGGAACTTCTGATAGATTTGGATTCCGAGTCAGACTCTGAATTAAATAAATTAATTTTACTCTACTCTCTTAGTAAAAAGAGAAAAAGATTAAAACTGTAATTTACTTTATGCGCAGTGTCTAGTAACATCTAATTATTCTAATGGGTTGTACAAACTACTGTAGATTAATTTCACTAACTACAAAAATCTAGAATATTACACTTAACATTCGATTAATTCAGTTCAATAACAATCTTTTCCCATAGCTCATCTTTCTGCTTCGTCCTCATGTAGTCTGGATTGCTTGTTTCATATAATACTGGATGATATTGAACTAATTGAATGAGATGTTCCATCACAATACACAAAAACTACGTGACAGAGGCGCAGAGGACACAGGAAAACTGTACGTCTACTACAACCAGAGAGAGGCGGGAAAGAGGCGTGAAAGAGTTATCCCTACACTGCGCCTGCCCTCTGTCCAATGTGCTGTAGCCCATAAGAACACGTGTATTACAGATTTTCCTCTTCCTCGCCTGCCCTGCGTCCAATGTGCGGCGGGCTTAAGAGGATTGGTGGCACCGGGAAGTCTGTCGTAGAAGGACTGCGCCAGCTTCCGGAAGTGGTCCTTGATGGTAGGCATATCCAGGTCGTGGTGCAGAGTCACATTCCGAACGTACCAAGGTGCGTCCACATTGATCCTCAGTATAAGAATCGAACACGCAAACTCTAGGATATGAGACGGTAACTCTATCGACTTAGCCAAATTGACGCGTTATAAGAATCAAACACGCAAACTCTAGGATATGAGACGGTAACTCTATTGACTTAGCCAAACTGACGCATAAAAAGTTCATATGTACGTACATACGTACACACAGACACACGTACATACATACAGTACATACGTACGTACGCACGCGCACTTAATCCATCCTCACTTTCTCCACACTTCCCTTTTCTTGCATACGCACTTCACTTCAACAACATTTTACCCCGAACACATCATGCTCTTTTATTCTTTAAACTCTTAATGTTTCTCTTTTTTCCACATATTCATCTAGATCATTTAGCCACGTCCTACATACCTCTTTCTTTTGATCCACACACTCTACCTTCATATATTTGTTATCACCCCTCTCTCCATGCTAGCGCGGGTGGACTCACATTATACAAACTTCCTCATCTCTTGGATAAATACGTTAATTATAACGTAGTCACCCACTTCGGTGACCGCATAGTCCAAGGCGCCACTCTTGATATAGACTAGACTTCCAATGACTGGGAGGTCGGGGATCGACTCCAACCTGTTGTATGGAGGGTGGTTTTTCTTAAATGTATTTCCGTTCTATAAATACGGGTACATTTCCTCTAAATTCAACCTTACTCATCCTTAACCTCATCCTTAGTTAGAGTATTTAACCTGACCAGGCGTATAACGCGAACATGGTGCTAAAAAGAAGATGTAGTTATAAAAAGTGTAGGGCCTATCCAGTCGGTGGGTGTCGAACCCCGGTTCTCTATGTGAGTTGAGAAGGTGTCTCAGAGGTCAGTCAGTCATTCAGCCAGGTTGTCCCCTTTCATTGAGAGGAAGTGTTGCGTAGGTTCCAAGTGTAGAGGACGCCCAGCCCTGCCCAAACTACTCGTGTGTTCATTGAACAACTCGACTCCAAGCCGACCTACACATGTGCGACAGTATTACCTGCCCACTCGAGGCAACCTGCATCACAGCGGGGACATCGTCTACTGTACAGTCAGGGACATAACTGTCTTAACCTGCTGCTGGGAGGAACAATGTTGACTGTACAGTCAGGGACATAACTGCCTTAACCTGCTGCTGGGAGGATCAATGTTGACTGTACAGTCAGGGACATAACTGTCTTAACCTGCTGCTGGCAGGAACACTGTCAACTGTACAGTCAGGGACATAACTGCCTTAACCTACTGCTGGGAGGAACAATGTTGACTGTACAGTCAGGAACATAACTGCCTTAACCTGCTGCTGGCAGGAACACTGTCAACTGTACAGTCAGGGACATAACTGCCTTAACCTGCTGCTGGAAGGAACAATGTCGACTGTACAGTCAGGGACATAACTGTCTTAACCTGCTGCTGGCAGGGACAATGTCGACTGTACAGTCAGGGACATAACTGTCTTAACCTGCTGCTGGCAGGGACAATGTCGACTGTACAGTCAGGGACATAACTGTCTTAACCTGCTGCTGGCAGGGACAATGTCGACTGAACAGTCAGGGACATAACTGTCTTAACCTGCTGCTGGCAGGGACAATGTCGACTGTACAGTCAGGGACATAACTGTCTTAACCTGCTGCTGGCAGGAACAATGTCGACTGTACAGTCAGGGACATAACTGTCTTAACCTGCTGCTGGCAGGAACAATGTCGACTGTACAGTCAGGGACATAACTGCCTTAACCTACTGCTGGCAGGAACAATGTCGACTGTACAGTCAGGGACATAACTGCCTTAACCTACTGCTGGGAGGAACAATGTTGACTGTACAGTCAGGGACATAACTGTCTTAACCTGCTGCTGGGAGGAACACTGTCAACTGTACAGTCAGGGACATAACTGCCTTAACCTACTGCTGGGAGGAACAATGTCGACTGTACAGTCAGGGACATAACTGCCTTAACCTGCTGATGGGAGGAACAACGTTGACTGTACAGTCAAACACATAACTGCCTTAACCTGCTGCTGGGAGGAACAATGTCGACTGTACAGTCAGGGACATAACTGCCTTAACCTGCTGCTGGGAGGAACAATGTCGACTGTACAGTCAGGGACATAACTGTCTTAACCTGCTGCTGGCAGGAACAATGTTGACTGTATAGTAAGGGACATAACTGTCTTAACCTGCTGCTGGCAGGAACAACGTTGACTGTATAGTCAAGGATCTAATGGGGGTCCATCAAATTCCGGGAGGAGAGACTCCCCCAACCGCCGCCTTTCTACGCCTTGCTGATAGGGTTTTTCCTATTAGGATTTGACTCTAGCTGTACAGGAGTCGGAAGAGTGGGACGCGCCTGTAATGTATGTGGCTGCAGCCCGCTGGATGCCAGTGTATTGGTGGTAGTCAACCTCCTCAGGCGATATCTTCTCAAGGACGTCCGTGATTTCTGGCGCCGTTTGCACAGTAGCGGTACTACTTGAGAAAATTTCAAGTGGAGACAGTCTTTGATGGTAACCAGCTGCCTAATTAAATCTGTTCCGACAGCTTCTTAGCTTCCCATACCTTCGGAGGATATACTTGGTTTGTTAGAGAAACTTGGATTCAAAAAACGATGGGAACTATCACTAAATAACTAGCGAAGTAGCTGCGCGGTCATTGTTTACATCCTTATTTTTAGAATAGTTAAGGCTACAAACAAAAATATAACCACCTTCATAAAATCATTTGTGGATTTATAAATTAAAAGTGAAATGTATAATTTGAAACAATATGGTATTTTTTTATTATCTCTTATAAATATATGTTACCTGTAATTACCTTAGTTCACTAGATAAGGAATTCACGGTTTAACTTGCTTATTTAAAACAACTTGTGCAGTCCATTTTGCATATGAAGAACTTTATTTGACAGTTAGAAGAATTCATAGATCTTCTTTCATGTATTTTTACGTTAATCAAGTTGATCTGTAGCTGTTACTTTAGATATATAATTTCAATAACTACAGAATAACACTAATAATATTGTAAAATGTTATTAATGTTGACCGGATAGAAATAGTTTTAATTTATGAAAGGTTCTTTCTATGAAAATTGGACTCTATATGTGTTTGTACTAAAATAGCGGAGAAAGCTATGACTCGCACACTACTGCCAAACTAGGCACACTTTTCCATGATTGTGGTTTTTCTAATAGTCGAGATGATAAAAAAAATCGTCAATACGGTGACATTTGTCCGTTAGCTTGGTCAGTAGCTTGACCTTTCTACTCGGCTAAGAGTCCTGGGTTCGATTCCCAGCAATGCCGAAAAATTTAGCATTAAGCGTCGTGTGCTGATATAATAAGTTTTTTCAGAAAGTGCGCGTTTAGTATTTCTTTAAAAAGGAAGTAATAGTTGACTTATACCGAATTTAGTAATGAATTAAGTAACCCGCTTCAGTGGCAGAACGGTCTAAGTCGTCACTCTGGTGTTGGACTGGCATGCTGAAGATGGGGAAGATCGGGGTTTGAATCCCAGTCGTGTCTATTGAGGGTGTTTTTTCCTGAGTGGTTTCCCACTCTCCTTCCACGCAAATACGGGAAGATTACCTATGAAATGTTTACTTACTCCATTAAGATTACTTATTATAATTCGTATAAACTGAACAGGTATGATGAATAAAACTGAGATCCGTTCTGTTGCAGGATGTGGCTGGGTGTGTTGGGTGCGCTAGTGGTGTGCGCAGCGACCTCGGTCCCGTCTCGAGAGTGGGTGTGTCCGGATATCAACCGGCCTCCATCCGCCACTTGCTCGTGTGACCTTCCTCACACACTGCGCTGCGCAGGGGACCGCTCCGCGCTGCGCGTCATCGGTCGGGCCCTACGTGGACTCCCAGGCGTCTCTCTGCTCGACTGCACCGTGCAGGATGTCGTCAGCCTCGTGGACCCAGTGCTAGAGGTGACTAACCTGTCCCTGGCTGCTATTCAAATGACAACATTTTACTATTTTATTAGTGTTATTTAGTCAAATATATCTTTTTTATGATCAGCACATTTACATTATTATTTTATTATTATTATTATTATTATTATTTGATGATAGTATATATCAAAAGTGACAACTGTAGATAATTTATCTTAAATACGTGAAAGTAGAAATAGAAGGGATTTTTCCTCCTTGGTCATTATATGAAATAGTGGGAAATGAAATACAAAAAACAAAAGTTGTTGAACTTTTCGGATTTTTTCCTCCATTTTTAGATTGGTTAATAGTGATGATTGTGTGAAATTACTGCTGTTCAACACTAGAGGCCCCTTTAAGAGCGTGCATCACATGCCAATCAATTCTGTGATTCAGTCGGCTAGAAATAGTACATTTACACAACACTATTGCATGTGGATCATTCCTGATTAAACATTAATGGAGATAGAGAGCTTAATAGAAGTTCCTAATACAGAACACTGTTGAAATATTAAATGATATTTGGATAAAAACTGCATTGAAAAGGCCGTTTTTTACCATTTTAGAATGTCTTCACAGATAAGCACAGTGCACAAATATTCATTCTATCATAACAGGGACAAACTGTGATTATTAACAAGAAACTTTGTTGCTCTGTCTCCCATCGTCACCGCGAAAATGTCGAGTAATCATTCAAATACGAACGCACTGCACACATTTCTGCATATCGTAGGTGTTTTCTTTTCCCTTTTACTCCCATACCTCGCGCGAGCCGGATGAGTTGGGCCTGCTATGATGAACGCTCCCAGGGAACCCTTGGTATTTTTTTAAACTTGAATTAGACTCACATTTGTACCAGTTATACAATTTTTTATTTTATCTATTTATATTTTATTTTTCTCCAAGACTTCTAATTTTATATGCAAAAAAATTTGTTTTTACTCACTAGCAGCTAAGTGTAACATGAGCTATGAATAGAAAAATAAATTTATTTGAGTCCAAAATAATCTGTATCTGTATGTTATCTAAAAATAGCTTTGTCCTAAAGAGGAAAAGTTTTGACAAAAATATTGTTACTAAAAATTACATGTCCCTTTCATTGTAATATGAGTCAAAGAACTATTAAAAAAATTCCATTCCTTATCTTTTGATTTGTTTTTTCAAATTCTGTTATGTTAGATAATCAGAGTACCGGTAATTAATTAGTTACAACATTTCTTAAACAATTATTTTTCTAAGATCATTTGACTACAATACAGAACTGTGTTAAGTAATGTAAAGTTGGAAAATATGACTTTAATCTTAACACGAATCACATGGAATGACCCAGCTGTCAGATAAGGCCTTTCATATGAAAATCGGAGTGAACCTTTCACTTACATTTTGACGTGAGCCATATTTTAAAATAACAGACCATTTATTTAAAAAAAACTCAGGATCTTTGGATGTCTCAGTGCTCCAGTAGGCGGTCCCCTGAAGGGAATAGATTAAGAAGGTGAAGTTATTAAGGTGATGAACCTCTAACTATCCACCTGAAGGGAAAACGTAAACCCACATCTAGAAAGGAAGAAACTCCCAGTACGGGGGTCAAACTCCGGCCTCCCAAGCAAAGAGTCTTCTCACGAGTAGTTCCCTCTCCTGCTGCAGGGCGTGTCGCTGCACGGGCTGGTGGTGAGTTCCGGCGAGCTACGACGTGTGTCTGAGCGGGCTTTCTCTCGCCTGGTGGGGCCCCTGCAGGCCCTGGGCCTGCCCAATAACCGCCTAGAGTCAGTCCCCACGGGGGCCCTAGAGATCCTCTCCTCGCTGGACCGGCTCGACCTATCACACAACGTGCTCCGTTCACTCACCGGACGATCCTTCCGGGTGAGTCTTAGCCTATAACAACACACATACAGTAGAATCCCGACTATCCGAGGTTAACGGGACCAGGGGGAACTTGGATAGCACGTAACACTAGGTAGATCACGACAAATCAATTAGCTGCAGCGGTATCGCTCAACTGACTCGAGTAAGTCGAGTGACGGACAGTAATATTGACGACGCCACAGTACAGTGAAAACGATGAATCACTACTCCTAGACGATTGAACCAGTTTAATGAGGATAGTTTTATAGACAACTTGTGGGCCACTTCTGCCCGTCTGGAATGGCTCGTGTTTTTTTTCAATATTTGAATTGTGTTGGTCACATTTCATGGTGCTCAACTTGTGGGCCATTTCTGCCCGTCTGGCATGGCTCGTGTATCTTACAATATTTGTATTGTGTTGGTCACATTTCAAGGTGCTCAACTTGTGGGTAATTTCTACCCGTCTGGCATGGCTCGTGTATCTTACAATATTTGTAGTGTGTTGGTCACATTTCATGGTGCTCAACTTGTGGGCCATTTCTGCCCTCTGGCATGGCTCGTGTATCTTACAATATTTGTAGTGTGTTGGTCACATTTCAAGGTGCTCAACTTGTGGGTCATTTCTACCCGTCTGGCATGGCTCGTGTCTCTTACAATATTTGTTTTGTGTTGGTCACATTTCAAGGTGCTCAACTTGTGGGTAATTTCTACCCGTCTGGCATGGCTCGTGTTTAGGTATTTATTTATTTATTTGCCTTTTTGAATTGAGTTGTTCTCCCGGTTTTAGAGCTCAACAGGAGGGCCGTTCCTGCCCTTCTGGCTCAGACCTGCTGGTCGTGCGCCGACCCCTGATTTAGTTGAGGTCAAGAACGCTGAATGGGAACTTACCCTGCGCACATGTCTGATGTATATTCTCAGCTCTTGGGAACATCCTCAATATAACAACCCGTGTAGCAAATATATATTGGAAATCCAAAGACCGCTTCTGTATAAATTGGCTTGTGTTATAATCATGTGCAGAGTACTTATTCCAGCAATTGGACCCATTAAATTGATTTGTTTAAATGCACTCATATCTTATCTTTTCAAGTGCTCTTTCTTATGCTCATTTTCCTTGTTAGTTACCGTCGTCTCTGGTGTTTAAAGGTAGAGACGGTGCAAATTGTGTCCTCACCTCGGATAATGTCAAACTCTACTGTAGTACATTTTAATATCTATTAGTTTGACACCTAAGCTCAGTTGGTAGCATGTCTGCCTACTGAACTTCGGGTCCCAGGTTCGAATCTTAGCATGGCCGAAAATTTATAATTGGTGAAATGTGGGTTTCCCCTTTGATAGTGCTGAATTAACGGCTATGGGGCTGGGTTTTGTGTTTGTTGGATTTAAGTTGGTTAGTAAGTCGAGTGCTGATATAATCAGTCAGTTCAGAAAATGCACGTTAAATAGCTGAAATATATTTTTTAATTGTAGTATCATTGAGAGTCGTATAAAAAGAGTGATAGAACAGATACATTAAGTGTGCGAGTGAGAGGAGAAGAATGAACGAGAGTAAGGGAGGAAGAATGGTGCAAAGATAGAAGATGGAGGCATTTTACTAAACTGACCCAACCACAGGCTGGAAACATTTGATGATGATGATGATGATGATGATGATGGTTGGATATGAATCAGCGCTAATATAAATTTGAATATTTTTAATGTCTCAGCGTTTACTACTTGTTCAAGTTATACACATATTGGTTACGCTAATGTGGTAGGGAAGAGGAATGTTGAATTTATAAGAAGTGTACCCGCCCTTGCATGGAGGAATATTGGAAAACCATTTAGGAATAACCAACTTTGGTGCACTCGACCGGGATTCAAACCCCTACTTATCGTTGGTCCAATCTATTGCCAGTGTGACGCCTTACACCATTTGATCATTAAAACAAATGAATGATTTTCAAACTATCAAATATTATCGAACTATTGATAGCGTCCATCACTGGCCGTACACTTATTGCCCAGTTCTGAGGTTTCAACTAGAGATGTGTTGTGTTTCTTCCAGGGCCTGACTAACCTCACGTTCCTCGACTTGAGCGACAACTCTCTGGGACGTCTGGACGCCAACACCTTCTCATCGCTGCCGGTCTTGCTGACCCTGCGACTGAAGGGGAACAAGTTGGCTGTAGCAGGTGTGGCAGCCCTGCAGGGACTCCCTGCTCTTCAGGAACTGGACCTGGGGAGTAACCTCTTGGGTGGACCTCTGGGGCCCAAAACTCTACCTCCTTTACTGTCTCTTAGAGTGCTTCAGGTAGGTACACCCTGGACCACCATAAAATATCTTGCATTTAATTTTTTTTAACCCCATTAAGTTCACTAAGAAAGTATTATCAGACATCTACAAGGTAAAGCATTCTTTCCCCAAAAATGTAAACTTTTACACAAATTTTTTTATTTAAAAATACTGTATTTTTTTATTTGTCAGTCTAAAAAAACCCAAGGATTTACTCAAACCTAAAGATTGGTGATGTTTTTTCATTTCCACATTTTACTACTTGTTCACGTTACATACATATATACTAATTACACTGATTTAGGGATGAGGAAAGTTGAATTTAAAGGAAGTGTACCCACATTTGTGTATAGAGAGAGTGGAAAACCATTTAGGGAAAACAACCCTCAGGTCATTTGATCGAGATTAGAACCCAGATCTCTCTCTCATTGGCAGTACAGTCTAACACAGAATGACATCTTAGACCATGTGGCCACCAAAGCAGGTGGTGATTAGTTATTTATCAATCAAGGAATAAATGAAATGGAAATAAAAATATATGGTAATTATTAATGGTATGGGAAGGTCAATTTTTAGATGTGAAGTTGAAGTGAAGCTTGAAACATGTAAAGATAAGTTGAAAGTAAGGTTTTTTTTTTGCTATCTTATAATGCTATTTATAATTTTTAAACTACCCAAATAGTAATATAGGTAAAGAGAGAGGCTTGCAGAAAAAAAAGCAGTGTATATTATGTTATGCCAACACCACTGCATTTATCTATGCTTACGTTATAGATGACAATCTCCATTTCATGTTAAAACACTGTTTATTAGATGTTAAAAATGATTATGTGAAATATGACATAATATTTAATGAATGAGATATTTCAAATCTGTTTATAACATATCAAAGTTTTCTTCTACCTTCAAAATGTTTCGAAGCTGCGGAGGTTACTGTGGGTGTCGAAGTTTGATGTTCAACTTCAACATTTCGAACCTACGCACAACCCTAGTTATTATAATAGTTAATAGATAGTGGGAGGAAATAGCCACACTCCTGAGTAGTAGTAACAAATTTAGTCTTTTTTCACAAGTGTTGCTATATTAAATTTAGTTAAAAATCAGTAACGTATTTGTATTATTATAACAACTTTCACTACAAAATAGTGTTATTCTTAAAAAAATGTCTCTCTTTATGGTTTATGAATAGATCTATTACAGAAATTCAAATTGAAGTATTTGTAGCACAAAATATTGTTTTAAATTACTTAAACTTGTTTTAACTCAAACTTGATTTTAACTAAAATTACCAGTGAAAAAGTTAACTTGCCTAAATACCCTAAATACCCACTTCGATGGTCGCATCATCCAAGGCATCACTCTCGCTATACACCGGACTGCCGATGACAGGGAGATCATGATTTGAATCCTGGTCAGGTGTAATGACAGCAGTTTTTTTTTCCAAACATATTGGTGTACTTAGTTCATATGCTTGTGACACAAACGAGTAATAGGACGCAGTGACCAACATTTTTTTATCTTAATTTATTTTGGCAAACAAAATATTTTTGTTACAAAAACTGAAAAATATTGGCCTTAACTAGCGTCTTCACTCATTCCACCTTAAGGGCTTGTAATGGTGACCAAGTTTAGCTTAGTACACAAAATTATATATAATAAAGGGCTCTGTGTATCACTCGATCGATTGGGTAGAATATAATTCTGATGGCCTTGTTTATTTTAGCTGCCCCACAACCAGCTGAGTAGCATCCGTAGCGACGCCTTGTCAGGGTTGGCTACCCTGATGACCTTGTCCCTCCACCACAACCAGATAGATGTACTAGAGGATCACGCGTTCCGATCACTTTGCTCGCTTACTCAACTAGACCTTGCACACAACCGCATCGTGGCGGTGTCCGGGAGCTCGCTGGCCCACTTGACCCAGCTGGTGCAGCTCGACCTGTCGCACAACTTCCTGAGGGCACTCACAGCGGATCTTGTACTTCCGCTGCGCAGCCTCAGAGAGCTGCGGCTGGACGATAACGACATATCGATGGTGACAGCGGACGCGCTACCCGCACTCTCCGCCCTCCGCAGACTTACGCTTGCAGGTAACGTATCGCACTTTCTGGGAATATGCCCCCCTTTTGTTTACCTGACTATTCTGAACCATGAAACTTTGATATTTGTTTTTCCATACAGGCTCAATCTAATATAGTCTTTAACAAGATGTTCATAACTATGGGTTTACGAAGCGTCAAAAACTTTGAATATTTGTTCAATAGTAGAGGAAGATGGTATGGGCATGTAATCAATCTTAAAATCATCCTGTTTTAAACATAAGTTACACGATTTCACACTTAGTCATGTTGATAAAAATTAAATTTGATTACTCTTTCTTTCAATTAAGCTGCCCAGAAATTGTGAATTCTTTCTGAAAACCTGAAAAATACATGGAATTTGGAAGTAAGAAAATAGAGGAAACCCTGTGGGCCTATCCCGGAGATGTTGCGAGTTTATCTCGCCATGCTCAACTCAAACTCGTAATTTCATATCCATAAAGTAGCTATTCTTGAGTTTAAAATCTCACAATTTGTGTTGTCTTATAATTTCGTATTAAGCGAGAAACTCCAAATTTCCGGTGTCGAAAATTGTTATTTGAGATTTACTTTATAGCTATGTGAACGCACCCTTCAGCCATTTAAACAATGGAATAACAACATTTTTGTCTTTACCATCTTTGTTTTATCTCGGTTTTACTTTTTGTTGGCTAAGTTTAGCTCGATAAAGTCTAAATAAAGACGGATGAAAAGAAAATAAGCAAAGATCAAAAGTAGATTATACTTGATGTATGTACCATACTTTTTTTCTTTGATTCGCTAAATGATTAAAATAAAAAGCTATTATTAGTATAATTTATTACATCACTATGATCTATATTAATAACTTTAATAGGTACTTAAAAAGTCAAAATTAAATAAAACACAGCATATGGATATGCCTTTCTATTTTAATAACAATGTTTATTAAGCCTGAACAATTTAATAAATTTTTTATCACTCTGCTCAAAAGCGTCTTCGCGTTCGCGAAATATACGTGTCATTATATTAAATTCATTTTCTAATTCCTCAAGTTCTCTAATTATTAAATAGTCCATCACTGCTTCCGCCATTTTACATTTTGTCCAACAACAAATACTTTCGAACAATCTGTTGCGAGATTGACGATTTCGAGAGGTGGAACCGCAGTGAGATCTATCCGAATGAAAAAAATCTCAATCCATAACGAAATTTATTTCAAGAATGGTTAAATAGAAAAAGTTGCGAGATTATGTCACGTGCACGTCCGATCTCGCAATGGAATAAACTCAAAACATCTCGGGGATAGGCCCGCTGGTGGTATAGTTATCAACCCTTGCTTGCAGCGAAACAGCATGCAATAGAACAGGTTCTATAGGCACATGCCCACTTAAGTGGTCGAATGGTCTAAGATGCCACATTCACAATGGGCCGGACTTCCAACGATAGGGATATCGGGATCCAATTCCCAGTCGGGTATTTTTCCATGGTAATATGTGTGCACTTTCTACTAATCAAGTCTCTACCTTTTCTTAGAAGTTAGGAGTGTGGGTACCCAATACAACAGCCCTAAAGGATTTTTTTTAAAGCTCAATAAGTTAGGACAACTGTTAAGTAATGTCATGCACTTTAACTAGAATCAATAGCTCTTTATATATGAAAAGTCTTCATTTTATTAAATCAGAGTGTACATGTGAGCCTAGCTCCTTCATGTTGCGTGTGTACTTGTTTCAGACAACCCCCTGAACTGTGACTGTAGCATGTCACCGTTTGCTGAGTGGTTGACAAACATGAGTCAAGTACCACCTTTAGACCGAGAAACGCCAGTCTGTGCCACACCCCCTTCGCTCGAGAACGGTCTCTTGGGTGAGGTATCTCCCGAGGACCTGGTGTGTGGGGAGGAGAACGATGACCTCGCCCCACCGGGAGGCCCCTTGTCCCCAACACTTCCCGTCTCAACGCAGGTCATGCTCAGAAGCTTCCAGTATGATGGTGCCATCATTACCCTGGTGTGGCATGTCGAGGTGGCGGCCCTCCCCTACTCCTGTGATAACCTTTTTGTGTACGAGGAGATTGGCAGTCATGAGGTGCTTATCGAGTCTAACCCTCTACGCTGTAACTCTTCGGATGTGGCCGACTCGCAAGTGCTTCCCGTGTCCTTTCCTAGTGAGGGTTACCTTCCGGGCCGTCGGTACAGGTATTGTGTGGTGCTACTGGTGGGCGGTGGGGCAACCTCGGACGAGATGGTGCTAGGTCTGGGCTGCAGCGATGTTATACCTCTTCGTATTGACGACGTCTCAGTTCGAGGCCCGGTCGGAGCCAGTTTTCAGACCTGGGTTGTCCAGCATCAGCATCGCGTCTCTTCACGCCAACGTAACATCGGCGGGGACAATGCTTGTGGGTGTTCAGATATGGAACCAGGTGCCATCCCAGCCCAAGTGCCTCCTCACGGCGGCGGTGTTCGCTGCGGGCGCCTTGGTTGTCCAAAGACATTTCAATTGCTCAGTGCCCCACGTGGCCATCCCGGGCCTCTCTGCGGGGCCTTACCGTGTGTGTGTGTCTATAGGGAACTTTCCGTCAACAGGGCCGCATTCCCGGTGTATCACTGCACATCAAGCTCATGCCCCGAGGGCATGTCGGGGCTTGATGTGGTGTTGTCCGCTTGCTTCGCTGTGCTCACCTCATTACTTCTTTTAGGCTTGTATCTGGCGATCAGACATTTCTCTCGTCAGCCAAAAATACTACAGACACATCAATGTTTCCTAGCAGGGCCCCCCGAGGAGCAACAACACTCTCGATATGTCAAGCTGCATGCCACTACTAAGCTCTGAGCTTACAACGGACAATTACAACAAGAAGGTCATATAAACACACTCTAATGAACGTGTGCCACAAATACTTGTGAACTAAATAAGGGTCTTTCAGGATCAAGTGCTTGCTCTGAAAAATTTATGAACATTTAAATAACGGTTTAGTGATATATTGTCATACGTGGAAGATGGAACAGGAAATGTGGATGGAAACAAATAAAAGGGAGCAAACACATTGTAGCTTTAACAATTGGAAGTAAAACTCGGTTCACATTTTACATCGCTGCCACTGGACAGAGGTCTCTTGCAATTCCTCGACCTAAGTTTAATTTTATGTGAACACATTAAGAGGGAGTGTGAAACATGAACTTCCTGAACAGGTAGCCAAAAAAGAAAATTGGGGGAACGAATGATAGGACATGTAAAATTAATAACAAACACAAGAAATGGACATTGGATGTTTATATATAAGTGTCCTATCATTCTTTACCAATTACCGTTTGTTTTGGTGGTAGAGTAAGATAAGTTGCAACACATTTTGAACAATAATCTTATCTGAATTATGGACTCGCAATGAGCAATAACACATAGCTTTAGTTAACAATTTAATTATTCTGATTAAGTGTTAACATTTTTTTTTGTACATAGTACTGTTCATCAACTCACATTTAGTATTAAGTCTACCAGTATAATAATCTGCACTGCCACTTGTGTATTTAATGACAAGTTATATTTTTATTTATGAAACAGATGATATTAGTGACAGGCCAATTTGGTTATCCGCTATATCTGTTCTACCAGAATCAGCTTGACTTCCACAAAGTTGTTTATTGAGTCTTTATTTTTTGTTATCAGCGTATCTTACTACCCGTTCTGCCTCTGTACTAATTACACTAATGAGTTAGCGATTGGAAAGGTTAAATTAGGAGGAAGTGTACCCGCATTTGTGTGGAAAACCATTTAAAAACCCACCCCCAGTACACCCGACTGAGATCGAACCCCGATCTCCCCATCTAGTCTACTGAGGGAGTAGAGCCTTAGACCATGGGCTGCCAAAGCAGGTTTTACTGGTTCTTGGCTATAACCGCCCATATTACAGAAAAACAAAAAATCTAGAACGGGCACCAGTAACATTTCCAAACATCACTAGTATGTATGTATATATTTGTCAAACCATCATAACTTTAATATTTTTACCTGTAAAATTGTTGTATCATGTTAAAGAATGATTATGACCAAAATAAGTATTTGTATCAAATTATGTATATGCACAAGATCTAAACAAAATAATGAAAACTGTACATATAATATTATAACATTTTATGAAAATAGGAATTTATTACATTTTCACTGTCTTTAATAAAGCTGTAGCGCTAGATAGAATGAAAATAAACAAAGGTATGCCAATATAAAAGATTGTGAAAATGAGAGTGAACATTTACCTAAAAAGAGGGAGAGAAAAGAATGAGCAGCAAATAATAAAATAATGTGTTTGAGTTTATTATGACTATACTTCTGTTTACCCGTAGTTAGGGGTGTGCGAAGTCAACTTTTTCAATTCAAAGCAAACTCAAATCGAATATATGAAATATTCTCGAAGCCAAATATTTTCTTTTTAGTTATTTTATGCTGGAAAAAATATTATATTGTGGTTATTTATATAGCTTAATGCAATAATACCCGGTATTACTTGGAAAATGTTTTATTGCACCATTGTTTGTAATAATTCATGCTAATCTGACAATTCACAACTTACACTTAAATTACTTAAGTTTTTTTCCATATGAATATAATTTGTAAAATATATAACAGCTCAGAATGACAGTAATTGAACATAAATTGAGTATTTTAGCTGACAGTATCTTTATTGGCGAAGCTTCTAAGTAAGAATTTGTTTTGAAGTGAAGTCGAATCTGATGTTTGTTTGAAAGCCAAGTCGAAGTTTTGAAGCTTTGCACACCCCAACCCATATTGTTATATTTGGAAGAATGCACATAAAAGTATATAGAAACATATAAAAGGAAAGAACATAATATGACTTTTACAATGAAAAGCAGAACACTTTACATTGCTGCCATTATACAAATATTTAATGGCTGCCTCTTGAAGAAAATCAATCATTACCGCCCAATCCCCCAACCTAGGTTTCATTCTATCGAAACTCATCAATAGGGAGTGTGAAACGCGCAACGCAACTTTCTAAAAGAGGAAACCAAAATAACACAAAAAGGGTCATTCCAGGGGCAGCTGCCTGGGGCGCCAGCTCAAGGGGGCGCCAAAAAGAACACCAACTTAATTTAACTTAACCTGGGCGTGGTAGGAAAATAATTCCCAAACTTCTCAGCTTTTAGCCAAAAGCATGAAAGTATCTACATCTATTTCATCTTTATAAATATGTAACATGTTATATTACAACATTAACCTTTATTATTACATGCTACATGTATTATAATATACAAAAATGGTTATCAAGTTATTACAACTATAAGCTACCTACAACATGAATCGTGGTACCATCATGAAGACAGCGCTGGTTCTTTCTAGTTTATCTTACATTAAGTGTAATGCATCTTGCTAACAAGAAAGAAGTAATTTGACTGGTTAGCTCAAAGACTAAGTAAAATCTTTTAAGTGAAGTATTAAAAGTGAAATATTACTCATTTATTTTAGACTGCAACCTTGACGTAAGCCATACCAAACAAATTACTTTAATTATTTAATTTGTGTCCTGCATCGTAAAAAGAGACATGCATACAAGGGCATTCTTTGGGATTCGTCCCAATAAGTAGTTCAACAGGAGACACTCCAACACATACCCCTTTGGCTCAACAGGACGATATGAAGATAATATCGTGTAAAATGTGGGGACATGTTGGCATGCAGACAAGGATCCTTAGCATGAGCCCCATACAGTACCCACTCTATAGATGTGGTGGTAAATGATATCCTGCAAAGAAGCTGTGGCCCTTTTCAAGCCCTTTCAACAAGTTTATAATAATAGATGGTTTGTGTAACGGAACACGTGTCATCTTTTTCCACAAACCCCCTTCGTGAGACTCACTGGGAAAGTCGTGTTGATGCTATAACTCCTTTTCGTTACCAGGCTGGTGAAATATACGATGCTTTGTATCAGATGGTCTGAGAACTGATGCATTTGGTAAGAATACTGCGTTAAGTTTGGCCAAAAAGCTAAAGAGTTTCAAGTTTGTGTGTTATCTTATTGTTTGGCATGCAATTCTCATTAGGATCAATATAGTCAGAAAAATACTTAAAAGATATAATATGAACGTTTCAAAGGCAGTTGAGCAAACCGTAAAAATAAAAAGTTTCTTAAAATAAATAGGGTCAGACAGATGTTTTCAAGAGACAATGGTTGATGTAAAGAAAATGGCTAAAATCCTTAAAATTGAAATAGAGTTTCCAGCTGAATTGCAAGTGCACCCCAGAAAAAAAATCTTCAATTTGACTATAAGTCACAAGACGAACTAACTGTGGGTTCTAAAAAAGGCATTCAAAGACAACTTGTTTTTCTACGTATTGGAATGTGCCATGAAGTCATTAAATGAACTATTTGTTCGAATTAACACAGATAGAGACATATTTATTTTGATGTATTAGGTTAAAAGTCAGGAAAGGGATGAATAGTTACAAAAATGTACGAATTTGCAGATAGCACTATCTGACAAAGAACATAGTGACATTAATGGTATCAATAATTTCTTTATTATATGATAAAGATGTAAATGACCCATTAGATGTATTAAAATTTATCACTGCCAACAATATAAATATTTCAAATATAGTTTCCAGATATAACAGCAGCCCTCCGAATCCTACCCAGCCCTCCAGTGACCGTTGCTTCAGGAGAAAGTATCTTGTCAAAATTAGAATTCGTTAAGAACTATCAAACACCTTAGCTCAGTCGGTATTGTGTCTGCCTACTGACTAAGGGTCCCGGGTTCGATTCCCGCCATGGCTGAAGATTTATTATTGATGAAATGTGGGTATAAACTTTCACATTGATAAATTAATGGCCAGGGACTGGATGTTGTGCCTGTCCTAGTCTTAAGTTAGATTATAGGGCATATGAAGCTGCGACAGGTCTAGCAAGCAGGTAGGGAATATATATGGCTTGAATAAAAAATTGATCCAGGCCACAGGCTGGAAACAGTAATGGATCTAAAAAAAATCAAGAACTAGTTGAGATCCACCAAATCACAGTAACGTCTAGTAGGATTGACAATAATGTCAAATGAATATCATGTCCTTCAAGATCATTAAAGACTTTGCAGGAAAAAAAAAAGAAGAGAAAGTGCAGTTTTGATGTAGTCCTTTAATAATTGTATGCATTGTATTATAAATTTAAATATAGCATGTGGTATGTAAAAAAAGTTAATTTTTTAATAGACAAATATATAAGATATTGTAGACATTCTTAGAAGGATGTAATATGTGCCTAGTCTACGCTAAATTTGGATTTTTTAGGTCTCCCCAATGGTCTCTTCCCAGAACTGTGTGTACATTTTCCTGTTAATACTTTATCCATGGATGACCAGGCAAATTTGAACGATTTTAATTTCAGTACAAGATTCTAAATTCAAATTAAAGTCTGTTCACCGTAGGAATTGTTTTCTGGAAGGCCTTTTTCCCTAACAGAAAGCTATTATATAGTAGGATATTAGTAGGAAAAAAGACCTTTCAGAGAGAAATTCCTACCGTGAATGGAGTATATATCTTAAGTATTAATACACTTTAATTATTATTTATTTTACTGAGTTTCAAGCCCATAAGGCATTTTCAGGAATAAATTTAAATATATTACATTTTAAACCTTCTTTGTTTAAAAACTTATTCTGTTCTATTTAAAAGTGTGGTGATGAGTTGGCCATCTTTACCCAATAGGAAGCTAGCTTTCACAACATCAGACTGCCAACTAACAGTGGTGACAAGGGGTCCAAGAAGCAAGGGGTAGGTCATATATAAGGGCTGGAGCAGCTTCTGCGCAGCTAACTCGAACTCAAACACATACTTTGGTTCTGGCTCGCCGCGTCAGCTGGTTGTAAGAACTATGTCACTTTAATGTTGAATCTAAAATATTAAAAGTGTAATTAATTAAATAAATCCTATATAACATTGAAATGTACTAATAAAATTTCAACCAATGAATGAAAAGAACTGGCAAGTACATCCTACAGTGGGCTAGGCATCTCATCGAATCATCACATGGCTGTGTGATAGCAAGTGCGCAGTAAGACAACTGGTATCCCAACCTTGGGACGTATAATACGGTATCAACATAATTACTGCCCAACCGTGGGGCGTGCACGGGTCCTCGTCATCATCATCATCATCATCATCATCATCATCATCATCATCATCAATAAATCAGTATCATACAGTGTATGTAACTCATCATTATGTTACCTCCTCTACTCCCCAGTAGCCTGATTCCTTTTTGGACCAAATATTTTACTAAGCACCTTGTTTCCGTCATGTAAGGTAAGAGGCCACATTTCACACTCATAGTGAACCAGTAAAATTATTGTTTTGTATAAATTCTGAGTTTTACATTCCTTGACAGCAAGCGAGATGTCAACAGTTTACTGACCGAGTAATAGATACAATTACATAATGTATTCTTTTCCTAATTTCCAATCTGATATCGTTATTGTTAGTTAAAATTGTTTCTAAATATTTAAACTCATTAACCCTGTCGGTTGTTCACAGTATCCCTAAATTACTGTCCCCAATCTGTGTTCTCTGTGTGATCATTTAAGTTACTTAGTCTTTTCAGCATTCACTTCTAAACCTATTTCCTTACTATCCTCTAATAAAATGTCTGCATTTCTTACAACACCTTCCTTATTATAGCTTAGTTGTATAGTAGCAAAAATAATTATTTTTTTAACAGTAACTATAAACAAGAGTAATGATTTAATCAAATACAGCTTTTCAGATAAAATTTTGATGTGATTATGTAAATTATCAGGTCAAGAGGAAGACTATGGGAGGAGAGGTGGCTGAAGGGAGGAGAGGAGATTATATTCCAAACAGACCCGGCCAGTGGCTGGATGACATCATCTCAAGACTAAACAGCGGGGAAAGGGGACAAATCTGACCCGCACAGACACAAAAATATATTGAAGTAGACCCATTTTTGCATTCATACTTATGCATTTACTTTTAATAGAAAATATACTAGTTTTACATACAATTTTATAAAAACTAAAAACATTTTTTATTTAAGTCATAAAAAAGTATATTAATTATTAGCTGAATGCAAGCACGGGTCACCTGTATTATTTTTTTTACGAAATTTTGACATATTTTTATCTCCGTGTATGGGAGTATAGTACATCTTATTATTTACGATGTTTAGTCAGGCTAAGAAAGTGAATTTGAAATTAATTACTACTGTATTTTTTCAGCTAGGAATTTATTACTGTACTGTACTATCTTTATATAATAATGTTTAGATTTTGGGGGGAGAGAGGGCTTCAGCCGCACAAGACCCCCTTCCCTCCAGAGACGGGGACTGTTTGATAAATAAATAAACAAGAGGTCCCAACTGTGGGGAATAACCTGTTAATGTTACTAACACTGCGTCTCAATATCTTTGCAGGTTATGTACTAATTACAATAATGTTCTAGGGATGTATTCAGATTTGCGTGGAAGGAGATTAGAAATCTCACCCTCAGCACCATCATATCTCTCATCATTGGCAAACCAGTTTATTTCGAAAGTAATGCCTAAGACCATTCATCCACTGAAGCGGATTATTATTTATTAATCCATGAAAAGGTGGTTTGCATCTTGAAAGTTTTGTTAGACCATTAGAAAATATTGTGTTACCTTGAGTGGACGTAAAACTTAAAAAAAAAAAATTTTAAAAAAATTATTTTAATAATGCACTTTTTAATATTAAAATTTACTTACACCTTAGAAACGTGTATTATTCCCAAGTGAATTTTATATCTTAAAAAATATCACCAGTTCTTAGATTAAAAATATGGAATCACACAACTTGTTGACATTTGAATTTGTCCATGAAGTAAATTTTTTATCTGTTTAAAAATTTAACTGAATCCCTCAGTTTACAGTTATATTTTTCTTAAAAAATTACCCTTAACCAAAATCCTACTAAGCCTACATTAATAATTATAATCATTAATATAAAATTGAGCATCAATTGAACACATAAATCAGTAACTCATCAGTAAGATCATTGACACACTTAATGCATAAGAAAGTCTAACAAGATGTTTTCGGGTAATGAATAATGATCACTATCAGTGATAAAATGTTAGTTACACTAAATTCTTTCAAATACCTTTATAATATGTTATCTAGTGATGTTTAAAATATATTCACATGTTGGTAGCATTAAACCTTTAAAATATATTTATAATATATTGGTAGCATTAAACCTTTAAAATATATTATAATATATTGGTAGTGTTTAACCTTTAAAATATATTTATAATATATTGGTAGCGTTTAACCTTTAAAATATATTTATAATTATGTTGGTAACAATAAACCTTCCAAACTTACTTTTAATATATTACATTTTAAAGCTATCAAAATGGTTTATTTCAACCCTTAAAATAAATAATATGCTTATATATAAACAGCTCATAATCATAATAAACAATATAATTATCTTCAATGCAAATGTTAATTACTAACTAAAAATTGTTGTTAAATTAAAAAAGCTCAGCGTATGAAAATTTATTGGGTTTTTTTTTGTGAGCCCGTATTGGTGGGCATGCAGTCTAAACGTCGAGCTCATTTAGTCTGGTATGCTAGTAGCGAGGAGGTCAGGGTTCAAAATCTGGTCGGGTGTATTGAGGGTGGTTTTCACTAAATGGTTTCCCACTCTCCCTCCATGCAAATAACCTGAATGGGTGCTAAGATGTGGGAAGAAAATATAGTTTTGTGTGTGATGGTTTTTACACACCTTACACAACTAATATCAAGACACAGAATGAGGGAATAAAATATGTAAGGAAATGTGCAAGCATTTGCTTGGAAAGAGGACGGAACCCTATTAAGAGAGAACTGATTCTTAAAGGAAAGCCTACATTTTTTAAAAGTATGCATTGAAGTTTTTGTTGAAAGAAGAATTGTTGGAAAAAAAAGTATAATTTGTGAACAAACCATTAAGGTCAATAATTATATTTTTATGCTTTATATTTTATCAAAAGGCTCAGCTAAGGAATGCATTTAAGAGACCCTTTTAAATATGGGTATCGAGTTGGTTCTTAACAACTTCAAACCACAACAGTGGGCATCCAGAAAAAGGCTTCAGTTTCGACTTGTCCACTTTGTAATAATTCTAAATTATTTCCCACTTTCATGCCTTAATGTAGGTACATTTCTTTACATTCTACCTTTCTTACCCATACTACATCAGTGTATTATGTCAAATATATCAGAGTAGAATGTGAGACACTGCTTTCATTTACCAAAACTGCTGACAACTGAACAGTTAGTGCCAGTTTCAAATTAACTGTGTAGGTATTTAGTAAGACATAGTTTAATCAATATTATTTTTATAGTTTATCACATTAAACATAGATAGGAGGATAGACACTTACTATAAAATTGTAGGACTCAAAATTCACAATTAAAACAAAACACATGGGTTAATTATGTAATTTTTGGGGTTCATTAGTCCCCTTCTCCAGCAGAAGAAAACAAAACAAAGACTGGACTATGGCAGACCCTCCAGCGATGCTGCTATTGTCCAGTTTGTGTTTTACTCTCTTCTGCTAAAGTAAGGGACTAATGAATCCCAACAATTACATAATTAGCCCATGTGTTTTGTTTTAATTGTGAATTTTGAGTCCTACAGTTTTCTGGGACTTGCTCTAGCTCTTGTAGTTCTTGCTTATATCCCCCTTTCAATGTTTAATTTAATATGTACAGCCATTTGGTGACATTTTGCCTTTATTTTTATAGTTTATTAAAAAACTTATTTGCTTATCTCATCCTCCATCTCCATCATCAACAAATGTTTCTAGCTTGTGGCCGGGCCGGTTTAGTAAAATGCCTCCAGCTTCTCTGTCCTTCCACCTTTAATTTGTCTCCTCACACACTTTCTGTTATCCGCTACTTCCATCTCTTTCTTCGCCTCCTTTGCGGTCTGTTTCCTAGGCCGTTTCCTCATGACCGATACCTAGGCACTATAAACGTTAACAATTAGGTATATCTCATTTTGTCGGTTATATTGCTGTTGACCTATCCTAGGCTGCTTATAATTACCAAGCCAAACATTTACCAAGTCAATGTAACCAAGATTATTTAGGAGTTCTTTTGGAGAAAAAAATATCCATAAAATACTATTGATACACCTAGAATTTACAGTCTTTGAGTCTAATTTTTATTTATTGCAGCCACACTGTATTTAGCAAGTTGATTGAAATGTTTAATGAAGCCGGGATGTTAACGAGGAAAGTATGAATCATAACATATATTTAATGTTAAGTTTTTTTTAAGAATTTATGGATCACAGTTTTAAAGACATGACCAGCTGCACATGCACAGTTTTCACTTTCTTGACTCAGGATAATAATGTCTATGGTGTTTTTAGGATCTACAATACTAACCTATAAATACGTAATTAACTACCTGCCGCCTGAATACAATAACAAAATCTAGCGCCGAATTGGCATTAGAATGTGGGAATGAAGGGTGATCAGGTTTTATACTAAACCGGTGAGGATTTGAACCAAAGGTGATACGACGTGTGCTGCTACAAGTAATAGTTTTTGTATCTAACATCCTGAAGTAGGGTCGAGGAAGATACATTATTATTATTATTATTATTATTATTATTATTATTATTATTATTGTTATTAGCACCGCGTCTTACTACCCGTTCGGGTTATACGCACTTACGCTAATGTGTAATGGTAGGGTGCTTGTGAGATGAAATGGAGGAACTACAGTTTAACGTGGAATCCGAACCACAGTGGAGGCCTGGCATTCCTCACATTCACAAGTTGTGATTAATACACGTCTTGTCAGAGGTGAAGGAAGGGTTTGGCAATCAGATAAATCTGTGCCGGGACCGAGGAACGAGAGGAAGATACAATTTAGAGGAAATGTACCTGCATTTGTATGGAGGTAAGAAAAAACTACCCTCCTATACCAAATGGGATTTGAAACCAGAGCTGATCAACGATAATTCAGTCTATTATAATAGTGCCTGCCACCTTAGACGCTGCGACCACCAATGTGAGTGGCGGAAATAGGCCTAAATGAACAGTTTGAGCTTCTTAGTTAAAACATCACATTATCAACAATAAATCTAGGTTTTTAGAGTAAATGAATGCTTGAAGGGCATAAAATTCATCAGGATAAATAGTCCAACTGTTTAAACATCCCAACTGTTCTAAGCAAGGACAATGACTTATAATCATATACGTGAAATCAATAGTTAATTCTTGTTTAATTGGTGATGAACAGTTAATGTTCAATTTAACCTTTAGAACTTTTAAAAATTGTTTGTTGATATTAAGCCACAAAGTGCATAGTAATTCATCTGTAATATCCCTTTTAAAATTGAATATCAAATGTTTAAGTTTGATGGAATTTTTCAAAACATAAACTAAAAAATGTATATTTAATGATTGTGGACGTGATGATTGTGTCTGTCCAATACGAAGAGAGAAAGTTTCCAATCGCGAGAATGGAGACTTGTTGGTTTCTGGAGGAGCTACGTCACTACTATTCATTTTATTGCATCGAACCCAAAGCTCTTCCAAACTTGGACAGCTGTCTCCGATTGTCACAAAATGTTCTTCATCAAATAAATCACATACAAGTGTCAAAACTATTAGTTTATATCCGTGTACCCTTAAAAAATGTTCTGTGTGTACTCTTGGAGAAGATGGAGTTGTGACATCATAAACTAACATTAATTTAGTTAGTGCCATGAATTTCCCCAAAAATTTTGTATCTTCATCATTTAAACACACCCTTAACTCTTCAATGCCAGGACACAAATCATTGGTTAAAGTAGCAAGGCGCTTATTAAAATGTAAGAACTTGATGTCAGAGTATGACCGGCTAGGCGGGCAAAGGTTTCTGAGGTACTTAAGTTTCAAAACTGGTCTGTAATTTTCTTCGCCTCTTTGATGCTTTAAAAACGCTAGTGAAAGACACAATTCACTATATTCAACCTTTCGAATGCAGGTCATATGTTCCAAGATTGAAGCTACACAGTCGGCAGTCACCGAACAATCCAGGATGTTAAGATCTTCCAAACAGGGACATCCTGTGGAGTTGGGTGAAGGCACTATGTACATTAATCCCACATTTGTGACAGCGGTATTGTTAGAAATGTCTAAACACTTTAACATTGAACAACACTCGCCAACTTTCCACAAAATCTCATCAGTACATATTGGTAGGGTTGTTCTTTCTGAATGAGTGGCTAGAGACAATTTAACCAAATTACAAGCTGAAGGTAACTGTAACCTTAAACACATTGCAAACTGGTCGACAGACGAATGTGATGAGAAAGCTTCCAACTCAATGTTATTTAACACGCCGAGGTCTAGATTCTTTAAAGATGGTACCAGTATTCCATTTAAGAAAGTAAATGATGTCATTTTTCCACATGTGTCATGGTAAGTCATTTGTGAAATAATTTCTGAAACAATGTCATCAACCAGAAGATAGGGTATTGATGTCAGAATATCTTTCAGTTGAGAGTTTTGTTCATCCCATTCACATCTTGACCTACATAAGGAGAGTATATGTAAAGTAGTTTGTTTGAGAGCAAGATTAAATAACTTCCCTGGCTTCTTTAGAGGAGACATTTTCAATCTATAAACATGTTTTTAAAGACCAACTATGATTTATTTTGCTATTTTATTACAAAATGCTAGGCAAATAAAATAAAATTAAGAGTTTTTGGGTAACACATTCACATAGTTTATATCCTAACATTGCATGTTGAAATCCTAGTAGATTTACCTCTTGATTTTACTTCTTTTATCCTATCATTAAAACACAAATATCTAACGTAGTGACATTTGAAAGTGCTTTCAAACTTTCCTATGCTTAAATAAACACTAATCACTCAAATCACTATAATATACAACATCTCATAACTTTTATCCAAAATAGAGATCATTATGAATAAATACAAAAATATAGTTTATTTTATTTGTGTGTTCAATATAAACATAAATATACATAAACCAACACATCCACAATTGATTTCTATAATATAACTGGATGGACATCTATGAGCTATGGCTGAAATTTTCGAGCTGTCATCTGCATACCATTGTGTAAGAGAGAACACTTTCGGGTATCTCTTTCTCTCTTACACCCATACGAGGCAAGGTGGCATTTTGACATCATTCATTAATTTGATTGAATATATGAGATACAACAATGTGTGATTAGTTGAATGAAATAAATATGTTAGTAAAAGCTTTGAAGAGCATAACAAAGTTCGAAACTGGTTAGTTTTTTCTTTAAATAATTTGATGTAGCCTAATATATGCGATGATTTTTGAAGGAAGCTCTTGTAAGGCTTTATCTCATACCAGAATCCTACACTATAGTTGTGTTTAGTTAGGATAAAAGTCCTTCCAGAAGGTAATTTCTACTTCCGTTCTAAATGGTCGTTCATCCTACCAAAATATTGTATATATTATAGTATTCTGGTACGAAATAAAGCCTCACAGATTGGAATTATTACTAAAATAAGGGTTTAGTAGATACCGTACTTCCTATAAGCCTAAGTATAACCTAAATTATCATTGGAATGTAAGACTTCTACACAAAGTATGTCATTCAAACAAATGTAATACAGTTTTTAGCTAACTTGTTTCATTATAGTTTAATAAAGTTTTAAGATACCTTGTTCATTATATTTATCGAACTTTCAATATAATATTGTTTATGAAACCAATATACAAGCTCATAACCAACTTTAAATATAAGTGGTCGTGGCAGACTGTAAACAGTATTGATGACAACTACATAAAAATTGAAATATCTAAGGTTTTATTCGTATTTGTACAGTATTACCTCTAAAACTGGATTGTATATCCTTTAATGAAAATGTTTCTTCAGGAAAGTGTGGTATAATACTTCACTATTTTCAAACAATAACACTTTTATTCATCAGAGACATGTTTTCACATAAGAACTTTTAAAGAAACCGTTAAATCTGTCCCCCTCCCCCATCAGTGTAGCAGACGATACACTTGAGCGTTACGCCTTTGTCCTTGGAATGTGCATGTGTATGTCCATCTAGTTATATTATAGAGATCAATGTCAATGACATGCACACATTGATCAATTTAGCCAACCTTAGTACCTTACTTTCCTTATCAATGGAGCCAACGTTCGTAACATTAAAGTCTCGTTGATACATTGATCTCTATAATATAACTGGAGGAACATCTGTGGCTAAACTTTTCGAGCTGTCGTCTGCATACCATTATGTAAGAGAGAACAAAACTTTCGGGTATCTCTTTCTCTCTTACACCCATATAAGGCAATGTGGCATTTTGACATCATTCATCTATTTGATTGAATATATGAGATACATCAATGTCTGATAAGTTAAATGAAATAAATGTGTTAGTAAAAGCTTTGAAGAGCATATCAAAGTTTGAAACTTATAAATTTTTCTTTAAATAAGTTGATGTAGGCTAATATCTAGGATGATTTTTGAAGGAAGCTCGTTTGTAAGGCTTTATCTCGTACCAGAAGCCTAACCGATAGTAGTATTTAGGTAGGATAAAGTACATTCCAGAAGGGAATTTCTACGCCCATTGTAAATGACCGTTTATCCTACCAAAATACTAATATATGATAGTATTCTGGTACGGAATAAATCCTTACAGATTGGGATTCTTACTAAAATCATGGTTTAGTAGATACCGTAATTCCTACAAGCCTATAACCTAAATTATCGTTTGAGCGTAAGACTTGTACACAAAGTAGGTCATTCAAACAGATGTAATTCAGTTTTTAGCAGGGGCGGGTCGTCCCTGGGGAGCAAAGGCGCGCGTCCTCCCATCCCCATTTTAAAGTTATTATTCGCACTCTTACGACAATTTTATCATGCCATAATAGTTTTAAGAAAAATATGTTTTTGATTTAAGTAAGAGCTGGCAATGTTTTTGAAATGGCAATGCCAGGCGAGCTGTGGTTAGTACCTAGCATTGAGAAACCAAACCTTCCCACCCCTTCACCTCTTGTCATCATATGGCATGCAGTCAGGCATGTGGTGGTCAGCGCCATGTATGGTGAAACCAAACATTTCCTCCTCTTAACCTATTGTCCCCATCCTGCTATTGCTAGCTAGCTCTTCCTATTATTCGTGTGAAGGCTCACTCCCATCATACACAAGTCATATCACAACATCAACAACCTTTGTCTCCGCCGGAACCCCCAGGTAAGCAGGTCTGTCCTTCACGTTAAGCCTTGAGTTTACTGCAGCTGTGGATATGGGGGAAAGGACGGACCCATCAGTTCCGAATCCTAAGAAAAGAAAATCCTGCCAAAACATATTTTCATCCTTAAAAAAAAAAATCCTACACATTCCAAGAAACCCATCAATCACGTTACGCCATCACCCACAAGCGATCACTCCTAATATACCAACCTACCTTATACCAATAAAAAAAAATCCTTCTAAACACCTAAGACATAGCGATATCATTCATAATCACCATCATTACACTCACAGGGTATTAATTTATATTATTGTATTTTATTACAGCATCATTTAAAGGTTTCACCCATTCATTGTTTCACCCTCATACCATGAGGATAAGGGCTAGCGATTGCTTCCTGTAACTCACAAAGCAAAATAAGCCCTTTCTAAGATGACCTAGATTGGCGCTTCTATCAATTTGGATATTCTTAGTCGGGCACCAGCCAAAAGGCACGTAATCTATTGTAACCACTCGTCGGAGGAAATGCTGGAACGTAATATTCACGAGCATCTGCTAAAACTACGTACTGAAGACCACGATGGTTGAGGCATCTGTGTCACCTTTTCGCCGTAGAGCAAGCTACGGTGTATACTAAAAGTATTGAAGAATAATGTAATATATCGTAAAGTTTAGGCTCTATGGTTCTGTGTCCTAGATTACTTAATTTTTGTATGTCAGTGCTACTGATTTATTTCCCTATGCATATTTGGCATAGTTTATTATGTTGAGCTTTTAGCTCTATTGTTCTATGTCCATATGACTTAGTTCTTGTATGTCAGTACTACTGACTTGTTTCACTATGCCCTTAAGGCATAGTTTATAAAAGAGGGCTTTATGTTCTATTTTTCTATGTCTATTAGGCTTAGTCGCCAATATTAGGGTCAAGCTTAGGCTCCTTTGACTATATGACCATGCTGCGGCTAGTTTAAAAAAATATGATTTAATAATGGACGATATCAGGTTATATATTGCTTTGTTTCACGACCTAATTAGTTCTGTAACTGACACTTGTCTCTGATGTGTCTAACTGTGTACTGGTATGCGGTGCGCAACCTGTGAAAGTGCTACTTGTCCATAGTAGTGGCCCGTGGAGTTTTGTCTTTTGTGTACGGCCCCTTGTGGTACCTTTAGCGTTAGTCGAAAATGATCATTATTTTGTCTAGTATTATTGTCCCCTTTTCAGGCTAACAGAATAAATAACTATTGATTACGCAGGCAGTACTAATTAGTAATTGACCGGCCGTAGTATCTGTAGTGCCTAGATTCCTGTTAGTTAGCCTTTAATATTTGTAAAATAATTGTTTCTCCTCTAGGAGCTTATAATATTGTAATGTCTAATTCTTTGTGGAGTTAACTCAAGCTAGCTAGCTCATGTTAATTACCGCCCTCGTAGCTCCTTAAACTGGGATTAAATTTATGTGGCTTAGTTCTTTATATTTGAAATTATGTGTTATAGTTGGAAGCCTCACAGTCATCAGGCTGGAATAGAATTATGTATGATAAATTTGTAATAAGATTTGATTACCGCCACTAATTTTGCCTTATATTTTCTGCCTTTCATCCTATTTGATGAATTAGTAATTGTCCTGCTTTAGCGAGCTACAAGCTTTCTTATTTACACCTATGACCTATATGTGTGAGATATATGGTGTACATAGATGCTTCTCACCTGATGCTCCTTTGTCGAGCCATTTATATTATTGTAGCCGTTTATATTCTCATGTTTAAACAAGGGATGGTTTGAATAATTTCTACCTCTAGTCCTATGTACTTTCTTTTGACTTGTTTGAATATTACTAAACTGATTTTTTAAACTTGTAAATTAATCTTATACTTTGTTCCTTCCAATCAACATTTATAAGTTTATGAGTGTTGTATTATACAATTTAAATTCTAAAGATACCTATCAATTTATTGTTTCATTTTATCCGTTATGGAATTTTTTTTTTAATATGGTGATGAAAACGCAAGTTTTTAAAAATAAAATCCTTCGGATTACAAGTAAATATAATAAATTAATTTTCTTTATATTATCAAAACAAAATTTATTTTTACGTTTCACTATATAATTTTGACGGTATAATTTCTTATTGTTAAAATAATATGTTTTTATATTCCGATTTCTTTTTCTTTTTTATCAAAGTAAACAGTTTGTGATCAAGCAAGATAGGGAGAAGATACGGCATGGAGATCAACATTGAGAAGTCAAAAGTAATAGTGATTACAAACAATTAAGAGCCACTTAAATCAAAATTGAAAACTAGGAGTTGAAAAACGTAGAGAAGTTCAAGTACCTGGGAAGTCTGCTATAAAGGAAATTATGTCGATGATCGCCATGGCAAAGGAAGCTTTCAATAAGACTAGGTTACTGCTGACCAGCAAGTCGAGTTTGGAACTGAGGAAGAAATTGATAAAATTCTACATTTGGAGCATCGCACTGTATGGAGCAGAAATCTGGACTTTTAGGAAGCTAGAAAAGAAATACTCAGAAAGCTTTGAAATATGGTACTGGAGAATATATGTGAAGATCAGTTGGGCAGACAGGGTGACAAATGAAGAAGTCCTAAGAAGAGTGGGCAAAAAGAGATCCATTTTGGATGTGATTCTTCAGCTCAAAGCAAATTGGATCGGGACGTCCTTAGGAGGAACTGTCTTTTGCAATATGTCATAGAAGAAAAGGTTGAGGGAAAGAGGAGCTTAGAAATAAGGAGGATTCAAATACTAGATGACTTGAAAGAAAGAAGAAAATGCTTGGACCTAGAAAAGGAGGCAGAGGACAGGGTGCATTGGAGGCCTAAATTTCACTGACAAAGAGAATGGACCTGACGTAAGACAGAATACCTAAATATAATAATAATAATTAATAATAATAATAATAATAATAATAATAATAATATAATAATAATATATAAGATAATATTATTTGCACTCTACATTATGTAAGTGAAATTTCACCAGATTTGCTTAGTTTTTAAGAAAGTTTAAGGATTAATGAAAATATAAGACCCACATGTTTCTTTTATTTGATTTGATATAAAACTCTTGTGCTATGTCTACTGAAATATTTAACGATGTCATACTCGTTCGTAAGCACATTTAGCAGGGCGATTATAGTCCGTTTTGACAAAGTTTGAGTGTAGTCAAGGTCAGTTAAAATACAAAGAGAGATGATATTTGCATTGTCTGAGGTGTTATTTAAAAAAATTAGAATAAGCAAGCACACTTTTTTTTCATCCTCATGTTCAATTTTCACACACTATTAAATAGTAATTGATTGTTAGAATCTTCATGCATAGCGCATAGCTAATAATGAGTAGTCATAGCAGATAAGGAGGGAAAATAAACTTATATGTTAACGACACAGATATAAATTTGTTTTGCATGCCTCAAACTAAAATTTAATAAGCAATAATGACAAAATGTGGACTTATTTGATAGTACACAATCTGTCTTCAAAAAATTTCTAAACTACTTTTAATCATGTTGCCAATGTAATTTTAAAATTAATATAGTGAACTGCAGTTATTAGAAAGTGACTTTTATCCAATAACTGTTTTAGTTCATTCAAATAAAATAAAAATACTAGCGCCACGCTTACACAAACAATATAAGTGATTTAAAACATTTATTCTTAAAGTCTTGGTCACCATGCTATTTAAAAACTCATGTGATAATAAATATTGCTTTTCTATTTTATTTTTATATTACTTCTCATTTTGTGAATTATTTAAGTATTAGGGTATGTAACTGATTAAATATATTTTAAAACTTAAATTCTAGAGAGTTTACTTAGATTTTTTTTGCTACTGTATATTTTACCTTATACACACTTCTTCAATGACAACACTAATGCTTTTAACTAAAGTTCTTTAGGCCTGGACAAAAATAAGTCTAGAAAACAAACACAATGTCGGAAGGAAGTTCTCAAGAAAATTTCAGTCAACTTAAAACCCTCAAAGACAACTAAAAAGTCCCATGAAAGAGAAGGTAATTGCTATTGCGGTAAAGAAGGAATTTAAACATAGTGGAGCTCTTATGTGCAAGTTGTAATCGTTGGTTTCATGAATCATGTATTGGCTATCAATTGGGAAAACTTGTTCCTTTCATGATGAATTATGTTTTTATGTGTAAGAATTGTTCGCCAACTGCCCTTGAAAGTTTTAAGAAAAACCAAGCTCAATTCCCTCACATGTGCCTAACAGCTATTGGGAATTTGATGCAAGCTTCCGTTAAAGAAGGCAGCCCACGTACGCTATTTTCCAAAGACCGTGAGATAATTCCTTTTATCGACTGCCATTGGGAGAGCATGACGACCATGCCACGCCGTGTCACTCAGTCATGGCACATGACTGTCCATCGTGCTCTCTTGAAGGACATAGGCACTTTATTTACTTGCGAGGAGCTTCCTGTAGATAATATCCACCCTATGTACGGACTACTAGCATCAAACCTCATGCAGATAAAACCAAACTATGAAGCCATGATACGTGGGGGTCATCTTAAGGTCACTGACATGGGCATTCAGCATGTACCAATGAGCAGCAGTGTTAAGGGGCGTAGTACCAAGAGGAGAGTTCCTGGTGATCAGAATGCTGGGACTAGCAGGAAGGGACGCGGCAGTGAAACGGTGCAGCTAAACTCCCCTCCCATGGGTATCCTTTAGAACACCCATACAACAAAGATGGCTACCGTTACATATTGGCTGAACCAGACCCTCATGCCCCGTTCAGGCAAGAGTTTGATGAAAGTAGTGATTGGGCTGGAAAACCCATCCCAGGATGGCTGTACCGGACTCTAAGTCCAAGCTCAGTTCTCTTGGCACTCCATGACAGAGCGCCGCAGCTCAAGATTTCAGAGGATCGTCTAGCAGTGACAGGAGAAAAGGGTTACTCAATGGTACGAGCGACTCATGCTGTAAGTAGAGGGGCTTGGTATTGGGAGGCCACACTAGAAGAGATGCCAGAAGGGTCTGCCACACGTATTGGCTGGGGTCAGGAATATGCCAATCTTCAGGCACCTCTCGGTTACGACAAGTTTGGCTACTCGTGGAGATCAAGGAAAGGGACCTGTTTCCACGAAAGTCATGGAAAGCATTACAGTGATACTTACGGTGAGGGGGACACATTGGGCTTCCTGATTATTCTACCCAAGACTCCAGATGTCAATACTATACCTCACACATTCAAAGACAGGCCATTAGTCAAGTTCAAAAGTCACCTGTACTATGAAGACAAAGATAACATTGCAGAGTCATTGAAAAAACTCAAAGTTTTGTCAAAGAGTAAAATTATTTTCTTTAAAAATGGTCAATGCCAAGGCGTTGCTTTTGAAGATGTTTATGGTGGTGCTTACCACCCAACAGTCTCCCTTTACAAGAGTGTAACCGTATCGGTGAACTTTGGACCTAACTTCAAATATCCACCTTCAGAGTTTTCATACAAAGGCATGTATGAGAAAGCAGAGGAAGCCATTTGTGAACACACGTTAGCAGATCTCCTTTACCTCACGGAGAATGATGGCAAACTGAGGATAGATACACTAACTACAATCTGAAATGTTATTTGTATTTTACTTCATCACTTTTATTGAAGCAACATCTAATGTCACTTAAGTTAGTTGCCATTTGACCATTTATTTACGTCAACACTTTTGCTAATGTTCAATTGTATTTGTGGGGCATTACTTTTTTTTATATATGTTATTATATTTATAGTGAAAATATGTGATTCATCTTGAACTCTTAGTATTAGCACTTGCAAAATTTAGTTATTTTGTGCTGTATTTAAAATAGTTACTGTTTCATCTAGGTCAAATAGGACAAATCTATTCTCTTAGTAAAATATACACTTGAATATATAATTTAGTTAAGTATAGTAGCTTACCGGTACCTTTTATTTTAAAAATATGTAACTAAGTAACTCATTGGGTGCCTTTACTTATGTTGTGATAATACTTAAAACAAGGTTTTGCAAATTTTAGGTAAAAGGACCAAATTCACAAAATTTTCTCACACATTTGAGTTAGCATCTGAAATGTAAATTATCTTATAGTACCAATATTGTAATGATGTTAGGAAAATAAGTGACCGACTGACCAAATGATGCCTAGCAAACAAAGTTGTAAGAGTTTCCAACTATAAACATTGTAGTTTTGAGAGTCCTTAAACCACATGACACTTTTTTCTTACCTTTTTTTCCCCTTCATCCCCCCTTCATGTAACAGGAAGTAGACTATTTTGGCTAAGTGCCTCCCCCAACCTGCATACCTAACTCTTTTCGCATGAAGATTGAATGTCAATATCAGGGAAGCTTTTGTGACATTAGGATCATATTTAATACAACCCAGAATACATTTTAAATACTGAATGAGTTCAAAAAATTTTAGAAGAAAACTATCAATGTTTTATTCATGAAGAGTAATATTTTTTCAACATATTAATATAGGCTATGTATGTATGTTTACGTGCTAAAATTGAAGGTTAACTAACTACATATTACAATTGTGTGTTAACTCTTTCGGTCTTTTAACCATCCATTGTGAAGAATGGATGTAAAAACATCTATGAAATTATTTATAGTAAGCAGGCTTTTTAATTTTTTTTTGTGAATTTCAAGGGGACTTTTTTTTAACCAGAAGTTCATATTGTGCCAGGAATTGAAGTCGGTTGGCTACAGTGTCCAACGACCTGAAAAACTGGGAAAAGTCAGGGAATTTTATAAAATTTCTGAAATTCGTTTGTGTTTTCACCAAAAAAAAAAAATGCAACTTATACTCACAATTAGTCAAAATAAAATTTTTGTTCCAGTTAATACTCAGTGTGAATCTCTTTTAATATGAAGTTGTTGCAGTTGAACATACTAATCTCAATTCTCAAGGTCATCATGTGATGTTTTTGTTTTATTTCCAACCCTCTACCGCTCATCTTTAGCCAAAGTTGAGTCATGAGAATTTGATTATGTTATAAATAATGTGGCTTGCAACAATTAATTTAATGTTTCAATATTAACTAATCTAACTTAGATCGCACTACCCACTAGCCCAACGCTTTAGGCTGATTTTTAAACCCCTTCATAGATTGACACAATTTCAGGATGTGTATGTGTCAAAAAATATTATTACAATAAGTTGCATTCTTAGTAAATAATGTTTGTAATATACTTACTATTTATAGTGGCTGGAAAAACACATTGTTTCTGGAAAAGTTTGGCAAATTAAAAATATAGTTTTACTGTGCACTCTGACATACCTTCAATGTTATACTTAATCTCTTAGGGGAATATCTTGTACTGAACTAATTTCCTGTGATCTGACAGCTTGGCCGCCCATTCATTGAAACTGGATGTTAATCAGCACCCTCTACTATTTTCCCTGGTTTGAATATTTGTTCTACGTTCACTATACAGTGTGAGAGACTGACTTCTCACAATTAATGTATATCTTCGGAAAGAGAGACTCGTCAGGATATATTCAAACTCGTATATCTTTATTATAAACAAAAATATAAAAAAATTATAAAATGCTTACTAGGGCATTAACACACTTGATATACTGGAAATAATCTTTCCGTTAAATAGTGTTACACTGAAAATAGTTTTTGTCTCACAATTCTTTATTGTAAGTTTGAAATAAAATGTATTTTGATTTGATTCACTAAAAACAATGCACAGGCACACCCCCGCTTTGCGATGGGTTAACACAACATCGCCTTCCTTTTAGACTTGGTTTACAAACAATACATGCTGAATTTATGTGTTAGCACTTGCGATTTATAAACGGTTTATTTTATTTATAAATTGCTTTATTTACTCATTTGATGATTGCGGTAAAGTACATGCATCAACAAGTGAAAATTAAATGGTATGCTTGTATTTGTAAAAATTGTATGTCTAATGTACACCAATTATGCCAATGTATTGTTTGGGATGAAAACATCTTTGAGAGACTGAAAATGTATTTAGAAAAATTGTGTTGGCTATACACACATTGATATTATTGTCATATATTTATGATTTAATATGAAATAAAAATATATTTTGCACAAATTATAAACTTTTTTTTAATCACAATATTGAAACTACCTGAATTGATGATTGCACAGTCAAAGGCAAAGGCCAACCTTTTTTGATGTTGTTGTGTGTGGACAAATTTTTGAGGGTATCATTTATTTAAGATACATTATTAATTAAATAAGAATAAGAACAATAATGAAAACAAAATCCCATTTAGAATAAATAATAATTGCATGTTTCAAGCATATGTGCATCTCAGAAATAATTCATAATTTAAAAAGAAATAGTAAAAAAGGGAACACATTTTATTCAATAATATTTGATTAATAATTAACAGTATTAGTAACCTGCTTTGGTGGCCATGTGGCATAACGCGCTACTCTCGCAATAGACTAGACTGCCACTTATGGGGAGATCGAGGTTTGAATCTCAGTCAAGTGTACCAAGAGTGGTTTTTACAAAATGGTTTTCCACTCTTCTGCCACACAAATGCGTATATACTTCTTATAGATATAACCTCCCTAGTCACTAAACTATTAGTGTAAATAGTCAGGTATATTAGGAACAGGTAGTTAGACCCAGTGCTAAAAAAAAAAACAAGTAGGCCTACAAGATGAAATCACAATAGTTTTAAATTGGCCTAATTAGGTAGTTTATCTGTTTACCGATATATTTTTTAAAGATGGGTCAGATCCTATATTTCCCGAGTACAAATCTTCAATTTGCTCTCAAATCTTTAAAAACGTACAATTTTGGAATAGCCAAAATATTTAAAATTGAATTTTGGAAAAGGTGTTAAAAGCTGGTATCACTGACAAATGCTATTTTGTCATAAAAAACAAAGATAACCTATTTTGACTTTATTATATTAATACAATTTTGTGATTTTTTCTATTTCCCAATTACCTACCTACCTGTATATACATAATTACTTTTACCAATTGCTTAAAATTGTGATTTAAAGTCAAGGCCTTCATATTCAAGATATCTTTGAAAAATTTCTACAATTTTAAATCTATGGAACATCATAGGAATCTATGATTCAAGTGTCTCATATTTATTTTTTGTTATATTATTTTATTCAGGGTGACCTTGAACAGGCCATAGGTTGTCTAAAGTGTCTCACACTTAAGAGACTGGATTACCAGTGACTCCTGTGACTGAGGCTAGTTTCTCAGCCAACTGTGCTGAGGGTAATTTTACCACCCCTTCTCCACACTAAACTCTCATAAGCCACGAGTTTAGACCAATATTTTTCCTCTTAGTTCCTTGGAACATTTGATCTATCCTTTTTAAAGTGCATTCACAAAATAAGTGGATTTAAGATAGAATGATTATATGGCATCCCTCTAAACCAGTGGTTCTCAAACTACAGCCCTGGGACTGCTGGTGGCCCACGAAGGTGTACCAGGTGGTCTACACAAGGAACCACAGAGAGGTTTTTTAGCACTGCTTTAAACTACCTGTTGATGTTAAACACATATGAACTAATGACATTGATGAGTTAAGGATGAGGAAGGTTGGATTTAGAAGAAGTGTACCTACATTTGTATGGAAAGATAGTGGAAAAAAAACTCAGGTACACTTGACCAGTATTCGAACCTTGAGATCCCGGTCATCAACAGTCTAATTTAAGATGAGAGTGACACCTTAAACCATGCGGCCATGAAATAGCTCAAGGAGAAATGAAATATTCTGTTAAAGAGGTATGTCCGCTAAGTCAATAATACTTTCCTCCCAAAACATCCTCTTAGGGATTCAAATTAAAATCATACTGAGCAAAAAATTGAATGTTGGTCTGAGGATGTCACAGAAGGGGAGGGGAGGATCTAAGTATAATAAAAAGTGTACTGTAGTTTACCCTGAAAAGTAGCAGTCTTGTGGCTGAATCTTAGTGTAACTTGCCAAGGTAGAAAGAGTGTATGTTAATATAATTTCAGCAAGTGGACAGGTGGGAGGTCCAATGTGCATACAACACTTGTCATGTGCTCAGATAATCAACTAAACTAGCTTTATCCTTAAATTAAGCCTTTTTTTAACAATACAGTACCCGCTTCGATGGCCAAATGGTCTTAGGCGTCAATTATTTTAGGCTGGCCTGGTGAAGGCGATGTTTAAATCTCGGTAAGGTCTACTAAAGGTGATTTTCCCTAAATGGTTACCCATTCACCTTCCACACAAATGGAAGTAGACTACCTCTAATAATGCTTCCATCTTCAACTTTAACCCATTAGAGTATAGTAACTATAATAAATGTGGGTATAATTTGAACAAGTAGTAAGACGCGGTGTTAAAAAAATTTTACTAAACAAGATAGTAACGTTAAAATATTCTTCTGTTACTCTCGCACTCTCAAATTAACTAAATTAACTTCCCAAAAAACATGTATCGTCAAATTGGTAACATTCAGGTTCCCGTTCCCTTTTTTATATGGTACTTGATCTTGTGTGCCTGTCCTAGCCAACTCATTTATAACTGAATAATAGTAGAGTTTAATCAAACTTCCTGGTTATAATTTGTTTTTGCAATCTCTTACTACCTGTTCAAGTTATCCTGATATTTACATTATTGGACTAGGAATGAAAGGTTGGGCTTAGATAAAATGTACCCACAGTTACACAAAGTAAGCGTTATAAACTATAGGGGGAAAAACACTAAATTCCCATATCCCTGTCATCAACAGTCCAGTCTATCGCAAGTGTCTCCTTAGACCATTCTACCACTAAAGTGGGTTATTATTTAAAAGACGTAACTTCTCACAAGTGTTACCTAAAACCTTACCAAAAATATTAGAGGAATAGGATTTGAACAAATTAAAAATAAACACTTTTATTATGTGATAAACTTGTATGTATGTATATATATTACAACAATATTTATTTACAAGGTCAATAAATAATATGTATGTCTTATAACAACACGAGTACACATTTTATACATAAATCACTACTAACAATAAGATGAAATATGGCAATCACAGACAAAAGAAGACACACCCAACTAGCAAGAGAGAGGATTTTAGTACGAAAACACACTAGAATTTAAATGTATTGACACAGTCATCCTGACGAAGAGACACAAGCAGTATTCCGTTTACTTTTCTTGTGTGATCTTAACAGTGGCTGCCCAAGGGATATCCGAATGTTTTCATGGAGGCTCTTTAGATGTCCGGATGAGATGAGGTGATGGTGATAGTGATAGTGATAGTATGACAGGGTCAAGTCAATAAACAACTTAAACCTAACTAACCAAACACTCATTATTTCGCTTCTGAGAATAATCCCCAGAAATTGAACTCGGGACCTCTAGGCTAGAAGGCAGGGGCTCTAACCACGTGGAGGTGTTTAGATTATTCATGTACTCTCATAAAATGCAGTCACAGGACACTATAACTCAACCAATGCTACCATCATAAAATCACAAATGCAAAAATATTTTATTGCACAGTAAAATAAATAAATTTACATTTCCATGTATATACCCTTCGTTTACCCTGTAAGGCTTACCTTACAGTATTCCACCATCGTTTGGTTCAAGAGTTTCTAGCTTGTGGCCCATCAAGTTTCTTGGAAAAATAATTTAATGTAGTAAAATTTATTTTTTTTAGCCAAGAAATTTTAAGTTTTACTTACATAAGGAAAATCTACTAAAGCTCCAAGTTATGTTAGTGTTTAATTTCTATATTGATGGATCAAAGTTAGTATATTTTAGTAGGAAAATTTGTTTAATATGTAATTATTATTATTATTAGCACCGCGTCTTACTACCCGTCCGGGCTATACGCACTTACGCTAATGTGTAATGGTAGGGTGATTGTGAGATGAAATGGAGGACATACAGTTTAACGTGGGATCCGAACCACGGTGGAGGCTTGGCATTCCTCACATTCACAAGTTGTGGTTAATACACGTCTTGTCAGAGGTGAAGGAAGGGTTTGGCAATCATATAAATCTGTGCCGGGACCGAGGATTGAACCCCTGACCCTCAGCACAGAAGTCTGACACCTTACCCCTAGACCACCAGGTCACCAATATGTAATTAAACATGTTTAAATTGCCACTTCTTATTTTATTAACAATTAAATACCTATTATCGTTTTTGCAAAACTTGACAAAAATTAGCTGAAGGAGTGTGGTTTGAAAGGGAACCTTAAAAGGTCAATGTGAAAGAAGCGTCTTAAGTTAGTTTGGGCATGTTGAGAGGAAGAGTATGGATCAAGCCAATATATTATGAAGGTAGAGTGAGTGGATCAAAAGGAAGGTGTAGGCCATGTAAGATGGGGTAAGAGTTTTAAGAATAAAAGGGCATGTATAACTTGGTGTATGGATGTTGTTGTAGCAAAGGGAGTATGCAAAGATAGGGAATTGTGGAGAAAGTTAGTGAGGATGGATTAAGTAAGGAGTTGTTTTTGATATATATGCACGATTTCTTGTCCACCCCACGCCTTCTTATGTATATAATTCACTAGACTCATGGATTCAACTGTTGGCCTGGACAACTTTTAAGTTGGAAACCCCTAGTATTGTTTATAAGATACCTTTCAGGGTAAAGAGAGTATATAATCCTTTTGTATTATGTGAATTAACAGTTGTGTGCTTTATCCAGACCTTGATCACCAGTTTTACTTTATCCACAATCAAGTTTTGCATACTTTGCACAGAGCAAACGCTGGTTGCACTTCCTTAAAAACACCATCATCCTGAGCCCTTAAAGTAAAGCTTACCAATAAAAAGTAAATGGTACAACACAATTAGATTTCTTTTTCATATATACGCCAATTTTTTTGGTAGTAAGTCCATTCTGAAAGGTCTTTTTTTCCTACCATAATCCTATGTATGATTAATTATTGTATTAGGAAACAATCTCTCTAAGAAGGCCCTTCAACCAAAACAATCAGTGTTTAGTACAGTTCTTAACAAAGTTTTCAAAAATAAGTTATCAGTTTACTATCCTTTAGTAAGTTTTCCTCAGAAAACAAACATTTTGATGATCATTTGAAATTCTTTTGATATAAATTTTGAACAAAATTGATATAAATATGTAAATAAAAATTAGTTATTAGTCAACTACTCTCAAACAATTATATAAAGTTATTTGTCATGTTGCAACCTCACTAGATATCCATTTCAAACCAAATTGTTTGAAACTATTTAAATAAATCAGTCATTAGTTGTCATATTTGCGCAATTGAAAGGAAAGATTAAAAGCATTTGAAACATGGTGCTACAAAAGAATGTTGAAAATATCATGGATGGAGGTGGTATCAAATATATAAGTGCTAAAAAAGCAAAGAAGAGTTAACATGCTAGATCATAATACCGAGACATGATAATTTGATGAAGATATTTATAGAAGGAGATCAAGATCAGGTACATGAACCAGATAGTAGGCAATGTTGGCAGAGGAAGGTACAAAGATGTGAAAGATTCAGCACAAAGTGGACAGTTACGGCAAACCTTTCGCAATGATCATTTGTAAACTTGAGGGCAGTAGTGATAATAATAATAAACACCCCGAGTCATGACCAAACAACAAGATATCAAGCTTGATCATATTGCATCAAATAATTTATACCATAGCCTCAAGGACAGACAAAATTGTGAAACCCATTGAGTGGTGGTGGGGCACCTAGGATTCAGCGTAATCTTGAAGGTGTAAGTTTTCACGATTACAATACTTTATTTATGTGGAAAAGTTGTCATTTTTATACCATAATAGCCTTCCAATCACTCACAAGAATTATTACACATGTCCCTTTAAAAAATAACTCATCACAATACAGTTAAAATGTGAGTAAGAAAGTCGCTCACGATTATCTCTCTCTCTGTCTAGGGGTGTGAAAAAACATGTACTAGTAAGCACAACACATAATACTATTACCGCAAGATAAAAAATAAACAGGAAGAATTTTTAATTCTGGATTGAGATACTTAAAAATTGTTGATTATCTTTAAATATACATACATGTAGCCAAAAATACTTGTTTAGTTAAATATATTTATTTTTTGAGGCAAAATACAATTGGCTTGAGAAAAGTTAAAAATGTATACCTGTACACTATACAAGACTTTTTTAAATACACAAAGATAATTATTTGATACAAGTTGAAGAGAAAAAATACTTAAAAAACTAGACTGACAAATACACGATGGCATTCAAACACAAATTCAAGAGAATAGCATTTGTTTCATGCTATTTGAATAATATACTTCAACAAAGATGGTTAGCATGTACTTCTTTGGAATGTTTTTAAAGCACATGTTAAAGCATTCAGTCATAAATATTTAATAAATGTTTATTTTTGCAAATTAATGGAAACCAAGGTAAGGTACAATGAAGCAATATACTAATATACTATGTGAAAGTTGATTCAACTTTTTAAAACTTAATAACATTGTCTTTTAAACGGGTATACATCACTTAAGATCACATTTTGGATAGTGAGTGTCACACTCGCACAACTAAATCAATTTATCTGACAGTGTAGGTAGATTAAAGAGCACATAAGAAATGCAGAATGAAGATTAAAAAAAAAAAAAAATTATTCTAGCTTTTAGCAAAAACCACTGAGTATACATAAAAATGTGAATTGTAGCCTCCATTGTTTCATATGTAAATATTCATTATGCCTAGTTAAACACAAAATAGCAATCCTTTGGTAACTGTTCCAATCACCCTTTGGTAAAAACTGTGTCCTATTTAACTATTGCCATTGCTGAGGAAGTGTACAACGGTATGTACCAACACTGGCATTAGTGGGTAATGAAGGAGCAGAATGGAAGAGAAGATATTGAAAGGGGGGGGGGGAGGAGGCTGAAAGGAGTGTGGAGGGGAGAAAGATACGTTGGAGAGGCCTATGTTACAAAAGATCCAGCCAGTGGTTGGAAACTATTGATGATTATGATGATCCAACACAAATTGTTTATCTATGTTGTTTGCAATTAATACTGAATTTTAACTGTTATGGGTGAGAATAATTTTATTTGGCTAAGAATAGCCAGCACATTTTCTTTACGACATACATGGTAAGAAAGCAAACATTCAGATGTGCAATTGAGGTTATTAATATTCACCTGAACAGAGGAGTCAAACTCAAAACCTTTGGCCGATGTTATTACTGTTCATGTCACAATTAATTAAGTTTCTTTAAAAAAAAAAACCACGAGAAATGCATGTTTGAAAAGTACCATGAACAAATCATAGTTTAAAATATTTATATAAAAAAAACTTGCTTCCATTCTCTGTTGATTGTTGATATTAATATGAACATATCCATTACATTTAAACTCTGAGAATACAACCGAACCTCATTAATCCAAACTATTGGTGAGTGAAACTTGTTTGGATTTAGCGGGAGAAGGGAAGGGCCTGCTGAAACAGTGAGCGTATGTTCTTGTGTGTCCATTAAATTTACATTCATTTAAGTTATGAATAGCACATAATGTCTATTGTAGTATATCTGTTACAATTACTATAATTTTTTTAGTTAAAGAAAAAAAATCTCCAGTTTGAGTATATTCATAATTTAAAAATATATGAAAACAAAACATGTTCTTAAAATAAAAATTAAACTCATCTAAAAAAATTGTAAATACTTTTTCAAAACAGTTTAAATAATGGAAATATTGGTTTTAAAATCAGAGACAATACTTTAAAAACCGATTTTTTTAAAAAAGAGAAAAAAAATTAAATTGTTTCAAAACTTTTGTCTTTAAAGACATTAAAATTTACACTCCAAGTTGCAACTACAAAAAAAAGTTGATTAAAATTGAAGTTTTAGTAATCGCGCATGATCACTTCTGTTCCAATTCCATTCCTTTATGTGCAGTTTCGCATTATATGAGCTCTCACTGGAAATTATCTCAGATTTATTTCAACTCAATTTTTAATGCTTGTAAAAGTTAATGTTCATATTTAAAATGAAAAACTAAGATGGTCAAAATAATATTTCTAGTAGACAATATGATGAAATAGTTGATACTTCTTTTATTTAAATTTAGTAATTCTGGTAAAATATTTATTGCAATGTTGATCAACACTAATTTTATACATAATTCTAGTAACCAATGCTAGTTTTGTGGTTGAAAAGTATTAATATATGAAGTTTTAATATCTTCAGTTCAAAAATAATCAATATATATTCTCAATGTTAAATTTAGCTATTTTAATTTTCATTGCCTTGTCATGTCAATGCAACTTCAATTGAGGATAATTTAAAATGGATGAAGATATTGAATTAGTTTACTGGTCAAAAGTTGTTTTAGGGCTCTATTACATTATTATGTGAATTTTGATATTAATTTTAACAGTGTGTTAAGAAGTTACCGAATGATTTATAAGTGAGACTGCCGATATCATCTAAATTATATAGCCTTTACTTACCACTGAGTGTGGATTTGTAAACATATCAAGAGGAAGCTTGAAAAGATGAGACTACAAAACCTTTTACCTAAATTCAAGCTTTAATCACAAGCTCGGCTCGAAGCTCAAAATCCGAGTACTCATATAGAGTCCTACTGGTTGTTCCAACTTATAAAATAATATTAAACGACATTTTTTCTCACAATTAACTTTTTTATTTGAGTTTGTTATAAAAATATATTTCATGTGACATGAATTTTAAAAAAAAATCATTTCCGAAACATGTGTTTGGACTAATGAGGTTTTACTATAATAATATTTAGGGTAAAAATTAATGTTGCCACAATGAAAACAATAGTTCCCCACAATACAAGTGAATAGATACTATTCTGATTGACATCAAACTTGAAGTTGTCTTGATGTAATATCCTTAATGCCAAACATCAAGCATTATCTTTACAGCTCAAATACTCATTTATGGCCAATTATTTCTATGCAGAGCTGTTATGCACATAAACAATCATATTTGTAATTAAAAAAAATCTTATATTATTGTGTGTGCAATTTAGTGGATATTTCCATTTTTATTTGCATGATGCAAACAACAGTTTTTCCCTAGACCAACATAACATACATTTATTGCTTAGTTCCAAGCATAAATCTTTTTGTCTTATTTAAATAGCAAACAAAAATACAATATTTTTAAAAAATAATTTTTTGTAACTGGAAATTAATTATACAAGTAGGGGTATGCAAGTTCCATAAACTTTGACCTTGTTTCGTATATTCGTCGGTTTCGAATTCTATTCAACAACTACGATGCCTCGCCGATATAAAGTTAAAACACACATTAATGTTCATATGACCAAAATAAAAAATATTAAATTACATTTTTTTATAAGTAACTTAATTTATTAGCTCAGAAATATATTTATGTTAAACATGTTTGCTAATTATAATTATTTTTGTCAAACTATTAATGCAACATACACACTTTTTTCCCACAACATTATACATTTCTTCAAAGATGTGAACTTCAATTCAGCTTTTGGAATATTTTATATTATTCAATACACCTAGCCTTGAGTTGAAAAAGTGGGCTTTCCACAATTGGAGTATTTTTAAACTTCAACTTCATGGATTTTTTTTAACTATGCTTTAAGCCAATAACAAAAACTATGAGATGAATATAGTAAAGAAATACCACAACTCAATTGCACAAATTAAGGTGAAACACAGAAAAGAACAATGTTAATGCAGTTTTTGTATCAAAACAATTTTTTGGTCAAATAAAATCAATTATTTCGCCAGTAGAAACACAAGTTTAATTTTCGTCACATGGTGATTGCAACATTTCTTGAATATCTGTCAAGGATGTCCTGGAATTTAATGACAACTTTTCCTCTTCATTTAAAAAGTTTGTCATCTAATGCGCTATGCTCATGACATATATTCAACAATTGTTAATATCTCCACGTATAGAAAATTAAACTTATGTTTGTACTGGAGAATGTTTGATTTATTTTGGCCAAAAAAAAACGTTTTGCCATAAAAAAAAACTGTGTTCCCAAGTACTCCCAACGTTATGGACCATTTTTACAATATGCAGGCAAGAAAGACTAGACAACTTGGTTTTGAATAAAGTAAATATACAATAAAGTGTAGCTTTGTTTAACTATGATACTTGATTAGAAATACAAATATTGCACTGTAGCACTCATTAAAATAACTGTCTAAAATCCAAATGAGAGCAACAAAAAATATAATTTACACTCTTCCATTCAAACGTTAAATAATAATAACACTCAATAGTGTCAAACATCCATAGCAAAACTCAATAACACAAACTTTTAAACACTTCTAATCACATAAATTGTAATAACAAATAGGATGAGACCTTTGAATTGATAAGGATACTACCGTATCTGCCTGAATATAGTACAGCCTCCTTGCAAATAATAATATCTTAACATTTTTAAGGTGCTCTGCATAAAAAATAAATTGTCTCAAATATACCTCGATGTAAAAACTTAATAAATTTGACACTGTTTTTCTTAAGCTTTATATCGCTTCTTCTCATCCTTCCGAGATGCCGAGGAAGGCTTCTTTTCAACACGATCACTCACTTGCGGGATCTGCCATGTGTGTTTGTTTTTTTAAATATCAGAAACACAGCACAGATTCTTCCACCAACTAACTATGGATTCACATGTTTGCCGAAAAACTAGTGCAGAACAAAAACGTGGTCATGTGACAAGATCTAAGCCAATCAAAAGATTTCTGCCTTATCAGTAAGAGCTGTTCTGCTAATGTTAAACGGATCTCTACTTTGTCCGCTCTGCCTAAGATGTTCAGCATAGGAGAACCAACCATCTCAAATCAGTAAGTATTGGCATTTGTCAACGCATGCGCTCTAGAGCCAGACATCTTCGTCGGTCTTTGTGAGGAGACTTGAAATAATCCGTTAATGTAAAGCGTGTGTATCGATGTAATGGATTGTGCCATGAACAGTGCTATAATTTGACAACATCCATTGGGAGAATGATGTAAAATATATGTTTATCTACTAGAAAAGAAGATATGTTGATAATCAGCGGTTTCTAGTTAGTGTTAATACATCATGGGTCAACATAAAGTGTGTGAATTGCTACACCAATGAGGCAGACTCTACTTTCTCTTTTTGGCGAACATGCGAATCAAGCTTTACCCTGATCTATTGAATTACCAGTTCAGTGACACTAAGGTTGGAAATTCTCTCTCTACCTCTGTTTTGACCTTGAGTTTATTACTAGAACTGCCATGATTGCCGCCAGCTGGCAGGAACAGTACAAGCATTCTACAAAATATACCTCTGTAGGAATCTGCCTTTTTTTCAGTAAAAAATGTTGGGCTGTGCATTTAGTATGAGTGCAGTTTTCAGTAGGACATTTTTAGGAGAAAACAATGCACTATATTCGGGCCAATACAACATTAGATATTCGGAAAAAAAAAATTTATGATCTATTTTTCTAAAGCTGTTATGATGCTTATAGTAGTTTAGCCCAATGTAACTAAGGGATATCTTACCAACCTGTCCCCCTGACCAATAATTTACCACTAAGTGTAAACAAAATCAAAAAAAAAAGAGAAAAAAATCATATCTGTGTGATCAAGATAAACATATTGTGCTTATTATTTTTACTAAAATTGGTATTTGTATGTAAGATAAAGATCCGAATTCGAGGGGGCAGGTGCGTTTAGGGGGGTGATAGAAAGAAATGGATTCCCCTCATCTTTATGGATTTATTTTTTAAATGAGGGAATTCCAATATTCTAATTTAATATTTCACTTTACTTAATATTCAATTCTCGATACAATTCCTCAGGATATTATTAAGATTTCAAATCTTTTTGATATTTATGAAATACAAAAAAAATCTGTCAAATTAACAATCAAAATGGGTTTGTTAATTTTGGAAGACTGTAATGAAATATTTGCGATGTTTTTACAAATTCCTAAATAGCGGTGAAAATATCACTTGCTAAACCAAATAAGTTTGAACAACGCCTTTGTTAAAATAAACTTACCAATGTTTGTCGAAACCAAAAGAATTTACTCAAAGGATTATACATAGGGATGGACGGGAATTACTTTTTTATTTCGGGACGGGAAATTAGTCAAAATATGGATTGGACGGGAAATTTTAAAATTACCCTTTAGAATAATCTCAGATTTAAAATACATTGATTTCTAAACTAATATGGTAATTCTTGTAAAAGCTATAATATTATTAAAACCCGCTTCGGTGGCTGCACGGTCTAAGGCACCACTCTCGCAATAGACTAGACTATCGATGAGAGGATATTTAGTTTGAATTTGGCCAGGTGTATTAAGGGTGGTTTTCCCTAAATGGTTTCCCACTCTATCCACACAAATACAGGTACACCTTTAAATTCAATCTTCCTCATTCCTAACACACTAGATTAATTAATTAGTAAGTAGGCGTATAGCCAGAGCAAGTAATAAGACCCGGTGCTAAAAAAAATTGATAAAGGTAATAGAAACAATAAAAAATAACATATAAAATAGAAGTGTGCGCACGAATAGCATTTTTTTATCAAATCAAATAATATAATTAATAAAATAGTTAATTTTATTACTTTTTGATGGAAATTATTTGTATTAGTTACTTTCGTTTGAAAATGGCTTTTATATTTAATTATTTGTCGAGTGCAAAAAATACTAGAAAACAAAGTTTGACACCTCTTCAATTTGATCTAAGTATGAAAGTGCAAAATATTATCTAGGTTTAAAAGTTACTTTACTTAAATGTTCTCTCTAGATTTGACATCCCTTATACTCTACTCCCTGTCTGGCTCATCAACAAAGAAATGCTGATCCCTCATAAATGGTTTACCTTGACAAGCTACTTCCTTCCCCCCCACAAAAGATAGAAGAATATAGCTGTCCTTCTTTAAATCTTTCAAGCTCTTTCACTTGCTGAACCCAACAAATCACTGTTGATAAACAGAGCACAATAAGTCACGTGCCTCCCAACATGTTTGTCCCTCCACAAGTGGTAAAATAACCCCTCCCCATCCCAGCCACCAAGTTTGCTAAATAACAAAGAAGAAGACTGTCTACAAAAGAGATTAACAGTGATGAGTCGGCAGTAGCTGCTAAAACATGAGCACTGACCTTTGTTTTGTTTCCCCGCCCTGAAACTTTTCGGGAAAGGGTTAATCCCGCCCAACCAAAGGAAGAGATAAATTCACGAGGGTTCAGGAGGGGTCCCAGACACCCCTAATTATATATAATTTGGCGGTGAATGCATTGGAGTTATTCGCCCCTTAATCCATTTGTGTTTGACATTGTTTCTTCATTATCTTGATTCAATTTTCTTGGATTTCTTTCATATATAGTTTTATATCATATTCTTAGCACATAAAGAAATGATATGGTGAAATAACTAAATATTTCAGTTCAAGAATTGTGTAAGCGGATTAAAACGATTCTAACAGAGATTTAAATCAGCCGGTATTAAATTATTATAAATAGTCCAAGTAAACCGTGATAGTGAATTTCATTAATCCTAGAGGTGATTAGCAGTTGTCTACGTCAAGAAAACTTTACATGCAAGAAGGTATTAAAAAACTGAGTTATTATTTGGTTTACAAGATTTTTTTATAATAACTACATTGAATTCTATACCAAGCTAATGTGTGTAGTAAATATCTAAGTTGAAGCAATTTCAAATGGTAATGAAACACTCAGATTTCAATTGAGTGCAGGTCACTTATATCCTTGTTGGTATATTAAGGTCAATATACTTTAAATAATAGTGTGCATGTAGATATTATTGTATGAATTAAATTACACAACAAAATCTGAACTCAGAGTGAGAGACCTAAAATTGTCACCACCAAAGGTAAATTCCTCAGTTGCGAGATAATTAATTTGACATATGAAGCATTCTTACATTGTGTCAAGCTTGATAATACTGAGTAAAAAATATCAAGTAATTGAATTTTACAGCTGTACTAATTAAATTAACTAAAGATTATTTAGCACCTTCGCAAACATGTTGTGATACACCATTTTAGTTTTAATTTTCACTAGAGTATAGTGGGAGTAAAGAAGAAATTAAAACCAACTTAGTTTGATTACTAAGAGGTAAATCAAACCAAAAACATAAAATATGTTTTGACTAATCAATGAAAAGTTTAACTTAAACCAGTAACAATCAGATTAATGGTTTATTGGTCAATCAAGTGCGAATTTCAAATAGTTTTTGAATGATAAAAAACCTGCCTCAGTGGACGTGGTTAGCTAACGTACTAGTTTTGTGTTTAGCTAAACTGCCAAGGACGGGGAGATCGAGGTTCAAATCTCACTCGGGTGAACTGGGGGTGTTCCTAAATGGTTTTCCTCTCTCCTACATAAATGCGGGTTCACTTCCTTTATACTTAACCTTCTCAATTGCTAACATATTAGCGTAATTAGTACTTAAGCGTATAACCCGAACAGGAAGTAAGACACGGTGTTAAGTATTATTATATTATCGATTTGTAAAAAGTTAATTACTAAAGTGATGTGTATTCTGGAAATAAAATACTGCTACATTCGCATCATAGCAACTATAAAACTTAAGGGCTTCAAAACAAATACCAGCTTCTACTTAGTTTCAAAAAAAATTCTGCCTTTGACAATTATGAAGTTTTGTCAATAAAAATATTGACAGCTAAAATACTCAATTTATTTTAAATTATTGCCATTCTAAGTTGTTATAGTAAATCGTTTCATCAGATTAAAACAAAATAATTACAAATAATTTAGCAATAAAACATTTTCCAAGTAAATGTAGTGCATAAAGTTATGCAAATAACAAAAATACCTTTTTTTTTCCCAGCACAAACAAATAAGAAAAAATATTCAAACTGATTTGGCTTCAAGAATATTTCATATATTAGATTCGAGTTTGTTCAGAATGAAAAAAAATTGGACTTGTGGACACCCCTAAAATACAATAAAAGTATCAAAATTATTTGGAATAAAACACTAGGCTAAATCAGGAGGGATGGCTAGCACTGGAGTATAAAATGTTTGGATCAAGCACAAAACACATTTTTAAAGGTACACTTTCACTGCAACACAAGGTTTCCTCAGGTTAAGAGAGTAAACTGGTAGGAGGAGTTCGTGGTAATGAAAGAGTGTCTTTAAAAATGTGATTATTAGTGTTTTTCTAAACAATTTCTATCCAGTATCACTCGGGTAAATGTGCTGGCTATCCCTCCTATTGAGATTAAACAACATTTATCTTGAAATGAAAAAAAACTATTGATTATTAAACTAACTACAATTTTTGTGTTGTTAACTGGATAATCCAGAAAACTGCTCTTTGATGAGATTTATAATTCAAGCGTAATTGTGTATCAAATTTTCCCAGCTAAACGACTGTGAAAAGGGATAGCTCTAACTTCATTTCAAAAGTAGAATTCCAGATTTGACATTAATTCAAAACACATGGTTATTTCACTTTGTGATGTTATTTATACTTAGTTGACACTGTAAGGTAGCAGTCTTACCATGATAGATTACACTAAGACTATCTTATAAACTATACCATAGTGGAATAATTAAGGTAAGCTTGCTATCTTTTCAGGCTAAACAAAGGGTACATCACAAATTAATGTGCATATTAGGGGTGTATGAAGTTTCAAAAAATTTGAAGCCGAATCATATCTTTTTGTACTTCGTATTTGATTTCAAACCCATGTTTGGCTTTGACAGCTTTTCGAAGCGTTGTCTACTAGTGATTATATTACACTTATATTTTACATCAATAAAGTGAACTGAAATTACCTCAAGAAATAAAATATATTTTTATTGTTTTGAGTTTTAAAACAATTTTGCTTTATTTTATTGGTGGAACTGGGAAAATTTCCTTAACTATTTGAATCTCAAGACGGCCATAACATTAAACCCCTAACCGCATTGATTAGTACCAACTGAAGACGAACTTATTCCTCTTGAAAATGTAAATTAAAATAAATAATAATTTTTTTTTTTAGTTCTCAGTGTGCTTAATTAAACTTTTTAAGTATTTCTTGAATATTGAAATATTTTTTTATAATTAAAATTCACACACGCAGCCATTTCAGTTGTTTACTACATGAATCAATATGCTCAATTCCAATTCCTGTTAATGGTAGACTAGCGCGGGACTTGAGACACGGTTGAGCGCATGTGCAAGGAACATGACATTCCTTAAATTATTTTTAAAAAAGTTTGCAAATAGTGAGTACTTATAAAGAGAATTGACGTTGATTTATATAAAATCCTAGATAATTTACTAAAAATACAATTTAATAAAATCTACCAAAATTTTGTTATTTTAACATATTACATGAGGAATTAATTTATGAGTGAAATTATTATCATCAATGTCGTATGATTTTAAAGCTTTGCTATAAGTGCATGCGCTTTCAATGTCAGAACCATATTTATTTTAGTAATTCGCATGGCAAGATTTAAATAAATTTATAAAATCAAAAGTTTCCTTGTTGATATGTAAAAGAGAAAAACTAAAATTTTGTAAAACTGGACTTCTAAAACCTATAAAAACACCAGCGAATTAACTTAAATGGTATTTTTCTATTACGTTGTTCTTGTTCTTGAACGTCCATTAACTCTTTGTGTTCTTTTAATACTATCTTGTGTGTGAAAGGTTAGTGGAACACCACGCAGGGCAAATCCAATGTGATTAATGCAAATGCATGTTTCTTTTAACTACTCACTCAGGCTGTACACATTAAAAAGTGTTTTTAATACAAAGGTAAAGTGAAAATAACATCAATATGTTGGCAATAAGCAAGCAATATTAATTATAAGAAAAAATATATTTAATATTTAGTTTGATTTTAGATACAGTAGGCCCATGGCTTCTTTGGTGCTGACTGACAGCTTTGAAAAGCTACCGACTAAATTATGTATCCTTACGCTGAACCATATGATCTGCAAAAAACATGTGTTTAGCAGCTGTCACTTCTGACAGTCAAAATTTAGGTATATACCTAAATGTTGACTGTCAGAAGTCATCTGTGAACTGTCAGTTAGCACCAAAGAAGCCATGGGGCTACTGTAAATATACTCAATGTCAACATAATATTTTGATTCAAAATTAAATAGAACAATATTCAAACTTCGATTTGGCTTTCGAAGAATATTTCCCATATTCGACTCGACTTCGCTTTGAACCAAAAAAGTGGACTTCGCACACCCCTAGTGCATATGTTGCAATTATAACTTAATTTATCATCTTATGACAAAATATGTCACACGTCAGTAATAAAACATTTTGTAAATTTTATTAAATGCAGAATGTCATATAGCTATGCAACATAATATTTTACCCCAACACTAACCATTTTATTACATATTCAAACTTCAATTCAACTTCAAACACCTCTAGTTATTTTAAAATGATTATTCTCCACACTTTTGTTCCAAAACAAGCATCGAGCTCATTCGAAACATCACACTTCACACATTCAAAGCTAAACATTTCATGCTTAAGTATTTTAAAAGGGTTCAAAGTAGCGGTAGAATAGGTATTATTAATGCTAGAGTGTAACACATCTCAAGCTATGCGGTAAACATTTTATAAAAATAACATAATATCATGAGTTGGAACTAGTTTTAAAATTAATATACAATTTTTTGGTGAATCGTCACAATATAACTTATATATATAATTATAATTTGACCATCAGTCACAAGTAAATATATTTAACCCGGGGATCATTGCGGCTGAGATTGAAAGTTATCAGGCTAAAATTTATTCAAGACACATTTTGTCTGCATGCTCCTCCTCATGCAGGTCCTGGGTCAAGGTACTTAAGGGAGGCAGAGGGGTGAAAAGTGACGCTAATGTCACCATTCATGTTTTAGGTCCAAATCCAGGTTAGCGTGCCCCAAATGTCACTTTTTTTTTACAGAGGAAACTTAGGAGGAGAATTTTAGTCAATTGAAAGCAAGTTAGTGGAAAACTTTTATTTTTACCCCGATCCTGTTAGCTTTGGATGTGTAAAATTCCACTTTCCCAAGCACCACAACTTACAAATGAATATTAAAATCTTTAGAGAACTAGGTATAGAGATGTTTCATGTTAGACACATCAAAAGAATATTCTTAAAAAAAAAAAAAGAATAAAATGGAAAACTAAAAAAGTTTCCCTCAGTTAAATCACAGTGACCTGCATATCATATCCATGATTAAATATTTTTACAAGTGACTAAAAGTTGTTGAAGCCATTCATACACAATTGCCTTATCCGATAGAAATTGTGAACTGACTTAGAAGATTAGAAGACTGACTCTGCAGAGCGAGAGAGGTGGATGGGGTGGGAGGGACTGCGTGCTAGACGCTTCTTTGGTAACTTTTCCAAAGTCTTCAACAGGCGAGTGAAGTCTGGTCTCTCTGCTGGCCGGTACGACCAACACAACATCAAAATATCCTGCAAGAGACAAAACCACCAAATAAAGACATCACATACAAGGTAAATTAGGTAACATGTTTAGTAGTAAAGTCGACTGTATATGGTTATGCTGGACACAATGAACACGATTTTGTTGATATATTATTTGTAAAATACACACACTCTAACAGACATATTAAAAGTTTAGCCGACTAGCTGGCTACTGATGAGATGACACTCCATCAATGCTCACAAAATTAGATGTAAATGAGTGTAAGAGACAAAGGTAAATCACAAATAACAACCAAACACATAAAACAGTACACACAGTTCAAATTATATAAAATACAAATATAAAAGCCTCAAACATATTGGTTATAGTTCTTTTTAGTGTTGGTTCTGTTTCGTCTTCAAGACATTAGCGTTGGGCATTGGGGGATGGTTTAGGAGTAAATATCGTGCAATGCCCTGTGAGGCGCATACAAATGCAGTTTTTGAATGACTTTACATTTATAATTGTATTTGTTTATTCACAGTATTGTATATTTATTAGGGGAGCAGGAGGACGAAGGATATACAGGATAGTAAAAAATGAGTAAACATATTTTCATTTTTTCAATGTTTTGTTTTGGAATTTGTTTTTTTTAGAGCTAATACTGCTTATTGGTTGTTCATTCCCAACTTAATTCTAAGACTAAATTAACAACAGACACCATATAATTTTTTTATCATTTAGTTACTATTCTATTTCCATATAGGTTCGTAATTTTTCCAAGATTTGAAGCTAAATTTAAGGTTCAGCATAAAATAGTGTATTTGACCCATCTCTGCTATTTAGTTTGTATTTTATTTTGATTAATACACCCTAATGTAAATTGAGAATAAGAAGAACTCTATGACCAATCATTTAGCTCTTTTTCCTTGTGTTTGTTTTCCATTCTAATAAGTTCAAATATAGGTCAAGAGAGTGAACGGTACGGATCAATTTTCTTCAAGAGGCAACCATACCTTTTGGTCCAGTGGCAGCACTGTACAGTGTGAAATGTGTTCATTTCATTGTAAAACCATATTATATCTGTTATCTTTTATGTGTTTCTAACGTTTTATCCCTCTTTATTGCACTGTATTTCATATTATAACCAAATTTACCATAAAAAATTAATTAAGATTTTCCTTAAAGATCCAATAAATATTAGAGCAGTCCTTTAAATATGAGTAATATATTAGTCCAATTTTTATGCATCCAAAAATATTTTTTTTACTTGTTTTATTCTAAACTCTGCTGATAAGAGTAATAAATATACTCTTTCAGTTTTTGATGTACAATATAAGAGAATGAAAATTAATCCCTGCTTATCTTGAAGTAAGGTCAGTTTTATAAACCACTTCTTAAGAGCGTTGTCTAAATCATGATTAAACTAGAATGAAAGCAGTAGGTAGTTTGCTATCTCTATAATGGTATGATCATGTAATGAGGATGGAAAATGAAATAATACCAAAGAGAATGATGGAGATGTTTGTAAGAAAAAGACCGCAAGAGAAACCAAGAAAGAGATGGGAGGAGCAGATAACGTAAAGTTTGCAAGTGAAAAGGACGAGGAAGATGGAGGCATTTTGCCAAACGGACCCAGCCCCAGGGTGGAAAAAGTTTATGAATGCCTACTTTGACATCCCGCGATGCTTGTAAGTTTGCCAGAGACTGTTTCATGCCCTTCCCGACCTGCCAGATGATAGCCTCGGGGGGTTGTGACTTGAAGGGCCACTCTCCACAGAGCAGTTCGTACCACACAGTGCTGGAAGAATACCAAACAAACATCACATATTTCCACTAAAAGAGTAGGGAGGAGAAAGGTAAATTTTAGAGGAAGTGTATACACATCAACACAGAGGCAAATCCACCCTAAACTCATCCAGTCAGAATTTAAACCCCCGGCTTTCTCATCACGAACGATACGGTCTATTCATTGAGTAACGGCTTAGACCAGGGGTTGGCAACCTTTTTGACATGGCGGGAAGAATGGGTTTAAAAAATAATAATTGGTGGACCGTTATGAAAAAAATTTCAAGCTAAAAACTTCAAATTCATATTTCTTACAAAGGAAAAATGGCGCCAAACAGCTGAATTAGATTAAATTAAAAGGATAGAAGGGCAAGCAAGGCCTACACACTTTGTAGAAAACTGTAGGCCTCAAAGTTTACAATTCAAACACAACATTATGTAATTTTCGGGGTACATCAGTCCCCTTCTTCAGCAGAAAAGAGCATATCACAGATTGACTATGGCAATATGGCTAGAGGTGGATCATAGTACCTTAGTCCCATTGGTGTTTTACTCTCTTCTGCCCAGTAAGACCGATATAACCCGATAATGATGTGTTTTGTTGTGAACTTTGAGGCCTAAAGTTTTCTGGCAAGTGTTTGGACTGTTTCCTTCTTTCAATGTTTTATTTCTCATATAGTAATAATTTAGTTTTAAGTGTATTTTTATAAACATAATTGTTTGTTTGTTAAATCTTTTGCTGCCTTAGAACATGCAACCACTGAATAATGAGATTTAGTTTTAGTGGAGCTAATTCATTTTAGTGAAACAACTTAAGTACTTAAATCTTAACTAAATTTTAGAACTCATAGACATATAAAGATAAATAGAGTTTAGATAGGATTAAATAGAAGGAAGAAAATTGAAACCAAATTCAAGAGAAGATATAAGGGGGCATTGTAGGGTAGAGAGGGTTCTTTCATGGGCGGTTAACCTGTCCTGAGAGGGGTCTTTAGCACCTACTAGTGAAATAGCAACAATATTTTCAAAACCTTTTGTACGTTTTGTATATTGAAATTGTTTCATCAACAAGTGACAAACAAAATGTATGTACCCAAAAGCATAGACATCCGAAGACTTGGTGAACGGCAGCTCCTCTTCGTCATGTTTTTGTCTCGCTCGCAAACTCCTAATTATTTCGGGTGACAAGTAACACAGCCAGCCAGGAGGGATGCTCAGGCCATTCCCCTTCCTGTAGGCAACACAGGCAGTCATTAATTATCTCATCAGCATAGTTACCGTGGTGACCCGAAAATAAGCAGCACTTTTTTCCCAGAAATAGACTTAATATAACTTTAATGCGGGCTATAATCACACTCTTAGATAAAAGTATCAAATGTATATATGAAGATGTGCATAAACGTAATATCGATATATATCAAAATAGTTACTAATCGCCACAACGGATGGTGTGATATGCTGCTTAAATAGATGAACCTTGATGTGTATCTTATTCATGCCAACACAAGATGGCTGCCAAAACCTTCAAGATTAGTTTATTCACTGCATTCTACCGGCATATATTTTTACTACTATGGGGGACAGAGTGGATTTTATTTACCTTATAAAAATTTATTCGCATATGTTGATCGAAGCTGCTATTCTTTGGCGAGATAAGTTTAGGTGTGTGTATACATTGAAGTGATAATGGTATCAATTGAAAAAAATGTAACTGTAAATATTTATTATTATGTAAAAAAGATCTCAATTTAACTATAAATATTTATTATTCTGTGCAAATATCTCAATTTAATTGTGAATACCATTTTTGTTTTTCCTTTTCAAGTTATTTAATATGAAGTGTTGACATGAAATGTTTCAGTATAAATATTTTTTTTCCTCTCCAAGTGGTTTAGTAAAAGTGATTTGATTTTAACTATAAATATTGTTTTTCCTTTCTAAGTGATTTACATAAAGTGTTTTTGTTAACTGTATATTGTTTTTCCTCTGAAAGTGGTTGCAAATCTGGGGTGTGGCTTATATTCGGAGGCGACCTATTTTCGGGTCAATAAGGTACTTATAATTAGATATGGAATACAAAATCTCTCGATTACTTAAGGATACCCATGATTAGAGAATTCGATAAACATCTTTTTTCCTCCAAAATTTTTAATCAGAATTAGTTTTAGAGCGCTAATACTACTAATTGGTGGTTAAGTCCCAACATAATTTTAGGTATGATCTTAAGGACTAGATCCCAGACCAGTAATTTAACACTTAACTGAAAGTATGATATAATAATGCATGCATTATAATAAGAGTGTGTGATTTCCACTTTTTCAATACGAAACAAATTCAAATTGCACATATGAAATATTCTCAAAGCCAAATATAAGTTCAAATATTTTTTGTTTTATTGCATAATTAGTTGTTTAAATTTTTCATTTTAATCTGATAAATCAAGTTACTATCACAACATACAATTCAAAGGATGCCAAAGAAAATGATGGAAATGAAATATGTAGGAAAAAGACTGCAAGTGAGGCCAAAAAAGAGAAGGGAGTAGTAGATAAAAGAAAGTGTCCAAGTGAGAGGAGAAAAATGGACAAGAGTATGGGAGGAAGAATGGTGGAAGGAAAGAGGAAGATGGAGGCATTTTACTAAACTGACTCGTCTAGAGGCTGGAAAATATGATGATGATTTATATATTATTATTATCACAACATGCAATTCAATTACTTCAGATTATTCATATGGATCTTAATTTGCAATGCAATTTGTAAGGTATATAACAGCTAAAACTGGCAATAGTTGAACATAAATTTAATATTTTAGCTGTCAATATTATTATTGGTAAAGATTAGGAGTTGTCGAGTCCATATTCGAAGCTTCGCACAGCCCTACTCGATTCAATTTTAATAAATTTACAATTTCATGTTTTTCAAAAATTTCTAAGAATTGAAATAGAAAAAATCTCAATATTTAGATAGAGATTCCTTTGATTTCAGTAAGAACCAAGGGATTGAATTTGACATATCTGATAATTTATTTTTAGGAGAAAAAATAAAGTCCCCATAATGAATACGTACCTGTTCCCATAGCAGAGTTTTGTAACACTGAATAATCCAAAATCAGTAATGACAACTTTCCCATTTTCAAGAAATATGTTTTTACTCTTCAAATCCTTGTGCACAATTCCCCTTGCATGAAGATAACCCATACCCTGGAAAACAAAACAAATAAATGAGAGTTAAAAGTTGAAATATCAATATATTTTATAAGGAATTTTTAAGTCTAAGTGGCATGTGAAAGTGATATTTCCCCATTACCCCATTTCACAACACGTCTTTGTTTGCCCTAACATTGACATTGATTACATAAGTATTATATGCGTATTAACATCTAATACTCATATTGAAGCAAACAGCAAGCTACCAGTTCAATGCTATGACTGTGAATAAAGCAAAATAATGATAAATACATGTCAGTTGAGAGAATAAGATAGTAACATGGCTACCGGGCCTGCGTAGGTCGCTGTGCTAACCACGCACCAGGAAATGGGATAGTTTATCACTAGACTATCTTTATTATTTGCAGATACCCTGGTAAATATGATATTACATTTTGGTTTAAAATAGTAGCAAAACAATTCTTGGCGCAACAAATTGAAAGATTACGATTAAAATGTGCATATACCAAATATGCCAAAGATAAGAGTTGCCAAAGATATAGGTTAGTTTGTTTCTTCTTCTTCTTTATCTTTTAAATATTTGCCTTTGTCACAATATGGCCATTTTATTAGCCGGTTCAAACACATTTTTTACCAACGGTCATCAAGTCACGGGAATACATTTCCTATACCGAGCGAAACTTATTTTGGTTTATGGAAAGTTTTGTTAATTTGTGTCTACAACAAAATAGATCAAAATTCTTAATCAAAAGGTCAAATAGTAAATTATGAAAAAATGTTTCAAGCTAGCAGAGCATTTTTTTTTATCACCATGTCTTAAATAATCATTCAGGTTGTATGCATAAATACTTTTTCCCCCCCTTAGCACAGCATCTTATTGTTTGGGCTATACGCATCCATACTAATTAGGCTAATGTGGTAAGTATGAGGGAAGTGTACCTACATTTGCATGGAGGAAGAGTGGTAAGACACCAACCAATCGGTTCATCATTGCCAGTCCGGTCTGTTGCGAGAGGGAATGCTCAGACCATTTGGTCAACAAAGTGTTTTATTACAAATTGAATGTACTCTAAGTGTGTATTTTACCTGTTGGCAGACTTTTGATTTGTTTGTATAAAAGAAAATAATGTAATTTACCGATCAATAAAAATGTAAGAAATTAATACTTTTTTAATCACCTTTTAATCACTATTCAGGTCATATGCATACATAATAATTATTCTAAAAGGATAGGGATGAGGAAGGAAGCATTTTAAAAGAAATTGCCCTGCATTTGCATGTAAGGAAATTCAACCGTCAGTTGACAATCTCCTCGTTACCATCAGAAGGCCAGTCTAACACCAAAGAGTTACCACACTATCTATAATATACCTGAGAAATTTGCTGAGCGACAATAGTCGTCTTGTTCATGTTAAATTTTTCTTTACGAAGATGGATGTGAGTGTACAAGGTCATTCCCTTGCACATGCTCGTAACGATGGCGAGGCGGGGCAGTTTCATGCAAGCTCCCATAAACAAAACTAAATTCTCATGGCGAGTCTTACGAAATTGTTGCCACCTGGAACAACAAATATTAAACATGGGTCAGATACATTATTTTACAAATATGAATCTGAATCCAAATCTTAATTTTATTTACAAATCCCAAATTCAAATCTTAATATGATAAACATAAAGAAGATTACTTTAATACAATTCTTAGAATTAAATATGAAATAAAAATAGTAACTAAATGATAACATTTTTTTGTTATATTGTATTCATATTAGGGGGGTGTGGAGTCCACTCTTTAATTTCGAGGCTAACTTAATCAAAGAACCAATTGTCAAATCAACATGATTTTAATATGTTTAATCAAAAGAATCAAATTTGATATTTTTTTAGTTGTTTATGTGAAAATATATTAAATTGTGGTTATTTATATTATTGTATGCACTAAAATTACATGGGAATTTTTTTTATATAATTTTTTTTATATTCTGTTCTAATTTGCTAAATCCCAACATGCAATTCACTTACTACAGTTTTTGTTTCCAGAGGAATCTTAATTTTTAATGTATCATAAAAGCTAAAAATGGAACAAATTAACCATAAATGGAGTATTTTAACTTGCAATAATTTTACTAGCAAAACTGGAGTATTTTTGAAGTGAAGTCAAAGTTGACATTTGTTTTGAAGCCAATTTGAAGCTTTGAAGCTTTGTACACCCCTAATTTATCATATTCAAGTTAGTGTTAAATCTAGGGTCAGGTTGTCAAGTTTTTACTAAGGGTGTGCAAAGTCCTCTTTTTTAAATCGAAGCAAAATCAGCCGTGTTGCACTGTGGAGAGGTTGTGTTAACTCATTACAAGAGTTGAGAGCTTTGTAAGCTATATTGTTAGGTGCCCAACGTGTAGCACGATGACCCGAACATGGGAGATCAGAGCACATGAAAGTCAGTGTACCAATTTTGTCACATAAAGGAACATGTATGGCTTGTCCTTGAAGGAAACTACCCAATTCTTGAGAACCACGGATGTCAAAAGACAGGAGGACAAACTATAGTTAAGGTGGTTAAGTTAAGGATCAGGGATACATGAAAATATTTGTTTCAATCATTAATGGGGTTAATTGTGAAAGAATACAGCTTTGGGCAAATTGAATCACGCATGTTACACACAAAAAAGAAAAAAAAAGTTTTGGTTAGCTGAAGTTTTAATGTTATACACTACCTCTAGTTTGAAAGATTCTAGCGTCTTCTCATCATCCAAGTAGTCCATGTTGAGGACCTTTATTGCAACATCCCCATGCCAGTTCCCTCGGTACACCGTGCCAAAGCGGCCTGTGCCGATTGGCTCTCCAATCTTCAGCTCATCATAAGGAATATCCCATTCCCTCATTGACAACTGTAAAGATATATCCAATGGTAATTAACTTATTAGGACAGCAAGATGCCCTTTTTGTAGGGCTCTGTGAGTACTCGTATTCCGAGCTCGTCGCATAAGCTCGAGATCGAAAGCTTTGTAGTGTAAAGTGGTCAGGGATCCAGACCATTTCTTTTTCATAATTAAATTAGTTTGCCATTGTTTACATGTTAATATGATCATACTAAAGAACTAAATTTATAATACATTATTGTTTTCCATTCATCTAGGCCTAATTTAAGCTCTATGCTAGGATCAAATGTTTAATTATAAGAAAGTGTTGGGTTTAATATTAATTATAAGTTGTCTAAATCTTAACCAAAGTTGTAAGCAATATTTGTTTTAAATTTCAATTCATTAACTTCATTTTTCGGCCTTTAACTTTTAAATCTAGTATTTTTCATTTTCGTAAAGTCTTTGTGGGAATCTTAGCTTCATCTAAATTTATTACTTTTAACCCGCCTCGGTGGTGTAGTTGGCTAACGCGCTAGTCGTGTTGAGCTCGACCGCCGAGGACGGAGAGATCGAGGTTCGAATCTCGGTCGGGTGAACTGGGGGGGTTTTTCCTAAATGGTTTTCCACTCTCCCTCCACGCAAATGCGGGTTCACTTCCTCTAAAATTCAACCCTCCCAATTCCTAATCCATTAGAGTAATTAGTACTTACGCGTATAACTCGAACGGGTAGTAAGACGCGGTGCTAAATAATAATTATTATTATTATTACTTTTACTTTTCACTTGCTTTTTAATCTTATCTGTACCCGGAAGCTGTGAGGTGCACCTGTGTCTTGCACGTGTGGCCTCACAGTGGAAAGGGAGGTTTGGCGCGAACTGCTAGCCAATCAGCACCCTCGATTAAGCGTCTGTGTTTGACCCCATGTAGAAGGGAAGCGTTAGATGCAAGGCACTTCCTGGTCAGCACGTGAGTCATGAGGACGTGCTGGGAAACTTCCTGGTCAACACGCGAGTCGAGAGGATGTGTATTGTAAAGTTCTTTACGTGTGGATAAAAGCGTGCGTAGAGATGGGTGGGAGGAAAACTAGAGTATGTGGCTAAAGGCCCACTGCATTAATTATTTATCATCTTCATGTAATAAGTATTCTGGTTCATCTTTACCTTAAGTAACCTAGTGCAAATGCCTTAAATGTGTATATATAATAAAACTTAAAACTTCTACTTCACAAGTTCCATTTATTTAATCGGCGATGTCCTCTACCCCCACCATAATATTAAGTAACCCCGAGATGCTCTACCAAACACCCTGACTGCCGTGGAGCTATAACAACAAGCTGAGAAAGAGAGGATGAGAGGTGACTAGGTACAGTAGGCTCATCATTTTTGAGCTTCCACTTGATGTACTTAATAATAAAATTTAAAACGCAATAGTAAGCATAGTATATTTATTGAGATAATATCAGCATTTCCACTTATAAATCATTCGGTTACTTAACAAATTGTTAAAAATTAATTTCAATTTTCACATTAATGACGTATAGAGCTTTAAAACCACTTTCGACCAGTAAATTTATTCAATATTATTTAGCACCACGTCTTATACCTTTGGGTTTACGCTTAAGTACTAATTACTCTAATGATTAGGAATTGGGAGGGTTGAATTTAGAGGAAGTGAACCGCATTTGCGTGGAGGGAGAGTGAAAACCATTTAGGAAAAACCACCCCCAGTATTCAATATTGTCGTCCATTTTCAATTATACTTAATTGAAGTTGTTTACTTGTATTGCCATGACAAAGCAATGAAAATAAAAAATAGCTAAAAAGATTACTAAATAAATGAATGATTCTTTTTAGTATTTTTATCTGGTCCCTTTCTAAAATAATAATTTATGTTAAATTAAAAATGTAATAGCAAGAATATATTATTGTATTAAATGTTTTCAAACCTAAGATATTTAAAACACATTAAATCAAACGTTTAGCTACAAAACTAGCTCTAGTTTAGTTACTATTTAGTTATAGAATTATGTCGGCTAACCTGTCTAAAATCAATGTTGATCTTATTTATTGCAAAACATATTTTACCAAACTTACCACATTTAAATTTAAAAAAACAGTTACTATTTCATATTGTTTGTGAGAAATATTATTTTAGTCATATTTTTAATTTTAAAGTATGAGCATCAACTTTTATAAGTATTAAAAATTATATTGAAATACATTTCTCAAAGACATCAATGTTTAGCGATAGCCCGTACAACACTAATGTGCAACTGGAAGTTTTGAAGAAGTGTTTAAGTTTAAGAAGACATGAAGAGAGAAGTGTTTTTATATCTAGTCCTAACCTAACTATCCTTTCAGGTTGACTTCCTTCACTATCTGTACAATGTTTTTACAATGTCGTGTTACACATTTCCTAGCCATCATTCAATTATTCTTTTTTCAAACTTTTTTATAGTTGTTAGTCTAATTTTAATGTCCTCATAGACATGAGTGTTAAACCGATTTTAATTATTCCTTTGTTAGATTTTTATTTTAGTGTTGTTCTTAATTTTAAAATTGTGTTTTATAAGTGTTATTTCTAATTTAAAAACATGATATTTCCATTATTTAACTTTTTTTTTCTCAAAAGTATTTACTGTTTATAAAATTGAGTGTCATTCATATTTTAAAAATATGTGTTTTAATATAATTTTGAACATTTTAAAATTATAATTATACTCAAACTCGGGAACTTTTAGAAATACTCAACTCAAATCAAAAAATCTAAGCTTGCAACCCCTACCTTTTTGATGTATAAATACTTGTAAATTCGCATCAATTATTTAGAAGCACAAAATGTGGAGGTATTAAAATAACAGAAATGTTTCAATGTCAGGTTTTGTAGAGGACAGAGATTAAATATGAATGTCAGAGAAATGTGAAGCTATTCTTCATTAGTTTAGCCTCTCTAATATAATGGCCAATGGAACCCAACCAAGCAATGAAAGAGACGTTCAGAGAGACAAGAGACTCACGCTATTCTGGCGGGGCCAACACCTGTCGACAGCCTCCCCGTCAGAGACCTGACTGTCTTGGGAGTCCACCCTGACCGGGGTCCTCTCAGAGTCTGTGCTGTTGCTCCCAGAGACAGACACGGTGCGGTCACTGTCGATGGACTTGTGGGTCTCCAACATCTCGTCGAGGGCTGGAGGGGCCATGAGGGGGTGTGTCTCCAGAGTCACGCCCTTGTCTAGATGAGTCACATCTTTGCACACAAACAAATTATTAGTATACATTCTGATCTGTGGCAAATAAAATGATGGATTCATTAATAAATATGGATTTTGGTATTAAATGTCAGTAAATAAAAGGCATGCGCACATGCACGCACACACACACAATGTCTGATACTAGGTAAAAATGTGTATAGTTTGGGTATTATTAAGGCATATTAAAATTGACTTAATACTCAGTTGGATATTTGATGAATGATATGTGAGTACCTGGGAAGTGGAACTGTTGTTTGGAGGTAGTGTGAGGGGTGTGAGTCGTCATGACCAGAGCTGGACTAGACGGAGTCGAGCTGTTACAGCTGGAGGTGTTAGAACTGGAGTCAGGAGCCTGTGACAGTCAAACCAATCATTTACAATCATTTTAACCTAAAATCTAACTTATTTCTGTAGAGACCTATATTTAAAAAATTGTTAATGTTACTGCTGCATTTTCAAAGAACCATCCTATTTTTATAGGAACAACCTTATATGACGGGCATAAAAGCTACTAGATCTACTTTTATATAGTCATACATCAAGTTATGTGATCACTTTCAATACATATTATCAATACCTATAAAATAACACTAATAATATAATAGAGAAAAATGTTTGGTTTTTCAACATTATTTAAATATTTTAAGGTACATGACCATAGAAACTTCTAAATTGTGTAATATTAACAAAATTACATTATAAGGACAGAGTTTTTGGAAAGTAACATCTTTATTGAATTAGTAAAAATAATTGTATCTAATGTGATATTCAATTTGAGATGGAGAGAAGAAATTTTGATTTGATTAGAAAATTAAAGATTCGCACATATTGCCTTAAAGGACTCACAGGGAAGGGTGGTATGTTTATCGAAGGTTGAGGGTGAGAGCGTTTCCTGTCTCGCCTGGCAAGTGTGGCAAGAAGATTGGATGGGTGGCTTGGTGAGGAGATTGTCGGTCTCCCCATGCTGGGTGACTGGTTGGGGAGGAATCCTGGAACAAACAAACCAACCCCACATTATCTACACATGCTCACCATCTTAAATTTGAAAAATAAGATAAAAAAATAAATTTTAGACTTCCTTATATTTAGAAACTTATCTGATTTTTCAATTCTCAAATTTTAAATACATTTTATTCGATTCTTGACATTTAATCTCAATTTTTTTCTATTCATCTGACCTCACATAAAAAATATATTGTTAGGAACATGCAAAAGCTGAGGTTATTTTTAGGATAAAATTTGTGTTATTTTTCTCAAAAAGTGATGTGAATATTATAAGCTGAAAGCAATTATCATTTATATAAATATGAGTCAAATTAGTATTCGTTAAAAAAAACTAGGATAAAACTGTACTATATTTTTGTTCATATTGTTTATTTCACTATTTATAATATCAAACAAGATATCTCAATATACCTTTGAGTCTTACAAATAGCAATATTGAAATAATCAATTATCAACTTAGGTTAAGCTTAAATATCCTAAAAACACTCATTTTTCCTGGGATTCATTTTATACCTATAAAATAAGTAAAAACTGATACTATTCGTATAAACAGCAGTCCTGGTATAGTCCTATCACCAGTGTTACCGCGTTAACAATTATATTGAATGATGTGGTATTTGCCAAATTAAAAAGAAATTGTGTTTATTCAGAAAAAAAGTTTAAATTTGGGTTATTCGCGTGAAACGTAGAATTGGTGTAAAATGTAAATTTTGCATGTCCCTATATATTGCTATCCATACTAAGGAAAACTGGCACCAGACGGATATTTTGAACTAAACACTTACCAGAAAACTGTAGGCCTCAAAGTTGACAACAAAACACACAGCTATGTACATCAGTTACCTTCTTCAGCAGGAGAGTAAAACACAGCATGGCTAGATGTAGAACATGGTCGCATAGATATTGTTGTTGATTTTCTTTCTCTCTCTTGGATTCTGTTCAAACTTGTGTCTTCACTCTTGGTATATTTACATTATATTTAATTAATAAATGATTAAATTATCAGTTATAATTTATTATTATTGTTCATAAAGAAATGACAGACTGTTGTGAAGAAAAGAAGAGAAGGTTATCATAGTTTGCGACGAGGGGAGCCTGGATCTAGTTAAATATTGGTGAGCAAGTTCTCACCCATGAAGCATTGCAACTATTGGGGAAGACTTGTACTCTAGCAGCCTACTAAAGAAATATATCAAGAAACAGTATTTAAGTGCACATGAATTACCTCTAGCCAGCCTGTGTTTTACTCTCTTCTGATGAAAAAGAGGACTGATGTACCCTGAAAATTTCACAATCATGTGTTTTGTTGTGAACTTTGAGGCCTACCATTTTGAGGTGTGTTTGTAAGCCTTGCTCTTCTATAATCTTTTAATTCACTATCCAAATTCAGTGTGAATAGTAAATAACTAAACAAAATGGTCAATGTCATTATCATTACAACAACTACGGTTTGCTGCTATTTAAATAAAATAACCATTTCTATAATGAAAATGTACCCAATTCAAATTTTTGTGTTTCATTTAAATGCCAGAAATTTTCCCCAGCAATTTGATAAAAATATAAATAAACTATCAAGTGCAAATTTAATGAAGAAAGCTCACCGAGGAAAATAGGAAAAATGTGGGTGGGAAGAATTCAATGCACAAAGGTATAAGGAACATGTCACATGTGTATTGTATTCTTACCACATTTTTCCTATTTCTCTAAGTAGTTTTTCATCAATAAATTTCCACTTATTAACTTATTTATTCTTTATTTTTATCAATTTCCATTATCATAAAATCATTTAGACATTGGGTCTCCTTATTGTTAAACACCTCCCTAGAATATGGCAGCTATGAATCAAAATATTGAAAATCGAAAATATTTTAAATGAGCACTCAATAAAGAATGAACATTTACCATCCGACTGAAGTTTGCGTTTAAATTCATCCACGAGTTCTCTTGGGAGACCACACGATGGCGGAACCTTGGCCTCGCAATCTCTATGGCATTTATATTTACATTCCTTGCATTTCAGACCTTGGAGGAGAAAAACATATTTCAATTTAACAATACAGACAATCAAGTTAGCTTTACATGAAACATAAAAACAAATGAGCTTCAGTCTTTTGGCTACCCATGGATAAAAAATAACAACATGAGGTATGTAATAAAATAATCTAGATTGTTAGCAATCTTTCAGGTCACACTTGCCATTGTTTATTCTCTCTCTCATATTTAAGTGTTGACAAGAAGAAGAATAAGGAGGAGGAAAAATCTCACTGATAGTTAGTTAGCTTTTAATGAAATATTATTATAAAAGAATTTTTACAATCAAAATATAAGATATTGGAGTCGGTTTAAGTGTATAGAAAATCATGCAACATTAAAATGACTATAAATTTAAATATTGTAAATATATAATTGTGATAAAAGTTTATTTCTCAATTAGGCCGAAGAATTAAATGACACAAAAGTTTTCTAAATAGACGTTCAAGCTATTTTGAGCTTGATGTAACCAACAAAGATATTCTTTATTTTCAGAGGAAAGTCTTTTAAGAAAATGCAAACTTTTTTGCAGTCAACAATGATAACATTTATCTATTTTATTGATAGTGATATCATCTAGAAAAAGTTAAAACGGCAAAGCACATCCCTTGAAGCATAAACATATCTTAATAGAGCTAGTAGCTTTTATAGGTGTCAGATAAAACTTTTTTTTTAAATCCGAATACACTTTAATTTGCCACAATGTGATTTTTTTAGCTAAGAATTTTCAAAATACACCGTAAATGTGTGAGCAAGAAACTAAATTTATTATTTAACCCTATGAGTGCCAAGAGAAATGACAAAAAAATGTGCTAAAAGTGCCAACTATTTTGCTCAGAAATACAGGATTTTGTTTAAATTTTAATAACTTATTAGTCTTTGAATTTCTTGCACTCAAATTTTTACATTAACTAGCTAACAAGCTTGCCAATCCGATTATATAATTATACATATACTTTTTTTAATTTTTAAATATAATAAAGGTTTTTTAGTGTTCTAGCTAAACAATTTCTACTCCAGTATCACTAAGGTAAGTGTGCTGGCTATCCCTCCTAATTTAAACCATGATTTAACCTAGTGCTCTATTCCAAATAACCTTAAATATAATAAAAAATCACTAGTCAAGATATTAAAAAAATTACTGTTTTATTTAACATTAATTTTTAAGCTTTGAAAATTTAAATAGCCAGAAATAGAATAAGTCACTGAAAAGAACATAAAAAACTGAGTAAATAACAAAGTTTAAAAAAAAAACTAACTTTAGATTTTACACTAAAATTGGGTTATGCATAACAGCTATTTCAGTGACCATCAACTTTGGCAGGGTTGTAGTAAAATAAAGTCTAAAATAAATAATTGGCTTGGGATCAGAAGGGGAAGGAGGGGGGGAGGACACTTCAAACCTGGTACTTCTGCATAAATATGAAGAGGTTGTGGTGGATTATCCCGATCTTCAAGATTTATTTCATCCCAATAGGAATCACTCAAATTCACACTCGCCTTATCAATGTCAGCTGCCACTCCTACTTGTTCCGATCTTTCACTTTCACTAAAATATAATTCCTGTTCAGTTTCATTTACAAAATCAGATTCACTAACAAATTGATCACTCTCGCTTGAGATATCAATAAATATTGCAAGTATTTCTGTGTCTTGAATCATAGCTTTTCCCCTAGTAGCCATGTTTACAAACAAAGCCAAAGATAAAACTCATAAAGCTAGAAAATAATTTTCATGTTCGATAGATCGAAACTCTTAAGTGCAAAGACAAATAAAGTAGTTGGAACATACGACAATGCAGTGGAAATAAAATCTACCCTATCTGTTGACTTAATGCTGTTCGAGAACATAGGATCGCTGTGAGCAACGCTGGCAATTTTAGCAGATATTTCGCCATCGCTATGAGCGACGTTGGCACTCAAAGGGTTAAAGAGAGGTTTTTTGATAAAAAAAAGCTAAGGATATACATATTTAAGGATAACTGTTTCTTTCAGACAGTGCACATTGTTAGTAGAAAACAATGAGCTTACTATATTTATAGAAATATTTGTTTTTAATACTGTGAAATTAGCCGCATTTCCTGTACAATTATTCTATACATCTTTCCTGTAAGTTTTTCCACATTTAATAAATATATCTCAAGGTGTGATACTAAACAAATGTGATAACATACATCATCATCATCATCCTATTCCTTATTCTCATCCTCATCTGTTTCCATTTTGTGGCCGAGTCAGTTTAGTAAAATGCCTCCATCTTCCTCCTTTAGTTGCTTCCATTCTTTTCCTCTCACTTGCACACTTTGTTATCTGCTCCTCTCACCTCTTTCTTGACCTTCCTTGCAGTATTTCCCTACATACTTCAGTTGCATCCTCATTATACCATCTCAGTCTTGCTTACTCTACTCTCTTCTGCACTCCTTCTACCCTCCCCTCTTTACCAGATAACTTTATTTCTAAACCCATCTCTCTTTATGACAGCCAACATTCTTATGATAACATATATACATACTGTTTGGGGCTAGTATATTTGTATATTGTTTTTATTTTTAACTATGTTTACTATGTTTACTGTGTTGTTTTGGCATCAAGAAACTTGGTTCAGCTTCTGTTGTGCCCTTTTTTTAACGGTTTATCGCTCGTGGTATGTATTTCCGGTCGAGGGTAGGTCAGTCGTATAGCAAAAACATTACGTGGTTATGTGATGCCAAACTCTACAATCCACTTCCTACCAAACACACACACACACACACACACACACCTAATCACGACGTTCCCTTAAGAAATTGTGCCTATAGCTCAAAAAACAACAACTCCGTACTTAATTCATTCTCACTAATTTTCTCCACACCATCCTATCTTTGCAATTGTAGAAAAATGAAGCACAAGTCTTATCAATGCATATTCCCAAGGAAGCTTCCTTGGCAGCATCAGGGATTACATAATATATTTTTATAGCACAACATTTTACTACACTTTCAAGCTGTACACTTATGTACAAATTACAATACTATGTTAAGGATTAGGGAGGTTGAATTTAGAGCAACTCAATAAAAATTTGTGTGGAGAGAGTAGAAAGCAATTTAAGAAAAACAACTCTCAGTAAACCTGACCAGGATTCGAACCCTGATCTCCCTAACATCGGCAGTCTGGTCTAGTGCAGTGATACCTTCAAACCTTTGTGCACTTGTTAACTTAAATAGATATAAATGTCGTCAATGAAACTGATTTGCACCATATACAAGGGAATCAACTCTCACCTGTTCCTATAAACATCTGTTTCTCACAATAATCACACGTGGTCATCATTTTGAAAGTCTTGGTGAAGCGGTGAGCTATGACGTGGCCCATGCCTCGGGAAATGGTAGGAGTTCGAGGAGACTTTGGTACTTGTAATGTTGCTAGAGAAAAAAAAATTAGCCTATTGAATATTTTCACTGACACAAGGGTGTGCAAAATTTTGAAAAATTTGACTCGATATGTTTAAACTTTGATTTGAGCTTAAAAACAAAGAAATGTTGAGCGTAAACAAACAACCACAAACTTTGTCATAAGTAAAATTGACATTGAAAATACATATTCACTTAATTTTTTTATATTGTGTAAATTTCAATAATTAATGTTTAAACTCTAAAAGTCAAAACTCTATAGTTATTGAATTATGTGTAATAATAATAATGTTGTTTATCAAGTTTTAACAAAATATGTTTATCATTGTTGTACTTACATATGTGAATTAAATTTGGTGTATAAATAAGATTGAGCTTAGATATATAATAAATATAGGGGATTTAAACTTTATTTTTCCAACACAGAACTATAATAAAAATATTCTGACTTCAATTCAGCTTCAGTAAAACTGTAAGACTTCATAAATTTAGATTCACTTTGAAACAAAAATAAGGTGTATGTTGCACACTCCTTTACATATTTTTATTGGCGAAGCTTCTTAATTGTTAAATCTGGATATTTACTGTTGAATCGCAGTTGAATCTAACACATATTCAATGTAAAACTTAAGGAAGACTAAGATAAACTACATTAATTTTTCTCTAATTCAGTGAGTGAACATTTGTTTCTTAAGCCAACCGTGATGGTAAGGTATGTTTTGATGTAACAAGTTGACAGAGGTACATACACTTGTAACTGCTGTCATCACTGCTGTCCAGCCCACTCGAGCTGTAAGGAGGTGACTTGATAGGACTGGCGAGCAAGGACGAAGGATGCTCATACTCGCAGTTGGGGCCAGGCTCTGTGGATAGGCGGGCCCGCTGCACTCGAGATGGCCCGCATCCGTTCACTTGTTCCGAGCTAGTCAAACCACCCTCCCATTATAACATTTAAAGTAATTATATTTTTGTATATTATTATAAAATAATAGGTTCAGTAATAATTAGAGATGGGCCACTTGAATCTTCGAATCCACCGAATCCTGACAAGTATTCGAGATTCGAGGATTCAGTGTTTTACCGAATTCGATGGTCAAATCTTTCATCTCATAAACAAATCACAATATTTTGAATTCAAAAATTACTTAGTTAGGCCTACTTGAAAAGCACAACTTAATCTGTAATCATTATTTTGTCGGGCAAAAGAGATAAGCATGAATAAAATCATTATTTTTAAAAAAATAAAAATTGTTAGGTGTAGAAAATCTAACGTGCCTAATACCCTACCCTCCCACCTCTACCACTCGACCGTTGGTACAGCGCATGCTCACTTCTGAAACTTTCACCTCACAAACAATCTTGTAAATATTTTAATGAACACATTTAAAACTCTTCAAAAACTGAAAATCAAAACTAGAGTTACAAATAAACTCAAAATAAAGAAAACAAATTACGGCTTTTTTTTTAAGAAAAATAAGAACACATTACACACGATACAGAGTCAGCTGCCATGACGTATGTTTATATGTTTACTCGCCAGAGTGATGATTAAATAAACATGATTATTAATTCTAACTACCCAACTGGTTTTAATTATCTATAACTATGCAAAGAACCCCAATTTATTTCATACAATTATTGTTAGATATTTTGATGGGTTTCATGAAAAATAAATACTGTCAACATTTAGACACTGATAAAACTGTTTATTTATGCCTACCGGCCTAAGTATTGTATATCGATTGTTTGTTTAAGTTTTAAGAATCAAATAACAACCTAATAGTTCATAATTTGTTTTTAAATTTATTTTGACTAGGAGTTTATTATTTTCTTAAAATATGTTATTGAAGTAATTGTAAAAACTTTCAAACGTAGTCCTGCCTAATAAAATGGGAATGAACATATTGCAAGAGTCGAAAAAAATGTTCGTGTTCTAAATAGAATGTATTCTCATAAATCGATATATTGCAACAATCAAATATATTTCTTGTTTTCTATGCGAAGATAGATAGTAGATATAAAAGAAAATAATAATAAAGCATACTTAGGCATTATTGAGATCACTATTTCGAATGTATGTTTAATTGCTAAGCATGTTGTCTTTAAAAAAAATCTCTTTGTATTTTTATTTTCTTATTAAAATAAATTCTAATCCTTCATTGATGATTAAAGTTGATCAAAAGGTACAGGTAACTAAGCCTAATCTGTTTATTTATTTCACATGTTTTTTTAAGAAACTTAACTCATTCTAAATTAAAAGACACTCAAATTCTGATTGATTTGATTTTTTAAATATAATATGAGTCTAAATTGTTTAATTTGGCTGAATTTTAACCAGTATTTTGCGAGGGGTGGTTGGGGTTGATTAAAATTGAAAGAATGATTGAAATAAATCTTAACTTACTAGGGGTGTGCAATAGGATTATTTATGGATTATTTAGTACCTGGCGAGGTTATTCTCGGCTCCTTCCACCCGATTGGCCAGCTGAGATTCGTGAGACTTAGACTTTGTGAGGGGTAAGCATCAGGCAAGAGAGTCGTAGATTGCAAGCCTGTTTGGTGCTTCTTTCGGGGCGGTGGGGTTGTTGGGAATTTTACACGTTCCCCGGCTGTGAAAACACACCTAAATATTAGGGACACACATTGTCATGTTTAAATTAGTAAATATTTAACTGTGATTTTAGCCCATTGGAGTAGACATATGAAACCGTTTTATATGAGAAGAAACCGGTCGAAAGGTTGACTTAAGGAAATGTTCTGTTCACTTCAAAGACTACAGGTTTATTTTTTCCCGCGAGCTCTAAAATTTATTATTTTATACCAATTTTAATTTATACCATGATCTGACATCAAGTAGGCTGTGAAATTGTCATTTTTATAGTAAGCTTGTTTAATAGTTGGTTTGTTTACAGTTTAGTTATCTTTGGATTTAATCTAAACAAACATTGACTATAATCGTGGGAAAGTGTTTTGTAGGCCTAATTATGGAAGTCAGAAATTAAAATAAGTGAGGAAAGTGATACAGATAGTGTCACATATAATGATTCAAGCAGCGAAGAAGATGGAATAGAGTTAGGCCAAGGTGAGTTAATTACAAGCTTATCATACACTAATGAACTATTAAAGTGGTTTTGTGTCAGTATGTGATATTTGAAAAAGAATTTAATTAAATTTAAAACAAAATAATTGATTCAAGTAAAAGCCTGAAAACCTTTATTTTGAAACACTTCAAAAATAGCCTACTTTTACGTGCATTTAATCCTGCCACTATTTACAATTATGTGAAAAGATATTACAACCTTAGTGGGTAAAATAATGTATGTGGTCTTATGCTACGTAGTAAAAAATTGTGTGCTGAATGAAGATATCATTAATATTAGAGGGATGGAGACAAATAACACAATATGGATATTGCTATCACTGGACAAAGAGGTAATGGCTGCCTCTTAAACCACCTACACTATAAATATTGTTGCCCACCACTTGACTTGATCGAGTAAGTTGCCTGCCACTGATCAATGGGGCTGCAGCTTATTATTTTGTAATTTTGAGAGTTAGGTGCATTCAAATTTAGTCTATTTTATTTTTAGTGTTTGTGGTGATTTGAGTTAGTCTCAGTCCCATCAACCTCAAATCTTCAACTGTAATACCAAAATGTGCACAGCAATGCTACAATCCAGAACCTAGAGCAATCTCTCACTAATAAATGAGTGAATACATTTTCAGAGCATTTGATTCAAACTTGAAGAAATTTGTGTGAATATTTTCACATTTATAATTAGTCATCGGTTGGTAAAAAGTTCCTTTACTTGACCAGTTAATAAATCGATATGTTCAGATATATTTATTTTAAATACATATTAATATGTTATATTGAATGCAATTATAGGAAAAAATAAAACATTTCTCTTATTTATTTATGCTAGATAAATTTGAGTAGTAGTAACATGGATCTTACCTTTTCCCTTTAAAATGGGAGGCGTGGAGGGAGGAGTGTAAGGTGGACAGAGGGGTGGAGGCGAGAGGGAGGCATGGTGGGGGAGAGATGTGATGGAAGAGGTGGAAGAAGCGGTGGCCAGGGTTGAGATGGAGCCACAGAGGCTGTTTCCGTTGTTATAGTTGTTGTGAGGGAGGTAATCTTCAGAGGGTACGGAGGATCGAGCGGCCCGCGTGCGAGGGGGGCGAGGGGAGGTGCTTCCCCCAACGACCCCTGTTTTTATCACTTGATGGCGGTCCCACGAGTCCCAGTACAGGGCCAACTCCCCGGTCTCACTAGGCACCTCCCCGCGAAGCAGGATCTCGGTGTACTTTTTGAGGTTATGTAGGGCCCTATTGAGGCGACGCACCTCCTCGTCCTCCCTCGCATTGTGTTCGCTGAGAATATTTCGTAGCTCATGTTCAGACTTTTCTTGAAGGGTCTCCAACGATGGGACCCTCTGACACACCACCTGCGGAATTTTCGCATATTATTTAACTGTTGTTTCTGCAAGTGTTTAAAGAAAATGGGCTATTAGCACCAACGCCTGCAATAAGGATGATCACCAAATGGTTCCTTAAGAGTATCTAATATGTTGACCATCTTGCAAATATAATATTGAGCCATTTGCTATGAAAATTGAAAATGCGATAAGAAATTATGACATATTTGAAACACTCACATATAAATTCAAAAATGTATTACATAAAGAAAATACATATTAATTTGTTATTTTGTTGCATACCTCTGTGACCAATCTTACCTTATGTATTACACTATGTCATTGCACCATGGTGAAACAATGCCATCTTTCAGGGTAAACAAAGAGGACTTTTTTAAAATATTAAAATATGTTTTAATAACAAAAAACAAAATAAAAATTAATGTTAAGAATTCTAAATTTCTCAAATTAATAAATAAAATTACAGTACAGGGTTCCTATTCACCTTTTTTTTTTTTTTAATATTACCACTTGAGAAAGTTTAATTTGTATCCAACGTGAACATACCCGTATTGACTCCGGGCTGAGCCCAACCACTTGTAGCCATTGCTTGAGGGAGGGGAAATGCCGCATTTCAGTCGGGAGTGCATCTTCCTGTAACTTTGCTTTGGTTACTAATTGGCGAGAATAAAGCTTGATTAACTTTCCCTGGAACAAGATAAAGTTCATCAGATTATTATATAATGTAGAGGGGGAAGAAAACATAAAATTATATCAATAATGAGATTTTTTTCATTTGAAGTACAGTCTAGTGTCCATAAGAAGGGACTTTCAGAAACAAAATTTTTGTAGTAAAAATTGAAAACATTCATATGCTTTAAATGTAAAAATGACACCTAGACACGAGAATAAATCCCAGGACCTTTGGCTTACTACAACAATGCTCTTATTCAGCAGTCATCTCGTGCCCAGGGTCATTCTTCACTTACATTTTAGGTAAAGTCTGTGATGGACGTGTGTATATCCTCAGCTATATTGATATGAGTAATCAATTAAGATCACAAGCTAACAGATGACGCAGCTACCAATAGTTCACAGGACGCGAGTTGAAAGGCTGTGCTGAAAGACTTTCTGTTCAACACGCGAGTCGAGAGGACGTGCTGGGAAACTTCCCGGTCAACACGCGAGTCGAGAGGATGTGCTGGGAAACTTCCCGGTCTGCACGCGAGTTGAGAGGACGTGTTGGGACACTTCCTGGTCAAGCACGCGAGTCGAGAGGACGTGTATTGTAAAGTTCTAATACGTGTGGATAAAAGCGTGCGTAGAGATGGGTGGGAGGAAAACTAGACCATGTGGCTAAAGGCCCACTGCATTAATTATTTATCATCTTCATGTAATAAGTATTCTGGTTCATCTTTACCTTAAGTAACCTAGTGCAAATGTCTTAAATGTTTCTCTATAATAAAACTTAAAACTTCTACTTCACAAGTTCCATTTATTTAATCGGTGACGTCCTCTACCCCCACCATAATATTAAGTAACCCCGAGAGGCTCTACCAAACACACTGACTGCCGTTGACCGATAACAAGCTGAGAACGAGAGGATGAGAGGTGACTAGGTACAATCTTCATCAAATCATCATAAACTGTTGCCAGCCTGTGGCTGTGTCAGTTTAGTAAAATGCCTCCATCTTCCTCTTTTAATTTCTTCCATTCGGTTCCTCTCACTTGAATACTTTCTGTTATCTGCTCATACAATCCCTTTCTTGGCCTCCCCTGCGGTATTTTCCCCACATACTTCATTTCCAACCATTTCTTTAGCATCCTCTCTTTTTCCATCCTCATTACAGGTCCATACCATCTCATGTACTACCTGTACCCCAACTCTTCTCTGGATAACTTTATTCCTAATCTTGTTTCTCCTCGTGACAGCTAACATGCTCCTCCACTTTCCTAGTCTCTCTTACATTCACTGTCCATGTTTCTGTTACATGTGTGACAATGGTTACAAAGTACGCCCTGCACAACACTTCCTTACACTTCTTTTCTCCATAGCAGGTCTCTTACACACCCATAGAACAACTCTCCCTGCTGTCCTCTTCTCATTAGATCCTCTCTAGTTCCACCTTTCGCCTCAATCAATTTATAATACTTAAGGAGAAGTCTCAACTTGAGTAACGATATATTTTTTGAACATACCAGGAATAAAACCTGGGAGACTTAGATGGGTGGACACATTCTTTATTGATTAAACAAAAATGTTGAAACATATGTTGATTAGTCGAACAATGTGCCAGACTTTCAACCCAGAAGGCCAAAGTTAAAACCCAACCGTACTGACATTAATTTCACACAGTAATTTTCAATCCTCTTTCCAGGTGCATACCTGAGCAGTTTCTCTTTGTTATACTAGTAAACCTTTATCCTTTGAATTACCGCTAGGTCTTGTGGTTAAGTCTATCAAAAATCCTATACCCAACTATGTAAAATATTGTTCATGTGTGTAGGAGCCCAAACCAGAGCTGTGGAGTCGGGATCGGTAAAGATGTTCAGACTCCGACACCTCCTTCAAAATAAAAACCTGAGTATTATAGCTAGGAGCGGAAATGTTTAAAATATGGTATTTAGGCACCATAATAAGCACATAAGGAAAAAAAGGGACATAATAGGCAATGTCAAAGTTGATTTTACTACCCACTATTTTATTACCTACAACTCACCTCGGTGGTGTAGTTAGCTAACGTGCTAGTTTTGTGTTGTTGAGCTAGACTGCCAAGAACAGGGAGATCAAAGTTCGAGTTTTGGTCGGGTGAACTGGGGATGGTTTTCCCTAAATGGTTTTCCACTATCCCTCTACATAAATGCAGGTTCACTTTCTTTAAATTCAACCTTCCCAATTCCTAATCATTAGTGTAATTAGTACTTAGGCGTATAACCCGAAAGGGAAGTAAGACGCGGTGCTAAATAAATAAATAAAAAATAAATTACCTACAGCATATTCAAAAACAAAATTTGTTGTATAATTACACTAATATGTTTGTACAAAAGGTGGAATTTGGAGGAAGTGTTATCTGCACTTGCGGGAAGGAGTACAAAAAACACCTTAGTACATCCAAACCGAGATTAGAATCTCAATCTCCCTTCATCAGCAGTCCAGTCTATTGCAAGAATGACTTCTTAGCCCAATCGACCATTGAAGCGGCTTATTACTATTTTTTTTAGCACTGTGTCTTACTACCAGTTTGAGTTATACGATCACACGCTGTTAATCACTAAATATGTTTCTAGATTCAGTAGTGAAATGGCTATATTTTCAGGTGCAATGGTTTATTATAGTTTTAAAAGTTGAGTTCTACTTCAAGCGATATCAAGGGACAAAATTTCAAATTTGCCGTTTTTGAAGAAGCGTAACTTTTACGCTGTAATGTCATGATAGTTCTTGCCAATATGTCTGCCAATGCTCTCAATGTCCTCCACCTAAATTATGCATATTGGAGGCAATTTAACTAGTTTCGATTTTCAAATCTACTCCAAACAAGCATACCATCACTTAGAATTTGTAATAAACTGGACTTTCTTTTCTAGCAGAAAACTCATACAGTATGAAAAAGAAAAGTTCAAAGAAAGAATGTGTGTATTGAGTCACTTATTCATAAAATAGGCAAAAACCAACAGAATAGGCAATTACAGGCACTATGAAATTAACAAATTGTACTAGTAACAACAGGAAATCGCTAGGTTTTACAATCAAGTAAAAGAAAAGACAAAATCCAGTCCCTAATTATAACATTTATAGTAAACATAACACTTTAAGTTTATACTTTTTATTTTTTAGGAACAATATTTGTCATTTGTACCGACAAATTTATTCAAATATATGCCTAAAATTCACAATGTCAAAGAAGCTTCCAATGGGGTAGCCTAATCTTTAATGAAGAATTTTACCAGAGTAAATTTGTTATTACTAATTAATATACATTAGCATTTGTGAAGGTGTTGGAGTCTTGACAATAACATAGTGAAATCGGACTTGAGCCTTGGCGTACCGACTCCACAGCCCTGGCCCTAACTAGAGAATATTATTGTATATCATGCTGGAAAGTGAAATCAGGCCTGAACAGGAAATGATCATTTTGAAATTGCCCATTGGCAAAATTATAAAACATTCAACAGCCACCCTCAATCATCAGCTGAAAGAACTTAGTTGAAAATAAAACAAAACATTAGTAAACCTAAAGGTCTATATGACAGGCTGATATTATTTTTCAACTAGTTTAGTGAACATTTGACAAAAATAAATAATTACTATTGGTAAGTGAAATTAATTACTGGTTAAAATGACCAGATTCATGATTGCCTTTTATAGTTAAATTATGTTTTTGTTGTATTGTCAATTAATTATTTATGTTTAGTATTTGTTGTGACCATGCCTAGAAAACAAGTGTGAAGGCTGTGAAGATAAACAGTTTAGTGAGATGACATATTTCTATATCTTGTGACATTTATGATATGTGGCTGGAAATACTACAGATTACATCAGATAAGAAGGAAGATATGGCAGTAAAGTGACATTATATAATTTGTGACTAATAGGGTGTATTTGTTTTGTCAGCAATTGAAAATACACTCCTTACGCAGGAAACCTTCTGCTCTAACACAATATAAATCTACGATGTGTTACTTCAAAATATGGTTCAGGCCAAAAGACCAAGTCCAGGAAGGGCTCTTTTCCCTTAACAACCATGTATTTTGAGTTTTATTAATATAAATTAATGTGTGAAAACGTGACAAACTGATTTTCTTTTCTTTTTTGAGCATATTTGTGAAACTATGAGATTTGTTTTGATGAAAAAGGCTCTAAATTTAGCTTTCCTCTGACAAATACGGTAGGCCTAATATTTTAAGTCTCACAACAGAATATTTTAATATATTTGGGAACTAACAGTGCCTTGAGATAAGAAGTTTTCTTTCCTCTCTTTCTTAGTGACATGACAAAGGATGGTTGTAGGTGAAGGGTGAAAGAGAGTATAAACTTAGACAGAATAGAGAAATAGTTCCATAAAAGACACAGATCATTTTGTTTTAAGCGGTGTGGCCTGACAGCAATTGATACTTTCTCGCTGGGTGCCTTACTCTTTTTTACTAAAAAGTTACATAGGCTATAGATGTGATGCCTCAATGACGGCTCACCACCCCAATATTTTTGAAACCACCATCTTTATATCAAGTGTCTTACATTTTGAACTGTGGTGTGTCATATGGTTTTGCTACACTGAGGATCCTTTAAGTCAGGGGGATACAAAACTTTTATTATAAAATTCAGACTTTTTCCAGGTTTTTCAGACAACATTTAAAGAAATTCCAGACCTAACCCTTTTATAGTTTTTCTTGGTGAATGGGAAATTTTTCGTTTATTATATTGATCACATATTTTTTTTTAATCCTAGGCTACCAAACATTATCATTCTTATAAGTTCTCGTTAATTATCTATTATTTATTAGGTATTATTTGTGTTTTGTGTGATGTGTTATAAATAAACTTAAACCTCTCATTTTAGATAATATTTTGCAATACACTTGTTAACATCGAGAACATCATCACTTTTGTTAAATGTTAGGTGAGAATAATCAAACATTAAATTCTCTGACTTTTCCTATTTTAAAATTCCTGACATCAAAGAATTCGTCTGTAGCCACATGTAGTTGAGAATATAACAGATATAGTACTGTGGTATCAGGTTGCATTAGGCCCCACGATATATATAGAGACTACTAAGTTAACTATACGGTAACATACTACATTTTTTTCATGTCAAATTAACTGAAAACACCAAACACAAAATTAGCCTAATTTCTTAATTTACATAAACCTGCTGCGGTTGCCGCATGATCTGAGGCGTCACTCTCGCATAGGCTAGATGACGAGAACAGTGAATTGAGATTCAAATACTGGTCGGGTGTATTGAGGTGGTTCCTTGAACGATTTTCAATCAATTCTCTCTCTTCTCTCTCTTTTTTACTTCCTCTTTCTCTCTCTCTTTTTCTAGTAATTATATATATATATATATATAATATATATATATATAAAAATAATACATTATAAATAATATAACAAACAACAAAATGACAAACTTCCTCTAAATTCAACCTAAACATTTTAAAAATATGGGGTGAAATAGAATTTAATTGTACGGTTTTGAGCAACAAAATGTGTTCAGCCCCAACATGTTTGGAAGACTTGAGAATAACTTGGCCCTATCAAAGTATTGCTATTTTTAGGTTCAAATAGTGCTAACATTAAAATTTATACCATTTATGTTTGTGATTGGTATGTTATTTACAATATTATTATGCAATTTACTGCACGTACTATTATTATTGGAGTCTTAATTTAAGGCAGTTTTTAGGAAAGGAAAAATAACAATAAAAAATGAACAAGGTTTGTAACAAATCCCCAAAACAAGTAGGCCTAGCCTTTCAGCTACATTTGAAAAATTAGGGCTATGTTCCACTGGGCTAACATTTTAATTGAATTGGTCTCTTCAAAGATTCTAGTATTAATGGCTGGGCTGAGGAGTCGGTACGCTAATATTTCAACTCCTGACATTTTTTTACTGTTTGATTCCAACATAAATGGCTAATGCATATTAAATTAGTAATAACAAATTTACTGCAATAAAATGTTATATATTGGTGTTCATTTCCCCAATTTTTTTTAAAAACAGTATGATTTTATGGTGAGGGGTAAGCTTCTGCTTTGTGTAATTGTGATTGCATATTTATAATTCAAATTTTGTAACCAAGAACAAACTTTATTATTTTTGGTTCTTAAATTTTTCAAAATAAAATTAAAGATAATAAAATATTTGTAAATCATGTATAAAATTTTGGATGCCATTAAGTTGGTAAACATTTTTACACAGAATTTTGGATCACCAAAAGTTAGCTTTCCGACTTCAGACTCCAAATCCTTTCATTACTCATAGCCCTGGATTATTTGTGTATATTCCTGTTTGGATCTACAAGGTTTATTTTGTGGTTCACTGCGCAGACAATGTATGGTGACACACCCCTCCAACATTTTCCAACAGTCTGTCCAAAACATGTTTTTCAATAAGTTCACTCAACTACTTGTTTGGAACACAAAAAATTGCACCACAGCTCCTTAGAGTACCAAACATATCAAAATCAAACATTCAGGTAAAGTCCAGCCATCTTTTTTTTTTAATTAGAGTTTTGTCAATTTGAACCACAACTCCTGGTCCACCAAAATAAAATGTGCCCATTCTGTAACAACTTCCAGGAACAAATGTAATTGAAAAATCGGTAAAATTAAATGACCAAAGCTCTGTGTCCATTAAATAATCTATTGATAGCACAGCTTGATAACCTACTTGGCAACACCAGAAACATTATAAGTAACCATAACTGTAAATATTAGTAAATTCACCTTTCCGAAAAAAATTTCCTTACATTATTGATTCTTTCCTAAAACAGTTAATATACCTTAGATTATAATTTAATAGTGATTTAACATAGGCCTATTTATCAAGAGGCATTAAATATTTACAATTAAAAAAAATTCCTTTTTTACATAACTTTAATCCTAATTTTTTTAAGTGAATAGGTTTTGTTTTATTAGGCCTTTCTTGATTAAATACCCTTTGTACATCTTCTAATAAAATAACCTGTAGTAAATAAAATGGTCACATATTCTGATCAAAACTGGACGTATTACGAATATATTTTAACGCGTGATATTCTTTTGGTGCACAATATTTATAATGTTTACATTAATTAAAACCACTTCAACCATGCTTAACCTAAACTTAGCTAGCCTGTTATGTTTGTATTTAGTTATTTCTTTGTGTCTCAACTACTCTAGTCAAATATATAAATTATATATTTAACATTTTATAATATACAACAAGCCTATGTGTTAATAAACACCATTTTTGATGAACTAGGCCTACTGTATTGATTTTAAAAGACTTTTATGAGAAAGAATTGAAGACTCAAGATAGCCAAATAAAATATGAATCTAAAGGATCGTGCCTCAAAATAGTATTTTTGTGCACCACATTCAAGGATCCCAGAATTTAATGAATATAATTTCGTTGTTGACGGCTGAAAGATTATGTTTTGTTTGTTTGGAATAATTTATAAAAATAAAAGTGTTAACTAGCCCCTGCTGCATATTAAAACACTTTTGGTGCCATTATTTTTAATATTTACGTTTTCACGTTCTTCTCTAAAATATGTATGTTTTCTTACAAAAAAATATTAAATTAATAGAATTATTATACAAAATTAATGTTGTTATCATTTGGAAATTTGCTTTTGTTGTGTGTATAAATAGTTAAAATATTAAATGACAAAAAACAATGAACGAATCCTGTCCTCAGTTCGCATTGGCCCAATTTCTGCTCTATTCTTCCACTTAAATTGTATTGTAATTAAGTTAGAATGTTTTTGTATTTGTTTTTCCTGTTAACTTATGGCAGTATTTTTTCCTCAATACCAGGCCTATTTATTCGATATTACTAACATTTAAGGGCCTCGTGTATTTAAAGTAGTGTTTGTCTTAGACTAGTCCCAAGTCTTGTATTAAAGTGAATTTTTTATGAATGCCCAGTATTAAAAAATAAATTGCTTAAAAAAAGATATTTTTGGAACTTTGACTTTATGAGACTAGGCCTGGTATTAAATTCATCTTAAGGGTGATTATAAAAATCAAATGGAAGAAAAATATGCTAATACTAACCTCTAATGTTCTAATTTCTTGCTGTGTTAACTCTGCGCTAGTTGCACACTGAGTTCTGAGACCTTCCAAACGATCAGAAGAAATGTCAATCATCGACTGAACAACATCAAGGGCACGGCGAATTTCTTGGTCTGCTTCTTCATCCGCCATCACAAATATTACACTAAGTATAAAAGTATTTCATCATTAAAAGTGAGCATAAGTCCACTTCAAGATGAACATTACGTTAATTTGAAGTAAAAACATTTTCCATACCGATGTCACAACAGAGAGCTACGAAAGAGAGTTCCGCCATCTTAGATAAATATGTAATTTCTCAATAATCGCGAGATTTTCATATCTTTCTCACAAAGAACGAGATGGGGAAAAAAAACTTTGGTCAAATACCATGATACTTCGCCGATAGGTTTACTCACTAAATTTCAATATTACTTGGGAATTTAGCGATGGTTCAAAACCTAGTCGTCTTTTCAACATTTTCAGTAGAGTAACCTCAATGCGTTTCTGCGTTCCTAGGTTATTCGAATTTTCAGCCAAATGAACAAATTCTTCAAATCATGACTGGAAAAGCTGCAAAACGGTATTCAAAAGATTTGCTAACATCCCTGAAAATGACACTATAACGAATATATATCCTTAATCCTTGCCTATATAGCTAAAATTATCTAACATTAAAATTAAGATGCCAAGCTTTCAAAGCAATCCTTTTAAAAAAATCAGCGAATAAAATTAAATGATTAATTAAATAATTAAGTCGAACGTTAATTTTATATGACGTATTTAAAGTAAACAATTGCTTACTACACACTCAAAACTTTATTAATGTGTAAAGTTTACTACCCCTAGGTACTTCTAATTTATGCCGCGTTGACACGTTACAAGTACGCTTGGACCGTGCGCACTCTGATGTTTTCTCGGACACTACTCGTATCGTTTAAATATGTAATCCAAGGTCCAAGCCCAACTTGGACTGCAATCATTTGAACCGAGTGACTTGGACCGTGCTCAAATTTTCGAGTCAGTTTGGATACGAGTAGCATTCCAAAAATGGTGGCAGAACGGTGAAAGCAGCTCGCACTAGAAGGTGTACTGAGCGGGAAACCATCCGATTTGTGGAACTTTACGAAGCCGAAGAGGTGTTATGGAACATGAAGTTGTCTGATTACAAGAACAAGGACGCGCGAAACTCTGCTATAGTTTGAATATTAAAAAACCCGAATACTCCGAATTTGTCTGTTATAGACATTAGAAAGAAGTAATTTCAACCGTGCAGTTAAAGCGGCTCTCATGACAGTATTACATTTTTATTTATTTTTGGTGTAACTCGTTCTAAGAGATATTCAAACTGTTTACTGGTTAATCTGACATGTTTTTTTTTATAGCTGTCTTTGTTTCTTCCTCAACCTCACGAAGAAAATTAGCAGATTCAGCTAATTCTTCACGCCTGAGAAACCATTTATGAGTCCAAGTTTTCTTCTTAACTTCATGCGAGTGATTTTTATGAAATTCTAGCCCCTTTATTAGCGTATCCACGACAGCTCCGATACCCTTTAATACAAGATTGACCATCTTTATAACTGTTCGAGTATCAAGACGGGAAACCATCTCTCTGAATAGTTGCTCTACGAGCAAAACATCGAGGTTGAAGGTTCGATGTTTATTGGGCGATGTTTTCCAACCATCAATATTGACGGTTCGATGTTCGCACAATCGATGTTTACTGATCGATGAAGTGTGTGGCTTAGATGTTGCTAAAAAACATTGATTGTTGAAAATCATCGACTAACAAACATTATAACTAAAATGTACAGTACATTGAAACGAGGTTCTCATTGCCTTACCTGTTGGTAGGGTGTCATCCATAAATGACGTAACGCATTGAGGGGGGAGGGTGAGCTCTAATGTCTACATACTGTTACATGGGGGGAGGGTGGGGTACATCAAAGTGTTACAGTAACACAGGTCTTAAACTAAAATTCTAATGTTTAAAAACAATATTATTGTTCATGTTTTCACCTTTGATAAACATACTTATGGATAACTTCCGAATATCTGTGGCGTTGAAAATGCAAGCTTATCACTTTTGTTTATCAATATTTCAAATGTGCTTAGGTGGCATTGTCTGCATGTCTGCCGAGACTATGAACGCCAAGCACAGTCGAAAACACATATTTTCATGCCTGATGACAGTGACATGTTTATACTCACAGGATTTGTTTAGATTTGTCCATCTACTGATCCTCACTGTCTTTAGTTGGATAACAGTGTCATTCGAAGAGGCTTATTTATTAGTGAGTTTGAGTAAAGTCTGTTCAGCGTAGGAATGTTTTCTGAAAGGCCTTTCCTACAGAATTTATTATATAGAGGATATGGTAGGAAAAGATTTAGAGGTAATTCATACGTGAATGGAGTATAATTAAATGCATTCTGCACATTCTTTTACATAGGCCGTGAATAATCACTTGTGTTTGTACAAAAACATATTTATCTAATGGAGTAGAAATGAGGACGGTAGAATTCTAAAGGTAATTTACCCTCATTAACGTGAAGAGATATTATAAAACCATTTTGGAAAAGCCACTGTGAGTATACCCGACAGGTATTCGAACCCCAATCTCTGCTTCATTGGCCAGCTAGTATTTTCAATGTCCAGGATTGATGTTGGAACGAAACATGAGTCTAGGTATTAATAAGTTAACTTAAGTAAAGTTGTAGATTAATCCAATAATAATTTAGAAAAGTTGTATACCTAGAGTTATTTAAATAGCTCTATATGATGATAATATGACTATTATAAAAAGTGCACAATATTAAGAAAGATGTCTTCCCCCGGCGTCAAGCATCTGATGTGGGCACTTTAACATCATCAAAGGGCCATCCTAGTCAGCACATAGCAGTGCCACGGTGTCTTGCTCTTACTTACTCAGACCTCAAACCTGATATCAATAACATAAATATAGCAGAGGTTTTTCCTCATGAAGCTGAGGAATTTGAATTCAACATCTTTATGTCTGTACTTGTCTGTCTTATCTGTTTGTATGTGTAGCTATCCATAAATAATAATACTCTCTGAAATCATTTATATTCAGGATTTAAAATGGATTTTAAGAAGTATTAATTCTGAATGCCTCCTTTAGTATCACTAAACTTTCCTATGAAATAATGACATTCATTCTTGGTGATAAAAGTTACGTAACACGGGGGTCTAGTCTAAATGTCTACATGGGGGGAGGGGGGCTAAAAGTTAGGAAAAAAGCATTACGTGGTTTATGGACAATCCCTAGGGATGATTTTGAATGAACTAAAAAAACATTAAATAGCCAAAGCTATTATTTATGCTTTTAGTGAGGATTACTCCATCTAGATATCATATTCTGAAAATTGAAAAATGACACTTGGACACTTTGAATCGAACCTGGGATCTTTGGCTTAGTACGCCAATGCTCTAACCACCGAGCTATCCAATTTTCAGAATGCTGGCATCTTGTATAGTTTTCTGAGAAAGAGTGGCGTCACTTTGGTAGATTATATTTCCTATTAGAATGCTTGATAACCTCACAACTTGCTCCTTGCTCTAGACAATTTTCTTTTGAAGAATTTAATTTGACAGTCTCAGACTTTCTCATTGTTTGCCATGGTCACATGTTTAAGGATATAGACTTTGTGGATACAATTTCCATTTCGAAAGAGCATTAAAGACTTAAGGATTATATGGATGCGGAGCTTATGGACGCTTTAGACGCTGCTTAACTTTTTAGTTTGTGTTTTCTTCCATGTAAAGTCCTTTTAATTAAAAATTGCAGTTGAATGTCTAAATTCAATATTATTCCTGTACTTTTTTATTTTTGTTTGAAATTCCCTTTATTTTACCGGTGCGCAACAACCCTGTTAAACAAATATAAGAAACCAGAGAAAATGAAGCAGTAAAAACCCAAAACAAATATTTACATAAACACTTTAATATCACATTGCCCCACAGCATTTTCCTCAGAAAAATAGGTTTCATTTTCTACAAGTCTCCCATATTTATTAAATTATATATTATAATGTGCTTAGTGCACTTTATCTCAAATATTTTATTAACTCCTTGAAAAAAAAACTAAACTTTTTTTATTTAAAGCAATGACTAAGACAGATTGGCCTGAAAAGTTAAATAACCATTTTATAATACATATTTGATGCTATGGACTTGATCATTATTTACGTTTATTCTTAGAGAACTAGGCTTGGTTTTACATGATAATATAACTGTTTGAGGAACTGAGGGCCCTTAGCGGTCGCCTATGGCGCAACAATCATATTCCAACATAATTTAAATAAAAATATTATTTGAATAAATAAGCTAATAATTAATTCTAAATAAAGTAATATCATCAATATTAAGAATGATATATTTTTTTAAATTAATTTACAATATAATCACTTCCATGGTTTTATAACATTTGGCACCATTTTGTTGGTGAATCATTTTGATATTCCCTTTATGAGGTAATTGTATTGTATTTGGATGGATTATTATTATGTGTTTTGTCTTACGACAGGTCCATTCCTTTAGTCAGTGAACTTAAACCACCAATGAGCCTGTCTGCCCCTCCTTCAACTCAGAGAATTCTCTTCTTTGCTTCAATATTAATTTGGAAGGAGCTACAGGAAAGGTGGATAGAAAACATGTAAAAGGGAATGAGCCCAATATGGCTGTTACAATGAAGAGAATAACAGTTCACACTTTACAATGCTGCCGCCGGACAAAGGGGTATTGGCAGTCTCTTTAAAAAAATCAATAGTCAAAGCCCAATCCCCCAACCTAGGTTTCATTCTATCATAACTCATCAGTAGTGTGTGTGTGTGTGTGTGTGTGTGTGTGTGTGTATTATATATATATATATATGTTATTATTATTATTATTATTTAGTACCGTGTCTTACTACCCGTTTGGGTTATACGCTTAAGTACTAATTACACTAGTGGATTAGGAATTGGGAAGGTTGAATATACAGGGAGTGAACCCGCATTTGCGTGGAGGGAGAGTGGAAAACCATTTAGGAAAAACCACCCTCAGTTCACCCGACCGAGATTCGAACCTCGATCTCCCCGTCCTCGGCAGTTGAGCTCAACACGACTAGCGCGTTAGCTAACTACGCCACCGAGGCGGGTAATATATATATGCATCATATACCTTTCTCTATTGTTTTTATGGGATGTACAACTTAGTTTTTATGTGGACACATCACACATATTTTTCTTTGATAAAGGCAACAGAGCCGAAGTATTTCTCTATTTGTGTTTACATTTGTGTGTGTGTGACTACTTCTAATATAAAGCCAGGACCCCTAATTTTGTAACTTGCGAAAACATTCGCTTGCGAGCTAGCTCGCAACTCATGAACTTGCAAATCGCAGGCTGTACTAAAACAGAGCTAATTTTGTAAGATTTCTACTGTCGTGCGAGTCGGTGTAGTGTTGTTTTCCTTGCGAATGAGTTTTCAATCCGTAAACACTGTAAAACCATGACGTGTGCCAAAGGATTGAGGCAATAAGATGCCACAACACCCATTATACAAGATACATAACCGAAAGTAAACACTATTATTGTATCGAGTGCATCATATAAAATGATTTGTTTAGTTTTATTAGGAAACCATCTTCCCTTTGTATACATCTACGCTTGTTGTCTAGAAAATGTTAAAGTTATATATGAGTATATGTAAAACCATTCATACATAAAATGTCCATTTTAGCACACTTGGTAGCGTGCTTGATTCAAACTAAAATTTCCACGAGTTTGATCCCACCCCTAGTTGCGATATTTTAATTTTTTTTGTCTGAATTCAAATCACTTTTTAGAAATTAGAATTCAGTAAAATATTATTTTATTTTCGCAACTAATTTTAAAACATAAATATGCCCTAAAGGTTTTTACTATGCGAATAATAATTAGCTTGCTTAGCCTTATTTTAATATGTGTGCATTTTTATGCCATAAAACCCATTAATTTAATTTTAAATAATCACCTACATACAAAATTTCAAAATTAATGTATCTCTTAGACTCTGATGTGGGCCTACCGGTTTTAATTTACTACCTTTTTAAATTATTTTTAAGGACTAATATGTTATTCTACATAGGCTCAAATACCTTGTATACTTCTATAAAAAATATTTAAAACAAATTATATGCTTACTAATACGATCATTTAAAATTAAAGTTTAAAGTCTGATAAATTTAAAAAAAAAAAATTGGTGATGACAGGATTTGAACACGCAACTTTAGACTATGAGAGAATCACTCTACCGAATCAGCCAAATTGACGACTAAAAACGCGAAAAATTTAGAATATATAATTATCCTTTCAACCAAACTAATATTTTTATTGAAGGATTGCATAAAGTGTACAAAGCAATCATATTTTTTTCTTCTGTAAACCTATTATGTACATGGGTAGGTTTATTTTAACAAAATCACTCTCAGAATGCTGCAACCGAAGAGGGGGATGGCATCCATTTTGTTATTTCACTGCCTACTCAATAGACATGACCTGTCTCGCATGGTGTGAGGCTGGCGAGTAGTATCCGCTCGCTATTCGATCGTGTGACGTCAGTTTTCGCAGCGTAGAAGTTTCAAAATTAGGAGTGTGCGAGATGAGAGAAATACGCTAGTGAATCGCTACTCACACGTTTCAAAATTAGGGGCCCAGAAAGAGGAAGAAGATGTCACCTTTGTGCATGGGATTCTTTCCATATTTTTCCTCTTTTGTTTGTTAAGTGAACTTTCTTAATTAAATTTGCATTTTTTATAAATTTTTTATTTTTATCAATTTCCATTATTATAAAATCAACTAGCCACTGGGCCTCCTCAATGTTAAACATTTAACCACAATTTAAGATCTTTTCAAACATAAAACTACTAACAAAAAATATTCAAACTTCAATTCTCCTTCAAGAATAAGAAAGATTTGAGTTTACTTCAAATTGATAAAGTGGACTTTGCATACCCATAACTATATTAAAGACTTTATAACAAACTATGATTTTATCATAATCTCAAACAGTAAATAGAATGATCGTATCGTCAGAAAGCATCTATTATTTTTGCGATTGAAGTCTCTTGAAGTCCTCAAACAGTAGAAATAACGATCGCATCCTCAGAAAGTGTTTGTTTTTGCGAATGAACGGTAGATAGAACAGTTGAATCCTTGGACAGCGCCTCTTGTGTTTCCGAATGAAGTCTCTCAAAGTAGACAACCAATTCACAGTGCGCGGTATGAGGAAACATGTCTACAGCAACTGCTCGAATAGGAACCCAGGGAGCACCACGATAAGTTTTGGAAGATGGAAGTGCCAAGCTCACAAAGTTTTTCATTGCCGCTTTGGGATCACACGATAGAAACACCAGCTTGGTTAGATTTTCAATTCGACGTAGTTGCACCAATGCATTTCGATCTGGGGAGAAAAAAAAGTATTACAAAACAATAGCCTCTATTATATTTTAAGAATAGTTCTAAATAAAATAAATTACAAATAAGTTGAAATTTAAACTGATTAATGCCTTCCAATCCTTATTATAATTTTATATAAAGAGAATTATAGTAATTTGAATGATTTTTAAATTTACAAGCAAACAATCACAATGTATTTTCATTTAATGTGTCAATCTATGTGCCTTGGCTATAGACATAATGTAGTTCAGTGGTTTATTCCAAATAGTTGTAAATGTAAGCTAGGATAATAATCTACAGTAAAAGTCTGATAATATGGCCGGCATGCTTGGGACTTAAGCAGCAAATATGAAGGATTATTGGACTATATCTGTGTGGTGAGATAAAAATGATGATGATAAAATTACACCCCTCCCATCCAACTTCATGGTCACCAGTATAGCTATTATATACACAGCTGAGAATGTAGACTCACGCAGGCCAGCTCTGGGTGGATCAACCACAGCAATCACATCTTTCTTGGTTGCACGATTCAAGATCGACGAGATAATATCCTCGGCTCGTCCAGCGAAAAACTCACAGTTGGTCACATTGTTGTTGACAGCATTAGTTTTAGCGTCGGACACTGCCTCGGTAGAGAGCTCTAGCCCGAGAACCTGACCACAATACTGTAACAACAATATATGTACAAGTTTCACTTCATAATAAATTTGTCTCAACATTCATAAACACATGAGATGGAATTGTAGAAAATTATGCGCAAGCAAAAGTAGAAACACTAACACACAAACACTTCAATTAGGAGTGCGAGTGGGAATTTCTCACTTAGTCGAGTTTGAATACAAACACAGAATTTTTTTTTCAAGTTCAAGTAGTAGAGGACATTAGCTGCACAATAAATATTTCAAGTTGAATTTCTTTACGAGATAAATGCATAAACCATAAATGAGTATAAAACATTATTTTTTTTCTTACATTATTTTGTCAAAAATGTATAATCACACAAATTTGAATTTTTAAATAAGTTAAATATAAATATACCATTTTTTTTGTTAGACAAAAGTAAATATCGAGGGAATATATTTGCTACAAAACTATATTCTAAAATTGAATATAATTAAATGAACTAGAAATTTTCAAGAAAAATATCAAATATTTCCATTTTTTGAGTTTTATCAAGTCGAGTTCAAGCAGCTACTAAAACTCAACTTTAACATGAATTTTTGAGTACTCACATACCCCTAACTTCAGTATTTGGATGCCACACAGCCTCTTACTCATGAAGAAAACGGAACAGAAAGTTGATTAATCATTTCCTAAAGTAGATTTTCCTTTATTATTTAGTTAACAAAACTCAAATTTCTTATTTTTACAATAATACAATTTTGATAATATCTAATGCAACTAAAATTATGACTTAATGTTCTGAATCTTAAAATTTGAAAAATTCAAAATTTCAAATCCAAATAGATCTCAGATTCGGATTCAATGGAATGTAACTCTCAAATCTTAACAAACTTAGGGCATAATTTAACTTTTTAAATAAACTAAACTCTTTCCGTTATAATAAACACAAAAACAATTTTATCATAACATTTTATGTAGGGCCTAAGTCATGTGGCCAGTATTTGTGTTTTATTTTAATGAATCAGGATTTGAAAAGGTTTTCATATTTTTACTGAGTTTGACTAAAAAAGTATACTTTACATAATAGGTATTCAAATTGATTTAGAAAAAAAAAAACCCAACAAAACATCATCGTCTCCAGCCTATGGCTGGGTCAGTTTAGTAAAATGTCTCCATCTTCCTCTATCCTTCCACCACTCTTCCCTTTAATTTCTTCCATTTGTCTCCTCTCCCACACTTTCTGCTATCTGCTACTTCCATCTCATTCTTGGCCTCCCTTGAGGTCGTGTCTCGACATAGGCATCCTCTTCTTTTCCATCCTCATTACATGCCCATACCATACCATCTCATATACTCCCTGTACTCCAGATAACTTCATTCCTAATCTTGTTTCTCCACATCTCTTACATCCCATGTCCATGTTTCTGCTGCACATGTGACAATGGGTATAAAGTACGCCCTGTACAACACTTGTGAGAGCCGTAAACACACCTTGGAGAGCGTGAGGCCGATAGATCCTGTGCCGCAGCAGATATCCACCAGAGTGGTGTCCTGCGTGGGTTCCACCAGCTCCCTCACAGAGCTGTACAATACCTCTGCAGCCGTCGTGTTCACCTGGAAGAACGCTTCTGGCGAGATTCGGAACTTCATTCCGAGAAGTGTCTCGTTGATGTGAGTTTCTCCGCCAAGTGTTGCAAGGGGGGTAGTTCCTTGCCAGACTGTCTGTATGAAAAAAAATGTTAAAAAAAGAATGGCATTTTACATGTTTATGAATTAAAAATGTATCACTTATCGTAGGGGTGTGCAAAATCTTTTTCTATTCAAAACGAATGTGAATCAAATATATGAAATATTCTCGAAGCTGAATCAAAGTCAATCAAATCAAATTGAATAAAATATATTTTGTTGGTTGTTTTATGAGTGAAAAAATAGTATATTGTGATTATTTATGTCAGACACCTTAGCTATGTCGGTAGTGTGTGTGTCTGTCTATTGAGCTAAGAGTCCCGGGTTTGATTCCCGCCATGCCTAAAAACTTATCATTGGTGAAATGTGGATTTACCCTTACACAGTGATGAATTAACGGCTGGGGGACTAGATGATGTGCCTGTCCTAGTTAAATTATAAGGCATATGAAACTATGACAAGCCTAGCAAGCCAGTAGTGGAAAACATATGATGTGAATAAAAAACTAACCCAGGCCTCAGGCTGGAAACGGTAATGGATGTAAAGGTTAGTTATATAACTTTATGCACTAAAATTACTCGGAAAATGTGTAATTGCACAATTTTTTGGAATATTTTGTTTTATTCTGATAAATAAAGTTACCATTAAAATTTACAAATCAATTACTTCAGATATTTTCCATATTAAAATTAATTTGAAAGGCATATAACAGCTATAATTTACTTAAATTGAGAATGTTAGATGTCAAGATTTTTAATCATAAAGCTTCATAATTCTCTACTTTTCTATAATTGAGTATGAGTGAAAATGGTGTTTTGAGAAAATGTTGATTTAAATTTGAGTACCCACAAGGATGTATGCCAAAAACACTTTTGACAGTCTGTGAAGACCTACAGTGTGTTTAAATAAAATTATAGCTTTGACCCTGTATTTAAAAAAACACATCTCTTTAATTCATAATATGCGATCACCTAAAAAAAAGGGGCTTGTGGCACTATAAACCCTCTTGATTTGACAATTTTACAACTTTATTTTTTTATTTGAGGTAATTAATGTGCACTTTCTGAACCGACTAATTATATCAGCACATGAGAATTTCTGTAAGCGATAGAGAAAGGGCCTCCCAATTTTTCCGGTAAAAATATTTCCACATTTACCTTAAAGTGTTCTTTTATATGCCACAATTTACGTAGGACCGACGGCTTTACTTCCCCTCCGAAGGAAGATGTGCTATGAAAATCTGTGTCTTCACTGGATGGGTTTGACTGCACAAACATCAGGTCCTGATGGGAGCACTTTAACCCAAACCCACTAAGGTTGACTAAAACTTGTTGTTACTATCTGTTTTCCACTAAATTTTAGAAGCTATTACAATCATAAGTATACACAAATTAAGCTAAGTGTATAGAGCTGAGAAAAGTGTAGTTTTAGAATAAATGTACCCACATTTGCATGGGTGAAAGTGGGAAACCATTTAAGGAGAAAACACCCCTTGTAGACTCAAATATGAGATTTGAACCACAATCTAGTCCAACTCGAGAGTGACGCGTTAGGACCATGCGATTACCGATACAAGTATTGTTATTAACTTAAACACAATACTAACTTCTTAACAATATACTGTAAATAGAGCGATGTCACATTGCAGCTCTTTCCTTCTTCGTTAAAGAAGTAACTCTTGACATCTTCTTTGAGCTTCTCGAGCTGTACATCGGGCAGTAACTGTGGGTGGATTCCGATAATCAGCATAAGTTGACCTGTGCTGTTGGACAATCGGGCCGTCAATTGACGCCAGTTACCCTCGTGCGTCTCGGGGTTGAATACACCAAGCTCAGACTGCTGTACAAACTTTTCAAAGCTCTGAAATGCAAAATAATATGTTTTAAAATGGCATCAGTCAATTAAAAGTGCTACCTCCCCTTCTATATCTATCAATATCTATAGGGTGAGGAAGGCTAATATCAGGTAAAAGAATCACCTGATTGTACAAAATAAATTTTATTATTGAAATAACAACTTTACAATACTTGAGCAAACAAACATCGTGCGTGAAGCGCACCTCCATTAGTCATCAGACCATTAAGTACAAATACAACCAATCTCAAATTCTCCTAAGTATGATTATATAAACAACACTAAGCGTGTAGAACACAACATAATACGAGGTCTGGGATCTCTGATGCCAAACTTGTCTTATGGGCTTTAGCTCCTTGATACATTTACTTAGTATTTATAATAATGATTTTAATATAAGGCATAAGCCACAACTGCTTTATCTTACGTGACGTCACTCAGCAATGGAGTACAAAACAATAATTCCAAACGTTCATAAATAACTTGACGTCACGTATAAACATCATTTCCCTAATGCAAGAGCGAGCTAAGTCTCGCTTTACTATCCTGTTTTAAACAATAAATTTGATTATAACATCTGCCATCGTAAAGTACAAAAGGAAGTTTACTTAGCGGGTCTTGAACCCGGGGCGCGCTGACACTCAGTGCGCTTTAAATAATAAGCAAGTATATACAATTATGACAAACAACAAGGTCTGGGTTTGAATCCCAGCTAACATGGATGACGAAGGGCGACATCTTTCTATATGCCGCGGGAAGCGCATGGCATAGCAATTCAAATAAATAATTAATTACAAAATTAAAGTCCAGACGGTAATTTAGAATACAGTTCCCCCCATGACGCCGAAACAGAATTTATAATTTTGAATATTAATAATCCCGAGACCTAGTCGCCGTTCTCACCTCTTATCCATGAGATTGTAGTGTAGTAAGTGATTTTACATTATTGGCGTAGCTGTATATATACAAATGAAAATTCTCAGAGGGGGGGAAGGACCGAAGGAGAAGGAGGGTCGGAAAACAAAACAAACTAAGGAACTGGATGTTCGAGAACGTTGCCGAAGCGCCCAGGGCTATGCGTGGCCGGAAACGGAACTCTTCTTTCTGGCTGGCTGGACACGTGTTCGACTCTCGCAGTCTGTTGTCAGGGAACTCGTGGCTCAGTTGGACGGGCATTATTCTCGAGAGTGGAGGCCGGGTTTAGTGGTGTAGGTCGTGCGTAGGTCTTCCGAGAGCGGCCGCTTGGTTGGTGAGTGTTTGTCCCATTCGATATTATTTGGTATTATTGACATTACATGTAAGTCGTTACATCCTCCCCCCTGACGGGAGGTCAGAAGGCGTCCTCAGCAGTGGGTGTAACGGCAGGGCGGTACCTTCCCTGTCGTCAGTAGCTGGTATGTAGGGGACGGTTCTCCCGGACCCCAGCAAGTGGCCCATGGAAAGCTGCCCTCATATTCAGGTAGCAGGTCTTCTTGGCAGTCGCGTTCTGATATCCCCCAGAACTCCAACACCTTACGCACAACACCGACACTCCAACTCTCTCCAACATCAAAGCCCTATGACGTTGAGGCCCGTTCCACGTTACTGTTGGTCCAGCCAGCATCCATCTTCAGTAGCCGGACTACTCCAACATCCGTAACTCGAACCAGAAGGAGAGGGGTAGGGGAAGGGCAGAACCTCTCTGAGAACAAAATAAATCCACAATTACAGCAACAACACAAGTCCAACGTTCACAAGGTGCTGACACGGCCGCTGCTAAGTGCAGTCCATCGTGGCCAGTCTGTTTAGAGCACATTCACACGAGATCATGTCTCCCAATAGACACGGAAAATTTGAGAGTGTTCTCTGAGGAGATGTACTGCATACAGTTCTCTCTTCTTTGAGTAGGCGTGCACACGCGCAATAGTTTGCTTATTATAAGTCTCCATCATCGCACATTCAGACACAAGTCATCGATAATCAAAGTTCTAATACATTTAAGAAATCTGGGTAGGCCTACTCTTCTATCAATTAAATTAATATTTACTATAATAAAGATGCACAATAAATCCCAAAAATAATTTACACTATATACACACTTGACCCTTAACAGGTATCATTACGCGCCCCTCTTATAGGGCGCGGACTTACTACACCACCACCTCAAGGTGGCTAACGTGGGCACGACGGGTTACTGAGGGGTCAGCAACATCCATAAGACGCACAGAGACGGGCGTTAAGAACTTGTCGATGCGCCATGGCCCGCTCCACTTGTACAGCAGCTTAGCCGTCGTTATGTCCACCGCCGAGCTCAGGGGGAAGGACTTACAAACTACTTTACCTTCAAAAGCACTAAGAAGCTGGTTACTAACAAAGGAGTGGCTGGCTCCAGTATCAAATAACCCTAAGCATCCCAAAGGACCAATAGATACAGCAATCATGGGATTAAGAACCCGCGGTTTAAAACTTCCAGACGCGGCCGCCCCACGGTCGCGGGCGCGCCTCAATAGTTTACCTGCCTGCACTCCCTCTGAACATGTCCCAGCCTATTACAGCGAAAACATCTAATACTAGACGTGCCACGAGGTGCGCGACCCCCACGGCTAGCACCCACAGGGTTACTATCCCTAACGTAGTTAGAACGGCTATCGAGTGGAGGAGCGCCGATAGGCGGCGCAGAAATAATTGCTCCGGGACTCGAACCCGTTCGCGCGCGGCTGACAGCCACGGGCGCTTGCGCGATAAGGTATTCGTCTTCAGAGAGAAGAGTTTCCTCTACGTGCGAAGCCAGGGCATAGAGATCAAGTATAGTTGAAGGCTTACTCGAGAAAACAAAATGGCGCCTGGTAAGGGGAGACACGTTTTCCAAAATAATGTTTACCAGTTCGGGCTCCTTAAGGTCGGTATTAAGCACGCGGGCCGCCTCCGTGATAGAAAGGACAAAGTTCCTAAATGACTCGTGTGGGGCCTGGAACCTGTGCACAACCTCTCTACATAACTTATGCCTAACTCTACTTGGCAAAAGCGTATTTAAAATCTGATCAGTCACTGCCTTAACAGATAAATCCGCCTGTATGCCCCTGGAAAACAACTCGGTCAAAAACCCGGACGTCTTGGATAAACACAAAGTCAGAAACTCGGGCTCGCTAACGAGCTCGAGGCGGGAGGCCCGGTTAATTTCTACTAAAAAGTTAAACAATTCCGTGTAGTTCTGGCCACTGCACACCGGAACCCGGCCTAATATCTCCAATATGACTTTACTTTGACTCTTAGAATATCCCCCTGGCGCATGGGGAACGGGAGAACGGGAGGGCATCGTGGGTTGTTCACCACTCACATCCGTGTCCATACCTAAATCTGCCTGAGACGCCCCGACATCACTCACAAGTTCACATAAAAGAGACCTCAACTCACCCACCGTAGCGTTGGGTGGAACAGGGGTGGACCAAACCTGGAGCTCGGCGAGGAGTTGTTCGCGGCTAAGTCGGTACACATCGGATCTCGTCATCCTGGACGACGCCTTGTCTGGTTTCAGTGGAGGAGCCATGGCCAATGACAGTATGAAACAAGATAACGACAGGAATTAGTACAGTGTATAAAACATAGAATATAACCTTCCGAAAATTATATATATATATTTTGTTTTCTCAACATCTCTCCAGGCGTGTACCAAGGACCTAAGACCATAAAAAAGGGCAAAACCACGCTCTGCTACCATTTGCTACCTCCCCTTCTATATCTATCAATATCTATAGGGTGAGGAAGGCTAATATCAGGTAAAAGAATCACCTGATTGTACAAAATAAATTTTATTATTGAAATAACAACTTTACAATACTTGAGCAAACAAACATCGTGCGTGAAGCGCACCTCCATTAGTCATCAGACCATTAAGTACAAATACAACCAATCTCAAATTCTCCTAAGTATGATTATATAAACAACACTAAGCGTGTAGAACACAACATAATACGAGGTCTGGGATCTCTGATGCCAAACTTGTCTTATGGGCTTTAGCTCCTTGATACATTTACTTAGTATTTATAATAATGATTTTAATATAAGGCATAAGCCACAACTGCTTTATCTTACGTGACGTCACTCAGCAATGGAGTACAAAACAATAATTCCAAACGTTCATAAATAACTTGACGTCACGTATAAACATCATTTCCCTAATGCAAGAGCGAGCTAAGTCTCGCTTTACTATCCTGTTTTAAACAATAAATTTGATTATAACATCTGCCATCGTAAAGTACAAAAGGAAGTTTACTTAGCGGGTCTTGAACCCGGGGCGCGCTGACACTCAGTGCGCTTTAAATAATAAGCAAGTATATACAATTATGACAAACAACAAGGTCTGGGTTTGAATCCCAGCTAACATGGATGACGAAGGGCGACATCTTTCTATATGCCGCGGGAAGCGCATGGCATAGCAATTCAAATAAATAATTAATTACAAAATTAAAGTCCAGACGGTAATTTAGAATACAGTTCCCCCCATGACGCCGAAACAGAATTTATAATTTTGAATATTAATAATCCCCGAGACCTAGTCGCCGTTCTCACCTCTTATCCATGAGATTGTAGTGTAGTAAGTGATTTTACATTATTGGCGTAGCTGTATATATACAAATGAAAATTCTCAGAGGGGGGGAAGGACCGAAGGAGAAGGAGGGTCGGAAAACAAAACAAACTAAGGAACTGGATGTTCGAGAACGTTGCCGAAGCGCCCAGGGCTATGCGTGGCCGGAAACGGAACTCTTCTTTCTGGCTGGCTGGACACGTGTTCGACTCTCGCAGTCTGTTGTCAGGGAACTCGTGGCTCAGTTGGACGGGCATTATTCTCGAGAGTGGAGGCCGGGTTTAGTGGTGTAGGTCGTGCGTAGGTCTTCCGAGAGCGGCCGCTTGGTTGGTGAGTGTTTGTCCCATTCGATATTATTTGGTATTATTGACATTACATGTAAGTCGTTACAAAAGTATCCTAATTGGTTATTCTTGAGAAAGTAAACATCTATGCCTTCCTCAACCAAACAAATGAATTTGTAATTGTTTTATGCTATGTATGAAGTGTGTTGTTCGGGCATGAGTTGGGTGAGTACATGAGATAGTCGAGGAAGCAAGACTGAGAGTGTATGGTCATGTAATCAGGATCAAAAAGGAAAGGATCCTTAAGAGAATGATGGAGTTTTTAAGTATGTAGGGGAAAAGTCATCTGACACCTTAGCTCAGCCGGTAGTGTTTCTGCCTACTAAGCTAAGAGTTCTGGCTTCGATTCCCGCGTGGCTGAAAAATTTATCATTGGTGAAATATGGGTTTACCCTCTTACAGTGATACATTAACAGCCGGGGACTGGATGTTGTGCCTGTCCTATCTTAAGTTATATTATAAGGCATATGAAGCTATGACAGGCCTAGCATGCTGGTAGTGGAAAATATATGACTTGAATAAAAAAACTGACCTAGACCATAGGGTGAAAAAGTTATGGGTGTAAAAAGGAGAAAAGATCAAAAGAAAGACCAAGAAAGAGTAAGCAGGGAGGAGCAGATAAGAGCAAGTGTGTGAGTGAGATGAGAAGACTGGAGGTATAAAGAGGAAGATATGAGTAAAAAACAGTAACCCTTCAACATTTTGATTCAGGAAGTACTATGGTAGAATTAGTTTCAAATATAGTTTTATCAATAAACTACTAACTTTTGCAGCTTCCTTCATCCTCGTGGGAATATGGCTGAGACTATCGACAGGTGCCACACCGGTGAATCCTCGAACATAGCTGCCCAGACGAAAACCAACGGTTCTTTCTCCAGTGTCTTCATTTACCCCTGACACACATGAGCACAACTTAAGTTAAAAAAAACACCTAATTATTTTAGCTTACTCTTTGAAACAATCAAACTATAAACATTATGTCAAATTATGGATGGATTTTTTTGAACCCTGGAAGCTATTCAGAATTTGAAAATAAATAAATATAATTTGAGATTCAAAAATAGGGTGGCTACAGAACTTCTATTATCTCTTTAAAGAAAACATTAATCCACTTATTTAGTGGCTGCTTTTGGAGAAAAATATAATTTTACTGCTCAATCCCTCGATCTAGGTTTCATTTTATCGGAACTCATCAAGAGAGAGCGTGAAACACCCAACATAGCTCACTTGAAAAAATAAGGATAAAAAATGATAGGAAAAAATTATATCTGTCTCCTCACTTTGTACTTTACAAAGAAGCTGATTCTACGATAGATATAGATCATATAGTCCACTCTAGCGCTCTAAAGGTCAATAATTTAACTCATCACTATTGGGATGTAAGAACTCCAGTATGATGACCATTAGCAACCAAACAATTATTTTAAGCTAATGTGCTATCTATCAGGGGCTATTATATTGGGCTAAGTCAACATTAAGTAGCATAATAACTTAATAACTAGGGCCCGGATTTTTTATGTCCTAAAATGATCAAAAAATGACCTAAAAATATTAAAAAAAGAGTAGTGATGAAAGCACATGCTTTTAAATGCTAACCAAAAAATACATTGGCAATGAAAGGCATTTAACAACTAAACTCTTACAACCTGCTAAATAAAATATTGATTTTCAAATAATACCTGTGTCAGAAGTAATAGCCCCCTTCAGATTAGATGTATTGTCTCACCAGGAATGTTTTTTTTACAACCAGACAAGCAAAGAGGATACAAAGTTCATTGTCTTCATTATATTTTCATTCAAACAACTGATTAAAACAATTCATGCATTTATCGAGAGCATTAAAAATATATTTACTCAACATATTGACAACATTCACAATATAGTGAGACGAGGGCAGCAGGGAGAGGTTTTCTACAGGTGTGTAAGAGATGAGAAGTGCTGTATAGATCATACTTCATACCTATACTAACATATGCAGCAGAAACTTGTACCTTGGATAAAAGAGAAACAAGGAAAGTGGAGGCCATGGGAATGAAGTTTTAGAGGAGCATGTTAGCTGTCACCAGAAGAGATGTAAGGTCTAGAGTTGGGGTACATGAGATAGTAGAGGAAGCAAGGATGAGATGGTATGGACACATAATGAGGATGGAAAGGGAGAGGATTCCAAGAAGATTAATATGAAGGGAGACCAAGGAAGAGATGGGAGGAACAAATAGCAGAAAGTGTGCAAGTGAGAGGAAGAGAGTGCAGAAGAAGATTGGTGGAAGGACAGAGGGAGATGGAGGCATTTCACAAAATCATTGATCTCTATAATATAACTGGATGGACATACACATGCACATTCCAAGGACAAAAGTGTGACGCTCAAGTGTGTCTGCTACACGGGGGGGGGGGGGGGGGGGCAGATTTAACGGTTTCTTTGAATGTTCTTATGCGAAAACATGTCTCTAATTAATAAAAGTGTTATTGTTTGAAAATAGTGAAGTATTATACCACACTTTCCTGAAGAAACAATTTACATTAAAGGCTATACAATCCAGTTTTACAGGTAATACTGTACAAATACGAATAAAACCTAAGATATTTCAATTTTGATGTAGTTATCATCAATGTTGTTTACAGTTTGTCACGACTACACTTATATTTAAAGTTGGTTATTAGTTTGTATATTGGTTTTAGAAACCATATTATATTGAAAGTTTGATAAATATAATGAACAAGGTATCTTAAAACTTGATTACATTTGTGTGAATGACAAACTTTGGATAGTTGCCATGCATTCAAACTATCACTTAGGTTATAGGCTTGTGGAAAGTATTATAATAATACCCGTTTTTTTAAGTAGGCTCATATCTTTCAGAAACCATATTATGTTGAAATTTTGATAACTATAATGAAACAAGTTAGCTAAAAACTGTATTACATTTGTTTGAATGACACACTTTGTGTAGAAGTCTTACGTTCAAATGATAATTTAGGTTATTGGCTTGTAGGAAGTACAGTATCTACTAAACCCTGATTTAGTAATAATCCCAATCTGTAAGGCTTTATTTCGTACCAGAATACTATCATATATATAATATTTTGGTAGGATGAACGGCAATTTAGAACAGAAGTAGAAATTTCCTTCTAGAAGGTCTATTATCCTAACTAAACACAACTATAGGGTAGGATTCTGGTACGCGATAAAGCCTTACAAGTAAGCTTCCTTCAAAAATCATCGTACATATTAGGCTACATCAACTTATTTAAAGAAAAAATTAACCAGTTTTGAACTTTTATATACTCTTCAAAGCTTTATCTAACATATTTATTTAATTTAACCACTCACACATTGCCTTGTATGGGTGAAAGAGATACCGAAAGTTTCTTTCTCTCTTACACAATGGTATGCAACTGACAGCTCGAAAAGTTCAGCCACAGATGTCCATCCAGTTATATTATAGAGATCAATGCACAAAACAGACCCAGCCACCAGTTGGAGACAGTTCATGATGATGATAATGATGATGACTTATTCAACATAAATACCTTAAAATGAATAAGAAATTCCTAAATATGCATACAAATTATTTTAAAAAGAAAAAAAACTAAGAAAATTACCTAAAATTACATAATGACAAAAAATGAAGAAAAAAGACCTATAAAATATATACATTTCTACAACCAGAGGATCATGAACAAAGTTTATGTACTTAAGAGCATTGTATGTTACGAACCAAACAAATTATAGCATGTCATCAAAATTTGGACCCTGGTTATAACAAATTATCCTTCAAAATTATATATATATCTTTTTAAATTTTGAAGCACAAAAGTTTTACAATTTAAAAAAAGAGGTACAGTGGTATATTGAAATATTTTTTAATACACAGGCATCTTACAGAATTTGAAAGAACCATGTTTAAATTTTTTATGTTGATGAAATTTGGCATAAGTCATAATGATGCGAGGACCATCCCTAATTGTAAGTGCACTGTGTGTGTCATTGCGTCTTAGAACAAGGAGGTTCCTCACAAACCACACACTCAATTAGATCATGTGTATTAAACAAACCCGATCAACATTACAATCCATATAGATATAAGCAAAAAAATGAATTGTGTGGGTTGGTTTAACTTTAGTGATACACAATTAAAACAACAGTTGGTGAGGAGCATGTTGGCCTTTACGAGGAGAAACAGGATAAGGAATGAAGTTATCTGGGAAAGAAGGGGGTACAGGGAGTAGATGAGAGAGTTAGAGGAAGCAAGGCTGAGATGATATAGGCATGTAATGAGGATAGAGATGAAGTGTGTAGGAAAAATAAAATAAGGGAGGCCGAGAAAGAGATGGAAGAAGAAAATAACAGAAAGAGTGCCACAAAGAGAAGAATGATGGAAGCAATTAAACAAGGAATAGTGGTGAAGGGATTGAGGAAGATAGATGCATTTTACTAAACTGACATGGACAGAGTCTGGAAACAGGTGATGATGATGATGATGATTTGAAACAACTTCATAAAGTTGTTAAAGAAATGCACACAATAAATGCAACACAAATAACCTATTTAGTCTCAGTGTTTGCTATGGCGCTAATCTTAAACACTGATCAATTTTAGTAAAACCCGCCTCGGTGGCGTAGTTGGCTAACGCGCTAGTCGTGTTGAGCTCGACCGCCAAGGACGGGGAGATCGAGGTTCGAATCTCGGTCGGGTGAACTGAGGGTGGTTTTTCTTAAATGGTTTTCCACTTTCCCTCCACGCAAATGCAGGTTCACTTCCTCTAAATTCAACCCTCCCAATTCCTAATCAATTAGCGTAATTAGTACTTAAGCGTATAACCCGAACGGGTAGTAAGATGCGGTGCTAAATAATATTAAAAAAAATTTAGTAAATAAGAGATGGTAGAAAATGATGTCAATCTAGGCCCAGGTCTCTAAATAGAGATATCAAAGTCAGAATATTTCAAAAGATCTTAAAGTAGGCACCTTAAAGACAAAAAATAAACCAAAGTCAACATGTCATTCTTACCAATGGAGAATTCACATTTATTGCGGTAGCCATCGCAGACGGGCGATCTTCGAATATCCCAGAGTTCACATGGTAAGCCTCCATGTTTGACTTTCTGGCCGTCTAACCAAGGAGCCAATGCAGAGTTGCCTCCAACTAGCTTATGCCCTAGATCTACCAGCAACTCTCGAATGTTTTCTTGCTTTCGTTTTATCTGTTTAAAATAAATAAGTTTATTCATAAATTTGAAAAAAAATGACACCTGGAGAAGGAAATTGAGCCTAGCCCAGGATGTGTGGCTTGGCGTTACAATGCTCTAGTACTGAGCTATCCAGGAATCAGGGTCATTCTTCACGCATAGTTCAAGGCAGTCTGTGATGGATGTGTAGAAATCACCAGCTAACAGTGAGCTATCATTGATTCCACAGCCACCTTCGACTCGGGGTGTGTGTGTGTCTTGTACAGTTAGATTTATACACTAAAGAGGAAAGCATCTGGAGGTTAGCAAATGCTTGTACAATTAATTGTACATGACTAGTGAAGATTAGATGATGGAAATGATCTTTAAGTTAGTTTAGCAGCTAGACTCAATAAACAAGTGGAAAAATTTACAAATTATTTAACTCATCAATAAAAATAAGAAATATTTTATTGAAGCTGCCTTTGTTGGCTCAAAAATGTAGAAATTTATGATAAAAATAAATGGTAAAATGCACTATACAGACTTTTTTCCTTTATCTAAAAATGGAGACATTTACTTAAAACGTGTATTTGACAGCAAAATATTACACATTGTTGCAGAAACATAATGCAGGGTTCCTTCAGTATTTGCAAAAAAAAAATCTCCCTGACTTTTCCATGACTATTTCCCAAGTTCCCTGACCAACTTATAAAAGAATTTCCACTATAATTTTATGGTACTATTCATGTAGAAATATTAATTTAGTTACATTTATTTCGGCCTCCTCCTCCCCTACAGCCGACCTTGCCTCACCCTCATGGAAGAATAAGAAAGCAGACGTCTTGCCAATCAGTTCAGGGAAAATGATAGAATAATAACAAAATATATCAAACCCTATAAAAAAGGAAAGTTTGAAATCCATCTACAATTGTTTTGCGGAAAGCTAGTATACACTTCAGGAGTGGATCACAGGCTGCTCTTTTCAGTATCCCTACAGGTTTTGTTTTAGGAAGCTTTTCTTCTTTGAGAAACTTAACAACGTGGTCCCAAATTTGTAATGCCCTTTGAAAGCACGTTGCATTCTCTAACCACGCACACCATAGAATGTCAAAGTAAAAGTTGTACACCCTGTCAACTGGGTAAACAATGCTTGATGAAACTGTAGTCAGTGAACAGGTAGTACATGTGACACAATAAGCAATTTATATCCCAATTGACAGGTTCCACTCCTGTTCTCAAGGAACCATGAACAACATGAAGCTCACATGTCCCAGATTTATCCAAATACATACTTTATTGTCAGTGAGAGATTTTGATGTGTTCCTGAAGAAGTGTTATGAACTTTAGATTGACAATTGGGCCATCCATTGACACTTTGTATCAACTTAGAGAGTGGGAGAGGAGAAATACCACCCAAGAAATGCTTCAGTAATTCTTCGACGGTGCTTCTATCGAAAATAACACTGTTTAAGCAACGACTAATGACTTTATGGTTTTCCTTGTTCCAGAATCTGATTACAATGTCCATTTGCCCTCTTCGAATAACTTTATTCAATGCCTCAGCAAAACAAATTACAAAGTTGTTACATGATTTTAGGCAGTCCAGTAAAGTGTTCTGAAAGACTGGAGCACAATGAAATATGCAGCCTTGTCTCCACAAGAGTAAAGGCACTGGCAATGGAACACTCAGGAAACATAAACTGAAAAATGGTACTTAAATTATTGCACGAATTGAAATACATTTTATTGTCAACAGCTTGCAAAGCCCAAAATTCCACCTTACTTATATCATCTTTCATAAAAGTGTTAGGGTTTCTTTGAGGTACTACACTACTTTCATTTTGGCAACACCTTCCTTCTGCGGCTTTACAATTTCCAATGAAACAGAAGTGTGACATGAATTGTAATTTCCCTGACTTTTTTTTAAAGCTTCCCTGACTTTCCCTGACTGTTATTTTCCCCCTAACTTTCCCTGACTTTCCAGACCGTAGGAACCCTGTAATGGGAAAAAAAGAGCATCACATTCCATCAAAGATCATAAATTAAATAATATACATTTACAGAAACATCTTGAAACATAAGTAACAGATCTATTCCCCAAAGAGCATTAGAATCAACTCCCGAAATTCGAGAAATCAATTAAAAAAATATATATTTGCCAAAAGCTCAAAAACCACGGGTTTTATAAAAATATACCGTATTGGCCCGAATATAGTGCGATATTTTTCTCATAAAAATTTCCTCCCGAAACCTGTACTCGTATTATATGCGCAGCCCATTTACCTTTTATTTTTAATGTTGAACACCTTCAAAATTTTAAGGTCGTATTAACTTATGTGCGAAGTCGTACTAGACCTATATTCGGACCAATATAATATTTTAAATAGGCCTAAATGTTTTCTTTAATAATACTAAAAATGTACAATGATAAGTTATTTTGTATCTCAAATAGTTGCGGGGATATGATCAAAATAGGAGATTACCACTGATATAAGTTCTTAAAGTCATTTTCATGGGAAAATAAGTTGCTATTTTGTTTGTAGTGCTAAACAATGCCTAGATACAAAAGTTAATCAAATCATTAGAGAAGATTTCAAGGAAATCGATTTTTTTTCTCCTTTTGCCCTTCAGTAAACTAGGCCTACCCTTAATTTTAGGGTTGGATATCTAATTCCAAAAAAATACTTGTGGGAACCTTTTAAAAATCCTAAATACGAAGTTTTAGCCTGATCAGTATGATATTTTTAGCAATTTTTCAGTGTCAAGGGGTCATGAAATGTCGACATTTATCAAAATCATGAATTAAATTTTTTTTTACAATCACAATACTCTCTCTCCGAGGGGTCAAGATAAAGTAAAAATACTGTTGTTAGAAGGCTATAGTGACCATTTTGTAGGTGATTTGAAAATATACTTTGAGGCCTTTTCTTTAATAAAACATCTGTCAATCTCGGGTGGTCTTGAGGTAAAGTGCTTGATTCAGGACCCAATCTTCGAGGATTCAAAACCAGCTCGGATCGACAGATTTTTCTTGAGAAATAAAAATCCTTAGCACAGCTTCCTTTGGAGGGTAAGTAAATCCAATGGTCCCATGTCGATTGTGGCATGTAAAATAACTCCGGAAGGTATCTGAAAATACCTTTCCCGGCACAATTTGTAGGCTCTTTCGCTCTCGCTCAAAGAAATTCTTGTGTGCAGATCTAATCAGTCGGTTCAGAAAAAGCATGTTAACTACCTCAAATATATAAATAAATAAAGCAGCTTAATGACTATATATTCAAAGGACAACATAATTTTTAAAGTGACCTGATCTTCATAAGATATATTCCAGTAAGGCGTGGTGGAGTCTTTCAGACATTCCTCCTGAGACCGATCATCTGGTTTGCTCTTTTTATCCTGTGAGTCAGAATGTTGTTCACAAACAATCTGCTTTCTCTTCTTGACGAGCGGATCTGGTGCTGGGTTTGCCTTCTGTTAACACACATTTCAATAATGTGAAAAAGGAAACTCAAGGGTGTTTTATAATAATTATGTGACTATTGATTTAACCATAAGCAGCAACTGAATACGACAAGCATAGGTACATAATTTCTGATTTAGTCTTTCGAATTTGAAACAATGCTTTCAAAAATCTACCCTTAAATGAATTTTCCAATGAAAAAAGTATCTTTACATTGACATTTTTCAAGTAGGTGAACATTTTCTAAATATTGTTAGAAACTATTTTCCAAAATTACTTTTTGATAGGCTTTAATTTTAGGGCTAGGATTAAATCATAATTTGATCTAAGGTGTGACTGCATTTCATCTAAATATCAAGTTTGGATGAAATCCATTGAACTGTTTCAACTGTAGTCCCAGTTAAAGACAGACATAAACATAAACATATCTTTTTGGAGTTGGGGGCACACAAAACATCAAACTTCACCATAGTTTAGAGACTGTCAAAGTGTCTTACTACCTGTTCAGGTTATACACATTTTACTAATTACACCAATATGTTAGAGAGGAAGGTTATATTTAGAGGAAATGTATCCACTTTGTGTGGCGTGTGGAAAACCGTTTAGGGAAAACCACCCTAAGTACACTCGACTGAGATTAGAACCCTGATCCCCCTGTCTAGTCTATTGCGAGAGTGATGCCTTAGACCAAGCTGCCACTGAAGCAAGGTTATCAATGATGTTGGCAAATATTCAGACGTATTTACGGTAAATTGAGTAGACTAAGTCTGGTATATTGTTTATCCCCGAGACGACTGCTCATTATTTATATATTAACCACTTTTGAAAAGCTTACATTCAACTCTGATATTTAGAATTACCTCTGCTGAAAGAACCTTACTCTTCCAAGTATATCCATTCAAAGCTTTGATGGCATTTAGCCTGTCTTCCTCCGAACGGAAACAAACATAAATCCAGTTCCAATAATTGCCTCTTTTGGGAGGCTTGACCTTGTTGGATCCAAGCTTAAGCTTATCGTTCAGTAGTTTCTTCAGCTCCTGTAATTAGAAATATATTAAATTAGCGTTTCTGTTTCACTTTAGTAAACCATAATCAAAGCCTCTTATTTAATCAACAACTTCACAAATAATCAACAACTTTGGAAGGTAAGAGATCTTAATTATTTTTTTTCCACAAAGATTACTCATAGAAACTTACAGCAATGCCATAATACTTTGGAAGACCACGGATTTCAATCTTAAACTTCTCAGATGTGAAATCACTACGATCTAAATAAGCATAAGGGTCATCTATTTCTAAGGCGTTCCCGTTAATTTTACTGTCAAAGGTTTTGTCAGTTTCAATGAGTTTTTCAGAATTTTCGAGTTTCATCGAGTCAGCTGCATCCGTCTCATCACAGTTTCCAATGTTGGGAACTGTTGTGTCATCCATTGTCTAAAACAATAACAAGATTAAAACATGAAGCATTTGAACTCTCACAGGATTTTTGAAATTTATACCTTATCATACATTTAAGAGCTTACGGTACATACATGCCTTATGTAAGAGGTCTTTTTTTGTAACCCAACAGCAACCTGAGGTCCTTCAAAAGTTAAAAGTGAGTGAAAACATTTTATGTTTTTCTAACTTAATGAACTACTATAATATACATTTAATATTGCTGTGCCTATGGCTGTTGGCCACATGGCTTAAGGCGTCCTTTTGAAAGTCTAAATTGTCAATGACGTGAAGATCAGAATTCGAATCTTGGTCAGGTGTATTGAGTTATTTTCCTAAATGTATTTACATGCTTCCCCCCACAAATGTGGGTATATTTCCTCTAAATTCAACCTTTGGTGGACAGCTCAATCAGGAGATAAATTTATTTAAAAAAATGCATGCCTTTTTAAAAATAAATAGTACTTGTATTGCCCCCATACACCTATACGCTCCACCAAATAATATTGCAAGGGAGTTGTCTAGAAATGTGTATTGGGCTCAAACCCCTGATCTTTTAGATGAAAAAGGAACAAAATAAATATTTATTAGACTTCCTTTATTCACCATTATCATAATTGGATATCAACTTATACTTAATCCACGTCTTAAAATGATTGAAATAGTACTTACAATTGTCTTTAAATTAAAATCCACAGTAATAACATAATTTTTGGAAATGTTAAGTAATATTTTCAGTTTGAGTTTCAAACCTTGAGATCACAGATTAATATTAAATAAAATCAACACCAGTTCACAGATCACGATGCAGCAGTAGAAGTAATATCATGAATAAAATTGTATTAAAGACTTGAAAGAATTATATTAAAATGTCTAACTTAATATTGTAATAGTTTCAAGTCAAAATTATTAAGAACATTCATAGACTTTTATTTTATTTAATTAGGTGATTATACAAACAAAAAAGTAGTGATTCTTGTGATAAATAACAAATTGAAATTTTTATAAAACATTTCTTATCTAATAGATTATTTTCAAGATTCAAACACTTTTTTCTATCTAATAAACAAGAAATTTTAAAAATTAAGACAGAAAATTCGATCTTTTTTGTCTTTATTTTTCAAGTAATTTAATTTGTTGAGTCATACATTTAAAAGCCGTTGTTCTCATCGTAATATTTAGTTTTTAATTTGATGTATTCATACATTTTTCTAGTTAATTATATTCAGAATAACCTCTATCCGCTCTTATTATATATCTAGGTTATTCTAATGAATATTGATAACAACGCATTCTATCGGAAAGTAGAAATCAAAATTTAGCCGGCAGAACTGTAGTGACTTAATCAAATAGCAAGCTAGATATTTTTCTTTTTTCCTAGGGCTAGAGTGTTTGTGAGATTATTTTGATTACGTAGTATTTTGATTAGTTGTAACTTGATTGATCCATGCCTAATAAGTTGAGAGCATATTTTAACAATTATTATTATTATTGTTCTGTGACAACATGATCCTCAAATGATGTTAATTTATGGAGCATGCAAATAGCACTTTTCAACTGTTAATAATAACTAATTTTATACACACATACTTAAGGATTGTGCGGATTTGTATAGTCAAAAATACTCTATACTTAACATATACAGATTAGACACTTGTTTTACAAATAGTTGCTCCTAGATTATGGATGATATAGTATATTGACATGGTGCTAAATATATAAAAAATAGTATTTAATATTATGAAAATGAGGCTATTTAAACTGATAGTCCACCATAAAAATTTTAGTGGTAAGATTTGTTTCATTTTAAAATACATTCACACAAAGTTTAAGGTTATATTTAGCTTTAAGATTTATTGTTATCATTAAGAAGATATATTCACTGTTTACTTGAATGATTAAGTTAATATCTGCTCTATACAATCAAATAAATTGTACATTAATAAAATAATAACTGGCCTTAATCGTATTTATTACCAACGTCAGCCATCCCTTAAGCCTGCTTTGATGGCCATATGCTCTAAGGCACTACTCTTGCAATAGACTAGACTGCCGATGACGGGGAGATCAGGGTTCGATCCTGGCCGGATGTACTAAAGGTGGTTATTCCAAAAAGGTTTTCCACTCTTCCGACACACAACTGCGGCTACACTTCCTATAAATTTGACCTTCCAAATCTCTAATTCATTAGTCTAATTAGTACATAGTCGTATAAGCTGAACGAGTAGTGAAACGTGTTGTAAAAAAAGTTATTTTGAGTTGTCCCAGCAACACCGAATAATGTACACGACAGAAAGGTCCCAATTTGAGTTCAACTCTTGACTGTTTGCACTAGAATTGATTTTTCTATAAAATGGGCTTCCATCCTCTTTCCAGGGGAATGTTTTGATAATTTATTGTTGATTACTATTAGATTTTACAGTACTTATGGCATATTAAAAAAAATTACATAAACATTATTAGGCTACTGTAGCTAATATTAGCCAACTCTCCCACCGATCCTGCCATTTGTACTGGTATGAGATCTGAAAATTTTATCATGGGAATAATTTGAGATAGCAAATTGTCACAATAAGCCATATTATAAGTTCATACATGGGTAGGCTAATGTCAAATAAATTATACTTGAATGACAGTAAAATATTTCTATGATCAATTTGATTTTGCTGAACTTCTCTCAAAATGTACGCTCACATTAGTTTTTTTGTCAAGCCTGATTGTGTAACATCTATTAGTTATGTAGGCTACTATTTAAATTGCATAGTAAAATAATATTTAATTTTAATTTTCTCTTGTTGTTTAGCAAGTAACTTACATATTAGCCTATTCACTATTTCATTAAAATTGTTATATTTGCTCATTTCCTGATAGCCACTAGAAATGTCAATTGGTGGAATAAAGACGACATTTTAATTTTATTAGTCTTATTTATTTTTGAATGCCATTTTTAGGTGAAGACCTGATAATAAATCCAAAAGATTTTCCCGGAATCAACAAAGGTGACATTGTTGAAATATATCATCCAGAAGATGAATTCAGTCGACTTCTTTTACAAATCACATCTTTCAAGGAAGATCTACAGACGAGAGGTTAGTATTTTATTAATGGGGTTTTTGTATGTACACCATATTGAGACCTAATGCAGTTTAAATCTTATTATTGGTTTAATAAATCATCATCATGAACAACTTTCAGCCACTGGCTGGGTCTGTTTGGAACATAATCCTCTCCTCCGCCTTCTTTCCTCCCACCACCTCTCTCCCTCCACCAGTGGCCCAGTCTTCTCCTCTCTCCTCCTTACTCCCTTCAGCCATCTGTCTTCCTCTCGGCCTCCTATCCAACATCCTCCTGGTCATTCCTTCCCTCTCCATTCTTCTCACACGACCATACCACCTTAGCTGTGCCTTCTCCTGTCCTAGACTGGCTTTTCCCTTACTATTCCTCTTACTCTCTCATTTCTCATCCTGTCACATTTTGTCACACCAATCCTACTTCTCGGAAATATCATTTCACTCGCCTGCATTCTGCTTTCATCCTGTTCCTTCATTATCCGCGTTTCTGCAGCTTACGTCAACATTCCAACCCCTCATCCACGTCGAGGGAGGCAGGCAACGGCACGAAGTAGGGGTGTTCCTGTGGGGACCATGTGTGCCCCGTGACCACCTCGGTAGCTGTGAAGGCCCTGCAGGGCTGAACCTTAAAAAGTGATGGCTGATGGGGCTTTGGTGAAACTACAATAGGCCTAGCAAGCCAGTAGTGGATGCAAAATTGTTTTCAAAATAGGTTTACCGTAATAAATATGTTCCATAAATACTTCTCAAACCCACAGTGCTACAAATAAATCCCCATGTGTTTGTGGCTAGTGAGGTCGAGTGCAGGTCTAGGCTATCATGTTTCATTCTTGTCCAGTACTGTACTTACACTGTTTGAAACTGAAAAAGTGTAGTGATGCTGTCTGTCTCCCTAGAGCCAAAACCATTTTACTGACCAGCTAAAACTTTGTATTTAGGGTTTCCATAAGGTTCCCCAGAGGTATTTTTGGAATTAAATATCTGACTCTAAAATTAAGAGTACATTAGTTTACTGAAGGTAAAAAAACAAACAAAAAAAACCTGTTGTCAAAATTTGCTCTAACATTTTTGATTAAATTTTAGGCACTGTTTAACTTTACAAACAAAATGGCAACTCTCATGAAAATGACATACTAAGGGTACTTTACATAAGACATTTTCAATTTTGATCATATCTCCGCAACTATTTGAGGTATTAAATAACTTATTGTTGTAAATCTGTAGTACTATTTATAATAAAAATCTTTTATTTGAAATATATTTGTATAAAACCAATAGTTTCTGAGCTATAGTTAAATAAAGAGTGGCGCAAAAGTAGGTTTCCCCTTACACACTTTTAGCACCACGTCTTACTACCTGTTCGGGTTATACGCTTATCTACTAATTACAATAATAGTTTTATGGATTAAGAAGGTTATATTAAATGTAGTGTACCCGCATTTGCATGGAGGGAGAGCGGAAAACCACCAGTACACGTGACTGAGATTTTAACCTGGATCTACTCGTCTTTGGCGGTCCAGCCTACTACAAGAGTAGTGCGTTAGACCACGCGGCCACCGAACCGGGTCACAATTATTTCACATGTATATTTCACAAATAATGTTCAAACTGTTTTCCATTCTTTTCAATACATGTTATAAAATAACTTACAACAAAATCACAAATAAGTGGCAGTAAAGATTTATCTTCATTAATGACATAAAACATTATCAAATGTTATGTCTTTTATTAATTATTAAGTAAGGGGAAACTGACTTTTGTATCACTCTGTATGTATATCTTTTTTATGCAGCTCTTTGAGGATTGAAATTGATTGTTATGCTCTTTGGTGGACATATATGTTTCTCTTTTTCATTTTCTTGGTGGGAGTGTTTCTGCAACAATGTATAGTATTTCATTTTGCAGTAGGCCTAAAAAGTCTCTATTTTAAGATAAAAGAGAGATAAAGTGTGTGTGGTACACTGTACCATTATTTTTCAGAAACAATCAGTGTTGAGCAGAGCATTGCGACTGCGTTCCAACTGAGAACGTACGCAGATGTTTATATGAACATTGTGAAACCTGTCGACGTAGCCTTGGACTCTGTAGAGCTCACTTTCAAGGATCAATACATGGGGCGCAGTGAGATGTGGAGGTTGAAAAATAGTCTCGTGAGTTACTTACATCTTCATTTTCTTTGACCAATCTTACTTACTAATTAACTAGAAATTTTGAATTTTCATCTTAACTTATATATAAACAAAACATAGGTCACTAAATAATATTTATTTTTATAATTTAAAAAATAAAAATCTTGTTATTAGAATTTTTCTCGTAGGGCTTAATTGAAATTGTCGAGCAAGAATTGTGGTTCATTAGAGTACATAAGTATAGTAGAGGAAGTATAGTATGATGGAATGGACATGTAATGAGGATGTTGGAGTACATTAGATGGTAGAGGATGCAAGGGTGAGATGGTATGGTCATGTAATGAGGATGTTGGAGTACATGAGATGGTAGAGGATGCAAGGGTGAGATGGTATGGTCATGTAATGAGATGATAGAGGGAAGTAAAAGTGAGTTGACAGGGACATGCAATTAAAATGAAGAATAAAAGAATTTCAAAGAGAATGAGATGAGAATAATGGAGACACGAAGGAGGAAGAATTGTGGAAGGAAGATTGAGGCATTTTATTAAACTAGCCAGCTCTGGCTGGAAACAGTCGATGATGATGGTGACTTATCATTATAGATGTTTTATTGTCTTAGGATGTTTTCAAAGATGTCTTTATTTTTGGTTGATCTTTTATACGTATTATATGGTTGTGTTTCTATTTTTGTTCATTTTTCCAGGTAAATACTTGTGTTTATTTAAACAAAAAGATAGAGTTTTGTGGTGGTAGCGTTCGATGTCAAGTTCACGAAATGTGGTCCATGGGTGATCGAGTTGCGTGTGGAGTTATTACAGATGACACAAAGGTTTGTCTTATGTTTCATTTCGATCATCAGAGCCACTATAGGGGCCTATAAGATGTTATAATTTTATGTTTACTCAGTTTAGAAGACATTTTTTGGTATTTTTGTTTGAAACAATGTTGTTTTGATAGATGACAACATCATCAAAATCTACATTGATGTGGAATAATATTTCCAAAAATGCTTTTTCTTATTTCATTGTTTTAAAATATATTATTGAAATATAATATAAATTTTAGTATTCATTTATAGAAGAAATCGATGCTTTAATTTTTTAAATAAATAAACTATTACAAAAACAAATATAAATAATATAAAACTATACTTTGAAATAAATAAATATTTTATAATTAATTTTAATTTGTATTAAACTAGGATAATTGATTTTATTGATATCATAACACCTTACTACCTGTTCAGGTTATACGCATATATTATAGTTACTCTATTGGGGTAGGGGTGAGGAGGGAAGCATTTTACAGGTAATCTACCCGCATTTGGATGTAAGGAGAGTAGAAAACCATTTAGTAAACACCACCATTAGTAGACCCGACCAGGATTCGAACCCTGATATCTCTGTCATCCGCAGGCCAGTCTAACACGAGAGTGACACCTCAGACCATGTGGCCACTGAAGTGGGTATTTTATTTATTATATTCCCTCCTTTGTTTTTCATAGGTTCTATTTTATTGTTTGGCTTTCAGGTGGTGTTTCGGTCAAACACCAGCATGGTGTATCTGTTCATCCAGATGAGTTCAGAAATGTGGGACTTCGATATTCATGGAGATCTTTATTTTGAAAAAGCGGTTAATGGTTTCTTGGCTGATCTTTTTCAAAAATGGAAGGTCTGTTAAGTTGACAACATTACTAACTGCTCATTCAATTTAACATTAGGGATGGGATTCTTGAAATCCTAGAATCCTTATGGATATTTGAGATTTGAGGATTCGATAGTTTTGGATTCGAGACTCAAATCCTTAAAAAAAATTATTATTTTTAATTATAGAAGTGAAATTTGTTTTAAGAACTCCATTACTGCTTATTGATGGTTCAGAACCATTTATAATAAAGGACACAATTTACAACCAGACTCTAGAACAGTAATTTAACACTTAACTGAATGTATGAATATTATAATGAATGGATTATAAGAAAGAATGTTAACATTTGGCTACTATTTGTATTTTATATTAGTCTATTATATCCGTATTTCCTCTTAGTTTCATTATTTTTTCCATGATTAGGATTTGAGATTTTGGATTCAGGATTCAAAGATAAATTGGAGAGTTGGATTTGTAAAATGGTGTATTCGACCCGACTCTAAATAATAACTATTTTTCCTCTTCATTATTATTTATATTTATTATTTATCCACTTATTTTTTGTTTGTTTATTAATGTGTGATAATTTGTTTAAATTTAAATTCCTTTTGCAGAAAAATGGCAGTAACCATGAAGTGACAATAGTACTTTTCTCGCGCACATTTTATAAAGCAAATAATTTGGAAGAATTCCCTGGCTACATGCGGGAATGCTTGCAACAGGACTACAAAGGACGCTTCTATGAAGATTTTTACAGGTTTGTTCATACATTTCCATAAGAAACCAGATCAATATTAAAAATAATGGATTTGGTTGTCCATACACTGATCATCATCATCATCATCATCATCTGTTTCCAGCCTGTGGCCGGGTTAGTTTAGTAAAATGCCTCCATCTTCCTCTATCCTTCCAACATTCTTCTCCTGTCACTTGAACACTTTCAGTTATCTGCTCCTCCCATCTCGTTCTTGGTCTTCCCCCCTACATACTTCATCTTCATGTATGACTTGTTAACCCAGTAAGAAGCTTGTCTCTTCTGAGCTAAGGATCTCGGGTTTGGTACCTGGCATGACCGTAAAATTTATCATCGGTGAAATGTGGTTTTCCCCTTTCACATTGCTGAGGGGTGTCTTTTATAGACTTAAGTTTGATTATAAGTTATATGATGTTAAAAAAAATTGCCAGATCAAGGATGAAATGGTTCGGGCATATGAAGAGGATGGAGATTGGAAGAATGGCGAGGAAGTGGATGGAGGAGAAGACCGATATGAAGATGGATGGATGCTGTAAAAGTAGACATCCAGAAGAGGGGTGACTGGAGGACGATAAATGATGAAGAAATGTATCTAGACAGAAAGAAATGGAAGAGACTCACAAATTGTACCCGGTCCGCTGGAACAATAAACTGATGATGATGATAGTTATAATCAGTCGGTTCATAAACTGAATGTTATATATCTCAAATAAAAAAAATCATCATTCTTTTTGTAATCTCTCCTTTTCCATCCTCATAACATGACCATACCATCTGTGATCTAAAGGCTTAAATTATATGACTTTCTCTAGAATAAATGTAGGCCTGTGATATATCTTTCTAGATGTGTGCATATTTTTCTGAATAGGTATTAATTGTATGAAAGTATGCAAATCAGCACAATAGTTCTACAAATCTCATCTTCAGAAAACATTACTAGGTATAGTATTTCCAATTGTATGTCAAATATATTGTGGTAAATAAATATTATATCTGTTTTCAATGTGTCAAATTGTTTTTGCCTGTTTTATTGCACTATTTTTACACTGTGTATGATGATGATGATGATGATGATGATGATGATGATGATAAAAATAATGATGATAATGATACGATGATACGATTGGACGACGGATGACGGACGACATATTGGCTTTTGTAATTACACCTGAAATGTTAAAAGTTACTATTTATTCAGACCCTAAAACATTAGTTCCAACTTAGAACTTACTTAAAACTTACATAAAAACACTGTTAAATCTATTCTTTGTCCTTGGCACCATAGAGTGGCTGTCCAGAATGAACGCTACGACGATTGGACTAACACGCTGGTTCAGTTGCGCCGGCTGTTTACCGACTACCAGAATATCGTCTTGGAGTACCACAAGAGGCCTGGGGTGCCAATTCCTAATTCTGTCAACTCCACTGCAGCTCAAGGAAACTTCCTGGAGGTCCTAAACATGTCTCTCAACGGTGAGAATAAATTGAGACATTAATAATTATTTGTTATTATTCATACATTCGCTCATTTATTCTTTTGTTTCTTCAGCCACTGCCATCAATAAATAAAGCTACTCCAGTTTTCTGTGTCTCCGCCATTTAAAAAAAATTCATATTACTCTTATTTTTAAGTAAATGTTTACAGGCTACAGGCTAGTAAATTTATTTGATTAACAACGAGATGCAATGGTTAAATTACGTTTTCCGTTTGTTCATTGACTTTACTCTAATACATCCATTACTGTTCCCAGCCTTTGGTCTAGGTCTTTTTTATTAAAGTCATATATTTTCTACTACCGGCTTGCTAGGCCTGCCTTATAATCTAACTTAAGACTAGGGCAGGCACAACATCCAGTCCCCCAGCCATTAATTCATCAGTGTGAAAGGATAAACTCACATTTCACCAATGATAAATTTTTCAGCCATGCCGGGAATCAAACCTGGGACCCTTAGTTCAGTAGACAGACAAGCTACCGACTGAGCTAAGGCGCTGATTAGAAATACAACATTAAAATATGAATTTTGGTGACAAAAAAAAGTTTGCATTTTCTAAAAGGCACTTTTCTTTATGAAAATTGGACTATATATTTACTGGATGTTTTTGAACAGTGTTCGAGAAGCACTATCTGGACCGTAGCTTTGACCGCACGGGTCAGCTGTCTGTGGTCATCACTCCCGGGGTAGGCGTGTTTGAGGTGGATCGGGAGTTGACCAACGTGACGAAGCAGAGGATTATCGATAATGGTGTGGGTAGTGACCTGGTGTGCGTGGGAGAGCAGCCTCTACATGCGGTCCCACTCCTAAAGGTGAATACTGGCCGTAGTGTACTTTTTCTCTTTCAAATTTACCAGATTTGTGACACCTTTAATAGTTTTTACATTATTATTAGTGATGGGACCCACAGATTCTCGAATTTTTGAACTTTCAAACTCTTGAATTCTCTAACCCTCAAATCCTTGATGCCCTTGAATGCCTCATATACTAAGGAATATTTGGGATTTGTGAAAATATCTAATTCGAGATTTTAAAAAATTTTAAAAATTCTAAATTAGAATTTGTTTTAGAGCTTTAATACTGTTAAGGTCCATCCCTGAGATAATTATAAGAAAATTTTAGTAACCAGACCCAGACCATTAATTTAAAACTTATATGAATGAATGAATGAATGTTTATAATGAACGTTAATTGTTAACATTTAGTTGTTATTTTTATTTAATATTAGTCTTTTATATATAATTAAATTTCCACTTATGTTCATAATTTTTTACATGATTCAAATTTCAGATTCAGATTAATAAAATAGTTGATTCAACTTATCTTTAATTATTTTTATTACTATTTTTTTCCACCTTGTCTTACTACCCATTTGGATTATAAGCATACTACATATTGACTACGCTAATGGACTAAGGGTAAGGAAGGTAGAATATTGAGAAGCTGTACCCATATTTGAATGGAAGATTGGGAAACCATTTAGGGATTAACACTCCCAGTATATCTGATAATGAAGTGAACCTCGATCTCCCCATCATTCACAGTCCAATCTCTGGGGCAAGTGACGCCCTAGACATTTCTACAATCAAAGCAGGTTTTTATATATGTTATAATGCAAGTACTAGCTTAACTTAACTTGAGAAAGGAAGGTGAGTTTTTATAAACTGATTCATCTGGGCTGCTAATGCTCACATAATACTGCCTGCATCATCTTGTACTCAATTTTTGTGTCAAGTAGAACATTTTCTTTTGAGAATATTTATCATGACAAAAAAATTATGTTTATAAATCTTTTTAATCATTGATATGATAGCCCTGTTATCTGAATTTTTAGAACTGAAACGAGCCACATATTTTATTATTACAGTTTTTGGGATACTTTTTAAGCAGCTCTAAACACATTAAAATTGTAAATTTATTGCAAAAATTTTTTTTATCCTATCTATCTATATTCAATAATTAAAAAATATTCGTTTTTTTTTTTAGCCATGCGTCTTACTACCCATTTGGGTTAAATGCTTATGGACTAATCACACTAATAGTTTTAGGGATTAGGAAGATTATATTTATAGGGTGTGTGTGGGGAGAGGGGAAAATCACCCTCAGTACACCTGTCCGAGATTCGAACTTCGATATCCCTGTCATTAACAGTCTAGTCTAATGCAAGAGTATGTGGCCACTAGTTATTAAGTTGTATTATATTTGGAAGAAGGTACAGGAAAATTAGATAGAAACATATAAATATGTGTTTGTTCCTTTTTGTATGTTTCTATCACCTTTCCTGTACCTTCATCCAGCTATAATACAGTTCAATTACTACTCCATTAAGCAAAAAGAGGTTTTCCTTCTAGAGATATAGTTATTAAGTAGTTAATTGTGCTAGTTTACTATTTTCAGTTTCACAATAAAGACACATCTTTGAATGCTGCAGATGACTACAGTATGCCTCACTGGATTAATTTAAGGTACCAATATCATCTAGATTTTAATTCATGTCTTAAAAACTAACTGTCTTTTTACTTTAATTATAAATGATTATGAATTGAAAGGGCTAGAGTCCAGTTTACCTTGTGAAATTGATTTTATTTATTAATTTAGTGTAGCAAATAATATATACATATAGAGCTAACCCACAAGCAGAGTAGATCCTGCCCCGTATAATAAATATGTTGGTTCATTCGCAGCTTTTATTCAACAAACAAAAAAGTGGCCTATTCCAATTTCATCCCGAGAATAAAGCTACCCCCCAAGCGGACTAAACCCTGCACTGCGGCCGACATAAGATTCATTCCGTCGGCCAAGTCCAAACTTATTCAGGAGGATGAGTGTATGCCCAACTCTCTGTTTGACTACGACGCTTACGACGCACAAGTGTTCCAGCTCCCTCCGGTGCATACGGCAAGGTGAGTCAAAAATAACGTCAGAAGGTATTCAATTGACTGAAAAAGATGCCATGTGACGTTGAAATAATATAGTGAAGCGGTTCCCGAACTGTGGTACCTACAGTTATTCTCGGTGATAAGCCGTGAGAAGCGAAACCAAACAAGCAAATCAAAGTCGGAAAAAGATAGGGCCTCATCAAATCTTATAAATCTATTCGGACCAAGTCTAGACAAAAGCCAAACAGATTTAAACAGAGGTTGGAGAGGGTGGCAACATTTATTCAAGCTCAAACAGATGGTAGAGCAGCGCACCATTAAAAATGTCCTGAAATATTAAATATGCAGCATTGTCTTAGTGATATGCCATTCAAAATGTTTTAGAACCACTGCTATAGGGATTTAAATGTGTTGGTGTTTTCAATTTTTACATTTTGATCAAGTTTATTTAAGGACATAGTGTAACATGTTGATGGCACTTTATTTCATACATATTACCTAAAATATATTGATATGAAAATGGTGTGGAAATACCATAATCATCATCGTGAACTGTACCCAGCCTGTATAATGCCTTCATATCCCTCTATCCTTCCAGAATTCCTCCTCTTTTAATTGCTTCCATTCTTCTCCTCTCACTTGCACACTTTCTGTTATCTGCTCCTCACATCTCTTTCTTGGTTTTCATCGTGCTATTTTCCCTACATACTTCATCTCCATCATTTTCTTAGGGATCTTTTCTATTTCAATCCTCTTTATATGAGCATACCATCTCCCTGAACAGTAATGTATGTAAGTACTGTGTTGGCCCGAATATGGTACGGCCTCACAGTCACATATAATTATACTTTACATCCATTACTGTTTCCAACCTACGGTCTGGGTCAGTTTTTTAATCGAGCCGTATATTTTCTACTACCGGCTGGCTAGTCCTGCTTAGGGGGTCGAATGGTCTTCAGGCATCTTTCTTGCAGTAGACTGAACTGCTCGTAGTGGGTAGACCGGGGTTCTAATCCTGGGTGGGTGTACTCAAGGTGGGTTTCTAAAGGTTTTTCCACACTCCACACAAATGCTGGTACAATTCCTATAAATTAACTCTTCCTAATTCCTAATACATTAGCAAAATTAGTAAATATGTGTTTAACCCAAACAAGTAGTAAGCCATGGTGATGCAACGGACAGACTGACTATAACAACTATAATTTTTTCTTGTTTATTTCTCAACTTCCCCCCCTCGCTCACCCCATGTAATTATATCAAATATTTTGTAAGTCACTAAACACTTTCCTGTAATTGGTAGTAAGGTTCTTTATGGTGGGGGTAACACTCTCTAGGGGGCCGGCTGTGTTCTGACAGGTTTTCTCAAAGTCTGCAGAGGGTGAACAGTCGATACAAGAAGATGAGTGTGACAGTGCCGGAGACGGACCAGAAGCTGCTTAAGAGGAAGATGTCTGATCCAGACATCCATCATGGGCTGCTCGCCGGGACGTGTTCTTCCCCCCCGGGGAAATCCACCACCCGGTCCGCGGCTATCTCTATTCCGCAGCATCGGCCTACCGAGCTCTCTCCTCAGAACTCCTCTGTCAACCCTGAAGGTAGGCTTTTGTCAAAATTAGACGTGGGCTGGATCCACTATTCTACTAATACAAATATTTAAATTTACCTATTAATTAAGAATCATATTTGTGATAAACAGGAATTGTAATATATATGTATATCTCAGTTAAAAAATCACAAAATTGTATCAGAACACTCTTGAACATTTTCTTATCAAGCTAAAGATTGCGTTAAATATGAAAGAAGGTACAGGAAAAATGGACAAAACCACATTAAAGGGAACAATCACACTATAGTTTTGTGATAAAATGAAGAGGTTACAATTATAGTGTTGCCACTGGATAAAGAGGTGATGGCTGCCTCTCGAAGAAAATTGATAATTACCACCCAATTCCCCCGACTTAGATTTCATTCTCTCATTACGCATCAGGAGGGAGTTAGAAACATGCATTGCAACTTCTTAGAAAGTGTGTGTGTATATATAAAGGGGAATAAAAGAAAACCAATAAAGAATAATAGGACATAGATACAATCATTTAAAAACAACGAATATACCTCAAAAAGTGAAAAGAAGTTGGCTTTTAATAAGCTAAAGATTTGAGATTTGAATTCTTGTCTGAGCACAAAAACTTCCTTTCAGCCTAAAGGCTTTCTGAATGAACTGTGGACCTGCACTTTTTCTGATGGTGTGCGGGACTTCCTTTAATAGCCATTAATATTCCTTTTCCTCCTTTGCTTAGTCTCATTTATATTGTTAATAAAACCATATAATTACATTGACATTAATAAATGAATGTTAAACTTGTTGGGAATGAGACAAGAAATTTATAAAATCATATAATCTTAATTATTAATTTTTATTTCCCTTAGTGAAGTCGAAAGTGTTTGTGGCTCACAGTAACCTAGAAACAACGTCACCCCCGTTCCGACCTGTGGTGGGTAGTGCGGGCTCTCCCAGCAACTCTGGACATACACAAGTCAACCTGATCCTACCGGGCCGGGCGCTCATCAACCCTTTTGATCCATCACATGTCACCATCAAGCTCACCTCAAATCGTAGGCGATGGACGCACATATTTCCTAAAGGTATTTATAGTGAGAGGGTTGTAACCTTACCTTGCACGTTTCTACTATGAAGTAGCTTATAGAATAGGGCCATAGTGGAATCTGTCAAGGTGAGGCTCTTACCTTTCAGGCTAAACAAGTGTACATAAAATAGCAATAGAGACAAATACAATATGGCTGGCACTTTGAAAAGAGTAACATTGTTCACATTTTGCCACTTGGAAAAATAAATTAATGGCTTCAGCTTAAAGAATATTTGTTTTCATTGTCCAAATCCAGGCTTTGTTTTGTCAAAACACATCCAAAGGGAGAGTGAAATGCACAATGCATTTCGGTTGAAAGAGGAAACCTCTTTAAGGTAAATATTGGTGCAGTCATTTAAGATTCACCTGCTATGGTGGCCGCATGGTCTAAGGCATCACTCTTTCAATAGACTATACTGCCAATGACAGGAAGATTGGTGTTTGAATCCTGGTCGAGTGTACTGAGTGAGGTTTTCCCCGACAGTGTTCCACTCCACCTCCACGCAAATGTTGGCACACTTCTGTTAAATTCAACCTTCTTCATCCCTAACTCATTAGCGTAATTATGTATGAGAATAACCTGAACATGTAATGAAGCTCTGCTAAAATAAGATTCATCATCCTCCTGGACATATTGTTTTAACTTGTTAACCGACAGCAGCATTGCAGCGTATAACCCTCATTGGCTCTCACATTATTAAGGCAGTGTATTTTTCAAACTGTTGGTTATCTCAGTCTTGTGAAGCAGTTTATAATATTCTTTAATTGTTTTTCAAACTATAAAACAGCAAATTAGTAATTTTTTTTACATCCATTTCTGTTTTCAACCATTGGTCTAGGTCAGTTTTTTTTATCCAAGCCATTTATTTTCCACTACCTGCTTGCTAGACCTGTTGTAGCTTTATATGCCTTGTAATCTAACTTAAGACCAGGACAGGCACAACATCCAGTCTAAAACCATTAATTCACCACTATGAAAGGGTAAACCCACATTTCACCACTGATACATTTTTTGGCCATGTCAGGAATTGAACCCGGGACCCTTAGCTCAATAGACAGACACGCCATCAACTGAGCTAAGGTGTCTGATTAGTAGTTAAATTAGGATTACAAATTTTAGTAAGAGACATTTGCCAAAGGTGCAGCCAGAATATGTGATGTTTTCACTTTATTTTATACTTTTAATACGTGTAAAATTTAACTGCTGTTATCAAATGCTCATAATATTAGTGTAAAAAAAAAGTCATAAGGCCTCCACCTTGTATTTTTTCTGGTGCAAGGGCTTCTTAGTTCTTAAAAGTTTGGGAACCTCTGAATTAAGGCATCACTCTTGCAATAGACTATTACCAGTGATGAGTAGGTCAGGGTTTGAATCCAAGCTGAGTGAATTAAGGGTAATTTTTTGTTTCCCACTCTCTTTCCACACAAATTTGAGTACATTTCCTTTAAAATCTTACCTATGTCATCCTTACTTCAATAGCTTATTAATGTTTTGTGTTTTAGGATAATTAATCACTGATATGTTTGGTATTCCATTCAGGCCCTAGCGGAGTGTTGATTCAGCAGCATCACTACCAAGCCGTACCTGCGGTATCCTCAGAGGAGCAGATGTTTGAGACGGTGGGAGGGGTGGGGTCAACGTTCAGCACCTCTCCGGGCAATGAAAACCATGCGCCCAACATCGTGGGATCCCTCCCCCGCTCCGCCTCGCAGATCACCTTCCAACAAGAATGTGAGTGTCTTTATATGCATGCACGCTGTTGTTTGTCAGATACTGCCCAATTTTATACGGGAAGGCTTTGCATAAAATACAAACATATATTTTTGCAGTTAATGTTAATAATACCCGCTTCATTGGTTGAACGATCCAAGGCGTTACTCATGTTAGATTGGCCTGCGGATGACGGGGAGATCAGGGTTTGAATCCCTGTTGGTTATACTAAGGCTGGTTTTTACTAAATGGTTTCCCATGCTTCTTCCATGCAATCACAGGTAGATTACCTCTAAAATGCTTCCTTCTTCCTACCTACCCCATAAGAGTAACTATTATACTGTATATGTGTATAACCTGAACATACAGTAAGACGCGATGTTATTAAACAAATATTGATAACATATTATAATTTTAGTAAACCTGAGCCAAATTTTGAATTAAAAACTTTTTAGGATTTGAATTCCATTCAAAATTCCAATTAGTTTTAGCTGAAAGATTCGTATCAGTTTTCGAAATGTCATATTCAAGTAAATCTCAAATTTGAATTCAATGGAATTGAATTTGAAGTTCAGTTCTTAAAGTTAAATAAATGAATTATTTATTTTTTTAAAGAAGTTAGCATAGATCAATTGATTATTTTGAGTTGACCATATAAACTTATGAATCTCATCATATTTAAAATCTAATTATTATTTGGTCCTAATCGAAAATTTATATAATGTAGCCTAGTATTCTATTTGGATTTCATATCACATTATTATAAACTATTCGATTCAAAACATTTTAATAATAAAATATTCAATTTGGATCAAATTCAGACTATTTTTATTTTATAATATTTGTATTAGATTCTTGTTTTACATCATTACTGTTTCCAGGCTGTGGTCAATTTTTTATTCATGATGTATATTTACTACTACCGGCTTGCAAGGCCTGTCTTAGCTTCATATGCCCTATAATATAACTTAAGACTAGGACAGGCACATCGTCTAGTTCCTGGCCATTAATTCCTCACTGTGAAAGGTTAAACCCACATTTCACCAATGATACATTTTTAGGCCATGTTAGGAATTAAACCGGGACCCTTAGCTCAGTAGACATTACCAAATAAGATATGGTGTTGGATTATTTGGATTGGATTCGCATCAAGCTAGATTTTCAGTGGGTTTTGTTTACAGGCATTGATAATATTTAATATTTATCAAGAGTAACAAAAGCATAAAACCAGCAGGCATTGAACATATATTTTTGTGCTTTGTGGCAGCCATGAAGGGGCGGTCTTTCTCACGACCCAACTTGTTCTCGGATAAGGAAAAAGAGAGGGTAAAAGATAAGGACAAGGTCGTCAAGACGAACAAGAGCTTGACCCTGCTCTGGGGTGCCACAGGAGAACAGGAGTGGACGCCTGCGCTCACCACAGGTCAGATATCACCGCTTGCATGGGATTGACATGTTACTGTCCGCAATGGACGTCCCTGGACTGATCCTGGGATTGATTCCCAGAAAGGACAGATTTTTTTTTACCGTTTAGTTGGGTTGGCTTTACTTTTGTAATGTGATAAATTAACTTTCTGGGGTATGTTTGTTGTGTTTGTCCTAGAGTTAAGATAGGATAAATTGCAAATAGGCAGTAAAAAACCTTATATTAAAATTATCTAAACTTTTTTTATAATTTTGATTATGATATATTTTGATGTTCTTCTTTCTTTTGAGGTATACAATATTTTGTATGGAAGAAGGTACAGGAAAGGTGGATGAAAACATATAAAAGGGAACGAACACAATATGGCTTTTACAACTAAAAGAATAACACAGTTCACACTTTACATTGCTGCCACTGGACAAAGAGGTAATGGCTGTCTCTTAAAGAAAATCAATCACTTATGCCCAATCTTTCGACCTAGATTTCATTTTATGGGTGTGCTAAGCCTCAAAAACTTCAACTTTGCTCTGAATATTCATTCCCTTCGACTTTGATTCAAGAGTTAAATTCCAGTTTCGACAATTTTGAAGCTTCGCCAAAAAAAATTTAAAAAATTGATGTTGAAATACACATTTATGTTTATTTTTAAAGTTTTCTTCTCCTATTTCCATCACAAAGTAGTGTTGGTGTAAAAAAAAATCTTAAATAAAACATATATTACATTTTAAGACAAAAATACTAATTTTGTTTGCAATATATAATTTTGTAAATTATATTTAGTATCAAATTTACATAAACATGCAAAGTATAATATTTTTATCCGGGATCTCGATCTTCAGGAAATTGGTTGTTCCCGAAATTTGGGTAGGAAATAATATTTCTTGGGATTTTTCGGTAAAAAATATAAAAAAGTTACAATTAAAGATCGTCTATTGATGTCACATTTGTATTTAATTTCAATTAAATATATCAAAAAATCACTCGATACCTGCTATACATAAAATTATTTAGTTTATTAGGAAAACTTACATTCCTTTTAAAAATAAATTAATATAAAAAAATTAATTGAATACATTTTTTTCCTTTAAATATTTTTTTACAAGATTACAGAATTTAAATTTATTGTTCAGAACTATAATTGTTACAAAAAAATAGAGTTTTGGTCACTTTTCATGACCCTATTCAAAAACATCTACCACTAGATTAAACTTAATTGGAACCATCAAATTTCCATTAGCTTCTAATTTTATTATCAAATTATTTTTATTTCTTTTTTATTAAAGGGAACAGGAAGGCTAAGTTTAGACTAAAATTATAAATCTGAAAAATAAATATAAGCCTAAAGTGGAAAATTGTTTTTTTAATCTTTCTTTCCCTGTTCTCACAGGAAATAATCATTTCCTTCTTGAAAATCTACGAAGTCAAATTGTAATGTTCACACAGGCCTACAAATAACGTAAAAGGAAAACACAGGAAATGCTCATTGAATGTGTATATATAATATTATATTTCTAAACCTCTGTACCTTCTTCCATGTATATTGTCACATTGTTATTTTCAAAATAATAATTTTATTCTCAGTAAACTATTTTCAAAATTATACTTTTTAAGGCATGAAGGTTTTTTTAAAGTATCATCCTTATTTGTTATTTTAGTATAAAAAACAGATGGAAACTATACTAAGAACGAGACTACAAATAATTTTCCCTTTTAAAATGTTAACTTTTTATTTTGGTTTGCTTGCTCACTTTATTTTGCTTACAATTTTTGGTGTCATATTTTTGTATTTCGAACATCAACACAAACATTATCTACAAAACTAAAGTGTATGTTAGGTGTTAATGTTTTTTTCCCCCCTCCATATTGTACATTATCAATCGCTAGATGTTTCTACGAAGTATCGGAAAACCAGACGTTGGTGTAATCTTGTTGTGTTGTTTTGTTTTCTTTCCATGTCTCTCTGTGGAACGTGTGAACGGGTTGACAACTGCGAAACATTGAAATCAGTCGGCAAAGTTATCATAGGTTTGGAATTGTTTCAGATTCATCTCTTGTTGGGGAATTAAATCTTTCCTTCAGATTGTTGCTTTAAATCAGCTTTGTTATACAGCAAGTCTTTGGCTTGCATGGATTAGAGTTACACTGCTTTCTAGATCTTGGTTTTCGATCTTTGACTTATGACTAGGAATGCTATATTTTTAACATAATTGAAATTGATAAAAAAAAAAAATAAACTAATAAGTGTCAATTTAATGAAGAAAGCTCACCTAGGGAAGAGGAAAAATTGATCTCACATTTTTCCTCTTTCCTTGGGTGAGCTTTCTTAATTAAATTGACACTTATTAGTTTAGTTTCCTTTTTCTTTATTTTTATTAATTTCCCTCATCATAAAATTATTCAGCCACTGCCCCATTGGGCCACCTCAGTTTTAAACTTAGGAACACTATGTATGGTACTGTATGCGTTTGTTTTCTTATGTTTACATTTGTTTTTAGATTTATATACTTGATATAATATCAAATTTCATTTTCTCAAAAAGAAAATTTCATATGTTTTATTATATTGATTATCAACTGAAACAAACATGTCAAAAATAAATTGTATTTAAGCACCATTTGACTTACACAGTGTTTAAACTTGGCTGGAAACCTTCGGAACAAACTATCCACGTAAGCCAAGGACTTAATCTGTATGTTAATCCATCATTTACATAAAAAATAAAACCTTTATTGATCTAGATACAAATTTTACCGAATAGATTGTTTGAATCAACAATATGAAGGATTTTTTTTCTACTGGTTTGTTTATTCATGTTTCATTTTTGTAGATGCTTGCACTTTGGGAAACCTTGGTGCAGAGTCTGGCTCCATAATATGGTGCCACTTCTTTATTAGTGCACACTTTATTTTATTAGTGCACACTGGTGATCACTTTTTGGGGATTGTCCGACACTGTAACTAATAAATACACACAATTTGATTGGTTCACAGCTCTCTTTAATATCCTGTCTCTTATTAATGCTTTTTTACACTGCATTTCACAACTTGTTTGGTGATAAAGCTTACCTCTTTATTCTTTTAAAAAAATATATATTAATAGGTCATAATGTCACTAAATAAATATGTTGAGATGTAAAAAATGAACAAATAAAAGTGAAACACACTAGCCCATATTTAATGTTCTTTGCTTATATTTGTCTTCATTCTTTACACTTTCTCGTATTTATTTAATGACATATTATTATAACACAATAGAAATTGTGGATTTAAGCTTTAACAAAAATTCTTTTTACATTTTTATGTCCGCCTAAAATCTCTTAAAACTATCATCATCATGAAGCCACTGGCTGGGTTCTCTGGAACATAAACCTCTCCAATCTATCCTTTCTCCTTCTCCACTCTCCTCTGGACTCCCTTCAGCCACCTGTCCTTTGGTCTCCTCTGTTTCCTCCGCTTCATTATCCAGCATCTTCTTCTTTCTTCTCACTTGGCTATACCACCTTAGTCCTGACTTCTCTCTCTTGTTCTGCACTTAGAACGTTTCACAACATTAACATTATTGTGTCACTTGCATTCACACTCAGTTTAGAAAGGGTAGTGACATTGAACTGCCCATAGTTGTATCATAATGTCATCTGAAACGACGTGATTCTTTCAAATTTATTTTCTTTATTTAATTAATCCCTTTGTTTCATCTGATGCAACTCTCCATGAAAACTACATATTAATTTAAACGCCATCTTGTGATCTTGTTTCATTTTGTAATCCACCCTTTGGATGGCTTGAAACCAACTGTCTGATTTAGGCAGGGAACTGATAACGGTTTAAAAATTTAAATAAGATCCTCCAGCCCAGCTTCACACACATGTCTGACATTTCTTCACCAATCAAGAGAGAGATTTTTACAGGGTTGATATTAAATTGTTTGGTTGGAACTCGCAAAAATATTTATTAAGTAAATAATGGTGCCAAACAGAAATATTTAGTGGACATTGAAAGGTGGAAAGAAGGTAAAGTATTATGCTTGGGTTTGTGTGATGCTTTGAAACTCCGACTTAGCTTCAAATCAAATATCAGCTACGACTTCATTTAAAGAAAAATTCCGGCTTTGACAATTAAGAAGCTCTGCCAATAAAACTATTAACATCAAAAATAATAAATTTATAGTCATTTATTATTATTCTGAGCTGTTTTATAAATTACAAATTAATATTTATGGAAAAATCTGAAGTAATTGAATTGCCAGCTGTGATAGTAACTTTATTTATCAGAATAAAACAAAATATTACAAATATTTGTACAATGAAAGTATTATTAGCTTTCTACCTAACAGCAGGTCATCACATGATGACTCTCGACGCGGTTCTGTCCTCATAATCCTCGCCATCCGTCTGTAATTGCCTCCCACCTTGATGTTATACATTATATGGTACCTTCGACGTCTGCTTCCCCTCTTTACATACGACACACCATTCCTTACATAACAGCCATAACACACTTTCCCTTCTCAGCCAGTTCCAATCCAATTTCTCTTCCTGTTTTTGATAACCTTCTCTTTTCATCAACTCTCTCCAGCTTTTACTCTTTTCTGACCTCTTTCCCCCAACGTCTCAAACATTTAAAATCTTCACTCCTTCTACTTCCTTGATGTCCCCTTCTCCGCCCCATATGCCAAACCCCAAACAAAGCACTTTGCCAATCTCTTCCTCATTCCTTTATCAAGGGGGCACATAGCAGTCGCTGCTTGATATTAAATGCTACCTTAGAATTGGCTTTGAAACATTTTATAAAATAATTTAGTGTATAAACTTAATAAATAACTACAATATAATACTTTTTCAAGCCTTAAAACAGCTAACAAAAATTATTTGAACTTTGATTTGGCTTGTAAAATATTTCATATATATTCGATTCAAGTTTGCTTCGAATTTTAAAAGAATACTTGATACTCATTTTCCAACAAAATGTAGGCTCGTAAGTTCACATTTAAAAACAAAACATATCACAATCATTTTTGGGACACATTATGCCCTTTCTTCAGCAGAAAACTCCCTTGTGCTCTAGATAGGTCTGAGGTGCCCTGAAAATTACTGTGTAATGGAGGGGTTGCGAAAGTTAATTTTTTCTATTCAAAGTGAAGTCTAATAGAATGTATAAAATATTCCCAAAGCTTATTTGAACTTTTAATATTCTGTAAAATATTGTTAAGGTTAAAAGAAAAAAAAAGTATAGCTTTAGACATTAAATATTATATGAAAGGGTTTAGTTGCAAAAAATATATCTATCTATTTCAAAATTGGTAAATTATGTTACTATTACAACATATATTCAATTATTACAAATTTTTCTCATCTTCAAAACAACATAAAATGTAAATAATAGAAGATAGTTGTGTATTTTTCAGTAAATACTTTAATACTCTAGGAAAGTGAAGGCATAAGAATGAAGTTTACGAGAAGCATGTGTCATGAGGAGAAACAAGATTAGGAATGAAGTTCTCTGGAGAAGATTGGGAGTACAGGGAGTACAGAGAGATGGGAGGAGTAGATAACAGAAGGTGTTCAAGTGAAAGGAGGAAGAATGGTGGAAGGATAGATTAAGATGGAGGCATTTTACTAAACTAAACTAGCCATAGGCTGGAAATATGATGATGACTTTAATAGGTGTAGCTTCGTAATTGAAAGAAGCTGAAATATTTTTTTGAAGCGAGGCCAAAACTAACAAATATAAAAAAAAAAACCTTTTTTCTTAACTTCTCTCACCCCATTTGGTGTATTTTTTATTGAATAAATCCATTTGGCACGTCCCGCCACCCCCCACCCACGTTTAACGAACATTATCGAAGGTAGTCACATAAAAACTATGTATGCACTTATAGCGCCAAACTTACAGACCAACACTTCTAAGGGAATGATACAAAAATTCAAACAATGACGATTCCAACAAATTGACACATTAAAAGGGTATAAATTTAATTCTAAAGTAAGGTAGGAATCTAAATAAAATGTTTATTTCAATGGATAGCTTATATTTTTAAAAGAGGTGGGGATTAAAATTAAAATTACATATAGACATATGCAGACACTTTGAAGAATGCATTAAATTTTTCACTTTCTTTACTATTGCCAGAAACAATTATTATTGTTCTTTAAAAATGATGTAAATTCACCTTTTGATATATCTTTTGAAAGAGTAAAAATAAATTTATAAATATTTATTAATCTAATTAATAACATTCTTTCAAGTAAAGCCATATAAGATTTTGAAATTGAAATTGAAATTTGAAATTGAATACTTCCCTAAGCAAACAGATGATAAAGTTAAAGTTAGAAAAATTGCATCATCATTTACCTGGGAATGGGAGGTATTCTATACTACAGGGAGAAAAAAACATTCTCAGTGAAAATTCCAGCCTTCCGAAGCAGATTCAAGACACCATGTTGGCACATGTTTAAATATAATTTGTTATTAAATGCTTTTTGTGTGCATAGATGTGCATAAGTCTTTGTTTATTTTTTACATCAAAGACAGAAATGTCCAAGAATTGAATTTGACATATTTTGTTTTATTATATTTGGAAGAAGGTACAGGAAAGGTGGATGGAAACATATAAAAGGGGACAAACACAATATGGCTTTCACATTGAAAAGAAGAACACAGTTCACAATTTACATTGCGGCCAATGGACAAAGAAAAATCAATCGTCACCGCCCAATCCCCCGACCTAGGTTTCATTCTATCGGAACTCATCAGGAGGGAGTGTGAAACGCGCTATGCAACTTCCTAAAAGAGGAAACCATGTTTTGTTTTGAAATAATGTTTTGCTGTCAGTAATATTTATTTCATGACTTCATTCAAACCATTCAATAAATTTAAAATGTGACCATGAAAAAATACATCCTTACAATATTAATATATGTGTTCTATATTGATTTTAGTACATTATAGGCTTGAAAGTTTGAGGTTCCGTTAAATCTTAGCCAGTCAACAAAATAAAATTATGTTTGTAATACAGTAGCACATTGTGATATGTGAGGAGCGGTTGGTTTCCAAGATTTGATCCCGTTGGGTGTCTACAAACAGAACCAACTGTGTGTTACAACTCCAGTAACATTAACATTAACATATTGCCTCACATGTCGAATGTGTTTGGTTTATTCAGCGAGTTTGTTCCTATTGAATGGCCATTGGATCATTTATGTTTGCTAGTTTTTTTATAAATTCTCTTAGGGCCAGTTTCATAGTCAGACTGAGTACGCCTCAAATGCATCGCTATAATAAATACAAGACACCTACATAGAAGAGAATGGATTGGGCCAGTTTCATAATCAGACTTAGTACGCCTCAAGTGTGGCGCTATACTATATACAGGATAGCACCTACCTAGATCAGAATGGAATGGGCCAGTTTAAAATGTGAAAAATGCTCATTCCATTCAAGTTTAGGTGTTGTATTTAATATAGCACCGCACTTGGGCAGTGTTAAGTCTAACTATGAAAATAACCCTTTGTCTGTTTTGTTTATTACATAGTGACATTTTTCTAAGTATTCTTTAACTCAAATTTTCCCTTCTCTGCTAATTATTCTTGTGCTATTCTGTATAGTCCAGGTAGTCTCGGTCTCATACCTATAGGATTATACACACTTGCTTAGGGTTCACCTTAGCATTAAGAGCGACCCCAATCCCATAAAAATATAAAAGAAAAAATCATTATTTGGCAGCTATAGTGATTGTTTTTTGATCCTAATAAAGCACTGGTTGCCTGGTAGACATGTTTGTGTAGTGACACTCTTTGCACTAAGGTTTTCTCACATTTTGTAAATCTTTTCTAGCAGGCTGCTGTATCTCAGCTGTGGCTTTGTAGTTTGGATTAGAATTTCATATGGGGTTGGAAATAATTGTTTCTGTAATAATCACATCTTTATTGAAGTTTATTAAAATAAACAGTACTGTCAACAGTTAATTATTTTATTCTTATTCAATAAAGTAATCTTTGAAAATTTATACATACACATAATTAATTCAAAATAAATTAGACCTTTCTTTAATAGGTTCAATGTGGCCTTGAAAAATTTCTTTTCTCCCTCGATATGCATTTGTCCAAAATACCCTGCTCAAATTACAAAGGAATATGTAAATGTGTCGTCCTTTGACTTTCCAAAGACAGGTATGCAACTGTGGGGTACCGAAATGGGCCACATCCATTGACTTCGGATAAAGTACTTTTGTTGACAAAACAACTGTCATCTTCAACTCACTTAGAATTACTAACCAGAATTATTATATATGAAAAAAGTGCATTGAGCAAAAACATTTAGTGATAAATAAAATGATAGAATATTAGGAAAATGGTAGAGCACAAATAAAAGTAACAACACTGACACATATCAGTGTTGTTACTTTTATTTGTGCTCTACCATTTTCCTAATATTCTATCATTTTATTTATAACCAGAATTATTGTAAGAAAAAATCTAAATTTTTGCAATATTTTGATTGGTAAAGAGCTCAACACCAATTGATCTTTGAGCAAATTCTTGTTTTTCAAAAAGTTAATATTTTAATTTGATACCTATAATTGGTTTTGATATGTTTATATTTTTTTTGTGTACAGTTTCCAACCCTACTTTTAATCTTCTCAGGTGAAGTGTACTTTGTCTGTTTTCGATTTGTTGACACTTAGTTTCACTTGTCAATTTGATGTGATGCTAATCATGTAGCGATTAGGTTGTCAAAAAGTATTATTCTAACTTCTTCAGTGGAAACTGGTTGTTGTAAAATAACAAATGAGAATGAAGGCAGGAAGCTTGAACTTGACTCACTGGAAAACATTGCAGGCTTACAGAGACTGGGAAGTGACACAGAACAAATACATTTTTGATCTTGTTTACTTTTAAAAGGAGGATTTGTCAGTGTTTTTAAAGTAAACTGACTATTTTTTTCTTGTCATTTTTGGGGATAGCTATTTTAAGATCACCGATGGGCGCCAAAGAAGGCATTTTTTCCCCCCATGGTGTATCATTACTCAATACCTGCTCAGGCTATATGCATACATTAATCATACTAATTGATCAGGAATGAGGATGATAGGATCTTTAAGTGAATGTACCCTCATTTGTACAGAGAGAGACTGGAAAACCATTTATGAAAAACCAGCCTCAGTTCACTCAATCGAGATTCAAACCTCAATCTCCTCGTCACTGGAAATCCAATCCAACACGAGAATGACACATTAAACAATGCAACCACCTATGTTTTTATGATAATAGTGATTATCATTATCACAGTTAAAACTCTTCAGTTCGGCACCCTTGGTACTTGACAAGTACCGGAATACATAAATTAACTCCTAAAAACCCTTTATATACCCCCTATGCCTATTCCCTAGGCCAGGGGTCGGCATGTAATTTCTAGTGAGGTCCGGCCGGATGCTTTTGAAAAATCATATCGAAGTCCAAAGGAAAATCAAAACTCTGAAATGCGCCACAGGAGATTTTTTATTTTCCAAAACGCATTTTATAAGTCCTCAGACACTTTTAAAACAAAAACTTTATCTAAATAATCTTAAATTTTTTATAGCGTTTTAATTGTTTTACTGTTTAAAACATAAACTTAAAATTTAGGTTCATATTTATTATTTTTATCTTTACTGCTTGAATCTCAAACTAAAATTATAGGTTAACATTCTTAAAAATATAAGTTAATAGTATTAATGTGAGAAATTACACTTCCGTTCTGTTAACCTTGAACAATATTTGCTCTTCAAAAAGTTCATTTTTGAGAAGGAGGTCTCTCATATGTATGTTGAGCCGAACATGATAGCTAGCTTTTTACAATTTGCATACTTACCCCAAAATTCTTCGGTGGATGCAGTTTTATACATCTTCAAGCAAATATCTTCTTGCTGATCGATCATCTCCATTTGAAGTGAAGGTTTCGAAAGACTGAACAGCTTTGCATCTACATCAATCCATTCTCCCAGTGGAGAAACCTCAGAAGGAGTTTTTAAAAACTGTGACAGTTTTCCTATCTCTGCATAGCCTTGGAATCTTGCCGAAAATTCCTTCCTAAGATCTGATAAAAAACTTGAAAACAATGCAGTGTCTATTTTGGAATTCTTCTTTCTGTATTCTAGCATCGTTGGAAAATGAATAAATTCTTTACTTAAAATATATTTCAAATATATCCAGCTTGCGAAGGAAAGCAGACACACTTTGTATCAGATCACATATTAACTTCCCATTCCCTTTTAACTCAATATTGAGTGCATTTAAATATTTGAGGATGTCTTTCAGGAAAGCTACAGCTAGCATATTGCACACGTTTGTTAGGAACTCCAAGTACTTGCGTGCTTCCTCCGTAGAAGAGTTTTTCAAGAATGTGGTCACTTCTTCTCTCTTATCTGCCAGAGACGTTCAATCCCTCAGCCATCAAACATTGTGTTGCAGTAAGTCAGATAGAAACTCTTTGAACTGTATGTGCTGTAGAGCAGAATGTGACCTTATAAAATTGATCAACCTGGACCAAGCTGTTCATTACATCCTTCAATGTAGCACTGAGTTTGCCACAAAGGGATGTCTGGTGAGTTATGCAATGATAAGGCAGTATCCCAGAATGTGTATCCCTGATTCTCTTTACCACTACCTTTTCTTTGCCTATCATTGCCGGGGCACCGTCAATTGAAACGGACACAATTTTATCTTAATTGATATTTGATTATGTCAGGAGGTGATCAAAAGTTTTGAACAAATCCTCTGCGCAAGTCTTGCCTTTAAACGGCAATATTGGTAACAACTCATCCCTAAATTATTTACTTTCAACGTCAAAGAATCGCACAAAAACGAACATGTGTTCAGAATCAACAATGTTGCACGATTCGTCAAGTGCATTGGCACAACGAGGTGCCTTCTGTAAAAGTTTTGAGTCAGCCAAAATTTCTGTTCTTCTTGTATTGCTTCTTGCTAACAAGATATAGCGGCAACAATGTCCTTATTTTCTTCAAAAAGCACCGTGGCCACTTCCAACATACATTTTTTTATGATCTCAAAGTCTGAAATTGGCTTCTGGTGCTTATTAAGCGTCCAACGCACATGCAACGCCGCTTCTGCTGATTTTTCTCGCTCACTCATGCTAGTACAGCAATGCTTTTTTTTTGTAATATAATAGACATGCCTGCAGTTTGTCTTTACGCGCCAAACTACCGGGAGGAAAACTTTTTGAAAAGCCTGATGAGTCGTTTCGTAGGTTGCTTTAAGTTGCCACTTTTAACAATAGCATATAAGGCAAACTGGACCGGCTCCAACCCTTTCAGGCAGCGTTAAACAATAAATTTGGGTTTCCATTCATCAGAAACTTCATATTTTCAGTGTCAACTTTACAATTTTTATAATCCATATTGATCGGAAAGTTACAATTAGGCACTCTAAAAGCTAGTAACAAAACAGCACGTTAGGCGAGTTGCTTGGCAATCGTAATAATAGCAGACACCCTGCATGAGAACTCAACTATCAACTATCTGCGAGTGTAAACAAACTGAATTAGGTGGAATGGCTGAGATGGGTGATGGAACGAAGACTAGGTGTGCACTTGAATTCTGATTGGCAGTTCCAGACAATACAGGAGAGAGAGGGATCCTCTCATTTCATTTTGCGTTTATTATTAGCTGCGTCCAAGATGCCTGCTTGACTTCCAGTACAATGACACGCTTAGTCTTTCTCATACTTGGCCTTTGTGTCTATTACTAGCAAGTGGCATATGTCCAGCATGATAAAATAGACCTCTCTAAGAATCCTCAGCTTTTTTCAGAGTAAAATGTTAGGCTGCGCATATAATACAAGTACAGTTTTTCAGAAGGCCATTTTTAAGGAAAAACATCGCATTATATTCGGGCCAATACGGGTAATGGACATATCCAGGAATAAATTAAGATATTTTGGTGGTTTGCATTCGGACCGCGGTCCGCCAATTGCCTACATCTGCCCTAGGCTTTCCAGATCATTCTGCATATTTATAGTAAAGTAGAATAAAGATTAACATAGGAAATAATACATACAAAGATTGTCATCACTGGATACGATGATGCTCATTGTTATCAGATTTTAATTACTTTTTTTCAAATTGATTTAATAAAAAACAAAAACTTTATTTAAAATTCAAATAATAAATAACAAATCACAAACAAAATAAGTCTGTGATAAAAGTCTTATTCCTGGGATGAATGGTCTCCTTATCCTAAGGCTTGTCTACGTTTCTAGTGAGTCTGTAAGCATTGCATCCTAACCTCAGCTTAAGTTTTGCTATATTTTCATCAATTTGGCTTCACTTTTCATGCATCACCTCTTTGCAAGGTGAAATTATGTGGCATCAATTTCACTGAATGCTGTAGTAGTTTCTTAGAACAAACACATTATTCTATGGGATGTTTTATGATATTTTTATAGAAAATAGTTTTTGTGTAGTTTCTTGTGCCTTTACAACTTTGTGGAATTATTAATGCAATGTCTCATCTAATTCAGAAATCAGAACATAACATAATCTGTTATGAGCAACCCGTTTGGGTTGTACGCATATATACTCTTTACATTCATGAAGAAGGTTATATTTATAGGAAGTGTATCTACATTTGTGTGGTGGGAGAGTGGAAAACATTTTAGGGTAAACCACCATCGGTACACCCAACTGGGATTGAACTCCGATCTTCCTGTCTCTGGCAGTCTAGTCTATTGTGAGAGTGACACCTTAGACCCTGCGGCCACTGAGGTGGGTTTGGAAGTTGTTCTACTGTTCCACAAAGTATTGTTTTCTCTAAAATATTAAGAACCAGAGTTCAAAAGTGCACATTAAATAACATAATTAACGTTATTAAAAGTCTCCTTTCTTAAATATTAAATTTAGCTCTGAACATGCATGTATCTTGTATGCCTCATTTGGTAGTCTATAGCTCAATCAATTGAAATTCCTGTTTTTCAAGCATGGATTCGGAGACCACTCTTTAAATGTTTGTATTGGCAACATACCTAATGTAATGGAAATGCCAGTTTTAATATTTTCCGCATGTGTTCATTTCATGAATAGTAGAGGCTTAGTAGAAAGTTGTGGTTTGTATTTCCTTTGAAGTTTTTGGTAGTGAATTTATTTCACCCCTGTTTTTTTAAATATTAGAAATAAATCATTTGATATAATATTTTATTGATTATGTACTATTAGAATTTGTGTTGAAATGTTATGTTCAGTTGCTAGTAGCCTATTTGAAATAAACTAAAATAAAAATAAATATATTTACGTGTGTATGACATTATCTGTGCCTTTATAGATTTAAGGATACACATTTATATTGTGTTTGTTTTTACTTGTCAAATATTAGAATAGCTTGTCCGTTTAGTTGCTTAACTTAGCAAAAGAAGTCGCTTTGATTGGACATTCATTTGACAAAACAAATATATGTTTGGGGATGAAACAGGCTGGCTCAAGATCGGCATTGTGGCCATACTATATTGAGTTTGATTCTCTTTAAGAATAGTATTTTGATATAAACATTTTATTTAAGAGCCACTTCGGTGGTTGAATTGTGTAAGGTGTCGAACTAACAATGTGCGGGACTGCCTATGATGGGGATATTGTGGTTCGAATCCCGGTTGAGTTTACTGAGGGTATTTTTTTCCTAATTTTTTTTCACTCTGCCACCGCACATTTGTGGGTACACTTACTATTAATTCAACCTTCCTCATCACTACCACATTATCGTAATTATTTATATACAAGTATAAACCAACTATTCTACAAAAGGTATGGTAAGGATTTGAAATTTCTTCTGAAAAACACACGTAATTTCAAACTCACAATAAAACCAAGGATTTGTCAAGGAATGTATTAATCAATCAGCGAAAATAGTATAATTTGCTAAATAGAGAAAAAAAAATCTTGAATTGAATCTTTTTCAAACAGTGTTCTTTATCAAAGTTTTTATTTTTAATTGCAATTCAAAATAATTATTTATAGCAATTCAAATAACATCTTTATTTAAATTAAGAAAATAGGGGCAACGGTATTTGAGAGGCGATGGATAATTGTCAAGAGGCGTATCCTTCCATATATCGGTCGCACACAATACATCAAATTCTTAGTTGTATACCGTGCCTCTATTTTTGATTAAAGGGACTTAGAGAAGGACAAACTAATCATACCCCATACATCTCAAAATATCAAGTCTTTCTACCAGTCCTCAAATTGGAATACCAAGAACAACACCAAATTGTGAGAGGCCAATATTATGTAATATTTTGAATTCTGACAATATAATATTGAACTTTGAGGTGATAAAATTAAACCTAAAAATATATGTTTCAGAATTATAAATTAGTTCTAAAAATACTTAGGAGGTAGGGGAAATGAGGGTTTTACAACTTTTATCCTCTTTTATTTTACTCTCTGATCTTACGGAAATGTTTCTCTTAATTTGTATGCATTTGGATTTATTTCTGCTCCTTTTAGATTCTATACTATGTTGCATGCTTTGAACGAGACTTAATAGTATTTTTAAGGCATGCATAGCTTGTTACGTTACATAAGTGATGTTTATGCCATCAAGGGATTATTTTAATCTATTAAATTTAATTTTATTAGAAGGAAAAGTGTTAAAATTCAGCAATACAATATTTGTAAAATTATAACTATCCTTTTTTTTTTACTTTGCCCAAGAGAAGTTTTGTTATTTTAATAATCGTTTTCTTTTTTATTCAATTTAAATTGTATAGCTATTAAATTAATACTATTCCAAATTTCACTTTTTTTTTTAATCTTTCCTTTCATTATGTTCAAATAATCATAATTATGTAAATATTTAAAAATAGTTTAATGCCACTTAAAATTACTTTTAACAATCTCCAAATAATCATGTTTAAAAAGATTTTATGTCATGTTCTTTTATTGGCTGTATCCGAATAGTCTATTTATGCGCTGCCGCCTTGATACGTATCCTTGAGAGTTGTATTGGAAATCACGTAATCAAGTTTAGATCTGTCCAAATAGTCATGAAGGATGTCGATGAAACCCCTCTCAAATCCTTGGATCCAAGGATGGAAGCCACACATCGTCGAAACGTCCTCGTTCAGCCTTGGTGCGGAGTTTGACCAGCAGCTGTTCTATTATTATCTTATTGGACTGTCAATTGTTTTGTTTTCGCCACCACACATAATTTTACATTACCTGTCATTTCAACTTTATGACACGTGGGTTGATATTTTTTAAATGTTGTGCGAAAAGAAGTTGCCAAAAATGTGTAAGTATGTCAAATAATTGCACTTCTATTTTAAAATACTATAAATAGAGTATTAACACCTAGAATGTATAATAATAGTTTTCTTTAGGGCTAATAAATAGCGTTTACATAGTTTCTAAGATCATTGCTAGAGAGCAGCACTGCAGACCCAGGGATGTAGAAAAGTCATTGGCGTTCAAATAATTTGATGCAGTCTTCATTTGGGAAGTACGTGATAAGTGTGAATTCATCAAGACTGCATCTTAAAGATCCTTGACAAGGTTCCTTGGACTATTCGGATACAGCCGATATCCTATAGTGGCCATTATTAATGCTTGTATGAAACTATTTAATACACAAGATTAACACTAGGTAGGTGTGAGTAATGACTTTTTCAACAATCTTGTAAGTGTTAGTGTGTCTTTTACTCAACATTAAATTATTTCTCAACACATTTTGTATTTCATAACTAGCTATTTGCGCTACCAATAAAGTTAGCTCTAATATTATATCATTTCCACTTAGTTTAATATACTGAAGCGGTACATAAAAGAGCGAAGAAGATAAAGATGATGAAAACAATCTAGATTCCGAACTTAAAATAATAAAACAGTTTGTACTTTACACCTGTTAAATAGGCACTTTTTGAAGGAAATTCTTCAATCCTTCTACTATACGGTTTGGTCCTATTAGAACTCTTTAAGAAAGTAATGTAAATATAACAATTATCTAAAGTGAATCAAGAAATAACATTTAAGGATATAAAAGTAAATTAGTAAAGAATGACTAAAAAAAAATTCCCTTCAAAAACTCATCACATGGTCACCAAAGAACCATATTTATTAATTGTGAGACAATTTTAATAATAGTAACAATAATAACAATTTTTAGCTGTGTTTCCTTAAAAGTGTTTGGTCATATAGATAATTTCAGAGTAGATGGTTTTGTATCTAAAGTGTATAATTTTGTGAAACTCATTTAAGATGTTTTGTAAATAATTATCCATTATTTAGCTTACTATATTTGAATGAAAAGCATGATTGTGTTAAGTAATTTATTCATTACTAACCACTTTATACAAAATTTATACTTAGGATTACTAACATATTCACTTTCAACACATATTTTAAAACCTTTTCATGACGTCTAATGAATATTTTTATTAATATAGACAATTTGTCAGTGACAAAATTAAATTAACCGGTTTTAATTAAATTTGATAACCTTATACTAAATTTTTACCCAATTTTTTTTAATACAAGATTAACAATCCTATTCATAATATTGTAGTTTAAAAGTTAATTATGTTCAATCCTAATGTAGTTCAGTTCAGTTCTATGCATGTCGATTGATTGTGTGAGGAGCCCAACTTGTAAACAGAGCTAAATTGTCCCTGATCAGGTGTTGACTGGAAGTCCCTGACCATTCCTGCCTGCCTTCCCATCACAACAGACTATTTTCCCGATAAAAGAAGTCTCCAGAACGACTTTGTAGTGTCGGACTATAACCTGTTGCCAGACGACGTCAACGCGGACTTTGCTCAGCGCAGGGCTATCTACAAGAAGCCCCTCACAACCAAGGAGGTGTTCCGAGAACTCGTATCACAGCGGCTAGCTCAGGTGGGTTGTTTTCATTTCCTCCCCTCCCTCCCTCCCTCCTTCCTTCAAAGCACTGTGTTTTTAAAAGCCATATAGACGATAATATTAATTTTAATATAAAGTTAAGAAAGTTTAGTTTAGTGTAAAATTTATAAGTTTTAAGAAGAGAGGAAAAACTTGTTATTTAGGGATTAACCATCACAGACAAGTAGTCAAATAACAAAACAATTTCTAATAATATTAGTCAAAATTAAACTATGAATACAATACATAAAGTTATAGATGAAATATTTGAGGTTGTGATCATAATTAATTATGTAGTATTCAAAAATTATAACAGATAACACTTAAAACAGATGTGTGAAAAGTTAAAATACATTAATTAGTAACCATGTTATGCCATGCAAGAGTATAAAATAAATACATTCATTGAATAAGTTGTTAATTGATCAAAGCATAAATTGACATCTAAACTGCAATTGATTTTTATGTATAAGATGGTTTGATTGACATTGAAAACAAGCTGCTTGAATAGACAAGTAAAAGTTATAATATATTTTGAAAATTGGTTAGTTAAGATTTTTTAGTTAAAGGAAAAGAATTATCATCGTCAGGTCTGGGTTCTGATGAGGTGTTATTCGATCAGCTACAGAGTGTCACTTTAATCAACTTATATTTATAAAATGATCTTAAAAGTAATATTTAAACCACTCTTTTCAGTGGCCCTTTAACTAGTCCAACTTCTCCTCTCCATCTTGTTCTCTTGGTCATTGTACGTGGCAGCCAGTGGAGTCGGTAGAGCCTCTCGGGGTTAATTAATAATGGAGGGGGAGGGGAACGTATTTGAATAAAGAGATTGAACTTGATGAGGTTGATTTAGAAGTTTTATTTTGAAGAAACATTAATGCTAAAATACATTTTATTATATTTAAAACACTAGTTAAATATGAAAGAAAGAAAAAGTTAATTAATAAAGTCAATGTGATCTATGACATTGTTTTGCACCAACGAGAAAGTCTATATCAGGATTGAAACGTGATAGTTTTAGCTGACAGAGATAAGAGTATAGGACTGACTATTTAATAAAACACTGGATTTCCTCATACCTAGTTTTAAAAAAAAATATTTTTCATGTTTTTTTTCTTTAAAATAGGTACATGTGTTCGTTATATTTTTGCAGCAGACAAAATTATAATTATATTTTTGTAGACCTGACCAATCATTCCATGACCCAGCAAAGCTTCGCTCATGACCCACCTGTGGGTTGCGAATCCATAGTTTGGGAACCACTGGTCTAAGGCACTACTCTTCACATAGACTAGACTGCCAATAACAGGTAGATCTTGGTTCGATCTTTGTCGGGTGTAGTGAAAATGGTTTTCCCTAAAAAAGGTTTCCCACTCTATCTCCACGCAATGTGGGTACACTTCCTCTAAATTCAACCTTCCTCATCCCTAAAACCACTATCATAGCTAAGTACATAATTGTATAACCCGAACTGGTAGTAAGACATGGTGCTAAAAATATATATAAATATATTTATACTACTTGGGGCTAAGGGGCAAATGTAGCCAAAACTCTTATGTTATTCTTTCTAAGATTTATAGATGAACTTTTGAGTTCCTTGAGGCCAGAGAGTAACTCTATTCTTACTGGTGTTGGCAGGGGTTCCAACTGATATTTGTTCCGAAGCCTGGCTCCAACAAACAAGCCCAGACTCCAGGTCAGCGCTGGTAACATACCTGTGAGCGGCATCAGCTCGCTGGTGATGTCTCGTCCTCGAGACATTGAACCCACAGAGGAGTACCTCCTCAGTATTGGTCGGGTATTCCACAAGATCTCCCTCAGCGGCTCTGCGATCACAGTCACTCGATACAGACCAAGGTTAGTTACCTTTTAAAACGTGGTCTTACATTTGTGAAATTGTAGGCTTTGTCCAAACAAAAGCAGTATAGCATCGATCAGGGTTTGATCCCGGTCGAGTGCACTGAGGTTTTTTCCCCTAAATGGTTTTCCACTCTCCCTCCTTTGTTGCAAATGCAGGTGTACTTCATCTAAATTAAACCTTCCTATTCCCAAAACCATTAGCGTAATTAGTACATAGGCGTATAACCCGAACGGGTAGGAAGACTTAGTGCTAAAAAAAGTATAGCATCAATCCACCGAACTAATTTGAAACCAAGGTTTATTTAAATAATCAAATTGTTTGATTAATCAAACATATATAAATCAAATACATACCCATTGTTAAAACATCATGTAAATATTGGTTATTGGTTTCCTCCTAATTATGAATTTATGTCACATAAAAATCAATTATTAGACTGATAAGTTTGATGATTCCTTTTGTGTATATATTTCAGACACCCTTACCCTCCCTTCAATATCCACTACCGGTACCGTTTCCACGCCCCTCATCATGGCACATACGAGATGTCATGGGTATCTTTCACCACCGAGAAGCTGGAGAACTTCAACTGGAACTATCTGGACCACTACATCTGTACCAGAGGAGACACAGACTTCCAACTTGCAGAGGTGAAAAAGATATATCTCTCCTAGAAATATTGTTGGTTTTAGCAATGCTGCTTTTTGTTTTCCTTCTCATTTTAGACAAACAAAACAGATCACAAAATATTTGAGTAATTTCAAGGGTTTTCTCACTTTTTATAAGAGGCTTTTATATTTCTCACTCTTGCAATGTGATTCTTAATATATATTATTATTATTATTATTAGCACCGCGTCTTACTACCCGTTCATGTTGTACGCACTTACGCTAATGTGTAATGGTAGGGTGATTGTGAGGTGAAATGGAGGACCTACAGTTTAACGTGGAATCCGAACCACGGTGGAGGCCTGGCATTCCTCACATTCACAAGTTGTGATTAATACGCATCTTGTCAGAGGTGAAGGAAGGGTTTGGTAATCAGATAAATCTGTGCCGGGACCGAGGATTGAACCCCGGACGCCAGCTCAGAAGTCCGACACCTTACCCCTAGACCACCAGGTCACCTCTTAAATATTGATTTCTTATAAATTTATCCTATGATTTTAACCTTTAAAATGGAGTCATTTCAAAGCAAGGTCAATCAAATTTGTATAATAATAGTGAGTTTACAACCTGAACGTTTCCACTTATGTGTCTCTAATATAGAATGCATCATTTATGAAAGAGTCACTTTTTAAATTTGTGCTTGTATACCGTATTTGACTTAATAGTAGCTATTATAAACAACTTTATATTTTACCCCAGCAATACTTGAGTCCCCAGCTACAACTGGAACTCCGACTAAAAAAAAAACTAGGTAAATTGAAATTGTAACAAATAAAAGTAAAAATAAAAGAAAATATATTTTGTTTTTAGTCTCAAACCATGTATGCTGCACCAGCGTGACGTTTTGGTTTTTCCTGTTCCTTTTCGAGTTAATGTTTTATTTGTTTCCACTTGGTGGGCTAGTTTGAAAAAAATATCGAGCAAAAAATTTCAACTTTATATTTCTCATAGGGATGGGACCCTTGATTCCTCAAATCCTTAAGGATATTTGATATTTGAGAGAATTTGGGATTCTTAACTCAAATCTTTAAAAAAACTTTTTTCTTCAATTTTTCAAGTGAAATTGGTTTTAGAGCTCTAGTACTGGTTATTGTTGGTTCAGAACTAATTATAATTATATATGAACTTAACAACCAGGCCCCAGACCAGTAATTTAACACTTAACTTAATGTATGAATGTTATAATGAATCGATTATACATCTCTTTAAGGAAAACCTCTTTTTGCTTTTTTGAGGTATTTTGTTTATGTATTTGGAAGACGGTACAGAAAAGTTGAATAGAATACACATAAAAGGGAATGAACACAATATGGCTTTCACAATGTAAAGAAGAACACAGTAGTAAATGGTTTGTTAGAAAGAATGTTAAAATTTAGCTACTATTTCTATTTTATATTATTTTATCACATTTATATTTCATTTTATGTTCATAACTATTTCCAATATTTGGATTTAAGTTTGAAAGTAAATTGGAGATTTTGATTCAAAATTCAGATTCGTAAAAATAATGGATTCAACCCAACTCTTATTAAGCTATTCAAATTTTATGAATACAAATGGTTTGCTTGCTAAATCTATTGCGAGCCAGATACACTCAGTTGGGGATCTGTCCTACGAGCTGAGCCTTAGGTTGCCGACCTCTGGTGTATTCCATCAAGGTAAGACTGCAACTTTTCAGAGTGTAGATAATTTACCCTCTATGAATCAAGAACACTCATTACGCTGTTTTTAAATACTACTGTGTGCTGTGATAGGCGCAAAAGTACTGGCGTTTCCGCATGTACCTGCTGCCGCTCAACCACCTAGCTACCAAGAAGATCCTGGAGGGGGCAGACCACTGCGACATTTACACCCCCCTTAGCTCCGAGGAGCTGGGTCATCTGGTGGAAGGTTTTCTTCGTTTCCTTGAGACATACATCAACAGGAACAAGAGACCCGGCACGACCAAGATACTCAGGGTATGGCCGGTCACTTGGGGTACTGAGGGTGTCTTTAGTGACTTGCGACATAATAGCATACATACAAATAACGGCAATATAGTTAGAGGTGTTGCGTGTGGTTTTTTTCTTGATACCTTATCTTAAATTTTAAACTTAATTTTTGTTTCTTGGTTTCCTTTTCCTCGACATTTACCATTTTAATTTGTTTCTATGAATAAAAACTCAGATTAATAATATGTAGTTATGATTCTTATTACTCTCAGTTCCTATTCACAGTTTCGATTCTCAAATTTTAGCTTCGATTTTGATTTCTCACAATTCATAATTTCAAACTTTTTCCAAGCAACCAACATCACATTAGAAATATATTACACACGCACACATGTGTGCACGTTCTCAACACACACACAACACACTACACCCACACACACACACCCAAACTACTACACACACACACACACACACAACACAACCACACAAAAGTAGAAAAAACTAAAAAGTGTAGCTAGTAAAATGAAAGGCTATATTTATGATCGCAAGAACACCAAGGTAATGTTAAGTATTTTTTAAATTATTGCTACAAAAGTGAAACAGCAAAATAGCTAATAATGGTCATTATTGAAATTTTCCCAATTCTGAATATACCTAGCTATTTTATTTGAATGCTATAATTTTCATTTTCTAGGATTTTAGGGCTAAAAAATCGATATATTTAGGATTGTGACATTAAGATCTATTATTTTGCTATCAGTATTAATCAAAGATTCAAACTTGACCTCCGTAAATACATTAAAACAATTTCCTGCACAATTGCACTAACCATAAATGATAAAAGAATCTAAACTTTAAAGTTTCATCAAACGAATAATAAAGTTGGTATCACTCTAGCCAATTTTAGGTTTAGCCTACCACTTCCTAAGGAAGATGTCGGGTGGTACATTTGAATAACAAAGATATTTTAAGTTTTCTTTCCCGGCATTGGTCAAATAAAATTGCTCACAAATTGTTGTTTTTATGAAACAGTACAGTAACACTAGAATATGAAGCTTTTTTTTAAGTAAGGAAAACAAGTAAATTTAAAACTAACATAGCTTTTAATCGTCTAGAAAATATTGTACTGTAATGAGTGTTTATTTATGAATCAAACTTTTATTGTTGCTACATACAAATTTTCTTAGCTATGGATGCTAAACCAACTTCACTTGTACATACATTAATTATAAGCTCATCATAAATTTTGGGGTGCATACAAATTAAGTTGTAATAGTTGTAAAATAAAATTTCATCGCATCTTATTGCTCATCATGGCTATTTGTATTTAATTACAGGGTTAAGATGTGAAAGGTAAATATTTAGATAAAATGTATCAACATTTGTTTGGAGGTAGCGTGGGAAATAATTTAGAAGGGGGAAAAAAAACAGGGTTTCCAGTGATCTGGAAAACATGGAAAAGTCAGGGAATTTGACCATATTTTTGGAATTTTCACAAATTTGCTAAAAAAAAATGCAACTTTTGCTTAGAATAGTCAAAATAACATTTTTACTCCAGTTAATACACACCACAAATCTCTTTTAACACAGTTGAGCCTACTAATATTAGTTGTCAATGTCAAACAGGTAATTCTGGTGTCTTACCACCCCTCTATCGCGCACCTTAAGCCTAATCTGAGGCGTGTATGTGTACATGAATGATAATTTGACTACCTTATAGAAGAACAAACTGATAAAGAATGTGTGTACAACAATTTTAAATTGTACCAGTGTAAGGAAATCTTTTACTGCCTCGATATGATCTCACTGCAATCAAACTCAGATCGTACTACCCAACAGCCCAGCTTTAGGTTGATACCCTTTAACCCCTTCATAGATTGACACAATTTCAGAGTGTATATGCCCTAAGAATGTAAAAATATTTTTACAATAAACTACAATCTTAATAAAATAATGTTTGTAATTTATAGTAGTGTAAACTTTGTAAATTGGCTCTGGAAAACCTGGAAAATACTGTTTGGCTGGACACCCTAAAAAACTACCCTCAGTAAAGGATTTGAATCCCTCGCTACCGGCATACAAGGCCAGACAAGCTTGTTGCCTTATATCTTATGTCCATTGGTGTGGGTAGTAGTCATGATCAAATAATATTAATCATCAGTTAATTGCTTGTGCAGTACTTTTAATTAAACATAACCATAGAATTGCTTTGAAATGAATGACTTTACATATATCTAGAGATTAACAAAATATTATTTTATTTAATTTAAAAAATTTTTTTTATATTTCTATAAACTCTTTATTTTAAAATGTTGCACTTTATATTGACTAACTATTTTTGTATGAACAATTTTTGAGGCATGTATTATAATATTTTGATGTAGATTTTTTCTCTCTCTTCATTGAATTGAAGTAGTCTTCTCTTCAGCTTGATTCTGTCGCTGTTATGAATATAGAATGCTCAATTCGGTTATTATCTTTTGGAGAAGAAACTTTTACACCTGGTACCTTGGCATGTTTTAAAATAAACTTGTCTTGAGTAGAATCATACTTTAACAAGTCTTGTTGCTTTGTAAGTTTTGATTTTAATTATATAGTTAAGCTAACAGGCACCCATTTTAAACTAGTTGAATAATTGGGAGGTGTGAGGAGGTCTACTCTTCTGATTCACACTGAATCTCAATCAAATAGAATAGATATTCCTGAAGCTGCATCGGAGCTTCATTATTTTTGTTGTTGTTTATATTGAGAAAAAAAAAAGTTTATATTTATCAAACAACAAATATTACCTAATTACAAATGTTTAGTGACAAAAAGATTAAACAGGGGTTCCCCGAAGGTAATAAATCTATTTATTACCACACATTTAACTTACTCTAAATTCTCGATCATTAATTGAACAAAACTTTGTAGTTGTCCAAGCCAGAGTTTTGTTTTTCTAACCAAAGCTCAAGCTGGTGAATATTCCAAGTGAAATAAAAGTTTTTGAAATGTCCCACACCACCTAGGGGATTTAACTACTTTTAAAATGTGTTTGCTTGTGTTTTCTTTATCCTCTTTTAAGTACGTATTTAATTTATTTAACATTTGTTATTCATATCATTATGTTTGTTTATGCATTGCAGAGTAGTGTGTAGATGTGCAGTGGTGACTTGCGAGTATGGCTCCATATCTCCTTGGATGTGTGTTCAAGTGGGATCCTGTAGATGAATTAATATCTAACATTATGGCAGGGGTGCCCAGACTTGAGGTTGTACTCTACATTTTGGTCACCTTTGAGGTAGACGAATGACTAAACCTTAGGTACCATTTAAACTGACACTCTAGCCCTTGTTTTACAGACACTACTTTATCTTAAAAGATGATACGGTCATGTAATGAGGCTGGAAATGGAAAGAATAGCTAGGAGAATGATTGATGTAGGGAGACCAAGAAACTTAATGGGAGGAGTAGATAAAAGAAAGTGTGTGAGAGGAGAAAGAATAGAATCAAATAAAGGAGTAAGAATAATATAAGGACAGAGGAAGATTGAAGCAATTTATTAAACCGACCCAACCACAGACTGGAAACAGTAGTGTAATGTATGCATTTTCATCAACATTTCTACTGGTCGACTTAAGATGAGAAAGTGAGCTAGATTATCAATTTTACTAAATACATTTTATTTCCTATCATTAACTAAACTAATGAAAAGAATGTTTTGGTTTTGATACATGTATTATTTATATATTGATAAAGGCACATCATCATCAACTGTGTCTTTGGTTGGGTTAATTTAGTAAAATGTTATTTTCATTCTTCTCTTTTCTTCTCTTCCCATTTCTTCCTTGGCCTCCCTTTCTGTTGTTTGTCCTCCAAATTTCGACTCTTATCACTCTCCTTGGAATTATTTCCTTTTCAATACCTATTGTGTCCATACCATATCACTCTTACTTACTTCATTATCTCATGTACTCCAACATCCTCATTACATGCCCATATCATCTCATTCTTGCTTCCTCTACTATCTCATGTACTCCCTGTACCCCCACTCTTTCCTGGATAACTTTATTCCTAATCTTGTTTCTCCTCGTGACAGTTAACATGCTCCTCACAAACTCTATTCCCATGGCCTCCACTTTCCTTGTCTCTCTTACATTCATGTCCATATTTCTGCTGCACGTGTGACTTTAGGCTCAAAGTACGCCAATAGCACTTCTTTAAACTTCAAGGGCACTTATCTTTTTCATGGCAAGTCCCTTACACACTTGTAGGAGCACTCCGCCTGCTGTCCTCTTATTAGATCCACTCTTCGCCTCATTCACTCTTCCAAGATACTTTGCATTGTATGCAGTTCTCAGCTCTACTTCACTTAGCTATATAATATATATTTGGAAGAACGTACAGGAAAGGTGGATAGAATACACATAAAAAGGAACGAACACAATATGGTTTTCACAATGTAAAGAAGAACACAGTTCACACTTTACTATATGACATGCTCTAGGGGGTCCAGGTCTGATTCCTGACCAGGTTATACTCTATACTTGTTTTCCATCTCTTCGGGGGAATATTGGTGTATATAAATCACATCTTAATCCCATACTCTTTGACTGGCACTGAATTATACTTTTAAATATAATGATATATTATATATTAACATTCACTGTCTTTTTCCTGTGTTTGTCCTTTATGTTATACCTTCTACATTCTACATGTTCCTATCTGTGTGTCCTATCATTCTTTACAATTTTTCATTTTCTCCCTTTTGTGTTTTTTTTTATTTCCTCTTTTAGGAAGTTGCGTTGCGCGTTTCACACTCCTCCCTGATGAGCTCCGATAGAATGAAACCTAGGTAGGGGGATTGGGCGGTGACGATCGATTTTCTTTGTCTAATGGCAGCAATGTAAAGTGTGAACTGTGTTCTTCTATTCATTGTAAAAGCCATATTATGTTCGTCCCTTTTATATGTCTCTATCCACCTTTACTATACCTTCTTCCAAATATAATAAAATATAATGATATGTCAGCCGACGTGTTTAGGTACCCCTGCCGCATGCCCTTGGGTAAGCTCCATCACGTGCATGTGTTCCAGACCTCCACACCCCCATCCCCAGGACTCAAGATGATCTCTCGTCGACATAGCGCCAGCATCATATTTCACTCTCAATCTAGTTCACAGGTACAGAACACAGCTTCATGCACTCTTCTCTTCTCAGTCAAGATCGCTGAGGCATTGTGCTTTGGTTGATGACTGGGGTTGAATCCCAGTCGCGTTATAAGTCTAGTCTTCACATAAGACATCCAAGGCACAAGTGGCTTAGAGTTAACAGACCCCATTTGAGGCGAACACTTTAACAGTATTTAAAAATTAAATGTAAATACATTTTAAATCAGCTTTCTGGTATCCTTCATTAGCTATCAACTTGGTTGCATGCAAGTTAAGATTATTTAATTAAATTTATCTGCCTTTATAAGTAAGACTGTAGGATTTTGTAAGATAAAATGTAGCTACATGGACAGAAACAAGATAGTAATTAATGGACTATTTAAAATTCCCAAAATAACATATTCATAAGGGGTGTGCGAGTATTCAACATTTTTAATAATTTTGAATAATTAACGGCCAAATATTCAATTAGAAACTCTGAATAAACCCTCCGAATAGCAAGAGCGAATAGTTGTGTTATAAATCTCATAAAAGTCCCATCCAGACCAGTATGTTTACTACACGCGAGACAAGTAGGTAGCCAGATAATCTGATGACTATTGTCCTTTGTTCATTATGAGGGGAGGGGGGAATACCGATGTTAGCAGAAAGCAAGAGTGTTGAATGTATATATATATATATATATATATATATTATAGAAGTCACCAAGCAATGTTAAAAAGTCTACACCAAACAACAAATTTTGGACTTATGCATGTATTATCTTAGAAATCCAGGTATAGGAGGGTTTTTTTCCTACCAGAATACTACTACATAGAATTATTCTGGTAGGGAAAAAGACCTTCCAGACTTGACAACCTTGACAACTCAAGCACTTAGTTCAATATCTCTCCACTAGAAAGCATTAAAAACCGTCTCTTTTCATATCGGCAGGTGAACTCGAAGGTTGGGTTTAAAGCCATTCCTCCCCATTCCCACTTACTTTTGTTAATAGGGAAAGAAGAAATATGAAGGAAGGATCTTTTCTTTTCTCCCTAGACCGGCGACCTTGAAGAGTGGGTTAAACCAGCCCTGCTTCCCACCTTCCCCCCTCTCCTAAAAGTTATAATAGAAGAAGTAAGGGCGTTGTTTCCATGCGACTCTCTTTAGTTTGTTGATTCCACAAAGTCCAAACATATTTTGCCTTGATATTCACAAGTTGTGGTTGTGGAGCACTGAATCGCTATCTTGCTTCATGCCTTTTGCTCAAGTTACTTAATGTTTTTTTATTTATCACTGCGCCTTACTACCCATCTGGGTTATATGATTAAGTACTGGGCTAGGAATTGGGAAGGTTGAATTTAGAGGAAGTGAACCCGCATATGCGTTGAGAGAGAGTGGAAAACCATCTAAGAAAAACCCCTCCCAGTTCACTCAACCAAGATTTGAACCTTGATTTCCTCGTGTTCGAGAGTCTAGCTCAACACGAAACCAGCGCGTCAGCTAACTACGCCACCGAGGTGGGTGTGAGAACCTAATAATTTAGTTAAATTGCATATGTATATTTTTTTATAAAGTTAATAGTTATATCATATTTACAGCTAATTCTACAAATTTTTGTTTATTTTAGAATTTTATAATAATGAATCAAGGACAAAAATTTGCATACAGCAGCTGTTCAATTATGTAGTACAGCTCTGAAACTAATAAACAATATCTCTATTTCAATTCCCAGTGAAAAAAAAAGCACAGGTAATGTTAGCCGGTTGAATCTTTCAATAGAAAATTTGACCCACTTCAGTGGTCGAACGATCTAAGGCGTCCTTCTCCTGTTAGACTAGTCTGCTGATAAGGGTGAGATTGGGGTTCGATCCCAGTCGGGTCCACTGAGGGTAGCTTTTCCTAAACAGTTTCCCACTCTCCTTCCAAGGAAAATGCAGGTGGATTACCTCTAAATTGCTTCCTTCCTCATCCTTACCCTATTTAAATAATTATCATATAAGCGTAGGCTATAACCTCAACAGGTAGTCAGATGTGATTATAAAAAAAAGCTTTTAATTTCCTTAAGGTGGGGTGCTAGTGAGCGCGAGTTTAGTGCATTAATTTAGCAATTTTTACAACATAAACATTTTTTGGCCAAAATAAATCAAATATAGAGTTTAGTTTTTTGCACATGCTAATCTCAACAGTTGTTGAATATCTGTCATGAGCATAGTAGCATTTGGTGCCAAACTTTTTAAATAAAAAGAAAATGTCCCAACATTCCAGAACACCCTTGACAGATATTCAAGAACAGCTGTTGAGATTAGCATGTGCAGAAAACTAAACTCTATGTTTCTATAAAAGAAGTATTTGATTTATTTTGGACAAAAAATGTTTATGCTATAAAAACTTTTAAAAAGACTGCCTAAACTCATGCTCACTAGCACCCAAACCAGAAATTGATAGTTTCACTGTTCTTTTAAAAGTTGACAGTTTCCACCATAAATGTTTGTTGTTTGGCATTCCGTGTGTTGTTTGACAATAATAATATGTAGGCCTATATTTATTATGTAACAAAGTACAGTGTGTAGGCTACATCAAGTTTTATTCAAATCAATTGAAATGTTTTACGTTTTGTAATTTTGACCTTTATTTATAATGTGACCAGATTTGTTCTGCCCTAAAGCGGGACATGTTTATACCGGGGTATAGTCGGTATGGAAGACCCCTCTGGCGGGGCTGAGGACCCCCAACCCCAGATTTTATTTTAATTTTAAGCCTGAAAATTCGTGTTTTGAGGCCATTACTGACCCTGTAAATAAGATATAAGTTAAAAGTTTCGCATTTAGCTGAGTTCAGACGTTGCTGTTTTGTGGTAATTTGTTTAAAACAAGTAGAAAGAAAGCCTACTAAGGCCTAAATTTTTTTTTTTATTTTTTAATCTTTTGTTGGGGTTGTGATTGAAAATGTATGGACAGTTAATTTAGATCTTTATTTTTACAATTATTTTGCCGTTATTTAAACATACCTCTAAAAAACATACAAGTAAATAGGAAAGAAATCTCATTATATTTATTTACGCAGTAAATCCTAGCATCTAAATTCTAAGTGTGCATTTCTATGTTTCATACAAACTCATCATACTCATACTTTGTATTTGTTTTAACAGTGCTGGTGAGGATCACAACATTGAATAAAAGTCCTGGCAACTTAAGTCAAAATTAAATTTTATCACTTTAATATTGACCTTAAAACACTCACCTTAAGCTGGGTCTTCTCCGATGACTTTTGTCATTGCAGAAAAAACTCTCTCAACATTGCATTACTTCCTGGCAGTTCTAGTACATATCTGCGATTTTATTGATGTGCTAATAATTTCTGGAGTTTTCTCTTCAAATGTTTAAGCAGTTCAAGCCACCGTTTATCAGATTCTAATTTGTTATTATTCCACACTGAAATATGGTTCTCAATGTATTTATTTACACAAGTCATTTAATCAAAAAGCTCTGTATCAGAAGACGCATCGAAATGTTTTTTATCAATAAGGTAGTCTACGACTAGTTGAACATCAGACCATTCTGAATTTTTTTTTTTTCAGAGTTGCCATTCAAATATTTCCAAGTCCTCAAAATGCGTTGTCCACTGCTCTAAATATTGTAATGGTGTCTTGTAAAATGTTACAATAGTCTTGGTAAAATTCTTATTTTCATGTCCTGAACAGTTGTTTGTCATTAAGCTGCGCAGTAAATGGGGAATAAATATAGTACTAATCTTATTTTGAAGGTTCTCTTTAATTTTTTTTATTTTTGCAGTAACCTCATTGGCAGAAATATTCTGACCTTCCACTTTTAAAACTGAGTTTTGAAAGGTAGCTGTTTGGACTGTGTGTATGAAATATAACCACATTTCTGTGTGTTCATCTTCAAAGAATGTCTTCAAAACCACGGGCATTTAGGTTGACTCGGAAAGTATTCCTCAAGTGGAAAAAACAATTTTAAAATTCTTTCCACGGCAGGCATTAGCGCTAGCCATCTGTCTTGCTGTACCCCAACATTTTCTGGTACTCATTATCGATGGTGTCACAAATTTTTTTAAGTTTTTCCGCCCTTACTGTCTAGAATTATAGAAGTGTGAATATATTTTTACAACCACAACTTCATCTACTGGCAAACAATCAGACGCACTTAATATAGTGTTGTGTATAATGTGGAAGCACACCTAATACCCACAATATCGCTTTGCTAAAAAGTTTCCAATTTGCGATAAACATTCTCTGTTCCTTTTCTTCCTGCACACCAAACATACAGTTTGTGCTATCCCCACTGAAATAAATTATTTGTCTGTTAGGTTATGCTTTTGCAACAAATACTTTAAATAACTGACAATTTGGAAGTTTCCCACTGATACTGTAAGTCCAATAATTTTACTTTCACCCCATCAAACTTATCAAATATCTCACCAACACGGGTAGTATTTTTTTTGATCCGTGGTTAGATGCGTCTGTCATTCAAGGAAACATAATTTGCATTTTCCAACCACCTTTTAAGTTGTGAATCAGCCAATGGTGCAAATACATGAGTTACTATGGCTTGCGATTTTATTCTAGCACAATGAAACTTTGGTTCAAAGCACGTACTTTTTACTTTCTAAGCACAATCATTGGAATGAAAGCTGTGATTTTTTTGTACAATGTGATAGGCCCAGACACCTTTGGCAGCATAAACTTCGAGATCTTTCTTGGATTGCACATTACTTTTGAAAAACAAAGAAATCAATTTACTAGAACAAGCAGCCTGATCTGAAGCTATGTGCCTCTGAGATTTTAAATGTTTTTCCACATCACAGGAACATCCCTGCACAACACTAAACAACATTTCTCACAGACGACATCACTACTGTTCGCTTCACATTTAAGTTTTATGAACAGATATTTCGCCCATAAGTTAGCCTTGAAAGAGCACTTTCTTTTTGGCTTTGTTAAATATATTCGTTTGCAAACTTAAGTGCATACAGCACAACTTACTAAAGACTAAACACATCTCTTTCGAAAGAAAGAAACACAATTGAGGTTAGTGGCCGATCGAATGATCTATAAATAATCCTGTGTATCACTAACGAACGTTGACTACTAACGAGTCAACCGAATACTTCCGAAGGAGGCTTTAGTCAGAACGAATACTGTAGTTCTGTAGCTGTGGGTTCATTGGTGTGGTACAGTGGAGGGGGATTCGCGACGTCTAGACTGGACTGATGGGCACTGGGCTGGCGCACTGAGCGTCTAGACGAGTGTCAACGTTTTTATTAATTTACTTAGTTCACAAAATGGACTACCCTCCAAAGCGGGACAATTGTGCGTCCCATGGAAAATCTTGGGGACAGCGGGACGTCTGGTCACGTTACCTATACACAATTCACTTCTTAAAAATGGTTTTCTAATTTCAATTGCTTTGTGATAAAATAGGCATAGAGTCTTGTTTTAAAATAAATTTATATATTAATAATAATATAATATTAATATATATTGTTAATAAGAGTATAATATTAATGAAATATGAATAATAATGTAATATTAATTTTACAATTTGAATTAATGTAACTTGTTTCTTTGTGTTAGCTTGAGTTCTAAACAATGTTATTAATTCTTAGCGTTGGTATGCTAAGCCAAAGGTTCCGGGATCGATTTCAGTTTTCAGATATAATTGTTCAATTTACGAATATGATACCATATACGGCTATAATCCGTAACCTAAAGGTATTTTTCATATCCTAAGCTTATTTATTAATTTTCATTAAATTGCACCAGCATTTGCTTATCCTTCAATGTAATTTGTTTCTTGTACTATTGTACATTATTTTAATTATTCTAACGGCAATGTATATATATATATATATATAGAGAGAGAGAGAGAGATTAATTTATAATCTTTATTTTAAGATTTTATTTCATTTGCTCATAAAAGTTTAATTTCTATGCCACACCCAAAAGTTATCTTTTTTCTATTAGCTAAGGATATTTTGAAACCCCTCATTTTCTAACACCTCATTATAATTTTATAAATTTGATGGTTATCTGGGGTGGTCCTTCTACTTGCATTCCAAAATTAAATTTTATTGACGGCAAAAAATTGTTATTATTCTCTTAAGCATATTTCCTAATAGTTATTAATCAATAATCAGGATTAATTGGTGTAAACAAACGGTAATCAGTACACCTCTACTATCCAGTATTCTTCCTGTTCTCAGGGTCATTCTTCACTCATAGCTTAAGGCAGAGTCTGTGATGGACGTGTGTAAATCATTGGCTACTATGACCTATCATCAGCATCACAGACACTGGTGACTTGGGAGTCTGCTTTAGGCTGACATTGCCGTTAGAATAATTAAAATAATGTACAATAGTACAAGAAACAAATTACATTGAAGGATAAGCAAATGCTGGTGCAATTTAATGAAAATTAATAAATAAGCTTAGGATATGAAAAATACCTTTAGGTTACGGATTATAGCCGTATATATATATATATATATATATATATATATATATATATATATATATATATAGAGAGAGAGAGAGAGAGAGAGAGAGACAGAGAGAGAGAGAGAGACGAACGTCAACGTTCGTTAGCAGTACACAGGATTATTTATAGATCATTCGATCGGCCACTAACCTCAACTGTGTTTATTTATTTCGAAAGAGATGTGTTTAGTCTTTAGTAAGTTGTGCTGTATACACTTAAGTTTGCAACAAATATATTTAACAATGCCAAAAAGAAAGTGCTCTTTCAACTGTGACTTACAGGCTAAATATCCGTTCATAAAACTTAAAAGTGAAGCGAACAGTAGTGATGTCGTCTGTGAAAAATGTTGTTTAGTGTTGTGCAGGGATGTTCCTGTGATGTGGAAAAACATTTAAAATCTCAGAGGCACATAGCTTCAGATCAGGCTGCTTGTTCTAGTAAATCGATTTCTTTGTTTTTCAAAAGTAATGTGCAATCCAAGAAAGATCTCGAAGTTTATGCTGCCGAAGGTGTCTGGGCCTATCACATTGTACAAGAAAATCACAGCTTTCATTCCAATGATTGTGCTTAGAAAGTAATAATTACGTGCTTTGAACCAAAGTTTCATTGTGCCAGAACAACATCGCAAGCCATTGTAACTCAAGTATTTGCACCATTGGCTGATTCACAACTTAAAAGGGGGTTGGAAAATGCAAATTATGTTTCCTTAATGACAGACACATCTAACCACGGGTCACAAAAAATACTACCCGTGTTGGTGAGATATTTTGATAAGTTTGATGGGGTTAAAGTAAAATTATTGGACTTACAGTATCAGCCTGGGGAAACTTCCGAAATTGTCAGTTATTTAAAGGATTTGTTGCAAAAGCATAACTTAAAAGACAAATAATTTCTTTCAGTGGGGATAGCACAAACTGTATGTTTGGCGGTGCAGGAAGAAAAGGAACAGAGACTGTTTATCACAAATTGGAAACTTTTTAGCAAAGAGATATTGTGGGTATTGGATGTGCTTCGCACACTATACACAACGCTATATATTAAGTGCGTCTGATTGTTTGTCAGTAGATGTAGAAGTAGTGGTTGTGAAAATATATTCACACTTCTATATTTACACAGTAAGGGTGGAAAAATTTAAAGAAATTTGTGACACCATCGATATATATATATATATATATATATATATAAAATGTGTGTGTGTGTTTTATGAAATAAAATTCATCTAAGAGTAGTTTATTAATGACAGACTTTGTAAGAATTGTACTTTTTAAAGTACACTATCAAATTCAACACTGCTGTAGGCGTATAGCATGTATGCGTAGCAAGATGCGGTTCTAAAAAAAACCACTGCTCTTAAATATTAAACATACAGGAATGACCAAAACAAATAACATCCAACTCCATTCAAAACAGGAAGGATGTTTTGTGTATGTAAAAATGTTTTTATTCAGGCTTAACTCAAAATAAAATAAAAATATTTCATCAACGAACACAAAACATTCATTCCGATTTCTTTAATAAGATTATGGTTTAAATGAGTTAAACTTTTTTGTGTGTCTTAGAATTTTATTTTCCAGTCGCATTTCTACTTCAAAATGATTAAAGTCCTCCCATATCTTCCTCTGCCAACATGGGCTGTTATAGAAATTAAACTGTTTGGCTATCAGGGAAGGTGGGACTGCTCACGCGCCATCAAAGGCAATGGCACATTTAAAATATATGAACTAGTGTTCGCAGTTTTTGATATTTAGAGCTTTTTATGCGTAAATGTGCATCTCTAGCAGTATCCGTGCCCGTTATTTAGAAATTTCATTACTGGGAAGGTATTTCGCCATAAGCGTCCTTGTTATTTTGCCAGGGAAGTTTAAACTGTCTGTTATAAAGAATAATCCACTATTGAGAGGTTTCCGTTAAGGAAGATTTCCCTTTACTTTTTGGATGCTTAAGAGTGATAAGATAACTAAGGATATATCTTATTTTCTTTGTTTTAGATGTCTAGAATGGATGCTGCACTCTAGTAATGATACTCTTCTAGAATTAACTTTCAAACAGAGTATTATGTACAAATTATTTTTCATGCTACCAGCTCAAAAAATGAATTAAAAAAATCCTTGAATTATTTTGCAATATCACTTATGTATGAACGGCATGAATTGACACTATGTTTATCCTAAAATAATTTAGTAGAGTCCTTCACTGTGCACTCCTTACATTCTATTAGGGTTGCGTACCAACTTGGTGTTGGGTGAGCTCACACCGTGTTCTATTCGTTTTGAATGACAAGCCTTCATTAAGGTAATTAATTACGTGTGCAGCCTTGAGCCGGTTCATTTTAAGCCCAGACAGCTTTTACAACCCCCTCTTCCAACTTTTAAAATCCCGCCCCTTCCCCTTTCCACTGTTGTATCTTTCTCTTTATTTAAAAAGAGAGGAACATAAAATATTCAAACGGTACCCTATCTTGCCACATGGCAGCACCACTATCATACTCTTGCCGAGATATGCAACTAGAGGATGTAATTTTTAGTCTAGAAGGCCTTTTTTCCCAATAAGAATCCTTTAATGTAGTAATATTCTGGTAATAAAAAAGACCTCCCAGACAGGAAATCCTCCCAAAAATAAAGACATAAGTCCAAATTTTGTTGGTTTTCATAGACTTTTTACCATTGCTTGGTGACTTCTATAATATGTATACATTCAACGGCAAGAGGTTTTTACCTGCTCTACACTGCCCAGTTAAATATTCTTCATGTAAATATTAAAATTAAATTTCTTTCAAAAACTAAAAAAATAGGATCAAACGTTCCTCAAAATTTCCTGAAATGTTGTTTTGAATTCAGTCTTTTTTTATTAATACCAGCTCAAATAACATTGTTTTGAAGTAAATTTTTGCTTAAATATAAAACCACATTTTCAATAGGAATTTACTAATTTAAATTATTTTTATCAAAAATGTAAGAAAAATCTACTATTTGATTTGTACTATTGGGCATTCATTCAAAATTTTGGTATTTGATTTGAAATTATTCAATTTGATAAATAATCCTATTCTCACACCCCTAATATTCATACAAATATATTGCTATGTTTCCTTACCACCACAATTGGAGTGTTATTATAAACCTATTCAATTTTGGTTTCACTTCATGAGATGGCTTGATCCTCTTTCCACCTCCCCCTTTCACTCCACCCTGCACCTCTGTTCTGCTGCATGCTACTTTCACACTTTAATAATAATAATTCATGACTAACCTTGGGTTTTTTTATTTTGAATTCTTTATTTTATCTCTTCCATTTTATTATCTTACTTCAAATTATAACTACTGTAAAATATGAAACTCTTGTAGATAATTTTTTTAAAATAAAAATTTGATTCATTCATAGGTTTGGCTTTGTGCATTGGGAACCAAGCTAGTCGCTTCCAGCTGATAATGACGCGCTGCAGGATGTTTATTACTGATGAACGGGATTCACTCTGTGTTTTATTTCACCGACACATTTTTGTTTGATCATCTTTCTTAGCATTTCAATTTTTTTAAATATTGAATCAGTAGTTTTGATCCCTTTAAAACTTTGTTTTGGCTTTTCTTTTCATTAAAAAAATATATGTATACTCATTTATACAAAAATGAATATTTATAAAATCTGGAAAATCAACTGATGCAGTCTGAAAATGTATACACATGTCAAAGTCAGAACCTAAAACAAATTTGATTGACATTACTGTGTGAATTAAGTTTAATTTTTACTGTAGCAAACATTTATAAATTGTTAGTCAATGTCAATTTCCTTCCCAATTTTTCTATTATCAACCATAGTATTTCCACATTCCGTTGTTATTTAAAACTATATAGAAATGTCCAATATTTTTCCGCTATGTTAAAACTTCAGCTAATAAGCACTGCTTAAATGTACTTTTACCACATTCTCATTTGATATAAACTGTTAACCACACTCTTACCTTTACTTTATATATTTCTTTTTCCTTCCCTTTAACATTCTTGACTTATAAGTCATTTGTTTCACTAGATTTTTTCTTTTTATGTAAAATACTACTAATGATTAACACTTATAATAGCAAATTTCTTTTGATAGGATGTACTTTAAAAACAGATTATCATTAATTTTTCACATAATATTTTATTTAGTAACAACACACTTTTTACAATGTCAATTTCATTCTTTTCTTTTGTATAAAACCATTCACAAATCTTTTCAAACTGTATCCCTCGTCAAGTCATGCCTTATCGCTTATGTTTTTCAGACGAGTGTAGTCGGCAACTCTCCGTTCCGAGAGCGGCTGGGCAGTAACCGCGTGTTGGATAAACCCCGCCCGAGGTCTGTTTTAGAGCAGTTGCTTCTTAAACCATAATGCACTTGTCTGATCCTACAGCATGGCTGGTGGGGGTTTTATCTGCTCTACATCAAAACTGCTAAGAGACGTTGCAGTGGATTAGTGGTCATTGGTTTTTGTTGGGTTTTTTAAATTGAAAAGGCGACATCATGGAATGCTAGTTAAAGTTTATCTTGTTTGAGGTTTATTTTATTTAACTTTTCTTTTGACTGAGCTCTTTGAATTATGTGTCTCACTTTTTCGATTCTTGATTCCAATTCAATGACATTTACAAATCAAACCTTTTTCCAACTTCACATTAAAATATATTATTTATTTATTTACCTTACTATTACATATTTGCAAAATAAAAGTCTAATAGTAATAAAAAACTAAATAAAACGAATGTGTATGATTTGTGCTCTAACACCAGAACACAAAGGTTCATTGAGTAAATTTACAATTTGTTGGTACTCAAGGGGAAAAGCTTCATGGCGTCAGCCCGCAATCGAGCGATGCTGTCTGTTGTCTAAGATAGTCCAATTTTATATGGGTGGAGCATGTCACATGGTTAGGACATCAAACAATCTCTGGCCATTAATCTCAGTTTTCTTGACCAAAACTGCAACTTTTTCATTCATGTAGCTCCTAATTTGTCCTCACGACGCTGAATTGACCTTGTTCCAGACCCACTGCTTCATGATAAAATCTGGAAGCACCGGGGATCAAACCTGTGATCTCCAGATCTGTCACCAGGGCTCGGACAACTTGACCACAGAGGCAATCACTAAAGTAAAACAAGGGGGAAAAACTAGTTAAAGTTGCATTGAAAAATTACCAAATTCTGAATATTGCTTTTTTATTCAAACAGAACTTTCACTCTTTGATTTAAGAACTAAGAATCAATGTATCGAGAATTGTCTTACTGCCCGTTTGGGTTACACGTCTGTGTGCTAATTACACTAATGTGTTAGTAATTTGAAAGGTTGAATTTAGAGGAAGTGGACCCATATTTGCATGCAGGGAGAGTGTAAAACCACCCTCAGTAACTCAACCAGGATTGAACCACGATGTCCCCGTCTTTGGCAGTCTCATCTATTGTGAGAGTAGCGCCTTGGACCTTGCGGCCACCAAAGTGGGTGTAAGTTCAATTCTCGATTCTATTTGATACCAGTAAAAATCAAGGGCAGTGAGAAATCGAGTTTGACAGCTTTAATGCAAACCTTTGTTATATTGACTATCATCTCTGAGTGAACTTCATGTCTAATGGAGGAAAGCTTTATCTTCCCCCTCTATTGGCTAACACTCCATCTACATAGTCCATAAGTTTTGCATTCAAACAGTTTTCAAGTCCTTAACTGTCCTTGGAAATTGCGTCTACACAGTCTGTATCCTTAATCATGTACCGTGACTCTTCGAAAGAAAATTGTCTAGAGCAAGGCGCAAGCAGAATTATTTGTAAAGCAAAGGTTATTAAGAAAAATAATGGGAGGTTTAACCTATCAAAGAGACATGACTCTTTCTGAGAACTTTGTATTTCTCAGAAAACTGGGGTTTTTAAATTTTAAGCAAAAATATTTTTGAAATAGCTCCATTTGTATAACTATAATTTCATTTGTATTTGTTTCCATACCATCAGATCCTTTCACTACCATTGGGACCTTCATTTCGATGTGCGCCACACATATTTACTTTGCTGTGATTATCTCTATAAGAAAAACCTCTTTTCGCTTTATGAGGTAATTTTATTATATTTTGAAGAAGGTATAGGAAAGGTGGGTAGAAACATAAAAAAGACTAACATATTATGGCTTCATCGTTGCAAGTACAGAACCCTGATGTAGGCCATTCTTTAGTGTTCCTCATTGGCTAGTTTTCCCACCTAGGATGACTTGGAAATATCTTTCACATTAAATGTTATTTAAGAGCTGGTCTAGCGCTCTAGATAGAATCACTTTGAGGAATTTTAAGAGAATTCCCTCTCTCCACAGAGTGTTATAGGCTGCAAATAGATCGACAAATATCACAGACGACTTCATACATTATTGGAAGCCTGCCTCGAAATAAGTTGTGAGTCTGAGTACCTTATCTGTACAGTTACAACTTGCTTTAAAGCCGGCTCTTAACAGCTAACTACTTTTAAAAATAATGTGAAATGTTATAATGCAACAGCTCTTTGCACAAAAAAATTTGTACATACAATTTATTAACATATACTGCATTCACGGTAGGAATTACTCTCTGAAAGGTCTTTTTTCCTACCAAAATCCTACTATATAATAGTTTTCTGGTAGGGAAAAAGGCCTTTCAAAAAACAATTCCTATGCTGAACAGACTTTACAATAAAGTTTATTTATTCTGAAAATTGAAAAATGACACCTGGACACAGGAATCGAACCCAGAATATATCTAGATGGAGTAATTCCCACTAATAAGCATAAATAATAGCTCTGGCTATTAATTCTTAATATGTGCGATCCCGTACAATTTAATAATTATGCAAATGGCAGCAAAAAGCCAACTACCGAGTCGCAGATGGCTGCGTTATCCAATGGCTCGTGATATTAATATAATCACATATTTGTAGCCGACGATTTCCGCTAAGTCCATCATAGACTCTGCCTTAAAATATGAGTGAAGAATGACCCTGGGCACGGGACGAATCCTGGATAGCTCAGTGGTTAGAGCATTGGCGTACTAAGCCAGAGGTCCCGGGTTTGATTCCCGTGTCCAGGTGTCATTTTTCAATTTTCAGAATATGATATCTAGATGGAGTAATTCCCACTAATAAGCATAAATAATAGCTCTGGCTATTAATTCTTAAAGTTTATTTAGTTGAACATTGTTCAAGCGAAATGATAATAAAACAAAAACATTAACGCAATAAAGGGTTTTGCAATAATTAATAAGACAATAATCAATAACTTGATGAGTGTGCAGGTGTTAGAAGAAGGAACTATTAGCAACATTGACAGTCCAGCATTGCTAAATCTGTTGTATATTTGAGAGAAGATCGGCCACGTGGAAACAAAAGAACAATTTTACTTCCCAAATTCCTCAGATATGAAGTTCGGTCTAAATGATTGCTCGTAAAATATAATGTGACTATTGTTAAAAATTAATTACATAGTTATTCAGCTTATAAATATTAATTAAAAAATATATGTAACTATTAACTAGTTTCGTTGATGTCTTCTTTTAAATTGTGTCATTTATTACAGCATTTTGCTCTGCTTGTTTCTTCGTTACGGTGAAGGAAAACTTGCACTGGCTCTCTCTCTCTTTCTTTTTGCTTGGAAAGGCTTCCAACTTTCCCTGGATGTTGTCATAAAAACAAACATATTGGTTTTTTAATGTCTTTAAATATTTTTGCAGCTCATCAAAGTTTATTCTAATGTTTATTATCTTTTTTTTTATGTTAGTATTTCCAGTAGTTTGAGATGATACCTAGGATTGCTTGGAAACCTACATATTTTGCAACTTTCTAGGCAAGCCGATCAAGTAAACTGATTGCCTTTGCTTTGTGTTTAAATGAACAGATGTTAGAATGTTTCAACTGGCATTTTTGAAAGCATATTATAGTTAATAATATAAGATATTTAAAAAAAAAACTAGTTATCCTGTGCGAAACTTCAAAAATTTCTAATCTGTATTCAAATCAAACCAAGATTTGCATTCATTTCAGAATTATTTTTATATGAAAGATTCAAATCATCTTAAAAATTTAAGCCCAAATAGATCCCTAATTCAGAATCGATGAAATAAAATCTGATATTCGAGAATAAACTTCAGATTTTTAAGAAATTTAACATTTTATAGAGAAAAAAAAATGATCCCATATTAAAATAGAATCAGCACTGTCATCATAACATTTCAGTTAAGTCATGTGAGCACATTCATTATCTATTAAATTTTTTAAACACAATTTATATTGCCTTAAGCTTTATTTTAGGGTAGGGGGGTTCATTTGGAAATGCATGAACGAGCCTAACCTTCATTTTAGATTTGAGTAGGGATGAACAGAAATTACATTCTAGCAACAGGATGGGAACGGGACTGGAGATTAGTCAAAAGATCAAGATGGGAATGAGAAATTATAAAATGACGCTTTAGAATAATTTTGGATTTAAACTACATAGTAATTTTTAAATTAATATTGTAACATGACTTCCTACCTACCCTCATTTCTTCACCCCAGGTTTTCTCACTTTACTCAAACGGTCACTAGAGCTCAGGTGCTTCCCAACTTGTATCTCTCATTACAACCGTTAAAATTTCACATCTCTTTCCCTTAACAACATTGAACAGTGATGAGCCAGCAGTACCTGTTCCTGTTTGAAACTTGCCCAGGAAACAGACAATCCTGCCCGACCCTCGGGACATTTTCTTGAGCTTTCGGGAGCCTGTCCTCCCCTAAACTTCAGTTGAAAAAAATGTTGTAATAAAATAATCTATTCAAAACATTTTCATTCTGAATCAATTTGAGTCAGTTTTCAAAGAAGATTTGAATTTGATTTGAAAAATTAAAATCTTGGGTTTATGAAGACTTACAAACTGGTTAATGTTTTGAAGTGTCGTCAGTGTTAGCATGTGAGAATAGCAATACCCACCTACGTATTTCCATAGTTAATCACAGTAGTTTAAATTGGAGTGCTTTATGTGTGAAAGTAGTTGTGTCAACATTTGACTTAATTATGGCACTGCAACAATGACACAGGAAATATCTGCTAACATACTTATGTTTGGATGTACTTTGTAAGTATTTATAATTGTGAGAATTTCAAATTAGTTTAAAAAAAAGAGTTGTTTGGCTATGTTATTTTATTTTATTATTTGCTTATAATGTTTTGTGTGGTGTTGGTTGGAGAGGTATTTAAAACAGAACTGAATACAATGACCAAGGTGAATTGAACACTAAGCAACATATTACATTTATTTTTCTTCTTTCTATACATTTTTATTTGATTTTGATTGATTGATTTATTTTTTTTACTTGGTCCAGCCAATACATCACTAAAATCAAGTCACTTTTAATTGCATTAAAACTTAAACTCTTACACTATTTTTGAAAAACATTTAATTTTAATAGCTAATAAGGAACAAAATATACTATTAGTAGTAGAATTCAATTTTTGTTAAAGTTGACAACTGTGTCAATTTAGCATGAAAAAACATAGATATATATGATGCAATATAATTACAAGTTAATATCATATAATGACATATATAATACAATGATATAAGTTTTAACAAACATCTAAAAAGTTTTAAACATTTTAAAAATTATTAAAAATTGGAGAACTTTTGAGTCAAATTACTGTCAGACAGTGATATGATAAAATAATCCAAACATGTAAATATTAATTGTCTTGTGTTGAATTGGGATTAAAACAAATTATTTATAAATAGATTTTTTAATAAAGACATGAAAAAAGTTATTGTAAAAATTGAATTCATTCCTTAACTGAAGTCCCTTGTTCCTTTGAATGCTGCAATCCCTGCAACGTATTGAGCTTCTACATGTTTCGATGCAGCACAGACATCATCATCAGGACTGAGTTGAAAGATATGGGTTGAATGTTCCAAGTGTTGGAGAGAGGAAACTCAGCTGGAAATATCTTTATTAAAAATGCATTACTAAATAACAAAACAGTACTAAACGAACAAACAAATTTCGAAAATCAAATACTTATCAATACCCTCAGTAAACTTCCTCAACATACCAAAATCCAAAACAACCCCTAATCCTATATGCACCCACCCATCCTTCCACAGTAGTAAATGACCTCTTCGGGCCAGTGTCGAGATTTGCACCCTTTATTCATCTCCGTTTCTATTCCTTTCTGAACATTCTACAATATATTCCAAAAAACTATCTATCTACTATTTCTCCCATATTAACTATGTATACAATTTTAACCTCGATATATAACATCTTTGACTTTGTAGTTCAATCATTCTAGATTGTTTTTCCTCACTTTTTATTTATTATATATATATATATATATATATATATATATATATATATATATATATATATATATATATATATATACACGTCAATTTTAATTTCAACTCAGTCCTGATGATGATGCCTGTGCTGCATCGAAACATGTAGAAGCTCAATACGTTGCAGGGATTGCAGCATTCAAAGGAACAAGGGACCTCAGTTAAGGAATGAATTAAATTTTTACATTAACTTTTTTCATGTCTTTATAAAAAAAATCTATTTATACATAATTTGTTTTAATCCCAATTCAACACAAGACAATATTTACATGTTTGGATTATCCTATCATGACTCAAAAGTTCTCGATTTTTAATAATTTTTAAAATGTTTAAAACTTTTTAGATGTTTGTTAAAACATATCATTGTATTATATATGCCATTATATGATATTAACTTGTAATTATATTACCAAACTTTTTCATTAATTCAAATTATAATGGCTATACTATTGTTATATTTCATCATATATATATCCATGTTTTTTCATGCTAAATTGACACAGTTGTCAACTTTACCAAAAATTGAATTCTACTACTAATAATTTTACAGTATTGCTTCTTCATTTTGTTGACCTGACTTAAGATTCTTCTCAATTTGTAGATCTCAGTTGACTTAATTTCCCCATATATTCAAAACGTTACAAATAGTTTCTCTATCATATTACCTTACCATAATATATTTTAAAAATGGGACAACAAATGTAGAAATAAAATTACATCCAAGGGTACTTATTGAAAATAAATTGGTTGTTACACCCCTTTGTACTTAGAGGTTAACTTTTTATATATATATATATTTATATATATATATATATATATTACTGTAAAAGTCTTAAGACTGGTAGATCTTAGAATTTACTGGTATATACTAGCATTTACTGATATATGTCGGTAAAAGTCTGAAATATCTTAGAAAATGTTTATATTTTGAGTTTCAACCATCTCTAGAGTGAGGTGGGAGAGAGGATTCCCAGTTTTAACTTTGACCAGCACTCAAAAGTAAACCAATAACCTAGCCTAACCTAACCCTAACAAGCCTAACCTAACCTAAACTAAGCCTAAGCCAACCTGACCTAAAGGTTGAATTAGGCTTGGTTATGCTAGATTATTGGTTTACTTTTACTCTCCTTTATTTAGGCCTACTTCAATTCATCTCCTCTCACTTGCACACTTGATTCAATCTGCTCCTCCCATCTCCCTACTTTATCGACTCTCCCATTTGATAATGTGTTAGATAAAGTTTCATAGGTAAGCAACAAAATAACTGTTATTTTTAAACTTTTTCACCATGACTAAACTACAATCAGCGACAAGACGTTATATTATGCTCACAACCTAAATGTTTTGTTGTCTCATCATATTGACTTACATTTAGTTAGTGCCTTTTGTCGCAATCCATATAACACTTGTTCAGTTGTGTTTTAACTCCCGCTGTTGAAGGTGTGTGAGTGTGCGTGGGCCTCTTTCTGTTCTCATTCTGTCCTCTCTGTGCTAGGAGAAGCATGGCAATAATCGCATGGCTGACCGTACCAACAACAGGTTAGTGCTATAACTCACTGGACAACTTGGTACACATTTATTTCTTTATCTAGTTCTTGATTTTACTATATTCCTGGCTCTAGAGCAATGCTTCCCAAACTTTGGAATATGTACCCCCCAATATTCTACGGGTTTATTAACTATACAATATTAATCTAATAGTAAGTCATCATAATCATCATCATTAAGAACTTCTCCCAGTCATTTTAGTAATCTATCTTCCTCCCTTACACTCGTCCATTTGTCTCCTTTCAGCCACACTTTATGCTATATACTCCTCCCATCTCCTCCTTGGTCTCCCTTGCGGTATTTTCCCTCCAAACAGCTAATAGTATGTATGGTAAACAAATTACCGCGGATTTTGGCATAATGTCATAGTTGGGGAGTATGCCTTTTTCTGCCCGCTGCCATGGTTTTGATTAGCTTACCACTCATGTTTTATTAAAATTTGGAGTGGCCGCTTTTACTATAGAAGATAATAGTTACTTGTTTGTTACCATATTAGGATTCTTATAGGAAGAAACTTTTGGAAAATACAAACATATTTTTTCTTGGTCAACATTGCTAATATTTTACTATATTATTTTTGTTGTTTTATTGGTATTGATAATATCTATTCAAAATGACAACTCACATGACTTGAAACATGAATACATGAAATTAGATCTAGTAACTTTTCTATCAGATAAGGCCCTTCTTATGAAAATGTAACTGTATTTTAGAGGTGTACATATTGGTTAGGTCATAGCCCCAAAAGGAGCCTGCAACTGTTGAAATTTTGGGAAACACTGCTCTACAGGACCACATAAACAAAATAAACAAACAAATTAAGAAACATTTTAGTAAGCGAGTGTCATATTCAAGGAAATAGAGAATAAATGTTTAAAGTAGGAAAACAATCGATAATATGACATACTTTTTAAGGTTGAAACGGGTATTAAAACCACTTGTTTCTTGACTGTTGAATATATAATATATATAACTAAAGAGATAGACAAATGTTATAGTGCTCTTCCTTAAATATGTTAGGGAAAACGAAGGTTGAATTCAGAGATAGTGTGCCACATTTGCTTGGAGGTACAGTGTAAAACCATTTAGGTAAAACCACCCTCAGATCACCTGACCAGGATTTGAGTGCCCCCACAGACCATTCGACTTCTGGAGTGGGTATGTACTAATAACCCATCCATATCGACATAGAACAGAACAAGAATTAATTTACTTCTCTATTATTTATTTACTGAGTCTCAGTTTGAGAACTGGTAATGATGTGTAGAGCTAAGATACCCAGTAAAATGTTTCCTCCCCCTAACATTCCTGCTAACGGTGTTGATGTGTTGGTACAGGTCAGGGTCTAAGGTGATGGAGCGTGTAAAGGCGGAGGGAGGAGGAGGGGGTAGCGGAAGGGTCTCCCCCGCCAGTGAGGTAGCAGTGGGAGAGAAGAGCTCACAGCAACAACCGCCGCTTGCGGACTATCATCAGAGCGACAGTTCCCAGCAGCTAGCGGAGGTGCCTGATGAAAGGTCGGTGGATTAGGGCCGTATGCAAGAACTTGACTAAGTGGATGCTTTGTTGACACTAGCGTGGGTTTGTTTGCGTTATTATAGGTTGAAAGGTGGACTGATATTGTGCTCGGGACCATACTATCGGTCTTCTAAGCATTCACTATACATTCTTGCATACCACCCTTAGTGTCCCTAACTGGTTGCTTAGTGTCCCTTACTGGTGACTTAGTGTCCTACTGGTGACTTAGTGTCCTTACTGGTGACTTAGTGTCTATAGTCGGTGAATTTGTGTTCCTATCGCGTTGAACCAGAGGCCGCTAAGACCAACTTGGGAACCCATTCATTTGAGTCTTTCAGCTGCTTTAAACTTGGGATATTGCCCTTGAATTCTTAAGAATATTCAAAATTCAAGGATTCTAAAAAATTTCTGATTAAAGACTCAAAACCTTAACAATTCTTTTTTTTTATTTCTCAAGTTAAATTTGTTTTATACCTCTAATACTGCTCATGATGGTTCAAAACCTATTATAATATTGTAGGATGAATTTAACAAATGGCTCCAGAACAGTCATTTTACACTTAATTGAATGTATGGTTGTTATAATGAGAGATTATAAGAAAGGATGTAACATATAGCTACTAGGTATTTTATATTATTCTATTATATATTTATATTTCCTCTTATGTCTATAACTTTTTCCAAGATTCTGATTCAAAATTGAGATCCAGAATTTAAAGGTAAATTGGGGATTTGGATTTGTAAATAGTGGATTCGACACAACTCTAACTAGAAATCATTTGTTAATAATAGGTATGTATTTTAAACAAACCTCTCTCCACAAAAAAATTGAAGTTTCAGTTTCTAAAATACTGTTTGATTTCAAGTTTAACTGTACGATACTAAAGAATGGGTTATTTTTTTTGGCCAGCATTGTGACAAAAGCCGACTTCCGCCTGTTGAAGAGCTCAGCCACCCTGCCAGAGATCCTAGAGTCCATGCGACACCCTCAGACAGGGGTAGTTTTCCTCATGCATCACGCTAGCTTACCCAGCTTCACCTTCATCAGCGCAGACGCTGTGCAGTGGGTCATCGGTCATATGGAAGGGGTTGTTTGCGAGGAGCAAGCTGTGACCATCATGGAGGTGATAATCGCGTTCATGTTCGACCTCTCACATCTCATAATCTTCTGTTATTTGGATTGAAACTTTATGTTAAATTGGATGTCATGACAGTCCCATGTTTTTTCTTCCCTAGTAAATACTAGAAGAAGTATCCGGCACTGCAATAGATTGCATTGTTACCTCTGTCGATGCTTTTATTTGCTTCAAACAAACATTTCATTATTGTATTTCTTCAGCTTGTTTTTAATTATTTAAAAAAATCAAATCAAAATTTTAAAATTCAAACTTTGAGATGCACATGTTTGTGAACAGGGGCTATTAATTTTTAAATTTCAGACCTCTGCATGCTATAAATATCCCACAAAAGCTCATGAGTGATGGACAGACAGACATACACAAACTCTTCATTTTATTAAATATATATGTATTAAGAAAATGCCTTATAAAAGCTATAACAATTTGTCTGCTAATTTTAGTTAATATTTAAAGTTTTTTTTATCGTTTCTCAATACCCATTTAAGTAATACATATATATTAATTATAATAATATAGTAGGAATGACTAAAGTAGAATTTTAAAGAAGTGTAACCCACATTTGTATGGAGGAAGAGTTGGAAACCATTTAGGAAAAACGTCCTCCAGACACCTAAGTCAGCAGCCTAGTCTATTGCGAAAATGATGTCTTAGACCATTCGATTACTGAAGTGGGTAGCAGGACCTATTTAAAGTTAATTTTATCTGTTTGACTATTCTCAAGGATAAAGCCACATGTAAGTCAAATTATAACTCATAAATAAATCTTTCAAAATGTTAAAATTAAAATTGTTTTCTAAAACATTAATTTTACTGAACCCTGTTTAACAATGAGGAGGTAGGTTCAGTGTTCAAATGATATATTATAATGTATGTAACTTGATAAAAATAAGAAAAGATAAACTAATTATTGGTAATTTAGCGAAGAAAGACCACTTAGGGAAAGAGAAAAGAATGTGGGTAGAATCCAATGAACAAATCTGACATCTTCCTCACTTCTGGCTTCTAGAGTAGGAAAACATCGCATTGACGGTCGGATTTTCTAAGACTTCACTCTCCTATCTAACTGGATTGCTGGCGATAGGGAGATTGAGGTTCAAATCTCGGTTGGGTGTATTGAGGGGGATTTTTCCTTGTGTCCCATTCTACCTCCAAGCAAATGTTTGTACCTTTGCTATAAAATTCTACCTTCCTCTTAATTATTCCAGTAGCTTAATTAATGTATGCATATAACTTTGGCTTAGAAGTGAATGCTGAAAAGACCAAGTATATGATCACACACAGAGCAAAAATTTAGGATTATAATTTAGAGCTTACTTAAAATAACATATTATTTGACATGATTAATGAGTTCAAATATTTAGAAACAATTTTAAAAAGATATAACATGCATTTTCCTAATTTCCACAATATTAGAATGGAAATTAGGAAAATGCATGCTATTACTCGGTCAGTAAGTTGATAACAATTCGCCTGGTTTCAAGGAATGTAGACTCTCTTTAGTTGTGAAGCATGGTCTCTTACCTTACATGATGAAAACATATTTAGGATGTTCGAAAACAGGGTGCTCCAAGGAGGGATGAGGCTACTGAGGAGGCGAGCAGGTTACATAATTATGAGTTACATACCCTGTACTCATCCCAAGACATTTTTACAGTAATCATAATCTTGCAGATTACATGCAGCGTAAATGGAAGAATCTAGAACCGTCTTCAAGGTATTTACTGGCAAACCCAATGGTAAGAGACCATTGGGAAGTCCTAGACGCAGATGGGAGGATACCATTAGAATGAACCTGAAATAGGTAGGGTGTAATAAGGTGGACTGGATAGAACTAGCTAAAGATAGGGATAGGTGGCGTGATTTTGTAAGTGTGATAATAAACTTTCAAGTTACTAATGCCGAGTAAATAATTAAGTAATGTAGCCCAAAAGGGTACTATTATGTGATAAAAAAAATTCCTTTTGTGTGTGAGGTGTACTTAAACTTCCCATTTGGGAAGTTACACAGTGAAATACAAATGAAATATTTATACTACAGCATTCAATATAACCTTTACCAAACAAAAATTCGTGTGAAGTGTCATTGGGACTATTTTCAGAGCATGCTGAAGGAACATTACATATGTCATGCATCTGGTGACTTCAGTCATCCTTTCATTGTCGGCTTCTACCTCTACCATTTGGTTCATCCGGAGAAAGAAGGTCAGAAAGGTCAGCATTACCCGACCTTCAATAGATTGTCGAATTTTAAATGTTACAAAACTTTATTTAAAATAAATACTAATGATGTATTTTACCTTCAGAGACTGGCGCCAAAAAAATAACATGAGTACTCGCGCTATTGCATTTTTGCAACATCCTACGATGTTTTAAATAATAATCAAAAACACATACTTTAATACATAATATTATTATTGAATCAATATTATTAAATAAATATTTGAATAAATTGTATTTTTTTAAATTTTATTGAAAAAATATGACAAAATATTGTAAGGCATTATTTATTTTAAACCTACGGTGGCAACAAGCAAGATGTATGACGTCATTACCGGCGCCGTTGCAATATTCACAACATTCCTGCATGGTGCCAGTAAATTCCTGTACCCCAGAAAATAATATATTTTTTTTTAATGTTTGATGACATCATACTACACAACAGGAACTAATTAAGGAATACTTGGAGGGGATCCGACCTAATTACATTTAATTAAAAAAATTAAAAATTCAGCTGTTGTGAAACTGCAACAGATGTCAAGAAGGTTAAAGTGACATTTAATTGTTTTAGAAAACATTATATAAACTTGTTGATAATGATGGTAAGGAAGGTGACAGTAAACTTCTCCTACCATCACCATTACAATGTCAATCTTTTTCCATTCATCCATTCTCACATTAAAATATGCTATTTATAATTACTGTACTGTATTACATCATCATCATCATCATCATATCATGTTTCCACCTGTGGCGGGTCAGTTTGGTAAAATGCCTCCATCTTTTTCTATCCTTACACCATTTTTCCTCCTTTAATCGCTTCAAATTTCCTCCTTAACTTGATACTTTCTGTTATCTGCTTCTTCCATCTCTTTCTTGGTAAAAAAAAGTTAAAATAGTACCAAAAAATTTAATAGGGCCGTTATTTATTTGTGTAATATCACTTGTTTGATCATAAAGATAATGTTGGGTACAATTACAATTTTCTAATACCAAAGTGAAGTGATTAAAAAAATTTAGAAAATTGACATAATGAAAATTACCTTATTCAAAATACAGGCATTTAGTTTAAATACCAGAACTTTTCATTTCCTGAATTTGAACGCTAAAAATCAGGTATAAAATATTGGGACACTGAGATTGATTCTGTAGTCCAGGGGTTTGGCATAGTTCCTGGCGCTTCCAGATTTACTTTGAAACAGTATGTCTAAAACAGGATCATCTCACCTCACAAGGACAAATGTTAAAACTAGTGACTCTATCTAGAAACTGCCGGAGGTCTTGTTGTGCTGACTACATTATACCCTCTATCTGCAGGAGCTGGTACTATATACGCCAAGGACGGCGGCCGCTTCAGTCAGTATGATTTGATTTCAGACATATGCCATGGAGTTTTTTTTTTAGTATGATTGGGAGATGACACCTTAGCTCAGTCGGTAGTGTGTCTGCCTACTAAGCAAAGAATCCTGGATTCAATTCCTGGCATGACCGAAAATCTATTATTGATGAAAATATGGGTTTACCCTTTCACATTGATAAATTAAGGCCAGGGACTGGATGTTGTGTCTGTCCTAGTCTTAAGATAGATTAAAAGGCATATGGAGCTACGACAGGCCTAGCCAGCTGGTAGTGGAAAATATATGACTTGAATAAAAAACTGACCTAGGCCAAAGGTATAAACAATGATGGATGTAAAAAAAAGTATGATTGAGTATTGTTTCATTTGATATCAGTAAAAATATAAGTATTGAATTTGACATGTTGTTGCCATCGTTAGACCCAGAGTACTTGCAGCCGTTGGGCGATTTGGAGAGTTTCGAGAATGAGTGGATCGAGGTGGAGGTGAAGCACCCGGGGGGATGGAGACAGGGAGCTTGCCCCCAGGCACTCGAGGCTCGAGTCCCCAAGTTCCTTCGAGACACACTGCCTGGGTCGTGCGATGAAGACGCCGAACAACCTCGCAAGTGGCCAGGTTGGAATAGTCTGTCTGATTCACTTATGTTGTACATATTTATAAGTGAGATACATAGAAAAATATGGGTGTGTGAAGCTTTGACTTACTTTGAAAACTACAAAACTTTACCAATAAAAATATTGACAGCTAAAATACTCATTTATGGTGAGTCATTTCCATTTTTAGCCTACATTACTGATCATTATTCATATGGAAAAGTCCTGACACCTTAGCTCAGTTGGTAGCATGTTTCTCTAAAGAATAAGAGTCCCAGGTTCGATTCTTGGCATGGCTGAAAACTTTTATCATTGGTGAAATGTGGGTTTTTTCTTTTCACAGTAATGAAACAACCAGAGGGTTGGGTGCTGTGTCTGTTTATATTTAAATTAGTTTACAAGCTGTGTGCTGATATAATCAGTCGGTTCAAAAAGTGAACGTTAAATACCTCAAATAAATAAATAAAAAATCATATGAAACAAATCTAGAGAAATTGAATTGTAAATTGTGACAAAAACTTAATTAATCAGAATAAAACAAAATATTACAAACAATTTGTGAATTGAAACATTTTACAAGTAGTTTTTTGTGCATTAAGTTATATAAATAACCAAAATATAATATTTTGTCAAGTATGAAAAAAAAAAATAAATATTCGAGCTTCAATTCACTTTTGATTATATTTAATATATTTGATTCAAGTTTGTGCCAATTTTAAAAAGTTGACTTTGCACACCCCTATACGAACTTAAAGATAAAATTGTTTGGTTATCATTAACCCCAGTTTAGGTGTTCGTCTTGATGGTTTGTGTTATTTTCAGCTAAGTCTAATTCCTAGTTTTAATTTTAAAAATTTTTATTGGTGAAGCTTTGAAATAGTTAAATCTGTAATTATACTTTCAAAGCAAGGTTGAAGTTTTTGAAGCTTTGCACATTCCTAATTATTTGTATTTGTTAAGTTGTTAGAAAACATTATTAATTTAAGATAAATATACTTTATTTACTTTTTTATTTATTGAATTTTTAATTAAAAAGACTAAATCTAAATAAATGGTAAGGAGGATAGAAAACAAGGCCTGCAGTATGCTCACATACAAGAAAACTTTCAGTTCCAAAAAAAATAACCTAAAATTAAATGTCACATAGTAAAGTTTTTTTTTAAGAGTTCAGGCTCCTTTATTAGTTGAATAAAGTTGAACAAGCCAGGTGTAAACTATTTCTACTTTGGTTTTGTGCTTAGTTCCGCTGTACAAACATACCCACTTGGAGACAGATGTGAACAACAAAAGTGACCGATAGAATGGGGGCATTGCAGATACCAATCCCTCTATAAACCAAACAGGGCCTACGAACTGGTGTTCAATGGGTCTGCTCATCTGGGACCATCGTCTCGGATCTGGTGAGTTCTAGCAAGGAGCACTATAAAACACCTACAAACCAAGGTGGGGACATCGATCCATCTAGCTAGGGATAAACAACACCTTCTGTCATTTAAGTCTGGTCATGGAAACTCTGTTGTATTTTTATAATACCCGAGCTAATCTGAAATGTTTTTAATAGCTTGATCGCTTGGTTTTTTTGTGTTCTTCTGCGTCACGATTGACCACCAGCATTCTAAATTATATAACCTAAATCGAAATGGGGAATTTAAAAGATACATACTAGCATATGCCTGGAGAGAGAATGTGAACCCAAAATATGTAAATAACCACGTCCATGTTTGTGTTGCAGATCATGGGTTGGGCTCGTAAGGCCCAGTCGAGTGGTTTCCAGGTGATACCCATCCCTGCTGACCCTCTTGCACTGCCCTTCACCCACAAGTCGGACCCGCTACGAGGCCCCATTTTCATCCCGTTGGACACAGAGTGTCTCATGGGAAACAAGAGTTACCTATTTGAAAGTGGGGAGCACCATAATATGTTAACTTATTTTTTTACACTGGTTTTATGTACATTTTCTTGTGTTTCATGAAAATATTTTAAAGGTATACAATAGGTACAGTTTTGCTCAGTCAGTAGCGTGTCTGCAAACTGAGCGAAGGGTTCCAGGTTCGATTCCCGGTGTGGCTGAAAAATTTATCATCGGTAAAATGTGGGTTTACACTTTCACAATGATAAATTAACGACCGGGGACTGGATGTTGTGCCTGTCCTAGTCTTAAGTTAAATTATAAGGTATATGAGGCTACGACAGGCCTAGAAAGCCGGTAGTAGAAAATATATGGCTATTTTATATGAGTTGCTCATTACAGTTCATAATATTCAACAAATTTTTATTTTTAATCACTCAATAAAAAACATAAATAAGAAGTGGCACGTTGGACTAGTTCAAAATTCAGCTAGTCCTTAAGTGGCATATTGTTTGGAAAAGTCTTGCAATCCCTGATATAGAAGGTACAGGAACACATTAAATATGGTCTTTGTTCCTTTTATTTGTTTCAATACTTTCCTGATTCTTACTCCATGTATAACTAAATACTATAGTTGAGTCATTACAAATCCAAAGCTTCAGTTTACCTACGAATCTGGAATTCATACCAGAATCATTGAAAAATGGGTGGACATTCACTAAACATATTTTCATTAACCACCAATCCCAAAGATTCACATCGGGGGTCGTATACTCTGAAGTGTCACTACAATGTTTACTGGATTGCTGGTGGCGAGAAGATCGGGTTTTTATCTCAGTCGGGTGTACTGAGGCTGATTCCCAAATGGTTTGCCACTCTCTCTTCATGCAAATCCAGGCACATTTCCTCTAAAATTCTACCTTCCTTATTCCTATTCTATAAGTGTAATTATTAATGTCTGTGTATAGCATGGACATGCAGCCTAAATGGAAGAATCTAAAACCATGTTCAGGGTATTGACAGGTAAACTAATGGGAAGATATCATTAGGAAGACCTAGACTAAGATGGGCCTGAAAGAGAAAGGATGTAATGAGGTGGACTGGATATAACTAGCTCAAGATAGGAATAGGGTGTAATGAGGTGGACTGGATATAACTAGCTCAAGATAGGGATATATGGTGCGCTTTTGTAAGTGTGACAATGAACTTTGGAGTTCCTAATGCCATAGAGTAAGAAAGTATAACTGAATAAATACTTAAGATGCATTGGATAAAAAGTGTATAATCCATGGTTGTGCTTTTCTTTGAAGAAGCTGGCTCTGCCCTGCACATATGTATAGTGAACTATCCCATTATTTGTAGGTACACTAAAAGTGCTATCAATTTTAAATGGGGGAAAAACAAGAGTAATTATCAAAATATAGGTTTATAAAGATATCATCCCTTATGTTTGGTTATAGCTATAGATGCAACGCTTGATTCATTGAATCCCATAATATTAGAGAGATTCAAGGTTCATAAAAATCTCAAAAAGATATCTTAAATACTACATGAAGAGCTTGACTTGATATAACATTTTTAAATGATTGGTAAAAGGAATTATTTAGACTTGTTTAATTGGTAACATAGCAAAATCACAAAAATTGATAAAATTGTTTTATTAATCCACTGAAAATTTGTTCTCTATGTGGTTTCTGACAAAACATTTGGCACAAAGCCTTAGGCCCAATCTTACAATGTCACGTTATTCTATTCGTTAGGGCTTAACATAAGGTTACGCGATAACAACCACTACTTTTGATTTTACAATGTTTGGTTAGCGCTAATGTCCACGTAAAAGTGCTCGTAAAGTTAACGCAAGGTCTACCTTCCGGTTAGCAAACATAACGTCTACATTAACAACTTTAAAGACTCCGCCATATTGTTTTCAAGGCAACTGTAACTATTAAAGTTAGGTTACATTCATTTGTATTATGAAATGGGTGATTTATTGTTTGATTATGATGACTTTGAAAATGAGTTTCAAGTTCTAAGGAACCCAAGACTTTAAAGACTGAAGAGATACAGTAATTGGAACGAAAGAATTTCCTAAAATTTTTAACGAGGAAGAATCATCTTACGTTTAAGTTTGTACAAAAACAAAGTTTTGGAAATTATTGAAGTGAATGGACACCAATTAGAATTGTTTATTTTAAATCGTTTGTTTGTATTTTTCTATTAATTCAATTAGCAAAATTTCCTCTTCTTTGCTAAAATTTAAATTTCGTGTTTATTATTTTCAACAAACGTTTTAGCAGACAAATAAATATGATTAAAGATAGCGGATAATCTTAAACAGTCTTAATAAATTGGATTTGCTTTGATCGATTTGTTTTCATAACACTTCCATAGACGTTGTAATGACTTGCTTATATTCTATATGGTAAAATTAAGCCAATCAAAAGCTTTGAAACAAATCTAGCGCTCCGAGAAAGTTAATGCTAAGAACTAATGGAAGGCACCCGTTCGTAATTTGACGAGCACATAAAAATAGTATTGTAATACACAACGCAAAGTTTAACCAACGGTTAGACTTTACGAACAGTTAAGTTACGAGGACTTTGACGAGACATTGTAAGATTGGCCCTTAGAGTTGAACTTGGTGGATGTCGATTGTGGCATGTACAAGAACCATTGAATGACTGAAAATACCTTTTTCACAAAAATTGTCAAGTCCTTTTGTTCTCGCTCAAAGAAATTATTGTGTGCTGATATAATCTGTTGTTTTAGAAAGTGCACATTAAATAACTTAAATAAATAAATAAAAATAACCAAGCCTTAAACAACCATTTTTAAATTAAATTTAAAATATTTTCACTTTAACCAAAATTGTAAATTTCAAAAAAAAATCAAGGAGCGAAAAAATTCTAAAATTCAGATTGGAGAAATAGAGGAGCTGAGCCACCTCTATTTAAATATTGTAAAGTTTTGAGGAGCTTGAACAATTAAGTTTTTTGGTCCTATATAATTTCCGAGAGAAATTAAACGGCCCATTCGACACTCTCCACTGAGACTATCTACTATTTTTTACAGTGTTCCCTGAGGAAACGTGGGACCAGCGTCTCTTTCATTTCCAAGAGGCTGTCTTGGAGAAGTTTGGCTTTGTGCAGTGTATGGTGGAGAACTTGAGTGTCAGCTTGCCTGGTACAATGACTCACCACGAGCAGTACGTGCATCTGACCGGCATCATGTTTGTGCTCATTCCTTATCGGCCGTGTCAGGTGAACATCATCATCCAGCCACTGGCTGAGTCTGTTTGGAACATAAGCCTCTCCACCTCCTCCTTTCCTCCAACCACCTCTCTCCCTCCACCTTAGCCCAGTCTCCTCTCTCCTCCACACTCCTCCTTACTCCCTTCAGCCATCTGTCTTCCTCTCGGCCTCCTATCCAACATCCTCCTGGTCATACTTTCCCTCTCCATTCTTCTCACACGACCATACCATCTTAGTCGTGTCTTCTCTATCCTGTCCTAGACTGGCTCTTCCCTTACCATTCCTCTTAGTCTCTCATTTCTCATCCTGTCAAATGCTGTCGCACCAATCCTGCTTCTCAGAAATCTCTTTTCACTTGCCTGCAGTCTTCTTTCATCCTTGTTTCTGCAATGCACCTCAATATTGGTAGGTAATAGGCGCTTGTTTGTGATATCCCTGCTCCAAATCAGGCTCCTCACACTTCTAAAAAATGTCTCTGCTTGTCTTCCTCTATCACTTATCTCTCTCCTGTTCCTTCCATTCTCCTCTACACTACAGGTGAATACACACTACATAATTGATTTTATTTGATATGGAGGGGAAACTATGTCTATTTAGAGTTCTCACTAATGTAATTAAACAGGCTAATATATATATCTACAAAATTTAAAAGGCAATAAAAAGGTATACTCTGCAGAAAACTACTGATGCTTAGGAACCCGTTTCATGGCCAAATAACCGGAAAATTAGATACAAGATTACGCTCAAACCAGAAAAGAAGAGGACAGCAGGGAGAGTTGTTGTATAGGTGCGTAAGAGACCTGCTATGGAGAAGAGGACAGCAGGGAGAGTTGTTATATAGGTGCGTAAGAGACCTGCTATGGAGAAGAGGACAGCAGGGAGAGTTGTTGTATAGGTGCGTAAGAGACCTGCTATGGAGAAGAGGACAGCAGGGAGAGTTGTTGTATAGGTGCGTAAGAGACCTGCTATGGAGAAGAGGACAGCAGGGAGAGTTGTTGTATAGGTGCGTAAGAGACCTGCTATGGAGTAGAGAAGTGCCCTTGAAGTGTAAGGAGGTGTTTTACAGGGCTTACTTTGTAACCATTGTCACATATGTAACAGAAACATGGACAGTGAATGTAAGAGAGACTAGGAAAGTGGAGGAGCATGTTAGCTGGCTATAGGAAAAAGACCACAAGGGAGGCTAAGAAAGTGTGTGAGAGGAAAAGAAAGGAAGCAAATAAAGGAGGAAGAATAGTGGAAGGATAGAGGAAGATGGAGGCATTTTACTAAACTGACTCGTCCAGAGGCTGGAAACAGATGATGATGATGATTTTTGCTATTCAATATAATTTATTTGGTTCATAACTCAATTCAAAAGCACACAAGCTGCATCAAAGTATGAGTCAAGATTATTTCTAATTGTTGACTTAAGTTCACTGTGACAAGAGATTGAATCACATGGCTGTTGACATAATATTTACTTTGGAAAAAGTTTTATTTGGTGTCTATTATTTTTATTTCGGTGTGCCACCCAAATCATGTTTATGTGCCACCCAATGGCATTGTGTGCCATGGATTTGACATCCCTTGTTTTAGGTGTTAGTCTTGTTTTAAACTTGTCTCCTAATCACGGGTAGATCGGGGTTTGAATCATGGTCATGTCTACTGAGGATGTTTTTTTCCTAGATGGTTTTCCACTCTCTTTCTACGCTTCCTTTCTTATCCCTGACCCATTAGAGTAATTATCATATATGCATATAACCTGAACAAGTAGTTAAATGCGATGATTTTTTAATTTTTTTTCCTTCTTAAAGTAGAATACAGAAAATTGCACAATGATGCAAGATCTGGTTTGAGCTGTATTATCTCCCGAAGCTGGGTGCTATCTTTGGGGTGAGACAAGCTCTTAATTTATATGGTTTGAGCTTTCCAGGGGGTGGAATGAAATATTTAGTCCCTTCCATTTCTTAGAAAAGATCCTTAAACAGTAAATAATTGTTTTAACTTTACTTTATCAGGAGGTTGTGTTTTAATCTGCACTGTACATTTAAAACACGAAACTATTTTTTTAAACCCTAGAATGAGGGGAAAAAATCTTGACAAAATTTCAGATGGATAGATGGATAGGTTAGTTCTTGAACTTGTTTTCCTCATCTATTTCACTGATTCTCAATATACAACACATAATATAATGGTAATATTCTGCTTACAGAGGGCTCACAGTAACAGCATATCACGGCCTGGGTTGAGCAGCAAGCACCCAGGCATCCAGGGTGCCCGGCGGTACCCTGTCCACTCGGATGCACTGTCCAGCCCCCACGAGGAGTACATAACTCGTCATGTCAGTGGCAAGAACAATGACGACTACAATACAGAAAGAAGGGTACGCCAATTGCAATATCAGTTTAGCTTGTTGTAGTTTAGAGTGATTGTAACTTGACTAAAGATTTATTTTGATGATTACATTGTGTGATCTCTTTTATATGACTTATTTTTATAGTAATGAAATTGAGAAAAATAGAGAAAAAGTACAAATAAAATGTACAAAGGTGACATCTTCTTACTTTCTTCTTTTTTTTTCCAAGCATCCAACTTCATAAAAAAATTAGGTATTCAACTTTACAAGATACCAAAAATTTAAAAAAACTTTCATGGTAATAATTTTTTTATTGTAACAAAAAAAATCAATTTTACTAAGTATTAAATTATATAATCAAAATAATAAAATAATTAGGAATTACATTATAGTAAACATGTATTATTACCTAAAAATAAAGCCTCATTGAATCAAACATTTCTAGATGAAAATTTTAAAACAAGTCTAATGAACACATGTCTATTCACTTCACCACATAGCACTGTATTCAAATAAACTCGAGATTGATACAACAAATTGCAGATTTTATAACGGAAAAAAAACACATATCACACTTTACAAAAATTTAAAGTCGTCCGCCATAATTGATCCAACACATGTTAGCTCGCCAGAAATTAGTGAAGAATTTCGGGAACAATATATCGAATATATCACACTATGCTCTAAATTTATTCAAATAAATAAACTAAATATAACTTTTTTGCTCTGTTTTTATTAACTATGTAGATTTTTGTTCTTTTGTTATTATTAAACTATCTTATTCAAAGATTGAGGAAAAAACATTAAAAATTGAAAGGTGACCTGGTGGTCTAGGGGTAAGGTGTCAGACTTCTGTGCTGGGGGTCCGGGGTTCAATCCTCGGTCCCGGCACAGATTTATCTGATTGCCAAACCCTTCCTTCATCTCTGACAAGACGTGTATTAATCACAACTTGTGAATGTGAGGAATGCCAGGCCTCCACCGTGGTTCGGATCCCACGTTAAACTGTAGGTCCTCCACTTCATCTCACAATCACCCTACCATTACACATTAGCGTAAGTGCGTATAACCCGAACGGGTAGTAAGACGCGGTGCTAATAATAATAATTATTATTATTAAAAATTGAAAACCAACAAAGAATATAATTAAGGAGAGCGGCCACCTTAATTTAATCTAAATATCGTAGCTTTCGATATATATAGTGTGATATATCAATTGTTTGTTTAGAATCGATTCATGTATTCTGGCAATCTCACTTAACTTTTACTTAATAAAAAAAAGTGTGTCAAAGTTGTAAGTTTATATCTCTTGTTACTGTCATAGTGTCAGGTCGTATTATATTCAAGACTATTTATTTTTCATGTAGAACACCTCAAAATGTTAGGGTAGTATTATAGTTAAGGTTGTATTATATTCGGGCCATTACGGTATATGCCGGCATTTAAGTGAAACGGCAACTAAACTAATATGAGAGGTAATCGATTATTACCTATTCTGAATGTTGCCGTTTTGTTTAGTTACCAGTTTTATTGAGAGCTAAGAATCGAAGTAGCAAGAATCGTAATATTAAGATCTATTCTTTCGATACCAGTAAGAATTGAGGGTATCGAGTCTGAAAACCTTAGTTAAAACACAAATTCTTCCCACATTTTTTCTCTTTCTTTAGGTGGGCTTTCTTTATTAAATTTACTCTTATTAGTTTATTTTGATCAATTTTCACTATTGTAAAATTATGTAGCAACTTGGCCACCTCATTATTAAACATTGTATATGACTTAGTAAGAAAGAGGGCAGAAATTAACTCTAGGGGTGTGTGAAACTTTGAAACTTAACAAGGCTTCGAAACAAGTATCAACTTCGACTTCATTTCGAAAAGAATTTCGGCTCAAAACCGAATCTTGGAAAAAATTATTATCTTAAGAGGAAATATTTAGTGATAAATAAAATGATAGAATATTAGGAAAATGGTAGAGCACAAATAAAAGTAACAACACTGACACATATTTACACATACTTCAATATTTCGATGCTATTGTAGCATCTTCCTCAGGAAGTAGTAATTAGACTGGACAGGATGTTGTCTTCAGTGATGCCAACTTGATTGGTGAGGATGAAAACTTCTCTGGTGGAGTTGAAATTCCCTGAGCAATAGAGAATCATTCAGGGAATTTCAACTCCACCAGAGAAGTTTTCATCCTCACCAATCAAGTTGGCATCACTGAAGACAACATCCTGTCCAGTCTAATTACTACTTCCTGAGGAAGATGCTACAATAGCATCGAAATATTGAAGTGTGTGTAAATATGTGTCAGTGTTGTTACTTTTATTTGTGCTCTACCATTTTCCTAATATTCTATCATTTTATTTATCACTAAATGTTTTTGCTCAATGCACTTTTTTCATATATAATATTCTTAAGAGGAAATAGTAATATAGTATGATAATTTAAAATAGATTTATTAACTTTATGTTAACATTTTTTTGCTAAAATGCATTCATTATTACATTCATATATAAATTAATAGTCTGGAGTTTGCTTGTTGAGATTTTCCGATAATTATGTTAAGGCTGAACCACCAATAAGCAATACTATAGCTCTAAAACAAATTCCAACTCATAATTTTGAAAAATAAAATTAAAAATGTTGAATCTTGAATTTAATATTTTCTCGAATCCTCAAATCTTAAGAATTCGAGGATTCCACCTCTAGTATGATATTTTTAGCACTATTTGTTAAATGTGTGTACAGACGGGGTTCCTTTGGTCGTGGAACCACATGTTGAGTCGCAGATGGCGGTCCTCGTCGACTCCCGCCACTGGGGACGAGATGTTCCAAGCCAAATTTCTGCGAGATTTCCGAGAGTTCTGCGCTAACACCAACAATCGCCTGCTCGACTTTTGGGAGACATCATGGACCCTCAAGACACAAACGTCTAAGTCTTTGGGTTAGTGGAAATTTGTTCGAAAAGATTTTTTTTTTTGTGTGTGTGCCATAATAAATTAAGGAAAGAACTTCCAAAATTGAACTATCAATTTTCTGTTTAATATTGAGGATATCCAACATTGGCCAAATCAATTTTTTGTTATTTTAATGTTTTTCATTTTCTAATAGCTATTATTTGATACACATACATTTTTTATTTGATTAATAAGATCCTGTCTTTCTTTCAAATATAACACAATGTACCACCAAAGTGTAAAGATATTTTAAGGATGTGTGAGAATTGAAAATATCTCAATTGAGATGAGAAAACTATATTTCTTTCTTATCTCGAAAATTAAAGAAATTTGTAAAAGATGAGAAAGCGAATAACTGACCTAGAAAAATTACAAACCAAATTGAGAATTTATTATTTCTAATAAAACTGTAAAAACCCTAAAATAAGCCGGATATAAACCACACTTTTTCCACAAAACAATCTTCATTAAGACAGCTTTTGTTTATAAATATTGTTTTTCAATATAAAATTTTAACATCTTAAACTTACAAAAATTAAATTATGGGTTGTATGCATTGCAACTATCACTATTTCATTAATGGCATTTAAAATGTGAGTTATATCTTAAGTGGTTTAAATATGATCCAATGTAAGCAATAGCCCAAATATCAAAAGAAACTTAAGAACTCTATAAACTATATATTTGCTTTAATAAACATAATTTACATTTTTGTTTACTTTCAAAGGAATTTTACTCATTCCGTTTTCGCATCTCAATATTTTTTTAATATTCTCGTCTCACTATTTTTTTATATTCTTGTCTTGATGTTGTCTGGATTTAAAAAAGTGGTTCTCGCACATCCCTTGCATATTTAATTAATTAAAACTAAGCAAAGCATATCACTAATAATATATAGATTTGATATCTAAAAGAGTATATTGATAATTTTTTTAAATTTCGATGTTCACATTAAAAATGAAAAATATATATAATTATTAATACAGTATTTAAAAAGTCCTTGTACTATTGGCAAGATTGTAAAATCGTTTCCCAATCATTGAGCTACTTTTTCGTTTTGCATCTCGATGAGGAATTGGAGTTTTATAGTCTTCAATTTGTTTTTTAATTCAGACTGATAGGTAGTTCATGAGGAGTGTACAAAACGTAAACTAGATTTCCTAATATTGTGAACTTTACCAGAGCTTCGGGTTGCATTTTCCAGAATGGCAAGAACCATTCAGCCCCTTATATAAACCGACATCCATTTAGACTTCCAAAGACACAATATACATATTTTTATTGCCATCATGTCTTTCTACCCTTTCAGATTATAGGTATAGGTAATAATCATGCTAATGTGTTAGGGATCAGCAGGATGGTTGAATTTAGATGAAGTGCACCCACATTTTCAGGGAGGGAGCATAGAAAACCATATAGAGAAAACCACCCTCAGTACACTCGACCAGGGATTTGAACCCTGATCTTCTAGTCATCTTCAGATGATTCTTTTGCAAAAGTGATGGCTTAGACCATTCAACCACCAAATTGGATGAATCCACGTTAGTTGTTAGCTTCATTATAATTAATTATAATTGTTGCTGTTCCCTGCCACGCCACTGACTGAGTCCCGAGACCTTGTCCTCTCTTGCTTTTATACTTTCGCCCATGGGTGGTAAGCGAGTTTTAGAAGGTCCCAGGAGGACAGCCGCGGGCAGAGAAGGGAGACAGTGGCTCTTGGCCTTTATTATCATGTATACAAATAATACATCAAGTCATTGGGTACATTATCATAATTAAATATTCCTGCTGTTGGGCTTCTTGGTGTAACTCCTGTAGTGTTGATCTTGACGGTGCATCTGCTGGATTGAGTGCCGACTAGACCCAGAATATGTCCCATTTCGTTGTTGGTGGTAGGTTCATCATGAACATATATAGGTTCCTTACTGCTGGGATGTCTTCGGGCTATAGAATGCCTAGTCTGATGCTCTTTGTGTCTCGTTCCTGTTTAGCACTAGGAATCCTGCTGTCAATTCAGCCTGGTTGATTTCTGTTGCTTGTGTTAGTCTCTGGACCATGGCCGCAGGAACAGATGGCTGCTAGGGTCCATGGAGTTGCGGTCGAGAATATCGTTGTAGGGCTCTTTTCCGGTGGTTTCCAAAAGCATTTCGTCCAGCAAGGCAACGAGAGTAGGTTGATGGCCAGCTGTGGGAATCGTATTTATAGTCGAGCGGTAATGTAGGCTGGCCATTGTAAGTTATAATCAACCCAGCTTAAATATCCAGTTATTCTCTGTACTTCTTTGTCCGATGCTCTTTTCAGGTGTTGCCGGTCTTGTGCTGTTTCCGTCAGTTGAAGTTACAGTTCTTGTGTGTTGATGTTGAAGACCTAAATAGATCAGCGACTGTGCTGGTGAGTTGGAAGATTTCTCTTTGTTGATGGTGAACCCGAGTGTAGTGTTGCATTTCTTCTGGTCTGTGGAGTAAAACAGGAAGTTGTCCAAGTATACTTGTACCTTTGTCATTTGCAATGGCTCTGGCTGCTTCAGTGGTAACACTTTGCACTATGGAGGGCGATAACGGTTTAACGGGTGTCCTATAGGCAGGTGAAGTAGTTGCATATTTAATGACTTTGTAATACACGCCCAATGTCCGACCTGTTTCTTCGTCTATGGGGATGTGGTAGAATCCAGATGCCAGATCGATCTTCCATAAATACGCGTTCTGGGGGATCTGTGTGAGTGCTTGACCGGCTGTTAGTAGAGAGAATCTTGGTGTGTTCGCGAAAGGAGTCCACTGGGAGATGTCTTGTATTACTCGGACCTTCTGGTTGGATTTCGGTTTGGTGAAGAGCGAGAAGGTGTCTCGTACTTTTGGATCTCGTCTTAGAAGGCCTTTCTGTTCCCAGTCGGTTATGATTTCATCCATTAGAGCAGATGATCTTGTTCTAATGAAGATGTGCGGCGTATCAGTTGGCCAGGGGAGGCTGACTCCGTTGGTGACTGATGTGAAGCTAACGTTTGTTGTTCCAATTGAGCGATTTTAGCTGGGGTACTGCTGGCTATGATAACTGCAATCTTATAACTTGGTGTATGGTATTCCTTGCTCCATGAGTAAGTCCTGATCTCTCCCATGAGGTTTGGAAATGGTGAGATTGGTTCTGGGTCTTCTATTGAGATTTCGTCCTCGGTAATTTCTCCGGTGGAGCTGAGTCTCTGTTATTCTGGGGCGGGATGTACAGGGGTAGGACTGGGTTCCTCTTCTTCCTCAATCTCAATTCCCAGATCTGCTACTAGTTGTTCAAGTGATTCGTATTGAGTGGTGACTGGTGATGTAGCCTTCGGCGACATAGCACCACTCTGTTAATTCTTCTACCGATGGAAGTTGGTCACCCCATATGTCTATCAGTATTTCTCGCCATATTCTTCCTTAGTTCCATGCAGGGCACCAGCAGAGTTAAGATCGATGCATGGTGGGAGGGTACTGGTCCGGATGGATTTCTTCGGTGACTGCGGTATCGAGGAACGCCAATGACTTGGTGATGTTGAGCCATCCGAAGTCCTCGTACCATGTGGGTTCTGAAAGCCCGGCTTTGGCGTAGACACACGAGAGACTTTGCGGGGAAGGTGGAGAACGTTTTGAGCATGCCATGTTGTTGCTGCTCCCTTCCCGCCACCGACTGAGTCCTAATGGATAGTCATTGTTTTACAAATGTAGATAAAATAGATTAAAACATATAACATCTTGATAATATTTTTTTTTAATTTTTCTTCGATTTCTTATGCACCATAATATTAAAATGTGGCTTGAAACGGATATTTGTATAGATTGTTGTCCCAAATTAGTTAATCCTAACACTTACTTACTTTTAAAGCTCCAAACAATAAACCTTTTCTATAAATCAGAGATAAAGTGCCTATTAATGCTCTAAGTTAGACCAAAAACCTATACTCTACTTTTATTATTAGTCAGCTTTGACTTGGCTTTTAAAAAAATCCAGCTTCAATTATTACGATTGGCATACATACCAAACAAGTAGTCAGACCTGGTGTAAAAAAAACGCTAAAATTTGACACTTCATGAATCAAACAAAAATTTGAACATGAGAATTAAGAGTCTCTGTTAAATGGCAATTTTAAGAAGTTTGATGTTCATTTGTTTTCACCGTATAGAAAGTTTTATGTGCACCTAAAATGTATTTGTTTTGTGATTTGTTATATTTCACTTTATTATACTGTGTTTTGCTGTAGACCTGCAGTTTTTTTTATATATTTGTCATGCCTTGCCTTCAGTACCACCAATAGTTTCCAGCCTGTGGCCAATCAATTTAGTAAAATGCCTCCATTTTCCTTTTTCCTGCCATATTTATTTCCCCTTTTATCTCTTGATTCTTCTCCTATCACTTGCAAACTTTCTGCTATCTACTCCTCCCATCTCTTTCTTGGCCTCCCTTGCAGTCTTTTTCCTACATATTTTGCTCCATAATTTTCTTTGGTATTCCCTCCTTCTATATCCTCATTACATGCCCATACCATCTGTCTTACTTCCTCTACTATCTCTTGTACCCCCACCCTTTCTCTGGTAACTTCATTCCTTTTCTTGTTTCTCCTCGTGACAGCTAACATGCTCCTCACAAACATCATTCCCATGGCCTCCACTTTCCTAGTCTCTTTTATATATTGCCTTCTTAGCTTTCTTTAATCTGTATCAAACTCTGGTATATATTTTTTTAATTGTTTACATTTATTTAGAATAAATATATATTATATATTAAGTATTGGTGTACCTGCTACTGATGGAATGTACTTTAACCATTCCTTATGTTTTATATCTCTATTATTTCTAGTTCATCTCAGTCTATATTATTTTGTGATATGCTACTTTCTCAAACAGAACAAACAATTTGTGCCATTAATGTTCTATACTTAGCCTTACAGTCGTGCAGGTAAATGACCCATTAAATGTTCCTTTAAATGAAGGAACTAGTAGGAAATCAAAATGAATGCTATTCAACACCTAGTCAAACATGTTTCAATCTAAGAATCCTGTGATATTGTAACTTTAGAATGTGCACAATAAACCATTTGAGTGAGATTTTGTACTTTTAGTAATGATTATTGCTAACAAGGAATAGATTAGCTTATATAGAGATAATTTTGTTAAATCATAATTAGAGATGGGTTGAATTCTTGAATGTTTAAAAATGTTAAATCTTAATAAAAATAAAAGGAATTGAAAATTTAAAAGCATAGAATAAAACTTTGTATTGTTTAGGAAATTAGCACAAAACAAATTTGTTGACAAAGTTATGTTTACCATAAATATTGATTTCACTTTCTTTTTTTAGCGCCATGTCTTAATACCCATTGGAGTTATACACTTATGTAATACTAATTACCCCCAATGGGTTAAGGACAAGGAAGGTTGAATTAAGGGGAAGTGTACCCACATTTACATAGAGAATATGTTGGTAATCCATTTGAAAAAAAAAAACTCTGTAGACCCGACCGGGATCTAACTATGATCTCCCTGCCATCGGCAGTCTAGTCTCTTGCTAGTAGTAGCAGCCACCGAAGCAGCTTCTTTATTTCACTTTTTAATTATCATACTTATTAAGAATTAAAAGGACTCCTTTTTTTAATTAAATTTATTATTTGTCTATTATTTTGTACTTAATTTTTAATTTTGTCCATTTATCTTTTAGCTAGCTCAGGAAACTAAAATGTCATATTTTCCCAACAACGCAAGTTTATTAGGGGCAGGGCCTTTGAGAGGAATTTTATCAGGACCCCTTCCATTTTTCATTAATCCTGTCTAAAAAAATTAATTGATACTATCTGAAAAAAGCTAAGAAAAAAGATAGTACATAGTCTATACTTTTATATCTAAAAAAAAGGGGGGGGGGGGAAGAATTATTAGTAGTGGAAATATGAATGCTAGTCTTCAATCATGCAAATATTTTTGAGATCCCAGGAAATTCACAGACCTTTTTAGGCACCCGGGTTACGATGTACCTCCAGTACCCCCCTCTCATTGGGCCTGATTAGGGGTGTACCAAGTTTTGAAAACTTGACTTTTCTTTGAATATTCGTTCACTTCAACTTCCGACTCGAAAGTAAAATTTCGGATTTGACAATTAACGAAGCTTCGCCAAAAAATATTTAAAGTTATAACACACATAAAAGAAATTTTTTTATTGTCATCACAAATTAATGTTTGCACAAAAAAAAATCTAAAATAATTAAATTACATTTTGTGATAATAACTTAATTTATCATTTTGAGATTAAATATATTAATATTTAATTATATTTAAAATAAAGCATTTTGTAAATTATATTTTAATATAAATTTATATAGTTATGCAAAGTATAATATTTTTATCCAACATTAAACTTTTTTTTTTAACTATTTAAATTTCGAGTCAGATTCGAGAAAATTTGCACACCCCTTAAAATTAAATAATAAATGATTATATCCAATTGCATAAAATTGTGATTTCAATACAAGACCCTCAAATATGATTTGAGATTATTCTTTTTATTTATTTTTTATTCCTTTGAATCTTGATGTCTCTGTAATATTATAAGATTCGAGGTTAATAGAGAATTCAAGCATCTCATCTCTAATCATAAACAATTATATATTGTATTAGTGTTAAATAAAATATTTTGACTATAATATCATTATCAACAGTTTGTTACCATTACTTTTATAAATGTTAACCACTATATTGTAAGGCTCATCAAAGTAAAATAATAAAAATAATGTATAATGATGTTATCTTTTATTAAAACAATTCATGATATCCTATTTGTAAACTACATAAAAAACAAACACTTTAAACCTATTTATTGAAACACAAAATAACCTACTAGATTTTTACTATTTTACAGTAAACATATTTCTGGAAAATTAATATCATTCTTTGTTTAAATTTTGACTAAATACTTTTATTTAAACAGGAACTTGTTTTGGAAAACTTAATTTCATTAGTTATTATTTACGATTGTTTGTAAACATGACAATATTTCAATTTATAATATACAACAGGGATAAAATATATACATTTATGTATATAATTGAATGTTCTAAATTTTGCCGGATGGACAGAGTTCACTAGTAAAGGATAATAATTGTTTTATAACCATCAACCTCGGTTAGTCTTGGAGTAAGGTGCTTGCCTCAGGACCTGATGTTCTTGGGTTCAAACCCAGACGAGGTCAACAGATTTTTCTTGAGCGATAAAAATCAGTAGCACAATTCCTCTCGACTTTGGAAGGTATGTGAAAATATGTTTTCTGGCCAAATTGGTAGGCCTTTTTGCTCTCACTCATGAAAATTCAAATTGCTGATATAATCAGTGGGTCCAGGAAGTGCACGTCAAATACCTCATATAAATAAAAAAGTTTTATAACTAAATATTTACATTACTTTTTTGTATTGTGTTATATTTTATATGTGAACTTTAGGACCTGCAGTTAGTGTGTAAGCCTCACCCTCTCTTTTTATCATTGTTTGTTTATTGAATCCAGACATCCTTCGTTAATGATATATTAAATTATATATGATTTAATCAATAGTGTTGATTATTTTAACCCTTGTAACCCTTGTAATTTATAAACTCAACATTAAATTTTGGGAATCGGTAAATTATGTTTTAAGTAATGCTATTTTCAATGTGATTTAAATAAATCTTCTATAAACTGTCTTAAAGCAGATTATCTATTTATTTACTATCATCATGAATACATAAGTGTTCTATGTTATTGTTAGTAATTGACAACACCTATACCATTGGTTTTGGTGGGTATAGTACACTTAAGGTTTACATCAGAAACATGTTTTCTTTGTAACATAAAACTACCTAAATTCATTATTATTCACAATGGAGACACTAAGAATAAAACATATATTGTTAAGGTTAACTACTTATTGTATTTAAGTTAATATTAACTAGATTGTGCACTATAATACCTTTTTTGCATGGCAATAAAAAACAAGATGTCTCTAAAACCCCACTACTTTTAATGAAGTATTTGAACATGATTGCCCAGCCTAATTTAATCTAAGCTTTTATTTATTGACACACAAAGTTTTGTTAATTTGAGAAAGCTTATAACTATAAACAGATTAACTGTTTTTAAGGAATTGGTAAAACATGCACCTCAAGTGTATTTTTGTGTTTTAAGTTTCCCTTGCTGTATATTAAGAGGAGCTACAAGCAATGTTAAAACATCATCTTGTTGTAATGGTAGATTAATTATTAACTGACAATCTTATATTGGTGTATTGTTTATGAATAATATTTTTTTAGCACTGCGTCTTACTACCCATTCAAGCTATATGCTTATGTACTAATTACTCTAATGGGTTAGGGGTGAGGAAGATATAATGTATAGTGAACTGTTATCCATCCCTTCGACTTCGAGGGTAACTGGATGATGTAGTTGATGTCCCGACGGCGGTGCTGTTGTGGTCAGACACGCGTGGGTAGGAAAAAGGTCGGCGAGTGTGTTCCGGCAACGTTAGTCGCGGTGGAACATAAGGATGTTCCGGCAACGTGAGTCCTGGTGGAACAGAAGGATGTTCTGGCAACGTGAGTCGCGGTGGAACGGAAGGATGTTCCGGCAACGTGAGTCGCGGTGGAACATAAGGATGTTCCAGCAACGTGAGTCGCGGTGGAACATAAGGATGTTCCGGCAACGTGAGTCACGGTGGAACGGAAGGATGTTCCGACAACGTGAGTAGCGGTGGAACATAAGGATGTTCCGGCAACGTGAGTCGCGGTGGAACGGAAGGATGTTCCGGCAACGTGAGTCGCGGTGGAACGGAAGGATGTTCCGGCAACGTGAGTCGCGGTGGAACGGAAGGATGTTCCGGCAACGTGAGTCGCGGTGGAACGGAAGGATGTTCCGGCAAAGTGAGTCGCGGTGTAACGGAAGGATGTTCCGGCAACGTGAGTCGCGGTGGAACATGAGGAAGTCCCGGCAAGGTGAGTCGCGGTTGGATGTATGGTGAGGGTGGAGAGAGAGAGGGTTAAACAAATTGCTCTTTTGTAACAAAGACAATTTAATAAGCTCTTTAGTATGAGTGGTGCACCCAGGTGGGCCACCACTGATTGGCCGAAGCTAACTGACCGAGTCTGACTGGCTGACTGGTTGGTTGAGTCTGACTGGCCTAGTGACCAAGGAATCACCATGTTAAATACCCTCCACTGCTGCCTGGCCTTGTCCAATGGGAGAAACAGGGGCTTCCCATTGGTGCGTGCAAATTGGAGGGATAGTGCCCATCACGCGAGCCAATAGAGGCAGGAGTTCTCTTTGGCGCAGTGTATAGAGGTGAGCTCGTCACGGACGGCTTCGAGAACATGGACTGTGGAGCGGTCCAGGCAGTAGAGAGGGTGGGTGGCACGGCCTGTGCAAGTGCGGAGGAAAGAGACAAGGGGCCGACTCAACAGTGAGGGATAAAAAGTGTACCCACATTTGCGTGGAGAGAGTGGTAAACCATTTAGAAAAAACCACCCTGAGTATAACCGACCAGGATCAAACCAATATCTCCCTGTCATCGGCAGTATGTCTAGTATATTACGAGAGTGAAGCCTTAGGCCATGCAGCCACCGAAGCAGATAATATTAATAATAATTCATTTTGAAAGTGTTATGTAACCCATAAAAACATGTTTCCATCATAAGTGTACTAAACCCATTTTTATTGCACATGTCACATAGATTAGCCTTTTATTTCGAGTGAACTATGGCCCAAAGCACAAGAGGAATCTTGACAGCTCATTGATACGGTTTCCTATCCTGTGCACTTGTCGACTAAACCCTCTAAACAATGTTTATTCCAAATATATTTTCCACATCCTTATGATGTTTTAGTTTGTAGCCATTGTACCAGTTGGCACACCTGCTTCAAGACACTGGCGCGGCTAGTTCCCCCTGTGGTCTGATATTGCTCTACGCTGCTCTCGTAGTCCCACACGTTACTCACATCCTCTGTGAACTTGTCACTGCAATAAACACAGACAGCTACATCATCTTTCAATATTTCGCTGTCAACAATAGTTTATTTGGGAGGAAAACCTAAACTTCCCTAATCATTGGTTAGTTTCCCAGTTTTTAAATACTTTATGTCGACAGTTGAATGTTATTTCTTTATTAATATATATTATCTTAATTTTATAGCACTATGAAATCAATTTAAATGAATTTCCAATTTAGTAGGGGAGCATAGTAGAAAAATCATGTTCCGTGGCATAGTTTTTGATGGAAAGGTGGGAGGGTGATTTTTTCATCAGAAACTATCTGTAGATTAATAATTTCCATGGTGTCACTCTTTGTTGTGTGGCAGATAGCATTTATGACATCATCAAGATGGCCATAATGAGATTAAGAAAATCTACATTATATCAGCTATTTAGCAACCGATTTTCCTTTTTAATGGCTCATATCAAAGATAATTAAAAGGTCTTAAAAAAGGTTTGTACAAATATCTTAAAGTAGTTTTGGCATTGTAATGTTGACTATTTTGCTATCGGTGATTTTATAACGTGTAGACACAATACCCTGGTTTCTGTATCGAACTTTTCGAACACAAGACGAACTTCATTGTAGTCCCAATACTTTGTTTCTATTTTCTTTTTAAATGCTTCAGCCATAGGTTTGCATGTTTGAATGTCTTTATCCTTGAAGCTCTACCCTTCTATCAATAACTGCCACACAAAACATACTTTTCTCGGGAGTATTGATAAAATCTGCATTTGAACTGGTTTGGTTTTGAGTTGAACTGATTCTTTGTGGTGTGAGTGGAATTCACTTCAAACTCTATATCAATTTACTCTTTTGAGAACATAGATGCATAGTGATGTCATAATTGAAAAGTTATCTTGGTACAGCAAACACAGATACTATATTATGTCACGTGATCTGCTTACAACAAGCAGCCGAGAAAAGAGTGAGCTGTCTGATTTTAAATCTTTAACAATGCCAGCTTCTTTTATTTAATTGTTCTTTTGGCATCTGAACACAAATTTAATTTATTACTCTTTATTGGTTGCCATAAATTGATGGTGTTGGTTTCAGACACTAGTCTTGGTGTCTGGAATTCATCATAGAGTATATTGGTTGCCATAAATTGATGGTGTTGGTTTCAGACACGAGTCTTGGTGTCTTGAATTCATCATAGAGTGTATTGGTTGCCACATTAATAAGTTCAGGACCTTCATACGTAAAAGTATTTCCCACTCGTTTAAGCTAAAGTATGTAATTTGTTTATTGCAATATCCTCCCCAAGTATAGCTTGTTTAGAGTCGTCATTATATTTATGTGATGGTGTTTGTCATACATTTCTTGCCACGTTTGATGTCTCATCAGGTACACGATGAGTTTTTATAGCGTACTGTTAGGCCAACAGCAACTTTAAGAGGAAGATCCTGTGTGTGTCTGTGTTTAACTAATTCTGTGCACCCATACAGGGTCTGACTGTCACTTAGACATTCTTACATGAGAGTTCGAAACAATGTAGCAGCCTTTTGGTTCAAATGCTTGTTTGCAAACTGCAAACTATCTAAAGTTTTTTTTCCACCTATACACCATTTGAAAACGATATAACTTCTTTTGGTATTGGTTTGAAACCTAGTTCTCCGTAATAGAACCTTTAAATTTCCATTTATCTTCTGTCAATATGGATTTACTTAATTAGATATCTGCCTGACATAAAACCTTCATATTCGTATTCATATTAGAATTGGCCTTCGCCAGTGACAGAAAAACATTGTCAACAGACTTCAAAGAAATACCCTGCGTTTAATTTTTGGAGATAGGTTCAGTAAATACCATATCCATGTAAAACAGTTCAAGAACAATAGGTGTTTTAAGAGATTTTCTTGACAACATGTCTTGTTGTTTAACACCATTCAAGTGACAGATCTCTCAGTAGTGTCTGTCATTATCTGCCATCGTGACAACATTACTTTCCAAAAGCACTTCTAGTAAACAATCTATGAATTCTACCTTACTAACACATTCTGGCACATTAAGTTTTAGATGTATTTTAGATGTACTTCGGAATTTATTGATGACATTTTTCTATAGCATTCCTTGTGGTATGCTAGATCGAACACACATGCATCTTTTGGATTAATGCATCCACTCAATTTCAACTTTCATTTGCTATTTTTTCACTTTTGCTGGAGAGCATTGTAGATTTCTTATCGGCCTCTTCAGTCAAAACAGTACATAATTGATGTTGCCTAGTTTTGGGTCTATCACAAAAGAAGCAGGCATTTTTTTTGTAGCTTCGTGCCGGTATTGAGGGATCTTGTACACGGAAGATCCTTATTGCGTTCTGAGCTTGTGAAAGCTGCTTCATTTTCTGCTTATTGTATTTTGTATCTGGCTTGTAGTATATCAATATTACTTTGGCGGGTGCATTTCTTTTAACAAGACAAATTCCATCTGGCATTTAACTCGCTTTTTTCTTCAGCTGTGATATTTTCAAAGTGTTCAAGGTGCATATAATCACTGTCTTTGCACTCAGTTCGAACTATTACTGCATCTAAAAGTTTTTGTTAGTACTTGAGTTTTTAACTAAAGCCTTCTTCAATTGACGTTGACACAATAAGCACAATTCAAAGTCTATTACACTCATGGGCTTTCATTTAGACGATTGTGGTTGATCTAATTTCATTGGACCTTTCATATTTTAGCAGGATTATACTAACTGAAACAAAATAAGAATTATTTACTATAGAAAAAGTAATATTAAATGATTATCTCACTTTGTATTTTAATAAGATAATGTAGATTTTCTGAATCTCATTGGTGGCCATCTTGATGACATCATAAATGCTATCTGCCACACACTAAAGAGTGACACCATGGAAATTATTAATCTACAGATAGTTTCTGATGAAAAAACCACCCTCCCACCTTTACATCACTAATTTCGCCACTGAACTATATATGCTCCCCTACTACTTATAACAAATGAAATCCTAATTTCTTTAAAAATCATATGACTCTAAGTGTAAATATAGGTTAGTCTGTTTAAGATGGAGATGTAGGGAACGTGAGTTAAGGGAAGTGTTTTTGAAGTTTTTATAGCTAAACATTTTTTATCCCAAAGAAATCAAATATTCCTTCAGTAGAAACATAGGGTTTAATTTTCTTCACATGGTGATATCAACAGTTGTTAAGTATTTCTCATGGGCATAGCGACATTAGATGACAAGAATGAAGAGAAAAAGTTGTTTTTTTTAATTCCAGAACAATCTTGACAGGTATTCAACAACTGGTGATATATCCATGTGAGGAAAATGAAACTATATGTTTGTACTGAAGCGTTATTTGATTTATTTTGAACAAAAAATGTTTTCATATAAAGACAGCAAAAAAACTGCCCTTAATCATATTCTCTACACTCCAACCTTAAGTTAAAACAAGAAATACATTGTAATTTCATTATTAACTTAGGGAGGTAACTTATTTTATCTTTGCACATGTTTGGTGTTTGTGTCTGTGCCTAAGAATATGTTGTTAATTCTCGACTCTCGAATATAATTACTGACTTTCCTATTATGGTTTAAATGCCAATGTTAGTCCCATAGGCCTACCTGATTGATTTGAGCTGTTCCAGAGCAAGCTCCGACATCAACACCCCGAGTTGTTCTGCGAGAGACACCACTTTCCCCGCTAAACCATGGGCTTCTCTGAAACCAACCTGCGTCACAATGGTTTAACATATTGGTACATTTCAAACATGTTTCTATACAAATTACCACAAATACAGTCCAAGTTTTATAGTAAAAGCCGTTTAGGAATTACAAACATATTTTTTGCAGTCAACATTGATAACATTTTACACGGGTAGAACCCCTCGAATCCTTAAAAAAAAAATCTCCAATTTCTTGAGTGAAATTTGTTTAGAGCTCTAATACTGCTTATTGGTGGTTCTGAACCAAGTATAATTATAGGAAGAAGTTAACAACCATACCCAGACCAGTAATTTACACCTAACTGAATGTTATAATGATTGGATTATAAGAAATAATTTTTACTTTATTTCCATTATTGTTTCAAGCTTGAAATGTTTTAAAGCGTACTTACTCCTTTTCTAACAAGATAGTAGGCCACGTCTGTAGCTAACATGTCGGAACTTAATGCTCCTCTGCACTTATTTTCATTGATCTGTAATATTAAAGATAAATACACTTATTTACTTAAAAACTAAATTATTTTACTCTCATAACCTAAAGAAGTTGTCTGTGACAGTGAAAGCTTGTCCTTAAAAATGTGTTTGTGCGTTTTTTAGTGTTCTATCTAAACATTTTCTACTCCAGTAACACCAAGGTAAGTGTGCTGGTTATCCCTACTAATTTAAACCATGATTTAACCTTGCAATAAAATGTTAACTTCTCTACTTTATACTTTATAAAGAAGTTGATTCTACCATGGATAAAGATCATCTAATCCAGCGGTTCCCAACCTGGGGTACGTGGCGGACTGGTTGGGGGTAAGTGGAAATAATATTGGTAATGGCGGAAAACACCAAAAAATAAGGGGTTAAAATGAGAACATAAAAACAAAGTTATGGAGTATTGGTTTACAAAGAAACACTTATGTGAAAGTCCAATAGCCTACTCGCAAAATGAGGAAAAGGAAGGAATAGGCGTAGACCTAGTGATTGGTTGATAATTGGTTGTCAGTAGTCCCGCCCACCACCAATCATATCGCGCGATTATTAGCATGTGTCCTCCCCCTCTTCGCCAAAACTGTCACTGCACATCGCACACTCTTCTCTCTCTCCCCCTCCCTTTTCTTTGTTCTTTTTGTTTCTAGTAATTCTAGAAATATCCTGAACTGTCTCAGAGCTTCCAGCACTTGTTATCACATGGCTATGACGATCTGATTTTACGTTTCTCACTGTAGGATTACTGATTGGTTAATTGTTGAAATTAGAAGGGATTTAACACTGTACACTATTATTTTATTAGTTGCACTTTTATTATTATAAAATTGACATTGATACAGTTTTTGTTCATTTACGGACTGACGCGGAAAGTCAGAGCTAGTGCTGCTCAAAATTATATTTTCTGTGTGGATTTATACGCACAAGCTGCTTATATATGACCTACCCCTTGCTTCTTGGACCCCTTGTTGGCAGTGTTAAGACTAACTAACAGGAAAACTCCTGACAACCTGATGTTGTGAAGTCTAGCTTCCTATTGGGTAAAGGGAGCCAGAATATCACCTGATTTTCAAATAGAATGGAGGGAGTTTTTTAAAGAAAGAAAGTTTTAAAACGTAGTGTATTGAAATTATTTCTGAAAATGTGTGATTTTCCATGGATGAATATTAAAAGGAAATTTTACATACAGTTCTTTAAAGAAAAATACACTTCATCCATGACTTTTTGAATATATGAGAGGGGTCCAAAACAGTATCATTACAAGGGGTAGCTATTACTTCTGTAGCAGTTATTTGTAAGTTTTTTATTATTATTATTATTATTATTATTATTATTATTATTATTATTATTATTTTTATTATTATTATTATTATTATTATTATTATTATTATTATTATTATTATTATTATTATTATTATATTTGTATTATTTTTATCAAAATTTAAAGAGTAAAGGTGTTAAAAAAAATTCATTGCATTTTACATTTCTAAATTGTGTGTTTGATTTAGTTGTGTACATGCATTACGAGTTTTGTATATTTTTGTCAGTTTTTGTAATTTTGAAGTAATTTTGTTAGAATTTTTAGATCAATGAAGTTGAGACCCTGGTCATTTATGATTCTTGTGTTCCACTCACTGTCAAAGTCTGGAGGACACCGGTGGCTACTTTTAAAATACTCTCCAGGCTGTCATAGACATCAAACATGGCTTCCTTGTCCTTCTTGGAGATCCTTGTTATATGTGGAGGGAAGTCCTTTTAACACCATCATGAACCCAACACTCTGAGGAACATTGACAACACACACATCACAGTTTTGACCAAATGAGATGGCAGCACCTGGGACTTTTACTTAACTTTTGATCACTCACATTGCATGAAAATTAAATAACAACCTAACTGGTATTTGAACTGAAGTGGCTCAGGTAAAAAATGTTTGAAGTACTGTGTTTTATTTTACTAGTAATGTGATTATAGTGTACTTTTACACTTAGCTCGGTGAATAATTTGTATTGTCTCATATAACGAGCAAAGCTAATTGTTTATATAATATATATTTGGAAGAAGGTACAGGAAAGGTGGATAGAAAACATAAATAAACAAACACAATAGGCTTAAAATGAAAGAATACACAGTCACACTTGACACTGTGCCACTGACAAGAGCTTTCAATCCCCTGACTAGGTTTCATTCATTGGAAACTATTGGGAGTGTAAACATGCAACACAACTTCCTAAATAAGAAACCAAGAACCAAAGGGAAAAAAATGAAACGTAAATGGATGAAGACATAAGACAGGCACAAATGGAAAAAAGAAACGAAAATGATAGATGTAACTTAGAAAGCCAAATTTCATAAGAAGAAAATAGATGGATGGAATACAAAAGTCTTTCACTTTTTAATATTTTGTTATATACTTGAACGTTACATCTTCTAAATTTAACTAATACCTCAAAAAGCAAAAAGAAGTTTCCTTAAAGAGATGTTTATAATATGTTTATATGATATGCATTTTTTTAACTCTGCTTTAAACCTATGTATTGTGAAGATAGAACATTTGGCTTAAAATATTCTCGCTCCAGGGCCTGGATTCATTAACGAGTGCAATTCTGCTCGGCGCAAGTCTAGAAATGGCGCAACTTTCCACCCAAGATACTCCCAAAGAAGCGCCTTATTATTTGCTCCATTTCCGTGATCACCAAACAAGGCGAGAAACTGGTGGCAAAAATGATGGTGACGTCACCATAAACGTCATTAATTGCGCTCTTTTCAACCAATCCTTGCGAAGAATTTACTTTCAAAGTCAAGGCTACTTTATTTTAAATCTCTAATGAAAATGAAGAAATACAAAGATTTCTAAATATTTTGCTTATAAACTAGCAATACAAATTAGAAGCGGCCTCTTTCTGGGTGCTTTAAAAAAACAATATTAGTACATTATTTAGTATTTATTTATATTAAAAAGTTTAAAGCTTAAGTTCCATTAATAAAATATTTATAGAAACTTTAAAACTTATTGTTAAAGCTATACTAACCACTATATTTAGTGAGATGTCTTTGGACTTGAAGTAATACAAACCTCTTCGGATCTAAACAAAGATTACACAATTCGTGGTTTTGTTTGACTTTTGTATTGTAATAATGCAAGAAATGCCACTGCCTTGTTTGAATGTAAAAATTCAACAATAAAAGATAGGTAATTGCTTTGTTACCACTATATAAATTGAAACAAATTTTGTGCTTGACAGATGTATGTTATTTTAATTTCTTTATTATTAATTGAAGTACAGTTAACTAATTATTGTATTTTAAGCCAATATGATAATATGCTGCCATTTAAATTTATTGAAGTGACAATCGTGATTTAATAGTTGCGCCTACTCTTGAGTGGTGCCAAATAAAAGGCAAAACTTTGCTCCCAAATTGCGTCTGCTTCTTTTAGTGAATAGGAATTTGGGCACATCTTTCAAACTTGTGCCGCCGCAACTATTTGCTTCCGTTAGTGAATCCAGGCCCAGGTTGCTATTGGAATAATATAATATTATACTTAAAGAACCACTGTTTAACTAACTGCTCAATTGGTAGAGGTGTATTACACTTAAACATAGGTTCAAGGTTCATCCCCTATTCAAAAAATAATTTATTTTTTAAAATAATTAGCTGTCCAGCTGATGCCTCATGCATAATTTAGTGATGTCAGTGCTCAACTGAATCCTTTTGATGTTATGAATGTAAACTTAAAAATTTCTAAAATCTAGAACCTCGTTTATCATTTTATCTTCAATATATGAGCTTTCATTTAAAAAATAAAATTTTAAATCAATTTAGTAGAGCTGTCAGAATTGTTTTAAACTACAGGATTGCTCTTAAATATTGTAAACTTTGATATTAAAATCTTTGGAGTAAATGCTTTGATTTTAAATAAATGAAATTAAAATCAATATGATATAACTCAAGAAATATTAGTTTTATTCATCAACATCATGAACTGTTTCCAGCATATGGCCGGGTCTGTTTTGTGAAATGCCTCCATCTCCCTCTGTCCTTCCACCATTCTTCCTCCTGCACTCTCTTCCACTTTCCTCTCACTTGCACACTTAGCAGCCATCTCTTCCTTGCGGTTCTTCCCTACATACTTCATATCCATCAATCTTCTTGGAATCCTCTCCCTTTCCATCCTCATTACGTGTCCATACCATCTCATCCTTGCTTCCTCTACTATCTCATGTACCCCAACTCTAGACCTTACATCTCTTCTGGTGACAGCTAACATGCTCCTCGAAAACTTCATTCCCATGTCCTCAACTTTCCTGTTTCTCTTTTATCACAAGGTCCAAGTTTCGCTGCATACGTTACTATGAAGTATGCTCTATACAGCACTTCCTTACACTTCAGGAGCACTTCTCTTTTCCATAGTAGATCTCTTACACACCTGTAGAAAACCTCTCCCTGCTGCCCTCGTCTCACTATATCTTCTTTGCTGCCCCCTTTTGCCTCAATCACACTACCCAGATACTTCACACTCTTTGCTTCCTTCAAATCTACTCCATCCAGTCCTATCACCTTTCTTGGCCTTGTTCTCTGCCTTGCCATCACTATCACTTCACTTTTTGTCATACTAAATTTCATTCCACACTTTTTCACATATTCATCCATTCTGAAACTGTTCTGTTTTCCTCTTCATTCCCGCCATACCATCAGTCATCTGCAAACGTCATTGCTTTCATTTTATCCTCACCCAATTGCTTGCCATCTATTCATATCATTTCCAGCACAAATACAAATATAATGGTAAAAGGCACTTCCCTGCTTGACCCATTTTTTAATTGGAACCACTCTGTTCAACCTTGTTCCGTCTTTACACAACTCACATTATTATCATACATATTCCTTACTCTCATTGCCACACCTCTTTCTACTTCAGCCTCCTACATTGCTTTCCATACTTTCTTTATATCCACACTATCATAGCATTTTTCTACATCCATAAATGTCAGATCCTTTCCAAACTCTTATCTCCTTTCCATCAACTGTCTAATTCCAAATATTAAATCTATCGTCGACCTCTTTTCTCTGACTCCATGTTGCTTCTCTCTCCATTTCCTTTCCCGCTTTTCCTCATTCTCCTTTCCAGAATATTTTCGTACATTTTTGCACATTGACACATCAGTGTTATGCCTATATAATTTTCACACACCTTCCTATCTCCTTTCTTGAATATTGGTATTATAATCCTTTTGTCCAATCCTCTGGCACTTGCTTTTCCCTCCACACTGCCCTTGCTAATCTATAGCATCACTGTAGACCCATTTCTCCTGCTGCTGTTATCATTTCCACCGTGAGTTTGTCCACTCCTAGTGCCTTTTCCTTCCTCCTCCATTGCCTTATCTTTTTCTTCCTCCCGTACCAATCCTTCCCCCTCAGGGTTCAACAATCTCTCAAAATATGATTTCCATAGCTTCTTTACCACCTCATCCCCCTATATCCTTCCTTTTTCATCCATCATTCGGCCCTCTTTCCTATTTCCCCTCCTCCTTTGGCTTATTTGACTGTACAATATTTTTTTGCTCCCTTCCACATCAGTCTGTAGCAACTTTTGTCCACGCTTACAACCATGTTTTCCTCCCTTCTCTTAATATCTTCTTTGCATTTCTCTCTTTCTCCCTACACTTATCCTCTGTCTCTCTTGTTCTTTTTGTGAACTATTCTCTACTAAAGGCTTTGTTCTTGGCATTCACTGCTTCCTTTACCTTTTCGTTCCACCATGGAGTTTACTTCCATCTTCTTTTTCCACTGGTTCTTCTGTAAATCTCCTCTGCCGCTTCCACCATGCACTTTTTGAACCTTTGCCACTCCTCTTCTCCCCCTGTTATGTCATCCTTTGGTAGTGCTCCTCTTACTCTTGCTTGAAAGCTTCCTCTCTCCTTCACTTGGCTGAGCTTCCATATCCTTATCCTCTTTTACCGTTTCACTATGTAACACCCACTCCTCCAGCCTTTATGTCGGCGACTAATAGTCTACGGTCTCCATCCAAAGACACACTTGGCTGAACCTTAATGTTCATTGTGCAAACATTTGCTTCTCTGTCTAGTAGAAAATAGTCAGTTAGGGATTTTTTCTCCCCATTCCAGCTATAGCGCGCTATCTTATGATTACCCCTGCTCTTCTTAAACCAACTGTTTCCGACCTTCAGACCATTTCTTGAATACAATTCCAGGAGTCTCTTTCCTTGTTCATTTATTTCTCCCCATCCATCAGCTACTAGTAACTATTCAAAACCTCTTATATCCTTCCCAACGTTGTCATTCAAGTCCCCATCACCACTTGCCCTTTCCCATGTATCTTTCCAATTCTTCTTCAAATTTTTCTTTTTCCTCCAAATTACATCCAGCTTGAGGGACATATACCTGCAGTACTTCTAACTACTTTTTTTTCTGTGTAATAACCATTTTCATTATTTTGTCAATTATTCTCTCCATCTCTACTTCCCAGCTTAGCCTCACTACAAACCTAACCCCATTTCTCCTTCCTTCATCATTCCCCACCAATGTAACTTATGTCCTTTTCTTAATTCTATCACTCCACTTTGTCTCACTCATTTCAAGCACATCCAGCTTCCTCTCCTCCATTAGATCCACAATCTCTTACACTCTTCCTGTCATTGTACCTAACCATACCTTGTTGTCATCTTTAAAGTTTCCCGTCTGGCATTTTACTTTATTTGCTCGAGTTATTATTTTGTTTTGGCCACCGGCTTACTAGCCTGTCGTGACCTACATCAGAGTAGCGAGGCTGCCGCCTAAAGGTCTACAGGCAAGCCTGGTTTTGATGGTCACCTTCCCTAACTGAGTTTACGGGTGCTGACAGTACTTAGCTCCTCATCACCAATCCTAGCACTCCTAGCCCATCATGCTGACAGCCAACTGGCCAAGCCCTGTTCTAAGCCTGTTGGTTTTGGTCCTGACCAATCTCCTGTCTCTCGTATGCACCTGACCTGGTTTCCGCTGGGGTTCAACCAACCTCCACCAGGTTGCTTAGGCCCCGGGTACACCACTTGGCGGGGAGATTGGGATTGAGTAGGAGAGGCTAATGAGTACCCACTAGGTAAGCAACTTGTATTGTACTTCACTACCCCGTTAATAATTTTATTGTGGCTTCTTATTGAATATTTTTGAAAGTTGGAATTCTTGGGAATATCCTTAGTGTCCTTTTTTTTTTTTAATATAATGATAATTTTAGGTAATGTATGAAGAACATACATGTCCGTATATTCTGCCTGCCCTGCCTCTGATCAGTTCCAGGCTGTCTGGGTTCCTCTTTTGAGGCATGAGGCTGCTCCCCGTAGAATACGAGTCAGACAGACTGACGAAGCCAAACTCCTGGGTACTAAACAGGATCAAGTCTTCGGATAATCTGCTAAGGTGCATGGCACACAGCGACGCCCAGAACAAGAACTCGGCTGCAAGAAAATGAGTTTTTATCACCGCCTCTTACTTCCTGTTCAGGTTGTACGCATATATGATAATTATTACTATAAGGGTGTAGGGATGAAGAAGGAAGCATTTTAGAGGTAATCTACCCACATTTGCATGGAAGAAAAGTGGGAAACCATTTAGGGAAAACCACCCTCGTAAACCCAACCAGGATTTAAACCCCAATTTCTCCATCATCAGCAGACCAGTTGTAACACAGGAGTGACACCTTAGACTATTTGGCCACTGAATCGGGTAGCCTCAATATTAAAGTATGAGAAACCGCTTCGGTGGCCGCATGATCTAATGCGCTACTCTCGTTTTAGATTAGACCACTGAAGACGGGGAGATCAGGGTTCGATCCAGGTCAAGTGCACCAAGGGGGGGGGGGCATCCTAAAGGGTTTCCCACCCTCAATGCACTTCCTCTAAATTAAACTTTCCTAATCCCTAACACATTAGTGTAATTAGTACACAGGTGTATAACCCAAATTGATAGTAAGACGCGATGCTAAAAAATAAAAGTATAAGAATGTTATAAGGTGATGTAGGTAGATCAAACAATTTTCAGAAGAGCAACAGCAAATAGAAATAATTGGAGTATTATTAAATGACTTGTGAGCCTGAAGAACATTATTGCTTTACATGACAGTGTTACATTTGGAAGAAGCGTGTACAAAATTATAAATAAATTATATAAAAAAGGAAAATAGAAATTAGCCTTTGATACAGATGTCTTTGAATACATCTTTCATTTAAATTAAATTAAGTTGAAAAATGATACCTGGATACGGGAATCAAACCTAGAAACTTTGGCTTAGTGCATCAATGTTCTCCTACTGAGATATTCAGGAAGGTTTTAAATAAATTAGGCTGAATTATAAAATTTAATTATAGCTCTTTGGTTTCATGATAGTAGTTATTTATAATATATATATATATATTATGATTTATTTTATATTATATTTATTATTTTTATATTTATTTTATTCATATTTTAAATTTAAATTTAAATATAAATCATTTGAATTATTAAATTAACTCTAATATTTCCGTCTGTGAATCACCGCACTTTGATTTCAATTCACTACAAAGTTGTAACTTGTAGATAAAGAGGGATGGAGTTTAAGTGTTAATTGAGCTTAGTTATATATGTGTTACAATTTATTCAATATTAGCAAAATGTGTGCTGACCAAAATTTGAACTTTGAGTTTGGATCTTGTTTTTTTTTTGTTTTTTTTTTGTTTTTTTCTGTGTTTTTTAAACAGTGAGTCTTACTACCAGTTCAGTTTATATGTATATGCTATCTTTGCACTAGTGTGTTAGGTATAAGTAAGGTGGTATCTAGAGAAAGTTTACCCATATTTGTATGGAGAGAAAGCATGGAAAACCCACCTTCAGTACATCCAACCGGGATTGGCAAAGAGGTGGGAAGTATGTCTTGATTATGTATAATGATCTGGTTAACTTAGTCAATAGAGCTTTGATGCATGAAAATATCTGAATTCCGGTTCATGGCACATTTTGAATATTCCCGTCAACGTGTACGAACCTATGAAGTCTCTGTCGCCAACAGCCTGCATGCTGTTATGTGAAACTGACGAGAACCCCAGGTCACCCGCCAAGCGACTTCGGTCGATGGGAAAGGGGTTCCCAGCCAGAGCTCCACTTCCAAGAGGCATGGTGTTCACACGCTGGTAAATTTGAAGCAGCCGATCACTATCTATTTTGAAATTCCACGCGTGACTATACAAAAATAAAACTTAATGGTCACACTTTGCATAGCTTTTTATAGCTCATACATTTATCGCATTCCTTCCATAATGATACATTCAGTTTACCCTGAAAGGTATCAGTCTAACCTTGAGAGAATACACTATGGTCCTTTATTATAAGCTGCACCATAATGGAACCATGCAAGGTAATCTTGTTACCTTACAGGGTTAGCAGAAGCTACCTTCAAGTTCTTCAAAAATAGACATGTAGAAGATAAATATTCACTCCTAAAATATTTAACTATTTTCTTAAAATTATATAGTAAATGTTACCTGTGAATTAACACCAAAAGTTGAAAATAAAATTGAATCCAACCTTTTTTCACATTATCATTGATATAAACATAAAAGTATATTTTAAATAATATTTTAATCCTATTTTGAATTACAGATCACATTAAACTAATAACGACCATCGTCAAAAGCTATGAGTCTTCAATTCCTACCGACCCTAACCAATCAAGTTTGTTTCTATCCGCCTTTCATGTACCTTCTTCCAAGTTTAACAAAATACCTCAAAAAGCAAAAAGAGATTTTTCTTAAACAGATATATATTATCATCCAATGTTATTTTCCTATGTTATTTGTTCTTTTTACATATTCCTATCTAAGTGTTATGTAATTCTTTACCATTTTCCTTTTTATCCCTTTTGTGTGTTTTGGTTTCCTCTTTTAGAAAGTTTAGTTGCAAGTTTTACACTCCCTCCTGAGAAGTTCTGATATAATGAAACCTAGGTCGGGGGATTGTGGGGTAGTGATCGATGTTCTTCAAGAGGCAGCCCTACCTCTCTGTCCAGTGGCAGCAATGTAAAGTGTGAACTGTGTTCTTTTCATTAATAAAGCCGTATTATGTTTGTCCCCCTTTTTTTGTTTCTATCTACCTTTCCTCTATCTTCTTTCAAATATAACAAAATATCTCAAAGTGAAAAGAGGTTTTCATTAAAGAGATGAAGTAAATATAAATATTATAAATATATACATAATACTTCATCAGGATATATATTTTTTCAGTTCTACAATAATAGCGACACCTTATCACAACACTAGATGGGAGTTATGATTTTGCAAAGTCTTCTTAAACTTTTTTTTTTATGAATGGACATATTTGGCAGCTAGAAAAAGTTATTAGATATACTTTCAAATATTCATGCATCAGGTTGTGTTATCAGCAGCTCTAACTTTTGAGATATTTTATCAATTCCTACTAAATAATGCTAATAATATAGTAAAACATGATCTATGTTCACTGTAAAAAAATGTATTTTCTAAGAGTTGCTTAAATGTCAATTTCGCAAGACAATCAAGGTATACATTGGTATCTTGAAGTATGATTATGCTATCACTGTTACCTCAATAACCAGTGACTCCACCGTACTGGCTGTGCTCTCTGCATGTGGGTGAAACCAGGCATTAGTATCACCAGCTCACGTTCAGCTCTTTCCACCAATATCTTGAACACATAATATATAGTGATGCCAAATACTTCTTTGCTAGTATCTGGGGAAAAAAATAACAAACCTTGCTAGATAAACTGCTAATCCACATGGAGGGCAGGTTGCCTTGAAATTTCTGCGACAGTAATTTACAATTAAACGATCCATTTGCCACACATGTTAACACATTAGCAAAATTCAAAGTAATACATGTGCCATTTCGATAATTTGCATCATTGCATATATTATGAGAGTTATGTTTTTGAGTAGCTGTCACCAGAAAAAATAGGACTTGAAATGAAGGGTAAGAGTTGGGCTACATGGGGTACATGATATAGTAGGGGAAGCAAGGATGATATTGTATGGTTGTGTAATGTGGATGGAAAAGATGGGAAAAGTAGATACCAGAAAATGGGTGAAAGGAAAAGAATGGAAGAAAATAAAGAAGGAAGAATGATGGAAGTAAAGAAAAAGATGAAGATATTTTAATAAACTGGCCCGGCCACAGAATGGAAACAATTCACAGCGGGCAACGACTATTATATTTTTTCTAAAGTGTTTCCGCAATATATTTCAAGCCACTCACCTGTACGAATTGGTGTATGAGGTTGTTAAGGTTCTCAAGCCTGGCTCGCAGCCAGAGTCTCATGTCCGTGGTCACCTGGTCGTTGCGACTCCGGCCGGTGTGAAGCTTACCTGCAGTCTCTCCAATTAGTTCCTGCAGATTTCATTAAAAATTAGCAAATTATGGGAGATAGTCTTCAGTAAACAACATTTACTACTACTATCTCATGTCTTACTACCCATTCGGGTTATCTACGCATTTACACTCATGATCTTGAGAGATGAGTAAGGTGGAATTTAGAGGAAATGGTGACCTGGTGGTCTAGGGGTAAGGTGTCAGACTTCTGTGCTGGGGGTCCGGGGTTCAATCCTCGGTCCCGGCACAGATTTATCTGATTGCCAAACCCTTCCTTCACCTCTGACAAGACGTGTATTAATCACAACTTGTGAATGTGAGGAATGCCAGGCCTCTACCGTGGTTCGGATTCCACGTTAAACTGTAGGTCCTCCATTTCATCCCATAATCACCCTACCATTACACATTAGCGTAAGTGCGTATAACCCGAACGGGTAGTAAGACGCGGTGCTAATAATAATAATAATAATAGAGGAAATGTACCAACATTTGTGTGGAGGGAGAGTCTAGAATCATTTAGAAAAAACCACCCTCATTACACCCAACTGGGATTAAAACCTCATTGTCACCGTCCAGTCTATTGTGAGAGTCAAGCTAAAGATTATGCACCCACTAATGGGGGGGGGGGGGGAGCTATTCTCCACTTTTAAAAAACAGATAAAATATGTGTATTAAAAAGTGAGGAATTAGCATTCAACACTTGATTTGTTCTTTAAATAGTTGATGCAAATGTGATTAGTTTTGAAATATGTCTTCTTGTGGTTTGTATCCCACATACTGAACCAAGGAATGTTTATGGAATGCAACAAACACACACAATACCTTGTCAGTTCAGCCAAGGGTGGTAGATATCGGTCCTTCCTAAGTAGCATAGTGTGGAGTGTTGCAAGGCTACGCAGAGGTTGTTACAACTGTATTTGCTATACGTTCTCTCTCATACAACCAATCAGGTGTAGGTTCTGCTCTAGACCTCACATGGGAGTGTGTTTTCGTCGATATTTTACCGATGAGTGTTCTACAGAGTGGCCAGAACATATCTCAGCTACAGTTTAAACTACCACATTTGACTTAATAGTAGACCCGGCTACTATTACCAACTTTACTTTCTACCCTAGCTACAATTGGACCTACTTTTGGAGCACTGACTACAAAAAAAACTTGTTGATGACTGAAAAGTAGAGTGGAGTAGTTTAGTGACATAGCCCTTCCACAAAGTAAAGGATGATAATTACTAGGAAAGTTCAACCTGAAGTTGAAATCATTATTAGAACCCTGGCTACCATTAACAACTTTACTTTTTACCAGTAGCGTACGCAGGATTGCGAAGTAAGGGGGGTTGGGAGGGCCCCACTCCCCAAGCGCCGGAGGCAATTTTTTTTAACCATTGTATACACCTAGAAGCGTTTTTTAATTGGTATTTGTTAACTTTATCATTAATATTTGTAAACAATAAGCTTACGAATAAATGCTGGCACAGAAAGAGGACAGGGGTTAATCCTTCTGACCAAAGAACAATATTTTCAGAGCGTGAAGATATCCCACTTCTATGAAATAAATACATTTGGTGATTGATATAGAGACTATCTTTGATCACCTGATATTTTCTTTGCTCACAATGTTGAACTGGTCATCCCTCCCCCATTTTATTTTCTCTTCGTGGATCTCGGTGCATCCCCAAACTAAGGTAGTGGGGGGGCTCGAGGCCCCTCAAGCCCCCTTGTGGTATGCTACTGCTTTTTACCCCAGCTACAATCTGCTATCACACCCCCAAGTACAATAACTCTGCTTATCCTGGCGACATGTCATGCCACTGCTCTTCATATGAATTATTTGGAATTAAAATAAGTTAAATAACACTAGAAAAAATTACTATACTCAATTGAGTACAGTGATTTAAAGTATGTGGGCAAATGTATATTTACTTTTAGTCGCCTTTCATTTGCTGTATGAATATCTTCATCGGATGGTTCAATATTGAAGGTATTCTTGTGCCATTCTTCTTTGATCTGTGAAGAAATAAAAGGATTTGATTCCTTTTGCTTGGAAACATAATCGTTATAAGGGTAGAGGGAAACCTAATTTAGGAGATCTTATAAACATTTACAAAACATTTCAAAAATTTATGTTTGATAAATAAATTAGATTTCTTTGACTTTCAATGAAAGGCAATGTATGTGACATTGAAATTAGCCAGTACAATGCATCCCAATTTTCTTACAAGTGAATAAATGACAGAAAATGTTATTGATCTACTTTCACTTATTCAACTACCACCAGAGACCTTAGAATCCTGTCCCCAAAATTGACAAGAGAAAAATGGTCACCTAAACTAAACATTCAAGGATTATATAAGCTAAAACATTTTCTCATTTTACCTTATTTAAACCATTATTTATAGATGTTTGTTCATTTTTAGTCAGCAATCCAACACTTTCCAATGCAGCTGCATATGCTTGACTTCCCTGTAACATTATCAGAAGAAAGAGTTAAGAAAAGTAATATTTTCCTCTACACAATATTTAAAACCAAAGTTAACACATCTTTTGTTTGAATTATTAACTACTTTACTATGACTACCTTACTATTCACATTTGTGTGTTTTTTCCAAGTTGTGTTTAGACCTGCAAATAGATTAAATTATATTGTTTTAATTATGATTTTTTTTTTAATCCCCAACAGCCTTGGCCATCTTCTGGGACTTTTTTTTTATAGAGTGTAATGAATGCTTACAGTACACGTGAAATTCAGTTAGTTGTAGAATACTGCGTCTAATAACCTGTTCAGGTTATATACACATATATACTCATTTATGCTGAGTAATTAGGGATGAGGAAAGTTGAATTTAGATGAAGTGTACCTGCATCTGTGTGGAAGGAGAGTGAAAAACTATTTGGGTAAAAAACACCCTCAGTACACCTGATTGAGATTAGAAGCCAGATCTTCCTGTCATCGGCAGTTCAGTCTATTGCAAGAGTAACGCCATAGACTATGCAACCACCAAATTGGGTATGAATAAGTTAAAATAATAAATGGCTGATTTACATAGTAAAATGGTCTACCTGCACATCTTCTAGACACAATCTCTTGTCGTAACCGATTGAAGCATTTAGCTTCTCCAAGAGTGGGTCTGTCCCAACGGAAAACCTTCCACCCCACAGCTTGGCTCCTTCTCCCTGTCAACAATTGTTGGAACTCAATATTTGAGCTTGGTACGGTATCACCAAGGAGGTCAATTGTTGAGCCTAATGATCCAGGGTGGATAACACTGCTGTTCTAGTATAATTAGGTGAACATTTCTTAAAATTGCTTTGAAAAATATTAAAATATTGGCACGAGGGTTGGTTAAAACTTCCTCTAAGGAGGAGAGATAATAATAGCAATTTGAGAGAAAATGCATTTGTTGTGGGGGAGGGGGAACAGGATAGGCTAGGTTCTAATGAGAGCTAATCAGATTAGATCTCAAGTTGTGATTGGAATAAATAACATATTTTTGAATTAATAGTTCTATTATATTGAGAAAATAATATACATTATGATGTTGCATTTTGGAAAGGATATGTTTTCATTAGAACTTTTAGATTCCTAGCTATAGGTCCTACATTTTAAAATAAAAAAACGGCATTCAACTTTTCAAAAGTTTATAGCATAAAATGTTTATTGACTTATATAGATGATTTTTGTAACTTTTTTTTATATGTTTAGGGCACTGTTGGTCAATGTTTTTGAATACACCACTGGGATTCACTGAGTTTTTTTTTGTTATGCTTACAGTGTTTGATATAAGCAGTCAAAGGAAGTCCTGAAATAGAATTCATATTTTTCTATCTTAAGATCTACAAATATAATTAATTTAAAATCAGCTAATGATGGCACTTAGTGTGGTGTTATACTTTTTTTTAAACTGAATTTGGATTTATTTACTACAAATATTACAGGGAAATTGTATTTGTCTTTTTTTTCAGTAATACTTCTATATTATTTGGAATAGGTACTTTGAAAACGGTATCAAGACAGATATATTAAATAAATGCTACGGAACTCACCACGGACTTTCTCGCTCTTTTGTTTAAAACTAGAGATATTTACTCAAAACTCGTAATATATGTGAAACGAAATAATACACAATAGCAAATCCAAGCATAAATTGCATTATACTCACATAAAACATTTTTTGAGTCCTGGTTTTAAATTTTATTTTTAAAGAATTGATGTCCTCATTTGTATGTTTAGACCAATAAAAAAGATCAATATTGGGTTCACGAGGGTCAACACTTCGTATTAAAATTTCAACTTCCAGTTTAAATTTTTGACATTTTATTAGGTGTTGCATATCTTCATGACATCGCATTGCTATTAAATTCCTCATTTATAAATTTTGACCAGTAAAAAAATGTAAATATTTACTATTGAGTCTAAAATGAAGGAGATAGATCATTGTTGTACAAACATTTCTTCTAAGACAGGGGCCCATAACCATATGCCCGTGGGCGCCATGGCGCCCGCCGAGCCTTTTACGTCTGCCCGCCACTTTTTGACCACAGCTGAAAAGTTCTTTACTAATAATTTTAATCTGTCACTTTTCCAACAAAAATCAAGTTTGTTCTTATCTCCAGTTATGCTGTTCTCAAGAAGTTGGTGATTGAAAGCCTCCCCCCCCCCCTCCTTTCCAATCCCTTCGTCTCATTCCTTTTACTCTGAACTACAATTCTAATAGTTTCAAGCTGAATGGTTTTGCTTTTTCCTAATCTCAAAAACTTACCTCCATCCATCATTCTCCCCACACTCACTAATACCATACTAATACTTCATATTTCCTTTGTAAATATCTTGACATCGGTCTACCCAGATTTGTTGCCTGAATAAACACAGAATAAATATATATTTTAAAAATGTACCTAAGCATCAACATAGTGGTGAGTAGTTAAATATTTTCTTGCATCTTTATTTTAGTCTTAACTATAAGTAAAGAAGTATATTTTATTTATTTTTTGTCAAGTTTGAGGGGGTTGAATCCCCCCTTTTCCCCAATGGCGCCTTGAATATTACCCACAACCACATCTAACGGCACAATCGCTGTTGGAAACTTAACACGGCACGACAGCAGTTGACCGGTCGTGTGTATAGCGTTGAGGCTGACCTCTGAGCCGGGCAGGAGTTAGTAAATTTGCCTTGAAAAAATAATTGCTGCCCGCTGCACTACCGTTAATTTTGAATGTGCTCTAAGGTATAAAAAGGTTGGGGACCTCTGTCCTAAGAGGTTTAAGGAAAAATAACATAAACTTTTTGAGAGACTTACTTATATTTAATTACTCAATGCCATTGGAGAATTATTGCATTAAAACTTAAGTAGTATCTCTTTACAACTAAAGCTCGCAAAAACGTATTAATATATTTGCCAATATATCAGAAACTATCGGTTTTATAAAAAATATATTTCATATAAAAGTTTTTTATTTTTAATAGTACTACAATTTTGCAATTAAGTTATTCAGTATCTCAAATAGTTGCGGTGATACGGAAATTTCTGCTTCTGTAAAGTACCCTAAAAGTCATTTTCAAGGGAAAATGAAAATAGCCAGTTTATTTATAAACTTAATCAACTCCTAGATATGAGTTTTAATCAAAACCGTTAAAGCCAATTTTGAGAAAATCGACTTTTTCTCTTTTTGCCCTTCAGTAAATACCCTTGATTTTAGGGTTAGATATCCAATTCCAATAAACCCTCGAGGCAACCCTGTGAAAACCCTAGAAAGCCCTATCGGTAAAATAGTTTAGGCTCTAGTCGAAGGTATAGACAGACAGACGGAAATTCAAAAAACACTTTTTCGGATTTGGTGGGTCATGAAATGTCGAGATTCATCAAAATCTCGAGTTTGATTTTTTTTAATGATTACAATACTTTCTCTACCTGTGAGATAGCGAGAAAGTAAAAAAAACTGTAACCAGCAAAGTTCCCATTGTATATTAATGGAGGCATGTAGAATATTTGAATAATTATAGTGTTAAGTGTAAAATATATTATCTTAGAATCATGTAGTGTATAAAAGTATGTAGGTACTTACATCATTCATCCCTACAAATTAAAAATATATCCAACAAATTATTGCACTGCTCTGTTGTAAAGTGAATTGAAATAAACCTATGGGGAAAATTAACACTTCATAGCTACGTTAAATTGTTGACTTATTTTCGTGAACCTTGATTATGACTGAACTCCTTATCAAAAAGGTCACACACTAAGTAGTAAATAATAAAAAAAACTTGAGAATTATGTAATTTAGTTTGCGTTTTAGGAATAGTAATTTAGCTTGTAATAAAGCTTTATTTATGTTGTTAAGCTTAGTATACATCAAAGATGTACAGGCAAACATAATTAACCTTGACATGGGTGGTTGTTCAAGTATAATAAAGTCCTAATTATATTGTAATCATATATAATGTCAAGAATTTATCAGTGACAAAAATGCTATTTTAAGAGGTAGAGAGTGATAAAAAGTTTAACAAAAAACTGATGAACCAGGGCCACCCATAGGGGACTGCCAGTGACTGCAAATGTAGTCAGTGAGATTTGAGAATCTTTTCATATTTTTCCCATAATTAAGACATGTTTGTCTCAGCTATTAATAAATTTGGGAGGGTTAAAAATGTTTGTAGATATTTGTTAGTAAAGTAATGCAGAGCAATTAATTTGAGAGCTGTTGTCTCCTCCAACCATACCACACGATGGGGTGAGAAATATAAAAGTATCAGGCATTTTAGCGTGAACCTTACAACTGTTGTGGAAGGACCACAAGAAATATCAACCACAATGCATTTAATAGCAAAATGTGACAGCGAGCACACAAGCTTCTTTGTGCGGTCACCCCTCCGACATCACTAGTCACTACAAAATTTGAACCAATCACTATTATATTACAGGCTGTTTCCATTGATTTGCTTCAGGATTTAACACGCATGCAGGAACTTTTGTTTATGATGCAGCAAGACAGGAGGTATCCAAACAAATATTTGAAAATAGTAAAAGCTGTACTCCAAACTAACCCTTCTAACTTACCCCACAGACATTGGAATATATTATTTCAGACAAGCATTATTCATTCCATACATGAATTCATTAATTACATCTATACAGGAAAGATTTTCAGATAGAAAAGAAAATGCTTCTCATTAATTTACACACACCCAAATAAAATGAAAAACCTAAACTATAAAGACTTTGGAAAGGCTGTTGATGATATCATAACTATTTATGGAAGTATACTTGACAACTTCAAAAAAGAAAGTATAAGTTCTGGAAAGTGAAATCCAACATATAAACAGTGAATTTGGGGACCTTCTTAGAAGCAGTGACTGTAGGGTCTAAAGCCTCATTTGATTATGTAACAAGTTGGACCCAACATGTTGGGAGACACGACATGAGGAAAAGTAAGCTGGTTTACTGTTTCCAACTTGTTGGACCAACATCCTGGTTCCTCCACTAGTTTTTAATCAGTCTACAAATTTCTAGCCATGGATAACGACTTATTACTTGCCATTTCTTTATTTATTGTGTTGACAGGAAGTGTAATTCTTGCAGAAAATACAAAAATGTAAGAAACGGGTAGGGGGTTCGAAGTGGGTTTTTTTTTCTGGACGTCGAATCGAAAATGTGTACATGGGAATAATGAATGATCTACATTTGAAAGTGGATTTGATAACTTTGTACACATGTAACATTACAAAAAACAGAATACCTTTGATATAAATCATGTATTTAAGTCTTGTTTCCATTCCATGATCACAAAATTATGCAAGCCCCGATTTTAAAAGTTAAACTAATCTGAAAACAAAACACGTGCTTCGCAATATTAAAGACTGATTCAACTCGATAGCGCATGCGCAGAACCTCCCAACTCGGCCAACATGTTGGGTTGGTTGTTTATTATCTCCAACAAATGATCCAATACAACCCAACACAAATTGTTGGCTCTGGACGGCTCTCCCAACAACATTCCCTCCCAGCTTGTTGGGGATGTTGGCCAACATATTGGTGGAAAAATCACCAATGTATTAGCCAACATCCCCAACAAGTTGGGAGTGTGTTTATATTGTATCACAACTTGTTGTGATCTGTTGGCCAACATGTTGGTTACAATATAAACGAGGCTTAAGTATTAATATTCAACCGTAACAAGAGCAGAGTTGACACTTCCAGCAATCTTCTTGTTCTCCAGAGTGATTGTTTAGTACACACTTGGAACTGAAAATTGGTGAGGAGTTTGACGAGTCACAGTCAAAGACTCAGCAGTATGGCACTGACTATTGAGTGTACATAAAGACAGGTTTAAATATCATGGAGTAGATAGCGATTTAAAAAACAAGTTCATAGAACTTGTAATAAATTGCTTGGAGTTGCAGCCTTGAAGACTGGCATTTTTAATTTGAACAAATAACATTTCATAGAATGAGTAACTTGACAGATGAAAGTGCTATGAATACTAGTGAGTAGAATACCCCGTAAAAATTGTTTTATTTTTAGTTAAAATTAGTTTTTTAAATCTCACTTTTGTGTTATTTCATGTTTATTCAAAATTACATGTTGTCTGAGGTGTTTATGTATTATTTACATATTGAGAAAATGTAAACAAAATTAAAATTTATTATTGAAACCTTTTATATTTGCTTTAAAATTCTTTGTCAGGTTTTGTTTGCATATTTCACAATTTTGTAGCCTAAAATTAGCTTACACTACAACAAAATACTAAACAAATTACAGCATGGTCAAAATTTCTGCTTAATTTCATGTTTATTTAAAGTTTTTTTTAAAACGATGTTATTTTGTTTTATAGGAGGGTTTGTGTAACAATACAATTTCGTTTTATTTCACTTTTCAAAAACATAGTAAATCATATCTAAAAACTATCAAGGAAAAAGTACTTGATTCCATCTTTGTTATGTCACTTTTCTCTTTATCGTGTCTCACCATTTTTACGGGGCTCTGCTAGTGAGAGAATGATATTGAAACATAACTTAGTTTGAGAGTTTGGAGAAGTTATTTCTCGATGGAAAAATATTATATCAGAATACCACTGATTTTTTTTTTTTGTAATGCGTATTTTAAATATTAGTCATAAGAAGAACAATGTACATTTATTTAAGTACACTAGTTTTTAGTTCATGCTTGTAGCTTGATGATTAATCATCTCTTGTATTTTTCTAATTTCCCTGAAATATATCAATATTATTTATAGTATCAAGCTACCTTTCATTCCCCACCCCCTCCACATCCACTTTTACACTACAAAAGTATAATCTAATAACGTTCCAAATTACTGCCAGATTGATTTAAATGTGTGGCCTGCCAAATATTATACTTTTTGGAGTGGCCCCTTGAATAACTAATTGAATAGCCTTGGACTACCACTATTGAATACAGAGAAATTGGGTTCAATCCAGGTCGGGTGTATTGAGGATGGTTTTTCCAAAATGGTTTTCACTTTCCCTCCAAGCAAATGTGGGTAAACTTCCTCTAAATTCAACCCTTCTAATCCCTAACATATTATTGTAATTAGTAAATAGGATATAACCCAAACAGATAATAAGATATGGTATTTAAAATATCATAATTTTAATATTATAGAATTATATGTATTTTGACTAATTCTCTTAGCTGAACATTCATCATCATCAAAAAGGATATTGACACTTTAGAACTGTGTAATATAAATTTTAAATAAAAATATTAAAAATATTATCGTCTCATTATTTAATTAATCTATTATAATTGATGCCCGCATCTGTGATATAGTGGTCAAAGTTCCTGGCTACATATACAAAGGTCCCGGGTGTGATCTCGGGTGCTTTCGAAATATATCTGCGAATCAGTGGGTCTGGAGTGGGGGCAAATTTAACCTCGTTAAGACAAATGAGCTACTTAAATAAATAAGTAGCAGTTCCCATTGAAGCAAGTATCTAAGCTTTCGTACTTACTGGTGTGAGATGGTATGCGCATGCGAATGCAAGCACTGCCATTACGCTTGTGTTCTTGTGAATTAGTATTTTGTCGCGTCTTGTTCTCTGCTCATGAACAAAAACTACAGTTTATACAAACCAGTTTCCGTGTGTATTATAATGTGGAACAATTATACGGGTCATCCCAGATAAATACAATTATATTTATCTCGCGTTCCAAAAGTTCCAGATTAGAAAACTGGTATTAACAGCTGAAGGGCATGTTGTGCTGACCATATGACACAACCTATCCACCAATGTTGGCACAATCATCGCTAACAGTGTTTGCCATTCAGTTGGTAGTTAGTTTGCGGGCTCACACCGTGAAGTTATTAGAATCGACTAAGTATATTTTTTAGGGACGTTCCATACTTAATAGCCTCTCTATTTTAGTTTCTGATATTAAAATTGCTCTCTTACAAAACTCATATGTATCAGCTTTTTTCCTTGATATACAGGGTGCGTACGATAATGTAGAACATTCTGTGTTGTTGATAAACACTTTAGCCTGGGTTGTTCTAGCAAAATGTGTTATTGTTTAAGCTATTTATTTCAAAATAGATCATACACTGTAAAGATAGGACAAGCTAGAGCATCTCCTCGAATTCAACGAAGGGGCCTATCACGGGGATCAGTACTCAGTCCTCTGTTATATGCAATCTATTCGAACGATATTGATAGCTCTTTTCCAGTTGGTATAACGACTCTACAGTATGCGGATGATGGGGCTATATATGTTCATTCTTGTAACTTATCAGAGGGGGTGGGTAAGTTACAATCAGTGTTTCCTTTGCTTTCAAATTGGTTGACAGCCCACTTTTTGACTCTAAATGTATCTAAATGTTGTGCGGTAATCTTCACCTGTCAAAGAGTGAGAGATAACTTAATTAGGCTAGTTTATGAAGGTCGTCAAATTCATATACAGCAGACGATCCGTTTTTTTAGGCATGACACTAGACATGAAGGGATCTTGGCTCCCTCATTTTTTGGAATTATCTGGAATATGTGACAGATTTATAAACACTATGAGATCAGTGTCGGGTGCCTCTTGGGGATCCCATCCATATACAATATTACAGATGTATCGTGGGCTTATACGTTCTCGATTGGAGTATGGGTGTTTTTTATATCACACTGCATCACGATCTACACTAGCAAAGCTGGATAGGATCCAATATGCGGCTTTAAGACTGTGTCTGGGCGCTTGTCGTACATCACCAACCAATGCACTCCTTACTGAAGTGGGAGAACTCTCGTTATTTCTTAGGCGCCGTCTGTTGGCGGACAAGTTTTTTAATAAAGATTATTCAACTTCTAGTTGTCTGCGGCGCAGACTTCGGATCCTTACAAATTATGTTCAGACAAAACAATATTGGTTAAACAAAACATGCCCATCTCTGGTGGAGAGTTTCTTGGGCTTGAATGAACTGCGTCAGTATATTTTTTCTCTTCCATATCCTGTACAGTGTATCACTGGGGGGCATGATGCCCTTTGGGACGTACCAGTGGTGTTATCGATTCCTGATTCAGGAGTAAAAGAGTTACCCTTCCGATCAAACAGAAGTTAAATGAAGTAAGGTATATGAAATAAAGATGGAGTAGATACAGACTTATATTTACAGATAGTGCTAGGAGGGAAGTGGAGCCAGCCCTAGTGGGTGCGGCCTTCTATGAGAGTAGCATTAATTATGGTCAGACATATAGACTTCAATCCAACGCATCAATATTTACAGCTGAATTATTTGCTATCCTACAGGCATTGAAATATATCTCATCTTTATGTCCGCAGTTTGTAGTGATATTATGCGGCTCTCATAGCGCATTGGAGTCTATAAGTGGCTTGTCAAGCCCTCCATCACACCCAATGATAATTCAAATACTCTAAGAGTGTGCCTCTCTACGAGCTAGGGACTACGAATTGGGGTACCAATGGATTCCTAGTCTCGTGGGTATAATGGGTAATGAAAGAGTAGATAGTTTGGCATCTATAAATTTACTTTCCATTGTACAGGAAATCCCGCTACCGTATAACGACTTTATACCGAGGGTAAAACTCAGAAGTCAGGTTAAATGGAGCGAACGGTGGGAGACCACATGCTAGCAAAAAGCAAAATGGTACCATGGTGTACGTGGTACAAAATTAGTTACACCATGGTTTTCTGGAGTTAAGGGCACTAGAAAGTTTATTTGTACAATAAACCGCCTTCGGCTCGGGCACGCCTACACGAAAGACCGACTTTATTTGATTCGCAAGGTACCGTCCTCACATTGTGTGCTTTACCACGTTCCTGAAACATATATTTATGACTTGCCCTGTACATCAGTTGACACGGGTAAATTACATTCTTAATTATATTACAGACTTTTCTTTAGTTAATGTATTACACTCAGATAACGTTACTTTGTATAGGAGGCTGTACAATTTCCTTCTAAATATATATATAATATATATATATATATATATATATATATATATATATATATATATATATATATATATATATATATATCGGTGTAGAGACGAACAAAATACGTCTTCCCGATTATCTCGTAGACGAAATTCGTGTTGAGTTAGGGCTAGGATATGTGGGTCAGACTTGGATTGGACACACAGAAAAATAAAGAGAGCAGGATCGGGAGTTATTGTATACAAGTGTTCCTGGCTTATTGAAGAAAGAAAAAAATATATATAATGCAAATATATTTAATATTTTAGCACAGTTCATATAATTTTTAAATGTCTGTGCGTCTAAACTAGGGATGTTCAATCTTGGATCGATCTTTTAGAAAATCGATTCTTTCCCCTCGACTAATCGATTTTTGGATCGATTCAAAGGCCTCTATCTGATTCACGTATCGATTCTTTTCTAGCGATTTCAAAAAGATCGAAAGAAATCAAAACTTCGAATCAATTCAGGGAAATTTAATTTTGTTGGCTTTAGAAAATGTTTTGTTGACTATTAGTACTAGGAAAATTTCGAAACCAAGTCTTGCAATCTTGGGCTACTAAGTAGTTATTATTTGTCTTTAGTTAGTAAAGTGAAGAGAATAATCTCTGATCTGCTCTTTTCACGTCTAGGTTCTGTAAATGATCACATCACGTTTTTATTCTGTAATATATTTATGGTGACGTGTTGGCCAACAAGTCATTAATGTGGAAGTATTTCGTAAAAACCTCATTCGCCCCATGGAGTTTTAGTAGTTAACGAATGCTTACACCTACAATCTACACTTCCACCAAGCTAATTTTGAGACACACCCTTCCACAGAAAGTTGTGAGGTTTCCTCAATACGGATGCCAACAAGTGTGTTTAGTTTTAGTACAGTCACTAGTTCTCGATCAATTAATTCAAACAAATAAATTATACTGATTTTACAGTTTTTGAAAGATTAATTCGCTGTAACTGAGGAAAGAAAATAAATGCGTCCCTCTCTGGGGTCTAGTGGTTAAGGTTGTGGTTTGTATCCAATATATAGGCTGATTTTCTTAAGAATATTCTGGAAGCTCCTGGATCCCCAATCTCCCTTTTGATTTGTAGGGCAAAAACTTTTTAAAATATACATAATTTTACTAACTGCCTCCTTCCCCTTACATAAATATGGTTTTCCACCACCACTGATACTTCTCTTGAGTGAACATTGTATGTAAGACCACACACATTATTTAAATCACTGCCCTTTGTGGTTACCACATAAATAATATAATTATCTTCCAGAGGCATTTAATGAGTCATACATTTTTAATGCCTTAACCCCCTCAAAACATTTTGATGCCCCCACCCCTCCCTTCAATACATTTTTGACGCCTCCCCCCATTCCTCCCCTAGGTGTAAATTTCTTGGTGCGCCATTTTTGGTTTATGTAGTCAGATAGAACAAACTTTATTTACATGAATTGTTAGATCGATCTTTGGAAGATCGATTCAATGCCCTCGATCTTTTGCCTGAATCGATACTACGCCTCTTGATCTAGAGAATCGATTCAAAGCCCATGAATCGAACACCCCTAATCTAAATCTTGTAGTGGTACTGTTTTGAACTCCTCTCATTTATTTAAAAAGTCATGGATGAAGTGTATTTTTCTTTAAAGAACTGTATGTAATTTTTCCTTTTAATACTTCAGCCATGAATAATCAGGCGTTTTCAGAAGTAATTTTAATATAATACGTTTTAAAACTTTCTTTCTTTTAAAAAAACCCTCCTTCGTTCTATTTGAAAACCTGGTGATGAGATGAGAAGCTAGCCTTCGCAACATCGAATTGCCAGGAGTTCTTCTATTAGTTGATTTTAACACTGATGACAAGTGGTACAAGAAGCAAGGGGTAGGTCGTAAGCAGCTTGTGCGTATAGTAATATCACAAAGAACATATTAATATTACAGAACAATAGTAATCTCGATAGAGAAAAATCTTCGTCTTTAACAAGAACTAGCTCAGGCTCTCCACGTCATTTCGTAAACGAATAAAAGACTATCATTTTAATATTACAATACTGAAGGTGTAATTAACAAACTAAATCTTGTACAACATTAAATCTATCTCTACTCATTTCAACAAATAACCAATAAGTAATCCTACAGTAAGTAATACAAATAATCAGAACGTCATAGTCGTGTGATACGATACTAAGTGCACAGTAAGGGGCATGCACGTGTCATAATCATAATAATCATCATCATCATATAAATCGGTATCCCTATAAACTGTTTTGATAATTTGAGACTGGTCCATGCTTGATACATCACCAATGAAGTCTTTTTCATACTTAAAAATTAAACGTTAAGACGAAACGCTTGGAGTATTAGGCTTCATCATAACTTGTTTTTATCAAGGGAGGATTTAATGCAAGAGTGTGACGAGATTATTATTGGATTTGATATTGGAACACGAGAATAACGGAGCCAGTGATCTTTTCCCACCACTTATCCCTACTTGTTCGGATTATATGAATCCAAAGACGGTTCTGTGAAATACGTAAGGGGCTATAAGTTCATAAAATAAATATTAGTCAGTTGAGAGCTAGTAGAATTTATATCGAATATGAATTATTAATATTATTAGTAAAAACTAATAAAATGTTAAATCAACCTGTTTTTAAGCGGAGTTCTAATTTTTATCTATCTATATTTTCAAATTACATTTTGAGAATAGTTGCTTTCTGGTAGTATACACTCTAATAACTAAATGCTATATAAAAAGCGCACCGTTTAAAAATGAAATACCAGAAGGCTGTGGCATCACACATCTGCGGATGAATACTTTTTATCATGAAGGATGAAAATGTATGCTCATCGTGTTCTATGGTGACAGTACTGTGTCTAAAGTGTCACGTTAAGAAACGACTTAAATTGTTCTGATTTCATTTATAGCACACACCTTTGTTGTATAGATTCAATGTAAATGTTAAGTGAAAATCTATAAATTCTATTTCTATTAAAACATAGTTCGTCCGTCAGTGAAAAGGTGCGGCCATGTTGACCTGTAGCAGAAGACTCTATTAATTTAGTCTGTTTCTGTTGTTATCGTCCCTAGAACATAATGCCGAAATGTGATAGTTTTACAAAATTTATTCCTGCCACATTTGCATGGGTTATGCTATTAGGGACGACAGCTGTATTCTTCTACTTTCCGTAAGTATAGTCAATTTTTTGTTTTAACTTTGATAAGTTATTGGAATCCAGTGTTAATTTAGATATTAAGATTTATTTTGATCCCTCTAAATTGGCTTTAAATTGGCTTCATTATTACCTAATAAATGCTTAGAACCTAATTTAAACCTATTGAATGATATTTTCCGTTTAGGTTTAATTACTGTCAAACATTTCTCTAATATACAACCTGTCACCCCATAAGTTAAAGGGTATTAATTCTTTTTTTAAATACAGTTTTTTAAAACTATTTTATTACATTCCACAATATATACTCAGTCATTGAAGAAATGCTAATTATTGTATATTTTACTCTTAAAGCCAGTTCTTTATTAAAACTAAAGTGCCGAATGTTGTGAAAGTTGTAGGCTGTCAAGGCTGAATAGTTTCAATTAGCATGGTTGGTTCCAAGACTTTTAATTTTTGGTTTCCCTTTGATTTTCTTTAATGCACCCAAAATCCAATCTCCCACGTCAATCTTGATATTTGGCCTCAACATGATTGTGTAAATAACATCTTTAATTAGGTTCTACTTTGACAAATTAACATAATATAGGCTTTGTAGGCCTACTTATTTGAATTGTAGTTAGCTTAATGTTTATATTTTACATTTATTTTCATATTATAATTTGTCATCTTAATCTTTAATAATTAAAATAAAGTTTTGATTGGTATTGATAAAAGATAACCTCTATTTTGTTATATAGTAACTAGCAAAAAATAAGATTTTACTGGCAACATTTTATATTTTGTGCATAATTAGTCCCAATTGAGAATTTGATTCACAAGTTGGTGCTAGGCCTAATAGTTTTTTAACTTATTTAGACATAAAATTTTTAATTATTGCAATTACTAAAATTATATTTTCACCTACTTACCTATTAAGAAGATTTACATAAATTCATATGATTCCATTCTAAAAATATTAGATGAATTTGTTGTAAATATTATATGAGATAAGCCTTTATATTTTTAACTAAAATTTATTCTTAAGGACCTTGGCACACTTAAGTGACATTACCTCAACACTACTTTAATGCTTGTTTGAGTGGCCACATGGTGTAAGGCGTTACAATAGCCTAGACTGCCGATAACAGGAATATTGAGGTTTGAATTTTAGTTGGCTATACTGAGGGTGGTTTTTCCAAAATAGTTTTCCACTCTCCCTCCACACAGATGCAGGTGAAATTCCTCTAAATATAACCTTGATCCCTAAAACTATTAGCGTAAGTAGTACGTAAGCGAATAAGCCGAAAAGATAGTAAAACACAATGAGCAAAAAAACTACTTTAATGTTTGTTGGCTGATGCTTTGTTTTAATGGGGCTCTGCACACCAGCATGACAGCTAGACTTGTTTATGACGCACTTGGAGTTGGCGAGTTGTAGCCCACAACAGGTCATGACGAATCAACCAGCCATTTGTTATAAAGGGAGTTAAATTGTCTCTTTTTCGTCTCATATTGTTATTTGTTAAGAAAAATAATTGACAACCCCAAGATAAATATTAGGTTTGTTCAAATACCATAAATGGTCTAAAGGAATGACAAATTAAATGAAACGAGTAGTTTACCTATTTGCAAATTAATGTCAATTTAATCACCTGAGGAATGTATTGCCAAACTATCCACTCTAGTAAATCACCAGGTCAAGCAAAAATAGCCTATTTGACTGCTGGAGGCCGTATCTCACTACCTACTCAGAGTTATGCTCATATTAACTACTGTAATTATGATAATATAGTAGGAATGAGAAAGATCGAATTTAGAGAAAGTGAACTTCATTTGTGTGGAGAAAGAGGGGAAAACAAAATGAAAAACACCTTCATTAAATCCATCTGGAGGTTGAACTCTGGTCTCCAGTCTCTTGCAGGGATAATGCCTTATACCATTTGATCACTGAAGCAGGTTGACAGATAGGCCTAGGGCCTATATGTTTTTTCCCCCTGCACTGAGGCTTACTACCCGTTCGGGCTATAGCTCATGTACTAAATACACTAATGGGTCTAGGGATTAGGAAGGCCTTATTTATAGTACACCCACATTTGCTTGGAGGGAGAGTGGAACACCATTTTAGAAAACCACCCTCAGTAGGTACACCCGACCAAAATTTGAACCTCGATCTCCACGTCTTCAGCAGTTTAGTCTATTGCGAGCGTACCTAGCGTGTTGATTGGGGGACGAATGTTTATAATTACAGACATGAGCTGTATCTCGATCATAATCAAATAGATTGAAAAATGCCACATGGACTCTGGTCTGTGACACCTTGTAGCCCAGGTGCCAGTTTTCAATATATTCGAGTGTTAAATTAGTAATATTGACTTTTCTTTAAGACCCGCATTGGTGATCTCATGGTCTTAATGAGTCACTCTCGTGTAGACTCAACTGCTGGCGACAAGAAGATCATAGTTTGAATCCCAGTTGGCTGTACTTGGTGGTTGTTCTTAAATGGTTTCTCATTCTCTCTTTACACAAAATATAGGTAAATTTCCCTTATATTCTCTACCCCTTACTGTAAATATGTGACTAGCTTGGGGGAGTTTTATTTAGTACTAGTAGGCCTATTTCCAGCTTACCAGCTTCAACTAAAGTTGTTTGTTATAACATTGTTTAGACAAAATTAAATTGTTTAGCAAGATTTTTCTCTTTTTGCTGCATCTTACTGATCGTTTAGGTTATATAAATACACCAATGGAGTAGGATTCAATAAGGTAAGAAGAGGAAATGTTCCACATTTGTGTGGAGAGGGTGAAATAATTTTTTAGAAAAAATACCCCCAGTGGACCCGACTGGAATTCCGAAACCCAATCTCCTTATCATTCGGCAGTCCAGTCAATTCCGAGTGTGACGTCGTAGACCATTCAATCATTAGTTTATGAAAATAAATAAATGTCAATATTATTTAGGCTAATTAATATCTTCATGTCCGGCACCTTAGCTTAGTTGGTAGCATGTCTCTCTGTTGAGTTAAGGGTCTCGAGTTTTACTCCTCATTGGTGAAATGTAGGTTTCTATTTCCACAGTGCTGAATTAATGGCCGGGGACTGAGTGTTGTGTCTGTTCTAGATTTAAGTTAAGTTAGCTTATAAGTCGTACGCTGATATAATCAATTGGTTCAGAAAGTGTATGTTGGATACCTCAATAAAAAAAAACATATATCTTTGCGTTCCATTTATTTAGTTATACATGTGTCACAACGATTGTGACTCAACTATCTTATGATGTATGTTCAAGCTGCATCAAGTACCAAGATAACTTGACTCAATACAAACTTCAGATTATTTTGATGGTTTTTGTCATATATTTTGTTTGTTCTTAAAATTGTAGTTAAAATATCTTCAAACCCAGTGATTTGTATTGAAAGAACAATTTAACATCTAATAGGTCAGGATTTTGTGGGCTTTTCTTAAACAGATTTATGGGCACCACCCACTAACTTAACCTATATATTTAACTAGGAAGTTATTATGATAGGTATTAACTTTTCAAAGTGAAACATTTTAAACATTTTAACATTTTATTAGAATATCTAACATATAACTCATTATATGTTTGATTTATGAAAAATCTGTAGGTTAAGCTAAGTTTTTTGTTTTTACAAATTAATAAAAGCAACTTACTGTGCTTGATTTGTTTGTTGATTATTTTTCTCAACTAAATAGGGCCTCAGTTAAAGCTGCACCTATTAAATTCAATTTTAGTTTTAACATCAAAATTGGATTTATGTTTGGTAGGAATATTTTTGAATGTTCCTAAACTTACACAATTCAAAGTTTTTGAAACAAATGTTGTTGGGAACCTTTCACGATATTTTCTTAGTCATATTGACCCTAAATGTTAAATATTTTATGTAGCAATACTAATACCTGCTTTGGTGGCCGCATGGTCTAAGGCAGTGGTCCCAAACCAAATTAGTCGAAGGGCCAGTTGTTTGGACTATACATGTTTTAGTCACCCTTGTGGGAAGTTATGAAGTGGTAGAATTGAGAGGAAATGTACCCACATTTGTGGTGAAGGTAGGGTGGGAAATACAGTCAACTCTGGTTTTAGTGAACTCGGCTATAGGGAACCTAATTCATTGGTCCCAAACCATATAAATTTCAATGTGTGTTAAAAAATTCGTTTATAATGAAGCCTCAACTTCCAGTTTAGTGAACAGAAAAATGGAAACTTTCAATAAGAAATGTCATTCTAACATCATAATTCTTTAAAAACATAATTTATTGGTTGTTTAAACTTGAAGACACCAATTCTCTACCTGAGAAACTGCTCTTGTTTCTAAGTAGCACAAAGCTTGACTGAAAGTAGAGTTTTTTTGAATGCAAAGGATAGTGTGGAAAAGCACATACTTTAGAGAAGGTTATGGGGAAAATATTAATTAAAACAGTATACAATCAAAAGCAGCATATAACCGATATTTTTTAAAGATTAATTAATAGATTTAAATAAATAGCGATTGTGTTTGAACTCTTAATTTGTTTGTCACTGAACCCACTACTTTCAGATTTTTTGAAACATTTGTTTCAGTGAATTTCAGACATAGTGAACAAAATATCTGAGTCCGTAGAGGTTCATTATAACCAGAGTTGAATGTAATTTATGTAAGTACAGCCATCTGGGATTCAAACTCTGACCTTCTCATCACAGTCAAACCCGACCAGACGAGATTGACATTTATTTTCCGTGCCCACCAATGTGGTGGCTCCATCCTAGCTATTTAAAATGTGTACTGTGAACATAATTTTAAGTAAATTATTTTAAAACTAGTGCTTTGAGTATTTGGCTGGCCCACGTTAGACTCTAATTAATTCGAGCTTGCATGTACCACGGACACACTGTAAGGGTGGAGAACCAAGAAAATACTGACAACAAACTATCACCAAGTCCACAGTGAGGTTGTTGGCTCTTGCCTAAAGAGGGAAGTTTGTGTTTATTGGTAGTCAACCAACAACTTAAAGTTGTTATAGCTGCCCCGGTCACTGCAGAATAATATATGTATAGCTGACTAACAAAGGTAGGATTTTAACACTCAGCGAACCATGATGTTGACGTTGACAGTGGTCACAGAACTCTTGTTTTGGGACCATAAGAAACAAACTGGTTAGTGTGCGTATAAGACAACAGCATGGATAATAATACAAATGGGGATTTGCTAACTCTGGTCTAGGGTGTCCCACTTGCAATGACTTGCATCACGGTTGGGTGGTTTTTACTAAATGGTTTTCCACTCTTCCCCCATACAAAAATGGATACATTTCCTCTAAATTCAACCTTTCTCATCCCTAACACATTAATTTATTTGGAAAGGGGCCTACTTGTATTTATAAGCTGAACGATTAGTAAGACATGGTGCTAAAAAGATACAAACATATCAGAAGGTCTAACTCAGCTGCAATTGAGCCATACCGACCGATTGTATGCCATCTGTTGGCGAAGATAATGTCAGCTGTTGTGGATAGAGGGTGTCATAATTATGGTCGGCATTACAAACCCTCCAGCCATTAATCTCGGTTTTCTATATCTATTCAAGTGGCTCCTCATTTGTCCGCATGAGGTTGAGTTGACCCTGTTCCAGACCCACTGCATCACAGAAAATATGGAAGCGCCAGGGATCGGACCCAGGACCTCTGGATATGAAGTCGGAAATTCCTACCACAAAGCCACAGAGGTGGTCATAGAACTGTTAATTTCATTAAACGGATCACAGCCTTAATATTAACATTATTGAAAAGCAATGTTTTTAGTTAAATTTCTAAGCTAACTGTGCCTACGTAAAATTTTCCTGAATTCTAATATCATCCCCCAAATTAGAATAAAATTGTTTGATCTGGTAACTTTTACTATCAACTATCACATTATTTATACACATATATACTATTTGGTTATTAGAGTAGGGATGAGTAAGCTATAATTAAGAGTAATGTACCCACATTAGCGTGGAGAAGAAGCAGGAAACCATTTAAGTAAAACTACCCTTGGTACATACAACAGGGATTTAAACCCTAAATCCCAGTCACCAGCAATTCATTAGAGTAAAAGAATGACACGTTAGACCATACTATCACCATTGCGGGTGTGTGTAAAGAATATTACCAACCATGTAATATAAATAATAGTTAAAAACTTATACATTTAATTTAAATACTAGCCGACACATTGCCTTTTTGAATTAAACATTTATCAGCCCTTTTCTATTGGTTGCTTGGACTATTCCACCGGGGTCCTGTAATATCGTGAACACTTAACAAAGATTTGAGACTAAGGACCTCAGAGGTAGTAGACATCCTAAATACTCATCCGTAACAGCCTCCATAATTTAAAATAACTATTTTTTCGAGACAACAAAAGGAGGTTTTTTGTTTAATTTTTGCTTTCAGTAAATTAAACACCCATGACTAAAACTTTGTTGTCAACTGTGTTGTCTTTGCTAAAATGCTCAACACTCCTTGTTTCAGATGCCGATACTACATTGAAGAAGGCTACCCATGGCTCCCAGCATGTCAAGGTGTGATCACGTTATTTGTGATCGCAAACTTTACTTTAGCAACCTTCATGGACCCGGGAATTATTCCGAAAGGTAACTTAATTTGGATTCTATCCATACATTTGCAGCATAAACATTGGACATTGGTTGTAAGATAGAGTCCATGAAGAAACAGGATTAGGAGTAAAGTTGTTACTGGGAGAGAGTTGGTGTACAGGGATTGGATGAGATTGTAGAAGAAGCAAGGATGAGATGGTATGGACACGTAATGAGGATGGAAAGGGAGAGGATTCCAAGAAGATTAATAGATATGAAGTATGTAGGGAAGAGACTACAAGGGAGACATGGGAAGAGCAGATAACAATTTTGCATGTGGGGGAGGGGGGACCCATCAACTTCCCTAATTTTATCTGGTTGGTCATCTTCATAAATATGAAGAAAACACAGCCTTTTAGAAGCTCTTGTTTGTAAAGCATTTCTAAAAGAATCACAGTTGCTGCTTCCATGAAAAAAGAACATCCAAACAATTATTTTCTTAACTTCATATTTCATTAAGGTGAAATAGCTCAAAAGAAAAACTATATTTGTTATGAAAGTTTTGACTGCCGAAAGTGACATATACTCAACATATGACCCACTTTAGTGGCTGCTTGGTCTAACGTTCTACTCTCATTCTAGACTAGACTGCTGAAGATGGGGAGATCCGGGTTCGATCCCAGTCGGGAGAACTGAGGTTTTTTTTTGACTCTCCTTCCACACAAATGTGGGTGCACTTCCTCTCAGTTAAACCCTCCTAATCCCTAAACCATTAGTGTAATTAGTACATAGGTATATAACCCGAACAGGTAGTAAGACGTGGTGATAAATAAAAGCTGAATATATGGTCTAAATAGTTTGGCCACTGGATACATGAGGGGAGAGTAAATCTGGTAATATTGCTATCTGTCAGCTACTTACACTCAATTGTCCAGTAGAGACCTGATCATCCTAGGTGTGTTTACTATGAATAACATACAAAATGATTTATTTACCGAGTCTGTTCCTATTATACAGTCATCGTATCGTGTATACTCACAAGTATTTTTGTAAATCATGTATATCTGGGTTTTTTTTACTGTGTATCGACTTTTTTTTAAGTGTTCTTTAGCTCACATCTTTCTTTCTATGATGATTTTTCCCCGCCTTATTTCATATATTCTGAAAATTGAAAAATGACACCTGAACACGGTAATCGAACCCGGGACCTTTGGCTTAGTACGCCAATGCTCTAACCACTGAGCTATCCAGGAATTGTCCCGTGTCCAGGGTCATTCTTCACTCATATTTTAAGGCAGAGTCTATGATGCGGAAATCATCAGAATATATCTATATGGAGAATTCCTCACTAAAAGGCATAAATAATAGCTTCGGCTATTTGATTCTTATTTCATATAGAGTTTTCAGTAATCCTAGGTAGGCTCGGTCCCATCCAAGACATTATACTTTTTTGTGACCTAATATTAAAAACCATTGTGTATTTATCTTCTTTTTAAAAAAACACACATATATTAAAGCTAGATTTATATCTTCTTTAAGAAAATCTCTTCATTTTATGAGGAAAGTAACAAGTAAACTTACCTTGAACTTGTTTACTATGGCATAGATGATATGATAATCCGTAAATAGAGTGTACATTTTGTTTTGTACACTACGCAGAGAGTAGCTCAATCACTCGGCTGGAATGATTGTGGGATTCCTGTGTGTTTGCAGCTTCCCCCGAAGAGGACAGGGAGGATGACTTCCGCGCCCCTCTCTACAAGAATGTAGAGATTAATGGCATCACTGTGCGCATGAAGTGGTGTGTTACCTGCCAGTTCTATCGCCCTCCTCGATGCTCGCACTGCAGCGTATGTAACGTCTGCATAGAGGTATGGGGGCTTTTAGCAGACAGTACAACACTCACCTCGCTGGTCAAATATTCTAAGCCCTAAGGCGTAATTCTCGCAATAAACTAGACTGCCGATGACGAAGAGCTGGGGATTCTAATCTTGGTTGGGTTTATTGAGAGTGGTTTTCCCTAAATGGATTTCCACTCTGCTTCCACACAGTTGTGGGTATACTTCTTACTAATTTGACCTTCCACATCCCTAACACATTAGCATAATTAGTACATATGTATACAACCTGAATGGGTTAGTAAGACGTGGTGCTTATTAAAGCACATTATCTAACAGCTAGAAAAAGTTACACGATATATGTTCACATATTCATTGGTCAAGTCATGGGATCTGCAGATGTAACTTTTATAATATTATTAATACTTTTAAAATAACAATAATATTGTGAAATGTCATCAATGTTGATCTCGAAAAAAATTTGATTTTTCTAAATGTGAATGAAAATTGGATTATACAGAGCTGCACCTAAAAAAATGAAAGAACCAAAAAAACCAGTTTTTTGTTGTTTTTTGTAGTCTGTAAAGAACCATGAAAACACAGGTAACTTCACCAAAATCTAAAATATTAAAGGAATACTAAATACTTGTGTATTTGGGATATTACCCTTCATGCTTTAAATAGTTCGCCTTTGCAGAGAAGAGAAAGTGAACTGAAGAACTAATCACGCTGATTTGAATACATGTCTTAACCCATACCCTCTTTATTTTTCTCTCCCTGACATATTAGGTCGTGCAACGACTGCATGTATTCCCTCATTAAGGTCAAATCATTCTGTTATAAGCACCATTGACAGGACTTCAAAACTAGCCAATTTAAAAAACAATTTTTTTGTATTCGTCTCAGCTTTAGTTTACATCCATTCATGACTGTTTCAAGCCTGTGGTCAGTTTTTTATTCAAACTATATATTCTCCACCACCGGATGGCTAGGCCTGTCCTAGCTTCATATGCCTTATAATCTAACTTAAGACGAAGACAGGCACAGCATCCAGTCCCCGGCTGTTAATTTATCAATGTGAAATGGTATTCTCGTCACTGATAAATTTTTGGCCATGCCGGGAATCGAACTCGAGGCCTGTAGCTCACTAGGCAGACACGCTACCGACTGAGCTAAGGTGGGGGACTATATTTGTCTCAGTGTCTGGTAAAATTTAACTCCAATGCAGGGAATTTTAGATTAAGAAAATAAGGGTAACCCTGTTCTAGCTAAATTTATTAGTATTTAAGTTTTTCTTGATAAAATTGTGTTTATCATTTTAAATAGCAACAATACTACACAACTTTATGTTGCTCAATGTTGATAGTAAAGTGAAATGTGTGAGTTAATTAACAAATTAACAAATACAATCTATCCACTCTGAACAATATCAGTCCTTGCTTAACCAGTTATACTATGGCCCTATGTTATAAGTAGTACCATAACATAAGGCATCAAGGTAAGCGTGATACCTTTCAGGGTAAATTGGGTGTACATAATTATTATTAGGAAGGTCCATTCCTTTTGTCGGTGAACCTCCTCCTTGAGCTCCCTTTATTTCAACCTTTCCTTTTATGATGTCGTGCAGAAGACAGTTCCTCCTAAGGATGTGTCTGATCCAGTTTGCTTTGTATTAAAGAATCACATCAAAATGGGTCTCTTCTCACCTACTCTTCTAAGAACTTCTTCATTTGTTACCCTGTCTGTACACCTGATCTTCTCAGGACTTCTTCATTTGTTACCCTGTCTGTCCATCTGTTCCTCTCAAGTGTACCTAACTGAATTAACATGGATTCAAAGTTAATAAAATTACTGAGAGGGGATTCTGATTTAGGTAGAGGAACAAACTTTTAAAGAGTGATAAGGATGTTTGTAATAGGAAATCAAAGCTTTTTTTTAAAATATTTTTTTAAATTTTAAACCATTTAATGTAAAATTAAAGTATTATATATATATGTGTGAGAGTAGGCATTTTACATTCAGTCTGGTTTGAATGAAAACATTAAATTTTGGGTAAAATAGAACAATATTTTTACTAAAGATATATAATTGGAATTTATCAATAAATAAATAAATACTAAAGAATTATAGAAAATCAAGCTCAAATAGTAAAAAAAACCTTTAGGAAATATTTACAAACACTTATATATTTTGATTCCACATGACCTCTTTCTCAGGAGATGGTAATAGACTGAGTTGTATGCATAAACCATGAACACAGACATTCATTACTAAGGATTATCTCTTCACTTATTATATAGAGCAGAGATGGCCACTAGTTTGGTCAGGCGGCTAGTCAACTGATTAAAAACAATAGAAAAAAAGAAAATGAGAGAGGATTTGCAGATTTTTTTCAAATCAACATTAGAAAATGGAAATATTGAAGCTGTTTGACTGATGTTCACTTATGATGACAGTAATTCTGAACTCCCATTCAACAAACTATCCTAAGATTATGCAATGTCATTCATCAACTTCAAAGTCAAGTGTTTAAAGAGAAAATACTTTTTTCAGGGAAAATTATATATTAAGTGGTTTGATGAAAAACTCAGTTTCAGTTTGTGAAAGGTCTGTAAGTTCTTATGTGCAATGTAATTTTAGCCTACTATTCAAACATAAAATGAGTTTTTAATTTCTTTACCAATGAAACAAGCAATATAATCCTATGGTTCTATAGTAGATTCAAAGGATTTTCCTTCTCTGGAGTAGATCCCTAGATCAAAAAATCTGGCCACTCCTGATATAGAAGGAAACAAGAAACATATACAGGGAACAAACACACTATTACATTTTAGAAGGAAAATAAGAACACAGTTCATACTTTATACTGATGCCATTGGACAAAGAGGTAATGGCTGCCTATGAAGTAATCAATTATTGTTACCTCCCAATCCCTAGGTTTTAATTCTATCAGAACTCATCATGAGGGAGTATGAAATGCGCAACACAATTTCTTAAAAGACTAAACCAAAATGCACAATTAGGGGAGCAGGAAATTTGTAAAGAATGATAGGAACATGGAAAAGAAAGGAATTACATAAAGGTCCAAAAACAGGAAATTGACACTAAATGTGAATATATAATAAGTTATACCTATTTTCATCTCATAAAGTAAAAAGGAGATTTCCTCAAATAGATTTCAAATAGAGAATTAATTGTTATCTTTGAGGTATAGAGTTTGAAGAGAACGGTCATTTTGAGAGTGCTCGTATGTTGTGTTATTATGTTAAGATATTTTTTCCAGACATTTGACCACCACTGCCCCTGGGTGAACAACTGCATCGGGAGGCGAAACTACCGGTTCTTCTTCATGTTCCTGGTATCATTGAGTGCCCATATCACCAGCATATTCACATTGTGTTGGTGTTTGTTATGAAGAACAAGGAACATCTCCGAGATCCTGACACTATTATTGCGTATCCTTTTAAACCTTTTAAGCGCAAATATGGGCTTTCTTTTGTAAAAAAAAAAGTTTGTTCACATAAATATTTACTATGTGTCAAATAGTTTAATAGTTGCATATGTTACTTTAATCCATATCACAATGATGAACCCGACTGTCTTTTGCACATTTAATTGTTCGCTCTTTGACTATGTTTTAATATTTGTGTCGACTTTTCTCCTGAAGCCTTATTTTCAGTAATTCAGGTTTTAATACATGCATACAAACATAATTTATTTAAAAGTTTTCCTTTTCTTCACTACCTGAACCATTAAACCTGGTTTGCGGGTTGAACGGTTTCAGGTTTCATTCCCGCAATATATTGGACTACTGATTACTGGTGTTGTGAGGAAGGTTTTTACTTAAATGGTTTTCACTCTTCCTTCATGCAGATGTTGGTACACTTCCTCTAAATCCGGCCTTCTTCATCCCCATGACATTAGCATGATTAGTCCATAATAGGGGTCTGCAAGTTTGGGTTTTTTTCATTTGAGTCGAGTATTTCTAAAAGCTCCCGAGTTCGAGTTCTGTATATTCATAATTTTAAAATGTTCAAAAGTATATTAAAACACATGTTCTTAAAAAATGAATGACTTTCCTTTTTATAAATAGTAAATAATTTTGAAAAAAAAAGTTAAATAATGGAAATATTGGTTTTTAAATTATAAATAACACTTATAAAACACAATTTAAAAATATGAAAACCACTCAAATAAAAATATAACAAAAGAATAATTAAAATGGTTTCACACTCATGTTTTTAAGACATTAAAATTACACTAACAACTATAAAAAAAGTTAATAAAAAGAATAATCAAATGATGGCTTGGAAATGTACAGTAAGACAGTATATAAACAATGTACAGTAAGTGATAGTGAAGGAAGTCAACCTGAAAGGATAACATTTGCCGATGTTAGGTCCCCCTCAAACTAGTTGAAATCTTCTTGTACAACCATAAATGCTTGGTCCTCGGCAGTCAATAATTCAGAGGCTTAAAGTACTGAAATCTTCTCCTTGTGGGAACTCAGGATTTTACAACAAGAACAACAATTTCCAAAGTAAGAATTAAAAAAAAAAATATTTATTTAATTTTTGCTTTAGCTTAATGTACTTATACACCAAATTATAAATGATTTTATAGAGAGACCACCTTGGTCCTTACTCTTTACAACCCCAAACCGTTTTTTGTGCGATCTCAGAATTAGTGGGAAAAATGAAATTGCATCTAGCTAGCACTGTATTTCTGCTGAGATTGTTGGCGATCCAAGCACATTCAGTCAGTTCCGTGGCTGCGTGATTTGTGGTTTTGGCGAAAGCACGTCACTACCCTAAACCTCCTCCACCTTCCTCTACAGCATTGAGTCCCAACTGGGGCTCCGCAAGCCCGCAAGAATTTTCAAAAGCTTGATTTTTGTTGGTTTGTCCATAATTTTTGGGCAATGTGGAAATATGTTAAGATAACTTGTATAGCCGAGAAGTTGAAGAAGAGAGTGGCCTGTAATAATGCCAAAAGTTTAAGAAATATTCGAAGGTATTGAACTTATTCCAGACAAAAAAGTTTGGTGATCACTGTTTACAGAATATTTAGTAACGCTTGTATTCCAGAAATATTTTATTTTAAACAGCTTTATCGATTTTGATATTGTTTTTATTTGGGGATCTTTTTTTTTAACATTAGACATTCACATTTTTATAAATCCCTTAACAGAGCTCCAGTAGGTAATAATGGGTATAATCATTCTTCTGGTCATTCCCATCTATGGCTTGACTGGGTTCCACATAGTGCTAGTCTCGAGAGGTCGCACCACCAACGAACAAGTGACTGGCAAATTCAAGGGCGGCTACAACCCCTTCTCTAGGGTGTGCACGTAATGCTGCTATATCTGTGTGGCCCGCAGTACCCCAGGTCAGCACATTGATACTCATTTGTATATTTAGTGATAAATAAATGATAGAATATTCGGAAAATGGTAAGCACAAATAAAATTAAAACACTGACACATATTTACACAACTTCAATATTTCGATGCTATTGTAGCATCTTCCTCAGAAGTAGTAATTAGACTGGACAGGATGTTTCCATCTATTACTACTTCTGAGGAAGATGCTACAATACATCGAAAATTGAGTGTGTGTAAATATTTCAAGTGTGTCTACTTATTGTGCTCTACCATTTCTAATTTCTACATTGTTATTTATATAAATGTTTTTGCCAATGCACTTTCATTAAATCATTTTGTATTTTACAGTTTAATTAGTTTTATATATATAGGTGTGCAAATTCTCGAAAATTCAAGTTCGGGCTGAGTTTTAGTCGTTTCTCAAACTAGACTTGAAAAATTTGAACACTCACAATTTCTGATTTAATCTCAAATTTTTTTGAGTTTAATAAACATGATTTATTTAAGATATTTCATAACTAACAGATACCATTAATGTTTCCTTTTGTCCATTTTAAAAGAGGAAGGTTGTACAACTATTGAATCAGGATAAAAAAAATTTGTTTGATCTTAAGTCTTTTCTAGAAATGACACGCTCGAATCCTTGAATCCTCTGGTATTCGAGAGATTCAAGATTCATAATAACCCCATAAAAGTATTTTGAATACAATTACGAAGACCTTGACTTGATATAACAATTTTAAGCGATTGGTAAAAGTAATTATTAAAATTGTGTAGATGGTTGGATGTGGGGGGGGGGGGGGGGGAGGCCATAATTGTATTGGTATAGTTAATTTAGCTAAAAATGTTTTCTCTTTTAGGTCTCTGATATAATAGACCAGAACAAAAATAAACAAAATATATATCATTTGTCAGCATCATTTTTACAACTTTTTACTTTCTCGCTACCTTACAGGTAGAGAAAGTATTGCGATTGTCAAAAAATCGAACTCGTAGATTTTGATAATGTCAACGTTTTGTGACACCCAAATCTAAAAGTGTTTTTGTATTGCTGTCTCGTCTGTCTGTTTGTACTTCAGAGTAGAACCTAAAATATTTCACCGATTGGGCTAAAACTTGGTATATAGGGTTGCCCCAAGGGTTTCTTAGAATTGATATCCAACCCTAAAATTAAGGGTAGTTTACTTAAGGTGAAAAGGGAAAAAATCAATTTTATCAAAATTGACTAAATTTTTGATTAAATTTCATTTCTAATTAATATTACAAAAAAAAAAAAAGGCTGCACGAATTTTTCGTCTAAATGACTTTAATGGTCTCAGTCTGATGCATAAATTTCATTATTTATCATATCTTTGTAACTTTGAGATATGAAATTACTTATCATTGCATATATACGGCATTCACGACCTAAGTTTACCTGGATGACAGCTCATAAAGTTACTAGAAATAGTCCCTAATGTATTCCTACGCCAACAGTTGTATCTCTGTCACTTGGGACAGCTGTAATGAAAACATATGATAGTAGAGTATGAATGTGATAGTTAACCACAGTAATTTAGGCCAATATTATGCCTCAAAGAAATTTTTAAATTGAAATTTTTGAGTCACTAAGCTGAAAGACAACACTAAACCATTATATATAATTATATATATAAATTATATTATATATATATATATATTTAATTATATATTAATCTGAAAGAAAACACATATTTAAAAAAATAAACTGATTTGTATTATTAAATTCATGAAGAGAAATAAAGAAAACCACTTTAAACTGATTTGTTTAAAGATAAATTTTAAATCTAAGAAAAAAAAAAAAACACTTTTGATTAGTAAAAGATGAAAGAAAGTTATTACAAAGTTTAATACACATTTAGCTACTAAATATAAATTTGGCCTGTATTTTATAGTCACTGCACAATTTAATTTTTATGGTTTTGGAATGTTATTTATTACATAATATGTTGCTTGTAAAACATTTTTAATAAAACTTATTTTAAAGGCACTTTAACACTGTAGGTTATCAGCACCTTGTACTTTAATCTGGCAATAGCAGTACTGCCAGCACTTGTTCTTCATCACTGTCACTTTCGTTGTTGCCTATCTGTATGATGAAAGGTTGGGTTCTATCATACATCCCGTCTACGAACTACACCTTGGTCGAAGTCGTTGATTGCTTCAACCGAAACTCTTGGAGTAGGTTTCTTCTTATTTTGAGGAGTCGCCACTTCCTCTGGATTGTTCTTCCAATATCTTCAACAAAATTATATACAGTGGAATGTGTTGGTTATAGAAATACTTCAAGATAAACCAACATTATAATATGTGGAAGTAAATTAATTTCAAAACTACCCATTTTACATTATTATTGGGATTTCACCATGTCACCAATAATGAAATTGTTTTAAATGAGTTTCACCAAAAAATTTAAATATCATATGCCCCAACACTCAAACATACAATTTAAAAACCAGTTTTCAAGAATATATGCAAACCAAACCTAACCTAATCAAACAATTCCAAACGAACTATGCTACACTTTTATCATCTGGGTTTTAATATACAGCACTGCAAATAACTTCAAACATATGTTCTATGAATGTATACTTAGGGCTGTATCCAAATAGTCAAGTACACTTGACTTGATGCAAACTTGATGAATGTACACTTATCATGCACTTGAGATCGAAAACTGCAACATAATATTTGGATGGCAAACTATCCTTTCCACACCACCCTAGAGTTCGCAGTGCTGCTTCCTATCAATGAACTTAGAAACTATTTTAAACACCATCTATCAGCCAGTTATCACAGATCCCACTACCCTATGAATTCTAGCTCTAGCAGACGAAAAATAAACAATTGCCAGTCAAACACCGCATCAAGAGCATCTTTGGACCCAAGGGTGTGTGAGGGATGCATCAGCACAATTCGTGAGTATTTGGGTGGATCTACAGTTGATCACATGATTGCCATTGCGACTATCAAGTGGACGTCAAGTTTCGATGGCGCGTGAAGTAGACTATTTGGATACAGTCCTAGTTTATTTAGGTTATGATATGAAATTGATGAAAAAAGATAATTTCCTATTATCATGTCTGCCACTAATTCATTCAAAACATTTGTTTAATTCAGGATTTAAATTTATTGAACACTATCTATTGAAGAAAATAGGAACTAATAGCAAATCCATGGAATGTGGAACCCTCAATGTGATTAAATAAACCAATTTGGATGCTAGTAAAAACATGCATTATTAATTCTAATATTTATTATTAGTTCTCTACTCACTTCAATACAGTAGGTTTTGAGATTCCTAGAAGATATCTGCAATCAACTGCCCTATGTCTCCCCCCCTTCAATTAGACCATGCTCAATCATTGATTTGAGTCCTCTTCCACAGTTGTCTTTGGTGATCTCTAACTTCTCTTCTTTTTTTCTCCTGGGAACTCATTATCAGAAAAACATACATTAAACTATGCACAAATAAAAAATAAAAAATACCCTTACAAAATTTTGCGAGATTAAAGTCGGATTAAAGTTAAATTAAAGTTAGATTAAAGTCGGATTAAAGTTAGATAATTTAATATGTATTCAAACTAAAGTGAAAATATCTGTACACACAAAGTTATTCTTAAAATAATTAGTAAAATGATCTAGGATTAAGTTTTTTTACGTTGATACAGAAGCCCCATAATTAAAATAAAAGATAATTGAAATTAAAGTTACAAATTATTATAAGTTAGAGTAAGGTTAGGCCCTAACAAACTAGACTCAATTTAAAGTTAAAAATATAATAAATGCGCACAGTAATAAATTTTCTGAAATATATATACAGTAAAACCTTGGATTGTGAGTAACTTGGTCTGCGAGTGTTTTGTAAGACGAGCAAAAATTTTCAATAAATTTTAACTTGATAAACGAGCGATATCTTGCAATATGAGTAGTACTACGGTTATGCTTTGTCTGCCGAGCAGTGTTATTGGATAGGTTCTTTGTTAAAGTCGCACAAAAAGAAAAATATTCCAGTGAGCCAACATATAGCAGTGATTCCGTTAGTGACAGTGAAAGTTGTCCTAAACAATAACACACCTCCTCCTCTCCTCTATCTCGTCTACCTCACACCAGCCACAATTAAATTTAATTAATAAATTTGATTACAGTACAGTTATATTTAAATAACGAAAATAAAAAAGGTATTAACCATTTTTAGATTAAATATTTTTGGGTTGTGGGACGAATCATTTGAGTTTCCATTATTTCTTATGGGGGAAATTTGCTTTGATATACGAGTGCTTTGTATTACGAACACGTTTTCGAAACGAATTATGCTCGCAATCCAAGGTTTTACTGTAAATTAAACAAAGTTTTAATATTTATTTGAGGTTGTCCACAAAGCTTATTTATCCTTTTATTCCAATTAAAATAATTATTATTCAGAGCACTTTCACAAAAGGTCTAACAAATATGCCTTTAAGATTGCGACCAACAAATATTAACCATGTGGTTGATGATGACATAAACAAGTTGTTTAAAATGGTGGACCCACTGAGTGGATGATTATATTTTATTCAGTTAAAAATATTTATAAAAATAATTAATATATATAAAATAAATTACAAGTATTTTATCTCTACCAAGTAAATACGATGCCTGTATTCATAGGTATTAATGCATGCACTACATTACACAGAGTAGATAGAATTCCAAAATGAAGAATAAGTACTTTTAATATATGTTTAAAATATTGTTTGTATTGGATAAAAAGAAATTATTAAAAGTGATGAAATAATGTGAGAAAACTTAAGTTTAGGTTATCTTTAATGTAAAATATAACATGTGATTAAAAAACTTAACATTTATAATAAAACAGTGATATTTTACCAGTGTTGGCAACTCAAAACCTAAACATATGATTTTTGAACTGTCATCCAGGTAAAAACCTATCATGAACGAATTATATGTAGATCTATTTATAATAAAAATATTTTATTTGAAAGATATTTTTTATAAAACCAATAATTTCAAGTTATATGCAAATATATATATATATATTTAAACTTTTTGAACACTAAAGGTAAAGTATTACGATCGTAAAAAAATTTAACCTCAGATGTTGATGGATATTGGCATTTCATGACCCCTTGAACTATAAAAAGTGGTTTTTCCAATGCCGTCTTTCTGTGTGTCTGATTAACCCTAAAATTAAGTGTATTATTACTAAAGGGCGAAAAGAGAAAAAATCGTTTCTCAAAATCGGCTCTAACGATCTTCATTAGAATCCTTATTTAGGCATTGATTAAGATTATTAATAAAATGGTTATTTTCATTTTCCCTTGAAAATAACTTTTAGGGTACTTTACAGAAGCAGAAATTTCCACATCAACGCAACTATTTGAGATACAAAATAACTTCATTGCAAAATTGTAGTACTATTAAAAATAAAAAACTTTTATTTAAAATATATCTTTATACAACCAAAAGTTGCTGAGATATTGGCAAATATATTAATACAATTTTATGATCTTTAGTTGTACACTTATACCAAAGTTTAATGCAATAATTCTCTAATACCATAGAGTAAGTAAATAAATAAATCAAAAAGTTTATTCCTTTTCCTTTAACCTCTTAGGGGAAATGTTTGTACAACAATCATCTACCTCTTATGATTTTAGACTCATTTGTCAACATTTACCTTTTTTTAATGGTCTAAATTTATAAATGAGGAATTTAATAAAAATGCGATAACCATAAAATGTGCAACCCCTAATAACATGTTGAAAATAGCTCGGATTTACTGTGTATATTATTTTGTTTCACATTTATTACAAGTATTGAGTAAATATCTCCATTTTTAAACAATGGAGTGAGAAAGTCTGTGAAGAGTTTGTACCATTGATTTTGTTAAAAATCAATCTAAATAAATTTATTAAATAAACAAAACACATCAGTATAAGAAAACCCTTTTTACTCTAATATTTATAAATATCACCCAAGTATTTATAATAAGATATTGCTAAGATATAATATTTCTTAGAAAACCTGATATTTGATATTCCCTTCGAATTGAACTGTCTTGTTTGTATTTTTAGAATTATTTACTTCTAGCCATTCATACTTATTTAATTTTAAAAACAATTTTCTCTAAGAATCTATGGAAACTTAGCCGTTTGCTGGCCGCATGGTTTAAGATGGGGTGCTAGTGAGCGTGAGTTTAGGGAAGCATTTTTGAAGTTTTTATAGCATAAACATTTTTGGCCAAAATAAATCCAATATTTCTTCTATAGAAACATATAGTTTAGTTTTCTGCACATGCTAATCTCAACAGTCCTTGAATATCTGTCAGATGTGTCCTGGAATTTAATGACAACTTTTTCTCTTAATTTAAAAAGTTTTGTCACCAAATGCCACCATGCTCATGACAGATATTCAAAAACTGTTGAGATTAGCACGTGCAGAAAGCTAAACTCTATGTTTCTATAGAAGAAAATTTTTATTTATTTTGGCCAAAAAATGTTTATGCTATAAAAACTGCAAAATTAGCACACTAAATTCGCGGTCACTAGCACCCCATCTTAACCCATTTAGTGCCACGCCCATTCCAGAATTCGTGTGTGAAGAGTTCCAGAGGCCTGTTAGGTTTTGTGTGCGAAGAATGCCACAGCTATTTCCTCACTTTTATAAGGGTTTGCAAGAAAATTCACCAAACATTTATGTATGAAGCGATTATTTTGATTTTTCTATCATTTTAATCTGAATGTACTGTTCTTTAATAATAATACATTAATTCAATTTAATAAAAATTATTTAATTTCTAAGTTTTATATTAAATTTTTTTTTCAAACTAATTTTAATTAACATATTTAAAAAATATTACACATACATTTCAATATTATTTTGTTATAGTGCATTTAGTTTTATACAAGAAAATAAAGTTTTGAATATATATATGATTATAAATAGGAATTACGGGAATTTTTTATTTGATATCCTACAATATATATTTTTGGGCCGTTATTGCTTACCTTGTAGCAAGATTTATTATATTACTTACCTCATGAATAAATATTTAGGCCTACACATAATGAATGGGTTTTTCAAAAAACCTTTTATAATCAATAATTTCATATATTTTTTTTTTCCATATTATATCACTTTATAAAGTATTTATGCCTATTTACTTACATTGGTAAAGAAATTTTTTCATTCACATGACATAACATTAAAATTTAAATAGAATATTTTTTCTAAACTCAGAACAATTTACTCATACATTTGAAAACTGTTTGCAAAACAATTTACATCAGTATGAATGTGAGCCACACTTATGTTTTTCCATGCAGTTCGTATGTAAACCGGCTTTGCGCTTAACACATTGAGAACGTGACCGTCTGCCATTGTAAATGTACTAAACTCCCAGTTCTAGTAACAACCATTTATGGTTGAATTTTGTTGCCAACCTTATATAAAATAATAGAGGAAAATGTTCTCTTTCCAGTAATATATGACACTACTACATTATCTATCGGGTAAAGTGAGAACTAGCGCAAATCTGGAGAGCCGACCCTATCGGCCCTGGCACTTTTAACGGTGGTAGGTGGAGCCGATCAAATCGGATCGTGGCACTAAAAGGGTTAAGGCGTCAGACACGCAATAGACTGGACTGCTGATGAGAGGGAAATCAAGGTTTGAATTCCAGTCGGATGTATAGTGTGGTTTTTCCTAAATGGTTTTCCACTATTTCATTCAAATGCAGGTACTTTTCTTCTAAATTCAACCTCATTCATCGCTAGCTTATTAGGCTAATTGGTACATATGTATAACCTGAACCAGTATGAAGTGCTGCTAAAAATATGGAAAATTATGTTATCATAGAAGGTCTAAGTGTAAGATTGAAAATGACTATAAGAGTTTTTGTTATTATCAGTTATTATTATTATTGTTTTTTTAATTTAATTTTTAATTTTAATGTTTAATTAGTTTTATTTTAACTACTATTATTTTTATTTTCACTATCATCATCATAATCATCATCATCATCCTTGTCTGGCGACAGGTCTATTTCTATTGTAATTGAACTTAGACAACCTATGTGCCCTGTATTCAGCTCCCAGAATTGTCTTTGTTCAATATTTCCCTCAACCATTCTTTCTATGATGTTATACAGAAGACAGGCCCTCCTAAAGATTTGTCTGGTTCACTTTGCTTTGTAACAAGAATCACTCACATCCAAAATGGCTCTCTTCTCACTCACACTTCTTAGGAATTCTTCATCCACCCAATCTTCTCCATTCTTTTCCAGCACTACATTTCAAAGCTCTCCAAATATTTTTTTTCCATCTTCCTGAGAGTCCCAAGTTTCTAGCATTTCATCAGTTTCTTCCTTAGTTCCAAACTCAACTTGCTGGTCAGCAGTAACCTTGGCCACAGTGATTCTTGACCGAATATCCTTTGTCAACACAATTCCCAGCTACTTGAACGGCTCTGTTTTCCAATTCTTGGTTTCCAATTTTGATTTTCAGCAGCTCTTCATTTTTTGAAATCTTCTTCACTTTTGACTCCTCATTGTTGCTCTCCATGCCGTATCTTCTCCATCTCTCTACCAGCCTGTCTATTATTTCCTTTAGTTTTGACCAGCAATTCTAGATCATCTGTGTATTTTATTATGTTGATGATGCGTCCACCTATCCTGAAATAGCCATGTCCCTCTAGGGCGTCCCTGACCAGCCACTCACCATACAAGTTGAACAGCATCCCTGCCTCACTCCTCTTCCTAGCTCTATGCTGTTGGTCTCACCATCACTCGCTGTCCCAGGTACAGGTTTGCATTCAGCCTTCTGTCTCTCAAATTGATGCCGATCTTTTGACTATTTTCATTAGTTACCTAAACTTCACTCCATCGAACTCCTTTTTTCCAGTCAATGAAACCAATGTGGACCTTGACCTTCAGCATCTCGATGGTGTCTTTGGTTCCTTTTCTTCCATCACACTTTCTATTTTCTGTTTGTCACCTGATGCTCCTCTGCTCACTACATTTGTTAGCTTATTTTTTCTTCTTTAGGACCACTATGATTACATATATAAATATTGTTTCAGTTTATTGAAGGCGAGTAAGTACGTGGGGAAGGTCAAACGATACCCCCTGTCGACCTCTGCGATATCGACCATAACGAACGAGAACCAGGTAAAAACCTACATGGATAACAGCAATGGGGTTAGGAATGCCAGTTCGAATGCTTATAATAAGGTAAGAGCCAGGATTTGTGCTATGCGTAACTTTTGTAGCCATATTTTATTTTGAGGTTTTTACTAACTGCATTGGAATGGTTTATAATCTTTTAAAACTTTTTTAATTTCACTTTTAAACAATTTCAAAGGAATAATTTTTATGGTATTATCTTTATACTACCGGAATTTTAAACAAACATGTAATTTCATTAGGGGTCTGCGAGCTTGGGTTTTTTCATTCGAGTCGAGTATTTCTAAAAACTCCTGAGTTTGAATATATTCATAATTTTAAAATGTTGGGAGTATATATTTATTTTAAAAGTAAATAGGTATCACATCTTTAAAATTTCATATTTAAAAAAATACTAAAACACATGTTCTTAAAATATGAATGACACTCATTTTTATAAATATAAATACTTTTATAAAAAAAAGTTAATAAAAGTAAATATCAGTGTTTAATTTACAAACAACACATAAAAAACACTAAATAGAAAATAGGGGCTAATAAAACAATAATTAAAAAAAGTTAATAAAATGAATAATAATCGCATGATGGCTTGGAAATGTACAGTAAGACAGTGTATAAACGATGTACAGTAAGTGATAGTGAAGGAAGTCAACCTGAAAGGAACAAACACACTTCTCTCTTCATTTCTTCTTACACTTTTACACTTTTACACTTCTTCAAAACTTCCATTTGCACATTAGTGCTGTACGGGCTCTTGTTAGACATATTTTATTGATAAATTTACTTCAATTCAATTTTTAATGCTTATAAAAGTTGATGCTCATACTTTAAAATTAAAAATAATATGACTAAAATAATATTTCTAGCAAACAATATTAAATAGTAAATGCTTTTTTAATATAAATGTGGTAAGTTTGGTAAAATATGTATTGCAATAAATAAGAACCACATTGATTCTAGACAGTTTAACCAACATAATTCTATAACTAAATAGTAGCTAGACTAGTGCTAGTTTTGTAGCTAAACATATTAATTCATACGAGTTAAAAATATCTTAAGTTTGAAAACATTTAATATAATAATATTTTCTTGATATTAAATTTTTATTACATTAGCTGTTTTTATTTTCATTGCTTTGTCATGGCAACACAAGTAAACAACTTCAATCAAGTATAATTGAAAATGGACAGCAATATTGAATAAATTTACCGGTCAAAAGTGGTTTTAAAGTTCTATTATGTTATTAATGTGAACATTGATATTAATTTTTAACAATTTGTTAAGTAACCTAATGATTTATAAGTGGAAATGCCGATATTATCTCAATTAAATAGCCTCTGCTTACTCTTGCGTTTTAAAAAGTGAAAGCTCGAAGCTCAAATTTGAGTATTCGCAGAGCCCTATGTTTCAGAAGACATTCTGATGGAGGGAATGATGTAAATATATAAAAATGTTCCCCAGACAAGGATTTGAACCTTGGCTCTCCTACCGACTGAGGATCTCAATGTTAGTGTATCAGTCAATGTTTCATACATTTACTAGAGTCTGGTTGAATGTACTGGTTTATGAATCTGAATCTTGAGGAAAATTATGAACAAACGAGGAAATACAAATATAATGGAATGATAGATATTAGAAGTACTAACTAAATGTTAACTTTTTTTTATGGTATAATGAATAATCCATTATTATTAGGGGGGTGTGAAGGTCACTTTTTAATTGTGAAGCGAAGATTAAAATATGTGAAGAAAAGTAAAGTCTATATTTGTTGAAAAACTTCTGTATCAAAAATACACTTATAAATTTGTCATTGATTAATTCAATAGATAGAATATCAAGGAATAAACATTGTCGGTAAGCAAAGACTATAGTATAACTATGAGGTCTGTGTATGTTACTATACCATGGTGCTACCATTTGGCGGGTATTTTTATTTGACAAAATAATGTTGGTGATACTGACTAAGATATTTTCACTATTACCAGCATTCTATCTATGCTTACATCACGGCTCTTTGTTATTTAATTACTAGTTCGTGTTAAAATACTGTTTAGAAGCGGTTCTAAAATTACCACATCTTGAAATATTTAATATTTAGTGAGATATATAAAATCAGTTAATAGTTCATCTAAGTTTTATCCTTACTTTGAAATTTTTTGAAGATGTGAAGGTTATTGTAGGGGTCGAAGTGAATGAGATTTGACTTTCAACATTTTGAAGCTTTGCAAATACCTATTAATTATAATATTCATACACAGGTTCACTGCAGACAGGGAAAACCTGGAATAGTCAGGGAATTTGAAAACTGAGAAAAAAAATTGAGGGAAAAAGCAGGGAATTTGACCATGAAACAGAAAATTAGATGTCTACATTAAATCAGCATTAGAAAAAGTTTTATATTATATTTAGTTGCACCCTCCCTAAAGGAATAGAGACGATACAAATACATAAAAGAAGTTGAGTTTGAGGCTCAAGGAGCTATGGGGCTTACCCAAGCACATTCATAAGAAGTAGCGTGGCTTTTGTAACTGAAACTTATTCGTGTTCTATTTGTTGAGGATGTCAATTACTTGAAGCTGTAACCTAGTAATTGATTCTTTAATTGATTTCATATTTAATGAGATCTTAATAATTATTTTTTCATTACACATTAAAAATAGTCTCTAATTTCATTGATTTCATATTTTTTTGTTATCATAATTATGATTTTGTCAAATGAATAAAATGTCACTCTTCTGCGGGAATAATTATTTATTTTTTGGAGCATAATAATATTGACACAAATACTCTTATCATAATGTCAACAAAAAAAAAATGTTTGTTTGGACGTAAATTTCTGACTATGGACCTTAGTTTAAAGTCATTGAAATGGGGATACTAGAACTTATCTACGTCAATACACTCGGAGGTTCATATAGTTGGATGACACACTGACGAGGAAATCCTGAATACCACAGTCTGCGTAAAGCTGGACGGCCAGGATTCAAATCCCATGAGTGGACATTTTTATATATTTAGATTATCAGTCGTGTTGATCAAGTCAATTTCAATTTCATTTTTTAATACCCAACATAATTTATACTTTTATGTATGATTTTTAATAAATTCCAATAAATAGTTGAATATTCATAGCTAAAATTATTACATTGTTTTCTGACACGTATCATTTTACACCTGCTTTGCATTATGCTTGCCTGGTTCATTCAAACACTTGAGGCTTTCACTATAGCAGTTGTTCTGTTGGCAAAGTATGATTTACACTTGTATCTAGCACATTCTTCAAACTCATATTAAATACATTTTGTAGAGTGAGCCTTTAGTTCTGCTTATTAAAACAGATGCTTATATATTTGAAATATTTCACTCTAAAGTTAAACAGTATGTAATCTCCATTTTGTAGAGTTTGGCAGTTGGTTTTAATCTTGGCACGGTATGGTAGTCAAAGTTTGTGAATGGTCATTTCCCATTCTAGTAAGCAAATGAATGTGAATTGGTGTATGGTTGATGGTCGTTTTATATAACTTTTAAAAAACATATCTTTACACTTGTCAATTGTCATAAACATTGTGGGAAAGAGGGAATAAAAGAAGAGAAAAAACCTTCAAAGAAGAAAGCTAAGAGTAAGAATTAAAAGCAAACAAGTGCAGAGCCTACTATTATAGATTTCTGAATCTAACTGCAATGAATAAAATCAAATCTAGAGTAATTAAAATAGTGTTCATTAGTTTCAAACTATGAAAAGACTTGCTTACAATATTTGGCGAAAATAGAATCCCTCCAAAGGGCTTAGTCATGTAAATAATATATTTTTTTAAAGTTTTATTTCTACATAATTTAAATTTCAAATATTTGAATGATTTCCACGCACACTCCTTCCCTCCACATTTTCTTTCCCTATATCTCCACCTTACCCTGGCCCCTAAAGCTCCCCCACACCCACAAATAAGTTTATTTTTACCCTCAAAACTATAATAAATTATAAATCTGTGTAAGGAAACCTCTTTTCACTTTTTGAGGTACGTTTTGATTAATTTGAAAGAAGGTACAAGAAAGGTGGATGGAAACACACAAAAGGAAACTAACACAATCTGGCTTTTACAATTAAAAGAACACAGTTCACACTTTACACTGCTGCCACTGGACAAAGAGGTAATGGTTGCCTCTTAAGAAAATTAATCCTTACCGCCCAATCCCCTGACCTAGGTTTCATTCTATTAGAACTCTTCAGGAGGGATTGTGAAAATTGCAACAAAACTTCTTAAAAAAGGAAACCAAGAAACAGAAGGGAGAAAAGGAAATTGGTAAAAGAAGGATGGGGCACTTAGTAACATGTAAAAGGAATGAATAACATAGAGGCAGCCATTCATTACCTCTTTGTCCGATGGCAGCCGTGTAAAGTAATAACCTAATAGTAAGTTATGTCTTACAGAATTGGTGTGGGGCAATGTATTGGTGCTGGCACTCTTAAATTGGATCTATTGAATGTATTTATAAAATTGTTCAGTCTTTTTTTTCTCCATACACTTATGACTTGTATTTCTTGTTTAAAAAGCTTGTTACCGATGAATCTCTCTTGTTCCAACAACTTGCTCTTTGGATGTGCGAGAATAGAGCTTTGTAGCATGGTATAGGTGCAAGGTCAGACACAAGTACATATATAGATACATTCCCAGGAATCAATGTAACACAGGACTCTCTTAGAGGATTTGTGCCAATTTATTCAGTAAGATGTAGCTAACCCTTAATTACAACAATGCTAGTAATAATTTCTAAGCCTCTGCAAATTCAAAGATTTTAAATTTCTAATCATTCGAATCTTGGCTAACTGATTCAAATTTAATCTTATGCCTAAGAAAACTTTCTAGTTAGATCTGAATCAAATCTGATGGCTAAATTATTTTTTAAACAAATTCAGGGGGGTCTGGCAAACATGAAGTAGCCTATAAATAAAATATTAAATATAAAGCAATGATTTATCCATGTTAAATTACATTAAAGCAGTGGTTGAAAATAACCCAAGCTGTGTGTATATAGCCTCATTAAGTAATTTGTTCAAAGTATGAGTCTTACACGAGTAATGGATTAGATTGACTGTACAATTTCTGAACGAATTTGTATTTAATCTTATACTAATTATTTATTCGAATCAAATTTGATGCTTAAAAAATTGGGTTGAATATTTTTTTTAATATGTAAGAATCAAATAATTTACTTTAGGCTTACATTGATAATATTTAAAATGAAATTATGTTGAATTTTAGACTACACCAACTTTTTGAATCCAATCCAATAATACAATATTTCAAAATAATTTCATAATCACTTTATAAACATTTTAGGTTCACTCAAAGAGCAAAAAGAGGTTTTCCTTAAAGCACTTAAAAAGGTGAAACATCAAATAAACATAACACCACTTTTTTTATCACTGTGCAAAGGTTGATTAATATTTACATAAATGTGGACTTAGCTACTTTTTAAAATACAAGATATTCGGTGTCACAAACAACTCTCTCTCATGTGATTCCTTCGAGACCTGAAACTCAAGCTACTATGCAACTGGTTTCCAGTATGATTATGTTAATTTTTCAACCAGGGTGTCTACTACCATCCAGGAAAATCCGAGAAAACTGGAATTAGCCGGGAATTTATAGTGGTCTGGAAAAAATGGAAATAAGTTGGGAATTTGGTAAATTACCAAAAAAACCTGGCAAAAATTTTTTACTTAATATATTAAATATGATAATCATTAAATCAGTAAACTACAATTTTTTTCTCCTGTGTAATATATTTTATAATTTTTATATTTATAAGGGCCGGTCTTATAACTACTGGATAAATATTTATGATGGGAGTTTAAAGTTAGCGACCACATAAAGGTTATCAGCCACTTTAATACTCTACGTGTATTATGACCTGAATATATCTGCCAGATAGCTATCTGTAAGATAAATATATTTTTATGCATAAAACATAAGGTTGGTATTGTGCGCATGCATATAAACCCTGCTGCTACCGCTACAACCTGTCTAGTGGGTAGTGAACAATTTGTTAAATAATGGCAGCTAATTAAGTGTGAGGAAACAGATGTCATCATGTGGGTGGGCGTAGAAGCTAGGTTATCTTGCAAGTACTAATTTCAGTGTCTTCTAAAATACGACCAATAATTTGGTACAACGTTTAAAAAATTTAATTTATTGTACTCACATTTTAAAAATGTGTTTCTATATAACTATAACTCTACAAATTGTCATCCGAGAATGCAGGTGTTCTATGTCCAATTTTCCACTTTAGTGTAAAAGAGCATTGAAGTTTGATCTTGTGTATAAAACCAATGTTACTAGATGATAACTCGTTTGTATCCTCCTAAGTAATTATAAAGTAGTCTTAATTTCACCGCAGGTGAGCCATGTGCATTCTAAATATAGGTAAACATCAAATATCTCAAATTTAACACTTTTGGAGATAGAACACTTTCATTCTCGGGTGACTAAATATCTTGTTAGTTTTTATAAAGGTTTGAATTAAATTTTCTAACTTTATTGATAGTTATAGCTTTGGTCTTCTACTAAATACTGTGAACCAATATTTTAACCTAAAACAGATTATGATAGGTTAAAGCTCATGAAAAACAACGCGTCACTATGGCAACACCCATTTTAACTTTTAGATGAAAGTTATCAGGTACTTAAACCTCCCAATAAAAATGTGATGAGTAAATACATTTTATCTGGCAATCATAAGATGCACTTCTAACTTATCGACCAGATAAAAAATATTTATCGGCCAGATTGATATCTATCCAGGAGTCATAAGACCGGCCCTTAGTAGACTAGGTATGTTAGCACAAAAAACAAGCTTATTTACCTTTCAAAATGTATTTTTAATTTTGTATTCATAAACAAGATTAACAAAAAATACAGAGGGTGGGTGGTGCTAGAGGGTGTGATATACTTTTGAGTCGGGAATTTTAGGAAATGATCAGGGGAAATTAGGGAAAAAGTCATAAATTTAATTGGTCAAGTTGATTAGACACCATGATTTTATAGATTCTAATTTTGAACTAAGCCCATCAAATCTGAATTAGGATTTATTTAGATTTGAAATTGAATTATTTTCCAACATTGGGAGGGGTTAATACTCAAAGCATTTTGAGATATGAGAGCATTCACACATGTTGCCATCTATCAATCGGCCAGTGAACAATACAGCTACCTAGCGCCATTTTGTCTCATGTATATAGTGGGGTCTTTTTGGCTTCCTAGTTTGCTTGCAAGTTCTTAATTTTACTTCAAAGTTATATTTGAAATAAGGGATGGGAACAAATACAATATGGCTTCTACGGTGAACACTAACATTGTTGCTACCAAACAAAGAGGTAATGGATGACATTCTCTTTAAGAAAGTTGATTGTTACCATTAATCACTGTTAATTCAAAGCTAGTATACAATTTTATTGGATTAATAGAAAACTCAACACATATATACATATATATATATATATAAATTTATTTGTATGGAGCTTAGGATATTTAAAATATTAAAATAAGGTCAACACTTTACTTTAGTTTAAGAAATAGAAGTATTTATACTTTTCACCATTTCAGATAAATATTTTAATATTATAAAAGCTATAAAGTTGGCTTCAGATGCGTGTATTTTGTCATTGTGTTTGAGTTTACGTGTGAATTAAGTAGTTATGAGGCGGGGCCCCACCCAATGTACTTGTCGCAGCTGTCTCCGGGAAGGGGAGAGGGTTCCGACACAGACATGGAGCCAACCGCCTCTCAGTCGCAGGACTGTGAGCCTACTCCGCCCCTCCAGCGTCATGGCTCCAAGAGCAACTTCTTCCTGCCTCCTGTTGAGGGGGGAGACTCCCCTCGCAAGCCGCCTCAGCAGTCGAGGGGGCCCTTTACACGTGGCAGCCCTCACCCTCGGCCACGGTGAGGCTCTTCTCTCTCTGGTTTGGGAAAACTTGGTCTTTGTATTATCATTATCATCAATGATATCATTAATAGGCTAATTTAAAAAATAAAATATATAACTAACTAACTCTTTGGAAAATGGCAAAATAAAAGGGGGGGGGGGTGAGGTTTTAGTGACTTTCAATCCCCCAAGCCAAAAGAGGGGCTGGTCCTCCTCGCATAAACTTTTAAAATTTAGATGTCTACCTTGAAGCCATTTAGAATGGTTCTTTGATTATTTTTTAAAAATTATACTTCCTAGAAGCTATTTGGAGTGTTATATTTGAGAAATTTTTTGAAAATTGAGTGTCTAGAAACTACGTGGAGTTTGATACAAGGCCAGCTTTCAGAGTCATATTAAAGTACATCAGAAGAGAGTATAATAAATGTGGCGGCATTTCCGTCATTGTTCCTCTCATCTTACTATCACTTGTAACAACCATGACTTTCCTTCATATTACTGATCCAACTTGACCTTGGTTCTATTTACCAGTCATTGTACCCTAGTTTTCATTCTGAACCGTGTCTATATACATTTTATATTCTAATTTGGTTTTAGTTTGTTTACAGTTAACTATCTAAAGCATCTGTTGCATATTTGTTTTATACATTGAAACTGACATTTATAACTGTTCACCCTGAATAGTAGCAGTCTTACATTGACTTGTTACACCTCAGCCCTAACTTATGGGTAAGCTTGCTACCTTTCAGGTTTAACCAAGGATATACCACATTTTTATACCTGTCCACATATTTAAACTAACACAAGAGAGAGAGAACCATTAAAAAAAATACTCTTCACTACACTCGGCCTGTCACAATGAAGGTATTAATTAAAAATATGTGTTGACCGACAATTCACTATTATAAGTTTATTTTTAAGTTTTATGTCTGATTACAATTTTTTTTCCCCATCATGGATTGAAAACTACCTCGTCCAATAAAAACTCTTGGCGGGTTTATTTGTTTAGGTGTTGGTTTCATGTGTTTTAGAGGAATGGAGGCGTCGCAATCTCGCAGTCACACTCCCGACCCACTTTCCCCCGACAGCCAGCAGCCTCTGCCACAGCGCTCGGGGCCCAGCCCTACCATGCAGCAGCGCATCAAGGCCATTGGAGTGCCCACCCCCTTGGCCATGTCCAGTCCCGTGCGCAGGTATTGGTCACACTACCTCTTACAGGTGTCCACTCGGAGCAGGAGTTTAACCGCACCCTTGGCTTTTAAACATGACTATGTGGAGTTAAACTACTGTCATGTTCCAATGAACATGTCTTTACTCGCAAATAAAATATGTGGGCATCACAAAAATGTATTACAGGCATACCTCGCCTTACGAAGATCCACTTCCAACACTTTGCAACACAATTGCTTCAAATTGTGATTATAGCCCGAGTATCTTGCAATACAACAGCTTAGAGATATGATTTTGCCGGACTTGGTTTGTTTACAAACACTCTATGTGCTGCATTTCAATGCTAGCTCTGTTATTTTTAACGGTTTACAAATATTATCATCTTTTATTATTGTCAACAAAATAAAATAATAATGGTAGATTAAAGAAAAAAGGGGCAAATGATTTGCTTTATGACAACGCTTTGAGACCTAACATGTCGTAATAGCATAACATGCCTGGATAGCTATTTAAGTAAAATATAGGTGTCTCTATTCCTTTTCCTGGACTTTCTTCTATATAAAATAAATATCGTATAGCATGGGTTTTAGCTGTGTTAGAACCATGACATGCTTACCACACGGGGAATTTCAACAAGTTACTAACGTTTTAAACAATACGCATCAAGTTTTAAAGCCTAATAGAGTTAACCAGGCTGTGGAGTCAATACTACAAGCCTTTGACTCGGGCTCCTATATTTTCTACTGTCCTACTCTCACTCCTTCATAAATTGCTAAGGTAAATTAATTAGTAAAATTTACCAAAGTAAAATGGTAGCATAAATCATTTCCGCACTACCGCTTGAATCTTCAGGCTACTTAGACCAAAGAAAATTAAATATTTATTTTATTGACATTTATGAATAAAAAAAACTTTCCGAAACTGATGAAAGTAAATATGAAACAAACTCTGCATTTCAGAAACTATTTTTTTTTTCTTACAGAAACATAGGATATACCTTAAAACTAAAGAATATATAAAATTAAAACTAACAGCCATAAGCGTTTAATCTGAACAGAAGATGCGGTGATTAAAAAAAACCATAACATAATTTATGTCCTCCAGCTAAAAACTTTTTATAATTACTCTACCAAAGTGTAAAACACTACTTACTCTACTATTGTTTTTATGGTAAATCTAAGAGAAAGCTCTTTCTTTGATAAAGATCTATATAAAATTACAGTCCAAATTATAAATAATGGTCTTAAAAATATATAATAATATATATATATATATATATAACGAAATATTTACCAATATTGTTATACTAGAAGTTCTTATTTTTGAAGCAGGAATTAGGAGTCTGCAGTTCTTGCCGAAAGTGCTTCAGATTCCACAGCCCTTGATGGCTTTCTCCTTGCTTTGTTTAGAATATCTGATACTACGACTTGCTCTTGTATGTGGTTGGGGCCCTGGGCATAGATATCTCAGACGTCTCTCCTCCTCCCCTTGTAATTTTTATAAGCTTGTCTAACCATCAATAGCTATGTTTTGTTATTGAAAAATGCACACTGATTAGCTAACCTTTGGGTTATTTTGATTATTTATTACTAGACACTATATTTAGGGCCATGGTTAATAAAAACTACATATTTTATTTGTTTGTTTGTTTTACAAGTCTTATTTATTTTTGAACATTACTATATACATTTATATAAACACATACACATGCACACACACGCACACACATACACACACACGCACACACATACACACACACGCACACACATACACACACACGCACACACATACACACACGTGCATGCAACCCATGGCACACACATACAACACACTACATACACAGTGCATGCACACACACATGCACACACATACACATGACACAAACACACACATGTGCACCACACCGCACACACTACACACACACACACACACACACAAAATAGAAAAAACTGGAAATACTAGCCCCACAAGGCTCTTCTACGATAAGCGCTACAGGATATTGTAAACACTTAGAAATAGTCGATGAGGTTGAAAGTGAAATAAAAAAGATTTTATTTTTGACACCTTTCTTAATAGTTCAACTTTACCGTTGTGTTTTTTAGCCGCACGCTTTTTGAACTTCACTTAATTTCCTACTTATATTTAAAAACTAAAACCTAGAACCACACACGCAGAATCATTGAAAAGAGGTTTGTATGAAACTCTTGACAACGAGCGTGGGAATGAAACACCAAGGCAGGCCAACGAGAATTAAAGTAACTAGGGATTAGCTTGCAAATTACTATACTAGAATGCATCTTTAAATATAACCCAGGAGATTATTGGTCGATGTCTAACTATAGCTCTGCTTTAAATATGTGTAGATTGCCATGCAGATATGGTTAAAAACTCCTTTATATGTGTTTATATATCACTTTTATATAATTTTGTTTTCAATCAGTAAGCTATCAAATTTTTAAAAATTTGGGAAGATATAATGCACAAATGTGACATCTTCCTTTCTTATGGCTCCTGGCAAGAAAAGTCACACCCACATTTAAACACAAGAGTTTTTATATTTCAGCCCTGACAGGTTCCGTCATAGTGGGGAGCTTATAAGATAGACACAGCGACTCCAACCATGGAAGGAAAACCTAAAAAATTAAAGGAGTGGACCTGAGAAATGTCAGGAAATTTTAATTCTCTTTAAAAAAACATTAATTATACATCTAGATATGGCATTCTAACATGAGATGGTTGAACAGCGTTTTGTTTTTTAAATTATATTCACACGTCCCAAATCATTTAATCATGTATTACTGGAAACATAAAACGTAGCTGCTAGCATTAAAAAAAAGTAAAAAATGGAAGGCTTATTATTCTCACATGAAAACTAGGAATTTTATTATAAATTCATTCAAGGTTTGTGAAAGTGCACAGTTAGTACCTATATTAATTTGAAAGGCAAAAATATTTATATATTGCTGTATCAAATCATGTGAATGCATCAAGTAGATAAATAAGTTTAATTCACATATTTGACATTAATACAATTTCTTTAAATTATCACTTTATTTGATTATATTTGAAAGAAGGTACAGGAAAGAGAAATGGAAACACACTAATGGAACAAACACAATATGGCTTTCACATTGAAAAGAAAAACACATTTTACACTTTACATTGCTGCCACTGGACAAAGAGATAATGGTTGCCTCTTGGAGAAAATTTATCATTACTGCCTGTGAAATCAAGTTTTCTCACAAATATTAGAATTTTTTTAATGAAATTCATAGTTTTTTAGACAAAATTCCATTTATAAAACCCTATTTTGGGTGGGAATCCTATAATTGTACCCTTAGATAGTATGTAATAAATGTTGTATCTTTGAAGATTATACTGTATGCAACTATATAGTTTATAATCGCCGCAACAGATAATGCTATTAACTGCTTAGTTATTCTAAAATAGATGTATCTTGGCTCTAATAAAAAATATGTATCTTTGAGCCAAAATGGCTGGCAGAATAAAATAATCAAATCTTCTATAACCACTTTTTACACATGTTTTTAGAGACTTTTGGCTGCGATCTGTTGTTTAATGTTATTCAACTGTGGCATAAATTTAGTGTCTTGTTACTAAGTTTGGAATATTATAGATCTTTTATTATATATTTGGAAGAAGGTACAGAAAAGGAAGATATAAAACATATAACAGGGAACAAACACAATATGGTTTTCACACTACATCACCGCCACTGGAAGGGTGTGCCAATAGGATTATTATTTATCGAATCGAATATCAAAATTTCAAACTAATACTGAAAAGTACAAATCGAATAGTAGATTTTCATTACATTTTTGATAAAAATAATTTAAATTAGTAAATACCAATTGAAAATGTGGTTTTATATTTAAGTATGCAAAATGCAAAAATTTACTTCAAAACATTGTTATTTGAGCTTGTATTAATAAAAAAAGACTGAATTCAAAACAAAATTTCAGGAAATTTAGAGGAACTTTTGATCCAGTTTTTTAGTTTTTGAAAATTTAATTTTAAAATTTGCAAGAAGAATGTTTAACTGGACATTGTAGAGATTATATTCCTTTAAATTAAAACATTATTATGATTATTACAGTTCTCATTTTCTAATATGCAAGCCCTACTTTAGTTTGTGTGATGATTAGTACTCAACCCAAAGTTTGGTTGGATCCTAAACAATTCCAGTGTCAGCTGAAAACCTAGGCTTACTAGGTAAATTAGGAGTGTGGTAGTTTCCTGTTGCTTTCCTCACTGATCCAGAAGGTACTATTGCACATCAGTCTGCCAAGCCATCAACTGAGCCTACAAGTAACACCTTCACAGGGACTGGATGTTATTACTAGTATCAGTTCATACCTCTCCCCTTTATTTTCACACGCTGTGAAATATGATAGAGTAGCTATTTCTATCCTTTTCTAAATGTTTCACCAGTAGACACGTGGCTCCCAACTGTCTGTCTCTCCACCAGGGGTGTAATACCCTCTCCCCCTTCTTCCAACCCTTAGGCAGGCCACAACCTCTGGCTTTCTACTAAAATCGGTATTCCCCCTCCCCTCTTATTGAACAAAGGAGAAAAGTATTTTTGACTCTCTGTCACCCCAGATTATCCAACTACCAGCTTGTCTCTCGCGCCAACTGCTTCCACTGCCGTAAACTTCTGGGTCTGGACAGAACTTTAAAGAGAGCTATGACTTACCTATTCGATCTTACTATTCAGAGTTTCGAATCGAATATTCGGCTGTTAATTATTCAAAATTTTGAATATTTGCACACCCCTAGCCACTGGGAAAAAAGCCATTGGCCGCCTCTTTAAGAAAATTGATCGTCATCGCACAATCCTTTGACCTCGGTTCCATTCTATCAGAACTCATCAGGGAGGAATGTGAAACTCACAACGCAACTTCCCAAAAGAGGAAACCAAAAAACACAAAAAAGAAAGGAAATTGGTAAAGGATGGTAGAACACCTAGATAGGAACATGTAAAAGGAATAACATTAAGGACAAACACAGGAAAAGGACATTGGATGCAAATTATAATATATATCTTTAAAGAAAACATCTCTTCAATATATATTTGGAAGGAGGTACAGAAAAAGGAAGTTAGGAAACATATAAAAGGGAACGAACACAATATTGTAATACTTAGCTTTCAAAACATGATAAAATAAATATTTTCACTGAAAAAAATCCAAGAAAATGTCCTATGCCATGTCTAATTTTGTAGACCTCTAAAAAGTATACTTTTCAGGGGTTTGCCAGTCTAAAAACTTTTTTTACTGAAATTATCTTTAAAATATTGTGCAAAAAATTTACTTTTTGTTATTTTTACAGGTTTCATAAACCTGTTTATAGGATGAAATTTATTCTTTTATTTGATAATTTTTAAACCTAAATTTAAGATTTTTACGATAAATGTTCATATATTTATTTACCATATTATGAGGTATCAATTATTTGTTCCTGTATCAATTTACTCTTTCTTCCTTCCTTTTATTATATTTGGAAGAAGGTACAGAAAGGTGGATAGAAACATATAAAAAGAAAAAACACATTGTTTTTTATATGTTTATATCCACCTTTCCTGTACCTTCTTACAATTATAATTAAGTCAACTCATAAAGCGAAAAGAGGTTTTCCTTATAGATATATCTTTTTCTTGTTTGTGTTTTTTGGTTTCCTCTTTTAGGAAGTTGCGTTGCACGTTTCCGACTTTCCTTGATGATTTCTTATTGAATCAACCCTAGGTCAAGTATTGGACATTAATGATCAATTTTCCTCAAGAAGCAGCCATTACCTCTTCTTGGAGTGGCAGCAGTGTAAAGTGTGAACCCTGTACCTTCTTTGATATAATTATAACAACAAATTTAAGTACATTTTATTAATGATAAATTGATACAAATTTTACTGGACATATCAAAATGTTGGCTTACAAGTATTATGTTGAAAAAGAATGTGGATAACTTATGTGTTTTTGGTTTGTTTTTTCATCAAGGTGGTGAGGATTTTTAAATACGAAAAAACAATTTGTGTAGATTTATTTTGTCGGATTGCACGACTTGTGATGATTGAATTGTACTGATGTTGTTTGCCCCTTACATCTCTTTATTCCCCCAACACCACGCAGCGAGGTGAGTCTTTAAAACAAGGTTGTGTTCTTGGCTCATTATGTTTCTTTAGGTGATGTAGCGACCCCGTTCTCGTCTCAGACATCTACTGGTTCTGAAATGAATCTCTTCTTCCTCCCTCTGAATGTAACTAGAAGGTAATCCAAAATGGCAGATCACTTGACGCTCCTCCCCACTCCTTCCAGTTTTTTTTCTCTCTCTCTCGATTTGCTGCTTCATGCTGTTGTGGTCCACTTTGGTTATTTTGCTAGTTTTTTTCTAACTTTGGTTACAGTGAAATCATGTATTTAATTTAATATTTCATTGTGATTTTTTTAAAATGTATAATGCTAGTTTAGGGTTGGACTGATCAGTTCAGTAGAAGCATTTAATTAAAGTGATATTGCTATTTAGGGGCGGGCGAAGATTCAAAACTGACTTGCTTCAGAACAAACATCAGCTACAACTTCGCTCCGACAATTATGAAGCTTCGCCAATAAAGTTATTTAACTTATGGTCAATTTTTTTCATTTTGAGCTGTTAAAAATTAATATGCATACAAAAAATCTGACTCTATTGGATTCACTGTTGTAATAATAATTGAATTTATCAGAATAAAACAAATATTACAAAAAATGTATGCAATAAAACATTTTCCAAGTAATTTTAGGGCATAAATACATATAAATAACAATCTATTTTTGCATACAATAACTATAAAAAACCATTTGAACTTGATTCGGCTTCGATAATATTTCATATATTCGATTTGAATAAAAAAAGTGGACACTCCTATTAGTTTCTAGTATTATTTATTAACATTCTAGTTTAGTTGGTGTCCCAGTAAGCTAAATATTGTGACCAAACCCGTGTTGATTTCATTGTAACCCTAAGTATGTCACTGTTCTTTCAACACCTTCGTTGATATTTGGCTCGAAGGTGGTGAGTAGGCTCTAATGTATTTGTTCTTATCATAAAGTTGATAGAGCTAATACAATCAGAGTGAATACAAGAAAGTTTTATTTATTTAGCACCACATCTTACAACCCGTTCGGGTTATACGCTTAAGTACTAATTACGCTAATGAATTAGAAATTGGGAAGGTTGAATTTAGAGGAAGTGAACCCGCATCGGGCGGAGGAAGAATGGAAAAACATTTAGAAAAAACCACCCAGTTCACCCAACGAGATTCGAACCTTGATCTCCCCGTCCTCGGCAGTATATCTAAACACAAACTAGCGCGTTAGCCAACTACACCACCGAGGCGGGTATGCAAAAAACAGTTTATATCTGTTGGATAAGATTACCACTTTATTCAAGGTTTACTGCAAGCCGATGTACATGATGTTATCTCCCTTCCCTCCTCGCTTCATTACAAAACGTGTCCTGTAATAGTTAAACTCCTGCTCCTAGTAAGCTATTAATTACACATTGTCATACTGTTGGCCTTGGGGAGAAAGTGTTAATGATGTTGAGTCATGTTGAAGGTCAAATCCTGGTACCCCCACCCAACCTCGGAGGCCGGACTTTATCAGTGTGGGAGGACCTCCATCCTACTACGACTTCCAGCCCCCACAACCTCATTCTCACCACGGTGGACCCCCGGCACAGCGAAGTGCCAACTACGGGAGCCCGCAACGGCGCTTCCTGTCGGAGGGTGAGCTGGTGCGTCAGGGGGGTGATCTCGCCTACTCCCGCACTAACAACACTGTTGACAACATCCGTGAACTCGCAGGCTCCCCACAAAGAGGGGTTTACATGTGGAAGGACACCTCCCCTGGAGCTTATGGGGGTGGAGGTAATGGGGTGACTACTCCTGTGCACCACCATCAGCAGCTTGCTTCCCAACATCAGCGACCTGGCTTTGACTACTACCGCTCAAACCCACAAGCCCCACACAACAGGTGTACACTCAGCGGTCGTACTACCCCCCTGTGAGAGGAGGGGTGCCAGTGTACCCCCCTCCCCAGTCACCACAAATCAAGCGCAAACCCCTGGGTACTCCTACTACGCCCACCGTGTGTGATGGTCGGCGTGCCAGCCCGGGCTCACGCCGACCTATGTCTTTTGTGCGTGCTCTGGAGATGACTGACACGATAGACCTGGCAGGTTCCCCTGGGACACCCCGCACAGAGCACCGGCCTCTGACAGAGTCCCACCGTAGCGCTACCCCCACCCCCGACCGTGCCAGTGTCTATGACATGAACTATGAAATCTCAGTATAGGGTCGGCTCGGCCTGGCGGGCTACTCTCGAACCAGGACCTTGCCCCATCGTAGACATGTCGCTACATACAGCTACCTGGCTGGGGCACGGACTTTCCCGATGGCGCGACGGGGGGGCAGGCCACCCTATTGAAGTGTACATTATGTACTTGCTCTGTGCATTTTATAAATGTGTTGTACAAATAACAGACGTGATGAAACCTTTCTGTTGTTTCTTACCATCAGTGGCAGTTTTAATGTTTGTTGTAATTGGTGGTCTAAAATAGAATTCATATTCCACTTTAGCACGAAATGTGTTTTTTATTACTTAAAAAAGTGAATGATACTGTGGTACATTGAAGTGTTAACCTTGTATCACCTTCTTATACTAGTTTCAAAAAGAGATGAAAAACTTAAGTGATGCTTGCCATATTTTTTCTCTGATCAGTAAAACAAGTGAAGGATGATGTCATTTTTATAAAGTCTCATAGAAATGTTTAGTAACCTATTCACTACAACACATTTTTTTTTTCTTTCTGACCCTACGAATTGACTGCTAAATAATCAAAACATATTTTCTATAGTTTTTGCTACCTCTTATGTAATTATTTAATTAATAATCATAACATAAAGAAGCTCTTTGACCGTACTCTGTGCCACTTGATTAATTAATATTGTCAAGTGCATTTGAGTTCGCTAAATATTTCAAGTGTATGATTGTGGTACTTAAATCTTTGTCCCATTTAAGTGGTTTATGGAATATGAAGTATACCGCTGTTAATGCCATTTATGGGAAACTTCTGTGTACTAGTCTTAATTCTTTCTACACATGTGTACAGATTGATAAATAATTCCCTTTTGTATCATTTAGCACAACCAAGACTTAATAAGACTCACATGTATTATTTTTACTAAGTGGTAACTATGTATAATTTTTTTTTTTTTAAGTGTGACTTATTGAATTTTATATTTCATGTGACAAGGCATTTTGCTGATGACTATGTTTCTGAGCAGAAAGTCATTTTTCATCAACACATAAAATTAACTAGTTTAACGTAATCAATCTGATAATATATAAAATCTAATTTCATTTATGTGTAACTAGCAGAAGTTCCTGGAGTTGCCTGTGCAATGAATTGCCTGGTTACCCCTGGCAACTTTTCTTTGCTTCAAACAAGCAGAAAAAGTCTTCATTTTATTTCTTCCGGCCCAGTTTATAATTAATTTAAAAAAATCAAATCCAAATTTTAAAGTTCTGGCTTCGAGATGCACATGTTCTTGCGCTACTAATTTTTAAAATGTCACAGCTCTGCGTGTGGTTGGATATTGTGCAATGCTCATGACAAACACACAAAAATCTTCATTTTATTAATATAGATACAAGATAGATTATAGTTCAAACATAGTCAAATCTTAACTAGCTTATTTTTTAAATTAAATATTAATCAAACTTATTTTATATTATTTTATTCAAAACTATTTGACTACTATTTAAAAACCTTATTTCTGTTTTATTTTTCATAAAGTTACATCACTTAGTCGTAGAATTAGTTTATTCAAATTGTAATTTAATGTGTCCTGGTTCCTATCCTTGTTTAAACTACCAATGGCTGTAATAGATACTTGGCTATCACTAACACTTTTTTTTTTACTAAATATATTTTTCCATTTTGTCTATTCAGTTCTTTATTAAAAGCTGCAATACTTTACTAAAAAAGCATTTTAAATCACTTTTATATATCCAAATTAAATCTTGGTGGAATATCTACCATCTGCATGTACTAAAATGACCAAACCAGCAAGTCTTTTTTTTTAATAAAAAATAATCGTATATAGAAAATAAACTATATAACATTGTGGGAGATCCACTACACATTTATATATGCAAACAAGTTAATAATTAATATGTTTTAGAAACCTGGCTGATAAAAATATAAATGTCAGAATCTAAATTTCACCTCTTGTTACTTTTTTTGAACTTTTAGGGCAGCTAGTATTATTTCTAAATGTTGATCAAATTAATGTATTCTTATAAGGAACCAATTCTTTTAAATTTTCATGTATAGTTGTATGTACGGACAATAATCCAGGATATGATTGAACCAAATACAATGACAAATAAACATTTTTAACAGGGACTGATTTATATGACCTTTGTCTTCTGGGCCAGTTCGACTGTCCAATAGGGATCTGTGAGTATTAGATTACATCATTTTATAAAAGATGGATCAAATTTGAATCTTAATTTTACCTTTGAAATCTAAATCTTGGAAAAAATAAATGAACATAAAAGGAAATAGGAATATAACAGAATAATAGAAGAAATAGTTACAAATATTAACATCCATGATAATTACACATTCAGATAAGTGATAAACTAATGGTCTAGGTTCTGGTTGTTAATTTTGTGCTATAATTATTTTGGAGCTGAAACCACCAATAATCATTATTATAGCTCTAAAACAAATTCCAATTCAATTTTATTTTTTCAAATACCAGTTTCCCAAAGGATTTGAGAACCCCTACCTTTAATATCTACTCGGGTAGGCGCTAAATAATTTCAAGGAAATATCCATAGGAGTGTCAAAGCTGTAGCTGAGCAAACTGGTTGTTGATGGGCTGGAGAAGGAATATAAATTATTGCTCCAGTAGAAACTTATTTTAATTTTCTTCACATGGTGATATTAAAAGTTGTTGAATATTTGTCATGAGCATAGCAATATTAAATGAAGAGAAGACGACATTAAATTCCAGAACACCCTTGCCAGATATTCAACAACTGTTGATATCACCATTTTCTATTTGTACTAACAATATTTGATTTATTCTGACCAAAAAAAACAACAAAAACTGCAAAAATCACTGACCTTTTCTTGCATCTCTTATAGGCAAGACTATTAAGTAAACAACCCTAGGGTAAAAGTATGCTATATACATTCTGTGAAAGGTATCAGTATTACCTTGATCAATTGCACTATAAGCTGCACCCAAGTGTACGTTCACTACTATAAGCTAAACAAGATGACTAAGACTAAGACTAAGCGTTCCACAGGTGCGGCTTTATACAAATAAACGACTACATCTACCTAAACTCGAATGTAATTGGCTGGTTTCCAATTTGATACTGGCCCATTCTGTTGTGGTCTAGTTAGGTGTCGTCTTGTGTTTGGTATCGAGGCACACTAAGAAACTGGCCATTAGACGTCATTAATGCTCTAACTTCTCTCTTAGGTAAGAGGCCAGCAACAAGTGAACTTCTGTGCTTTATAAACGAAGGGGATTTTTTGTATAGAAATGCACTCACGAATTTGTTTTAAAACTTTCCTAGGGAATTATGAAATTAAATCTCGCTTATTTTTTTGTTACTATATAGTTTTTAATACTTTAGGAAACACTTAAATAATTTAAATATTTAAATTTACATGATAAAGTTTAAATTATATATTTATTCAACTCAAGCTTGACTTTATACTTATGTTTTATAAGAATATTACTTGACCAAATAAAGAAACTTCAACTTGTAGACCCTGACTATCCAATCAACCATTGGACAATGGAGAGAACAATTTTATATCTGGTAGTATCTATAGATATTTTGATGTCTGGATGAATCGACTGTGTTAATACTGTGAATTTTTTTTCTTTGGTCTGCATCTTGTTAACCGTACTGCTTTCTACAGATTAATAGAATTTTGAATTCTGCGACCAAAGTGTGGATTTATATTTAAAAAAGTGAAATATGTGTGTATTGGAATAGATATATTTTTTACACTAGGGTTTTGAATAGATACTTATACTGATATTAGTACTCACACTCCAGTATCAGATCTATATCTAAAGAAACAACTTTTTGTTAATTTACACTCATGCTGGGAGTTGGACTAAATGTTTACTAGGGTGGTCTATGGAGGAACAGGAAGAACAAATGACACTGCAATTGGTGACCAGTCTACTACACCTTCCTTTATCAATGCGCAAGGACATCAAAAAATAAACAAAGTAATCTTTTGTAGAGCCCAATGAATTGTCACCCAAGGGTGTCCCAAGCAGACGAAGCATAAAAGGGCATCCATTATTCTATTGTTTGTCAATAGTAAATAATCAATATTGATAGCGTAGTAAAATGAAGAGTTTAGTTAATAAATGATACCTTAAAAGTGAATTATAGAAGGTTTTTTTTAAGAAGTTGGATAGCGAAAGAGCATCTTATAAAATTTGTTGTAAAGTATTAAAAACATTTATAATTTTCAGTGTTTAACTAAATATGGAAATACAATAATGATGTAAAATTTGAAATTATTATTACTAGATAAAAAACCTTCTTTTAGATTAAAATTTCCATACTGACTGTTATCGATACTTGTATGGTATTGATATTTTTCTTTTGATAATTTTAATGAGTACAATATCGATACCACTCACTAATAGCCCTACAATTGTGGTGTACTCAGTCTGACTTTGAGAATGGGCCTAAGACTTGCTGGATTGACTTGTAGATACATAATAAATCTTCACGACTGCTCTCAATACAAAATATTCTAACTTCACATTTGTTAGTCTTTAGTCAAGTCTTTTTGAAAACATGTTTGTTTAAGAATTCTAGAGAATAGTTTTCACAATGGGTAAAGGTCTAGTCCACTCATCATCACGAACTGTTTCAAACCGGTGGCTGGGTCTGTTTAGTAAGATGCCTCCATCTCCCTCTGTCCTTCCACCATTCTTCCTCCTGCACTCTCCTCCTCTCACTTGCACACTTGCTGTATCTGTTCCCATTCCTCCTTGGTCTCACTTGCGGTCTCTTCCCTACACCTTTCATATCATATAATCTTCTTGGAATCCTCTCCCCCTTCCCCTCCTCATCAAAGTGTCTGTACCATCTCACCCTTGCTTCCTCTACTATCTCATGTACCCCAACTCTAGACCTTACATCTCTTCTGGTGACAGCTAGAATGCTCCTCAAAACTTCATTCCCATGGCCTCCAATATCCTTGTTAGTCTTTTATCCAAGTCCAAGTTTCCGCTATATAAGTAACTATGAGAAACCCGGTCTTCTAGTCCATTGTACCGCTCTAAAAGTCAATGATTTAACCCATCGACATTGGGGCGCAAGAAGACAGATGGAAGAGCTTTAGTACGATGACCATTAACAACCAAACCAACCCATTTTCACAATAAATACCTCTTTGGAAAAGAGGCACATGTTATTAATATTGATTCAGAGAAAAACTCGTTTGAATGCTTCAAATTACTGCCATCTACAAATGAGGTAGGAAGTTAATATTTTTACACAAGAGGGAAAGAAAAACTGAAGAATCTAAAAATGCAATTTTGAGAAAAAGGTCGCATAAGCCCATGTGTTCATTTTCCTGAAGCTCTCTAATTTTTAAATATATAAGTTAGTAAAATGAATGGTCACAAATATGGCAGATATTTTAACATATAAGGAACCCAATGTCTAAAATAAATAACCTTTTCTATGGAGTATTCAAACAGTTTATTGAAAGTGTCAACAAAATTTTGTGCAGTCTCTATACCATTATATCTATCAAGTTTTTTCCCTTGAAACAAAATATCATTGTTTATATATTTATAAATATAAACAATCAAACTCTCTTGTAATCTAAATGAATGAACATGTACATGTCACATACGAAGCTTTGATTTTAAAAGGATGGGAACATACTGAACTAAAAAGAAAATCGAATTTGATTTTCTCTGTAAGTAACCTTTCTCATTAATTGCCATTTTAACAGTTTACAAGCAAGCACTAGTTTGTTGTCATTCTTAAATTGTAAATTCTTTTATGCATTTGAGCAATTCAGTTTACAAAAAAAAAAACTTTAATTAATATTTATGTTAATATAAAAGAATGTTAATCATATTGACATGAAAGTGATTGGTGTTGTCTTAAGCTAAGTTGCTTAACATGCCCTTTTCTTAACAATCAAATACCAATGTTACCATCATCGTAATTATCAAGCAAATGTCTTTATGTGTTCATTGTTTCTGAGCATTTTTTACAAGTGTTCTTTGTTAACAATAATGTTAAATTTTAGGGTATAATAAAACTTGAACTATGTGGGTCATTGTGAAATCATGTTTGTAGAGCCTGTTTGATTAAATCTTATTTGATGGGTTTTTTCCTGGCAACATTTTTCATCTCTTGAATTTTTTAACATAAAATAATGACATTTAAATTCATGTTTTCAAAATTTTACATTTATTTTAACAATGTATAAACATAACTACAGTAAACTAAGTTTTGGGTGTTATCATTTAATGGTGCAATGGTGCAATAAGCACATCATTATTTGAATCGAAGCTAAGTGAGTGACCAAACTGTTCATGACTCTTGGAGAGGTGTAATGAGAAACCATTAATTTATTTAGGGGTGTGCGAGTAGTAATTTTTCACTTTGAGTCGAGTTTGAATTAAAACTTAGTTTTATTTGAATTCAAGTAATACAGGAATATTAATTTGTGCTACAAATATTTCAATTTGAATTCATACAATAATCCAGGTGTAAACCATAAACACAAATAAAAATGTCAAAGAATATTTTATGGAGAAAAATAAATTAAAATCACACAAATTTGATTTTAAAATATATCTAATTTAGATGAAATTATTATTTTTCTTATCAGACAAAATAAAATACCGAGGGACTCTATTTGCAATAAAATAATACCTTGAAATTAAATCTAATTAATAAAACTTGATTATCTTTGGGATGGAATCAAAAATTTCAAGCAGGCTACTCAAAGTTTTCTAGTTTTGGAAAAATATAGTCTGAATAACCACTCAAACTTGACTTGGGGCTTGAATTTTCAACTACATGGACATCCTTAAAAATACTTAGCACGAGTTTATTTTTATTTGTAAAATATGAAACTCCGCTGACCAAAAGAGGTACAGAACCTTAACTTGCCTAAGTAGTTTTGTGTGGGTTTTTTTTAAAAGTAAATATGTACAGAAAATTTGAAATCCACTCCTATTTTTGTCCATTTGTAAACTCCAGTGATGTTCAACTATGTTTAGTGTGTATGTGTAGTACCTACCGTCCATGTCCTGTTAAACATTCCGATTTAATTCTAGACTTTGTTAGCCTCCACTATATATATATATATACACACACACACAGGAAACAAGGATATGAACCAATAGAATAAACAAGATATAGCTCTTGATGCATCCAGGGTACAAGTACAATATTTAGAGAGCTTACGTTTTGGAATGTGGGGTTATTGCTAAACTTTAAGTAATAAGCCAAGGAGATATTTTTTTAAATTTAATAATATGTTTGGGTTTTTTTTAGAATGCTCTACCCAGGCATCAAATTTTAATTGCTGTCTACTGAAACTTTTTTTGACACTAGGACTTACGAGGAAGAATATTTTGTTAATGGACACAGCATATACATACAATGAACATGTATTGACTAATACAGCGTTGTAATTGATAGTGCTATTGTGAGACTATTTTGTACAAATGATGCAATGCTAGTGTTGTGGCAGGGCTGAGGGTTATTTATTTCCCCTCCCACCCCTACTGTGGCGCATGAGAATTCACAAACTTACAAAGTTAAGTCGTCCGCCATAGCCGATCCTACGCACGTTAGCTCGTCATAAATTAATGATGAAGTTTTGGCAACAATATATCGATAATCTAGTGAATTAAAATAAATAAAATAGTTTTTTGCTTCATTTTTATTATTTAAGCCGATTTTGGTTCTATTTTTACTAAACTTGTCTTATTCAAAGAGCTAAATAAAAACATTCAAAATTGAAAAGTGACAAAGAATATAACTACAGGAGAGTAGCCATTCTAATTTGATAGGAATATCGTAGTTTCGATTTAATTTAAATGAATTGGGACTCATTTTATAGCAAAGAATGTTACCCTCTAGGCCAGGCGTCGGCAATTTTTTTTTTTGTAGAGGGCCAAATAGTAAATATTTTGGGCTCTGTGGGCCAAGAGGCAAACTCGAGGATATAATGCCTACTTAAATAAAAAAAAGTTTTCGCAAATTTACTGAACAAAATGTAACGTAATAATAATAAATAGTAGACTACAATTGTTTGAAATACGGCTCTACTAAATGAGAAGAATGGAATTGCGTTTTTTGAGATAACATTTCACCAAATTGGGTTTCAAAATTAGCACTCTTTATCATCAAAATTGATTGCAAATGTTCATCTGTCAAAGCTGACCTGTATTGAGATATTACATCTTTAAAATATCTTTAGCATATGTAGGTGCTGCCAAATACATCTATAAAACCCCAAACATATTATCTTAATTGACTATATCATTGCTTAGAAGACATATATAGAATTCTTTTAGATTATTCTCTTGAAATTTGCCTTTTAGCATGTCATCACACTGCAGATTTATCACTTACAATTTAAGGTTAGTTATTTAAACTGTCAAATGGATTTTGAAATATAAAAATATCTTCTGGGCTTGCATCAAGACACAAAAAATTCTGCTGGATTTGAATTAGAAAATATAAAATCCATTCTTAGCTCGTGGGCCATAGTTTGCAGACACTTGCTCTATACAAACAAATTTATAATTTTTGCTAACAAAAATCATAAGTACATTTATCTTGTTTTCTAAATATTCCTGATTTTTAGTTGAAATGATTTCTATAAAAACGCTAAGTTGGACTCTTATTTTATTAATGAGGTTTTTTTTTATTTTTAAATAAACATGATAGAGCTGTATGTATTATTTATATTTAAAAAAAAGCACCAACACATTCACAAACAACTAATTTTTTTAATGCCACATGTTTTCTTCATATAGATGTATGAACATTCTAATTCGGTCCTGTTTTTCCTCAAGTTTAAGTTTTGAAATATTTATGTAATTTGGTGAGCTTTATTTTATACATTTCTATACTCTTCATAATATCACATTTTATTCCATAAATATTTGATTTTTCATATCTATTAACATCAGTAATTAGCCACTTTAGCAGACTAAATTGTAAAATAAGTTGTTTATTTAATGCCATTGTACTTTACTGTATCATCTTGAAATAATGTACCTCAAAAGTGAAAATATGATTTACTTTGGGAGTCATGTAGGATATGTATATAATAGATGTATACACTACAGTTTTTAAAACCTGGCCTTTTTTTTTTTTTGTCTTCGTGGATTGTCTTGGTAAAATTTAGGTCTTGTCACTCGTTACATAAAGTACAAAAAATACATATATATATCTATTCTAATAATTTAGTCTTAGTAATCAAAGCTAGTTTTTTTGTCTTCCTATTACAATTAAGCTGATCCTACTTTCATAAAATGCAACCTTAACAAAGATAATTTACACCACTTTGAAAATTCCAGACTATTAAGTTTTTTTAAATTTCCTTTTCTATACTTCAACTTTAACAAAAAGACTGCTAGCCTTTGTATATTATTTAAATACTGGCCAGGTCAGTTGGATCTCGGCTTTCCCATCTCGCCTCCAAACTAATTATAACTCCCTCCCATAGAAATGGCCTTAACCCTTAACTGTTAATAAGACGCCTAGTACTTAAACAACTTTGAGTTGGGTTTTTTTCCCAAAGGTTTTAAAGCTCATTTTTTCTTATTTTTTTTTTATGTTCCAATTTTTTCCATTTTGAAATAATTTACAAAAATTTACATTGGTAAAAACGTTTTGGGACCCAACTTTTGGGAACAATGGCTCTAGTTGTCCTAATTTTTCAGTTCATTTTTAACCAACATAATTGATAGGTTTTCTGAATTTTGTTCAAATTGGCCTGACTACCAAACTACACATTGTAATTGTTTTGATGTGTTGTGTTGCTAGCGAGACTCGCCTAAGGATCCGTCATTCAGTCCTTATTTGCAGCCAAAATTTTAGTATCATATAGAACATAGTTTCCATGAACATGTCTCGCCGCCCAATTACTATTTTTTACATTGAGTCACTGTAGGTAAGGATGTTCAAGTTAGAAAGTAAAACGTCTAAGAAGAGTTAAGTTTCAAATTTTTTACTTGACTGTCTATAAGATTTTTTTTTTTTTACTACACACAATTTATTTTAAATTTAATTACCGCCTTTGTTTGAGCTGAAACAGAAATATTCTATTTTGTACATAAACTAAAAATAAATATTAGTTATATATTTTATGTCATTAATACTTAATTTAGTTATATCAATCCTAGATCCGATTGCTCATTGAGCTGAACTGATGTGTTCAGTTTGTATTTATATAATCGTTATCAATTATTTCCTCTTTATGTCAAAACAGTGTACACGGAAATAGTTCAATGACTGGTGGTGATCCATTGGAAAGTCAAAAACTTTCAGGTAATGGTGTAATATCATCTTATAAAACAAGTGTTTTAAAATGTGCATAACCTAAAACTATATTTGTGAACATGTGTGTGGTAATAGTAGGAGCTAAAGACTTTTTTATAACTCATAACATTGTAGTTATTTGTATACAGTAAAAAGAAATTATTGTGTGCTATGATATTCTAACATGTATATAGAGTTTTTCTTTAGGTGAAGTTGGAATTTCTTCTAACAGCAGAATTCCAGTTGTTTGTAAGAAAAATAAATGCTGTACATTTTTGTGTGAATATACAAATATACTTTCATTGTTAAATTCATGTTGTGGGGCCAGTTATTATTTTACAATTAGGATGTACATAGAACCCTTGGAAACAGGGACAGCTCGTGAAGGAGGGCTCTGGGGCGCTGCCCTCCCTGCAAAATAAAGCAAAAGAAGAAACAACACATATTTTGAAATTCATACCAATTTTCTCATATTTTTTCACTACATAATCATTTTAAAAAATCTTTATATCTTGTTCCCATTTTATTGAGGAAATTAAACCATAATTGCGCTAGCACATGACATAAAGCGCTCATATGTTAACAAGCTCAGTGGCGATGGGGGAGCTGGTTCAGAAGCGCCCCCGAGCTCTGGATACGTCACAGAGTGTTTGCCATGACAACCTGACGTCACTTTCTCTGACCTTGCCAAGTTTTTGGGGCTGAGCTACCAGCTGCATTCGGCAGTCGTTGATTTGTATAATTTGTGTGACACGTTTTCGATTACTTTAGTGAATAATGAAAGTTTCTGTAATTAAAAAACTGAATTTTGTTTCTTATCATTCGAAGAAAAGTTTGAAATTAAAAACAACGGAAGGCCAGTAATCAAATCCTACTTAAAAACACCATGATTGAAGACAGATTAAATGCTTTGGCCATGTTGTCTATGGAACGGTCAATGTTCTACAAGATACCCAGACAAAAACCAAAGATTAAATTTTTCTTTCAAACGATAAATTGATTGATACACTAATTCATTAAGTATATTGTGTGTATAATGGTCACAATTGTGTTAAGAACCTGTTTATATAGTTTTTGTTTACTGGTGTGTGTGTGTGTGTGTGTTATTTCATGATGGACAAGCTTCGACTTTGAACCAAGTGAGTTGTTTATATATAACTTTTATTTACTTTATACTTATCTTTTTTATAGTTTAGTTTGTCAGCTAAATATAGGGTGGTATAAGGCAAGGGTGGCCAACTTGTGTATATACAAAGGCCTATATAATGATGTGTGTTGGAGCCACGAGCTACACAATGTGTTGTTTTTTTTTTGGCCAATATCAAGGAATATGCCCTGGAATAATAAAACACGGGTTATTTTAATATAGTAGTTATATTTATTTCAAAATCTATTCTCTTTCTTAAAAACACTTAACAGATATAACAATGAGAGCAAACTAGACTAAACACATAAGAAATACAAAATATTATTTTGAATACCTTTTCAGTAAGATATTGGTGAAAACACTGAGGGCACTCATGCAAAGCAACACATTCACTAAAGTCAATTTTGAACAAATTCTGAAGGTGGTCATCAGTCAATCAGTTTCTTTGCGACAATTTCACAGCCTTTATGATGGAAAAATACATTGACACAAGTATGTGCTTCCAAACATGGATGCAATTCACTCAATCTAGGATATTTTTTCCTTGGTACCAGTTCCCAAAAGTTAATGCCCGACTCTTGCCTAGATTGAAAAAGGGGTCACTTTAGTTATCACATTGTTCCAATTGGAAAGTGTCTCGCTGCTCTGAAATATCGCACTCATTGGGTTGTTAAATGATATCCGTTGTGGCCGCATGTTGTTGAAGTCAGAAAATCGTTCATTGAACTGCTCCAAAAGCATGCCCAATATGGCACAAAACTTGAAATCATTGTCAGGACTTTCCTCCATCAACTGTTTGCGCTAAGTTTTCATTGGCAAGGGTGGGTTAAAAACCTTTAGTTGGTTTATGAACCTATCAAGATGTCCAACTAGATTTGAGATGGTTTGGTTTTGTCCCTGTAGCTTCATATTGAGTTAGTTCATACTATGGTGAATGATATCCGTTAGAAAGGTGAGTGAACAGTTAAAGTGGGGATCAGGTAGTTTTGCTCTGATTGCTTCTGTATTGGTTTTCACATGTTCACCAAGAAATTCTCTTACTTCCTTTCTTTAAGCAAAAAATTGTTCCAAACAGTTCTCTTTGATTAGCCAGCGTACTTTGTGTACAAGATTAAATCACCATATTCTGTTAGAAAAGAAAGAAACTTGCGATGAGTCAAAGATCTATTCCATCCTTTAATTAGGTTCACGCATGTCATGACAGTTTTCATAACATCCTCCATGTCATGACCCAACTAAGCCTATTTCAGAACCATGCATTGAGTTTGCGCCATCTGTGACAATGGCTGAAAGATTCTTGGTGCCACCAATGCTATTTAAAACTTTCATGACTGCATTATAGATATATTGGTCCTTAGTTGTGTAATGCAATGGCCCTAATGCTAACAACTCTTCATTAATAACAAAGTCTTGGAAAACAGTGTTGAATTAAAATTAACAATTGGACTGCATCTGTTATATCAGTGGATTCATCCAGAGCCAATGAAATACAAACAATCATTAATAAACACTTAATTTATTTGATATATGTGAACTTATTTCCTCGACCCTTCTAGTAACAGTTTGTTTTGATAGTCGAACTTTTTAAATTCTTTGATATATGTGAACTTATTGTCTCGACCCTTCTAGTAACATGTTTTTTGATAGTCGAACATTTTTAATTCTTTAGCCATTTTTTCATCCCCAAATGCATGTGACATTTCCACACCACAATGGTTTACAAATTCACCAATAGATTAACAATTTCTTTGCTTTGCAATCTCTGCACTTACAACAAATGAAGTGAAGTGTGAATTTTTTTGGTTGATGGTTTGGTAAAATAGATTTCTGGGCACTACCTTTCTCTTAAAATCAGATACAATAGTAGCATTGCTTGCCCAATGTATCTTGTGTTGGGTGTAGTTAGCTGTAGCTGAGGCTATATTCCTTGTGCACAGACATATTTGTAAACACACAAGACACTGTCGTTTGTTGAACACAAACTATGACCACAGTGCGTGCTGCTATCTTTTAGAAACACACACAACAAATTGGCAAGGCTCAGTAAATAAATGAAACAAAATAATAACTAAAAGTCTCTTATAGGGGCTGCAGGGTCCGAGGAGGTTTTAATGTAATCTTATATTGTGTGTTTAAGAATGTATAGTATATTACCTTATCAGAAAAAAGTATTACACTCAAAGACATCCTTGGTTAAAATTAATACTAGTAATAATAATTATAGATATTTTAATTTTGCTAACATTGTCCACAAAATCGACCTGGCGTGCGCATAAGAGAGTGCCCTCAAGGTTTACTCTGGAGCCACCACTGCTTGAAAATTATATTTTTAAGTATTGTTATAATACATTTTGAAGAAATTTAGACTTAAAGAGCACAATTCTTGTTTCTTATCATGGATCCCTCTTGCAGTACAGTATAATTTGCTGAACTTTGTGACAAAGGTGGTTCAGATAATCAAAACAATTGATAGTTGGTTTAAATATTATTATCCATTAAAAAATATTTATAATGTACTTTATACATATATATATCTAATCACACTGCTCCCTTATGAGGTAGGCAATAAACTGCATCTAGCTCATAAAACAACTCTGAACTTATTCCATCCTCACTAACTTTCTTCGCACTTCCCTGTCCTTGAATACTCCCTTCGCTTCAACAACATCCTACACTGAGTCATGCATGCTCTTTTATTCTTAAACCTCTTAATGTTTCTCTTTTTCACACATTCATCTACAACATTTAGCATTAAGAGGGGATCCACCTCCAGTGTGTGATCTTTGCGATGCTCCCCTTAGTGTGTACCACATTTTGGTGGAGTGTCGCAAGTATGCCCCTATTCGCCTGGCTCTATATTTTAATGGTGACTTCGTTTTTTACTACGCGACAGTGCGGATGGAATCATATGTTTACTCTGTTTTATACACCAGGCGAATCTTTTAAACGCCATTTGAGTCACTTTTATAAAGTGGCTCATTTGGATTCTATCTCATATTGAGAATATTTTAACATTTTTAGTACATTTTAATATGTGTTATTTTAAACATGTTTTGTTATTTTAACGTGTTATTTTAATGTTGTTTTGTACTTCTTAGTGTATACACCTGTGGTTTTTTTTAGCAGGTGTATCACTCTTTTGTACTATATTGTTTATTTACCTGTATATGCAGGTAAATTATTATGACTCTCCCTATGGGGATTTTACTATGTTTTTTATATTGTTAAAGGCCCTAATGACCTCACTGTGTCGATGGGCCTATAAACCATAATATTTAATAATTAATAATAATACAACATTTAGCCACATCTTACATGGCCTACACCTTCCTTTTGACCCACACACTCTACCTTCATATATTTGCTTCATCACTAGATCCACACTCATCATCTCAACATCCCCAAACCAACGTAAGACACTTCTTCCACAATTACCTGTTGGATTCCCTTTCAAACCGCACTCCTCCAGCCCCCATTCATTACTGACTGTCCATAACGAGTTTTTCACATACACTTCTTGGATATCTGATTCCATATAGTAATAAAAATAAGGGGTTAGTAATGAGTGAAGTAAGACCCTAATTCAATGAAGTTGTTTGAAAGCTATAATAAACTTGACACAGGTGTTTGGCAGTTTATCATCATTGAAGAACACTAAGCTGTGAACTTATAATGTGATAAAAATTGTATTTATTGACTCTCATCACAAATTTATCCTTTTGAGATAGTTTTCCACTTGATCGCCAACTCCTTTGGGGTTCGCTTGGGATGGAAAGGGAGAGTCTTGAGAATCATCTGCAACATTTGATATTTTCACATATTTGTCATACACTTAATATAATTTAAACTGATAGGATGAGCATTACTCTGGTGGAGTTTGACCACCATAGGAGCTGTGGAAAAGAAGTGTAAACAAGTGTATACCCGCCTCAGTGGCGAAGTTGGCTTACACACTTGTTTTGTGTTGAGCTATACTGCCGAGGACGAGGAGATCGAGGTTCGAATCTTGCTCGGGTGAACTGGGGTGGTTTTCCACTCTCCCTCCACCGAAATGTGGGTTCACTTCCTCTATATTGAACCTTCCAAATTCCTAACCCATTAGCTTAATTATTACTTAAGTGTATAACCCGAACGGGTAGTAAGACGCAGTGTTAAGTATTGTTAAGTATTGTAAGGAAGTGATGTATAAGGCATACTTCATACCTGTGCAGGAGAAACATGGACATTGAATTCAAGAGAGGAAAAAAAGGTCGAAGCCATGGTAGCTGTCACCAGGAGAAATAGGATTAGGATTTATGATGTTCGGGCAAGAGTTGGGGTACAGGGATTATATGAGATAGTAGAGGAAGCGGGAAGTGAGGAGAATGAGGGAATTGAAGTTTGAAGGGAAAAGACCGCAAGGAAGAGATTACAATAGCAAATGTTTGAGATTGATTGGTGAAAGGACAGAAGGTGATGGAGGTATTTTACTAAGAAACAGTTTATGATGATGACAATGATGACCTCAAGAGTTGGAAGTCCTTGGTTTATTATACTGTCATATCTTGTCATTCCTTGATTAGCATGGCTCTCATTCAGATCGTGAATATATTTTTTAGAAATGGGTATATCTCATGTCTTTTGATGTATTTAAAAAGTTGCAATGATAAATTACATTCTTGTAGTCTTTTACCAAGGAAACACACTACTCTTCTTAAATCAAATTAGTTGAAAGATGTCACCAGGACTGACCTATCCAGGAAGTGTCCTGTACTATACTCTGATCATTCTTCTCTCACAGTTTAAGGCAGAGTTGGCTGTGGTTCAATAATAGATCATTTAAATTATAAATACGCCAAGTAGATTGCCTTAAACTATGAGTAAAGAATGTCCCTAAGCAGAACACCATTTCTGAATAGCTCATTGGAGCATTGTTGCACTAAGCCAAAGATCTTGGCTTCATTACTGTGTCCAGATGTTATTTTTCAATTAATTTATTCAACTGAAGTATGATCTTAGCTCACGAATATTTCCTTACTAAAGTTAATTTTCACCTATTATGTATGACCTTTCCTTGTGTTCAGTATGTTGGTAGGATATTTTTCTAAATAGCGGTTTTCATATGTTGGCAAACAAGTGTACTTTTGCAGTGAGATATATTCATAATTTGACTCCAAATTACCTTGAAGTCTTTGCCATACATGTGGACTCCGGTAGACAGGTTGTTCACCTCTTCTGTCGAGAAACTTCTTATCAAGACAAGTCTTCCTGCAGGATTGGGTCGCCATCCATTGCCAACGATTGTCTCGGCATGATTTCTGTCCTGAGTCAATCTGAGTTCTATCCATTTCTTCTTTGAGGTTAGTGGATGATATAGGTGAGAATTGTCTTCATGTTTTCTTGCTGGCACTACTTTGTTGGTTGATATCGGGACCTTTGTAAATGATGTGTACTTTAGAATTGTTTCGGTGTAAGTCTCACAACAGTTGGAACGCGAGGTTTGGCAGGTCGACTTCTGTGTTATTTCATGGGTGTGATTAGTGCTGAGCTTGGGTTTTTTACAATTTACAGCATTTAACTTTTTGGTCCGTTTCTTAAGTCTAGGAGTAGTTTGTGTCGCAATGGATTGTTGGTCGATGTATACAGACGAATTGGAGTCGGTTTGAAAGTAGTCACGTTCTTTATTGCCCTCTTGGTTAGTGAGTTGAGCAGTTGTCTTGAGTCCCCAGTACAAATTTGATTCTTTCAAGTGTGTATCCTGATTAATTTCTTTCACAGGATTATACAAGTCAAAGAGATTTATTAATTCTGTATTTTCATTTTTATCAAACATTTCTGTGACAACGTCGAGTTTTCTTGAGTTTTCTTCATTTGTCACATTTTCTGTTCCAACATTAAGTCTGTCTGTAAGATAAAATTCTATCGAATCGTCTTCTTCATCACATGTAATCACATTTTTCATAGGTCTTGGTTTTTCTATGTCATAATTAAGTTTTTGTGAGTTTTCTTTTTGATCCACCATTTCTTCAAAAAGATCGAAATCTATCGAGTTTTCTTCTACATTTATCTCGTTTTTCAAAATTATTGGATTATCCAAATCATCAATTAGTTCTTTTGAATGTTGTTTTTCAATATTCGTTTCTTTGACATTGTTTAAGGATATTGAGTTTTCTTCTTCATTAATCACTTCTTCTGAAATATTTGCATTTTCTAAGTTGAGATTTAAATCTTCCAAGTTTTTGTCTTCATCAAGTTTTTTACTTTGTAAGTCAAAATTTAGTGCCATCAAATTATTATTTTGTATAACTATTTCTTCAGTAGAACTTATGTTTCCTAGTTTTTGTTTTTCATAGTAATTTGCTTGACATTTGCTAAAACTGTCTGTTTTATTTTTGCTAAACAGATTCCTCCAAATATTTCCAATGCTTGCAAAAGGAGCTAATATGCTGAAGCCACGATTATTTTGTTCAATCGAGTTTGTTCCATTCGTTTCGGTCATACTATTATGTAGACAAAATTGTTCCATAGGATTAGAACTAATCTCACACTCATTAGAATCTTCACAAATACTCAATATTTCGTCATCAACTATTGAAGTTGTTTCCTCTGACTCGGATGAAGGGTTAGTTATTCCTGGACCGCTGTTTTCAAGGTTGCAACTATTAATTACCACTGGTGTGTTTTGTGACAAACTGTGTGTCTGTAGTTGTGACCATACAGGATGGAAGGAATCCGACTCCTGAGCGTTTTTCTCGCCTGTTGGTGTCACGGAGTTCAGGAGGATGGTACAAGCATCCTTGATCATGGGGAAGTGCATCAGCCCTGTGGTGGCAAGTCCGACTATCATCATCCCGCCCTCCAGGATGAAGTGGTTCTGGTTCTTGTTGCAGTCCTCGACAAGATGGGACAAGGTGACCAAGCATGCCTGCTTGTGCTGCAACTAAAGACCATAATAGGAATATTACAGGCTTTTAACTTTGTGCACTACCTGTTCCAGCTATATAAATATTTGCACCGATGTTATGGGCATGAAAAAAGTTAAATTTAGATGAAATGGAGCCACATTTTTATGGAGAAAGAGTGGGAAACTATTTAGGGAAACCACTGGGATTCGAACCTCGATTTTTCAGTCACTGGCAGTTCAGTCTATTGCGAGACTGACGCCTTAAACTGTGTTTCTACCTATCCTGCTACAGCACACTTATAGTCACCTTGAAAACTCTGTGTATATCTCTTTCCTGCCACTCTTTTGTGTAATTTTAATAATATAAAACTGTAATGCACACATGCTCTGTGGCGTCAGCCCGCAATCGAGGTATACCGACACAGCGGTTGCCACATGTTGGCGGATAGAGGATGTCATATAGTCAGCACAACAAATCCTCAATCAGTAAATCTTAGTTTTCTAGAGTGGAGCTATTACAGCAAATTCTGGAAGTTCTGGGGACCAAACCCTGGATCTCTGATCACTAACCTACAGAGTTGCACATGTTAGTTCTTAATATTATAAAGGCCTTTTAGACTTTACAACATTTCCAAGTTTGAAATACAGATATTTTCATTTTGAATAGTGTTTTCTACTTTGTGGTTGTGAAGCATGGGTATATGTTATCGCAATATTTAAAAAAAGGTTTAAACCTGATTTTGAAATTTTCTCAGCAAATTCAGAAGCAAAACAATGGCAGACAGAGATCCTGCTACTTGACAGTTTGTCAAGTTCTTGCTTATGGCTGCATCCAACAGGCATACCAATTTAAACTGAAATTCTTGATTTTCTTCAGTCACAGAGGGTCGGGAACACAGCTCTAAAGTTCTGGAGAAATTAAGAATGAATACAATATCAATTGATTATGATCAAAATTACAGTAATATAATTGAGTATTGTATTAAATTAAGCTTCACTATTAGAATTATTTTCAACCTGGCATTTCTTAGGCCGTAGCCAGGATTTTATTTGGGGAGGGGGGGGGGGGGTTTCAAAACTAATACTGACATTAAAAAATAATACTGCCTTATTTAAACAAAATAAGAAAATACGAGTATATAGGTAATCGAATGCTTAAGTATATTAAAAAAAGTTTGTGATTGTGTTCATGATTCAGTTAACAAAGCTGGGTAGACAAAGAAAACATATTGAAAAAAGGAAGTATGAACTGTGGAAACAAATCATTATTTGAGATTAGGAAACAAAACAACTTGAATGGTAGTTTCGAAAACACGTCGCAAATAAATAAGAATGAAAGGATGGAATAAAGTAAGGGGAGGGTCTTGTCCATCCTCCCCCAGCCTATAGAGTTTCGGGAGCCCTACCATGGCAAATGATTGACAAATGAATGTGTTAAAGTTATTGGAATGCTCTTCATTAAAAAAATAAGATGCCTCTAAACGATATTTAAAACGGTCCTCAGCTGATTTTTAAAATTTTAATTCATTCAATGCCTTAAGCTTTTTGAGTTTTTTTAAATTGTATCATATTCGAAAATATAAGAAGGGAGTGAAATAAATCTAATAGGGAGGGCAAAAATTACTACCCTTTTAAATCCCCCTCCTGGTTCTGCCCCTAATGGATGTGCCTTTACTTAATAAGTACTCAAACCAGCTTCGGTGGCCACATGGTCTAACGCTCTAATCTCGTGATGGACTAGACTGCCCAAGACAGGGAGATCGGGGTTCTATCCCGGTCGGGTGCACTGAGGGCAGTTTTTCCTAAATGGTTATTCTCTCTCCCTCCATGCAAAGGCGGGTGCACTTCCTTCAAATTAAGCCTTCCTAATCCCTAACCCATTAGTATAATTAGTACATCGGTGTACAACCCGAACAGGTAATCAAATGCGGTGCTAAAAAAAATGTGCTCAATGTAAATTTTTAGACTTGGCGGGAGGAGGCGCTATGTAAGTTTCTAAATATTAAACAAATTTAGAACACTTAATGTATTTAATCTCTGCCATTAATTACAATAAAAACTAGCTACAGATAGCTTCTAGAGGCCCTCCTCTCTGGCTCTGCCCCTTACCCCAAACCTCACCTGAAATGTTGGTTTGTCTACAGCCTTGGGTATTTCACTTTATTTACTCGAGTATTTGATTTGTTCCAGCCAACCACTTACTAAGCCTGTTGTGGCCTACACCTGGCTAACAAGGCTGCCGCCTATAGCTCCTCAGGCAATTTTTTTTTAATCGTCATGTTCAGGTCATGCGTATATTCTAATAGAGTGGGTATGAGAAAGGAAGCATTTTAGAAGTAATCTACCAGCATTTGCATGGAAGGAGAGTTGGAAAACATTTAGGAAATGACCACCTCAGTAAACCCGAATGGAATTCGCACCTCGATTTTCTCATCATCAGCAGGCCAGTCTAACACGAGAGCAATGCCTTAGACCATTCGACCACAGGGAAACCTATTTTGGTAGTAGTCAGCGATTAAAGGTGGAGGAAGATGGAGGCATTTTACTAAACCGACCCGGCCACAAGTTGGAAACAGATGATGATGATTAGAATCATTTATGAATTTAAATCTTACATTTAGAAATATTATACTTTCTATGCAAGTTATAAAATTTCATTGTTGTTTTTTTCAATATAAAACTAGTAATTATTTGAAATGTATGATAGATGAATTAGTTTTCATCTATACCTAATAACAGTGTGAAGCCCATTAAACGCCTCGAAAATGTTTTGGTTTTGTATGTTGTCAATTAAAATGTTACCCAGCACGGACAACATTTCATCTACACAGTCTGTCATTGACTTGCTACGGTTGGTTCTGTTATTCCACAAGTTGAGGAACTCAATGGCCTGGAAATAAATATACATACATTTATAATGATGGATGTATTTATTAGAGATGGACCCTCAAATTCTTAAAGATATTCGAGATTCAAATTCTTTAAAAAAACAAAAACAATGTTTTAAGTGAAATTTGTTTTAGAGCTCTGATACTGCTTATTGGTGGTTCAGAACCAATTATAATTATAGGATGAACTCAACAACCAGACCCCATAACAGTTATTAACTGAATGTTATAATGAATGGATTATGATAAAGAATGTTAACATTTATGTTAGTTAGTATTTGTATTTTCTATTATTCTGTTATATTTCCTCTTATGTTCAAATTTTTTTCAAATATTCGGATTCGGTTTCAAGATTTTAGATTCAAAAGAAAATTAGAGATTCAGAATCAAGATTCTTAAAATAGTGGATTCAACTCAACTCTAGTATTTATGTAAGCATATCTTTTATTTCCACCATACTTCTCGATGAGCTAAAAATCTGAAATTTGGAACAATTTTAGAGTAACCATTTAACAGATGTGCAAAAATCTTAAACTAATTTTTTTTTTTTAAATATTCAATTATAGCTGCATGTGTATTTGTACAGTCAAGGAAACTTAAAATAACTATAATAACGATATACTAATAAACATGATTTAGTTGATCGTTACTATATATTTATATGTTTTTAATTACAACCCAACCCAACCTAGCTTTCCACGTGATTACCAAAGACCGATTGAAGATTAGATATTGTTACAGTCACACTTAAAGCTAGTGTTAGGCTCCAGGCACACAGCACAGTCGTTCCCGTGACTGTACATAAATTAACTCTAAACAGTACGATGGATTGTAGAAGGCAATTACTTTGTTTGTATTTATTATATTGATGAAGAAAATAAATGACAATTTAGAATGTGGTGGGTTTATCCTTTGAATGTAAGGCGGGACAGAGTGTGATAATTTGTAACATTGTTCGCAGAATTATGAGAGAATGATGCGACATGTGAATAACTCGATACTCGCATGCCCTACTGCAACCAGACAGGACTGGTCCAGTGGGGCGACAACCGTGACCGTGATGTTACACCTAATGGTCGACTGGACTCGTGGGACCTTGTTGTGTGCAAGGAGCCTTATATAAACATACTTAGGACTTTAATAAACGGAACCGACTTTGTATCATCAGATTTTTAATATATTGAACTTTTTATCTTGTGAGGTGAAAGCTGATTTTTTGTTGTTGTCAATTTGGCTTACCTGGGGAATTATATCAGCGGCTAGTAATTGATTGGCGCTGGTTATGCAAGGATTCACACTTAATCTTAGTGTTGTACATAACATACTCCACGTGTGACACAGATTCTTGTTCGCTTCTTCCTAAAGAAAATTGTTATTGAAAGATACATTTGTAATGTTCATGGTTTTAATATAGAAATAAGACTGGTAATAAACTGCAGATAAGGTTTTTTTAAAAATTAATTTGTTATAATAATAATAATAATATAATAATATAATATAATATAATACAATATAATAACAATAATATAACAATAATAACAACAATAATAACAACAATAATAACAACAACATAACAACAACATAACAACAACAATAACACACAATAACAACAACATACAACAACAATAACAACAACACAATACAACAACAATAACAACAATAACATACAACAAAATAATAATAATAATAAATAATATAATAATATAAATAAAATAAATATAAATAATAATAATAAAAATAATAATAAATATAATATAATAATAATAGTAAGCTCGATCGGGTGAACTGGGGGTGGTTTTTCCTAAATGGTTTTCCACTCTCCCTCCACGCAAATGCGGGTTCACTTCTCTAAATTCAACCCTCCCAATTCCTAATCCATTAGTGTAATTAGTACTTAAGCGTATAACCCAAACGGGTAGTAAGACTTGGTTCTAAGTATTATTATTATTATTATTTATTTTCTATATTAAAACCATGAACATTACATATCATCATCATTCTATTATTATTATTATTATTATTATTATTATTATTATTATTATTATATTATATTTATTATATTTTTATATTATTATTTTATGTAATGAAAACTAATAGGTATTTAAAAATGTGAGGATGAAATCCAAATAAAAATATTTCTAAATATGAACTAGGTAGTTGGTTACCAAATTATGTGACGCAATTGAGCTGAGCAAATCTTTAAACATCTTGACGAGTTGGTTAAGACATTTTGACGTCCGAACATATTCGTGTGCGAGATTATTATCGACTACAATAGTCGCCAACAAGAACATGGCAGATTTAAAACAGGTTAACTCCTGGCCGTCTCCCATATTGAGATGTTGGCGTAGGACAGTAAACAAGTTATAAGTTGTAAGCTCCAATTGATACTCCTGAAACAAAGGAATTTCAATAAAAAAATAATTTATATTTATAAATTGAATTATTACAAATCATGAGGTCAAGTTAGAATTTAGATACAATGAGGAAGATTGGAAAACAATTTAGGAGAAAACATCCACAGCGCACTTGACCGGAGATCAAATCTCAACCTCTTTGTCACAACCAGATGAGCCTGATGCCTTAGTCCACGTGCTCCCCATTTGGGATATGTGGACATAATAATTTTAGAGACATATTTTTATGGTCACTATTAAAGTAAATCAAAGATGAAGGATCCTGTATGACTTAAATAATGATTATTTCTTTGTCCTTTAAAAATCCAGGCTATTTGATTTATTATTTATTTATTATTTATTATATTAAATTTTTAGTTTCATTCAGTGGCACACTCAAGACCACATACAATTTCATTGAGAACTTAAATTATATTAAGTAGAACTAGAATTTAGAGCACTGAAGATGTGTTGAACATTTCAAGACCACTAGGCCTATGATATTAAACAAACACCCCATTACACACGTTTAAGCCACCCCAAAATCCAATTGTAAAAAAAAAAGCCCAGAAATAATAGAGTAGCTATATTGGCCACTTACATTTTAAAAATTGCTTCACTAAGCCACTGGACTATAAAAAAAGCTCTATATATAGTCTAGAGTTATTTAATTAATAAAAATTTTCTTGACTTATGGCAGTTAGGGGCCTGTGTTCCCCAGTAACCCCCCTCTCACCCTCCCCAAAGTAAATTCCTGGGTGCACGACTGGTTTCATCATCTATATTAATTTTACATTCTTGGTAAGTAAACATTCATAAACAAGTTTACAAAGAGTCCACAAGTTTGCAATGCAGAGTAGCTAAACATGGGGCCTATATTCACCCCCCTTCACACCCTGATCCCCATTCCATATTATAGACTACACTTAAACTTAATCAGATTTTAAGATACTGGTGATATAAAAGTGTGTGATGACATTGCCTGAAATTTAGGAGTAGGTTTTAATACTCACATGATTTCCCGCTGCATATCCTAGAGCATAAAATACTTTTTCAATTACTTGTGAGTTGCTGTGATTCACAAATTCTAGGAGAGTGTGCACACCACCAATTGTGTTGAATGTTTGCTTAGCCTCTGAACTGGACGAAAGGAGCAATGTGATTTCTTTCAATGATTTCATCAATGGTTCACTTTCAATGGCCTTATCCAGCGATTGTAGCAAAGCACACAGTTGTGGAGCCTAGATTAATATAAAATTCGAACATAATATTAATTGATTAATATTGTGCTGAAAAATTAAATATAATAGTATAATTAGTTTTCCTAAATAAACTTAGGATTTAAAAAATTGGTTTCTTTTAATAAATCACATTGTTACAGTGGTGCTTACATTATTGATTTTAAATTATTATAATTATGTTGAAGACAGATAGTGGTGAGACATTTAAAATTTAATTACAATTATTCGCAAAGTATATACAAATTAAATATACTTTGTGTAGTAAACAAATAAAGTTACAGTTGATTGGATCTAATAATAATATCAATTATGATAATATTAGCTTTCTTAGATAACAAACTTAAAGTTACTGATGTGTTTATCAAAACATCTTGTAAGAAAACCTTGTATAAAACATTTTGTTATTGGACTTTACAGTTTTATAAATTAATAATAAAATATCAGTTGCTTACATTCTTGATTATTCATTTTTAAAAATATTAATCGAACTTGTAACAAAGTTTGGCTTAAATTTAATCTTACCGCATCACGCTTTAAACAAGGCTAGAAACAGTAGTACAAAAAAGTACTCTTTAACCTTTAGAACTGTAATATTTTTATATATTGTATTTTAAAAATACTAATTGTATTTAAATACTATTTTATGATTTATTACAAGCCTTATTATACCTTGGATGGATTAAATATGAACATATATGAATTCTCTTACTAATGATCGGCCGGAAATCGTAGTTGGCGTGACTGAAAACTACTCTACATCCTGCCTTCTGCCCTGTGCCGTCTGCTAGTTGAGCATAGATTAAAGTTTCGCCATTACGAATTCGATATTCATTCCTTCTAGGAATATTCATCAGCTGAAATAACTACTTCATTTAGTTGGTAAGTGTAACGAGTGAAATAATCAATTTAATTTTTTACATAATCTATTTACTTAGTTGTTCGAATTTGCTTATTCTGGACGACCTTCTTCTAGGTCGTGGGCTTGTCCGCCATCATGTTGAGTGCAGTGTCTAGGGCTGCAGCGGGTGTTTTGAGAGGCGTAAAGCCTTCTCTAGGTGCTCAAAAGCTTCAATGTGAAACAGGAAAGGTAGTTTCAGCCGTATACGGTAACAACCGTACTAATTATGCAACTCAAGCTCAACCTAAAGCCGCCAAGGGCTCCCAAGGCAGAGTAGTAGCAGTCATTGGTGCTGTTGTGGACGTCCAATTTGATGATAATCTGCCACCCATTCTAAACGCCTTGGAGGTGCAAAACAGAAAGCCAAGACTTGTCCTCGAGGTGGCTCAACATTTGGGAGAAAACACTGTAAGGACCATTGCCATGGATGGTACTGAAGGTCTTATCAGAGGGCAGGAAGTTAACGACACAGGTCTTCCAATCAGCATTCCTGTTGGTGCCGAGACTCTAGGTAGGATAATCAACGTCATTGGTGAACCTATCGATGAAAGGGGTCCAATCAACACCACAAAGTCTGCAGCCATTCACGCTGATGCCCCAGAATTTGTGGACATGAGTGTGGAACAAGAGATTTTGGTCACTGGAATCAAGGTCGTCGACCTTCTTGCACCCTACGCCAAAGGAGGAAGATTGGTCTATTTGGAGGGGCTGGTGTCGGTAAACTGTATTAATCATGGAGCTCATCAACAATGTGGCCAAAGCTCATGGTGGTTATTCAGTTTTTGCAGGAGTGGGCGAGCGAACCCGCGAAGGAAACGACTTGTACCATGAGATGATTGAGTCTGGTGTGATCTCCTTGAAGGATAAGACCTCCAAAGTAGCCCTAGTGTATGGTCAGATGAATGAGCCCCCCGGCGCTCGTGCTCGAGTGGCTCTTACCGGGCTAACCGTCGCCGAGTATTTCCGAGACCAGGAAGGACAGGATGTCCTGCTTTTCATTGACAACATCTTCAGATTCACCCAGGCCGGTTCAGAGGTATCTGCCCTGCTAGGTCGTATCCCCTCTGCCGTGGGATACCAGCCGACCCTGGCCACCGACATGGGTACCATGCAGGAGAGAATCACCACGACCAAGAAAGGCTCCATCACTTCTGTGCAAGCTATCTACGTGCCTGCCGACGATTTGACTGATCCCGCCCCAGCCACGACCTTCGCTCACTTGGATGCCACCACCGTGCTGTCGAGAGCCATCGCCGAGCTGGGTATCTATCCTGCCGTGGATCCTCTGGATTCCACATCTCGTATCATGGACCCCAACATAATCGGTGCAGAGCACTACAATGTTGCCCGTGGTGTTCAGAAGATCCTCCAGGATTACAAATCTCTGCAGGACATCATCGCTATCCCTGGGTATGGACGAGTTGTCAGAAGAAGACAAGCTCACAGTTGCCCGTGCCCGAAAGATCCAGAGGTTCCTCTCTCAGCCATTCCAGGTAGCCGAGGTGTTTACCGGTCATGCAGGAAAACTGGTGCCTTTGGAACAAACTATCAAGGGTTTCCAGCAGATTCTAAACGGTGAATATGATCACTTGCCTGAGGTTGCGTTTTACATGGTTGGTCCCATTGAAGAAGTTGTACAGAAGGCAGAAAGACTCGCTGCCGAGGCTGCTGCTTAAACAGAATGACAATGGTTCGTATCTGCGAACAAATAAATATAAAAGTGTTGTAAAATGAGTTAGAAGACTTAACATTGAAACATCAAATGTTAGACAGTGTAGATATATTTTTGTTGTTAATTCATGAACTTGTAACAGCCGTTTGAATGATCAGTATTCTCACTCTGTTCAGCATCAAGATATTACCTGTGTTTGATAAAGCAAACATTATTTTCAATTTATTTCTTTTTCTAAATTTAATAATTAATTTGTATGTAGAAGTTTGGAGTATTCTATCGCTAGTTCTCAGAAATTACGTACAGTAAAGCATTTCCTGGTATTATTAATCATGTTGATTATAATAAAGTACAAAAAAAATTTAATATTTTTTTCCACAGTTTCCTTTAAGTTGATTTTTTGCTACATATTGATAAGTAAATTATTTCTCTGATAAGTTTAGGTATTTATTATTAGAGGGCGTTTGATTTAATATAAAATTATGTAGTTTCAAAAATAAAATATTTTATAAACAGTTGGACTAAACTAAGTACTGTAAATATTTGTATAATGTTATGAACAAATAATTATCCAAGAATATAGTATGCTGTGTAACTATATCAAAATGTGAAACTAATTGATAATTTTGTCAAGTCTAAATAGTATTATAATTTTCTAGGTATTAGATTAAATCAAATTTTATTTGGTCGATTTAATACTTTACAACAAGTTTTTGAATTAGCATTAGGCCTATTTGTTTATTTTATGTCTTTATTTATTTGAGGTTAATTTTGCATTTTCAAAATAGCCTATAGGAAATTTCAATTTTTCCTGTAGATAATTTAGAAACTAAAAGTTAATAACAAAATATTGTAAACAAATAGCTCAGTTGGAAAGTTAAGAAGTCATGAATTAGGCTACTAAATAAAGACCATGCCCTTAGATATTTTTTTCTAAAATCTATATTAATAAAATGAAGAATTTGTTTGTCTCTGTCGTGAGCATTGTGCTACACGCAGAGGGTTGAAATTCTAAAATTAGTAGCCTCTGTGTATTCAAACATATTCACCTTGAAGCTGGAATTTTAACATTTTTAATTAGATTATTTTTTTAAATTATTGGAAACTGGGTTGGAAGAAATAATTTTTTTTTTTTGTTTGAAGAGAAGAAAAGCAACTACCCCATGAAATTCTGGAAGTCATTAATAAAGGCAAAACAATGTTTTTATATTCAACATTAATATAAGTAATAGAGAAAAATGTTCATGGGAAGAATCTTATCTGACAAGTTACTAGATCTACTTTCATAATTCATAAATTATTTAGGTCATGTGATTTGCTGTTGTCAACGTATGATAGATAATATAATAAAACTAGGGTGTGGGAAGTTTGAAACTTTAACTTGGTTTCAAAACAATTTCGAATTGGTTTGAAAAAAAATTCCAGCCTCGGCAATCGTGAAGCTTCGCCATGAAAATATTGACGGCTAAAATACTTAATATATAGTCATATAATCCCATTTTGGGTTGTTATATACTTTAAAAATGAATTTTCAAATGAAAAAAAATTAAGTATAGTAAACTTGCAAATTAACGGGGTAGGGCTAATTGGGACCGAAACCGAGTCAGTGTGTGAATCACTAGAATAACTGCAGCTCTGTCATTGTTTTTAAGTTTAGAATTATTTATATATTAAAACACATTATTACATTAAAAAGTATTACATTTATTGTATCATAGAGTTAAACTAAATTTTAAACTATTGTATAAATATCTCTCTAAGGAAAACTTCTTCACTTTTTGAGGTAATTGTATTATATTTGAAGGAGGTATAGGAGAGGTGGATGGAAATATATAAAGGGGACGAACACAAAAAATAGTTTTAAAATGAAAAGAACACAGTTCACACATAACATTGCTATCATTGGACAAAAGGTATTGGCTGCCTTTTTAAGACGGTGACTTTCTTAGAGGTAACCATTACCTCTTTGTCTAATGATACTATTAATAAGTGTGAACTGGGTTCTTTTTCATTGTAAAAGCAATTTTTTGTGTTTTTTCCTTTTATATGTTTTCATCCACCTCTCTATACCTTCTTCAAATATAATAACACTATAGTGATATTGTGATAAATTTGGACACTTTAACAGAATGAGTGTCTCAGTTAACACGAAGCCTAGGATTGTCGCAAGTCTACTGTAATTGACTGTAAGTTGTGATACTAACTTAATTTGTCATATTAAAATTAAATATTACAAATAAATTTTGTAATAAAACAATTTCAAGTCATTTTAGTGCATAAAGCTATGTATAAATAATGAAAATAATATTCAAATTCAGCTTTGAAAATATTTCATTTGAGCTCACTTCAAATTGAAAAAAATCAAGTGGACTTCATACACCCCTAATAACATAAAATTTTAATCAGTTTTACCATAAAAAGTTTGTATTTTCTCTAAGTTTGTTCCTTCTAAAATCCTAGAGTTAACACTTATCTCTATTATTGTTAGAACAAAAGAAATCTGTTGGAGATCATTGACAGAACTAAAACATTATTCATGAAGAGGAAATGTAACAAGACATGCGACATTGGGCGGTCTTGATTTATTATTTTACTTTTAGCACCAAGGGTTAATCCAAATATAGGGGTGACAGGGTTATACATAAAATTACAGACCTACTTGTGCTAGAATATTATACAACTTAGATATACTTTTTACATAAAAATAAATGTTTATAATTGCAATGACCACTTTTAGCATGAGTAACTGAACGTTAAAAATACTGCTAAATGTTGTATATCTATATATACACAGTGTATCTAATTCTAATCCAATAAGTTGTTTTGAGTGACATAAGATAGTTCATTCTTAACAAAATTGATGAAATAAAAAAAGGAAGGGGAAGTAACTATTAAGTATGACTTCACAGCAACCACCAAGATCTAAATTGATGACTCATATATGGTCAGATGATTTCTACACGTCTATCACAGATTCTGCCATAAAATAAGAGTGAGCAATGACCCTGGGCATGGGACAATTCCCTGGATGGTGGTCAGATCATTGGCGTACTAAGCCAGAAGTCCTAGTTCAATTCCTGTGTCATTTATAAATGTAAAGAATACAATATTTAGATAGCTGTAATTAAAAATAACAACTTGGCTATTAGGGTGGTCCTTAGCTATACTTACCAAAAATATATACATGTTTTTTCCTAAGTCTCACCCTTATTTCATTTTCTTTTGGGAAGTAAGTATCTGGGAAAAATTTATTCAACCCTAACACGTGCCCTAAGGAGGGTGAAGATAAAAAAAGGTTAATTCCTAAATTTTACCAATAACACTGTTGTTAATTTTGTTTTAACTTTAAAACAAATATTTAGGAGTAAGTAAGAACAACTAAAATAAAGCCTAGAACTGTTTAACCACTGAAAACAAGTTTTTATTATATTAAATTATAGTAATAAAAGGTTTAATATTTGCTTAATAAATGAGTGCTTTGAGCAAGATGTAAAATTGACTTTGATAGTATTTTATGCTTTGCAATAGAAATTGTTTTTGCTCTTCATCTTTGGTTATAAGATTGTTGTATTCTTCCATAAGGTTCACACCTCTTGCTGCAGTATCATTGACAACTGTAAGCTTTCTGACTGCTGAAAGACCATGTTGATAATCATGAAGAGAGTCCAGATCCCAGGATCACAAACAATAAAGTCGGACAGTATTTTTTAAACAGTGCTCTTTGACACAAAGTTATATAGTTATTTGTGTGTAAATTCGGTCATTTCCTCAAAATGAAAATTTAAAGGTTTAAAGTCACAAATTATTTGATTCTTTTTCTTTAAACACTTTGGCCCTCTTTACTCGACAGGAATCGTATCATCAAAACATTTTAAAGCCACTGTTTCTTCGGTAAGATACCATAAATGACCACAAATTTTGTTGTTGTTGTTGCTTGGAAATTTTTTCATTTATTTCATTATAAAAATAAAGTTTCTTTAAACACATCAAATACAAGGCTTCGACTGTATCCAAAAGCTGATTTTCAGCAAGCAAGTTGTAAATAGCTGCTTCCATGTTGTCTCCACTGCTAGAAGCCAATTGAGGGATTCCCAAAAGATGCTCTTAAGTCTATTAACAGAAATAATTACTGGGAGCCTCTCAACCTTCTCGTTTCCAATTATTTCTGGAAGCAGCTTTCCATCTCGATGGACGACAGCAAACTCCAGCTGTAACGTCAGATATTTATTTTTCAATACTGAAGCATTCGACAGCATCGACACATTGAGGTTTCGATTTATAACTAAATCTTCAGTGTTATGTCCCAAAGCTTCTGCAGTAGCCATTAAAATGTGGACAGTCACTCTTAACTTGAATTTATCAAGGTCTGCTACCAACTTGGTGTTAATAAAATTAATGTCGCCACGTTTCATTGGCTGATTTGTGGGACAGAATGTATCCTCACTTTCATCTTCAGATGAAGCCCCATTTTCAAACAAATCTGACACTAAAATAAAAATCTCTTGGTTGCATAAAACAAAATTCTGTTTAGAAATATAAAGGGGGCCTTAGACCGAGGCAACAAGGGGCAATATGTAACATGCAATAATGTAGCATGCTGTATATTGCTTTCTGTTTCCACTGCCGCATGCGACCTTGCTACAAAAGTTTCTTGTTGCCACGTGTTTCTTCCCTTCCCGCCGGTAGTGGGTTCAGAAGCAACAAAACTTAGCGTATTGTTCGTTGTATTCCTGGCCCTTATTTTGAGTTTCTTATTGTTTCTAGTGCATAGTTTGTGTTTCGAGTTGGATTGGTCTAATGAAATACTCTGAAGTTTATTGAAGAGTATAGGAGTCATGACATACTTTGGGATCACTGATTTATTGATTATAAAAACAACAAAAAGAAGGTGGATATTTTCCAAAAATTGTCGGAGAGCTATGAATGTGACGTCAAGATATAGTGAAAATCAGTAGCACTCATTGTTGTAAAATTCTTGAAAAGAGCTGCATCATCAGTCAACTAGTTGTGATATGATAAATTTTCGTCCTACAAACACTTGTCTGTTCCACCAACTTCTTTGTCTCCTTCTTTTATTTACCTTTCACCAAGAATAATATAATCTGCGGCCGCAATCGTTGTTCTCGATGAGATCTTTGTAGCAGACTGGCGATTGGAAACAGAGGCAATTTTGTTGCTTTGGTGTAGATGCTTTGTAACATAGTACAGAAATTGTAAGGAGCTGTGTTCTCTGACATACAATGTTGAGGCAACATGTCGCATGCTACATGTTGCCTCTTGTTGCCTTGGTGTAAGGCCGCCTTCATAATTGGATAAAAGATACAAATGTCAAAAATGCAGTATTTTTTACCTTATTAGGAAATGTTTTGCCTTTCTCAGAGCATCATAAATAATTTATGATACATTTAATGATTCTATGCGCCAAAACATGAAGACTAGTATGTCTGCAACAATACTGAATTATAAATCTTACAGGCTATTGCAAATACATGTAGGATATATATTCCAGAACTACAGACTAGCCTACATGTGACATAAAATCATTCAATATTTAATAATATGTTCAATATAATAATAACAATAATAAATATAATAAAATCTAGTATAATTATATTATTACATAACAAACAATTTCCTAGTAAACTATTTTCCCAATAAAAAATATACTTAAAAATAAGTTTATTCTTTAGCGAAAACAAAACAATTTATTTTATTAACTAGAAAAGGTTTTTTTTTCCACTCATTTTTGTATCTTATTTACATTATTTTCAATGCTCTTCTGCACTTAAACTTTTTAGGACTCTTTATTCCTTTTCAGCAGTTTTTTTTATCAATGCCCCCTAAAACACCAATTCTTTCTTTTTGCCTCTGGGAGATAAATAATTTTCTGTCTTTTCTTTCTTCTATTTTGATAATTAGCAATATCAAAGGTTCCTCCAGTTTTTCTTTAAAATCATACTCTTTTTGCTCCTGTGTTTTGTTCTTTCTTTGAGAATGTTTTTTAAGACTTCTCCATGCTTCCAGTTTAGCAATGTAGTGCTGAGGTTCTCTTGCTGCTTATATAAATGATGACGAGATTCACAACCTTTGTTTTGGGGCACCACTGAGAATAATTCGATTGACCTGAATTTTTTCTGATATTAGTTTTAGGTCAGTTAGAAAAATCCCAGGGAGTGAGACTTTAAAAAAAAGGAGGTTGAAAAATAAGGACCACCCTAGTGGCTATTTAATCCAACCACTTACAATACATGATGTTATTTTACAGTGGAATTTTAACCTAGAATATATTTTATTTTGAAATAACAGTATTGATTATCTTGACTGTTTATTATTCTTAAATAGGTTTGCATTAGGTAAATGTATTATACACTCTATTTATTTTGTCCATCCTGTTTTAAAAATGTATTAATTTTGGGCCATGATATTATGATTATAGTTTTTTATCACTCCTATTAATTTGAGGCTGTTAATATATTCTATTTTGTTTATTTTCTGCACCACAATTATTCCTGTTCAGGTTAACCATATTCCTTTACAATAGTGAAATAGGGATTAGGAAAGATGAAATGGTCCTGTTTTTGCATTCAAGGGGAAAAAAAGCTCCTTCTCTACAACTGGTTGGGACTCATACGCCAACCTTTCTGTCGGCAGATTCTATTCCTTCATTTGCATTTAAGAAAAACACCATAAGTACTCTCTCTTGGGACTCGAACTTTGGCCTTTCTGTCCCCAGCAAGCCAGAACAGACAGGCTTGATACTTAGTCTGCGTGCCCAACAATGCGTGAGCTAGGTCTTTTGTTATCTGTCGAGTCACCTTGACTTTGCAACACTAGGGTGTAATGTTCTGGACATTCTGATTACTGAGTGTTCGATTAAATATAATATGGTTCAGGGGCCGTTTTGATGGGTTTTTAAAAAATATTGAGAAAGAGGAAATTGGTAAATAGTGATAGGAACATGTAAAAGGAACAAACTACATAATGGACAAACATAAACCTAGGTCAGGGTATTTTTCACAAAGCAATATTGGTCATTAATTTAATTTAAATTAGTTGGTAAATTACACTTGGACTCGGGAATTGAACCCAGGACCTTTGGCTTAGTGTGCCAATTCTCTACCATTGAGATATTCATGATTTGTCCTGTACTTGGGGTCATTCTTCATTCATAGTTTAAGGCATTCCTGTAATTACTATGATTTGCAACCTTGTGTTGATTTTCATTCAAATAGTCTATTTCTATCAACACAATTGTTGGTTTTCTAAATCTTTTATGGGCCAGATAAAATCAGTCGAATCCGAGCCATAGTCTGTATTTTGCCGACCACTGAACTAGAGAGGGCCAAATAAATAATGCTCTCATTTTGTTTATAAATATATATTGGTATATTTGGTAAATATCACTTTATGGTTATTATCATTCTCTAAACTAGAGGACTATATTGCATTGATTTTTTTTTTTCCTCATTAAATGTCTTAATCTACTATATATTATATTCTCATTATTTGTAAGTCCTTCACTTTGGATTGTGTAACTGTTTTTATCTAACAGGGGGGAAGAAAGCTTGTGGGCCAAACTTTACTATGAGTCTTGTTGGAAAGTAATTTTTTCATGGCTTAGAGCGTCACACTCACAACACACTGAATTGCCTTGGGACTGGAGGGATGGTTCCAAGGGCGTTTTTTTTCAAAATGGTTTCTCACTCTCTCTCCATACAAATGTGGGTACATTTGCTTTAACTTTTTAATCGCCTCATTTCTAATTTATTAGTGTCATTAATGTGTATGTATAGACCCAGAAGTGTAAAAAATATTTCTCGCATTCTAACTCGTTTTTTCTTATATGTTAACTTATTACTGTCTATGTTTAATTCGAAAAGTTTACCATACCTTGAATTTGGATGGAATAACAATTTAGAAAATTCAAACATATTTATTTGCGGCCAACCCTTGTAACATTTTACTATATTATTTGTGTTATTTTATAAGTATTGATAATATCTATCAAAAGTGACATCTTGTCTTGATGTATGAATATATTAAAATTGTTTTAGTAACTTAAGTAACAGGTACCAGTACTGTTCTTATTACCAAAACCAGGCTATAGTTTTATTTCTGGACACCCCTCTATGTTATGAAGTACTCTGAGCATGCTAAAGAGTAAACCAAAGCTGCCAAGAGATAAGATAAAAAGGGACCTTTTTGAACTTTTGAAATGTGTGTGATGATTTAGTTATGGAACTACTGCACACATTAAGTAGTTTCTGCTTGCACTGAATGGTGTTCATATTATTAGACTCTTATTCTTTTCATCGTGTTGAAACTAAAACAGGTGATGTAATTGCTAATTTTAATAGGCACCTACTTACAATACAGAACTACTCTCAAATATATTTTTATTTGAATCTTTTTTGAATTTTAGACAGGAAAAGGAACTTCAAAAATATATGCTAAAATATTACATTTTTTACATATTTTTGTTTACTAGTGTTAAAACTGTTTAATCTGTTCTAGTTGTATTATTATAAAATAGCTTTTAATAAAATGTCTTGGTCTAGACAAGTGGTGAATAGCCAACATTCTTCTAGGGGACAGAGGGATGAAACTTTATTTCATCTAAATTCTGAATGATAAAAACTAACAGGTTTTGGTCAAATTAATGGACAAACTTACGTGTATTATGTATGAAGATGAAATAACTCAAAAAGAATTACTCTACTAATTGTTTTGCATAGTCCAGTTCCCAACAAATTTAGTCTAGCTTTAGTTTTGTATTTGATTGAATTCCCTTCCCACTTAAACCTAAAAACCAGTTGTATGCTCTCTCAAATGGCTAATATTTCAGCTAAGTGACTATATTTGAATAAATCAGCCATACACTTATCTCATAAAAGGTTCAATTATTATCTTTGAATTAATTTTGAAATTTATAGCAACTGATAATATAACTTTTGAATAGGGTAATGTAAATAGCTACCTATTTATTATTATTATTATTATTATTATTATTATTATTATTATTATTATTATTATTATTATTATTATTATGATTATGATATCTAAATATATCAATTACCTTATGTAAAGTCCAATTTTCATAGTAAAAACCTTATATAACATCTAGAAAAGTTACTAGATCTGCTTTAATGTAGGCCCTTTAAATCAAGTCATGTGATTTGAAGCCTAGATAACACTAAGGCCCACTGTGATGGCAAGCGTGTGGAGTCTGTATGGCATGTCGCGTTAGGCGAGCACATGGAAATTAATGGGGTACGCCCACTGGAGAGGCGCTGAAGTGGTGTGGCGTGTAGCGTGTGTTGCGACGCCATGCACCCGCCACTAGGCTCCAACATATTTAAACCCGTGTGGCGGATATATGGTGATCACCACACGCCTGTCGCTGTGTAGCATACTGGAGCGGGTTACTGGACCATCATTTATTTTGTTTGTGAGTTTTTTCAATGCGGGACGATCCAGAATCTAATATTAAGTTTGTGGAACTGGTGGAGAGTTTATTCTGCCTTTATGACATCAATAATGATGGCTACCATCAAAATCAAATATAGGAACGAGCTTGAAGCAAGATTGCAAAAATATTGGAGTAAGAAAAATAAAGTTTAATCTAAATTTAAAGACAATTCAAGAATGTATAATAATTTTATGTCCTTAGGCATGTGTGGTTTGTTGATAGAAAAGATGCCACATCAATTTGCTATACACCATATTGTCACCACTTGAAAGTTACAGCCACATGCGTGCCATACCTACATCACACGCCATACAGACGCCATACCACACTCTCGCCATCCCAGTGGGCCCTGCCTCATAATACACTAAAATGTTATATTGTTGACCTAAAAAAGTTTGTAGCCTATCTTCTAAAATTTATTCCTAGCAAAATCCTACTAAAACACAGCTTATCAGAATCATAATATTATTTTTACTAATTCTTTGTTGAGAGTCAAATTTCAAACATATTTGTCAGGCTGTTGGATAATCTTGATAAATTCTCAAATTTTAAGAAAGTCACTTCATTCATAATAATAGAATGCTTAGAGAAAAAAAAAGGCCTGCATTTAAGTTAATGTTTCATTGAACCAAGGAATTTTTTAGTGTAATGTTGAATATAAGTCAATAATATGTTCACTGTAGCATTTATTTTAATTAAAGTTAAACAGCTACATTAAATTATTTTTGTCACTTTGACAACTGAAGTATATTTAAATTGCCACATTTTTCTGACAGGCAGATGAATAAACATTTGTTTTATTAAATTATTAATTATTGTCAGAAAATTCCAATGTACCTTGAGTTAACAATAACAATGTGTTTATTGTGAACTTAAAATAAATCTTTGATAAAATTAATGTAGTCTGCCTCAATTGGGTTAGTTTTGAATGACCTCAATTTCCATATCCATATTAAAATTATCAATTTATCGGTCAGGGATGCTTTCCATAGGCAATCATTTGATAGGTTATACATTTATTTTTATATATATATTTTTTAAATCCCAGAGGCATTATCGAAGACCAGAGCACTCACTCATTCCTTTAACTTTGTGTTGTGAAAACACCTCAAAGATTTTAAATGAACAAACCCGTGTTGTATGAATCGTGATGTCAGAGGTCAAGGAAATAACTGTTCAAAGTGGACATCTTTGCGACTCAAGACAACCACTCACATTGTATTGAGCATATATTACAAACAATCATAGATAATATTATGATAGATTAAATTCTATGGCGTCAGCCCCCAACTGAGCTGCAGCCTTCTGTTGACGAATATAGTGCCAATTTTTGCGGATGATGGTTTCATGTGGTCAGCACAACAAACCCCCCCCTTCAGTGTTAATATAGTTTTCTATACCGAAGTCGCTACTTTTTCATTTAGGTAGCTCAGTTGTTCCTCACGAGGCTGAGTTGACCTTATTACAGACCTAATGCTTCACAGAAAATCTGAAAGCGTCAGGGATTGAACCCGGGACTTTTGGATATGTAGCCAGGAACTCTGACCACAGAGGTGGTCTTATGATAATGTATGACTCAATAATTGCATATTCGTACGTTTCCTTATCTTGAAAATGTGCTTTTTAAATTTTAATTAAATGAAGCATAAGTTGAAAATTTGGAGAGGATGTAGGAGGAGTGGGGGGGGGGGGGCGGGGGAAGGCAACCACTAGGACCATGTGCCTGCTAGTGATCCAATTAAGAAACACTTGCTTCGATGGTTGATCCGAGGTGTAATTCTCGCAATAAACTTGATTGCATTGAGAGGTTGTTGGATGTACTAAGGGTGTTATTTCTTAAATGGTGTTCCACTCTCCCTTCACACAAATATGAATAACTTCCTCTAAAATTCAACCTATCTCATTCTTACCACATTAATGTAAATGCGTTGTTAGCCCTGTGATGGGTAGTAAGACGTGGTGCAAAAAAAATTAATACAAAAATATGTATGTTTTACTCTGCCTTCTGTTTTAGTGAGTTGTAACAATGGCATCTGTTATAAGTGACCCTCCAGTGGAATTCAAAGTAATCCATGTTCCCTCGCTGGAAGAAGTGGCTACCGGTAACAATATTAATTCTCTTTAATAACTAGATTACACATTTGGTGGCGGTGGATATACAATCATATATTATTTCACCATTTGCTATACAACATCAAAAGGGGTAAATTTATTGAATTTTATTCTCCCTGAGGTGAAGATAGTGTTCCATTCATTGGTATGGCACAGCACAGGATTACTTTGGCCAATATTGGCTAAATTACTGCAAAATGGCAGCAATTACTGTGCAATGCAATATGGAAAGCAAATGGAAAAACTATCAGGTATATGTCCAAAAAATACTCACTATGGACAAGGCAGAAAGACAGATCAAAAATAATAGTGAATACTCTTCAGTTTTAAAGGTTTTCTCATAGTTGATCTAACTTAGGTACAAATATATTTCCTAAAGTATATTCTCTTGCGGCTATTATCAAAAAGTACATTTTATTTGGCTTGACCAGCTTCAATGGTTTAATGGTCTAAGACGTCACTCTCATGTTAAACTAGCCTGCTGAAGACAAGATTGGGGTTTGAATCTCGGTCGGGTCAACTGAGGGTGGTTTTTCCTAAACGGTTTCCCACTCTCATTTCACGCAATTGTAAGTGTATTATCTCTAAAATGCTTCCTCCCTGTTCCCTATCCCATTAGAGTAATTATCATAAATGTGTATAACCTAAACAGGTAGTAAACGCGGTGATAAAAAAAATTGGTTTGGCCATTTGTCTCTTCTACCAATTTAAAGTGTACAAATATAAAATGTACATGTAGCAAAAAAGTGAAGTAGACTTTAGCCAGAATATGATGTATTTCACACAGTGTGATATCAACGTTGACACAAGTTGTTGTGTTTCAGTGTTGAACAAAGGTTTACCAAGCAACTTTGCAGAGGTTAGTGTGGAGGTGGTCGCATGCCCTGATCTTACCAAACAACCCTTCACTCTTGCATGCAAAGGTAACTATCGGTGTACACAAACTGTATCTACACAACAATAAATTGGTACAGAATCACACATACTCATAAATAAGGGAACGAATTCTGCTTATTTGCCTTTTCTTTTCCATGACCGTAAAACATGAACAGTTGAGCTATATATGCATCTCATGCTATTACGAGTACAATATAATAATTTTATAGTGCCCATAATTACCTTTCATCTTCTCTTTGTTTTTGACTATTTTATGAACAAGAGCTGAAACTAACCTATTTTGGCTTTGTCTACTTTCTCTAGTTTTCCCCCTACGATATTGACTTTCTTATGAAACACTATGTCATTGCAAGAGAAAAGTTCAACTTCTTCAGAATGGTAAATTTGAAATTTTGTCCCTTGACATGATGTGAAGTAGAACAAAGATTTTCAAATTATAAAAATATTATATCTGACATTAGAACCAATTTCACTACTGAAAACATAGAAAAGTATCTGGTGATTATGCCAAACAGCAATGTGAAGTGCCTATAAACCCGCTTTGGTGGCCACATGGTCTAAGGTGTAACTTTCACTATAGCTTAGACTGCCAATCACGAGGATATTAGGGTTCGAATCCCAGTTGGGTATACTGAAGGTGATTCTTTCCTGAATAGATTTCCACTCTCCCTCCATAAAATGTTGGTACATTTCCTCTAAAATCAACCTTACTCATCCCTAACACATAAGCGTATTAGTACATATACCTATAACCCAAACAGGTAGTCTTGAAATGCTAAAAATAAGTATGTAGGAAATAGCTTGGAAGTTTTTTCCTAAGTGCCTAGTTGGATACCTAGCTCCATGCTTTGCCCTCATATTTGAAACATTTTGGGTGCCTAAGATCCGCTCCCTACCATAAATAACATTTTTTTCTTCAACCCAATTCCATGAACAAATTAAAGAAAACATATTCTCCTTTTTGTTTCTTCAAATGCGACTTTGCATTGATTATTTCTTATGTACCGTGCAACAATTGAGTGAGGGAAAGGAAGGTATTTACTTTACATTGGAGTTCTCACAGTAACAATATTTTCCAAAGATGTAAAATATAATTTTTACCATTTCACTTTCTCTATATTATTATATTATTTGGAAGAAGGTACAGCAAAGGTGGGTAGAAATAAATAAACGGAACAAACACAATTTGGCTTTTATAATGAAAAGAAACACATTTCACAGCTTATGTTGCTGCCATTGTACAAAGAATTAATATTATTTGAAATATTTAATGTGCACTTTCTAAACCAACTAATTATTTCAGCACACAACTTATAAACCAATTTAAATCTAGAACAAACACAACATCCAGCTGCCCTGATGTTGATTCAGCACTGTAAAAGGGGAAACCCCAATTTCACTAATGATACTTTTTCAGCCATGTCGGGAATCGAACTCGGCCCCTTATTGTGATTAGTAGGTACCGACTCGGCTAAAGTGTCAAACTTTCTCTTTATTAAAAATAAATTAGTTTTTTCATATTATATATGTATATGAAATGAATACCCCTCTGAAGAGTTAAAAGGTGAGAAATATATAAATTACATAACATACGTCATAGTTACTGAGAAGTATAGTTTGTGTGCATGTGTGTGTGTGTCCTTAAAAGTTAGGAAATGAATAAAAGTAAATAAATTGTTTCTTAGAGTTAAATTATCCTCTAGACCAATAATCCTTCCACTTTGAATATACTTTCTCTACTCTCAGTGACAGGGATTATAAATTTCTGTTCACATCTGTTGTTTTTTGGTGTTAATTCAATGTACACAATTAGGTGTATAACCAAAAATACTACTACTACTAGTAGTGGTAGTAGTAGTGGTAGTAGTAGTAGTAGTAGTAGTAGTGGTAGTAGTAGTAGTGGTAGTAGTGGTAGTAGTAGTAGTAGTAGTAGTAGTAGTAGTAGTAGTAGTAGTAGTAGAGTAGTAGTAGTAGTAGTAGTAGTAGTAGTAGTAGTAGTAGTAGTAGTGTAGTAGTAGTGGTAGTAGTAGTAGTGGTAGTAGTGTAGTAGTAGTATGTAGTGTAGTAGTAGTAGTAGTAGTAGTAGTAGTAGTACAAAATCAATTTCTCATTGACTAGAATATGTCACTTTCCGGTAGGTCTGGGTGGAAAGCCGAGAATCGTGGAGATTGGAGGTGTCCCGTATCTGGTCCCTTTGGTGCAGAGGAGCCGTCTCTACGACATCAGTGACGTGGGGCGTCTTGTGGGAGTTGAGCCAGCATTTATCATCGGTGCAGGGGCAGGTCCTTGGCCCTACGCTGGGGTCAATTGTGAGGTGACGCTCCATGTTAGGATGTCGAAAAATATACATTTACACAACTTTTTTATCAAATATTTTACTCTGGCAATATCGAAAATATTAAAGTTTGCCTAAAATAGTTCTAAATCAGTCATCAGTTCACTTGGTAAATAAATTAAATATATATTTTACTCGTTAATCAAAACTTTTTTTTTACCCACTTTGGTGGTTAAATGGTCTAAGGCATCACGCCCACAATAGAGAGGTTTGAATCCTGGTCAGGTGTACTAAATAGTGTTTTTTCACTCTCCCTCAATGCAAAAATGAGTACACTTCCTCTGAATTCAACATTTCTCATTCCTACCACATAAGTGTGGTTACTTGGTATGTATATGACCTGAACAGTTTGATAGACGCTATGGGGGGAAAAAAACACATTTTGTTCCATATCTAGGCTCTCTCAGGCAGTCATTAGTAGTCTGTGAAACAGTCTGTGTCCACTACAAACAACTGTCACTGTCCGCTGCAAACAACTGTCACTGTCCGCTGCAAACAACTGTCACTGTCCTCTACAAACAACTGTCACTGTCCTCTACAAACAACTGTCACTGTCCTCTACAAACAACTGTCATTGTCCTCATTAAACAACTGTCACTGTCTGCTACAAGCAACTGTCACTGTCCTCTACAAACAACTGTCACTGTCCACTACAAACAACTGTCACTGTCCGCTGCAAACAACTGTCACTGTCCGCTGCAAACAACTGTCACTGTCCTCTACAAACAACCGTCACTGTCCACTACAAACAACTGTCACTGTCTGCTACAAACAACTGTCACTGTCCTCTACAAACAACTGTCACTGTCCTCTACAAACAACTGTCACTGTCCTCTACAAACAACTGTCATTGTCCTCATTAAACAACTGTCACTGTCTGCTACAAGCAACTGTCACTGTCCTCTACAAACAACTGTCACTGTCCACTACAAACAACTGTCACTGTCCTCTACAAACAACTGTCACTGTCCTCTACAAACAACTGTCACTGTCCGCTGCAAACAACTGTCACTGTCCTCTACAAACAACCGTCACTGTCCACTACAAACAACTGTCACTGTCTGCTACAAACAACTGTCACTGTCCTCTACAAACAACTGTCACTGTCCTCTACAAACAACTGTCATTGTCCTCATTAAACAACTGTCACTGTCTGCTACAAGCAACTGTCACTGTCCTCTACAAACAACTGTCACTGTCCACTACAAACAACTGTCATTGTCCTCATTAAACAACTGTCACTGTCTGCTACAAGCAACTGTCATTGTCCTCATTAAACAACTGTCACTGTCTGCTACAAGCAACTGTCACTGTCCTCTACAAACAACTGTCACTGTCCACTACAAACAACTGTCACTGTCCTCTACAAACAAATGTCACCGTCCACTACAAACAACTGTCACTGTCCTCTACAAACAACTGTCATTGTCCTCTACAAACAACTGTCACTGTCCTCTACAAACAAATGTCACCATCCACTACAAACAACTGTCACTGTCCACTACAAACAACTGTCACCGTCCTCTACAAACAACTGTCATTGTCCACTACAAACAACTGTCACTGTCCTCTACAAACAAATGTCACCGTCCACTACAAACAACTGTCACTGTCCTCTACAAACAACTGTCATTGTCCTCTACAAACAACTGTCACCGTCCTCTACAAACAAATGTCACCGTCCACTACAAACAACTGTCACTGTCCACTACAAACAACTGTCACCGTCCTCTACAAACAACTGTCACTGTCCTCTACAAACAACTGTCACTGTCCTCTACAAACAACTGTCACCGTCCACTACAAACAACTGTCACCGTCCGCTACAAACAACCGTCACTGTCCTCTACAAACAACCGTCACTGTCCACTACAAACAACTGTCACTGTCCGCTACAAACAACTGTCATTGTCCGCTACAAACAACCGTCACTGTCCACTACAAACAACCGTCACTGTCCACTACAAACAACCGTCACTGTCCACTACAAACAACTGTCACTGTCCTATACAAACAACTGTCACTGTCCTCTACAAACAACTGTCACTGTCCGCTACAAACAACTGTCACCGTCCTCTACAAACAACTGTGACCGTCCTCTACAAACAACTGTCACTGTCTGCTACAAACATTAGTCCTCTACAAACAACTGTCATTGTGCCATATTACAAGGTTGTGTTTACCTGCAATTTGTCTAACCCCAAAGAGCATTATATCAAGCTTTCTCTACCTTCTAAGGATTAAAATAAACTTTGGTTATCAGACCTTTTATGTAATTAGCTGCTACATCCTACTAAAACTGTTCTCTGCTAAAACTAATGGTAGCATCTCTACTAGGTTAATGTGTTTGTTTTTTAGCACCACGTCTTGATACCTGTTCAGGCTATACACTTTTATACTAATCACACCATTGTGTTAGGGTTGAGGAAGGTTGAATTTAGAGGGAGTGTACCCTCATTTGCATGGAGAAAAAAAGAGTGAAAAGCCATTTAAGAAGAAAAAAAACACCGTCATTACACCCGATAGAGATTCAAACCTATCTAGTCTATCACAAGAGTGGCACCTCAGACCAGGGCTATTCAATTGTTATTCATGTGGCCCACTACAAAAATTCATAAAATTTGGCAGGCCAGACATTTAGTTCAGTCTGGCAGTAATTGGTAAGGTTATTAGATTATACTTTTGTATTTTAAAAGGGGGGAGGGGCTAGAAAGTGCCATTATAGAAACTTACAATAGGACTAATTACAAGCAAAGCACTCCGCTTATTACTATAGTTAACACACAAACAATAAGCCAGGCAACTGGCGAGACATCGGTTGCTGTTGGGTGGAGAGAGAGGTGTGAGTCACTCTCGGCCACCTGTCGCCCGACAACCTGCGTTGTTCAAGGTCAAAAGCAAGAATATAGTATATAGCTCAGCCGTTATGTGGTGGTGCTTGGAGGGAGGGAGAGAGAGAGATCGGGTCTAGAGTGTGGGGGACGCACACCGCTGGAGGATAAGCTCGCACTCCCTTGTAAACACACAATGTTGGTGAAGTCAAGGACTGAGTAACACTGGGCTTGCAGCTTCCCCCACTATTGCTAATAGACTGAAGATCTCTCTGGCCATTCAAGGTCAGGCGCCTCTACATACCGTCTGAACTATATGCTGCATCTCCAGTGATACAGTAGTTGGACTTTAAATCCACAGGCCAATCTGCGGAGCTTGGCGGGCCAGATGTTGCCAATCTAATAGCCCTGCCTTAGACCATCAGGTTACAAAAACTCATGAACTTACAACCATATACACACACAAAAAAAATTACTGGTTTAATTTTAGTGTGCACATACTGGTAATTTTGAATATAAAAAAACCTCTGATATATTTTAAATTGTGCTAAATATTTTTATCACTTTAACTACTTGATTGTGAGAACTTATATTTTCTCAATTTTATAAATACGGCTTCAAGTATTTTGCTGACCCACATAAACATGGTACCCTTCCATGTCATTTATTTTCATAATATGACCCATCCATCTGACCTTTCTTCAAAGAATCACCTGAAGAATGGTTCTCTTTTCATTTACATTTACTTAGAACTTCTTCATTAGTATCATACACCTTAGCACAGTATGTAGCGTGTCTGCCTACTGATCTAAGGGTCCCGGGTTTGATTCCCGGCATGGCCGAAAATGTATTGATGAAAATATGCGATTACCATTTCATATTGATAAATTAAAGGCAGAGGACTGGATGTTGTGCCTGTCCTAGTGTTAAGTTATATTATAAGCATATGATGCTACGACAGGCCTAGCCAGCTGTTAGTGGGAAAATATATGGCTTGAATAAAAAATTGCCACGGGCTGGAAACGCAATGGATGTAAAAAAAAAACACTTTGGGATTAGTCATCCAATCGGTACACTTTCCAGCACATTTCAAATCTTTACAAATATCTATTTTTATTTTTCCTCAGGGAGCATCTTTCAACTCCATACAAAATAATGCTCCATATGTAAAACTTAACTGGTTTCTTCATCTCCAAGTCCACTTTGAAAGTCGGTAGCATTCATAGAAAGGGCCTTTTTGAAAATATAAACATATTTTTTATAACTATATTATTAGTAAGAATAGAGGAAAAATGGCATCAAATGGCTGTATTAAATTAAACATTGAAAAGAAGATATAGGGACAATCCTACACACTTACCAGAAAATGGTAGCTCTCAAAGTTGACAATGTTAATAACACAAAACTGTGAAATTCAGGCTACATCTGTCCCCTTATTGAGCAGAAGAAACATACAGAATACCCTGAACATTTCACAGTTAACAAATGTTTTGATTTGTGAACTTTGAGGGCTACACTTTTAAAATATTCTGGTACGTCTGTAGGCATGCCCTTCTCCTCTTTCAATGTTTAATCTACAACTAAGGATATTTAATAGAATATTATTATACTATAAAATTTAATGAGTATATTTTCTAGTTGAATTATATTCTCTTAATACGTTCCTTACTAAAATATTAAATTTTTTTTCCTAAATATATTATTGTTATCTTAGAGGCATAAATGATATCTATTAAAAGTGACATTAGATCTACTATATATTCTGACAGATATAAAAATTGGGCAGTATGACAACTCTTCACTCCAGCCTGGCCCAAATATTTGTTTAATTTCTTTTGATGCAAACATGTGTCCAGATGATGGTGAACGCGGAGGTTAAACAAGGAACAGTCAACAGCCACACCAGGATATCCAAGGTGAACACGCAAGATGGCAGCTGTATCCTGGAGCGTCTGCCTAACGACGAGAGCAGATGCGCCCTTCTCGCCAATTTGTTCTGCTGCGAGGGTAAACCTGGCAAAGTCGGTAACTAGGGACCCTATATACACTCTTTCTTCTCCGAAAGGTAGCAAGCTTGCCGAGGCGGTGCAGTTCGTAAGCCAAGCTTTCGATTCTAACTCCTTCAGAATGTTATATTAATTATTAATAAATCTCTGCAGTAAAATGCTCCAATACTAATTACTTCATGGGAAGCTTCTTGGCATTGTGAATTTGTATTTAAAGAAATTTGTCAACCAAACTTACAAATATTGGTACTAAAGAATAAATATAGTATAGAATTAAAATTATATTTTTATCATATATAGTTATAATATTTTAAGTTTTTATTTTGAAGTCTGAGTCGTACATCTTTACTAACTACCACTCCACTCAAAATTGCTTCATACTCGACTCCATAGCTCTAAGCTTCCTTGAATGTTTCTACTATATTGTAGTGTATGAGATAGGGCCATGTGTTATCCGCCAAGGTAAGACTGCTACCCTTCAGGGTAAACATAGGATACCTGTTCAGGCTATATGCATATACGATAATTACTCTAATGGTGTAGGTATTAGGGAGGAAGCATTTTAGAGGTAATCTACCCATATTTGCGCGGAAGGAGAGTCGGAAACTATTTTAGGGAAAAACCTCCCTCGATAGACCTGACCAGGATTGGAGCCCCGGTCTCCCTGTCATCAGCAGGTCAGTCTAACACAAGAATGATGCCTTAGGGCCATTCAGCCAATGAATCGAGTGACTATTTTATTATGAAATAACCCTTTTATGTCTGTAGTTGGCTAAACGCGCTATGTCTGTGTTCAGCTCGACCGCGAGAGGGGAGATCGAGGTTCGAATCTCGGTGGATTGAAACTGGGTGGATTTTTTCATAAATGGTATTCCACTCTCCTTTCCACGCAAATTGCGGGTTCACTTCCTTTATAATTCAACCCTCCCATTCCTTATCCATTAGGTAATTGTACTTAAGCGTATAACCCGAACGGGTAGTAAGACGCGGTGCTAAATAAATAAAATAAATAAATATTATGAAATAATTTTTATATTTCAAATGTCTCTGTAGTAAAATGGAACTTAAAGAAAGTGCTTTTTTTTTTGCAGTTAACATTGATAATATACGAGGAGGCGCGTCCACAAAGTAAGATCCGATAAATTAATAAAAAGAAACTAGTAGGGATATAAAAGTTTTATAAAGGGCAAAATATTCATGCTAACTCCTTTATTTTTCCACGTAATTTCCATTGACTTCAAGACATTTTTTATATCTTGGCACCAACTTCTTTATACCCCTTTCCAAAAAAATTTGCTGCCAGTGATTCACACCATTCTTCAGTTCATCGTCTTTTGCAAAACGCTGAGAGGCAGCCACTGCTTCATGTTAAAAAACAAGTGGTAGTCACTTGGAGCGAGGTCTGGGCTGTAGGATGGGTGGTCCAGCATTTCCCATCCAAACTGTGAATCGGCTGAACAGTGTGGGCTTGAGCATTGTCATGCAAAAGAAGAAACCCTGTTGTCAGCATGCCATCCTGCAGCATTAATTGTTTTTCCTCGTTCAAGATAATCAACAAGCAAGACACCCTTCTGGTCCCAAAAAAACAGAAGCCATGATTTTTTGACGAAGCATTCTGTTTGAATTTTTTTGCCTTTGGGGATGTTCAATGACGCCACTACATCGATTGTTGTTTTGTTTCAACATTCATATACGAAATCCAAGTCTCGTCGTCGGCTACGACTTGAGGAAAAAGTTCATCTCTTCTTTTTCAAAACGCTGCAAAAACATTTGAGCTGACTCCACGCATTTTTGTTTGTGTGCTTCAGTTAGCATTTTGGGGACCCATCTGGCGCAGTTTTTTGTATCCTAGCTTTTATGTCACAATTTCGTGAATGAGTTACCTTGAAACTTTGTAATTCAAAAGAATGTTCTGTAAGTGTGAAATGACGATTCTCACGAATCTTTGTGTCCACACGTTCCACTAAATTGTCGGTCACCACACTTGGTCGGCAACTGCGCTCCTCATCATGACCTTGGTGCGGCCTTCTTTAAACACCTTACTTTCACTCATTACATCTGGCTCGTAAACCTTACTTATCTGACAGTAATTTCTGCAGCGTTAAGGTTTTCCACTAACAAAAATCGTATGACACTACAAACCTCACAACTGGCGGGATTATTTATGACAGCACTCATTTTAAATCCCTCTCACAGAACATAAGATGAGGATAAAATTTAAGTTAAGGAATCAACAGAAACCAGATGAGTCAATCTATGCTACTGTGCATGCATGACCCCACCCACTAGTCTATTTCGGCGGTCATAATTCAAGGACCTTACTTTGTGGACGCGCCTTGTATATCAAAAGTGACAACTGCAGATCACAAGACCTGATGTATGAATAAGTGAAAGTAGATCTAGTAAGTGTTATAGCTGTCCCTTCATCATAAAAGCGACCACAAGTCACCATGGCTGTTTTTTTTATAACTATTAAGTAACAGACTGTTGGAAAAATTTACGTTTACAATGTTTCATGTGAGCATAGCTTAAAATGTGGCATTATGTATTTTTGAATATCCTGTCTAAGTGCGCATGTGCTAAGGACACCATGTTTTTTTTATTGTGAATCGTTGCTTCTCTTACGGACAGAAGTTAGATAGAAAATTTAGTTTATAAATAGGGATATTCACTCTTACTTGAACAATGAAGCATCTGCCTGAACTCAGCAACATTAAAAAGGCGAATTAAGTTTTAGGCATCATACAAAAAGACAATCTACCAGGCTAATACCAGACTAATACCTGAGAGGTCTAATCATGAAAAAATAGTGAAATAATTGAAAATAGAAAACATACCATCAAATCCTATATTTTAGAGTTACTACAAAGAATATTATTTAAGTTAGCTTGCTTGTATTAACCCTCATGGAGAGTCATGAAAAACCAAAGAATAATATCCTATAAGAGGAGCTTCTATTTTACAAATAATAAATGGCTAAGAATCGGGTATCTACACAGTAATTTACTATGGCCGGTCATTTCCTAATGAGTACTGCCAGAGCAATCAATAGTAAATTTATACATCTACCCCTTACTAGGGCATACAATATACAATAGCTAATACAAACTATCTTTAGAACACTATATAAATACGGCGCCTGAAGGGTCCGAAAGAAAGCATTATCCTCGTGGGCCATTACTTCGATCTAGTAGTGCTACCACAGGGTGCATACCGTAAATAGCTACACAAACAAGGGTGTAATCGTGACTGCAACCAGTCACTGACCTAACTAGGTCCACGAAGAAAATGTTAGTTGATCTGATTGTAGCCATAAAGAGATTCTAAACGAGATCATACCATTTAGGATGTCATAAAAATAAACCGATGTCTTAAGGACTTAGAAAAGGAAATTTAATTCATGGACTCAGTGTACTCAATCACCTGGTCCTATACATATGTAGAGCATAGAGCCCTCGATTTAAACTATGCCTTATGGGAGTAGGAAAACAATTGTCAGACTATCTGAGCCAAGAAACTATGTGTGATGGACATAGAAAATAATGTTAGACATCCTGACTTAATAAAACATGTCTGATGGACATAGAAAATAAAGCAAGACATTCGAATACAAGAAACTATGTCTGAGGGACATAGATAGCAACTTCAGACATTCTGACATGATCCTGTACATACACAGTTTCAAGTTAGTCTGTCATTCACAAGGATAGTGCTTTATATATTTGCTGTCCCAAACATCATAGCGTAAAGAAATGAGAAAGTGTGGACACTTGCTGTTACATGCAATGCAAATAGCGGCGCTGCGGTGGATTTGAAAAACTTAACCGCTGTAATCGAACTGGCCAGGTATTGTTTTCTTTCAGTACTTGCATAGCATATAGAAATTAGAGTGAGAATGCTGTATTATTTTGATTGTTATACATTCATTCGCTGTGTTTTATATTTGAAACCTCTGTTTTTAAATTCAAGATTAATTTTTTTTGTTATTATTTTAGTAATTAAGTATTCAATCTATGTAAGTAATTTATATTCTTTTAATACATCGTATATGCTTCAATCGTGCCAACGTGTCTAATACCGGGATGCAAATCAATCTATGACAAAGCTTCAAGTGGCAAAATACATTATTTTCAACCTCCTCAAGACAAATTTAAGTTTGCAAAGATGGAGCGGACAGTTCCAAGAGGAAACAGACAGTCAAGTCCAAAATCTCGGATTTGTGATTTTCATTTTTCTGAAGACTTTATTGTAAAATGTGCCGATTTTTTAATCTATGGAGAAAAAGATGAAACTTCCTCAATCAAATTGGCGTTTGAAACCCAATTCTATTCTACATAATTTTCCTAACCTACGAAAGTATTTTAGGAAAGATATAAAATAAAGGAATCCTCCCAAAAAACGAACATCTGATGTTCCAAAATTGAGTAAGCCAGCCGTAAAAGAAATTAGATAAGTGTTGTAAAACATGCTAAATCAGTCCACAAGTTGTCAAATATTGCTGATTCTTTAAAACTACAATTATATGTAATTTTAAATCTCAATTTTTTGAAAAATTATATCTGTCAAATTTGTAATTATTAAAACGTGTTTATGGAAATTGGTTGTTTAGTAATTTAGATTTCTAGAAATTTCACAAAGCGTTTCATAACGACATTAAATAATAATCCTGAGCAGACTAGTACAAGCCTCAACTAAAAATTTATACTAAACAAGAAAAAGAAAAAATAATTAATTCAGTTTAATATAATGCAAAATAAAATAAAATGTATTGTTTTATGAAACAAAGGTGTAAAATATAATATGATAGTTTATATAATTTACTGCAAAAAAACAAACATAAGTACGTCTCATAGCATTACGCTTATGCTTGAACACAGCCTGTACCTGTCCTGCGTCCTTAGGGCCACGAGGAGATGTACAAAATAACAATAAAATAAACCAGAAAATTGCAGAGTGACCCATATGAACAATGCATATATTATGTTATATATATATTATTAAATGCAAGATGTAATTTTTTTTAATGTGACAACAAGTAACTTTTTGGGTGGGATGACACATCCAAGATAAATGAGAGTTGAACGATTTGAATATAATTTATTTAATTGAATAATATAGAAGTTTAGACAATACAATGTATATATTAATTTCAAAAATAATTATTAACCTTAATACTGCAACAATATGATACCTGTATACAATAAAATTGCAAAACTAATAATTAGAGTAAAAAATATGCCTATCAATTACAATACCGTAACTGATTTATATTAGTAAAATTAACTTTAAAACACTCGCCCTGAACAATTTAGTGTTTTTGACTTATGGCCCTGTTATTCTCAGTTCATGTATATTCTTCAAATAAATAATTATTACTGTTATTATTGAGAAGAACCTTAACTATCCAAGGAATGCAAAAGAAAGTTCAACTGCATTTAATAATCCTCAAACATTATTATTCAGAAATCTTCAGTCAAAATTCAAACAGCAAAGCCTCATCTAATTTCTCTGATCTTTAATCATCAACATTAATAACAATGATTTCAATTTATATAAACTCATAATAAACAGTTAAGAAAAACCCAAAAGATACGCACTAAACAAAGATTGTGTCAACAACCCAGATTACCTAATATAATGATTAAATATATAAATATATCCCATTTAACCAGGAATTCATGTTAGTGCAGAGGGACTAATCAATTCTCATCTTTAAATATTGTAAATCATGTATTAAATGAGTATAAACTATTGACCAACAATTTATTTGAACTAAGTTTCCTTCAATATTATTTCTATTACGCCATAAGGGCCAACCTAGTCTTTTTTCAACATTTAAAATCATACGTCACGTAATCTTCAAGTTTTTAGTAATGTAGTCCTTTAAAACAATAAACATGTAAATCGCAAAAAATTACGAAACCATTATTATATATCATTAACCGATAAAGTCTCAGAAAATTCAATGTCAAAATATTTACAAGAGGGTAAACGCAATACTAATATTCAAAGTTTTGAAAATTAATCTTTAAAGTCATTCTGAAGGAAAACATTAAAGAGATCAAGCTTCAAGTATTAAATCAGTCAGAATCCATATTATGAAAATTAAATGTCTTAGTGTTTGAAGAAAACATTTCAAAGATTCAAAAAAAAAGGAACTAATTTTAATTTAGTCTTATCCATGATTAAAAAAATTTAATATGTTTATAAATATTCACGCCGAAACAATGAATTTTGAACAAACAGACCAAAAGTGAATTTTGCAAAACTTACATTTTCCTGACAAGAAGCATCCTCAGTGAGAATCCAAATGAGAGTAAACTACAAGGGGAAAATCACCAGTTTATATTCAATCTGAAGCTCAGCTTGAAACATCATAGAAAGGGGGGGAAGCAACACAAATAGAGAGAGAGAGATGACGGAAATGGCCCTGTACCTTCTGGATGACAGTCTTTCTAAGGCATGTCAGTGGCCGAGCTTAGAACTAGCTCTGTATCCCGGCAATTCCTTTAGTCAGCAGGCCTTATCGATGGGGCTTGGACGCATTTTATTTCGCTGGCCGTCATGTTGATATTTAAGTTACATGGAGCGATATTTGGCCAAATGCTGGCAGAAGTGAGTAATATTTACCATAATTAAATGATCTATATTTAATATCACTGTTCTTGTAACTTTGACGATTTTAGTAGTGTCCCTTGAAGATTAAAAACAATGATGTTCTCATCTACTCGAGCTACTGTACATACCATTGAATTTATAATATTATTTGTTATTGTCTCTTATAACTTGGGCGATGTTATAAGAAGACAACAATAAATAGTTATGTGGATTCAACAGATAAAGAAATACCTCTTTAATTTATACTACATTAAATAATTTAAATCTTTAATGATTATTAAAATAATACTACATTTATAAGATAGTACTGGAATCCACGACTGTCAATATTATTATTTTCATAAATTACAAATTAAATTTAGGTGTAAAACTGCTCGTAATACAATAGCTTAGTGAAATATTTTATTCAACTACTAAGGTATTATTATTAATAATAAAAATTGTTGGTTTAAAAAATGTGTTTAGTATTTTTTTGCGCGGTTCAAATATATTTAGCCTACTAATAACAAAGTAATTTAGTAAAGCCTATCTACTTAAAATACGAGTGAAGCATCACACCAGGCATAAGACAAACTCAGATAGCTCAAAAGCACACTGCTTTCAGGGTTCAATTCTCTTAGATGTTATTTCTTAACACACATTTTAATGAATGTTTGGGAATGAGAGTGGTCAATCTAATCGTGTTTTTCATATATATGTTATTGCAGGTACTTCAAGTGAGCTGTAAAAAGCGAATTGGAAAAGATGATTTTATTGCCAGCATCAGGAAAACGTTGCAAGCTCATTACAAGGACAAATCTGTTGGTAGGTACATAATTTAAAAAAAAAATGTAGATTGCATTCTACTATTTTGGAAAACATAGCCTTTATATATATAAAATATATATAAATATATATATAAAAAAACTATAATTTCCATCTATAATTTCAATAGAGGTGATTTGGAAGCCAACCTGGAATGGGAAATAGTTAAATTATGTAGTGATAGAAAACAAATAAACTTCTTTCTCTTTATTTCTCAACACTTCCATCTGCAGTTAAACAGTTATATTTGATTTTTCTCGAAACTGAAAAGGCATATTCTGAAACTGTACAATCATGTGTAACTATGAAAGGAATAAGAAGAAACACATAATTCCAGGTTCACTCTTATGTTTAAAGCACTGGGGGGTACATTTCTCTTGAAAGAGAGCAAAGCCAAGCAGCACATCATGCCCGAGTTCTCCAAGGTTCCACTAAACTCTGACGAAGATGTCGAGAACTGGCTCCGGTTCTACGACATGTCTCCACCGCTCATCGCTGTGGGTACATTGGTATCTCATGACCCAGTGAGTATTCTTGACTGTTTTGACTAGAAATTCTTGCCAACCTGACCATGTCTGCTGCAGCATTTAAAAAAAAACAACAGATTTAGAAATGAATTATTTATTCTATTAAATACAAAAAATTACAAATGTTTATTATAGTAAAACCTCATTCTTTAACCCATGCCACATTTTTCAGGGTATATCTGGACTTTACATGCACCTTCCTCTTAATCTCTCTAGCTACCAAGCAATGATCGTCTACTGTGCATGAATCTACTACCCCCCATTCTGTGGCTCTAGTTATGGATTCACACGTTCACTGAAAAACAAGCACAGAACAGAAACGTGGTCAAGTGACGAGCTCTAAGACAATCACAAGATTTCAGCCTCATCGGCACGAGTTTTTCTGCTAAAGTTCAACTCATCTCTACTTCATCCGCTCTGCCTGAGATGTTCGGCACAGGATAAAACATCAAATCTTAGAACCAACCATCTCAAATCAGTACGCATGTGCATATGACAGCACATGTGCTGTAGAACTAGAAGAAAGTATACAGCTTTAGTTGTTGTGAGGAGATTTGAAATAACCTGTTAATGTAAAACGTGTGTATCGATGTATTAGATTGTGCCACGACACAGTGCTATAATTTGAAAACATCCATCGGGAGAATGATCTAAAATATATGTCTATCTACTATAAAATAAAATATGTTGATAGTCAGCTGTTTTAAGTTAGCGTTACAATGCATTATGGGCCAACACACAAGTGTGAATTGCTGAGCTACTCAGGCAGATTCTGCTTTCTATTTTCGGTGAACGTGTGAATCAATCTTAAGCTACAAATATTTGCACATAGCTATGGGGTCAGAAACAATAATAATAAAATATTTGGACTGCTTAAAAGGTTTTCTCACTTCATGAGGTAATTGAATTACCTCTTAGTCCAATGGCATTAACTGAAAGTGTGAACTGTGTTCGTTCCATTCACATGTTTTCAGACATCTTAAAATTATAAACTGGCTCCACATTTTATCATAGTTAAAATTATTAGACTTGGGAGAGAGATTTATAAAAATTGAAGTATATATTTATATAAATGTATTTAAGAGTTTATACATCCCTTTTCTCTCTAAATTAAACAGTGAAATGATGATAAAAGGTCACAGCCTACACACTTACCAGAAAATTTTAGGCCTGAAAGTTCACAACATTATTCACAACATTATGTAGTTTTTGGGGTACATCAGTCCTCTTCTTCAGCAGAAGAGAGTAAAACATGGACTGGACTATAACAGCATAACTATAGGTTGATCATGGTTACTTAGATTCTGTTGTTGCCTGTTCAAAATTGTGTATTTACTCTGTAGATTTGTAGAATGTTGTATTTACGTTCATAGAAATTAATGACTGGTGTGAGTAGCCCTGCTTGGAAGGAAAGGAGATAAGGTCATATTAAGAAGACACAAGTTTGAACGAACAGGCAATTGCAGAATACAAGCGTAAACCTTTTCTTGAATCAAGAAACAAGCAACAACAAAATCTGAGTGACCATGCTGCTCTGCTGAATCCTGAAAATGATGTGTTTGAGGCTTACAGTTTTCTGGCAAGTGTGTGGGCCTTGCCCTTCTACCCCCCGAGTCCTACATACAAATAACCTTGTCTTTGCAGGGCCTGGATCTCCGCGTGCAGCACTTCCATAGCTTCAGCCACCATGGAGAGGGTGGACATTATCACAATGATACACAGCCTGACATTGCCGAGTACTTGGGTTACTTTGCCCTCGGGGAGTTCATCTATCGCCTCGACAAGCCCAGCAAAACTCACCTCATAGGCAGAGATTAAACATTTGTTTTGCATTCCAAAACTGTATTGTGTCTAAAATCTTAAAACAAAACTAATGCCCTAAATAAGTTTCTAACAAAATAAATGGTGTGTTTCCAGACTGAGGGGTTATTTTAAACTGTAACCTGTTCTCATCAATCAGAATATACTTGCAATATACTTGCATCTAAAGTGTATGGAGCATAGCTAGTGCAGGGTTGTGTCTGGCTGGGGGGGCCTCATTCCCCTCAGAAAATATTAAATAAACTAGTTATTCTAAATTTTGCATCAAATAGTGTACAGATAATTAACAGCAAGAAGTATTCGTTCAGTGATAGGATTCCATTCCATATTCCTGAAAACCCTAACATTATGTAATTTAAGTTATTCGAGTAATGTGTTGCAGTACGGTAGAATACGCCACCAGTGCGCTACCGTTGTCGGTCTGCAGACAACTAACAGTGCAATGATACAAAGAGGAGTGTACATTTGTTAACTTAATTGGATTGAATGTTTGCATTTAATAAAGTACAGTCATTTAATGAGTTGATCAATATATCATAAAACATGAGACATTATTAAGTAACAAAAGTACCGAGAACATATTAATATAGTATAACGTATTAATGCTAAAACTGAAAAACTGCCGTACAAAAGGGGGGGGGGGCCCTCACATTTTTTTTAAACGGCCCAGAGTTCGTATATGATAATTCAAACAGAAATATTTCAAAGTTTTACATAAATTAACTGCCAAAGACCCATAAAAATGAATTACCGGCCTCAAATGTACACAGCTAAAAAGACCCTTGACAATAATTTCCAAAGCAAACCAGGCTCCTCCTTCAACGGAAGAGAATAAGCAAGTCACTTTGTGCCTAAAAAATTACCGTGCTGTAAACCTTTACAAAGTGTGGTATTCGTCTCTGAAATATAATAACATTGATAATAAGTATTGAAATAAGAAACATTCCTGGATCCATGATCCAGCCCTCTTCATAGTAAATATGTTTAGAGTAGAATAGCAGCCACCATCCCCCAACCAAGAAAACAAAGCCGTTCCAGGAGTTTAATAAATACAATATACACTAGTAGCATTGTAATCTATAATATTAAAGTATAATAGAATATACAGAAAGGAAAGAAGCTGCCTACCTAATCTAAAATACTGCACACAGAGTTAAGCAACAGTTGCCGTATTAGTGACTACAGGTTGGGGCATGGAAAATCCAGCTTCAAAGTAAACCTGATTATAATATAATAATGGACTCTCATTTTTCAGCATAAGAGAGCAACATACATATGTGAATCACAGTTACTAGCAATCTGTCTCTTGATTCAAAGTAATTTAGTAGAATATGCGAAGGCTTGATCAATGGTGTGAACTAAGATATATAAAGTTACATTAAATTTCATATTAAAATAAACTCAGAGTATTTTATATTAATACTAGAACTTTGTCAAAGCTGGATTATTTTTTGATTAGGCCATAAAGCAAAGCGTGAATCGAGTTACATCATTTCTGGGGGGCATATTGTGTTTATAATTGTAGAAACTGAAGAAAGAAAATATAAGTGGTATTGAAATAAAGAAGTGCTTGTGTTTTTACTTTATCAGTGCCTCCATCTTCCTTGGTCTCAGTTGTATTCTCTTATATACCTTATTTTCATGGTTTTAGCTACTTTTCAAACCTTATGTTCCTTTACTATTGCCTTTTTCTCCCTGTGACAGCTAGCATACTTCTCAAAAACTGTGTTACTGTGTCCTCCACCATTTATACTTGGTGGCATATGGGCCAGTGTCATATCATAGCCAAAAGTGCAGCGCCATAACAAATACAAGTCGAGATCCACCTAAACTCGAATGGGCTGGGATAGTTTTCCACATATAACACATTAAACTAGGGGTGTGCAAAGTCCACTTTTTAAACCCAAATCGAATATATGAAATATTCTCAAAGTTCAAATAATTTCTTTTAATTTTATGCTTGAAAAAATATATTGTGGTTATTTATGCACGAAAATTATTTTGAAAATGTTTTATTGCACAATTGTTTGTAATATTTCGTGCTACCCAGACAAATCAAGTTTTTATTACAACATGAAATTCAATTGCTTCAGATTTTTTTCCTTATAAATATTAATTTGTAATGTAGAAAACAGCTCAGAACGGCAGTAAATGAACATAAATGGAGTATTATAGCTGTCATTATCTTTATTGGTGAAACTTCGAAGCGAAGTTGAAGCTTATGTTTGTTTTGAAGCTAAGGCGAAGCTTGGCACACCCCTACATTGAACAGTATTTAAGCCTTTGCACTGCAGGTTTGGTCATTTCAAATGGAGACACCCGTTACACTTGATAGTATCGTATGAGTTGATCAAAATTTCATCTATTAAAGCCACCCAAGTTGTAAATAAAACATTTCAAACAGTCTTTTTAATGAAAAAATATCTTGTTCACCAGACACAATATTGTCAAGCACAACATACATTCAAAACAATAAAGTATTTTATAAATAATAAAACTTGAATAGGAAAATATGGCAGACACTAATTAGAAGATAATTAAAGGTAGCAAAATATTTTACTATAAAATCATTTGGATCTATACTTACAAAAGTGGATAGATACTTAATAACTAGAAGATATATATATTTCTAGGAAACCATGAGGTAAACTTTATTCAAATATGCCTGGACCAATGTGTTTGTGGGTCAAAGATAATATACAAATAGGAGTTCGCAAAGTCCAAAGACTACTTGCAAGGCAGATGAAATGAAAAACATATGTTATGTATATTGTATAATATCTAATTAAAGACATCAAATTAATATTATCTACAAAAATTGCTTTAACAGTTTTCATTCAGTTTGAAGGCTTGAGTAATTTTTAGCTGCTTCACAGTTACTGTTGAAGCCAGAATGTGTTTTTCCAAGTTTCACAAACCTCTATATAAAATATACCTAATAAAAGTGAAGGTGGGTTGCCTGCCGTTTCTTGAGAAGAAGGAACAATAGTAGAAAGCCTTATTTGTAATAAATATGGTAGCTTAAATCCTACCATTTTCAAAATGTCTTACAGCTTTCAGCACATTGGTCATAACATTTAAATTCAATACGGGATTAGTACTTGAACAATAAATAGGATACAGAGTTATAACAATATAGGATAAACTAGCAAGAACTTGGATTTTGTTATATTTTTATAATAAATATGTAGGCCTATTATTATACAAAACATATTAGAAATAACCACGATGGTGTTAAAGTATCTTGGCCAAACTGAGCTACAGCCATGAGAAATAGTTAGCACTGAATTCAATTCGTTTGGAAAATAATCGCCGAATGAATATTTCTGTGCACATTTTTTTACAGTATGGCAAATTAATCGAGTTAGACAAGTTCATCCTGATTTTAATTTTACTTAAATAAACCAAACATGCATGGGAACATTATGCAAAAACAATCAAAATTCTTTGAAATTAAATTCTTAGAGTAAATATTTTCACATTCTTCTTTGTTGAAGAGTTATATTGTATATATTTTCACACTTTACATGATGACTGTACTATTTTAAACAAGTCTAAATCATTATAATAGCTAACTTATTTACATAGTATTTTTTCCTATTTAACTTTTAGATGGTTTGCTAATTTTTGTTTTACATAATGGTGTCAATAAAACACGCACGCAACATCAGAGAAAATGTATTAATTTTAATTCATTGCAGTTTTGTGTGTGTGTATTATATATATATATATATATATATTATTTATTTTATTTGTGTGTAGATTCTAGTATAATTAAAATGCTATTATATTCATCAAAATGCAACATGGAATTAATAGTTTCTGGAAGGAAATAATTACCTTCATTAATATTTCTTTCTCGACAATATCACAAACTTAACTTTTTGGAGCAATGACTTGTAATAATATTTCCTAGAGGTAAGAGATCTCCATGCCCATGTTCGTGGTATACAGCTGCTACTACAAAACTTTCATATTAAGCCCGTAGATTTGGCTAGCATTAGCATTCATTCAAACACTAAACCAATTGAAATAAAGTTTTTACTTTTTCAACTAGGCCCATACCTGCTTCAGTGGACACATGGTCTAAAGCGCCTCATGTTAGACTTGACTACCAATGGTTTGAATCTCGATTGGGTGTACTGAGGGGGGTTTTTTACAAAATGGTTTTCCCCTCTTTCTCAATGCAAATGTGGGTAAACTTCCTCTATATTCAAATTTCCTCGTCCCTAACTCAATAGCATATATTCTGAACAGGTAGTAAGACATGATGCTAAAAATTATTAGGCCTATGAAAGTAAATTTTCACCGACCTAAAACCAGATTTACAAAATTAGGTCACTGTGTAATCAAAGTTATTACATTATTATTGCAACTGAAACACAATTTTGAAATAAATAAAAGAGCACACAGTTGAACAACTTGAAAGAATTTATCAACTCTCCTCCCAATTTTTACGACTAGATGAATAGACTATTTTGAGGGTCGAGGGCTTCTCCTGAAAATTAAACCAATTTGCTTCAGACTCTAAACAGATTCACATCACTAGCCTTACCCATGTTTTAATTCAATTGATTTCACATCTTTACCCAACATGTAAATACAATCAGTCTTGCATAGAGTTTTTTTTATAATAAATTCCAATAAATTAAAGAGATAATTAGAAATGAAAACATTTCCAAATAAATTTGATGTTGAGGAACAGGTAATTTCTTTTTTAATAAAAACAATATAAGATAAGCAAACACACAAAGCTTTTACAAAATTGAACCCACCAACTTATTTTATTAAAAATTCATGTTTTAATAACTTTTTTTAACGGTTCAAGATTTACCATTTTTTTTAAATTAATATACCAACAACATAAAACTCATAAGTTATTATGGTTTTTTAAAAAGAAATGAAACCCTCGCAATAGCTTATTTGAAAGTATCAAGATGTTTTTGACAACTTTGAAACTACTTACCTGGCCAATAGATTCTAGGTACTAAAACATGTTATTAATTTACACCTTGACGAGTAGCCTTGGACTGTGACGGACAATAGTGTGTCATGCCTTGAATATCCGCACAACGCGCACCACGTACTGACGGCATATGGGGCACTCACTCAGCTGTTTGCCACAGTTGGTGCATGTGGCCATGTGACCGCACTCCAGCATTACACACTCCACTGGAGCATCCATGCACACCTTGCAGAGCTCGTCCATATCGAGTTTCTCCAGCTCTGCCAGACAAACAGAATTTGAACTTATATTCCACTGTCCCTGATATCACAGAAACATTAAGAAAAAGAAAGAATGATCATTGACATGACACAAAGATAAACCGATAGCATCACATGCTAAAACCCATAGTGGGTGTTACACCACCAAGTTGGTTGCAACCATTCACAACTAGGGATATAGGAACTGACACATCAATTTATCACCAAATACAGACAAGCCTCTAACCTTAACCAAACTCCTCTCCTTCATACTAGTATAATTACTAAACATCTTTAGTACAATAATCATCAGACCCTAGCTGAGTCTGTTTGGAACATAGTCCTCCTCCACATTCTTCTCACACGTCCATACCAACACTCCTCTATCCTGTCCTCTACTGGCTCCTTCTTAACTATTCCTCTCATCCCCCAATTTCTCATATTATCCACTCCTATAAAACTTCTCAGAAATTTCTTTAAGAGGGTGTCCAGCCAAACTATATCTTAAAATTCCCTGACTTTTCCAGATTTTCCAGAGCCAATTTCCAATTTTTCCAGTCACTATATTATAAACATTATTGTATTAAAATCTCAACTTAATGTAATCATATTTTTAGACACATACACATTTTGAAATTGTAACAGTTTGTCTATGAAGGGGTTAAAGGATCCCGGCCTAAAGCAACGGCTCGTTGGGTCATGCGTTCCAAGTTAGATCATATCTACACACGGGCTAGTGAACTAATTACTCAACTTTGGGTACACACATGATACAGGGGTGGAAAGATTAGATGAAAATACCATGTTGACTTTGAGAACTGAGATTAGTATATTCAACATGGATAACTGTACTAAAATAAATTCGCAGTGAAGAAAAATGTTTTTGACAGTTATTTTATTGTAAATGAAAGTAGTGTGGGCCTATTATTTTTGTGACTATGTGAAAATTTTATAAATTTGATCAAATTCCCTGACTTTTACATGACTTTTCCCTGACTAAGCAAATTCACTTACTTTTCCCTGTTTTCCAGGTCGCTGGACACACGGTTTAATCCTGCTTTTATCCTGTTACAATAATATATACTATTACATAACACTATGATTTAGTTTTATCTATATATCTATTTAGTCTAAGTGCTACCATCTATTCGATGCAATCCTAACAAATTTTTTTAGCAACCATATATTCGGGTTATTCGCTTACGTACTAATTATGCTACTGGGTTAGGGATGAGGATGGTTGAACTTTGAGAAAGTTTACCCACATATGCATGGAGAGAAAGTGGGAAACCACCCTCTCCCCATCTTCAGCAGTTTAGTCTAAATTGTGAGAATGACACCGTGGACCATGAGGCCACCGAAGCAGGTAATCAACTGTTGACAGTCCACATTAGTCAAATCAAGAGCATAAGTCTACTCTATTAACCTGAAGACGTTATCTAGCCACCTCTGTTAGTGAGAGCATGTCTGTAAAAATGTGTTTTTTAGTGTTTTATCTAGTCAACTTCCCTATAAGTATCACTCAATTGTGCTGACTATCCCTCCAAATTTAAACCATGATATCACAAAGAAAATCTAGAAAATAAATTTGGTTTTAATATGCAGAGTAAGACTAGACCTGTACACTCCCAGAAAAAACTGCAGGCCTGAAAAGTAACGTTAAAATAAACAAGTTACACAATAACTTTGGTTCTCTTATTCATCAAACAAGAGTTGAACACTCAAAACTCTTTTAATGAAGAAAAGGTTTGATTTGCTTCAAAAATTACTTTTCTCTCTGATGTGAAATATACTATAGATCAGTGTTGTTCAACTAGTGGTCCGCAGAATCAAGTAGCACCTACATAATTCTGGCACTACATTGTCGCGGGACGCTGCATACGGCAACGAGTATACTGTCTGCTCGCTTCCCTCACCACTGAAAAGATGGTTGTCCATTCAAGGTCAGGCCTCACCACATAACGTCCGCAAACACTGATTCGTCCCGTGCCTGGATAGCTCAGTAGTTAGACCATTGGCGTACTAAGCCAAAGGTCCCGGGTTCGATTCCCGTGTCCAGGTGTCATTTTTCAATTTTCAGAATATGATATCTAACTGAAGTAATAACCATTAATATAGCTCTGGCTATTTACTCTTAATATATATATGCATTCCCTTACAATTATAATTATTGTACATATGGCAATAAGCCACTACCGAGTCGCAGATGGCTGCGTTATCTGATGGCTTGTGATATTAAAAATCACAATTGTAGCTGACGATTTTCGCTAAGTCCATCATAGACTCTGCCTTAAAATATGAGTGAAGAATGACCCTGGGCACGGGACGATTACTGGATAGTTCAGTGGTTAGAGCATTGGCGTACTTAGCCAAAGGTCCCGGGTTCGATTCCTTGTTCAAATGCTTACAACTTCCATAAAAAGAATGGTAACATTTTAAAATTATTTTTTAAATTTTTAATACATTTTATAATCAATATTACTAACCAAAATTACAATTTATAAATAAAAATGTTCATACTCCATTCCCCTTAAAAGGGGCAGCAATTACCTCTTTGTCCAGTAGCAGCAGTGTAATGAGTGAACTCTAGTTGTGTGTTTCTCTTTAAGTTGTAAAAGCTGTTCTGTTTCGATCCTCAATTCCTGTACCTTCTTCCATATAATGTTTAACAATAAGTAGGCACAAAAGAAAAATTATAATAGAATGCAAAGGAAAAAATAAGGAAGATAAACTAAAAGTAATATTTGAGTAAAAAAAGCTCAAAGAGAAAAAATGTGGGTAAAATCCAACGCACAAATATGGCGGCTTCCTTTCTTACATAGTATAAAAAGTCTTAAGATTTTATATTTCAGCATTGTTGCCTTTGTTGACTCAAAAAGGTAAGGAAACAGAAGAATAACATTTGGAACAAACACTTCCATTTATATTAGAATATGCATAGGTACAATTACTAATGTTGTACATTTTTTTAGAGATGGGATGCCAATCCTTGTTTCCTATGGTATTCAAAAGATTTGAAATTCGTAAAAATCCCAAAATATTATCTCATTTATGAAGAGCTTGACTTAAAGTTTTAAGTGATTGGTAAAAGGAATTATATAGACTAATCCAGTTTAGAGAGTGGCAAACTCATGAAAAAGGACAAAATTGTACTAATATAATTAAATTACTTAAGAAGCGTTCTCCTTATTGTTTCTGATGTAATAGACATGACAAACAAAATATCAATTGTCAGTAGCACAAAGCCTTAAACGACGTTTTTTAATATTGATACTTCCAACTAAAATTGTGTATTTTAAAAGATATGAGATTCAGATTCGAGAAATATAGGACACGATACATCTCTATTTTTTTTATGTCATTCACATCGAAGTTTTACATTTGATTGAATAGGCAATTATAAGGAAATATATGCAATAATTTGAATGATAGTTTTTTACTTGAATTATATTCGGAAGAAGGTACAAGAAAGGTGGATAGAAACATATAAAAGGGACGAACACAATATGACTTCTACAATGAAGAGAAGAACACAGTTCACACTTTACATTGCTACCAATGGACAAAGAAGTAATGGTTACCTCTTGAAGAAAATCTATCATCACCGTCCAATCCCCCGACCTAGGTTTCATTCTATCGGAACGCATCAAGGAGTGTGAAACGCACAACGCAACTTCCTAAAAGAGGAAACTAAAAAACACCTTCTTCCAACAATTACCTCATAAAGTGAAAAGAGGTTTTCCTTATAGAGTTGTTTACTTGAGATATAGAAAACGTTGATCACATCTAAAAATAACACGAATTTTAGATATTTCATAGTTAAATTACTCCTAACGTTTAAAAAAATGGATAACCCTCACCTTTCCTTGCTTGCGTATTCTCATTCCAGAGCCGAGCAGCCTTCTCAACCAGCTCTGGTTTCTCACAGCAACCACGAAAATCTACACGATTCCTGACAAGTAGTTCCTTCAATTGTTTGCTAGACAGAGTTTCAAGCTCTGATGGGGCAGAAATGTCTGCCAAAACATGACGGGAGGAATCTGAAACAAACAAGATTACATTGAAACATAGACAATGTTTGGGGATTGTAAATTTGTGTAATGTTTGGGCAAGATTTGATCTACAGGGGGTACATGAGGAAGCAAGGGAGATATAGAATGGGCATGAAATGAGGATGTTGGAGTGCATGAGATAGTAGAGGAAGCAAGGGTGAGATTGTATAGTCATGTAATGAGGATGTTGGAGAGCATGAGATAGAAGAGGAAGCAAGGGGGAGATGGTATGGGTATGTAATGAGGATGTTGGAGAGCATGAGATAGAAGAGGAAGCAAGGGGGAGATGGTATGGGCATGTAATGAGGATGTTGGAGTGCATGAGATAGAAGAGGAAGCAAGGGGGAGATGGTATGGACATGTAATGAGGATGTTGGAGTGCATGAGATAGAAGAGGAAGGAAGGGGGAGATGGTATGGGCATGTAATGAGGATGTTGGAGTGCATGAGATAGAAGAGGAAGCAAGGGGGAGATGGTATGGGCATGTAATGAGAAGTTAAATGGAAAGAGTCCCACGTAAAATGATGGAGGTGAAGTTTGGAGGGATAAGAATGGGCGAGAGTAAGGGAAGAAGAATGGTGCAAGGATAGAAGATGGAGGCATTTACCTACACTGAAACAGTTAGTAATGATGATAATATTTTCATATAATTTTAAAGTTTTTGTAATGTGAACCTTATGTAGTATTGTTTGTCAATGAAGCCAAATCGATTAGCTTTCATTTTGATGATAAAATTATTTGTGTGCACAATTGACGCTTTGCACCTGCTCGCCAGCAATCCTAGAAATTCGTGAATGATGCACTAAACACTTAAACAACATTCCTTTGAATCTGAAATTCAGCATGTGTTTATTTTATAAAAATATAAAATATCGAGTGTTTGCGTGTCTTGTGTAAAACTAGCATAAACTCTATACAGCCCACTTTATTAGTGAACAGACAAAATTTTCAACGACACAACTAAGATTTACACTTTATTAACATATGTAAAGATGAATCCTATATTTTCCAAATATGAATATATATGAATCTTAAATTTTCTTTAAAATCTCAAATCACCAAATCTTTTAAAAATGTACAATTTAAGAAAGTGAAAATATTTCAAATTGAATTTAGAAAAAGTTGTTTATGGCTCGGTGCGATTGACAAAATGATGTTTTGTTTGTCATGCCTATTTTTAATCATAAACAATAAAGAGAACACTTTCTTCTAGTCAATTCATTGTAATAATACATTTTTGCTCTTTTTTTTTTGTTACTCTACCAAATACACAAGTATATATAATTCCTTTTACCAATCGCTTAAAATTGTTATTTGAAGTTAATCTCTTCATTTATATTTGAGATACTCTGAGATTTTTACGAATCTCGAATGCCATAGTTCAGAGGATTTGAGCATTCCATCTTTAAATAAATGCCATTTCATACACTTTGTAGTGAAATCTCAAATAATATTAAAATAATTCCCCCCCTATGAAAGTCACCCTTTTTAAAAATTGTATCCATGTTTGTTTCTTTAGGAACACTATTTATAAATTGGATTGACTAATTTATCCAAACGCCATAGCTCAGTCGGTAGCGTGTCTGTCTACTGAGCTAAGAGTCCCGGATTTGATTCCTGGCATAGCCGAAAATTTATCATTGATGAAAATATGGGTTTACCCTTACACAGTATTGAATTAATGGCCAGGGGACTGGATGTTGTGCACGTCCTAGTCTTAGTATATTATAAGGCACATGAAGCTACGACAGGCTGGAAACAATAATGGATGTAAAGTAAAAGATTGACTAATGTATTCAAATTTAAATTCCCAATGTCAAAGAAGTTTCCCATGAAGTAATCTCTATATGAAAATGTCACTGCAGTATATTTTTAATTAGTAACTAACATACCATAACCATTTCTGAAGGAGTAGAGTCAGACAGTGTAACAATAGAGGAGTCTGAGCAAAAGGCTTGGTGTACCAACGCCACAGTCCTGGTTTTAAGTTGTTATTTGTGCTTATGACACTATTATTTATTGAAATAATTATAGCAGTAATACTGAGAGAAGTGTCCTTGAAGTGTAAGAGAGTATTGTACTGTACCTATTGTCACACATGCAGCAAACACGTGGACAGTGAATGTAAGAGAGACAAGGAAAGTGGAGGTCAAGGGGATGAAGTTTGTGAGGAGCGTGTTAGCTGTCATGAGAAACAAGATTAGGACTGAAGTTATCCGGGAAAGAGTTGGGGTACAGGGAGTACATGAGATAGTAGAGGAAGCAAGACTGAAATGGTATGGGCATGTAATGAGGATGGAAAAATAAAAGATGCCGAAGAAAATTTGGAAATGAAGTATGTGGGGAAAAGACAGCACGGGAGACTATGAAAGAGAGAGGGGAGGAGCATATAACAGAAAGTGTTCAAGTGAGAGGAAAAAATGGAAGAAATTAGAGTAGGAAGAATGGTGAAAGGATAGAGGAAAATGGAGGTATTTTACTAAACTGACCCGACCATAGGCTGGAAATGGTAGTTGATGATGATGATGATGATGATACTCAGTATAAAAAGTGAGAACAAAATTACAAAAATTAATCTAATGGAATATTATGAAATAAGTTCTAATTGAATATTGATTGATTAATCAAATTGGAAGTGTCACTTATAAACTGAGAATGTCTTATATTGTTTACTAAGATAAAAATCTTTCTCAGTTTGTCATATTGTTTTACTTGCTGTGGAATACATTTCAAATTAATGCTGACCTGAATTGACAAATCTTTATTCCTCGAGCTTTCAGAAAGATCAGACATCACCAGATCCTCATCAATAATAGGCAGTGAATCCACAGTGTTATTTTCAACCAATTCCTCCACTTCAGTGACCATGGGTTCCACTCCTTGGTCCGATAGGGTACCGTCTCCAGAAGTCTCAGACATCTCTGTGATCTCTAAGTCAACTCCCGCTCTGAGGAGCACATTTCCGTCCACCATGACAAAACCGTCCACCTCGGAGTCGGTGGGCGAAGACACATCATACTCTGCTTCTGATTCAGACCCGACGTGTGCGGGGGATGAGGAAAGAGGGTTACTCGAAGGAGCAGGTTGTGTGGGGGTGCTCCGAGAGACAGGGGGAGTGGTGGTACTCGCAGGTTGAGCCCTGCCTGGGAACGTGGGCTCACTGTAAGGATTGGTCTCCCTCCTGTTTGAAGACACCGCCACGTGGCGTATTAAGAGATTCACCAAGTCATCTTTCTCTACAAACAAACCAAAAATATACTTACAGTAGAAAGAGAATGAAAGTAAACATATTACATCAAGCTTGCAAGAATGGTGATAAACAATTCAACCTTGTTCTGTTGGTGAGGTTAAGCTGTTATGCATTTAAGTGACTTGAATGCCAGCCGGTATAATATTAAAGCAGTTATAAAAATAATTCAAAGCTATAGTATAATTTTGGTAGGAAAAAATACAACATATCTATTGCAGCCAGTGTTGATAATATCCATCAAGAGTAATAGCTGCAGATCTCATGACTTGATGTACAGATACATGAAAGTAGATCTAGTAACTTTTATAGTGTTCATATTTAAGGTTCTTTATATAAAAATTGGACTGTGAATACATGTGTGGTTTCAGGTGCTAATGTTTAACAAATGAGTAATGATAGTCAATTATAGGAGTTCAAACAAAATTAATGAAGACTGACCAACACATCCTCTCGTGGAGACATGTTGTGAGGTAAGGTACTGTTGCAGGTCCTTGACGCGGAGCTGCTGGAGCTCAGATCTGATCAGAGGTCGTGCTGTCAACACCTTGCAGCGGCTACATTTGAGTTTTTTGTCAGAGAACCGCGCCATGAGGGACGTGGTGGAACCGTTGTTATCGGTGTGACCCAAACAGTCACGGCAGTAGTATTGCTGGCACACACCACATTGTTTCTGGACAAATGTGACATTGCAATGAGATGTCGAGACAATAACAATTAATCTTGCAAACAGGATTCTAGGGGCTTTGCCCAAATTATCAAACCACAGTCTCTAGTTGGGTAATGATGTGGTTTCATCTTGGATAAAGTAAAGGTTTTTTAGTTCTGTTTTGTATATGCTATTCAGCCCATGACTTACAGTAAATTTATGACACAAGATAAATAATGTGAGCTATAAGAAAATGTATTGGCATTCACAAGCTCCACTTTGGTGGTCGAATGGTCTAAGGTTTGCATGTCAAGCCCATGGCCCTAAATTTGTTCTTTACAACCTGCCAGCTCAAATTGAAGGAATAAACAACACATTTGTATTTTGGAGCCGATTTAAATGCTTGTTAATTTCCATGAAGTTTACAGAATCGCAAGCATAATGTAACTTGTGTAGTGTAGATATTTGTTTAAAAAAACACACATTAATTAATGTTTTAAAAATTATTATATTTGGGGATTAGGTTTTATAAACTTGGTAAGAACTTAAGCGACCCTCAGCCAGAGGAAAAGTTTGTCATCTTTGGTCTAAGGCATCACAAACTGTATTGGCCTCAACGAGATGATTGGGGTCTGAATTCCTGCCAACAGTAGAGCCTAGTGAGGGTGGGTTTCCACTCTCCAAATTCTACCTTCCTCATCAGCGTAATTATAAAGCCTTAAAAAAAAAATCAATTGTGGCCTCCATTTCTGAATCTATATGAACTATTTTAACACAGGTGCTTGGGAATCTATAATTATAATGCAGGGTGTGAATTGAGTTGGAGAAACAAAAATTAGCAACTTTTTGGTGGCCTTTTTTGACCACAAAATTCCTTCAGTAAACAGTTGAACATTATATAATGCATATATAAGCATAATGCACTCACACACAACATTAAACTTTAACTAGATGGTGAACATTAACTTTGTCCTTGGTATCATGGTAAAAACAATCGGGCAACTTGTGGCTAGCGTATGGCATGATGTGTTCGCGTTGTTACGATGCATGGGAAATTCAAACAAAAATATTTTCATGACTTTATGACCAAACTATTGAAAATTCGTGACTTTTCAGGGACTTTTGTGACCTTTTTTGCAATTAGTAACTTTTTCGGGACTTCCATGACCCAGTATACACTCTGTAATGTTATAGTGGCATGGATAAACCTAGAAACTTAGTCCAACATACCTTTCTCTTGAATACCGTGAATTTGATAGAACATTCCTCACACCCCATGGTAGAACTGCGTTGTTCCGAGTTGACTGAATTACTCCTACAGAACACCCCTGCCATAAATTCCTGAAAAACCCTCAAATTGTTAAACACACTTAGTTTACACTCTACACTGACCCGAGAAAAACTCTCAATTTAATTAATTTGTATAAGAAAGAAAGCCGTAAGTTGTCATGCAAACAAAAACTGCTAAGGGTATAGCAACTTGAATTTAATTAGATCAAATTCTTCTAACCTGGAGACATTGTTTCTTATTTGGTATTTATGTGTGGAAAGCATATGAGGTACTATATAGGTATAGCCTTATATGAAAGCTATTATTAATTATATTCTGAAAATTGAAAAATGACACCTGGACATGGGAATCGATCCCGGGACCTTTGGTTCAATTCCTGTGTTCAGGTGTCATTTTTCAATCTCAGAATATGATATCTAGATGGAGTAATCCTCACTAAAAAGCATAAATAATACTTTGCTATTTGATTCATAATTAATTTTGTATTGTTTTTGTTAGTGTGTGTGTTGGTTGTTGTGTTTGGTTGTGTTGTTGTGGTGGTGTGGTGTTGTGTGTGTGTGGTTGGTGTTGGTGTTGTTGTTGGTGGTGTTGTTGGTGTTGTTATCATTACTATTGTTATTGTTATTAAACCCTTCCTTCACCTCTGACAAGATGTGTATTAATCACAACTTGTGAATGTGTGGAGTGCCAGGCCTCCACCGTGGTTCAGATACCACGTTAAATTGTAGGTCCTCCATTACATATTATTGTAAGTATGTACAACCTGAACGGTAGTAAGATGTGATGATGATAGATGATGATAATGATGATGAATCATAATGATGATGATAATGATAATAATGATAATGATAATAATGATATGATAATGATGATGATGATAATGATGATGACGATAAGATAATGATTAATAATAATAATATTATAGAACAGTAATTGTTTTAATTATTATAAAGGATGGATGCATTACCACACAAAATTGAAGTGGTGACAAAAAAACTCTTGGAGAGAAAATATTAAATATTGATGTCTATTTTAAACTATTTTGTGAATAAGCTTGTAAAATAATCAACAGTAACATGAAATCATAAAAGAGTCCATATTTTCATTAAAAATATATATAAATAAATAATATAATCCACGAGACCTGTCCATTATAAACTCTTCTTCTAAGTTAAGCGGTGGCGCATGGTCTAAGGCATCATTCGTCACTTACAATAGACTGGACTGCAATTGACGAAAACTTAGTCCAAGTCCTGTTCAGGTGTAATCAAAGTGGTATTTTCCCAAATAGTTTTCCATTCTACTTCCCAATGAGTTTTGGTACACTTCCTTTAAATTAAACCTTCTTTATCCATCAGTGTAAAACAGTAGGCCTACATAGGCTATGTGTACTGTATTTAAATAAAAAGAAGCTATCTAACCTGTGGAGAAACTTGGTCGGTCAGTCAATTATGAGATTCCCTAGGTTAATTTACAATCTAGTGTAGAGGTAAGTAAATAGCTTCGTGTTCACCCCAACCTAATCTAGTTTATGAGTAGCAGGCATGATTTGAGTCTCACATTGTGTGAAGAAGAGCAGCAGTGATATTTTCGACAGTAACTGGACTTCTGTATAAGCTCAACTAGCCAAGTCAGTTGCCATAAAATTTACAAAAGCAATGTTATAAAGATAAGAGTTAATATTGTGCTTTCAATCAATGGGAATCACATGCAATAGATAATTATATTCCCAATAATACTCTAGGACTGTATCCGAATAGTCTACTTCACGCGCCGTCGACCCTTGACGTTCACTTGATAGTCACATTAGCAATCACGTGGTCAAGTGCAAAACCATCCGAATAGTCACAAAGTGTGCTGATGCACCCCTCACACGCCCTTGAGTCCAAGGGTGACAGCAAGTTAACCTTAACACGCCATCAATGCGGTGTTTGATCGGCAATTGTTTAATTGTTCATCTGCTGGAGATAGAGCTCGTAGCGTAATGTGATCTTTGATAACATACGTTAAATATACTGGTTGTTTTATCGTGTTGTAGAGTGGTATTGTGTTGTGTGTTAGATAGTTTGGATAATTTGTCATGTTCAGTGAAAATAAGTCACCACAAATCTGTAAATAGTCTACGCTAATTCAGGCTGATAGATGGCGTTTAAAATAGTTTCTAAGATCATTGGTAGGAAGCAGCACTGCAGACTCAAGGGTGTGAAAAGGATATTTTGCCGTCCAAATAGTCTGTTGCAATGTCAATCTCAAGTGTGCGTAAAGTGTAAAGTCATTAATTCTGCATCAAGTCAAGTGTACTTGACTATTTGGATACAACCTAGATATATCAGTTAGGTAGTCCTACCTAATGGATTGGTACTACTGGTTCCTTACCCGATTTTATGAAACGGAAAACAAAAGAATATAGCGTCCTACCAGAACTCTGGGAAGTCTTAAAGCAATGGGGCATTGAAGGTGTCTATTTAGAAGCTAATGGCCTTTGAAGTAATATGTTAGAAGATATCATTTGAAGTAGATGTTCGGGTGTTTTATACTTCGCATAATTATTTGCATTAGGTTCATATCTAGCATGAGTTGAATAAATAAAAAGCAGAACATTAAAATACTATGTAATTTCAAAAAAGGTTAACATTTGAATTCATTACAAAATGTACTAAAACTCTAGCGAAAAGAAAGTAGAATATATATATTTTGTATTTATATTTACCTCCATAGTGAAAAGATCCTGTCTGTATCAATTTGTTTTTAAACAGTACTAAAAGAACGGCAAACTTGGCTTTATTGACGTTTACTTAATGAGACAAGTCATCATTGAAATTATATTTTTTAATATAGTTAAAATAGGATAATATTAATTTCTATATTATTTAATGAACTTAATTTTATCACAAACTTGCATTTTGAAGAAAAACTACCTTAAAAGCTTATATATTAAAAATTAAAATCAAGATAAATAATATCAAAGATATAAGAAATCAAGGATATAGAGATGGGTTGTGAAATCACAACCTGCTCCTTTGTCACTGCTCCTCTGACGTCACATTCACAACCTGTTCCTGACAGACGAAAGGAGCTGTTCCTTTTTGTCACTGCTCCACGGATCAAATACACGCTGTAACAGGTCCGAAGTAAATTTGTTCCTCGTCTCTCTGTCACAGGCACCATTGGAACTGGTCCCAAGTAACCTTGCTCCTCGTCTCTGTCACAGACAGCGCTGTAACAAGTCCGGGGCAACCTTGTTCCTTTATGCTCTGGAGATATTTTGGAGCAGTCGTACAGTAAAAAGGAAGTGGATGCTTGTTCTTGTCACAGCACTGAGATCAGGTCCGGCGCAACCTTACTTATCTAACATAGGTCTAGTTTAGAGTTGGTTTGGGGAGTCACAAATGAGTTTTGAAGGGGAAAGCTTTCGTAGTACAAATTATTATTTCCACAATACAAGCACAGTATGTGATGTATTCTCACAATAAATTGTTACGTTGATGATTAACATTGAAGGGACCCGCTTGGTGGTAAAATTATTTAAGGCAAGGGTCAGAAATCTACTAACTGATTTTATCTAGCCCACAAAATATTTAGCAAACAAACAATTTGTTCAAAAAATGGACTTAATAGCTAATCACTAATTGATAAATGTAAAATTGAACTTTTTTGCTTTATTTTTTTTCAAATTAGCCAAACTTTTTTTAAACCCATAAAGCCCGTGATAGCAAAAGGGTTGCCAGCCTCTGGTTTCTGGCTTCACTTGCACTAGAATGGACTGCCGATGACAAGGAGATTGAGGTTCGATTCCGGTTGGGTGCACTGAGGGTGATTTTTCCTAAACATTTTCAACTCTCATTCCAAACAAATGTGGGTGCACTTCCTCTAGAATCAACCATCTTCATCCCTAACACATTGACGTAATTGGCATAAATGCGTATAACCAGAACGGGCAGTAGACGCGGTGCTTAAAAAAATAGGCTGTGAGTAGGTAAAAATATAGTAACTGTGACAAAAAGGAGCAGGTAAAAGGAACCGGTCCAGTGGTGGAGCAGTAACAGATTGCTCCTGCTCCACTAAAGGAGCAGTTTTTCCCATCGCTACTGCCACCTGAATTTCGATACAGCAGGTTAGCCAACGTTTGAAAAACGATACTAGCTTATAATTGGGTAACGATCATATTAACGGCACCTATTATCAACTAAGATAACTATTTGTAGAAGTAGAAGTTTAACACCATGCATTTTTTTTCTACAGTGTTGACTTGGGAGTCGTTAGAGCCCGGTATCATCGTGATTATTGAACCTAACCCAAATTTAGAAATATATTTAAAAATTAGAATAAATTATCCATTAACTGATGTGTTATAAATTTTTGTTTTCCCATATAAAATGCATTAAAATGGAAACATTTTAATGAAAATATTTCAATAACTATTTTTATCATGTTTTGAAAATTCCATAAAAATAATTAAAGATTCCCAGATCTGTTACTAAAATGAATTAAAAACAACAATGTTGAACTATTAAATATTTTTTTAAATATCTTTTTTTGTTTGGAACCGTGCATTCATGGGTAGGCTCAGCCTAACGGGCTGTAAAATATGTACTATGGCCCAATCTTATAAGCTACGCCATGATGGGACATACAAGGTAAGCTTTATAACTCTCCGTGTCAAAGAAGGGTACAATATTATGTTTATGTTTTAATGCAAGGAGAAAAGGGATTAGGCTTGGTTTATATTCATGCATAATTCATAACTAATAGCGAATAGTGTATAGTGTATAATGCGCAAGAAGTTGAAACACATTATTTTAAATGATGGCGTCTATAATCGATTTATAGTGAATAGTGAAATAGTTCACAGTGCATAAAGTTGATTTAACTTTAACTTTTCTTATACGTTATGCACGAGTTGTGAAACGATAGTCTCGCGAGAAAAATCTAGCCAATAGGATTTATGGAAAACATAATTCGATATTTTACAAATATTATTTTATAAGTTAGAAGTTGGTCGCCATATTGGGCTTTAATTATCGTTAAATAGTTTTATATTGTGATTTTAACTTGAAAATGAGTGAAAATGAAAGTGACAATGAATATAAGGTTGAATTTACAGAAGATGGTTTTGTTTCTGTTGCTTGGGGGAGGAACCCCGCACCTCCTATTAATGTAGTTTTTGTACTTGCCTTGGTCACTTGGGAATTTTTATGATTTAAAACACCAGGAGTTGGAAAATTCATTGTCTAAACCCACATAACCCCCCCCCAAAAAATACATTTCGTGCAACGCCCTTGTACTCTAGCCTCATTTCATTCAACCACTAAACCAGATTGTCCTCAAATGAAGATAAATAATTCAAACATACTATTAAATATAGAAGGATGGGTTCTATAAAATTCATTTACCCGTGATGAAAAAAGCCAGAAATGCAATTCTAGATGGTCTGCCATTAAATGCTAAATATATAAATTCAGATTAATACTATTTAGTAAACAGTACCAATATTTATCTCTCAGATTATAATACAGCTAGTAAAATTGGCGTGTTAAAGGGAACAAGGATATTATATTTGTAAGTAGTAGATTATTTTGAAGACCAATGATTGACATATCCATAGAGGTAGTATCCTTAAAATACCACGCGCGCAAGGAGATCACCTCTCAAACAAATGACAATCGTTATGAATGTCTTATTCACTACGTTGCATTATAAACCTTGGTAATTTTCTTATGAATTGTGCACTATACACTATGCGCTATTCACTTTTAGTTATGAGTTATGCATGAATATAAACTAAGCCTTAGTAAAATCACCTCAAACAAGACAAGATGATAAAGTTTCAGAGTATAGAAAAGGAAATTCCTAATTGGATATGCTGAGTGTGTCAATGGACTTGTTGTCAGACAAAGCACATGGTTAATAACTTTTTAACTTTTGCAAAAATCGAACCAGTTCTTTAGTTGTTGAAGTATGCAGCATAAGCCCTGTTTGTTCCTTTCACTCCGAGTCTAGTAATTTTTAGCCTACATCTGCGAGTTGTGTCGTTATTCGTACTTTTCTCATGTATAGAATCTAGATTATTATTATTATTATTTATTATTATATGAATGCCAAAACATCTGGTAAAATATTAAATTTCTCTCAATACTTCAATGGGTCTCATAATTACATTTTAAACAGATGATTTTAAAGATCGCTAGAAAAAATAATCGAGATATTCACAGCTGTTCTTTGGATTGCTCAAAATAATGAACTGGTCATGACAAAATAATCGATACATCGGTGAATCGATTAAAGTCGACAATCCCTTGATTGCGTTTATTTCATCATCTTTTACCTTATCCTCGACGTCATTGCTAAAACCCAATAGGAAAAATACACATCATAGAACCTGCCAATTGTTTTCATTGTACATACTTTTTTTAGAGTAAAGGAAAAATCACATATTTTCATGAAATAAGATGTGATAAATATTTTTTTGAAAACTTTATTCATCCTGAATGTGAGTAAGGCATAAAAAATACTAATTTTACATAGGAGATTCTAAATTATTCCATTATCGTGTAGAAATGGCTATGTCATCTTCAAAAACCATCATTATTTCCTTCCCTAAATATGTTGATGATCGACATATGGGTATTCCAATCAAGGTAGAAAGTTCTGGACTAACAACTGGATTCGATGTAAAGCCTACGCTTGCCAATGTGACTTATGACAACATTAACGATGATACAAGTTTTTCTGATATGTTGTTTTCTTCAAGTAAGAAACGAAGATTGGATCACCTTTCCTATGAACAGAAGCTTCAAAGAAAGTAAGTAGACTCGGGCTCTATTTGGTTTGAATTTTAGACCCTCAATAATTTTGTTACAATATTATTATATATATATATATATATATATCTGGTTAGCACACTAACAAACATCTGTTTTTCTTCTCAGGTTTATGTTATATTACTACAAATATGGTAACAGTAGTAAACCTAAACACAAACTGGTGATCTCTTTGGGATGTGTACAAAATATGCAACAAATTAGTGTTAGCTTGTTTAACACTTGTAAACATTTGAAATTTACTTGATATAGGTAGCGAGAATATTATTTTGTACTTATTGTAACCTGTCAAGACTATATAATAGGGGCTATTCTTTTGTATCGGTACATATGGTGTAGGTTACTAATGTTTGTTCACTCTTATAACAATGTGTGTTGTCTTTTGTAGAACCGTATTGCTTACAAGAATCTCTTTTTGGTATAGTTGAAGTCATTAGGTAGTACAGTCTCGGCGCAATATAGCTTGGTAACACTTAACTTAGTACAAGGTATATTTCATAGCCTCTAACCCATACCGGTGGGCACGGGGTCTAAATATCATGATCAGTAATATGGTTTACTGATGGAGAGTTCAGAGTTTGAATTCTGGCCAGGTGCACAGTGGGTGTTTTATTTCTCTCCAAACAAAAGCGGGTACATTTACTCTGAAACTCTACCTTTCTCATACTTATATTATTAGCATTATATACACATGTTTAACCTAAACAGATAGTTCTTGTCATTACCAACACTTTATTTCTCGCTGCACTAAATTTTAGCTCTCTTTCACTTTCTCATCCCATTCCTGTAGTTGTAGCTATATCCATGCTAAATATTTAAGTCCAATAGTTATATATAATATCAGACACCTTAGCTCAGTCAATAGCGTGTCTGTCTACTGAGCTAAAGGTCCCAGGTTCAAGTCCCGGCATGGCCAACAAATTTATCATTGATGAAATGTGGGTTCACCAGGGTGTCTACCATCCGGGAAAACGGGAATTAGCCGGAAATTTGAAATGATCGGGAAAAAACGAGAATAAGCTGGGAATTTGGTAAATTTCAATAAAAATCTGGGAAAATGTGATTTTACTCAAAATATTAAATATAATAATCATTAAAACCGTAAATAATAATGTTATTCAAAGTGTAGTTTTTTTTTGTAGCTGTGTAATATATTTTATAATTCCTAATAAACAATGTTAATACAGATTTAAAAAATTTGTTTATTTAAATTTTAAAACTTTATTATTATTCATAAAAAAAGATTAATAGAAAAATGAGGGGGGGAGGTGGGGGGGAATTAGAAGGCTGTGACATACTTTTTAGTCGGGAAATTTAGGAAATGATCAGGGGAAATCAGGGAAAAAGTCGGGAATTCCATTGGTCAATTTGAGTAGACACCATGGTTCACCCTTTCACAGTGATGAATAATTAACGGCTGGTGACTGGGTGTTGTGCCTGTCCTAGTCCTGGATTATTAGGTGTATATTAAGCTACGACCTAGTAATCTGGTAGTGGAAAATACATGGCTTGAATTAAACCTGACTCAGGTCACAGGCTGGAAACAGTAATGGATGTAAAGTTATATATATGTTTAATTTATTTTTAGGAAATTGAAGAACCGGGTTGCTGCACAATGTTCCAGAGATAGAAAGAAAGCAAGATTAGATGAACTTGAGATTGAAAATAAACTTCTAAAAGAAACGGTAATATTGGTTATGAATATATTTTGACTAGCCTAAGAGATAGATTGTTTGTTAGTGATGTTAATGTTAAACACTCGCAGATAAAGGGTTTCGTTTGGTCAGCACAACAAACCCTGTGGCCATTCATCTCACTTTACTAGTCCAGAGCAGTTAACTATATTTTTATTCAAGTACCTCCTCACTTGTCCTCACGGGGATGATTTTGACCCGGTTTCAGAACCACTGCTTCACGGAAAAATTCTAGAAGTGCCTGGGATCTATGGACTTGAAGCCAGGAACTCTGACCACTATTTTAAGAATGAGTTGTGAATATAAGAAAAAATAGGAATATTACAGAATAATAGAAAATGTTACTTAATTCATTATAACCAGGGCTCAAATTTTGATGATAATTAGCTTTGTATCCTGTTTGGTTGTAAAATACACCTTCCTGGAGAGGGTTGTTGTTGGGAGGGGTTTGCTATTTGCTATTTTTACATCCATTATTGTTTCCAGCCTGTGGCCTGCGCCAGTTATTTATTCAAGCCATATATTTTCCCACTACCGGCTTGCTAGGCCTGTCGTAGCTTCATATTCTCTGACTTATAATCCAACTTAAGACTAGGACAGGCAAAACATCCAGTTCATGGCTGTTAATTTATCATTGTGAAAGTGTAAACCCATATTTTCGTCAATGATACATTTTCGGCCATACCGAGAATCAAACCCGGGAGCCCAGTAGGCAGACACGCTACCGACTGGGGATAACTTGTGAGGATTTTCAATAATTCCTTAATTTTTTAATTATTATTTCACCATCTCATAATTTAATTATATTAGTTACCCGCCTCGGTGGCGTAGTTGGTTAACGCACCAGTCGTTTTGAGCCAGACCACCGAGGACGGGGAGATCGAGGTTCGAATCTCGGTCGGGTGAACTGGGGTGGTTTTTCCTAAATTGTTTTCCACTCTCCCTCCACGCAAATGCGGGTTCACTTCCTCTAAATTCAACCTTCCCAATTCCTAATCAATTAGTGTAATTAGTACTTAAGCGTATAACCGAACGGGTAGTAAGACGCGGTGCTAAATAAATAAATTATATTAGTTGTGATTTTGTGAATCTTTTTATTTTTTAATATATATTTGTGGGGTGTTAGTAATGGCCGCCTTGGCAGCATGTTCGTTTTAGTTGCTGTTACCCGGGGATATTAACTATTTAAGGTGGTTCCCAGGTAGTTTACATCTTTGGAAAACAAAAAAATTTGAAATTTAATATTATATTAATCTTTGTATTATTTTATTACATACCTTATTTTGCAGTCATTTTCTATCGTTGTTTCTTTTTTTTTTTCGGCTTATTTTCACTTATTACAAATTTATTTTAGGAGATCCATCATGATTTGTTAAATAGTTCATGAACCTGCCACATGAGCATGTTGTTAAGAGAGCATTTCTGCCGCGCGATGGTGGAGTGAGAAAACAGATTAATCTATTTTTCCTTTTTTTTTCTGGCGGGTAGATTTAGACTAGGAGGAAGGCCAGAAATGTTTTTTGTAATTGTTTTAGGGATCAGAATTTTGTTGTTAATTTTAAGAGTTTTCACAATTTTGTATTAGTTTATAAAAGGGCTATATTGGAAGTTCAGACATTTTTGAGGGAATCTTGCCGCCATTTTCGGGCAACTTTGGGGTAATTCTCGGAAGATGCGTGACAAAGTGGACTATGCAGGAGGATTCCTACAAAAATAGCGGTAGTAAGGTGAAAGCATTGGAGGTGAGTAAAGGTTCTGTGGCGGAGCCCCTGGAAATTTTTGATTATGGAAAGAACTTTCTAGTACTAGTGAATTTACCTAAATAAATAAAACTAACACGGATGAGTGTGCATAGTTTTGCCAAAGGTAAAAAAAATTTTCACCATATTCATGTGTGGTTGTATCTTTTTTTCAACGTGGGACGCTGGTATATGGTAAACTTATTTCATCTCTGGGGAGAACAAAGTGTGCAAGATTAAAAAAAAAATTAACATCTGAGTTTCAAAATTTTCACTTATTTCTCTTTTATTGGATGATTTTAAGAACCCCATGTATAAAGAACTAGACTATCTTAACTATTTTCGGCCCTTTAAGGGTATGGGGAGTACCGGAACCTGATACCTCTCGTCTCGTTGTCATTGGAAATCGAGTCAGCGTGGGAATCAAATTATTAGCCTATTATTTTTATTTGTAATACCCTTTTTATCACTTTATTTATCCAATAACCATATTTCTAGCAAACTGTATTTTAAAGGAAAGTAGTATTGTACATAATGTTGTAAGTTGTCTGGTCGATAGGTCCCATAGGTAGGGAACTTGTTTTTTTGATACTGGAGAAGTAAACACAGTAAATAAATAATTTTTAATTTTTTTAAATATAAAGTACTTATTTTTTGTCTATTTACATATTTACAAATCATCGTCGTCATGTTTCTTGTGTTTTTTTTTGTTGGTTTTGCAAGTGCCTGTACAATACTAGTACCCTCTAAGTATGCCTAACTATTTTATTTTTTCTCTCTAATAGTTAAAGTTATGTTCAATTTTGGGCGGATGTTGTATGTTGTTTTTTTCGTGCTCTATCGCTCAGCCCTAGCCAAGGTAGGTACATGTGTGTGTACTAGAACAGCTTTCTTTTTGCAGGTAAGGTTGTTTTTGTACATGTTAACTATGGTTTAGCTAAACATTCCTCCACATACCACCCAGCAGAAGTCTATATATATATATATATATATATATATATATATATATATAAAACTATCTATATATATACATTAATGTATACATAGAGAGCGTGTTGTAGCTCCCATAACACTACGAATTGTTAAAGGTACGTATCTGTAAATCATTATTATATTTGGAAAAAAAAGCAAGGGTTTAGTTGTAAAGTGCGTGTTGCATGTTTGATTTAGTTTGTGTGCATTTATTACAAGTTTTTTTAATCATATTCTTAGGTTATGTTTTAAAATTCTTAGGTCATCAAAATCTGGGCCTGGATTGTAGTAATAATACATTCAGTCATGTGTTAAATTAATGGTCTGAGGTCTGGTTGTTTAGTTTGTCCTATATAAACATTTTCTGAAAATTGAAAAATGACACCTGGTTACGGGAATTGAACCCGGGACCTTTGGCTTAGTACAACAATGCTCTAACCACTGAGCTATCCAGGACCGTGTCCAGGTGTCATTTTTCAATTTTCAGAATATGATATCTAGATGGAGTAATCCTCACTAAAATCATAAATAATAGGTTTGGTTATTTAATTCTATATAAACATGTCGGGGTTGAACCACAATTAGTTTTCGAGCTCTAAAACAAATTACCATTCAACATTTTGAAAAAGAAATATCTCAAATTTCAAATATCCTTAACCCCTTTAGTGCCACGCCTATTCCAGAATTTGCGCGCAAAGAGTGCCAAAGGCCTGTTAAGTTTTGTATTCAAAGAATGCCACAGCTATTTCCTCACTTTTATAAGGGTTTGCAAGAAAATTCGCCAAACATTTATTTATGAAGCTATTATTTTATTTTTCTATCATTTTAATCTGCATGTACTGTTCCTTAATAATAATAAAAATTAATACTATTTAATTTCTAAATTATTTAAATTTAATTTTTTCAAAACTAAGGCTAATTAACATAACCTATTAAAAAATATACTATACAGGCTATATATTTTGTAATGTATTTTTTTGGCCCCTCTCATTTATTCAAAATTCATGGATGAAGTATATTTTTCTTTAAAGAACTGTATGTAAATTTTCCTTTTAATAATGCATCCATGCAAATTTGAACAATTTTATTTTCAGCACAAGATTCTAAATTCAAATTATATCCTTATTATTAATATAATTTTAATTATTTATTTTACTGAGTTTCAAACCCATAAGACATTTTCAGAAGTAAATCCAAATATATTGCGTGTTAAACTTTTCTTTGTTTAAAGACCTCTTCCGTTCCATTTAAAAGTGTGGTGATGAGCTGGCCACCTTCTAGGCCAAACAGTATTAGGACAACCAATAAGAAACTAGCCTTCATAACATCAAACTGCCAAGAGCTCTCTTATTGGTTGGTTTTAACACTAAAGACAAGGGGTGGGTCATATACACGGGCCAGGGACTGAAGCAGCTTCTGCGTTACTCTGACTTTGGCTCTCCACGTCGGTTGGTTTTACAAGTAAAATCTGTATCAATGCAATGTAAAATTTTTAATTATAAAAGTCAATAAATAGTGCACTCGTGTTGAATTCATCTAACTTGGAAACTTATTAAGCCGATTCCCTACAAAACTCTAGTGGAAGAGGTATAACATAATCACAATTATCACCCGGTGGCCGTGTGCTAAGTGCTCAGTAATCAGCACCCCAGGATAGATGGATAGGCTCCTCAACTGTTAGGTGTGATAACCGTATTGCATTTAGTTTTATACAAGAAAATAAAGTTTTGAATATATATGATTATAAAGAGGAATTACGGGAATTTTTTATTTGATATCCTACAATATATATTTTTGGGCCATTATTGCTTACCTTATAGCAAGATTTATTATATTGCTTACCTCATGAATAAATATTTAGGCCTACACATAATGAATGCGTTTTTCAAAAAACCTTTTATGATGAATAATTTCATATATATTTTTTTCTATATTATATCACTTTATAAAGTTATTATGCCTATTTACTTACATTGGTAAAGAAATATTTTAATTCACATGACATAACATTAAAATCTAAATAGTATATTTTTTCTAAACTCAGAACAATTTACTCGTACATTTGAAAACTGTTTACCAAACAATTTACATCAGTATGAATGTGAGCCACACTTATGTTTTTCCATGCAGCTTGTATGTAAACCGGCTTTGCACTTAACACATTGAGAACGTGACCGTCTGCCATTGTAAATGTACTAAACTCCCAGTTCTAGTAACAACTATTTATGGTTGATTTTTGTTGCCAACCTTGTATAAAATAATAGAGGGAAATGTTCTCTTTCCAGTAATATGACACTACTACATTATCTCTCAAATAAATCGAGAACTAGCGCAAATCTGGAGAGCCAACCTTATCGGCCCTGGCACTTTTAACGGTGGTAGGTGGAGCCGATCAGATCGGATCGTGGCACTAAAAGGGTTAAGTAAGTTAAATTAAATAAATATTAAACATAACTATGCATTTAGCAAGTATTGATTTGGGATGTTGTGTGTGATCAGAATGATGCACTGTTAGCTCATTGCGATGAGCTCAAGATGAAGAACGAGGAACTGACAACAGAAAATAAGGATCTTTACAGTAAACTGTCAAGTCGTCAGACCCGAGATGTCGGCTGCAGTCCCATCGTTGGACCAGCAGCGTCTATCGTTGACCCTCCGCCGCAGGGGCTGGGATTACAGCCGGCAAAGGGCCTGACGCTTGCAGTATGGAGGATCCTTACGATTTGCCTTCTCTTCCCGACCTCCTGGGAGACATTGTCACAGACGATTACATGTCGCAGTTGGAGGAACTCGCAGCCTCTCTTCTTCGAGAAGCTACTGCAAGCTGCGAGGAAGGAAAATGGGAGTCTGCACAAGTGAGTGTATGTTTAGATAGATGATTGTATTAGTTACAAGAACTTTCATCGTAAAAACCTGTCCATCTTTATTCCACCTTCTTACATTTATAACAAAATGTTCCTCTAAAAGTGAAAAGATTTAAAATATATTTTCATATTCAATATATCCTGTTTCTCCCTTTTGTGATTGTTTTCCTCTTTGCTTTGCTTTGCACATAATGTTCCTCTTGAGTTCCAATATAGATAGAATTAAATATACAGTAGCCCCATGGCTTCTTTGGTGCTGACTGACAGTTCACAGCTGACTTCTGACAGTCAACATTTAGGTATATACCTAAATTTTTTCTGTCAGAAGTGACAGCTGCTAAACACATGTTTTTTGCAGATCATATGGTTTGGCGTAGGGATACATAATTTGGTCTGGTAGCTTTTCAAAGCCGTCAGCTGTCAGCTGTCAGTCAGCACCAAAGAAGCCATGGGGCCACTGTAGTTAGAGGGATTGAATGATGGCTAAACATAGGAAGAGGGAATGGATGGTAATGGTAAATTTTCTTCAAGAGATAGTCATTCCTTTTTTTATAGTGGCTGTAATTTAAAGTGTGAACTCTTCATTTTAAAATCAATATGTTCATTCCCCTTTCTTTTCTTTATAATCCTATTTCCTGTACCGTCTTTAAAATATAACTAGAAGCAAAATGTAATCTGTATATTATCAATTATTATAATATTGTGTTCAAATTATATTTTATATCGACTTCAAAAACTTTTTGATCATGTTGCACATTAATTAATTAATATGTCCGTGTAACAATAAGTTTATTATAAAAATAAATAAATGAATTGTAAATAAAACAAACCTTTACTCTTTACTGTTTGTCTAAAATTTGCTTCAAAAGTCTTACATTTAGAAATGATATAAAACTAATAGGAAAATTAACCATCCAAATAGGAAATATATCTACCATTAGTGACCATATTTTTGAAGACCTGCTTAATTAAGTTAATTAAAACCAGTTTTTTTTTCACTGAGTAACTTATGACTTGTGTCCTCAGGCTGCTTGTGGAAATGCTGAATCAGCTGAAACACCCAAAGTGTTGGGGGAGCACCAGAAGATATGGGACCCTCTCCAATGGCCTGCGATCACCTAGCGGCAACAAACTCCTGCCACCAAGACCTGCTCCCAACTATTCATATTCCAGACACACGAGAGACTTTCAGGGAAACTTGTGAACCTTTGAGAGACGATGTAAATGAGATCATCACCATCACATTGCCGTGCAAGGGCATGGTATGTGTGGAGGATGCGGTGCAAGAAGTGGTCACTAGTGAACTTGGCGAGGCAGTCTCCCCTTTATTTAGCGACACACACTCTCCCATCCCTCACTCACCCCTCTTGTACACTCCTGGTGACATTGCCACCTTCTCAGACTGTGGCTACGAGTCTTTGGACTCCCCTTACAGCGAGGACTCGACAAACTGTGGGCTAACTGATTTGTGGAATGAAAGTTTTTCAGATTTGTTCCCTTCTTTGATTTAGTAGAAGAAAAAAAGTACTTTTAAATTGCATTTGTATGCTATCGACTGAAAAGTAACATTAATTTAAATATGTATAATTCGTAATTTGTATTTAGTAGTTTAACTTCAGGGTAGTTTTAAATAGGACTGATGTATTATATTAAGGTTTAAACCAATTTATCAACAAATGTATGAATTAAAAGTTACCTGTAACCAAATTATTTTTAATGTGAAATGTGACAGCATTTCAAACTAAGCTTAGTGAGTAACTAATTATTGTAGTTAAAATATTATATTTTTATAATTCTTTAGTCTCTTAAGATTTCCTTGGCATTTTAAGTTATGACTAATTTTATTTTTTTACAAATATTCTATTTTATAAACTTTGTAAATGTTTGTTACCGTACATAAAATCTTATTCATATATAATTTTTATTCGCACAACTCATTCTAAGGCTGTTAAAAGTTATCGACTCTTGGTGCTGCTACCTTTTAAACCATATTTATGAATAAACTAAAATATTCCCATACATTTGAATATATGCCAGGCATTCGAGAACCCCAGTAGATAGCGTAGATAGCCCACACCCCATTGGACATTCAACATCTTGGGACATTAAGTCTAATAACCGCTTTATAGTCTGTTTTTGCTATTATTTAGATCACAAATTAATATTAATATGACAAATATAAAATTTAATTACCACTTGTGATAGTAATTTAATTTATCATTTAGGCCAAAATATGTTAATCATGTTTGCAACATAACATTTTGTTAGTAATATTTAATATCTAAATTTATATAGTTATTCAACTTAATATTATTTTCCAACATTCATCAAATATTTAAGGAAAAGTTAGACTGTAGGGTGTGCTAAGCTCCAAAACTTTGACTCAGATTTTTAAAAAAAATTCTGCTTTGATAATAACAAAGTTTCATCAATAAAAATATTAACGTAAGACAATTTATGTTAAATTTTTACCATTCTGATCTGTCGTGTACAATACAAATTAATATTCATTTGACAAAGATCTGAAATAATTAAAGTTATTTAATTAAACCCAATGTAATATTTCTTCAAAAATATTTGACCATTAGGCCTAGAGAATATTTTATATATTCGATTTGTGTTTGCTTCGAATTTAAAAATCTGTCTCGCCTGACAAATTTTCTTGGATGTTAAATACATTGTTACACTAAAAGTTGAGGCCATTCTTCATTTAACAGTGAATTTGAGATCATGGTAAAATTCAGAAAACTGCACCATGGTGAAATGTCTGATTTGAACTGTGTGTTATATAAGTTAAAACTCAACTAATATGATTTTAACCATTTCTGAAATACATTTATTACACTCAAATATATATTTTTAAAATACACATTCCTTTGAAGTATTTTCATTCATCTACTGAATAATATTCCACATCAAGGCTTTGTTTCTAAGACACCATTTAAGAGTTAGATCTTTGCTAAAAATGTATTTTATTTTTATAAAAAAAAATTGATATTTTTTAACTTATTCTTTTAGTATGAATGTAAATAGCATAGGGTGAGTCTGCCCAAAACTGTACTTTTGTGTCTGGAATAAATAGTTCATGAAATACACATTTTTTTATTGCAAGATGTTCTATTGAAATTCATTCTCTACTTTTTTTTTTTTTAGCACCACGTCTTACTACCCGTTCGGGTTATACTCTTAAGTACTAATTTCACTAATGGATTAGGAAATGGGAAGGTTGAATTTAGAGGAAGTGAACCCGCATTTGCGTGGAGGGAGAGTGGAAAACCATTTAGGAAAAACCACCCCCCCAGTTCACCCGACCGAGATTCGAACCTCGATCTCCCCGTCCTCGGTGGTCTGGCTCAACGCAACTGGCGCGTTAGCCAACTACGCCACCGAGGCGGGTCATTCTCTACTGATCAAGACAATAGTTTCTAAACAAACGATTGGTTAATAGAAGAGTATATAATTATATATAAGGAAAATCTCTTCACGAAAACTATTTCCTGTGTTTGTCCTTGATATTGTCCTGTCATTCTTTATGAATTTCCTTTTTGTTTCCTAATTTAGGATGTTATGTTGCATGTTTCATAATCCTACCTTGAGATACGGCGATTGCTGGTAAATAGGAGACACTTGAAAGCATAAGATATAATTATAAATGCATATTAACAAATTAGTTTAATGTAACAAAGGCAGAGAAAGTACAACACAAACCAATATACACATAAACAGTCCATGGACTTGACCAATATAATTAGCTACACAGATAGCTGAATAACAAATACTCTCTAAGAGAGAGTTTGGCGTGAAGCGCCAACAAATATGTATTGCCAGGCTAGTATGAAATAATAATTATACTAAACAATAACTAGTGACAACTAATGACTAGCAAGCTACTACACAAATGCGGGAACGAAAGGCCCCTACTCAGAGTCTAGCATGAACAAGACTATGTCTACCCGCCTCGGTGGCGTAGTTGGCTAACGCGCTAGTCGTGTTGAGCTCGACCGCTGAGGACGGGGAGATCGAGGTTCGAATCTCGGTCGGGTGAACTGGGGGTGGTTTTTCCTAAATGGTTTTCCACTCTCCCTCCACGCAAATGCGGGTTCACTTCCTTTAAATTCAACCTTCCCCATTCCTAATCCATTAGCGTAATTAGTACTTAGGCGTATAACCCGAACGGGTAGTAAGACGCGGTGCTAAATATTATTATTAAACAAGACTATGAAAGGAGAGGTGGACTATTAGTGCCAAGGAGGCTGGCTAGAACACAAATGGTTGGGTTATCAAGGTACTAGACTGTTGGCTGTCAGCTCCGGTCATAGACGGACCGGCCACAAATATACAACAGTTGGATTGTACAGGGTAAGTTCCAATTCAGCGTTCTAGGCCTTGTTTTGTCATGAGCTGGTGCACAACCAATTGGTCTAAGCCAGGAACATTAAAAGCATGACCTGACTATGTAAACAACAAATAGGGAGGCATCAACTCCACATCAAGTGAGAGAAACACGAGCCATGCCAGATGGGCAGAAACGACCCACAAGTTGAGCACCACAAACTGGCTCAAAAGAGCATACTCAAACCTAATTAGGCATAACTATCTAGCCTGGAAGAACCTGAACAGCCCCTTTCCCGACTAACTGCCTCTCTGACTATAACATGGTCAAGCAGGCTAAGGTGTGGGAATCAATCATCCCTATTTAAACTGTTGGTCTTAAGGACCAAGCAGAAAACATGTGAAATACAAAATGACTCCACACCATGTAAACTATGCCATGAAAAGGCTAACCTAAACAACGTAGAAAAATTAAGATGAGAGTAGCTAATACTTGACAAGTTATAAAAAAACCTAAAACTAGAATCCGGCCATAGCTCCGCCTACTCCCCACAGTTTTGAATGGTCAAAGTTAGGTCCCTCGGCAGCATTGGCACGATCACAGGTTGTGTACAGTCGACTTGAAGAAAGGACGTCTGAGAGTGTTGACTATTTGACTGGTGATGAATAATACTTTTGTTTGTGTCGATCCCCAGCGAACTATGGAGCTTTATAGTGGCCGAACACAATGAATCATGGAAAGGAAAGAAGGGGGAGCCATCCTTCTAGAATGGAAAAGTCATGTGGGCTCCGAATGACGCGCAGGTTGCCCGCTGTCGTCAGTCATTGTTGCTTCGACCAGTCAAGTGCAGTGTTATCAGAACGGTGAGGGCTGCTAGCCCTTCTGATGGCGTCGGTCTTGTTCCATGAAATATCCAAGACGTGGTATGTAACACATGGAGATTTATATATTAATAGACTTGCATTTATATTAGAGTATAATATATATTCTTGAGCAATGATTATGTGCCGCAAATTTGGGCAGTACAGGGCTGAATTTATTAGGCCGTCACAACCTAACGAGTTGCGGTAGAATGAAACCTTGATTAGGGGATTAGTTGGTACCGATTGATTTTATTCATGAGGCAGCCATCACTTCTTTGTCCAATGGCATGAATGCAGTGTGAAATGTGTTCTTTTCACTATAAAAGACACATTGTGTTTGTTCCTTTTATATATTTCTATCCACCTTTCCTGAACCTTCTTCCAAATATAATTGTAGGATGATATATTCACAAGGTATTGGAAAACCTTTTGGAGTCATTGCTATACTATGCCAGAATGTAAAATATCTTGGAAGCATGGTTTTAATAAAGAGGGAGATATTTTGTGTGTGTACTTTGTAACCATCCACACATGCAGCAGAAACATGGACAGTGGAGGACATGTTAGCCGTCTCGAGGAGAAACAAGATTGGGAATGAAGTTATCTGAGAAGGAGATGTATGCAGGAAAAATAACCCAAGGGAACCAAGAGATGTAAGGAGCAGATAAAGTGTGCAAGTGAGGAGGACAGAAAAATTAGGCATTTTACTAATGTTATTTATTTTAGGGATTTAATTTGTTTTTTCTGAACAGACTGATCAGCACACCAGAATGTTTTAACGAGCAAATTGTGCCGGGAAAAGTATTTTCATCTATCTTCCAAGGTTCTTTTACATGCCACAACCGACACGGGACAGACGGCTTTACTTCCTCTGAAGGAAGTTGTGCTAAGGATTTTAATTTTCCAAGAAAAATTCAAGCTCGTGTGGGTTTGAAGCCACAAAAACCTCAGCAAATAGCATGTCATATTGGCATTGGTATTACATAAATAAATACCACATAACTAATACATAACTTTTATTTTTCATAAAAATGCACCCACAAGACCAATTTTATAGTTTCAGTACATATTTACAACAAAACATACATTTTTTTTATAATGTATACAATATTTCTGAGATCTTCAGAATTAATATCAACACCAGTCATATAACAAAATAATATATGATACTAACAGTGTATATGGTAAGAATTCAGTCTTGTAAATTATGTGCAAGGTTTTAATTGAAGAACAAAGAGTGGAACTCACTAGCATGTTTGCAGGAAAAAAATGTAATGGCACAAAGTCAATCTACTCTTAATATTGATGATTAAAAAGTAGTAGCTTGGACATTTTAAACATAAACTTCTCTAGTCTGCTATTTCTGTTACTTAACTAAAATATATCCATGCACATACAAACCAACTGAATTCTCACCATATACTAGGAGTTTGCCAAGTTTTGAAAAACTTTGATTTCACTTCGAATGTGTGTTCGATTCGTATGTAAATTCAGAATTCGACAACTACGAACAGACTTTGAGATATATATATAATATAATATATATATAAGTTAAAAAACACACATTCATATTTATTTTTTATTATTTTAATCACAAATTAGTGTTTGCCTAAAAAACTAATAAAATTAAGTTACATCATTTCGTGGTAGTAACTTAATTTATCCTTTTAAGACGAAATATATTATGTTTGACATATAACATTTTGTAAATTAAATTTAATACCTAAATTTACATAGTTATGCAAAGCATAATATTTTTATTCAATATTAAACTTTTTATTTTTTTTAATATTTGAACTTTGGGACTATCTCATATTATTATTAGATTCAAATTCACTTCAAAGTGAAAATGTGAATTAGCCTCACCCCTACTTTATTATCATATTACATCTAGAAAGCAATGTCTAACAATAAAATATCTATTCTCGATACTTGTTTTGGCACTTTATTAGGCCTAGTTAATTAAACTCCAAGCACATATTGAAGCTATAAATGTTTTTAATTTATAAAGAGCTTACCTTTGCAATGATAACATGTTAATTGGATACAAAACAGCTAGAACATTTCACACAAAAATATGGAAAAAGTCTTACTTCCTTATGAAAATTTCCGATATAACCAAGCCAAGAGGAAATTAATTTTATTTTGGCCAGTGGCAGCAATGTAAAGTAGGGCTGTGTTCCTTTTTTATGGCGCTAGAGTGTCTTAATCGTGTTTGTACTTCTAATTCAATATTTCTCACTTTCCTCCATTCATACTTTACGCAGGTTAAAGCTCAAAAAAGGTATTGCTTTCTTCCTCACAGAATTAAACTAATATAAGATATAAAGAATAATAAATGTGCTTTAAATAATTAAATAAACTTACCAGTACTAAGATTAAAATATTAAACTTGTCAATTAGTATTGTATCTTTTGTTTCTAGTTACGCATTCAATACTTTTTGCCATGTAAGATATTAAGTATTTTCATTTGGGATCTAGTAAGTCCTCAACTTGCCTACAAAGGTTTCCACGCAAATTGTAAAGCTGTGTGGTGTTTAAATAATATGTACTTTTGACCTTAAGGTTTGTTTCAAAGGATAATTAGAGCTAAACATATTTTGCTTATGAACAAAATGATGACACTATCAGTTGTGTGTAAGCTTACTTGAAACACCATCTATTCATTTTAAATGGTGTTGCTAATCCCCCTGTCTTGTACCTTCCTCCAATTATATAACAAAATGCACCTCAGGTGTTTATAGCGTAAACTTGTCATTCACAAAGTGGCAAGTTCAAGATATTAGGTGTATTTCAGCACTTAGTTTCTTACAGTTTGTTAGATCATAGCCTGTAAATTCCTGCTTGTCTTTCCCCGGCTCTTTTAAAAGTTGTACTATACAGTAAATCATACAATGACATATGATGATGTCTTAACTTCTCAAAACAATTCAACACCAAGTAGCAAGAAACAAAAAAATATACTCCTTGTAATAACAAAACAAACCCATAGTTTAAAATGAAACTTGTTGTTTCCTACACAAATATATTTCAAAATATGGCAAGGTTCATACATCAGCAATAACTGCTTTAACAAAGAAAAACAATACAAAGAGAATAAATTACAATAAACAAATAAACTTTCAGGACACATCTAAATTCTAAAACATCAGTTTCAATACAACTTACAATTTGTTTTGCAATGTCGTATTGTTGGTGTGATTAGTGGTGGAGGCTGGGGTCACCCTTAGGGCCCCGTGCTTGCTTAGGTGACAAGAGGGAAAATACAACTTGGGGTGGGAAATTCACATCTTTCTTACTTTCTGTGGTGTATTTGTTTCACGATAACAACTGATTTAGTTCAAACTTGCTGCAGTTGTTCTCTGAACCTTTATACATATCAAGTTTGTTAGGGGAAGAAAATCAAACGAAGGGTTGGGGAGAAATCAATCCTTGTATGTACATAAACACAGCGTCAAGCATTCATTATTACATATATCTACTTTTTAGAGCATTTCCTGAAAATTCATACACCTGAAAATTGGTATAAGGGTGCAAAATATCATAACATTAAACAAAAATTAAGTATTTTAATGTATTTATTTTTTGGAAGGGGGTGCAGTAAGACAGATAACTGGGGGTCCCAGAAACAAAGTTTGCCCTGGATCCCATGCCTCCAAAGGGCGGCCCTGGTGGGGGCTTGCATTTCTTCAAGTAGATGAGAGAAGATTTTATTTTTCTTCTCTAAATTAAATCAACCATTATGAATATAAACTTTAATTATCCATAGTGTATTAGTGTTCAATAAAGCAATAAAATTCCTACAACATGTCTATGGATGGTACATACTCTAAAAACAATATTTTAATGTATGAATCAGTTCACACAGAATATACTAAATAGTAAATACACATTACTCTGACAGTGTAAATATAACACAAATAGATAAGCTCTTAGAATAAATTGGTTGGATTATGACACAAGTGAAAACATTTTAAGTATATATAGATCACACAAAGTTGTTTTAGAAATAAAAAAAGGTATTAATTTTTAACATGAGAATAATTACATTCACATTTAATTTTTTTTATAGACTCTTTACTAGATATTTGAAAACACTATGCAATGAATTGACTAATCTAGTTTATTTTCCTTTCTAAATAAAATGTCTTATTCAGAAAAAAATAATCATGTGAATGAAAGCTCCATCAATTAACCTAATGACATAAAATGCTGAAGCAATGAAATAAAAACAAAAGTTACCGTATTCTTTTAAAACCATGACCAGAATACTTCCAAAATCACCGTCTGTCACTACTCAAACAAACATTAAAATTTACAAACCATATTTGCATAGTCAACAATAAAAGAAATGTATAAAAAATATACTACGGTAGTTAGATGTAGATTAAGCTCACTCAAACCAATAAAAAGTACATTCGAATTAAAAAATAAGTTTAACACAATAACAATAAAATATATTTATTTACCTATGCCACTTGTAATATGTCTAAACTAATCATAAAATTGAATTTGTAAAATCATGTGTCAGACAGGAATCAAAACACAGGTATTTGGATTGTTTATCCAAAATTCTAGGGTTTGAATCACATTCAATTCACATTTAAACAAATACAACTTACAATAAAGCTAAGGCTCCTCAGCGTCTGAGAAGAGTAGATAAACTGACAAACAATTGTTTATCATGTGATAGTTTGTGGAGTGAACCAGTCGTATCTATAGCACTCGTTGAGTAATGTTGGACACTCACATCAAATAATGAAATTCTTCAACCAAACAGCTTGTCGAAACAAGCATGGCAGTATGGTTTGTCATTCTGTTCCTTGAAAGTTCCCTTGTTCAGCTGTTTAAGACAGAAAGCACAGACAAAGTGCTCGGGGTGGAATTTCCTGAACATGGCCGTGATGCAACGACCTATGGAATGAAAAATATCATCTTAGAATTTTAAACAAACTTCCTCCAGCAGACATTTTTCAACATTATGTCAGACTTTAATATAAGTCTGTCCAAAATGTTCTTTCGGACAGGAAGGAAGAAGTATCTCCCACCTGTGATTGGTTTATGACAGCCGGCACAGAGAGAGCCCCTCTTCGCGTGGTAGTGAGTCTCGCAGTAGGGCAAACCTTCATGATCAAAGAATGAACCTCCATGGAACGGCTGCCGGCAGTCCTACAAAACAAGATCACAATGAATAACATGATTTTAAAAGTAGCGTGGGCCAGCCAAGTTTCTATTCTAGCATTTAGGTTCACAGTTTCAAACCTCACTAACTAATATAAATACATTTGGACTCCTCCAAAACACGCACCAACCATATCCTTTAACTACTCATCAACAGTCCATGTATTCATACATCAAGTCATGTGATCTTCAGCTGTAACTAAAAATAAAATAACACTAATATTAGAGTAAAATGTTATTAATGTTGACAGCAGACAAATATGTTTGTATTTAATTAAAGGCTCTTCCTGTACAAATTAAACTTTATAAATCACTTATTTTAATCTAAATATAAATCTAACTAAATTTAAATTTTTATAACCTACAGAGCTAGGAACTGAGAACCAACTTTCTAGGAACCAAAATCAGTTCTTAAGTGAAGAACTGGTAAAACTCTCAACCCTGAAAAAGTTCTAAATTATACAAAGAACAAAATACATGGAGATATTCAGATCTTGTGTGTCTGGTCCGGCTAGTATCAATTACAATGAAATCAAGGCAGTAGAATAAATTGATTCAAAGAATTAATGTTTACAAAATTAAGCAGCTCATTTTAATATGTGCAGTTGTAACTTCACACTTCACAGCTAGAATTTCAAATTGACTAAGTAATATGTATAAAATAAAGTGCAGTAAGAAAAAAACCCGTCATACGGTAAATAAAATGATAGAATAGCAGGAAAATAAAAGTAAAAACACTAACTCATATTTAAGTCTTACTACTACTACTTCCCGAGGAAGATGCTATAATAGCATTGAAATATCGAAGTGTGTGTAAATATGTGTTAGTGTTTTTACTTTTATTTGTGCTCTATTATTTCCTACTGTTCTATCATTTTAATTATTAAAAATTGACTGAAATAAAATAATGTGTACATTTTCTTGTAATATAGTTAAATTTAGTTAAATATGTACAGTAATAAATATATTAAAATGCATACACATCCTCTATGTTCTATTTAAGAACAAAATAAAAAAGTCTGAAAAAGATTTGGCCACAGTTTGAAACAAAAATAGGCAGTAATGAAATTAAAACGAGTAGAGTGTTTTTCATGTAATGTTCCATGCTAAGAAAAACATTTCTTTCACTTGTAGAAGAATAATACCAACTTTGCAAAAGAAAAATACAGTTAGTACACATAGATCTTATTAATGATAGTATAATGGTTTTAATTAAATTCAGACAACTATTTCATGTAATACACTTGTTTTTTTGTATTGTAAATAATTATTGCTTTGAATTGATTACTCTTTTATATACTCTTTAGTTTTTACTATAGCGCTTAGTTTGACCTTACGAGACCATTCACAAATGGAATATTAAGTGATTTAATCAAATCAGGCACATCAACACTCAAAAGCTTTACCTAAACACATTACTTAAAATATAAATGATCTTTTTAAGGGAAACCTATTTTCACTTTTTGAGATACATTTTGTTATATTTGGAAGAAGATACAGAAAAAATGAATAGAAACCGTCTTCCAAATATAGCTAAGAAATAAATTTTATTAAATTGTCAACAAAAATATTTCAACTTCTTAAAGGAAGTAATTATACCACTTTCTCAGGATTCTGAGAAAATTCTCTACAGTAATTTTGTTTCCCGACAATAAACCGACAACAAGTTTTATTTTTATCATGTCATACATGGAAGAAGGTAAAGGAACACAACATCCAGGTTCTGTCGCCTCATGTGTAGACTATTGGCCGCAATGACTCTGGTGGCTGTTGCCGGGAATCATTACCCTTAAGGGGAAAATACCCAGGGTACCAGCCGGGAATCAAACCTGGGACCCTTAGGCTCTTAGCCATGTGCACTGATCACTACACCACAGAGACTTTTACAATGAAATTAGGAGCACTGCCGTCTCTTCAAGATAATTGATCGTTAACAATCAAATTCCTCAACCTAGGTTTTATTCTATCAGAGCTCATCAAGAGGAAGTGTGAGATGTGCAACACAACTGTATTCATGCGCTAGTTTCGTGTTGAGCTAAACTGCCGAGGACGGGGAGATTGAGGTTCGAATCTCGATCGGGTGAACTTGGGGTGGTTTTTCCTAAATTATTTTCTACTCTCCTCCACACAAATGCGGGTTCACTTCCTCTAAAGTCAACCTTCCCAATTCCTAACCCATTAGCGTAATTAGGCGTATAACCCAAACGAGTAGTAAGACATGGTGTTCAATTAATTAACTGCATTTGTTTCTATTCACCTCTCCTGTAACTGTGTCCATGTATAGAAAAATATACCTCAAAAAGTGAGAGATAGACATATCTAGGGTATTTCTAAAATATCTTGATATCAGGTAAATAAGGAGCCTCACAACATTGGAAAAAGAGAGGATGCTAAAGAAAATGTTGGAAATAAAGTACCTTTGTAGGAAAAAGACCGCAAGGTAGACCCAGAAAGAGAAGGAAGGAGCAGATAACAAAGTGTCAGAGTGAGAGAAGAAGAATGGAATAAATTAAAAGAGGAAGAATGGTGGAAGGATGTAAGAAGATGGAGGTTATTTTACTAAACTGACCCCGCCACAGGCTGGAAACAGCTGATGATGATGATGATTATGGTGATAGCGGTATAAATGTTTGATAACAATAAAAAAAGGGTGCGTGAAGCTTCGACTTCACTTAGAAAAAAAAATTCTGGCTTCGACAAAAAACGAAGCTTCGCCAATAAAAAAAATTACAGCTAGAATACTCAAATTTATATGGAGAAATTCTGAAGTAATTGAATTGTAAGTTTATTTATCAGAATAACATGAAATATTACAAACAATGTGCAATAAAAATATTTTCCAACTAATTTTAGTGCTAAAATTATGTAAATAACCACACAATTATATTTTTTCAAGCACTAAACAACTAACTAAAAATATTCAAACTCTGATTTGTCTTCAAGAATATTTCAAATATTTGATTAAAGTTCACGTCAAATTGAAAAAATGGCCTTTGCACACCCTAATAGAAAACTAATTAATCTATGGATGGATGTAATATGTAAATATTGAGTGGTAAGAGAAGAGGATGTGTTGTGTGAAGAGGTGGGTATAAAACATAAAAAAAAAGTTAAAATTACCACACTAAATGTACTATCCATACTAACCATTCTGGTTGTACGCACTTACGCTAATTTGTTATGGTAAGGTGATTGTGAGATGAAATGGAGGACCTACAGTTTAATATGGGATCCGAACCACGGCGGAGGCCTGGCATTCCACACATTCACAAGTTGTGATTAATACACGCCTTGTCAGAGGTGAAGGAAGGGTTTGGCAATCAGAAGGTTTAATAGAGTTAGACATTCTTGACGTGCAACACACCCTAGTATAATTTTAAAACAAACTTTATGTTCTTTGCCCTACCTCATTTAAATTTTTATACATATATGTGGAAGGGGCTGGCAATTTAAAGCGAGGATCCTGCTTGCCTGACTTACAACTTTTTATGCACATGGCTGCAAGTAAATTAGTTTTTTAAAATAAACCTCCATGTCATCAAGTCTACAATCGAGCCATACGACGAGTGTACATCGTCAGCTGGCGAAAGATAGTGCCAACTTACATGGATAGAGGGTGTCATGTGGTCAGCACAACAAACACAATGGTCTTTAATCTCAGTTATCTAGATCATTCAAGTGGCCCATTATTTGTCCTCACAAGACTGAGTAAACCCACTCCAGACCTAATGCTTCACATAAAAATCTGGAAGCGCGGTGATCGAACGTGGGACCTATGGGTCTGTAACCAGAACTCTGACCACTAGACCAGAAAGGAGGTCACTAGTTTTCAAATCCTCAACAAAATAAATAAGTCACCAGGGAGGCATAGCACGTGATGAAATGCAGATGTGTTCTACGGTGGTTTCCAAAGCCCTGTGTGAAACTATTTTTCCATCAGTGTAGCCAAATGCAGCCAGAAATGGGCCAAGAGCCAGCAGATGAAAACCATTTACAACTCATTACACAGACAATTAAAATCTGTATGCCATTGTGTGTGATGCACAGTGGACCGAGATAGCTACCAAGAACATACATAAGACTTCATGTTCGGTTCTACAACTAAAGTGACTATTTTCTAAGGATCGAAAAGTTGCTGTTTTCTTGTTACTTGAATATTATAATGTTTGAGAAGATATCAAGAACCTTAAGGGGGATTATGACCCTACATGTTTTCGTGTGCCGAACACAAGCTGAGGGTCCTTAAGGTGGGAATTTAGGGAACATGGGAAAAGATCAGTATTTTTGCAGTTTTTGCATCAAAACTTTTTTGGTCAAAATAAATCAAATAATTCTCAGTAAAAGCATAGTTTATAAGTTTTTTCACATGATGAGCTCAACAGTTCTTTAATATCTGTCAAGGATGTCCTGGAATTTAATGGCAACTTTTCCCCCTCATTGGGAAAGTTTGTCATCTAATGCCACTATGCTCATAACAGATATTCAATAACTGTTGATATCACCATGTGAAGAAAATTAAACTTTGTGTTTCTACTGGAGAAATATTATATGATTTATTTTGACCAAATACATTTTTGCTAAAAAAAACTGTGTGTCCCTACATCCTCACCTTAAATACTTGAATCTACACTTAGACCAAGCCCTGAAACTGTTTTTTAGCACATCTAGTGATTTAAAGAAGAGGAAGGTTGAATTTAGAGGAAGTCTACGCGCATTTGAATGGCGAGAAAGCGGAAAACCATTTCAGAAAAATTGTTCTCAGTACGCACGACCGGGGTCAAACTATGATCTTCCTGTCATCGACAGTCTAGTCTAATACGAAAGTAGCGCCTTAGACGATATGGCCACCGAAGTCAGGTGAAACATTTGTTAATTCTCCTGCTTTCGCATAATATAAAATATAAAATCTTTTGACTCTACTGGGATTCTCTTTGAGAATGTTGAAAAACACATGAAGCCAGCTCGTTCAACAAACAGACCCACATCTGAAGTCCCAATCTAAATAGATTCTTGACATAATGATGTTTCTAAATTAATCATTACCCAATTTTCTGCTGATAGTGGTTAAGTGTTAATCAATTCCAATATATAAAATATAAATAACATTTGTAGATCTGCGCACAATATTGAATTTACTTATTGCAAACGCTCTGTATGATTTCAAAATTAAAATTTAATTTGCAATTAAAAAAACTCCAAATGTCAAATATGTTAAAGGAAAGAAATTCCAGCAATATTTTTGGTAATTAGTATTATATAATAAGCCTTTTCCAGATTTTATTAAAAAAAATCACGAATGCATGCAATGGTCTGAAATAATTATTATTAACTTTTCATTTATTGTTTTTGTTTTATTTTTTTTATGTTTTTTATGTTTTTATTTTGTTTTATGATTTTTTTTAAATACTTTATTGAACACAGATACAAATAACAATTTTATACATGGAATCTACACATTAATTATTGTATTAAGTAGTACGAAACTACTATTTAAAAATATATTTTTACCACATATTTAGTTATTCATTCTTTGAAGAATAAATATAATTTATAAAGTTTCAAGTATGTTTGTAATAGAATAAACATCTTGAAAAATGTTTAAAACTTCATGTTTGTTCCATACAAAAATAGTTACGAAGTCGAAAGTCATTATATATATATATATAATGTTTTAAATAGAGATAAAGGTAAATATATAAGATAGGATATGGTGAGAAAGGGATTTTTTTGTGCATTTATTTTTATTTGGTAACTGATTGGGGCTTTACTGTTATTAAAAGTTTGTCTGGGGGCAAGGGTTGTTTTTGGGCAGGGCATGAGTCATCCATTTTTTTTTAATCTTCTTCGTCACCATCATCTTCATCAATTCCCACACATTTTGGGCAGACAGGCTTGCCTTCCATTGCATAGAAGGATTTGCCACTAACAGCCTTCTTGCAATCCTACATTTCAGTACAATAAAATAAACAGATAATTAATTAAGCTCACTTAAATAAAAGCAACGTTCCTGAAATAAAAACAACACAAACTTTTACACTTATACAGTATTCGAATTTGTAACAAATTTATAATAATTTAGAAATATACAACAAGATTTATTCCGTATTGGTTTTTGATTCAAGTTTTGGATTTCCATAATCAACCGAAAGAAAACTGCAACAGAAGAAAGCTATTAAAAAAATAGACAATTATTTTCAATTTTATGTGAAGAGTAAAGTTTTGTACAACTAGTCACCTACCCTGCACACGAAGCAGTCGGCATGCCACTGACTATTCAATGCAGAAATGTAGTTCTCCATGATAGGTCGGTTGCAGCCTCCACACTTGGGAGCAAACATGTCAAAGTAGTCATCACGGCAATAGGGCTTGCCGTCACGCTCGTGGAAACCGTCCTCACCAAACTGTTTGCCACATTGGGCACAGAAAAAGTGTTCCGTATGCCACGTCTTTTCGAGAGCGGTAACACATTTCTGAAACGAAGACAATCAAAACTCTATGCTAAGTAAAGTAATTATATATATATATATATATTTAAAAAGGATAATTTTTTTCAATAAATTTAAGATCAATCTATAATAGTAAAAAAGTTTCAAATCCTACCAAGATTGCAATCTACTTACATCCAAGATGGGTCCGTTGCAATAAGCGCAGCGAGGGGAGAAGAGGTTATGGTAGTCGGGCTCGCAGTAAGGGTGCCCGTCACGCTCAAAGAAGTTGCGCGTCCCCAGCTCCTGGTTGCAATGGTTGCAAGTGAAATGCTCAGGATGCCAGGTCTTACCAAGGGCTGTGATCACCTGATTTTTTAAAAACAAACAAAAAAAGTGGCACATTTTAATCATCACTTGCGAGACTTGGAGAAACCCTGCAGAATGAAGCCAAGAGACTCCCAGGCGAGTGTCGTACCTGCCCCACAATGGGTTTGTCACAGGCGTTGCAGCAACCCTTCTGCGTAGTGTTGACTCCCTGTCGGCTCATGTCTGCTTGTAGGTTGCCAAGCATAGAATCCAACTGGTTCTGTTTGCCACTCGGCGCCTGCGTTGGTTGGTGATGTTGGGGTTGGCGCAGTGTCGACTGGGGGCTGGGTGAGCTCTTGGTCGCCTTGTTCGGTTTGGCGTAGGGAGAGTCGGTCACCGTTTGGTGTTGGTGAGAACTCGCGGTGATCTAAAGATAATACACACCAGTACTTTCAGCATAATCAACAACGCAAACAAATTTTATAGTTAAAATTTTAGCAAAAAAAAAAACTATTTTCAAAGATTAGCTCTAACAAGGAAAATGTTATCTAAACTTATAGAACTATCTTTCTATACTTATCAAATATATTTAACCATAAATATAAGTTCAGAAAAAAAAAAGTCATTAATATTAAAATATGACCCTAAAAATATAAACGATTTTATAAGAATTTGAAGCTGAGTTAGATAATTTTTGAATATTAAAGTGTGTGTATTTTTGCCAGGTTTGAGCAGTTATGGCTTATCCAGTGTTTACAGTTATGTTACGCGAAGCATACCAGGTAGGTTCTGCCGGCTAGCGTGGCTCAAGAGAGACTGCGGACTGAGGGCTCCTGCATCTTGCAGCAAGTCGTCGAGTCTCTCCAAACCCCCCCTCCCCTGCCCCGCCCGAAGAACCAAACTATTTCTGGCTTCCCAGCGACGCCAAGAAAGGACAGCAGGCAGGTCATGAGAGAGCACACACAAGTATCTCACTCCCACAGAAGAAGAGCAGCTCTATGTCATGCCAACTAAACCCACCATCAGTCATCACTCACACACACTCACGCACGTACGTTGAGGGGAAGAAAACATCAAAATGCCGACTTGACATACTTTTAATATATCGATTACTTGCATGACAGAAATGTGTTGACACACATGAACACTTATTTTTAATAGAAATAATGCAAGCTATTACAACATATTGAAAATAACAAATAAATTGCTGCAAGGCTTTATATGACCATGTGTGCAACCTAAAATATTGTCAATGAATCTTTAAATTTATAACTTGGAGTGGAATGATAAACGACTACTATAGCATTCTACATTATTTTACCCTCAAAGATTTAACATACATGGGCCCTCCTGATTATAATACTATCTGACAAATTTACCAACTCCATCTCTGGAATAGATTTCAAGGCAGTTGAACAGTAGTGCTAGGCTCCAGACACAATTCTCCAAAACTTTGGTAGGCAGAATCACCAGCAAGCTGAACCTCACTGGTAGGCTAAACTCACTAGCAAGCTAAAACTCATAAGTTAAATTTAGTGGTAAACTAAAACTCACTGGTAAGCTGAAACTCACAATTAAACTGGAACTCACCAGAAAGATGAAACATATAGACAAGCTGAAACTCACTGGCAAGCTAAAACCACAGGAAGCTGAAACTCACATTAAGTTGGAACTCACTGGTAAGCTGAAACTTACAAGTAATCTGGAACTCACCTTGAAATCGGAAAGGGAGGCCATAAGATCGTCTAGCTCCTTGGTGGCAGAAGAGGCCCCAGTCCCACCAGATGCACCCCCAAGGGAGGCCCCGCATGGTCAGACTTGGTAGACTCCAGGTAGTTAATGGTTGTGGTGTGATATCTGCCATCTGGCATATCTCTGAAAATAGAAATAGATACATGTTCATTCCATTAGAGGGTCAAGGTCACAGAACCCAATAAATACTTCACCTGTCAAATGAAAGTAGGTTCAAAAACAAATCCAATTTTTATGTTATTCTATTCAAATATCTAGCTATAAAAATATAGATATTTAAAATTAAAAGTTTTAGAATGTCACATACTAATTACGCTAATGGGTTAAGGATGAAGAAGGTTGAATTTAAAGGAGGTATACCCGCATTTGCGTGGAGAGAGAGAGTGGGACACCATTTAGGAAAAACTACCTTCAGTACAAACGACAGAGAATCGAACGAGAATCTCCCTATCATCACCAGTCTAGTTTATGCAAGAGTAGCGCCTTAGATCATGCGGCCACCAAAGCGGATCTATTTAGATTCTTAACACTATAGACACTAAACTTTTCTGCTAAGTGTTGCTTGTTAAAGTTAATTTGCAAGATGTATGCTGATTATTTCTGTAATTTGTTAAGAAAATGTTAGTTATAAAATTAAAATAACTTACAATATCAGTATGTTAATGAGGATTAAATTATTATACAGCATTTTATAATTAAGAGTAAAGTACCAAAAGTTTTATTTTGAAAGATGCTGAAACTTGGACAGTGATGTATTGTAAATTGTGTTTCAATAAAACTTCCTAAATAATGTTGAGTAATTTTGTACAACCATGACACTAGCGCCATTTTAAGTATTGGGAGGTATCTGAGATTGGACGAGTCAATTGGAGTGTTTATCCAGGGAAAGATAGAATGAAGCAACTATTGACAGATTTAAAAGTTACTAAAACCATTTTAATTCATTCACACAGCAGGTCATGTGATCTGCAACTGCCAATGTTGCTAGATTATTTTTATATTTCGGGATATGCACATATGTACTAATTATACTAATCTGTTAGAGATAAGGAAGGTTAAATTTAGATAGAGTGTACCTCCATTTGTGTGGAGGAAGAGTGAAAAACTATTTAGGGAAAACACACTAAATACACTTGACCAGGATTCGAACTTCAAACCCTTCTTTCACCTCTGACAAGATGTGTATTAATCACAACTTTTGAATGTGTGGAATGCCAAGCCTCCACCGTGGTTCGGATCTCACGATAAACTGTAGGTCCTCCATTTCATCTCACAATCACCCTACCATTACACATTAGTGTAAGTGTGTACAACCTGAACGGGTAGTAAGACGCGTGCTAATAAACAATAATAATAACCCCAGTCACCACAGTCGGTCTATAGTGAGTGTGATACCTTAGACAAGCTGCAACTTTTTGATATCCGGCCGTATGTATAAAAAAATAATTTGGTGGGTTGGTTTGAAAAAATATGAATAAAATGTCAATTATATTCCTCAATATTAATACTAATTAGTTATAGGTTAGTCTATTTTATGAACACAACTTGTTTGATCAATATTTTGCAGACCAGATAAAATCAGCCGATGGGTTGTACATTGCTGAGCACTGTCCTAAGCTGCGAAGCCTCCAAATCAGGTTTCCTTATAATTAAAAAGTCCCTCCAAACATATTTTTAATGGTTAGAGGTAAAAGTAGAGAGTTTGTACCCATATGTGTGTACAGGGAGAGTGGGAAAACATTTAGGAATAAAAACGTGTCAGTAAACCAAACCCTGAGCTCCATCATTGGCAAACCAGACATGACAAGACTGCCACCTTTGTCCATGTGCCCAATGTTGAGGGTCATTTCAATTCAACTTACAAATATTGATGTTATTTTCGACAGCAGCATTTATCCGATATAATGGCTGTGTGGTTCAGTTCTGGTTGGGTGTAGTGAGTGTGGTTATCCTAAATGCAGGGATGCAAGTGCCAAAGTGTCTTCAAATAAGTGAGAAAAGTGACTAAAAGCCATAAAAGAGTGATTAAAAAGTGACTTAAGGCGATTAAAAGTGACAAGAACATCCCAGCAGTATAAATCATGTATGTATATTTTTCTTTGTCCCCTACGAAAAAGGGAAATTAAAAGCAAAGTTTAACTTAACTTTAAGAAATTCCCAAAGTAGATTTAAAAAGAAATGTAATTTGAGTTTTGATCCTGGATGGGTATGGCCTAAAAAGATGGTTAGCAATATTTTATTTTGAAAAGAGTTATAAAAGACAACTTAATCATATTTTAAGTTTTGTATTAAAGAATGAAGTTATTAAATATGTTTTGCATTTTTCAATTTTCTTTTTCTATTCTGGTAATTTCTTCCTCTTTTTGTACTTGGCAAACACCAACCAACATTGCTTGGGCAAGTTCTGCTCCCTGAAAATTCTTCTTTTTATTCTTAGCCATATTAACCTTTCATTTGTTTATGTGAACAATTTTTTGCAGTTTTGCGTTTTTATTCTTCAAGTTTCTGCTTCTCTTTTAGTAGTACATCTTTATTTTTCAAATTTTTTTACTTTACTTTTGTAATTTCCTTAAATTTTCCTTTTTCTTTCAATGCATTCCTTTTCTTTACTAATTTTATCATCAATTTTCCTTTTATTTCCCTCCAGGAAATTTTAATGGCTTTTTTGAGCACCTTGGGCAAGAGCTAATAACCGTCTTGTAATGTGTGCTAGCCCTGGTTAATTATTATACAGTTATGATGCATCTTTTGTAGTTAGATTTACATTTAAAGTATGTTCTGACATTTGGGCCTGATCTTCTGTGAGGACTCTCTCTACCCGAGGAGGAAAACATTTCAAAATTCGCATTTCCAGGGGAAAAAAATTGGAAAGCTTTTACGACTTTACATAGAGTTGGATATTTGATGTTTTCAGCTGGATTATACAATATGAATAAATGGCTCCAAATTTAGTCTACTTTAACACCGTCCATGTCATATGTCTATGTACTAATTACGCTTCTGGGTTAGGGATGAGGATGGTTGAATTTTGAGGAAGCGCACCCAAATTTGCATGGCAAGAGAGAGTGTAAAACCACTCTCAGTGCACCGACCAGGATCAAACTCCACCAAAGAAATAAGAGGCAATGTAATATTGAGCTAAACCATTAGTAGGCTAAATTATATGTTTTTAAGAAAACCCCTCAGTTTCTCACGATTGATATTCACTTTAAATTATGGTAGTGAAAAACAAAACAACAAAAACTAGCATGTGAGCTATATTGTGCAGCTATTAGATTTCATATTTACATTCAATGTTTCTGAATAAGATTATAATGATGATCTTCCTTCTTGAAAAACCCTTTAAACTGTTAGGTAAGTGAGCATACCTAATAAATTTCTTTAGAAAAATGACTAAAAGCGAGAAAAGTGACCCATTGGGCATAACTGTAAATGGTTTCCTGCTCTCTCTTTTACACAAATGAGGGTACACTTCCTCTAAATTCAACCTTTCTTGTTAGATTAATTGGTACATAAACGTATAACTTGAATGTTAATAAGACACAGTACTAAAAAAATTGCGGCATTTCAGTATTTGAATGTCAAAACCATTTGGACCAGAGTAAAATGTCAGTTGAGGTTTTTGGTAGTCATGTGATTCGCAGTAGCTTCTATTTCTAGTGTTAGACCAGGAAGGTTGATACTACTGAGGACTCTTTGTATGCTCTCTAGAGTTGGTTATAAACGACCTTGAGACTTGATTTCAACTGTGAATGTCAGTGCAGTGCTTTGTGCAAAAGAAACATCCACTGCATTTGGTTGTTTTTTGCTTTTGCCGAAATTCCTTACCCAAACTACAAGTCAAAAAACCTGTTTGAAAACTAAAATATTGTTTGACCATTTCTAACCTGATATAAGATATGATTGACAAAGAAAATACTAATTTATTTGCAAATTAAAATTTCAAGATTTAATTTACAATATATTATTGTACAGTGAAAAACATACTTTAACCAAAATAATTAAGGTGCGGCCGAAGGGAGCGAAAGTATTTATAAAGTTTTTCTAAAATAATTTTTTTTGGCCAAAATAAATCAAATATTTCTCTAGTAGCAACATAGAGTTTAGTTTTCTGCACATGCTAATATCAACAGATCTTGAATATCTATCAAGGGTGTCCTGGAATTTTGTCAAAACTTTTTAAATAAAGAGAAAAAGTTTTGACAAAATTCCTGGACACCCTTGACAGATATTCAAAATCTGTTGATATTAGCATGTGCAGAAAACTAAACTCTATGTTGCTACTGGAGAAATATTTGATTTATTTTGGCCAAAAAAAATTATTTTAGAAAAATTGTAAAATTAATTGCACTCCCTTCTGCCGCACCATAAGCATAAAATACAAGATTACTAAAGTGACCTTATTTTTAGACTAAAGTCAGAATGATAGTAAATAAGTTTAATTAGGTATTCTTAAATGTGCATTTAAAGATAGATAAGACATTAGGAGTTATTTTAACATACATATAGTATATAATGTATAGTTACTCAGACTAGTACTGAAGATATATTTAATGATTAGAAAAACTAATTAGTTAATCATCAATCATAAATTTAAATCCAAAGTGTTTAGCCTTCGTCAGTGGTCAAATGGTCTAAGGTGGAATTTTCGCAATAGGCTAGACTGCTGATGACGAGGAAATCAAAGTTCATATCCTGATCTGGCGGTTATTCCTAAATGATTTTCCACTCTCCTTCCATGAAACTGTCTCAAATTTAAACCCGCCACATCACTAACAAACACAGTAATTAGCAGGACAGCTAAGTTGAAGTCGGCAAAAATGTACAGACTCAGTCTTCAAAATAAAACTTACAATGATATAAAAATATATGTTTTCTTTTGAAGCCAGAATTCATACATTTTTATCGTCACCCCTGGTAATTATAACCCAAACAGTGGTGAGGGGCAGTGACAAACACACTTAACCAAAGTGATTGGTGTGTGCTATCATGGTGGACTGATTATGTCCCTTGGAAGTGTAGGTAATTTCACCACGAGACTTGACACTTTTGTTATATCTTATGCCTAGTGGGGTGAATAAGATAGATAATTATATTGGTATTAACTGTACTATTAAAATGAATAAATGAAAATTAATTAAATGATTTCAAAAGAAATAGAAGAATTGTAACTGCCTATTTAGCTGAAATATCACCGATCAGATGTTGCACTTCTGTTAAATATCAATAGAACCTTTAACAGTACACGAGTTTGTTGTTTACTGGAATGAACAACAAACTATTTTCTATCACCCTATACATATAGAGACCGGTAATCATAGTTTAAAAGTTAACATTTTCCCTCTGAAAAGTACAAAAATCCACATATTTCTGTTGATCATTGAGAACTAAATGTCCGGGAAACGAAAGGTAACTGCTATAGGAGCGTGGAATGGAATTTTGTGAATAGAATGAGGTCATTTAATAAAGGGGGGGTCACAACAAATTGTATTGTTATTTATATTTTCCTCCTCCCCTTATTGTTCTCCTAATGTCGGACAGCTCCAACCAGGAACGTTATAAGCCCACTTGGTTTCTGGCGTTTAGGAATTTCTGCTTTCTTTGGACCCCTGACCGTAATCAAACATGTACCACAAAAGCGACATAAGCAACTCACCCATTTGGCACAGCAGTGTTGAGTTCATCGAGAAGACTATCAACCGAAGGTCTAATCCTGGACTCCTGAGAACTTGGGGGCCTCCCACTCAGTGTGCCGGTCGGTGTCCCATTAGAATAATTTACATCTGGTTAGCAAAAAATATATATATATATATTTGAAGTACACTACTCAATATAGCCACTGGTGCTTAGGAAACAACTGGTTTCAAGGGACTTTATAGTCAAAATTAGGTCAGTCAATCCCCATTCAACCTGAAGTGCTCGTTATTTGGAAACTGGAAGAATGATTGACTACCGATACTAGAATATAAATACAGCCCTTAAATTTCATTACAAGAAGAACTTTTTTTAAAAAAAAAGCAGAGATCATTAATGTAGCCTGAGAAATAAATAATGCACTTTGATGGAATGGATGATTAAATGGATTAGGCATATTTTATCTGCAAAAAATAACAAGAGCTGGAATAATAAAAAATGTTTTCTACTCCCATTTTACTTTGTCCTCATTGGTTGGTTCAAATGAAACTTATTACTAATCCAGTGTTAGAAAATAACTTAGATAAACCAAGCAGGAAATAGGTATAATGTGCCGAGCATGACTGAATTTAAAACTAAAAGACGCACTTGTGCCCTCAGACTCCAGAGAGTAGTATGTTTCACCTCTTCTCTCAGTGTATCCGGCGTAGCGGGCGTTACTTAGATCTTGCAGTAATGTGTCTAGCTCAGACAGATTGTTGTTCAATGAGGCCATTTTGACCGGAGGGGACGCCATCTTTGTAGTGGTAACTGTCTCATGTATCACACGCTGGTTCTGGTATGTGGGCTAAAATACAAACAAAAAATACCCATAATGCTGTGTTGCTGTTAGTTACAGTCTGAAGGACCTTATAGAAAATACAAACATATTTTTTCCAATCAACAATGATAACACACTATTACATTATTATTATTATTATTGTTATTTTATAGGTATATTGATGATATCTATTAAACGTGACAGCTGTAGATCACATGACTTTACATATGATTGCATGAAAGTAGATAATAGTAACTGTTCTAGGTGTCAAACAAGGACCTTCCTATAAAAATTGGACTGTAGATACCATGCAATCACAATAATAAATGGTTAAGATAACTAAACACACCCAAACGGAACAATTTTTTTTTAATATGTACTTTTGCTCTTTTAAAGAGTTTTTTTAAAAACAATATTAGGTGTTTTGGTCAGTGTGAAATACATTCAAGGTTGTTTTACACCAGGTTTTGCTTAATTGAAGCAGTTTTTGATAATAATCTATTTAAAATTTGTACATAATTTACATTCATTACACACCCCTAGCACTGCACTTTAGCATGATTCAAGTAGAATGAGCTCTAATTTCACTTTCACCAAGGTTTCAACTGCGGAGATTTCTGTTGTAACCCACATAAAAAGTTATTATTTTCTGGAATAGAAGACCGAGCTCTATATGAAAAACATAACTTGGCATCAATCGAAATTCATGTTTAAGTTAAAAAAACATAAAAGAAGTTTGCTCTGCAGCAGTTTTCCATTACATTGTATGGTTTGTTTGTTAGTATACATGTAAACACTCTATAGCTAGAAAATTACAGTCAATCAAGCATAATATTCTTGTAATCACTTTATACATGATAAGAATAGGGTCTTATTGAAATTCATCCCAAATGGATGAGCCAACGTAGGTTTTCTTCTTCAAAATTTAGTTTGTGACACAAAAAACAGTAACAAAGGGGTGTGAACTTTTGGTGTCAAATATTTCTACAATTACTCTAACAAATCATATTATTATACATATAATTAAGTTTAATAACAGGGAAAAGTGAGAAGATTTGAAGAGAATTGGGTGTTGGAATATTACAAGTGTGAGTTAAAAGAAACCAATGCCATTTTCTCGTGGGTCCATGTTGACCTTCCACCAACAATAATTTATTGTTTCCCAACAACACCTACTAAGCGAGGAAGCAGGCATAGTTCAACATTACTACCACCTTCATTTGAAAGAGCTTAGTGTAATTTAGTAGCCATTTCAGAGGGGGTTTGATGGCAATTAACTTAAAGAGAAACTTTTGACTTTGGAAACAACAATGGCTTGCAGCCAGATCGGTCAATTATAGGGACAGTTGCCACAAGAAGTCTGTATAGGACCACCAAACAACTTTGTGTGTGTGTGTGGTGTGTGTGTGTGTGTGTGTGTATGTGTGGGAGAGAGAGAGAGAGAGAGAGAGAGAGAGAGAGAGAGAGAGAGAGAGGAGAGAGAGAGAGAGAGAGAAACAGGAGAGGAATTTTTTTAGCAACTCTTCCTACTACTGTTTGGGTTATATACTTATGTACTAATGATGCTAATGGTTTTAAAAATTAGGAAGGTTGGTTATATTTGTAGAAAGTGTACATGAATTTGCGTGGCGGGAGAGTGGAAAACAATTTTGAAAAATTCCCCCAGTACATTAAGTTTTGAGCCTTTATCTCCCATCATCGGCAGTCTAGTCTACTGCGAGACTAGCGCCTTAGATCATAGGGCCACTGAAGCAAGTTCAACATAATTGACCATTATTCTCGTATAAAAGGCCAAATAGTTGATTTCACAAAATACCCAATTTAATGTTATCTGATTTGTGGAAAATGTATTTTAAAAGGCTACAATGAATCTTAAACATTTTGATATTCCATGTAATGTGCTAGTAAAAGGTTTGTAAAAAAAAAAACCTCGAAATATTCTAGTGTCTATACTTAATTACTGTCAATCTTCTGTTTCATGAAACTAATAAAATGTCCCATGCCCTGTCTCAATCGAGAAGGGGAGAGGGGGAAGGAAGATACGACATGATTGCAAACACTATGTGGAAATAGGAAGCTATTTTGAAATGTGAAGTGGATCATATTATTTTGAAGTTGCGTAAGGAGATTCGACCAAAGTGAATTGGCATGAGTCCTGGGACAACAAACGGGTCCATTGAGATAAGATGCCAGGAATATCGGGCAGAGAAGAACTAATATTAGGAACCACTTCCAAAAGCGAGATAAACCTCGACATACAGTTTTATGAGCACATAAAGGGTTAGTACAGTAGGCCTGATATTCCTCAAAGTATAGTTAATGTTGAGAAACACTAATATATGAGGTTTGTTTGAATATTTTACATCGACTATGACTTACAAAGCAAATTTGTATAGTTGAAAATAAGTTAGCACAAATGTGTAGGCTACCATACACAATTATTTGGTTACGTGTGTGTCCAAATTTTCACTGCATTTATTAAATTGTACTTAATGTGAAATAATTAATTAACTTATAATATGATTATAATTTTACAAAAGTGTGATTATAAAATTAATAGTAATATTAAATAATAATATTATATTTGACTTGCTTCGAGTGTCAGCATGGTCTAAGGCGTCACTATCGTAAAAAGACTAGATTGCCGATGACAGGAGGATCGAGGTTCAAATCCCAGTCAAGCGTTTCGAGGATGTTTATTTCCTAAATGGCTTTTCCACTCTACCTCCATTCAAATGCGGAGTACATTTCCTCTAAATTCAACTCTACTCAACCCTAGTTCACTAGAGTAATAATTAGTACATATTGGTATAACCTGAACAGGTAGTAGGACGCGATGCTCAGTTATTCTGTAGCCTTGCAAATTATCAGTGAAATCTGATGAAAATATATTTCAAAAAGTTTAGCATATTTTTTGGATTTATTTATGGAACTGGCCTTATTTCTGATACAGACCAAATCTAAAATCTATCACCTTTGGTAGGTATCAAAATGGAATAGTTTGTAAAAAAAATATAATTTTAAATTATCTAATTAAGGACTATAAATGCACTCTTTGTTTGACAAATAATGTGTTTTTTGGATGTTGGTTTTTGTGTAATGTTTTCTGCTGTCTAGGAACAGTCAGTGTTTATAGTAAAAACTAATTGATATTGTATGTGTAAATGCCAAAGGGCCATCTTAAATAGATGTGGGACAGCAACACACAGAATAACAGCTATTTCCAACTTGGCAGTTCACCACTAGGCCATGTCTTTTTTATGAACGCAATAACGGCCAGACAAGTTGCCAAACTCTGAACATTTTGGAACTATCCTAATAAAAATGACGCTAAGGAGATGACATATTAGACAAGAAAAGAACCACAGGTGTAGGGTTTTTTTCTATACAGAAAACATTTATCATAAGATGATTTTGCTAGAGTTCATAAAATGAAACTATGAAGTATTATATCTAAAGTGGATATGGATTTGGTAGTCTGAAAATTGCAAGCCATTTTGTTGACAAGGGACTGTGGTCAATTGGCAGAGTTAGGTGCGCTTGCGTGTTAGGATCTGACCTGGGAAGCTGGGGTTTGATTCTCGATTCTATTTTTTCATTTGAATTAATTAATTAATTTCCATAAGATTAATTAGCTTAAATTACAACAATAAAGTATAATAATGCTACAGGTTATACTAGGAGTTGGCAACCTTCAGTTCTTTGAACATGTAACTGTGGCTCATTGAAAATGTACCCGAGTTTCTTTGAGCACATAGCTGCGGCTTTGAACATGTAACTGTGGCTCATTGAAAATGTACCTGAGTCTCTTTGAGCACATAGGTGCGGCTCTTTGAACATGTAACTGTGGTTCATTGAAAATGTACCCGAGTCTCTTTGAACATGTAACTGTGGTTCATTGAAAATGTACCTGAGTCTCTTTGAGCACATAGGTGCGGCTCTTTGAACATGTAACTGTGGTCCATTGAAAATGTACCCGAGTCTCTTTGAACATGTAACTGTGGCTCATTGAAAATGTACCTGAGTCTCTTTGAGCACATAGCTGCGGCTCTTTGAACATGTAACTGTGGTTCATTGAAAATGTACCCGAGTCTCTTTGAACATGTAACTGTGGTTCATTGAAAATGTACCTGAGTCTCTTTGAGCACATAGGTGCGGCTCTTTGAACATGTAACTGTGGCTCATTGAAAATGTACCCGAGTCTCTTTGAACATGTAACTGTGGCTCATTGAAAATGTACCTGAGTCTCTTTGAGCACATAGCTGCGGCTCTTTGAACATGTAACTGTGGCTCATTGAAAATGTACCCGAGTCTCTTTGAACATGTAACTGTGGTTCATTGAAAATGTACCTGAGTCTCTTTGAGCACATAGCTGCGGCTCTTTGAACATGTAACTGTGGCTCATTGAAAATGTACCCGAGTCTCTTTGAACATGTAACTGTGGTTCATTGAAAATGTACCTGAGTCTCTTTGAGCACATAGCTGCGGCTTTGAACATGTAACTGTGGCTCATTGAAAATGTACCTGAGTCTCTTTGAGCACATAGCTGCGGCTCTTTGAACATGTAACTGTGGCTCATTGAAAATGTACCTGAGTCTCTTTGAGCACATAGGTGCGGCTCTTTAAACATGTAACTGTGGCTCATTGAAAATGTACCTGAGTCTCTCTGAGCACATAGCTGCGGCTCTTTGAACATGTAACTGTGGCTCATTGAAAATGTACCTGAGTCTCTTTGAGCACATAGCTGCGGCTCTTTGAACATGTAACTGTGGCTCATTGAAAATGTACCTGAGTCTCTCTGAGCACATAGGTGCGGCTCTTTGAACATGTAACTGTGGCTCATTGAAAATGTACCCAAGTCTCTTTGAGCACATAGGTGCGGCTCTTTGAACATGTAACTGCAACTTTTTGAATATGTAACTGAGGCTCTTTAACTTTTAACCCCCATGTACAAAAAGCACAGTGGGCGACGTGAATATAACATAGGTTTCAGCATAGGCCGCGAGCACTTCTCAGTTTAGTTACCCAGCTAAGCAGCAAAAGTCACATTCATTCGTACTTAATTGGATATTTGTTACATTTTTTAATAAAACACCTTACCACTCTATTTTATTTCTTAAAAAGACTACTTGAACCCAGGTGCAGCTCTTAAGATTATTATTTTTTAACTACTATAAATCAAAAATGGCTTTTCACTAAAATAAAAGTAACTGACTTTTGGTATATGATCTCAATTAAAAGAAGAAAAAAAATTGGCATAAAATGATTAAATGACCTCACACGAATTTAACATATTTTTTTAACAAAAACTTATTTTACCAATGTTGGTAAACTTATCGTAGCAAATCCAAATAATTAAGAATATAAACTTATTCAAAGTTAAATTTAGAAAAAAAGAAATAATAATAATTACCCCAAAATTTTCTTATTTACATTAAAAAATAAATGATACGGAACTCCACACAGACTTTCTCGCTCTATTGTTTAAAAATGGAGATATTTACTCAAAACTTGTAATATATGTGAAACGAAATAATATACACTGGCAAACCCAAGCACAAATTGCACTATACTTACATAAAACTTTTTTGAATCCCGGTTTTTAAATTTTATGATTTTATTTTTAAAGAATGATGTCCTCATTTGTATGTATGGACCAATAAAAAAGATCGATATTGGATCCACAAGGCTCAACACTTCGTAAAAAAATTTCTACTTCCAGTTAAAATGTTTACTTTAATTAGGTGTTGCACATCTTCATGTCATCACATTGCTATTAAATTCCTTATTTATAAATTTTGACCAGTAAAAAATGTAAATATTGACTATTGAGTCTAAAATGAAGGAGAAAGATCATTGTTGCACAAACATTTCCCCTAAGAGGTTAAAGGAAAAAGAAATTAACTTTTTGAGAGACTTACTTATATTTAATTACTCTATGGCATTGGAGAATTATTGCGTTAAGACTTAAGTAGTATCTCTGTACAACTAAAGCTCACAAACTAGTATTAATATATTTGCCAATATCTCAGAAACTGTTGGTTTTATAAAAATATATTTCAAATAAAAGTTTTAATTTTTAATAGCGCTACAATTTTTCAATGATAGGTTATTTAGTAACTCAAATAGTTGCGAAGATACGGGAATTTCCACTTCTGTAAAGTACCCTAAAAGTCATTTTCATTGGAAAATTAAAATGGCAATTTTATTTATAATCTTAATCAATGCCTATATATGCATGTTAGTCAAAATTTTTATTTTGATAAAATACATTTTTTTCTCTTTTCACTTTTTATTAATCTACTCTTAATTTTAGCGTTAAACAGACACACAGACATAAAGCATTGCAAAAACCACTTTTTAGGGTTCGGAGGGGCATGAGAAGTTGATATCCATCAACATATCGGTTTTTTTTAATGGTCACAATACTCTATCTTAAGTGTTCGAAAAGAATATATATATATATATATAGCTTAAATGTTATTGGTTTTATAAAAGTATGTTTCAAATAAAAGATTTGTATTATAAATAGCCCTATATATTTACAATGATAAGTAATTTCATATTTCAGAGTTACGGAGATATGATAAAAAAAATAAGAACATAAGCATCAGACCGGAACCCTTAGTCATTATGCCAAAATATTGAGAGAAGCTATTTTTTTGGAATATTTATAATGTTTAGAAATGAAATTTAATCAAAATCGTTAGAGCTTATTTTGAGAAAATCGACTTTTTCTCTTTTTGTCCTTCAGTATTATTATTATTATTAGCACCGCGTCTTACTACCCGTTCGGGTTATACGCACTTACGCTAATGTGTAATGTTAGGGTGATTGTGAGATGAAATGGAGGACCTACAGTTTAACGTGGAATCCGAACCACGGTGGAGGCCTGGCATTCCACACATTCTCAAGTTGTGATTAATATACGTCTTGTCAGAGGTGAAGGAAGGGTTTGGGAATCAGATAAATCCGTGGCGGGACCGAGGATTGAACCCCGAACCCCTAGCACAGAAGTCTGACACCTTACCCCTAGACCACCAGGTCACCCTGTCCTTCAGTAAACTACCTTTAATTTTAGAGTTAGATATATAATTCCAAAAATTCCTCGGGGCAACCCTATGAAAACCCTAGATACCAAGTTTTAGCGCGATCAGTAAAATAGTTTAGGCTCTAGTCCGAGGTACAGAAAGACAGACAGCCGGAAATTCAAAAACCACTTTTTTGGATTCGGGGGGTGGGGTGTCAGGAAATGTCAACATTCATAAAAATCTCGAGTTCGATTTTTTTGACGATCACAATACTTTCTCTAACTGTAAAATAGCGAGAAAGTAAAAAGTTGCCATAGAGGGCAGCTGCCAAAAAAAAAGCTGGCTCTGCGACCAGACATCATCCTATCCCATGCCCTATTTCTTACCGTCATGACGCGTGTCACAAGTTTTAAAGCAGGTCACTGATCTTTTCTCTAAGAGAGTGGATGAGATGATCTGGTGTTAAAAACACAAACAACCATCACTAGTAGCCAACCAGCTTCGGAAGACTGTCAGCGCTGACGTTAGTGGCCCCTTGTTCAAAGTTACAAACCAATTATCAGAAATAAAAACAAACTGATAGTAATTAATTAGAGAGAATATTACATAGCCTCTTTGATTGGAATGCTTCCAAAGAGTTAAGTTATATAAAAAGGAGAGCAGTATTAAAAAAGAGTTATTGTGAATAAGTTTTAAAATAATATATCATTGAATAAAATAGTTTATGTATTGTATTAAGAATAAACATAGCATAAATACATAGTTCCACCCTCACACCCTTCCTTTTTATTAGTTATAAAATATAAATTTACTCTTTTTTATTATTTACTTATTTATTTGGTGTATTTAACGTGCATTTTCTGAACCAGCATACGAGAATTTCTAGGAGCGAGAGCGAAAGGGCCTACCAATTTTGCCAGGAAAGGTATTTTCACATACCTTCCAAGGTTCCTTTAAATGCCATAGTCAACATGGGAGTGATAGCTTTACTTTCCCCCCGAAGGAAGTTGTGCTACTGATTTGTATCGCTCAATAAATATCTGTCGACCTTGGCTGGGTTTGAATCCACGAAAATCGGGTCCTGAGGCGAGCAATTTACCCCAAGACTACCGAGGTCGACTATTTATTATTATTTGAGGTAATGAATGTGTTCTTTTTGAACCGACTGATTATTTCAGCATAGGACTTATAAAAAATCAACTTAAATTTATAACAGACAACGCCTAGACCCTCGGCCATCAATTTATCACCCAAGGTGGCAACTTAAACTCCATAATAGGATTCCAGCATAGTTCTCTATTTTCCTGGCAAAAAAATTTTTTTTATTTTTTTTAAACTGTCTTTTCAGCTGTGGGACTTTGAACATATTATTCTGAAAGAAAATGTTTTGTACAATGTCCGCTAAGCGAGCTGTCAAATTTTAGTAGTTGAGCAAGTATTACTAAAAAGAGTTTCCAGTCAATGCCTAAACTATTATATTATTAGAGTTTTACCCAATTCATCACCCTACAAACAAACTCAATTATGTTTTAAAACACTTTAGATTACCTAAAGATCGGGTCCTTATTAAAAATTAAAAATTATTACCATAATCTTCTGTTGGGAAACTTCGCCATGCGAAAAAAAAGGTCCAAGCACTGATTATTTTATATTCTTATCAAACTGACTGTATACGTACACACACTTACCACCTTTTGATTAACTAGAGAAGACAGTGACAACCAAGTGGTGTGATTTTTCTAGAAATTTAATACCATTTTTGGAGTTTTGGAAAACTCATGTAGCCTAGTTTGGCGACACCTTTGAATTAGGGCTCTTAAAGTGGCAATGTAAGAAACATGAGTTAATGGCAGTGTTTTTGCAATTTTTATAACAAAACTTTTTTTGGTCAAAAATAAATAAAAATATTGCTTCAGTAGAAACAAAGTTAAATTTTCTTCACATGGTGATATCAACCGTTGTTAAATATTTGTCAAGAGCATAGCGGCATTAGATGAGAAACTTTTTAAATGAAGAGAAAAAGTAGAGTTAGTGTGATAAGGATATAAAAGTAATTCCACGCTTTGGACCCTGAATTTTATTTTATTTTTGAGGGGGCATGCAGGGGTCCTCCTAGCTGTGGATGGCGCGTGGCAAAGTTTCCCAGCATGAGATGGTAAGGATTTTTAGTTGTTAATAAAGACGCCATCTTTAGGTAATTTAAAATGTTTTAAAACATAATGAAGTTTGTACCTAGGGTGATAAATTGGGTAAAACACCCATAATCTAATAGTTTGGGCATTGGGTGGAAACTCTTTAGTAATAATACTTGCTCAAGCAACTCTTTAAGCACTTCAGCACATATTAAGAGGTAGAAACATAAAAATAAACAAAAAATTAGCACTTCTCCTGACTGAAAGGGATTTATATTTCTTCATGTACTATAAATATTCAAAGATACGGGTGGCAAGAAAGAATTTCATTTGTCTCCACAACGTTGGACGTTGTACGCACTCGAACGATAATTCACCAATATTTTGTACATTCCATAGAAGATAAATTACACATAAACATAGTTTATATATCATGTATATATGTGATTTTTATATTATAATTAAAATATATAATATGTTATAAATGTGATATTATAATGTATATATATATAGTATTATATATATATATATACATGTCTTATAAACATGTGCATATATATATATAATAAATTACTATGGCTGAGTTTTTTTTATAGAGAACAACTTTAATTACTGGAGGATAAAAGGCCCTCAAGAATGAATTTTCTACTACTGTTCTATTCAGTAGGATTATGGTACGAAATAATACCTTCCAGAATGTGCTTACTATCAAAATCAGGATACAGAATTTAGTAAGTGTGCTGGTCTAAGGTTGTTAGTTTGTAAGTCAATTGATAATAATACAATCTTGTGTTTAAAAATCAATATTAAATAGGTGCCCCAGAACTAATAACAACCAAATATGACTCAAACATCAAAGCCGGAGTATCAGGACACAATAAGAAGACAAGAGGTTTCACGGTTTGTTGGATACTCACTGAGCAGCCAAATCAAAGTTTCTCTCAGTCATTTCTACAGATTGTTTTTGGCAAGATCTGCATGACGAAGATTCTGCCGATTCAGTAAACAGTGCCACCTAGAGATCCTTCCTCCCCCTTTCCCATCAGCTTAAGTTTTACTGCTTCAATGCTAAAATTAAAAATTGGCTATAAGATGTGGCGTCGTTCCATCTTGTTACACATAAACGGTGGACATCTATGGGAAGCACCTGTGATCTCCGGCAAACAGGTGTACAATGCCAGATAATTGGCCGCAAAACCAAACGGACTTTCCAAAAATATATATAATGTGCCAAATTTTGTGCAAATAATTATAAATTTTAGAATCAAATCTTTCAATTCTTATTAAAAATTAAAATAGGCAGATATATGTATATTTGGGAATTGCGCTAACAGATAAGAATGAAACTCAAGGGGTTGTCAAAAGAAAGAATACATGCAGGCAATGATTACTATTATTCAGTTTGTAAGTTGATGTAGTCTCGTCTTCTGTATCAAAATATCAAACAGAGATTAAGCCAAACTATAATCCTACCACTTGTACTTTACGTGGATTCTCAGTCTGTACCAAGAGAGTAATTTAGAGTGTTTGGGTGTAAGAGGAATAAACAAACAGGAGAGTGGGGAATGAAGAATTTCAAGATTTGTATGCATCCCCCAAACAAATTCAGGATAATCTAAGGCGCAGGCTGAGGTGAGACGGTCATGTGGGACGTACGGGCGATGATGACATGCGTGTACACAGCATTTTAGTTGAGAAACCTGAAGATACAAGACCTCTCGGTAGACCAAGACATCGATGGAAGGATAATGTTAAAATGGATTTGATAGAGGTTGGGTGTTAGGCTAGTGATTGGCTAAATGTGTCTCAGGATAAGGTGGAATGGTGAGCTTATGTTCTTCTGGCGGTCATTAACTTCCCAGTTCCGGCCTTAGAGTTAGGTAGCTAGACAGATAAATAAAGGGATTTTAAAAATTAGCAGAAGATTCTCCACCCTGATTTATTCACTTATTAAAATGCACATATTAACTGTTATTGAATTTTTATACTTCACCAGAGAAAATATATTATTTTTTAATATGTGTAAAATAAAATAAAAATCATGACATCACAAATGCTGCATTTCCTTGTATCTCTTTGTATCGCCCACACCTATGAATGAATCGCCTCAACATTGTATCGTTAAACATTGTCAAGAGTTGGCAGACAATACCAAGGTGTACCCGAGAGCCACAATTAGTTGATTAAGCATGTCATGAGACTTCACTGAATGAGGAGCCTGGCGCTATGGTTAGCGAAGAAAAACTTCATAGATGCAGAAATAAAAAAAACTAATATTTTAAAATTAAAGTTTATTTTTTTAATTTGGCAAGTGTTTACATTTTATTTTGAGGATATTGTGATTGTGAATGATGACACAAACTAGCCCTGGTAATCATGTAGTATTTTGTTACAGGTTTTACTAAAATGGGTTCGGGGGTGGGGGCTCTTTATTCAATTTATTTTAACATAATTACGATGGTTTGTTTCTATCTTTTTTTAAATATATGATTAATAACTACTCTATTAAAATCAATTTCCAAACATTAATATGCTTAATTTTTGTTAAAAGAGCCTAACGGTGAAAAAATCCTCACTAATTGGAATGTGAGTTGATATTTGGTTCACTTATTGTTTGTGCACCACAGGTGGTATTTACCTTTTGTACATTTTAAAATAGATGTTAACTGGTTCTTAATATTTCGTGCTGTCACAAGAAGCTGGTAAACCAAGTTGCCACAAATGGCACAAAAATTATCCTGCCATTCTAAGCGTGAGGATTTGAATAGCTGTACTATTAACACACTTTTTACAAATACAGCACAAAACTAGCTTGGATGGATAAATAAGAGTATAATGGCCAAATACACGGAGGTCGAGTCCATTCAGACTCAAATTAGTGGGTTAAAATTATAAAAGATTGATTTGTGGGATTGACGACCTGCTTCGTTGGTCCTCCCTTAGGGTTGATATGGTTAATACAATCTAGCAAATAACGAACCGGGCAATGCTGACAACATAATAATGTTAAAATTTAACACGACTGTAGACAAAGAATAAAAATAGACAACAAAAAAGGACTGAGGTGACACAATACTATAGAAATAAATTGGAAAATTTAACCATGATGTCAAGGTTCAGTACAAGTTAAGATGAACAAGACTATAGTAGGACAAGGGAAAATATAACCATGAAGTCAAGGTTCTGTACAATTTAAGGTGAACAAGACTATAGTAGGACAAGGGAAAATATAACCATGAGGTCAAGGTTCTGTACAAGTTAAGATGAACAAGACTATAGTGTAACAAGGGAAAATACAATGATGACGTCAAAGTTCTGTACAAGTTAAGATGAACAGAACTATAGCAGGACAAGGGCAAATTTGTCAAGGTTCTATAAAGTACAAGTTAAACCAGTCCCGACTGTTAACAGCAACGATATGACACTACAGTTTTGACCGATGTCGGTAAAGTGTCCACCGCCGCGAGCTATTTTCGGCGCACTCTCGTCCAAGAGACGACGGGCGCTAGACCGGGACACGCACACGCGCCTTCCCTGGGAGCGAACCACAACCCGCGGTACACGACACACGTATTATCATTATTTATCACTAATGCCCCATTCACGTGGGCGATTAATTAGATTTAGAGAAACGTGTGGCGAAATAATCATGGCGGTCATCAGATTAACCAGCGAAGTAGCTACTACGAACTATTCTCTGCGATTTAAGGTGGGATGGAGGAGAACGCTTACGATGGGATTGTAGGGGACGCGATAAAAGGTCAGTTTTTTACTGTTTTAATATCAAAACTTTTGTTTGGCCAAAATAAAGTAAATATTGATCCAGTTGAAACAGAAGAAATAGTAGTAGAATAGTTTCATTTTCTTCACGTGGTGATATCAACAGTGGTTGAATATCTGTCAAGGATGTCTTGAAATTTAATGACAACTTTTTCTCTACATTAAAAAAAATTAATAATATGGCGCTATATTCAACAACTATGATATCGACCGTGTGAAGAAAGTTAAACTCTAGGTTGCTACTGGAGCAATATTTGATTTATTTTGGCTGAAAAAAAGTGTTGATATTAAAATTGTAAAAAAAAAACCCCACCTTTCTTTGAGTCCCCTACATTCCCCTACATGATCAGTCAGATTGTCAGTATTAAGTACTAATTAATGCTAACAGTCTAGCTGATCATATAGGGGCAGTACTGATGTGATCCTAATGCAAGTGGTGGGAGAAACTGACAATAAGACTGACCGTGTCAGTATTTCCTTCAGTCTAGGTAGCAAACAGGAGCCGAGACTGATACCGTGTCAATCTTAGGACTGACAGTCTGACCATAGGAAAATGTATGTGTTATTCCTTTTTCTATGGTCTGACTGATCGTGTAGGGGCCCTATACAAGTAATTGCATTGTTTATTATTTCTGACGTTTATATGCGCGTCATTAGCACCAGGGACCGTGTTCACGCGTACCTGGCATAATTTGGCACAATATAAAATATCGTAGTGCGTGCACGCTCAGTGTCTTACTACCCATCCAAACTATCCACATATTTACACTACTGGGAGAGGAATTAAAAAAAGAAAAATTTATATTAAACAATAAATATACATATAATTATATTTACATTATTATTATTAGCACCGCGTCTTACTACCCGTTCGGGTTATACGCACTTACGCTAATGTGTAATGGTAGGGTGATTGTGAGATGAAATGGAGGACCTACAGTTTAACGTGGAATCCGAACCACGGTGGAGGCCTGGCATTCCTCACATTCACAAGTTGTGATTAATACACATCTTGTCAGAGGTGAAGGAAGGGTTTGGTAATCAGATAAATCTGTGCCGGGACCGAGGATTGAACCCCGGACGCCAGCTCAGAAGTCCAACACCTTACCACTAGACCACCAGGTCACCCAATTATATTTACAAATCTGAGGATAGTGATAGTTATAGCAACGGTCATAGATAACAGATCAACATGTAATGATCAACTGAGGATAGTGGGAGTTCTAGCAACGGTCATAGATAACAGATCAACATGTAATGATCAACTGAGGATAGTGAGAGTTATAGCAACGGTTATAGATAACAGAAATCAACATGTAATGGTCAACTGAGGATAGTGAGAGTTATAGCAACGGTTATAGATAACAGAAATCAACATGCAATGGTCAACTGAGGATAGTGAGAGTTATAGCAACGGTTATAGATAACATAAATCAACATGTAATGGTCAACTGAGGATAGTGGGGGTTCTAGCAACGGTCATAGATAACAGATCAACATGTAATGATCTACTGAGGATAGCGGGAGTTCTAGCAACGGTCATAGATAACAGAAATCAACATGCAATGGTCAACTGAGGATAGTGGGAGTTATAGCAACGGTTATAGATAACAGAAATCAACATGTAATGGTCAACTGAGGATAGTGGGGGTTCTAGCAACGGTCATAGATAACAGATCAATATGTAATGATCAACTGAGGATAGTGAGAGTTATAGCAACGGTTATAGATAACAGAAATCAACATGTAATGGTCAACTGAGGATAGTGGGAGTTCTAGCAACGGTCATAGATAACAGAAATCAACATGCAATGGTCAACTGAGGATAGTGGGAGTTCTAGCAACGGTCATAGATAACAGATCAACATGTAATGATCAACTGAGGATAGTGGGAGTTCTAGCAACGGTCATAGATAACAGAAATCAACATGCAATGGTCAACTGAGGATAGTGGGAGTTCTAGCAACGGTCATAGATAACAGATCAACATGTAATGATCAACTGAGGATAGTGGGAGTTCTAGCAACGGTCATAGATAACAGATCAACATGTAATGGTCAACTGAGGATAGTGGGAGTTCTAGCAACGGTCATAGATAACAGATCAACATGTAATGATCAACTGAGGATAGTGGGAGTTCTAGCAACGGTCATAGATAACAGAAATCAACATGCAATGGTCAACTGAGGATAGTGAGAGTTATAGCAACGGTTATAGATAACAGAAATCAACATGTAATGGTCAACTGAGGATAGTGGGAGTTATAGCAACGGTTATAGATAACAGAAATCAACATGTAATGGTCAACTGAGGATAGTGGGAGTTCTAGCAACGGTCATAGATAACAGAAATCAACATGCAATGGTCAACTGAGGATAGTGAGAGTTATAGCAACGGTTATAGATAACAGAAATCAACATGTAATGGTCAACTGAGGATAGTGGGGGTTCTAGCAACGGTCATAGATAACAGATCAACATGTAATGATCAACTGAGGATAGTGGGGGTTCTAGCAAAGGTCATAGATAACAGATCAACATGTAATGATCAACTGAGGATAGTGGGGTTCTTGCGGCAGCCACACATACCAAAGATGAACATGATAACGATCAGCTTGTCGATTTCGCGGAACCTGTTTGAAATGTAGGGACCCCCTCAGAGCGATTCGAAGGCCGCCCGAAGCACAAACCGCTCGTTATGGACGTCTCATAAACATCCCCAGGAGATATAAACTAGGCCAGAGCGGAGGAAGACCACAGTAAACACGCGGAGGAACAGAAATGGCCAGTAGCGGCGTCTATAAATAGATAGCATGCGATATTTTAATATCCTCCCTCCCCCCTTTCCACTGAGGAACAGACCGGGGCGGAAGTGAGAGCCGGACCAGACGCAGGCACGTTCGAGTGAGGTCGGCGTTCGAACCCAGTGAAATAGTCCCACAGCCTCCTCTTCTAGCAACAAGTCTGACACATTGACTCAAGTCTGTAGCGTGTCTGCCTACCGGCTCCTTGGTTTAATTCCCAGCGAGGCAGATTTATTTTTTTCCCCCATAAAGGAAATGTGGGTTTCCCCTTTCACAGTTTGGTTTTTAGTTTGTTTGTAAGTAGTGCGCTGATATAATCCGGGTTATTAAGTGGTCGCTCAAGGCGCATTTCAACAAAATGCAATTTTTTTTAGTGTTTAAAAATTATTACTACTAATATTAAATACCATTAGTAATTACTTTTAAATAAAGAAATAACATCTCTGAGAATTATTTATACTATACAGAATACAACTGGGATAGCATGGAACCCTTGAGCCGACCCTGGGTATAATCAGTTCCAGAAAGTGCACGTTAAGGTGGGGTGGTAGGAATTGCCAGTTGAGGGCAGTAATTTACCAGTTTTTATAACAAAAAAAAGTTGCTTTTTACACACTAAATAAAATATTTCTTCAGTAGAAACAGAGAATTTAATTTTCTCCACACGATGATATCGATAGTTATTGTCAAGGGTGTCCTGGAATTTAATGACAACTTTTTCTCTTCATTTAAAAAAAATTGTCTTCCAATGCCGCTATGTACATGACGGATATTCAAGAACAGCTGTTGATTTCACCATGTGAAGAAAATTAAACTCTATGTTTTAACTAAAGTAATATTATATTAATGTTGGCCAAATAAATGTGTTGATAGAAAAATGTGCAAAAACACTTGACATTTTCTCGAGTCCCCTTCCATCCCCACCTTAAATACCTTAAATAAAAATAAAAAGCCAGGAATGTATCACCGCCGGCAGACCAGTCCCCTCAATTAATCATCGTGGTGGGCCGGACTAGACAGTTCTGTTAGCGACACTTCTAATCAGACAAGTGCAGCAGAGACGACCTACACTAGATATACCTCACTCAACACACCACCTCTCAACATACCGAGAGCGAGGAGATTTGGCGACAGTTAACAGAGCCTTTTTCCATAAGACCTGCAGGGCAGGGTTGAAAAAAATTGGTTCTTAAAAACAATGTAGAAAAGAATGTAGAAAACGTGTTTTAAACGTTAAGCTTACATTTTTTAAATTGAGAATAAAGCATTATTTATTGAAAATACATGTTGAAAACAATGCATAAAACATAATTTACTAAAAAAAATACTGTGTATCTATATAGCTTTAAAATATTTATTGTTAATATTTATTTGTTGTATGCTTTGTCCATCATAGACTCTGCCTTAAAATATGAGTGAAGAATGACCATGGGCACGGGACGAATCCTGGATAGCTCAGTGGTTAGAGCAATGGCGTACTAAGCCAAAGGTCCCGGGTTCGGTTCCCGTGTCCAGGTGTCATTTTTCAATTTTCAGAATGATATTTAAAATATTTGTTGCACATAGCAGAAAATGTTATAAAAAACTGTAAACAATATGGCTGCACAGTTCGTAGTTTTGTAACATAACGCTGCTAATATGGCAAAAATGAGACATGAGGTGGGAAAATCTGACATTGTTGGTTTACAAGATAGAATGACCTACAGATGTTCTGCGCATTTGACATTGAAGTTCCTGGGATTAAAGAACTATGAAAATAAGAAAATATTTTTAAAAAATCACATTTTCCTTCAGTTAAGTATTAACAAGCAGGAGGGAAATCACTTATTCTCCCTCAGGATGTTCGTTGGATTACACTGGCTGACTGCATAGAGTCATTTCTTGAAAATTGGCACATTTTGTCAAAAGTTGTGGTGATAATCGAGCCTAAATTGATTGCTTCCAAAATTAATAATATGGATATTAAAGCAAATGCTCAAGATTACTTGGGAAAGTTGAAAAAAGTGGCTGTTGCTTTAGACAAAGTAGTGCGATACATGGACCATTGGCGAAGCAGCTGAAATATGGCTGTCTTTGCTAACAGAGTTTGAGGTTGCAAGAGAAACTGAAGATGAATTTAAACACTTTCAAAAACAATTTGACATGGCAATGACACCTTACCATTTTTTAGCAAACCTTTTAGATCCACGGTTTAGAGAAATAAAAAAAGTCAAGAGCAATTAGACATTGCTATGGATACCAATTTTAATAGCAGAAATAATAAAATATCGGGCAAAGTGTGCTCTACTCGAAGATTTTTTTTTTTAATAAGTCATAGAAGATTTAAAGCCAATAACATGGTGGCTAGCACTATAAAACAGTATGAGCTCAAAAATGGACCTAGTCATCATCTGCGGCAATTGAACGGCTGTTTTCTTCCTTTGGCTTCATACATTCGAAAATTAAAAATAGATTAGCATCCAAGCTTGTGGCAGTTTTTCGGCCACTAAATAGTAAATAAACAAATTACTCTTTTGATATGATATTTAAAGTAGAGCCTCAACAATTTTATAAAAATAAAATGTTTGATTTCATTAAATTTAGTTTATTTTTTAGAACATTTAATATATTTTAACTGTGGAAAAATGTTTAAAACCATCTATCTATCAGCTTATGTAAAGTTTTGTTCTTAATTTTGAATACTAGGCCTAGTTACTAAATAAAGATAAACATAAATTTCTTATAATTAGAAGTTGTTAGAAGTTGTGATGTTGAAAATTTATTCTTTAGATGTTATTATAAGAGAATTTTCCATTTTGTATTGAATAAACGTTTGTGTCATTGTAGTTTTATTTAATTAAAGTCTTTAAAAAAACATGTTTAAAACGTTTGTTTAAAATGGTCAAAGACAGTGATTCTAAAACTGTGGTCCGCAGAATGGACCACAAGGGGGGGGAGGGGGAGAGAGAGAATACAGATGATTGTTAGAGATGACAAGACCAGTATTTTCACGTAATAAGCTTGAGGTCGGCGACGCTACGAGATGTATGCGCCAGGAGGTAGGCAAACAGGCAACACATGCAGCACGTCAGGCAATTCAATGAACGTTACTAGCCAAAATTCCACTTAAGTGCTGAAGTTTGAGGAGTTGCTTAACCCCCAGGTGCATACAACGTCAACTTTGACGTCATTAGCGCCACCATATGGTGTCGGCCAAACCTGTGGTTGTATCACATGCTCAGGTTATACGCATATCAAACTACCCTACTATGGTCAGAATGAGGAAGTATTTTAGAGGTAATCTACCCGAATTTGCATGGAATTAGAGTGGGAAACCATTTAAGAAAACCACCCTTAATACAACTGAATAGGAGCAAAACAGACTCATCAATACAATATTTAATATTTTAAAATGAATTTTCCTTAATAATAATAAATAGCAAATGGGAATTAAGGCGGGAACGTGAGAGATTCGAGAAAAGGACAGTTTTTTTTAGTTTTGTTTTTCCGGTTTTTAGAGCAAAACTTTTTTTTTGTTGCCAAAATAAATAAAACATTTATCCAGTAGAAACAAAGAGTTGAATTTTTTTCACAAGAAGACCTCAACAGTTATTGAATATCTGTCAAGGATGTCCTGGAATTTAATGACGACTTTTTCTCTTCTTTTAAAAAGTTTGTCATCTAATGCCGCTATGCTCGTGATAGATATTCAACAACGGTTAATATCACCATGTGAAGAAAACTAAACTATGTTTCTATAGGAACAATATTTGATTTATTTTAGAAAACAAAAAAGTTTTTATATAAAAACTGCAAAAACACTAACCTTTAGTCGAGTTCCCTACACTCCCACCTTAAACAATAATAGTTAAAATAGAGCCCAAAAGAAATGTTAGATAACAATGTTTATTATTTGCGTGTCATCTGCAAACCTTAAACTGCAACTGAGTGCTAAATATACGCGAAACATCAACAGCGTTCAATAGGAAGGAGGGGGTTTAGACAAGAGTAAAGTATTCCGAAACAGACCATCTATCGTCAACGTTAGAAACTTTCAGACCACAAGTAGTTCGCGAGCGATTGTCTAGGTGGCGCGAAATGGCAAGCGGTGCAGGCAGAGCTCTCTCTTGAGTAAAGCCCACACTGATTTTGAATCGATAAAACATGGTTGTTTTCTGTTTGTTAAAGTGATTAAATTTATTATTTTTCAAAATAAAAATTATAGTTGATAAAATGTTTAAATGTTATCTGACAAAAATGCACATTGTTATGGTCAACTTCAAGTTTTTCTTAGACTTTATTTTCTTAACGTTTGGCCCCAATTCTAACCTTGTGTTACTATCTAATTCCCTATATCCATTCGTAGGTTCATATATATTTATATTATAACAACAACATTTCATAGAGCTAGTTTATCTTCATTGTCCAAAACAGGAAAATAATAAACGAGCTATAAGGTGTATGTACTATTTAAATAGTTAAATCTTATCAGACTCAGCATAATTTTAAGTAAGTGACCCTAAAAATACTTAAAAAAACTCACATCAGCATTAATTTAAGTCGAATACAAAACACATCATCATTAAAAGTCGATCTTGGGAGTCTTCTAAACTTGTAAATAGATCAAGTACTTTCAAATAATATATTTAGTGGGACCAAAATGATCTTGATCGGTCTTATTCAGTAATGTTAGTTGAAAATTAAACAGTTCATTTTAAAAATTTACATTCTATAATTTTTTTTTTTTTTTTATATAAAATAAGTGAGACCGAAAGTATCTTATTAGTGAACACAGGACTTAGGTTTGCAATTATATCGAGGCTCAAATCATTGGCGACCCATGCTTTAGTGAGTGAAATGTTCGAAAAACCTTTTAAAAGATTTGATTACAAAAATATTTAACTATGTATTTCTTTGAGAAAGTTGAAAAAAAAACTCGCAAAATTTGCCTACTCATTTTGGCAATGTGAAACAAGTTTCAGCAAAGAAAGCTTTACAAGAAAAAGGCAACACAGATCTCTCTCTAAGACAGCAAGCACAAAGGGAATTTTATTTTTAAGTTGTTGGGGGTTGTCAGTAGACATATAACTATTAAGGCCGGGCAATTTTTTCATCTTCCATCTCGAGCCATCTTACGTTGCGCATAACGTAGCTTGGGCTCCGTGTTGGTTTGGTGAAAATAACCAAAGAAGTGTAGAAGTTTTGTTTTCAGTTGGTTTCACTGTATTTAAGTATTGTTCTATTTAGGTTTTATATTTGAAAATTATTTTTATATTAAAGTGGAACCGCTAAAAATGCATATTTTCTTCCTCAGTACTATAACCTGAACTCAAACAATACATTTTGGAGAACGCAATCATAACTAAACTTCTCTGGAGCAGACCAGACAGAAACAACACTGAATTCGGGAGGAAAAAAGAGGGACCTTAGCTTAGCAACGAGTGTGAAACCAAACTGACAAGTCTTGGCCTACTTATTCTTTCGAGTTAAGAGCATGCATCACATGTCAATCAACTCTGTGATACAGTCAAGAGCGTACATCACACGCCAATCAACTCTGTGATACATTCAAGAGCGTACATCACACGTCAATCAACTCTGTGAGACAGTCTAGAGCGTACATCACACGTCAATCAACTCTGTGATACAGTCGCCTAGAAATATTATTATTATTATTATTATTATTATTATTATTAGCACCGCGTCTTACTATCCGTTTGGGTTATACGCACTTACGCTAATGTTTAATGGTAGGGTGATTGTGAGATGAAATGGAGGACCTACAGTTTAACGTGGAATCCGAACCACGGTGGAGGCCTGGCATTCCACACATTCACAAGTTGTGATTAATACACATCTTGTCAGAGGTGAAGGAAGGGTTTGACAATCAGATAAATCTGTGCCGGGACCGAAGATTGAACCCTGAACCCCCAGCACAGAAGTTTGACACCTTACCCCTAGACCACCAGGTCACCCGCCTAGAAATAGTACATTTACACAAACACTATTGCATGTGGATCATTTCTGATTAAACATTAATGGAGATAGAGAGTTAATAAAAGTTCCTAATACAGAACACTATTGAAATATTAAATGATATTTGGATAAAAACAGCATTGAAAAGGCCGTTTTTTACCATTTTATAATGGCTACACAGATACGCATTGTGTACAAATCTTTATTCTGTCGTAATAGGAATAGACTGTAGTTATTAACAAGAAACTTTGTCACTTTGTCCCCCATCGTCACCGCGGAAAATGTCGAGTAATCATTCAAATACGAATGCACTGCACACATTTCTGACATATCGTAGGTATTTTCTTTTCCCTTTTACTCCCATACCTCGGGCGCGCGTGCACACACACACACACACACACACACAAACACATATGCAAGCCGGAAGCTGAGTTGGGACTGCTATGATGAACGTTCTTAAAAATGAATAGAGTATGTAACGATTATTTGAAATTAAAGAATCTGAAAGTATGCACCAACTCACCGAGGCTGGAGAGGTCTCGTAGCGCTCCGTGGTGACCACGTGCTCCCGGAGCCGCGGTCCGTTGAGGGAGCCGTACCCGGAGCCGGGTGACGTCAGCCCGGAGCCAGGCGGTGAGATGGTGTTCTGCAAGTCCGCCAGTAGCGCGTCTGTAACAACAATAGCAAGGTGTAGTAGTAACATCCATCAGGGGTAGAGGACGTGGAGGATTCAACATTTATATCCAACTAAAATCATGTTTAAATTATAGATCGCAGATGTATATCCTTCTTAAAACATTTTTAAAATATAAATCGCGCATGCGCATCACCCTAAAAGTTTGTTTTGATTAAAAATTGCCCAAGCGCAAATAAAACTAATTTATAGAAGTGGACAAAGGTGTACTTTGTAATAAAGAAAAAGTAAAAACTACGATATTTCTCAGACGTTTGTAAAAACTCAGCGGAACATTTCAGAAAGACGCTACAACTATGATCTCCCGGCCTGTGGTGGGGACTGGCCACACCGCTGTATACGACGATGATTATCACTTCCTGTTGCCAATTGAACAGTGTTCATCGAGAAACACTTCAACAGGAAACGACATAGATAACAACTACTGCATAAGCAACAACCGAAAGATCACTTGTGTTGTATTAACATTATAAATGTAGCAGTTGTGAGCTGTTTGTAAATGTAAAATCAGTTGGGCCGTTTTATATCCAATAACATCGCTGAAAGAGCTGCAGCTCTTATGGAGAAAAGCTTTATCTTCGCTCTGTCCCAGTTAACTGTTGCCAAATCTCCTCGCGCTCAGTTATGTCTGAAGGTGGTGTGCTGGGGTAAGAAGGTGCTACTGGTAACCTCGACTATACCTCAGTTTTAGCTTCTGTGGTGCTGACTGACAGCTCACAGCTGACTTCTGACAGTCAACAGTTAGGTATATACCTAAATTTTGACTGTCAAAAGTGACAACTGCTAAACACATGTTTTTTGCAGATCATATGGTTCGGCGTAAGGATACATAATTTGGTATGGTAGCTTTTCAAAGCCGTCAGAAGTCAGCTGTGAGCTGTCAGTCAGCACCAAAGAAGCTAAAACTGAGGTATAACTAGGGTTGCGAAACTTGTCTTATATTTGCGGGGAGATTTGAGCACACAAAAACAAGAGCATGTTTCCTAATAGTAACTCAGCGTTGGTATTCAGATTAGTTCAGTAGCAAGTTTAGGTACCTGTTTACTTTCGCTCGACCTCTCGGAAAGTATTGTGATTTTAAAAACGTGATTAAAGTCGTTTCATGACACCCTGAGCCAGAGAAAGTTGTTTTCGCGATACCGTCTGCTTATCTGTATTTAGGACTAAGGCTGAAACCATTTTACCGATCAGGCTAAAACCTGCTAATCGGGGTTTTCATATGGTTCCCCAGAAGAGTTTTTGCTTTTTGGGAATTATATATCTGACCCAAAGATAAGCGTAGTTTACTGGAGGGGAAAAAGAGAGAGAGAAAAAAATGGATTTTCTCAAAATCCGCTCTAACGATTTTAATTACATTTTGTGTATAGACACGGTTTACCATTAAAAAGAGAAGAGCAACTCTCATTTTCTCTTGAAAATTACTTTATGGGTACTTTAAATAAGCAGAAATTTCTAATTTTGATCATATCTCCGCAATCATTTCAGATAAGAAAAATTAAAATATTTTATTTACATTTTTTTTATAAAACCAATAATTTGAGCTATAACCAAATATATATATATATAAAATTATGCTCTTCAAAATTTGAAATTGATTGTTATGCTCTTTTCTCAATGTTTCTGTAACAATGTAACTTATAATATTTAATATATTTTTGGTGGAGTGTTACACCGTGCCATTTAATGCCATTTAATGTGTGTTTTTTTTAAATATGGCTTCAGTAGATAACACCCGATGATATATTTTAAAATTATAAATGAGAAAAAGTGTATTCACATTTGCCGGGATAGAGTGGGATATCATTTTGTAAAAACCACCCTCAATACACCCGACCAATATTCAAACCTCGATTTCCCCGTCATCAGCAGACTAGTCCCAGCAAGAGAGTGACGCCTTAGACCATGCGGCCACCGTAGCGGGTGTCTCGTGTTTGTCTAATAGATGGCAGCACTATCTCAATTTAAGTTAAAATTGGACTTTCCTCCTTTTCCCCCTGTACCCTTCATATAGAACCCGCTTCGGTGGTAAAATGGTTTAGTGTGTCGATTCTCACAATAGATTGGACTGCAGATGACGGGGAGATCTGGGTTCAAATCCTAGTCGGATGCACTGATGGGGATTTTTTCTAAATGGTTTTTCGTTATACCTCCAAGAAAATGCGGGTACACTTCCTCAAAATACCGCTTTCTTCAACCCTAACATTATTATTATTATTATTAGCACCACGTCTTACTACCCGTTCGGGTTATACGCACCTCAACCCTAACACATTCGTGGTTTTATTTTTTTTAGACCTACATAAGCGTATAGCGTGAAGAGGCAGTAAGAGATGGTGCTAAATAAAAAGCAACTAATCTAAGGATCCAGGATGAGGGAAATTTATCCCTGGTCGAAAGTCTCGGGACAAGACAACCGAGTATAGGTTCGGCCAGACTGACAAGCGTGCGAGCGAGCGCGTGATTAGCAGTTAGTCGTTAGTTGTTGACGAGGAGGCTTCGAATCTTGGCTCAGTGAACTGAGGGTGGTTTTTTAACAAGTGATTTTTGTTGTGGTTTTCTTATCCTCTCTCCACGTTAGTGGTGATTTTTATTTGTAAAAAGGCCTACTTTGATAATATTGAAGTATTTTAACATATCAGTTTTACATATATATAGATATATATGGTTTATGATCTTATCAATTAAATTAGGCCGTTAGTAGCAAGTGTGCTAAACCTATCGATAGTAAAAAAGTGTCAAAATGAGAAGTTTTCCCTCCTGGCACTCAATGAACCAACATACAATAATATTGCCTAGCGCCTGTAAACTAGACTGTACCGGGTCGAGCTCGCTTCAGTCTGGCCACCTCTCATTACAACCAATGTGTTCTATTTTATATTTTAGTCGCTCGCTCGCTCAGTTTGGCCGCCCCCTAAGACGTAATCTAAAAACGCACGTTGGCAGGTTGGGTACTTTCAGAGCAGCCATTCCCGATTACACACGTATTGGAACGTAACAGGGGGAGATAGTACGGGGGCTATCATCTACCCCCAAACAGATCTCGCTACAGAACCCTTTCATCACACTACAGGGTGGAAGAAACTTAACTACACATGTTTGTTCTTTCTTTTATTAATTAAATCTTCTCAAACTGTTATACCGTAACAGTGTGACTACAAAACTTTTATTATAAAGTTCCTCGACTTAACCACGTTTTAGAGACAACATTAAAAAATAAAATTCCAGACCTAGCCTTTTTAACCATTTTTCTTGGTAGATGGGAATATTTTCGTTTATTATATTGATCAAATATTCTCTAAAAATCCTAAGCTACCAAACATCAACATTTTTATGAACTCTTGTTCTTTTTTTTAGTATTTAATTATGTATTATTTATGTCCCTGTGTGACCGTGTTACAAAACAACCCCTGTGAAACCATTTCAGGTTAAGACTGACATATCGACGTGATGCATTTAGTTAACATCGAGAAATCTCTCCCTATTGTTTAAATGTTTAGGCACAGATTAGTAAAGTATTTAAATTCCCTGATTTTTAACTAGCGTAGGTACCCAGCGTTGCCCGGGGTAGCCACGCAATGTATTACGTGGTTACTCCGGGCAACGCTTTTATTTGCTTTAAACAGAGAAAAAAAATCTATTCTTTTTATTTATTCCAACTTAGTTTTTAATCAATTTAAAAAAGTAATAAAAAATTTAAAAATTCCAGCTTATAGATAAACATGTTCGTGCAGAGTGGCTACTAGTTTTAAATGCCAAACCTCTGGATATCGCACAAAAAACAAAACTTACAAAATTTTCATTTTATTAATAAAAATTAAATTCCCTGACATCAAAGAGTTCGCTGATTTTCCAGGTTTTTCCTGTCTGTAGCCGCCATTCGTAGTATTTAAGCTGTTTCTACCACTGAACAAACGGACTTAAATATAGTAAGATTTTGGTAGCAAAGCACTATTTTTAACAGTGTTAACATTTTAGTATTTTATCAATGATATTTTACAGGTATTGATAATATCTATCAAAAGTAACAGCTGACATGGCCTTGAGGTTTGGATACGCGAAAGTCGATTTAGTTAATTTTCTGGCTGTTTATTTTTTCAACATCTGACTTTATGTAAATATATTATGAACGCGGTAAAGAGACTTATTATTTTGTGTCATCGTGTACCCGGGACGTGACAGTTGGCAATGTCACACACAGTGATGTCACTCAGTTACACACACAGTGACGTCACTCAGTTACACACACCACACGGGGATACAATAAACGAATATAACGCAACGCACCCAACTATTACAAAGGAGCTGCCTAGGTATACTGCATTCACGGTAGGAATTACTCTTGGAAAGGTCTTTTTTCCTACTAAAATCCTAATATATAATAGCTTTCTGGTAGGGAAAAAGGCCTTTCAAAAAACAATTCCTATGTTGAACAGACTTTATCTGAGATATTGCCAATCGGAGGTTGCGCTTAGGTTAAATATTGACAAAACCTCTAACAGTACACGAGTTTGTCGCGTCTTACTACCCGTTCGGGTTATACGCGCTTACGCTAATGTGCAATGGTAGAGTGATTGTGAGATGAAATGGAGGACCTACAGTTTAACGTGGGATCCGAACCACGGGTGAGGCCTGGCATTCCACACATTCACAAGTTGTGATTAATACACATCTTGTCAGAGGTGAAGGAAGGGTTTGGCAATCAGATAAATCTGTGCCAGGACTGAGGATTGAACCCCGGACCCCCAGCACAGAAGTCAGACACCTTACCCCTAGACCGTCAGGTCACCTCATGAGTTTTTTGTTTAATGGAATGAACACATTACTATTTTTTATGACCCTATACCTATAAATACTTGTAACCATAGTTTAAAAGTTGACATCTTCCCCCTGACTGGTAATCAAAATTACATTCCTAGTCTAGACTTCAATCAGAACGTATCTTCCAAGTTTTATTTGACTATCACACACGTTTTAAACTGGAGTTAGGTCAAATCATTCAACTTTTTTTTGTCGTATCAATTTTTATTTTGACCACAAATATAGCATTCGAATCCTACAGTTACTTAAGCGTGTTAACTTTCCAAAATCGATATTAATTTTCTTTCAATTTTTATTTCCCGCGACGGCTAGCCGCAGCGGTGGAGCTCTGATGTCTACATGGTGGGAAGTAGTGGTACATCACAGTGTTACGTAGCAAAAGATCTTATACAAACAATTCTAATGTAGAACAAATAATATTACTTCTCATGTTTTCACCGTTAATCATACCTAGGTAACTTCTGATTCTGAGTAATTTTAAATCGAAGTCCCTCTTTTAGCGTCATTCCCTCTTGATGTGAAAAGTTGCCTAACACAGGGCGAGAGGGGGAGGGGTCAGGCTAAATGAATAGTAATTGGTGTTATAATGGGGGGAAGTGGGGAAGGGAGATCATATAAAAGGTATGAAAAAAGCGGTGCGTGGTTGATGTATGACCCCCTTAGCAATAATGCATTATATCCCACCTCCCCTTCCTTAAATCAGGTTCCCCGGGTCCGCCCCTGATCTAAAGTAAACACGAAGTGTCAAGGATAACTTGCAGATCCTGACGAAATGCTCGCAACACTGGAAGGAACCAGCCGCGAGTCCTCAGAAACAGTTGGTCGACGCCAGGCCGGGCTCGGACGTCTTGAGCTGGTGCTATGAAAATAAACCAGGAGAGAGAGAAAGAGAGAAGGAAAGGGAGAGAGAGAGAGAGAGAAGCTACTTCCTAGAACATAGGAATGTGACGCAAGAAACAAACACTTCCTTCCAGTCAGCCTCGACGTAGTTCACACACAAGAATTGCGAGAAATATCAGGTCTGATGATTTGTCACGGGGAAACACATCTTCTATTGTTTCACAACACTTGTTAAGGGGTAATATAGGATGTCCAGCCAAACTATATTTTAAAATTCCCTGACTTTACCTAGTTTTACTGAGTCAATCTCAAACTTTTCCAGACATTATACATTACAAATATTATTTTACTAAGATCAAGACTTAATTTAATATTTTTAGACACACACAAACACATTCTGAAATTCATGTCACTCTTTGACGGGGGTTAAAGCAATAAATGGGCTATTGGGTAATGGGTTTCAAAGTTAGATTTCAGTGAGATCATTTTGAGACATACCAGTAGTTTAAAATTATTGAGAGACTCATTCTTTCTTTAGTTTATTTGTCTTATGACATAATCGAACTCTCGCACATGCGTATAACCACAAATAATCAACTTTGGCTGAAAACGCGCGGTAACGGGACGAAAGCTAACACGAAAATCACATTTTGACCTTGAGAAATGAGATTCGTATTTAAAATCAACTGGACAACTTTGTTAAAAAAATGATTAGTAGTGAGTATTAATTGGAAGAAAACTGTTATTTTGACTACTGTAAATTAAAGTTACATATTATTTTAGTAGAGATTCCATAAATCTGATCAAATTCCTTGAATTTTCTCTGTTTTCAAAGTCGCCGGACATCTTTTAATAAGACATATTTGAATCAGTGTACTTAATTCTTCAGTTCACTTTTTCGTCCATTCAAAAACCTACTATTTTAAGCTTTCAGTTATATGTCCCTTAATTAACCAATATTCCAGTATTTTGACTAAATTTCGCAGAATTCCCTGTGTTTTATCTGGGTTTTTCCAGAAACAAAAAATGTCGTGTTTTCCCCGGTTTTACAGGTGTGTGACAACCCTGTATAATTCATCTATGAATAAAATATTGGAAATTTTGGCCAAAATAGTTTGTTAAATACGAGATTTCACTCGGGTAATGCATCTCGTCTCTATAACAGGTTCCATCTTTCTATCTTGAGATGAGAATTTTCCGCAGTGGTAGTTTGCGGGAAGGGTGGAGGCAACACCTAGACTGTCTTACATACATGTAAACATCAAATAGTATGTTGGGGGATGAGTGTGGAGGCAACACCTAGACTGTCTTACATGTAAACATCAAATAGTATGTTGGGGGATGAGTGTGGAGGCAACACCTAGACTGTCTTACATGTAAACATCAAATAGTATGTTGGGGGATGAGTGTGGAGGCAACACCTAGACTGTCTTACATGTAAACATCAAATAGTATGTTGGGGGATGAGTGTGGAGGCAACACCTAGACTGTCTTACATACATGTTAACATCAAATAGTATGTTGGGGGATGAGTGTGGAGGCAACACCTAAACTGTCTTACATGTAACCATCAAATAGTATGTTGGGGGATGAGTGTGGAGGCAACACCTAAACTGTCTTACATGTAACCATCAAATAGTATGTTGGAGGATGGGTGTGGAGGCAACACCTAGACTGTCTTACATACATGTTAACATCAAATAGTATGTTGGAGGATGGGTGTGGAGGCAACACCTAGACTGTCTTACATACATGTTAACATCAAATAGTATGTTGGAGGATGGGTGTGGAGGCAACACCTAGACTGTCTTACATACATGTTAACATCAAATAGTATGTTGGAGGATGGGTGTGGAGGCAACACCTAGACTGTCTTACATACATGTTAACATCAAATAGTATGTTGGGGGATGAGTGTGGAGGCAACACCTAAACTGTCTTACATGTAACCATCAAATAGTATGTTGGGGGATGAGTGTGGAGGCAACACCTAGATTGTCTTACATGTAAACATCAAATAGTATGTTGGGGGATGAGTGTGGAGGCAACACCTAGACTGTCTTACATGTAAACATCAAATAGTATGTTGGGGGATGAGTGTGGAGGCAACACCTAGACTGTCTTACATACATGTTAACATCAAATAGTATGTTGGAGGATGGGTGTGGAGGCAACACCTAGACTGTCTTACATACATGTTAACATCAAATAGTATGTTGGGGGATGAGTGTGGAGGTAACAGTTGTTAGCAAATTGACAGTACAGGGGGAAAGTCACATTTTACAGGACAACTTTTATATCTCAAACTCCATTAATAGCGCGGAATTTTTTTTAAACATTATTGTCCAACAGATGGTAGCACTAACCCTTTTTTCCCCTGTATCCCTCAAATATTAAATCCAAGGAAATAATGGCAGTCAAAGATGATAATCTTTCAGTTAAGTTTCCAGATCGTTAAATCCCAAGAAAAAGGATGTATGTGTAAATACTTAGATAGTAATAATATAAGTATTAACATAACATGGTCTACAGAAGACTCTTCGTTAGTGATACATTCAACCACCAAGCGCTGTAGTCGATAGGTGTGAGAAGATAACTGTTGTTTTTATTGTAACTCATTTAATCATGTTTCTGATATTAACTTCCTTGAAATATCTCTAATGCATTCGTTCTATTTAAATTTTAAAAAGATAAAATTTTCTCCATACAAAAACGAACATTTCTCATTTCCCATGTAATATATTATGGACTGTTGGCGCTTATTTCAAAAGAGTTGTCTGAATTCACAAGCGGAAGGCTTTAAAAACACATTTGAATAAACATATTGAAGATGTCGACAAAAAGCGTGCCTCGCTGGCCGCGTGGTCAGCAACCTAAAGGCTCACCGACTGATTTTATCTGGCCCGTAAACCATGATTTTGTAAACAAACAATACTATGTTCATAAAAATAGACGAGAAACTAATTAATAAGAGATTTAAAGTTGATTTTTTAATCAGCCCACGATATCAAAAAGATTGCCACCCACAGATCTAAGGAAGGTATTACTCTCGCAATAGACTGAACTACCTAAGATGAGGGATTGGGGTTCGAATCCCGGTTGGGTCAATTGTTTTTTCCTCCATTGTTTTCCACTCTCCCTCCACACAAATACGAGTACACTTCCTTTAAATTCGATCGCTACATCTTTAAGACTCTGATTTTGGTTGGAACAACAGTTTAGAAAATTCAAACATATTTATTTGCGATAGCTTGATGTATGAATATAAAGTTATTTAGTAACTTTAGTAACAGATACTGTTCTCTCTCTTACCACGTCTTACTACTTGTTCGGGTTATACACTTTTGTAATAACTACGCTAATAGTTTTACGGATTGGAAAGATTATATTTATAGGAAGTGTACCCGCATTTGCGCGAAGGAAGAGTGGAAATTCACACTCGACTAAGATTCGAATCTCGATCTCCTCGTCAAGTCTGTTGCGGGTGACAGATACTGTTCTTCCTACCAATAATACGTCCCACTAGCAGCCGAGGGGGATTAACTCACCCAAACTGAGCAGGTTATCGACGGACACAAGGTACTCGGAGTCGAAAGAGTCGAACCTCTCCCCTGGTCCGGGGTCCGGACGACCGTCCTCCATTTCACTCTCTCGAGTCTACACAATCCGTGGTGCGTCTTCCACACACACTCACACACTGCCCAACCCTGAGACAGTGCATCTGACTCACGCACGGTTGCCAATCACCACACGATAAACTATCAAATTTCAATGTTTATTAAATCAAGATTCTCCAAAGGGAAATAAAAGGTTCCCAGTTTTGTACACAATTCGAAAGTAAACAGTTCAACTTTTAAATAAAGAACATTTACTTACAGAAGAGTTACAAAATATACTTTCACATATTTATACGTCAAGTCATGTGATATGCAGCTGCCATTTTTAATAGATATAATAAAAACCTAATAACTATAATAATATAAATGTTATCAATGTTTATCGCAAAAAAATTATGTTTTTATGAAAGTAAGTGGAACCAAGTATTTCTCAAAGTCAAATTCAAGATTGTGTTACGACGATGACGGGGAGATCGTGGTTCAAATCTCGGTCGGGTGTACTGAAGGTTTTTCCAAAACGGTTTTCCACTCTCCATCCACGCAAATGCAGGTACATTTCCTATAAATATAACCTTCCTCATCCCTAAAAACGTGTGATTAGTACATAAACGTATAACCCAACGGATAGTAAGGTAAGACGTGGTGCTAAAAAAAAGTTTTTTCCAAATAGTTTCAAAATATTTTTAATTAAATAAAAAACCTAGGAAATACAACTAAATTCAAAACTATAACCCTCATCGATGGTCACGTGGTCTGTGTCGAGAACACATGAGGTGGTTCCCATTTTGTTTCCATTGATGAAATGGATCTGGGGGGGCAAATAGTAAAGTTGGCAACGCTGAGACGGCAGAGGAAACTGGGACCGCCGCACACCGCGAGAAGATAAGGAGTATTGGTCACGGGGTAGAGACACTCCTGAAGGTTGAATCTGGTGCGTAACCTGCGGCTGTCATTCGTTCGGATGGTCACAAGGGAGGGGGAAGATGAGTGAATGGTGAGGTGAAGAGCAGGTTCAGATCACGATATAAGGTGCTTAATATTATTATAAGACGAGAGATTCATTGTCTTGTTCAAATTTGAGTCTTCCGACATGTCCCATCTTGTGTCCTTTGTTTGAGGTCCTCCATCAGTTACATTCGTGTTCTTCCTGGTCCCCTTCCCCCTTACCTTCTATGACGTCACTCAAACTATTTCTTCTCATAATGTAACCCACCCTTTTAGCCTTTCTTCCTAAGATCACCTGCAGAATTGATTTATTTTCATTTACTCTTCTTAGAACTTTTCATTTGGTAGCCCGGTCTGTCCAACTTATACTCTCTACTCCATTCTTCGGTGGTCGAATGATCTAAGGCGTCACTCTCGTAATAGACTAGACTGCCAATGACGGGGACACCGGTGTTCAATCCCAGTCGGGTTTACCAAGGGTGTTTTTTCTAAATGTTTTTTAACTCTCCCTCCACACAAATACGAGTACATTACCACTAAATGCAACCTTCCTCCTCCCCAACACATCGTAACAAAGGGATATAATCCAAACGGGTAGTAAGACCCGGTGCTAAAAATATATATCATAAAGGCCTCCTCTCTATTCTCCTCCAGCACGCTAGATAGGAGAGAGAGAGAGAGAGAGATAGAGAGAGAGAGATAAGAGTAATGTGAAAAAATCCCTGCTCCACGCTTATGGCCTTGGTGTAAGCGACCAATATTTGTGGGTATGAGGAGGAGGTGAGGAAATACTCTGTACGAGCGGAGGACTGTCAAACACACACGTCAGCGTAGCACACCACACTATATCAGCGAAATAAAAAAGGATGGAGCAACATTCCTAAAGTATAATTAATTTGTTTCAAAGAGATAACTACACTCATATTTGAATATAAAATAACGTGTTTTTTTACACATTTATAAAAGTTAATAATAACTAGGGGAATACAAAGCTTCGAAATGACTATGTAGAAGTTTATAAATCCTTCGCTTGAACTTCAACACCCATAAGGCTACGGCCAGGCTTGCGACCAGGTCGCCGCGACCAGGACGCTGCGACCAGGTCGCAGTAGTGTATTACATTGATTCTTATGAGGGTGGCCACGCTTGGCGACCAGCGACAGCGACAGATTTCAAAACGCTTTCGTGAGCGTTTTCAGGTCGCAACGACAAATACGCTCGCCTTTATTTCTTATGGAGGTGGCCACACTTGCGTTCGGGTCGCAGCCTGTCGCGAGAACAATATACACTTGTGTGGATTTGCTTGCGTCATCCTAGGTTAAAATGTCGACCGATAAGGTGCTCGGGACCACGTTATCACCCCTCCACTAAGCATTTTCACTAACTTTCTTGCAAGCCGTCCAGTGTTTCCCGCCCGTCTGGAGTTTGACACTCATTAGAGTCCAGTACTTCGCAATGTTTGATACCGAGCTATTTATAAATGAAGTAAATGCGAGATCACCACTGTGGAATCTGAAACATCGAGACTACGCAAACAGGGATGTTAAATCCAAGCTCTGGATAGAGGTTGCAGTTGCAACAGTGGAGGGTTGGGATGAATTAAACAATGAAGAAAGAAATGAACAAGGTAAGAACGTCTTTAATTAGCATAAATAAAATAATAAAACCATAAAATATACAGTATACAAACTAACAATAGATTGAAATGCGTGGCAAGGGCTTGGAGTGCAAAGGTTGTTTCCAATCATAGTAATTAATTCCACTTAGTAAATAATTTTTTTAATACCGTGAACATAGCGATAAATTGCATTTTATACGTAACACTGAAAACATTGTAATTAAATAAGTGTGTGTTCTCATGTTTTTTACAAGTCTAGCAACCATAGAATTTTAATATAAGATCACCTCATTTATTTAAAAGTCACACGTGGAATACCATAATATTTTTCCCACTAGGTGGCACCCCTGATTGCCATATTATGATGTACTGTAATTTGTTAATTTCAAAACTGAATTTAAACAATACATAGTTATTAGGTGCCAAAATCTGGAAAACGGTTATAATTTACAAGAGGCTATCCATAAATTAAGTAAGGATTTGGGAGGGGGGTATCTTATGATCCCTTACATGGGGGAAAGGGGGGTCACAAATCATGGAAATAAATGGTACGTCACAATCGCACAAACTTTCTCATATTTTGTATTATAGCTTCTAAGATAAATTTCAAAAATAGGCTTTAAGTAAACTAAACTTACATACCCACTTGGAACAAAATCGTTTGAGCCGTTTTTATATCATTTCAAGTTTTTTGAAAAATTTGTCATCAGTAACCTACCTATAAACGAGATTTTAATCAAAAAACAAATTTACAATTATATTTGTCATGTCAAACACTCCCAAGATACCCATTTGGAATCAAATCGCTAAAGCAATTTTTAAAATATTTGGAGTTTTTGAAAAGTTTGCTAGGGGTAAACTATCCGTAAATGAGTTTCTACCCCCCCTCCCCCCTAAAAGTATACAGTATTATGTGTCATGTCTAGAGATTCTCAGATACTGATTTGTAACCAAATCGTTAAAGTAGTTTTTATAATATTTAAAGTTTTTGAAAAACCAGCCATTTGTAAACTACCCATAAATGAGTACTTACCCCAAAAACAAGTATACAGTGTTATTTGACATGTCTAATGCTCTTAAGATACCAATTTTGAACCAAATCGTTAAAGTCAGTTTTATAATATTTAAAGTTTTAAAAAAATCATCAGTAAACTACCCATAAATGAGTCATAAGCCCCAAAACAAAAATAGTGCTATTTGCTATGTCAAACACTCCCAAGATACCGATTTGGAACCAAATCGTACTAGCCATTTTTGAAATAATTCAAATTTTTAAAAAAATGGATCAGTAAACCGCCTTCAACGAATTTTTGCCTAAAAACCAATTATAGAGTGCTAATTCTCATACCAAACAAATCATAGATATGCATTTTAATCAAAATCGTTAGAGTCATTTTCGAGAAATTTGGAATTAAAAAAAAATCACTCATCAGTAAACTACCCTTAGTTTGAGGGTTAGGGCGAAATAAAAAAAACTTTTTGTGGTCTAACGATTAAAAATATGGCTATCAAGTTTGATCAAAATCCATCAAACCGTTTAGAATCCGTGGCCGGGGACTGACAGATAAACAAAGAAACAGAAAGACAAATAGAGAAACAGACATGGTGCCAGACAGAATTGTAAAATCTACTTTTTCGAGTTCTTGTTCACAAAAATTAAAAAAAAAAAATTAGATCTCGACATCGATTTTTTACCCGAATACAATACTTTCTCTTGATTTGAGAAAGTAAAAAAGCCATACGTAATTTATAGACAGCCCCCAAGTGAGATTGCAATAGTTTACATGTAAAAGAAAATAAAAGTTTTGAAAATCTAATGCTTATACATTCCAAACAAATTAAATCATATTATACTGCCATGGAACACAGCCTGCAGGGCTAACAAAATAATCTGCGTAGGTGTCACGAATATTTTTTGCACTTAAAGAAGTGCCCCCTGTGCCAACAATAGGTACATCTTCCATATCACATGTCAATGTGTCCTCAAATTTGAAACCATCCCTTAACCTTACAAAGTTGTGAAGTACGCAACCAGCTTTAACCAAAATGTCCACAAAGTCTGGACTTAGGTGTATGGCCGTGTGAAAGAGCCGCCATTTATTTGACAGAATACCAAAAGCGCACTCCACAAACCTACGTGCTCTTGATAATCTATAGTTAAAAATCCTTCTTTTGTTATCAAGCTGTTGCCTTGAATATGGCCTCAGAACATTATTACTCATAGCAAAGGCCTCGTCTGCAACAAATACAGGGGGCATTGGCGTTCTGTTTTCAAAATTGGGCAATGGTTTGTTTTGTGGCAGTTGTAAAGAGCTAGACGTTAATTTTCTGTGCAACAGAGACTGTTTGAAAATGTTTTGAGTCAGATGACTTTCCATAACTACCCACGTCTATAGCTGTGAAGCAGTAATTGGCATCGACAAGTCCTAACAATACAATGGAAAAAAATTCCTTATAATTAAAAAACTGTGATCCAGAGTGCCCTGGCTTCACTACTCTAATATGCTTTCCGTCTAGCGCTCCAAGGCAGTTTGGAAAGTTTGCACGTTTTTCAAATTCCTCTGCAATCCTGAACCAGTCTTCTGTAGTCGGCTCAGCCATGAACTTTTCTTTCATTGATGTCCATATCACACTACATGTTTCCTTTACAATATCTGATATAGTACTCCTTCCCATACGGAACTCAAAGGCCAGGGATCTAAATGTATTTCCCGTTGCAAGAAACCTGAAAACACACGAAATTCAAGGAACCCATAGAAGGAGATCTGTAGGTGACAATTAAATAGGTTAGTAACCTGACAGGGGTAGATTCAGAATTATTTCCTGGGGGGAGGGGGGACACTAGGTGTGTGGAGTGGAATTTAAGTCTTAAAAGTTGTGTTTTGAGGTCAACTTGGGCTCAAGGAATTAGGGTACCCCCCGGGAAATTTTGTGAAATTTAAGCCTTAAAAGTGGTCTTCTTGTAAAATATGCCCAATATATTAGCCTAAGTAATATTTCAATTATATTCATAGCATTAGCTCCCAATCTGGGGTACGCCCCCCTGGGGAGGCGTGAAGCACTTCTAGGGGGACGTGAAACTATTTGGGAATAATGTTAAAAATCATCTAAGAATTAAATACATTCTTCATTTAAATGAATTTTCCAAAGAAAGATAATTTTTTCCTGAGGTATTGGCAGCACTGAATATCAGTTGCAAAAAAAATCCAATATTCAAGAATTTATAAAGATAAAACAGTGCCAACCATCACAATCATTTTCACTCATTTTATTAGTAATACTACGCTGCCAGTACTATATTGGTTTTTTTGTATAGAATAAAGAAGTGACTAGAAAGCAACACTTTTTAAGATTTGTTTATAAATGTCCCAAAAATTTGGGTGGGGAGAGGTGGCGTGGGAATCAGATGATCTGTTAAGGGGGGCGTCATCTCAAAAAGGTTGGGAACCACTGATTTATAATAACAACTAACCAGATTTTTTTTAAATATATAATTTAATTTAGTGTATTTTATCTTCCTCTGGAGGTATGGGGGCACGTACCCCTGTCCCCCCCTAAATCCACTAAAAGTAACTCATTTGTCACCGAAAATCAAGACTTTTTAATTTGTAAATGACTGAAAGTGCGAAAACAATTTTTTTGAAATAATAAAACATGTACCGGTGTTTAAAAAGTTTGTGAAAAAGAGAAACGAAAAAATAAAGAATATACCGGTGTTTAAAAGCTGTATAAAAAGAGGAACACTAAGAATTTTAAGAGTAAAAGAGCATGCATCACTTGTTGTATGGATGTTTTTGAAGCAAAGGGCGTAAGTAGTGTGCCCGGCGTTTGGGAACCCCACTTCCGCTCAACGGGTCAAAACACTTTTTTCCCGGTGACGTAATCATTGCGTGTTATGTCGCAACCCTTCTCCCCTGGGTTTTCCCAGTGATTACACAATGTTGTTACGTAATGTCATTCTCTGATTGGCTGTTGGCTTTCCCCCTTCCCTCACGCCCCTCGACCGCCCCCTGGCGTATGCAAAGATAGGGAAATGTGGAAAAAGCTAGGATGAATCAAGTAAGAAGTTTTTTTTAGCTATATGCACAGTTTATTGCCTACCTCATAAGGGAACGGCGTGATTAGATAATAATTATGTAGGCGTAAGTATGTATGTAAAAGGCACCACTTTTTTATTTCATTTATGGAATCTTATAGCTATGATATAATACGTTAATTCAATACCACAAGTCCAGGTGACATTTTCTAGTAGCCGTAATACTACAACTTATATAAGAGTATTTTAATCATGCTTTATTTCTCAAAATAGTTGGTTTTCACATTTTCGCCTTCACACATATTCAAATTTGAAGAGTGGGAATTTTCATTACGATAAGAAATAAACATCCAATAGAGGAGTATCTACTACTCACTTATATTTTTATTTGGTAGTAAATACTCCTCTTAAGATATAAAACAGTTTTGATTCCAAGTGAATATTTAAAAAAAGATATTTTGCATAGAACACTTTAAAAAAATATATTTCTTGCAGTGAAAGATCTGCAAAAAAAATGGAAATCCATCAGAGATGCTTTTTCAAGAGAGGTGAGGTTACAGAAAGCACCAAGTGGAAGTGGACAGCGCAAGAGAAAACGTTATATGTATTTTGAACAGTTGATGTTTCTGCTTGACACTATGGATGACAGAATGTAAGTTCATCGTTCTACTTGATGCAAAGTACAATACTCGAACGTAATAAATGTATAATAATTTTGACATGTGTTTTGTGTAGTGTATGTAAACATGAATTTTATGATTTATACTACTTTTTATTTTATGTATTTATTAATATTTATATGTATGGGAATGCTTTTTAGGACCACTACAAACATACAAGATGAAATAGACAACACCGACGAGGATCAAGACGGTAAATGTAGCACTCAAACACCCACTCCAAATCAAAATACTACAACCCCAAGAAGAAACAAACGAAAAGTAAACTCGTTTGAAGAGCAGGTACTCGAACACCTTAAAGCGAGTAATGTTAACACAGAAGACGATGCTGATAAGTTCTTCTTACTGTCTCTTTTGCCTATGTTCAAAAAACTTTCAGATGAAACCAAACTATGGGCTCGCTTGAGAATGACTGAAGTCATGCAACAAGCCTTGCATTCTGGCTCCCAATATCCTATAGGTTCACAACTAGCTCCATTCAACCACTCTTCGTACAGAAATCCTAACCAGCCTTCACCAACTACTTTCAACCATCCTCCATATGTAAATCACAACCACCCACCACCCTTCAACCCTTCAACCCTTGAACACTTCAACCATCATGTATATGCTAACCAAAGCAAAACAATGTCTTTCAACCAATTATCATCACTTACCCACCAACCAATATCTCAAGCATTACATCACCAACACAACCAAGAGCAATCACCAACATCTGAACATGAGAGCGAGTCAAGTGTGTTTAGTGTGTTTAGTAACCCTGCTAACAATTAGAAAACTATTTCAGTCTTTAAAATTTTTTTTTATACACAATTTCAAGTAATTTTACAACAAGACATTTCTACTGTAAAAAGTGTTGTTTATCCATGTCTCATCTTACCTCAATGCTACCGCCACTCTTTCTTCCACTGGAATTGAGTTATTCATTCTCGTTCTTTTCTTCTCAATGCCCTCTCTGACGTATGAGCAAAGTTCGTCAAATGAAGCTACACTCATTCTAAAATACTGAAAAAATCTATTTTCAGCCTTTCTGAGTTCATTAAATAAGGTGTGAAACTGTCCATAATTACGTCTCTGCATATTAATGGGGTGGACACCGTATTTTTTAGATGTACGTTTCTTCTTCATATAACTAGATACTACTATGGCTAGTAACACATCTTCACGCCTTGGTGCCATGATAACATCTGGTCATAAAACGTGGCGACCAGGTCGCAAGCGTGGCCGGTAACAACAAAAAGCATTCCCCGCGACCTGGTCGCAGCGTCCTGGTCGCGGCGACCAGGACGCAAGCCTGGCCGTAGCCTAAGGATCTTCGTATCTTCCAAACATTTCAAAGGAAGAACACTAAGATATCTCGCTAAATATGATATATTTCCACATAGAACAGTTGCTATACTCTATTTCAAAAACGACTAGTGACGTAAGCATGGATCAATTCAGATATCGTCGGCATAGAAGAATATAGTGGGCTTAGTTTTTCTCCTTAACTAGATATCCCTATTGGAAAAAACTAAAATTAATATTATGTGACAACTACAAAAACCTTATCTTCAACTTCAATTCTCGACTGAGAAGATTCAATGAATTCCAATCAGACGTAAAATGCAACGTTCTTTAATGCAATCAGTGAAATTGAAGATTCATTCCGAATGTCCTGGGTCTTTCCTTGCACTCTTTGTTTACTTCTTTTACCCACTCCCAGAACATCTTCTTATTTCCTTCAAAATCATCCTTTTTCCTTCGCTCTTTACTGTCCTTTACTACAAGCTCTCTCTTTGTTCATGTCCTACAGCCTCTTCCGTTCTGTTTCACAACAATCATTCGTTTGTTTGGTTCTTCTTTCTTTTCTCTCACAGATTCTTTCACCTGTTCATTCCATTTAATTTAAATAATTATTTTACTAACACTAAAAAAGATTACATTTTGTTGGAATGTCCTTTGAGCCCTTGGTGACCGCCTTGCTAAGAGATAAATTAAACTCCCCTTAAGCGTGCGCGCATCAGACACCCCGCGTGGCACGCCTGTACGATAGGTTGCATCAACGGCCATCTCACGGCGTTTTACCAATGTAACTAGGGTAGGCGCACGTCACGTGGTTCCCAGACTTTATGAACAACAACTTTCGTAATTTGGAGTACCACCAAGATAATGTCAAATATTTACTCCTTCAGCACATTTTTTAATGGACGACAGGCATATAATAAATAAGAGAATACTAGTTTTTACTTTTAGTCCAGAGAAATTAGACAAAAAATTGCCATATTAAAGGAAAAATTCATAAAGTTTTAAAACTTGGCAGGAACTTTGTTGACGGCGTTAGAAATGGAATAAAAGAAAGTTATCTCATCTACCTTGGTAGCTTGCCCCCTTAAAATTGGAAAAACCACGGTTGGTGAGAGAACTTTATTTTATTTTCATTTCTAACGTCTTCAACAATGTTCCTGCCAAATTTTCAAAACTTTATGAATTTTTTAGTTAGTAAAACCTAAAGTTACTGGACTATTTCTTGCAATTCTTGAACAAAGAAAGTATTGTGATCGTTAAAAAAATCTAAGGATTTTGATGAAGTCTACGTTTTATGACACCATGAAGCTGAAAAAAAGTTTTGCGACACCATCTGTCTGTGAGTTTGTTTGTCTGTCTGTATCTCTGCCTTGAGCCGAAACCATTTTTACAACATTGTGTCTAGGATTTTAATAAGGTTCCCTAGAGGAATTTTGGAAATTATTTATTTAACCCTAAATTTAACGGTAGTTTATTGAAGGGCAAAAAGAGAAGAAATAGATTCTCTCAAAATCTACTCGAACCATTTTGATTACAAATCAGATCTAGTCATTGTTTAACATTACAAACAAAATTCTCATTTTACCAAAAATATTATTATTATTAGCACCGCGTCTTACTACCCTTCCGGTTATACCCTTATGTACTAATTACGCTAATGGGTTATGGATTATGAAGGTTGAATTTAGAGGAAGTGTATCCGCATTTGCATGGAGAGTGGGGGAAACCATTTAGGGATAACCCCCTTAGTAAACCCGACCAGGATCAAACCACTATCTCCCAGTTATCAGCAGTCTAGTCTAGTGCAAGATTAGCGCCTTAGCCCATGAGGCCACGAAGAGGGTTAAATGGAAGAAGTGTCAGCGCCTGATCTTTAGGCGCTAGATTAGTCGATAAGAGATTCCTAAACTCCAGAAACCAGGTGGGTTTATAACGTTCCTAGGTGAAGCTGTCTGGCAGTAGGAGAACAAACAGGAAGGAGGAAAATACAAATGACAATAACAATGTGTTGTATAAATGACCTCATTCTATTCACAAAGATCCATTATAATCCTATACCAGTTATCTTTCGTTTCCCGGACATTTAGCTTCTTAATGATCAACAGAAATATGTGGATTTTTGTACTTTTCAGTAGGAAAATGTCAACTTTTAAACTATGTTTACAGTCTATGTGTGTATAGGGTCATAGAAAATAGTTTGATGTTCATTCCAGTAAACAACAAACTCGCGTACTGTTAAAGGTTTTGTCAATATTTAACCTAAGCGCAACACTGATTGGTAATATCTTGGCTACATAGGCAACCCCCTTAACAGCTTGAATTTGCGAAAACAAAACTTAGACCCACTACATCAAATCCATTTGTTCGTTTGAAGTAGTGTTTTTTTTTCTCCTTCTATTTCTGCCGCAAGCTGTGGTGCTCGCTGCCAGAAATGAACGCTCTTTACACAATCGCAATGACTCACTTTCGAGAGAGCCTAAATATACAAACACACAATATTAGACAGACTGAAAAGAGGATCGGTAAAATCCCGACTAGCAACCATTATAAATGGACCAAAAGATGACGGGGGATATCAAGGTTAAAACCTTAGTGAGGTGTAATTAGGGTGTTTTTCCACTTATATAGGCCAATGCGGGTGCATTTCTCTAGATTCAATCTTTATAAACCTTGATACATTAGCGTATTTAGTACATATAAGTTTAGCCCGAACGTAAAATAAGGCGTGTAGATAACATTATTAATATTATATTACGGTAGGATTTGGCTAGTTTGACAATGGTTAATTCGAACCCAACAAGATTCCCCATGAAATTATTATATAAACCAACGGTAAAAAAAAACCATTTAATTCGGATTTTAAAAGGAAATATTTGAATAATTCGAAGCCTATCCACTACTAATATATTGGAATTTGTAATTATTTCAAACCTAACTTAACGATATTTAGGCCTATTAAATCACCCCGCATGCCGATATAAAGTTAAGAGTTACTGGGATTCACACGTTCACCGAAAAACAAGCGCAGAACAGAAACGTGGTCACGTGATGAACTCCAAGCCAATCACAAGATTTCTGCCTCATCGGCGCGAGGTGTTTCAACTCGTCTCTACTTTGTCCGTTCTGCCTGAGATGTTCGTCATAGGGGGACCAATCAAATCTCAGAAGCAACCGTCTTAAATCAGTGAGCTTCGTTGGCCGTTGTGAGGAGATTTGAAATAATCCGTTAATGGAAAGCGTGTGTATCGGTGTATTTGATTGTGCCACGACACAGCGTTATAATTATTAGAAAACATCCATCGGGAGAGTGATCTAAAATATGTTTACACAGCAGAAAATAAACTATGTCGATAATCAGCTGTTTAAGTTTGCGATGCAGTGCATTATGGGTCAACATACAGCGTGAGAATTGCTGCGCTACTAGAAAATATTCTGTTCTCTATTTTCGGCGAACGTCTGAATCTAGCTAACGATGTTCCTTTACATTTGGGATCATTCAGCGTTTTATATTTATTTTGCTGTAAACAAATCTAATCAGCACACGACACAAAATGAGGTCATTGGCAAGCAGTCAAAATATAATGGACCAGAGAAAAATAATTAATGGTGTAAGACTACGTAGCGGGTCTTTTTTTAATTTTGCACATAAATAAAGGAAGAGTTTGCAAGAGTGGTTGGATGTGCATCGATATATGCAATGATTTGGTGAGATTCCAAATGCATCAGCTTCAAGAGTGCACATGTGCAGGTTACTGGGCCAATATTCAAACTGCTGTTTACACTATACATCAAATAAACTGAGAAGTGACTGAGACAATATTCAAACTGCTGTTTACACTATACACCAAATAAACTGAGAATGACTGAGCCAATATTCAAACTGCTGTTTACACTATCATCAATAAACTGAGAGTGACTGAGGACAATATTCAAACTGCTGTTTACACTATACACCAAATAAACTGAGAATGACTGAGCCAATATTCAAACTGCTGTTTACACTATACACCAAATAAACTGAGAGTGACTGAGACAATATTCAAACTGCTGTTTACACTATGCACCATATAAACTGAGAGTGACTGGGCCAATATTCAAACTGCTGTTTACACTATACACCAAATAAACTGAGAGTGACTGAGACAATATTCAAACTGCTGTTTACACTATGCACCATATAAACTGAGAGTGACTGGGCCAATATTCAAACTGCTGTTTACACTATACACCAAATAAACTGAGAGTGACTGAGCCAATATTCAAACTGCTGTTTACACTATACACCAAATAAACTGAGAGTGACTGAGCCAATATTCAAACTGCTGTTTACACTATACACCAAATAAACTGAGAGTGACTGAGCCAATATTCAAACTGCTGTTTACACTATACACCAAATAAACTGAGAGTGACTGAGCCAATATTCAAACTGCTGTTTACACTATACACCAAATAAACTGAGAATGACTGAGCCAATATTCAAACTGCTGTTTACACTATACACCAAATAAACTGAGAGTGACTGAGCCAATATTCAAACTGATGTTTATACTGCACACTAGATAAATAAACTGACTGGGCCAATATTCAAACTGATGTATACACTGCACACAAGATAAACTGAGAGTGGCTGGGCCAAGATACAATACAAACTGTTGCTTATATTGCACACGAGATAAACAAAGTGACTGGGATTATATACAAACTCTTGCTTGTATTGCATACTGAGTATAGGCTACCTGTCAGTACGAATATACAGTAGGCTACCTGTTAGTTCGAGTATACAGTAGGCTACCTGTCAGCACGAGTATAGGCTACCCGTCAGCACAAGTATAGGATACTTGTCAGTACACGTGAAGATATGAATAAATCTATAATTAATTCCACGTGTTTTCATACAAAAATAATATTATGTTGGTTTAAAAAATGTCACTAAAGTAGTTTTTAATCATAAGAACGTACCATGTCTATTAAAAGTGTCGACATAATGGCAATTCATATCAAGACTGCCGAGGAACATAGGGGAGGTATTCAGAGGAACACAGGGTGTCAAAGTGTGCCGTCCTTGATCCTACTCACCGAAGTGGCTGTCCCAGTGTTCCTGGCTCTTGAAGCGGCTCCTAGCGGCACTTCTAAGGGAGGAGTAGTAAGCCAGTGAAGAGGAGCGCGGGGACGGAGCCCTTACCGTCGTGGAGGAAGCCATGATCACTACACACACACTACCACACTAATATTCTTCCTGCCTTGAAGGAGAGGAGAAAAACTTCCAAAGAAGCGAGGTCACTGACCGGATCCAAGTCTGAATTTACCGCTAACACGCAAATAAGCCGAAAAAAATAATAAAAGCCCTATTTTTCCAAGCTATTTTAGAGAAAAATAAAAAGTACACAATTTTTGTAAGTTTCCATTTATTATTTGAAACAAACGAAATGATTCGGTTTTATCCAAACACTAATCGCTGAGAACTACAATACCCGAAGAAACCTTTTTAAAAGTAATCTCGACGCTGATAGAGATAAGAAATCCACAGTATATCAACAGAACAAGAATAGAGAGGTCAAACCAGAAAATCACGAATAAACTCTCAATTTATTTCACACCAGACGATGTAATAACTAAATAGTTTTGTCAACAACAGAAAACACGCGTAGTGACACTAAAAGACAATCCGTCAAACGGACATCACCGAACACTCCCCAAGATGTGAGCAGAGATAAGACTGCAAACACTTGTCGGCTTATCAAACACAGTACACACAGGCATCGTCAGTTTCTAGAAAAAGACCACCCCCCCCATTCCTCCTCCTTCACCTACTCACGGTCCTTGCCAAAAAAACACTGTCCGTCGAACGAAAATAACCACCCTTTTTCCCTCTATCTCTCTCTCTCTTGTTCGGACAGCCAAGCCGACCAAGTAACCTCGTCCCTAAGCAGAAAACGTAACTAGACGTGAGATATCACTGATGAGTCAGTAGGGTAGACTTCATTGATGAGATTTCCCGACACGGGTTAGGGGTAGAGGGTCATCATCACCTTCTGAAGAGCAACACATCAACGATCTTGATCATAGTTGAGGTCTTCCCAAACAGTTTCTTCGGGTACAACAGCTGATACGTTTTTGTCAGGAAATGGAGAAAGTAGTGAGATTTATAGTTTCATCTCTTGACAGTCAACACACGCGCGACGGAGTTCAGTGACGATGGTTTGATGTTCCTTTACCCTGCGAAGCTCTCGTACACTTTCAACGGCGGCGTTTGTAGAAAACGGAACACCCTCAACCGTGATTATCGCTCAAATAACAGATGAACTTCAATGGACTGAGCCAAATGCGTGTGGAGTAAGGTCACATTTATTACAGACGACTTTAAACAACTAGAAATTTCACAAAACTTTAATAAAATGCGTCTTATTTAAACTCTGGAAGAAAAAGAGGAGAGAAAAAAAAAGAGTAAATTAACCACAATCTATAAAATAAACTATTCGCAATGCTACTTGCGCACTTCAGTTAGATACTCGTATTTTTAAGAACAAATAATCTGAAAAGGGTGTTAGTAAAAGAAAACACTTAGCCACTATAAAAAGTGTATTAATTTCTGACAAGAAAATTGGTATTAGTTTCATAAAGAGAAACGCTTTCTGTCTCTAAGACTTGTTGACTTTGTGGAAGGAAGATGGTTCAATATCAAGAGCACACGGAGAGAACAATCGAGCGTCGATAGATCCAACGCAGCCGTACAACGATAACAGCACAAGTTGGCGACACTCACTTTATCTTCAAGTACCAATCAACTTAATTAATTAACGACAAAGAGAGGGGGGGGGAGAAGGTCCTTGTTACCGAGAACACACGGCGATGTACCGTCCGAGGAGGCAGAAGGACAACAACGCCAAAGTCTTTAGAACCGGAGGTTTAAAAACACAAGGCACGACCAACACCTTGTTTATCTGGTAGGCGCGTTGCCCACGCGGTCTTCCCAGGGATCACCAACATCGATCACGCCAAGGTGTAGGGGGGGGGGGGGGGGCGCAGGACTATGTTCCGGTTTTTCAGTGGGAGAATGGAAATCGGTACTTTACTTTCGCCAATTTTAAGGGTGATGTGTGGTATAGAACTGAGAATTTTGCTGACGTTTAGAAATCCCGGACTATTTATTAAGCGGTTTGATATTTTTTAATTATTTTCTACTAAATGTAGGCTTAAGCTCTGACCAGTTAAAAAGTTTAAATTGTTTTTAAAGATTGTGTGATAACTTACATAAAACCCAATAAAACAATACCACATTATGTTAAAATGGTCTGTTGTGACCCAATCAAAACATGACTTAATTTTATAGAGGAAAACTAGATTCAGATTTCTAACTTTTTGTTAAAAGTACAGATTTTCGCGTAAGTAATCATTGATTTTTTTTATTTAACTTTAAACTCAAACATTAAACTTTTTAACTCTTGAGAAACCTGCCGATAATTTCCGCCCACATTTTGGTGAAAACCATTTTTAAAAACTATCCATCAAATTAATAAATAACGCGGGCTTTCTAAACGTCTGTAGCGCATCTCAGTACTGTAACATAGATCATAATGAACCAGTTGAAAAATGCCAGTGCCGCTAACAAAATGTGGGTGGCTATCTTATCGGGCGGGGTACATTAATGTCCTCGACATACACGAATTAGAGTTACGCGCATACAAACGGTTGTGATACTTCGACATACGACCGGCAATGCCATCTTTCGAGCGTCGCTTTAAACATAATTGATAGCGCTCCCCGCAAACTGTTATTGCCAGTGAAAAGGATATCGGCATTTCTCTCGACACAAAGGATTATTAACAGCTTAATCTAAGGTGTGGTGATGAGGAAGGTTCAGAGGAACTGTTCGCACACTAGAACGCAGATGATTGGGGGGGGGGGGGGGACACAGTTACAAATCCCGTTCGGAAAACTAGCCCGATGTATACTTGGCAGAGATTCGAACCTCGACCTCCCCGTCGTCAGCAATTTAATCTGTTGCAAGCATGACGCCTTTGATGCGTTAACCATTATTGAGAGTTTCTAGTCAAAGGTGGAGCTATTACGATAGTCGCTGTAGAATCAAGAAAGAAGTGTTGGCTGTTGATATGAACCTGGGTATTAACCAATTTTAGTTATGAATGGACATATTAAACAGATATAGAAATTTGCCACATCTACTTTCAGGTATTCATACGTAGAGTCACGTCATCTACAACTGCCACTTTTGATGGATATTATCATACCTATATTATTATTATATTATTATTATTATTATTATTATTATTATTATGCACCGCGTCTTACTACCCGTTCGGGTTATACACACGCTAATGTGCAATAGTAGGGTGATTGTGAGATGAAATGGAGGACCTACAGTTTAACGTGAGATCCGAACCACGGTGGAGGCCTGGCATTTCCCACATTCACAAGTTGTGATTAATACACGTCTTGTCAGTGGTGAAGGAAGGGTTTGGCAGTCAGATAAATCTGTGCTGGGACCGAGGATTGAACCCCGGGCCCCCAGCACAGATTTCCAACACCTTACCCCTAGACCGCCTGGTCACCGATTAATACCTATAAAATTACACTAATATTGTAGTAAAATGTTATAAATTTTGACCGAAAAAATGTGTATTTTCCTAGAACCGGTTCTTCAAATGTCCATTCGCAATAAAATCAAAGTATAGCTCAGCGTTGATGCGTTAAGCCCTTATGGCGGGATCACGATGAACTTAACGTTCACGTAACGTAGAGAAGTGTGTATGATCCAGGATGCACGTAACGTAACAACTCAATAAAAACAAAGGCAATTAATTCGAACTGTTTTAAAACAAACTTTAGCCGTTAAGGCTGATTTGGTTACAAGTATTTGCCACATAAGCTTTATTAGAGCTAGAGAATTAAGTGTGAGTTGACGTTTTAGTGTTAGCGCGACCCAAACTAACTGTAGTCCGATTTTCATAGCAAGAACACTTTAGAAATTAGAAACTATTATTTTTTGCGGTCAATATTGATAACATTTTATTATATTATTAGTGTTATTTTATAGGTATTGATAGTATCTATTAAAGTTAACAGTTGTAGATCAACATGACTTGACGTATTAATATATAAACATTGTTTTAGTAACTTTTGTAACTGTTAAATACTGTTCTCCCTATTCTTCCTACCAAAATCCTCCTATATATAGAAGAAGTCGTCTGCATACCAAATCTGCAATCAAATGACGAACAAAATGTAGTCCATTCGCCATAGGAGTGGTGGTAATGACAGCTAGCAAACGTTATGTATCCATTCGCCAAATCACATGATCTGTAAAATGGATTTGTTGAATTGTTTAGGCAGTAAAAACTTCCACAACAAACAATATGTTTTTTTAATTATGTTTCTCTTTTAATCGTTTTGACATATTCTGCTTGCTGTCAGTTACCGTCACTCCTATGGCGAATTAGCTTTAGCTGTAGTGACGTTCCTCGCAATTTGATTGGCTGGCAGGAACACGTGGTCGCCTTCACTTAACATTCACGAGTGAAAGTTGATTGTGATCCCGGCATTAGGTCCACAGTTTAACTCCCTGTTCAACTTACATTTGTTTCGAACCTTGCTCCCCGGCCAGATATAATAATAACACACAGGAAAACAATGCGCATGCGTTCAACAAAAGCTTCATTAATTCCACCCGACAGATTAAAAGCATTTTTATGACGAGACATAACAATAATGACTTGGAGGGGGTCCAAACTTTGAGCAACAAGAATTAACTTTGGCCAGTTTCATAGTCAGATTTAGTACGCCTCAAGTGCGGCGCTATACTAAATACAGGACGACACCTACCTGAAATTGAATGTAATGGGCCAGTTTCATATGCGAAACTGGCCCATTACATTTTGGTTTAGGTAGGTGTCGTCCTGTATTTAGTATCGACTCGCACTTTGGCATGCTAAATCTGACTATGAAACTGGACCATAGTTGTTGATAATATTTTAAAGAAAAATAGTTCTAGGAAGTTTACCAAGAACCAAGAGGCGAATACAAGTTATTTGATAGTTATTTTAAGGATGACATGTCATCTAACGGAGACAATATTCATGGGCACATAAACTACGTATAATATCCACGAACCCGCTTCAATGGCCGCATGGTCTGATGTACTACTCTCGCATTAGACTAGACTTACGATGACGGAGCAATCGAGGTTCGAATCTTTGTCGGGTGTACTGAGGGTGAGTTTTTTACAAAATGGTTTTTCACTCCCCCTCCACACAATGTGGGTACACTTCCTCTAAATATAGCCTAGCTAACCCTAAGAGCATTCGCGTAATTAGTGCATAAGCGTATAACCCGAACAGGTATTAAGACACGATGTTAAAAAGAATATCCCGATTGTATAAATGTATTTTTTTATAGTTCACTAGGGGTTAGGCCTGTCTCCTTCCAAACAAGGTCGACCCACCTGTTGATGAGGCGGGCCACGCCCCCTCTCAAGGACAAGGGAGGACCGGTATCGGGCTGCCCACGTACCGAGGCATGGCACCACAGTGCGAAGCTTGGAACGAGGGCGAGCTAGTGTTGAGGAAATCAAGCCAATCCTCTATCCCGGGGACTAGGGAACTATGTGATGGGACTAGGGACTAGGAAACTGTGTGATGGGACTAGGGAACTATGTGATGGACCCAGGAGGGTCCCTACAGATCTCGTGATATTGACATTATTTTAACTTTTTGAAAGAACAAAATATATTAGTAAAACTTTTTTTTTGCTTCGCGTTTGCGGCAACAATAGAGATTATAGGGAATGAAATAATATCAAAAAGTATTATTTTATACTTGGATCTATTTATTTTGGTGGCCGATTATAACAAAATTTGTTTTTATAACTTAAAGAAAAATCTATATAAAATATTAGTTTCAAAATAAAACATTTTTTTATTTTGTAAATAGATGTGCATATAAGTTCATTCACGACCTAAGTTTACTTGGATGACAGCTCAAAATGTTACTAGAAGTAGTCCCTAATATATCACTACGCCAACATCTGACTTCTATCACTTTGGATAACTGTAATGAAAACAGATGGCAATTTATAAATTTGATAGTTAATCACAGTTATTTCGGCCAATATTATTTATATATTTGTTTGAGGTGGGACACAAAGCTTATTTATCGTTTTATTTCACTTAAAAATATATATTCACACAACTTTAAAAAAAACTTCTAGCAAACATAGCTTTAAAATGGCGACCGATGAAATTAAACCATGTGGTTTTGAACATGACGGAAACAAGTTCTTTACAATAATGCACTCACGCAGTTGATGGAAATATTTTATTCAGTTAAAATATTTCAAAATACGATAAATAATCATAAATAACTAATTATATGTAAAATAAATTACAAGATTTTATCATTACCAAGTAAATACGATGCCTGTATTAAAAGGTATTAATGTATGCACTATATTACACACAATCAATAACGTTCCAAAACGAAGAATAAGTAATTTTAATTATGTTTAAAATATTGTTTCGAGTTGGATAAAAAAAAATTATTAAAAATAATTAAATATTATGAGAAAACTTAAGTTTACGTTATTTTAAATGTAAAATATAACAAGTAATTAAAAAAACTTTACATTTATAACAAAACAGTGATTCTTTACAAGTGTTGGCAACCCAAAACCTAAACACAAGATTTTCGAACTGGCAACCAGGTAAAAACCTATCGTGAACGGACTTTAGACACAGTTCCGAAGACGAGTTTGTATATCATCATCAACGGCCTTCGTTTAGTATAGTTCACCATCTTAATTTATGAATAGAACGCAGCCTTTTAGAAGCTCTCATCTGTAAAGCACCTTTAAGTGTGCCACAGGCACCGCTTCCTTAAAAAATAAATAAATAAGAAACATCCGAAAGGTTATTTTCATACATTCGTGTTTCAATAATTTAAAAACCGTCCTCGTGGTGTAGTGATCAGTGCACTAGGGGTCCCGGGTTCGACTACCGGCTGCCAACAGTCACTACCCACTCCCAATGATCACACCGTCGTAATAATCATCATCACATCATCTCATTGTGGGATGACGTGTAGGTCAGTGGCTAAAAGTCTACACAGAGGCGACTCAACTGGTAACATGTCCTTCTCGATCAATAATTCCATACGCTATAAAAAAAACACTCATCTCATCGGAACATGAAAAAAGCTCCAAGGAAAAAATGTACGATTAGTAAATTGGGGCATCCCTTTGGCAACGTATGTCAGTACTGGCTAATTTTCCACAAACTGGGCTGCGAGTAAAGTAGCCAGACGCGCGATATTTATTAATTATTATTAATGTAAAAACGTCTAAAAGAAAAACTTAATTTTGAAAACAAATTTGTTGACAAGAGCTCAACATATCGATAGATGTAAGATCATATTGTTTGAAAGTAAAGGTGTCAGCTTCACCATCCATCTGAACAGTGCCGAAATAATGCAAGGATAGCACGAAGGAATGTATACATAAAAGAATCAGCAGCGCCCTCTAAGACTTCATTGTAACGGTATTTAGGTCAACTACAAAGAGACCTCTCCTTCGGGCGGCAATAATAGACCGGCTGCTTGCGAGGACGTGACAGTGGTTCCCAAACTGTGGGTCGCAGGCCAATTTTTTGTAGGTCACGAAAAGTTTAGGAAATTTGAAAAAGTAATGATTTAAAAACAAATTGTTTTAAAAAATTGGAAAGAGAAAAAAAATTAAAAAAGAAAAAAATATAAGTATTACAAAAACATTAATGGAAAAAACTGTAGCTAAGAAACAAAAATTAATATAACTCCCTCAAGGCTCCATGAATATTAATTAAAGTTAGCGTAATGTGTGTACAACCCGAACGGGTAATAAGACGCGATGATAATAATAATATAGTCAATTTGCCATAGGAGTGCTGGTAGCTGACAGCTAGCAGAAGATGTAAGAACGGTTAAAAAAAGGTAAAAAAAAAAGTTGTTGTAGAAGTTTTGAATGAAAAAATAGTGGCAACAAATCAATATCTAAGCTCTTACAGATCATTTGGTTTGGCAAATTGATATACGAAGTATGTCTAGTAGTTTTTGCTAGCTGTGAGTTACCACCACTCCTATGGCGAACGGCGAAGTTCAATATGGGCATGGCTGTAGTCGGGGGGGGGGGGGGGTCGGGGTTCAAAGCCCCCCCCCCCCCCGAAATTTTATGAACAAAATATATATGGCTTTATTTATGATTCAAACAACATTAAAATTAAGGTACAAGTACAAATTAGGGGGCTGTGTTACATAAAGAGCACTTCAGAGAGCTTCCAAAGGTGTTTATTATTTAGAATTTTTTCTATCCTTAATAAAAAAAATTCAGATAGCTTCTAAAGGTGTTTAATATTTAGTAATTGTTTCTATTTTTCGGCGGTTAGGGAGTTATGTTGCCTTAAAAAACACTTGAGAACTTCTAGAGCTGTTTAATATCTGGAATTTGTCCTAGCCTCCTGCCCTTAGGGGGTTATGTTGCCATAAAAAACATTCAGATAACTTTTAGAGGTGTTTAATATTTATAAATTTTCCCAGCCCTCGGCAGTTAGGGTGTTATGGTGCAATAAAAGACACTTCAGAGAGCTTCTAGAGTTGTTTAATATTTATAATTTTTCCTTAACTTCAACAGCTATGCGACTATAAAAAAATTTTAGACAGCATCTAAAGGTGTTTAAATATATAGATTTTTCCTAGCCTCCAGCAGTTAGGGATCATGTTACGATAAAAAAACACTTTAATAGCTTCTAGAGTTGTTTAAATATAGAGATTTTTCTATATCCTCCGGCATTTAGGGGGTTATTTTACCATAAAAATGCACTTAAGAGAGCTTCTAAATCTGTTTAATAATTAAATTTGTCCTAGCCTCCGATAGTTGGGGGTAGTGTTGCCATAAAAAACACTTCAGATAACTTCTAGAACTGTTTTTTATTTAGAATTTTTTCTAGCCTCCGTCAATTGGGGGATGGGCCCACCAAACCCCCCCTGAAATTATTGGCTGGCTACGGCCTTGAATATGGGTACTGTATCGCACTTGTCGTTATTTAAACACCCCCGCTCCCCGCTAGAGAACTGCAATGGGAGTCCGGATCTTTCGAAGCTAATGTCATAACGAATCTCGTATTCCGGTTTTGTCAATTAAAATTACTTTATGATCAAAATGGGGAGATATTATTAATAGTAGGCCTGCTTTAATGACTGTTCATGTTGAAAATAAGCAATAACATAGACCTTACTTAAAACAAAACTGATTTGTTATTGCCATCAAAATAATGACTTTGCTATTTACATGATAAAAGTAGTATGGTTGGTAAAGTTATAAATATGACAGTGAAAGAAAGGAATTTTGTATTACTATATAGTATTCCATTAATATCTGTACTGATGTATAATTTATTTTTAGGTCTGGACCGAACTCAAATATAAAGCAAGAAGTCGGGTAACATTGTTGAGGGCAGGCAGTTTAGCAACTGGGAAAAAACACAACAATGAGCCTGGCCCCAATGACAACGAAAAGAAGGGCAAACTGGGTTGCGGACAGTCTCCAGTTAACACTTAGATTATCACATTTTATATTAGCGTTGAATTTAATATAAATAGAAAGAAGCTATTTTTATTAATACATACGAGTGTTATATTATACTTCTACATTCACAAACAAAACACATTTAACATTAATAATATGACGTGCAAACTTTTACTTACCGTCGTAAAGATATATTTTAATTCCTACCGCGAGCTAACAGACCCCCGCTACATTTCTTGTTGGATGGTAAAAAGCTCCGGAATCCCAATGCTGGACTTGTATCACTCTCGACTTGACCCCTAGCCTTATCGCGCGTGACGTCACGGTGAAGGTAAGTCTTGGACACGTGCCTAATAAGGAGAGCCTGATCCTGAGATGTTTACACCAGAGAGAAGTGCAGCGGTGGACGCCACACACACGTCGTGACGTCAGATCACACACGCGAGCCACTGGGAATTTATCACCTTGAATAGAATCGCTATTAAATTCACTCTCACAGTAGACGGGACTGCCGAAGACTGAGAGATCGGGGTCCGAAACCGATCGGGTGTATTAAGGGCGGCTTTTACTAAATGGTTTTCCACTCTTCCTCCAAGCAAGTGCGGGTCGATTTCCTCTAAACTCAACCTTCCTAATCCCTAAAACCATTACCGTAATTAGTAGAAGCGTATAGTCCAAAAAGGTAGTAAGACGAGGTGCTAAAGAAAATTCCAAGCCCACGATTTTTTTTAACACTTATCTAATGATCCTGTAAATGTTTTATAAACGGGTTTAAGATAAATATGCCCAAATGGACAAACTTTCATAACTGTGTACATCATGTAGTCTGTCCCGTACCCTTCCAAATAATATTTTACTATAATAATGATGTGTTCTGTCTTTCGACAGGTCCGTTGCCTTGTCCAAAGTGAGTCTTTCAAAGGTCCTATAACCAGCTTTTCTTTTTATACCCGAAACCTCATCTTTCCTTGTTTGAGGTCATCAATCATTTGCATTCGTGGTATTACTGGCCCCCTTCTCCCTTCCAACTTGCCTTCTATGACGTCACTCAATAGCACATTTCTTTTCATATTGTGACAGTGAAAGTATCGAATGAGGGTTAAAAGGGAGTGAGGGGAAAATACTGTGGACTACAGCCATCGTTGGTAGATGTTTGATCAAGTCACGGCTATGCACAGCCCCAAGCTCTCAACTTAGTAAAGCTGAACTATTAACAATCGTTGATGTCAGCACAACAGGTCCACGTGTGTATACTCGTGGCAAATAAAGAATAGATCAAGCTCATATTCGAGATTTCTTCAGCGTCTTACAAGTTACAACCCCCTGGGCCTATCCACATCTTCCCCTCATGGGGATAAGGAATATGGGATTTAGGATTAAATTTGCCCGCATTTGTGTAAAGGAAGAGAGCTGAAGTATATGGAGGGGAGTACACCCGGCTGAGATTCTAACCCCAACCTTCCCCATCAAACCAGACAAAATGATGACCGCCGCCTTGGTCCACGCGCTCACCGGCGTTTGTGCAAATGCTGAGTCATGACCGCTTTGATGATGGGGAGATAGAGGTTCGAGTCCCGGCCGGGTCTACCAAAAGCGATTTTTTTTCTCTAAGTGTTTTTCCTCTTTCTCGCCACATAAATTCAGATATACTTCCTCTAAAATCTACCTTCCTCATCCCTTCTAGACTCAAGTCCAGCTGGTAGCGTGTCTATAAACCGAGATAAGAGTCCTCGGTTTAATTCCCAGCATGGCCGAAGAATTATGTGTGTTTCACCTTTCACAGTGATTGATCAACGTCCGGGGTGCTAGGTGTTTAGGTTGGTTTGTTGTTCATAAATCTCATGTTAAATATCTCAAATTTAGAATAATGATAATAATGATAAAACTATTACTAAAAAAAGATGGACACAATGGCCGAGTGAATGCACTTCGTATGTTTCGTAGCAGCTACTTCGGTGGCCGTATGGTCTAAGGCGCTACTCTCATGATAGACTAGACAGCCGTTGACTGAGAGATTACGGTTCGAATCCCGGTCGAATGTATTGAAGGGGGTTTAATCCAAAATTGTTTTCTACTCTCCCTTCAAGCAAATGCAGGTACACTTCCTCTAAATATAGCCTTCTTAATCCCTAAAACCATTAGCGTAATTATAACTTAAGCGTATAGCCCTAACAGGTAGTATGACGTGGTGCTAAAAAAATATACTTCAGTGGCTATTCCATGATAGTTGCCATTGTTATTTTACTTTTAGGTAATATTAGTTAAATTCATTTTAATTTGTAGTAAGGAGATGTAAGAATGAATATTATAAGGAACGTACTTGGTAGAACGACAATTGGTTGATTGATTGATTGATTGATTGATACACTTCTAAGTCAATTAACAATACAAGTTATGAAAAAAAAAGATTGTTTAATAAAAGGGAGATTGTTAAAACATAAAAAGTTATATGCTAAGTTAATTAACAATATGAATTGATGGAGTGTTAAAGAATTAATTATTCAAGGATTAAAATTGATATGTCAAGAATTTAATCACTTATACATACATCCATTATTTTCCTAAGAATCACCTAGAAATTGTTCAAGAGCAATTTGAATTTTAAAAATAGTAAAAACAGTAGTTGAACAAGATTCTATAAAGAAATTAAACTAGACAAAATTTTTGAGAATTTGATCGAAAATCGAAACCAGAAATTGTAAATAGTTAATGACTGAACTAGAGTTATTACAAGTGACAATTACACGAATGATCAATTTAATAAAATCTAGGAAATAGATAACAAGGGCTATTACACAATGCAAACATATTAAAGTTTAATTACATATGAACCATGTTAAAATTGAAATTAAAATTGATCTAATAACATAGCATACAAGGTTAAAATATGTTATTGATTAGAGCTTGTTATCAGGTCACGAGGTTAAAAACTTGTGTTAACCAAAGAGATAATTAATTACAAAATTGTTGATTAGCAGAAGTGTCGTTCTACCAAGTACGTTCCTTATAATATTCATTCTTACTTTTAGGTTTCATCTCTGTCTTCCGACAGGCGCTTTATTTGAATTTCAGGCAAAGACTCTTCCCCGTTATTTGTTTTTTTTTAAATTGTTTAGATTTTTCAAAACAAAATTTAGCGTGATTTGTGTCCATAGCTTTGCTTGGTAATCGGGATTTATTGTTTTCAAGTTTCGGATTTTTCTCATAGAGAAGGTATGTGCTCTATATCTATAGCTGTATCCACGTGATCTTGGTGCGTTGCCCAACCATTTCCTTGCAAGGATAGATTCAGTTTTAAGAATGTTAATGTAACTACAGCACGAGTGCTACATGGTATTTCACTCGAGATGCGTTGCAGATGTTAAGAAATCCCGCATCATTTAAAAGTTGATTGGTATTTTTTAATATTGTTTACAACCAAATCTAGGCGATAATTATCAGCAGAATTCGGAAGAGTTGAAAAATCTAAACTTTGAATTAAAAGATTATTTTTAACTCAATATTTAAAAAAAATCAAACCACTTCTTAAATAATCCAGGATTTCTAAACGTCAATAATTTTTCTCAGTGTTGTGCCATACATCTGTCTTTAAGTATGAGTGTGCCAAGTTTCAACTTTGTACCTCATCTTGAAATTCGAGAAAAACTCTAGACACATGGCTTTTTACTATAGGCCTATATACAAGTTTAGCTACAATAACATCGACCATGTGTATGGGGCGTAAGAGAAGAGCGGTGACATAAACAATCCAAGTTAGGCGGACCTTGACATAGTTTTATCGACTCAGAGTGTACCAGATCCGAGTCACACACACCTCTCTCTCTCTCTCTTTGCGACCATATGTCCGCAAATCAGCAGCAGTGACACAACAAACACGCACACATGGTAAATATCACGGTCCTCAAGCCCTTAAAAAACATACGGCCCAAAGACAACCGCAGCTGCGCGTTTCCGGGGTGCGAAACCCCCTTAGCACTCAAGTCTCGGTGACACCCCCGTCACCCTTCTAACGACAGACGCCTAGAAACGCCGCGGCGGCGCCTAGTCGCGGTGTGAATATCTTGGCAATGTGCCCAAGTGCCCCTCGTCCTAAATTCTGGACGAACCACAATATCAACCCGGGGCCATGAAACGCCTGCATGAGACAGCCAGCCTCGCACTGAAATATAAACAAGTTGTTTCAACAGATTACGTGTGGCTTGAACCGAGAAATGAAAGTTTCCCGGTGAAATATCAGATGATAGAATCCTAGGAGAAGGGGACTTGAGTTATAATATTGAAGTATTAGCATAACTGGTCTACAACAGATTCAACAGTGACAATTTCAACCACCAAGCGCTGTAGTCGACACGTGAATGTGAGAAGAGAACTAATATGGCCGGTTTTTTCGTGTTTTATTTAGCACCGTGTCTTACCGTTCAGGTTATACGCTTATGTTAATTAATTATGCTCATGGCTTTAGGGATTAGGGAGGTTAATTTTATAGGAACCGTAGCCGAATTTTCGTGGAGGGAGAGTGGAAAACCATTTTGGAAAAACCACCTTCAGTACACCCGACCATGATTCGAACCTCGATCTCCCCGTCATCGGCAATATAGTCTACTGCGAGAGTCGCGAGTTAGACCATGCAACCACCGAAGCGGGTAGTCGGGATTCAAACGTCGCCAATCCCTCATTCGACCTGAACCGGTTGTTGTTCCTATACTGGGAGATTGGTTGACTCCCGAGACTAGACTTTAAATACAGGCCTAAAACAACTCAAGTGAGCGGCTAGGTCTTACCGTTCATGTTGCCTGGACTGGACAGGACTCCTGAAGGATCAGCTGGTTGACGGGATGTCAGACGAGAAGATGATTCAGGCGCGCGACACGACAACCTCGAGCTATCGGACGTGGAGACCCAAGAGTTGAACGACGCGCTGGAGAGTCTGTTGCAGTAGGAGACCGAGGGGAGGGAGGGAAAGCTCGCGTGACGTCACGCAGAGGTCCATTCCAGGCGAGCACATGACACCCACAGTGACCGGATCAACTCCACAAACATCTTACCTCTGTGGCTGAGACTATTTCTTCATTCAGAATTATTTCAATTCATTTAAAGTTTGACCCTTCGGGTGACTGTCTAAGGTAGTTCTACCGAAACTTTTTAGAATCGCAACGCAATTTTTATAACGAATAATCTTAGTAACCCACTTCGCTTTAGTGGTTATGAGGGGTTGAGGGTTAGAAGTTTTTAATACAATTTTTTCACTTTTAAATTTTTCTAATGATTTTCTATTTTCAAATAATTACCAAATTTCCACATTTCAAAACTTTGAGACCCACAGTTTGGGAACCATTGCTTTACGGCAGTCTTGTGATGTTGAGATTATAGTGTTTGTATCACGGTCGGGTGGAGAAAAGTTTATGTAAAAAAATAGTTTTCCAACTCTCGCTTCTTACGCATATGCGGGTACATTTCTTCAGAAATTCAACCTTACTTGTCCCTAATTCCATAGGTGTACGTATACGTATAGACCGGATGGGAGGAAAGACGCGGAACACAAAAAAAAAACTAACAAATAAAACTTAGAATCGCGTAGATCGGCGCTGCAGTCGGTGAGCGGGTGATTTGACACACAATCCTCTCTTCCTTCTTTCAATTCTAGTTCGCAATCTTTCCGCAAGTAATGTCGAGCGCCCATCTCGCGGCCGATTAACCAAGAAATAAGATACAAAATTACACTCGAATCAGGAAACGCGTGGTTTTATGCATTAGTGATTTGACAACATCGAAATTGAGTTTACTTTAAGTTTGATTTTAAATTTTGAAATAGTTATTTTTATGTTTTTTTAAATATGGTAAAACAGTTTCACTAGTGTCAATTCCATTGTATTTTAAAATATAATCCAGACAACTGTACAACGATGCAATGTCTGGTTTGAACCGTATTACCTACCTAAGTTAGGTATTATCCATAGAATGAGACGGGCACTTAAGGTGAGATGGTGAGGGAAGGGAATGCGAGTTGAGAGCAGTATTTCTGTAGTTTTTATAGCAAACTTTCTTCTTTCCAAAAAATAAATAAAATATTGCTTCAGTATTTTAACTTATAATAGTTTGATCTTGTTCAAATAGTAATCTCAACAGTTCTTTAACATCTGTCAAGGGTGTCATAAAATTTGATAATATATTTTTCTCTTCTTTTAAAAAGTTTCTTACCTATTACCGCTATCCTCATGGAAAATATTCAACAAATGTTGATATTACCATGTGGAGAAAATTAAACTATGTTTCTACTGTAACAATGTTTCATTTATTTTGCCGAAGAAAATTGTTTTCTAAGAAAACTGCAAAAACACTGAACTTCTCTGATGACCTACCTGTAAACTTGTTACAACATGTGAACACTAAGAGCAAAGTTGTTTGGCTCACCATCCTGGCCCCAGTTGACCCGTCTCGGTAAGACTACGACTCTACAACAGTCGCGGTACTGTCTAATATTGGATTGATTCGAGGTCCGAGGTTCATTCCCCGTCGTGAGAGGTGAGCCGCACCTAAATAAAAAAGAAGAACGATATGCGCGAGCTCGATGCGCTCTGTCAGCCGTGTTCTGAAAGCTCATAAAACCGTTCTTCCGCGCGCGTTTGAAGACACGTAGAACGTTAGAGCATATTCTAGAAGCATGCTACCCCTTATTCCTCTCTCTTTCCTTTGTTCTCACGCCTTGAGAGCACATGGCATATTCTTAGGATATATAATGGTAGGGATGTGATGTAGACACACATTACACAATGATTACAAGGCGAGCGACGTTGTCGTAGGCTAGTTAACGTTAGAAGATTCTAAATTCCTTTTGGGCTTATAATGTTATTCTATTAAAAATTATCGTTCTGGACTTGTAATATTTAATTTTAATGATCTATTAACACGAAATGAACTAAGTAAATTTGCTCTTAAAGCCATGAATATGTTTAATATCTTTTGGCTGTTAGTTCAAACCGTTTGTCTGCCTTTGATACTATGATCTTTCTGAAGGACATTTGGTTCCTGTATTTTAACTTGAAACCTTTGCTTATCCTTTTAACGGATGGGTTTTATATTTTTGGGTACCGCCATTTTGGGGACGGTCACTAAACAGATAGCGCCGTTCTACAGCTCTGCCTATTTTAATCTTTAGAGGGATTATAATAATTTGTTATTAATTAAGAGATTGTTTATTATTGTTAGATATGTTGAAAGTTGATTGTATGTTAGTCAAGGACGGGGCCACGGGTCGGCGAGTTTATACTGTAGTTTTGGCTTTAATATTTAATGTTTATACAGCTGTTTGGAGGCATAAGTGCCAAAATTAGAACTTTTGCAGATTATTTCAATATGTCCGATTTAATTGGGAGGATGTAGGCTATGATAAATGGGGCCACATTGTTATTGTTTGGACTGATTGGGGATCGCCAATAAGTGCAACTTAATTACTAGTTCATATTTTCTAGATTAATTGTTAATACCTGGATCTTTGATTTTTCTGTTGATTGCTATTATGACAGGGCTGATAGGAATTGAGAATGAAGGTCAATTTAATTATAGATTATATCATTTATTTTGAGTTGCCATATATGGGCGTGATAAGGTGTCCCACTAATATCAGATGTTGGTTATCTGTTGTTATCGTATTGTATAATACCGTTTGGGCATTGTAGGTGTTCTATGGTTCATAAAACCTGTTTTTGCCAATTATATAAATGTTCGTTTCTAAAAGTTATATATATTTTGAGCGTCTAACACTTTATGTTGTCTCACTCTCATAGAGCTGTATTTGTTTATTACCTGAATAAAATAACTCTGGTTACCATCCCTGACCATTATTTATGAGTGATGATAAAAAAAGGGGGGGTTACATACACTTCCATTCCACCTCAAGGGGGCTGCCTCGGTAAGCGAGAAATTGCTGCGCAGACGTTCAGCTCTTAACGCATCGTATAGTTAAATATTTCGTTATTTCGAAATATGGTTCACGCCAAAATAAAGTCGAAAAATTGCAATCGGACTATTTTTCCTTAAAAACCCTATAATTTGGATTTTATGAATAGCAAAAAATGTGTGAAACTGTGACATTATCTCAATTTAAACGAATTTATAATCATATTTGCGGAGCTATGAGACTAGGATTGATGAAAAAGGTATCTAGATCTAACCTTCATCCAACAAATCCAATAATTGTTTGATAGACTCACAACAGAAAATGTCAATATATTTGAGAACTAGCAGCAAACTTTCCTCTTTACTTTGAGATAAGAAGTTTCATAGTTTTCTTTGCCCTCTTTATTATTGAAATGTCAAAGGGTTGTTGTAGGTGAAGGGCAGAATGGAGTATAATCGTAGACAGAATAGAGAAGTATTTCCAAAAAAGACAGACGAATGTGTTTTGAGCCGTGTGGCCTGACAGCGATTGCTACTTTTTCACTGACCGAGGCGGCCGCCATAGCGTGGCTAAGCACACCCATTGGTCCATTTTTGCGAACGGGCACAGCTACGCCAAATGGAGGTCCCGGAAATACATTCGTCTGGGTTTCCGGAATCCTACAACATTCCCTCCCACGCCTCCACAACATCTTGAATTGTGTCAAAAACATGGCCTTGTTCCCTCATTTGTCACAATAGTAGTTGTATCTGCATACATAACATATTGTTTCACGGGCATTCATCAGTGCTCTTAGGGAAAATTCTGGTGAAAAGGTCCTTTTATAAACTATGAACATATTATTTTGCGGTCACCATTGATAAGTTTACTATTAGTATTGCTATTTTATATATATTGATAATGTCTATCAAATGCGACCGCTGCATATTACATGAGTTGACGAATGACTGCGTGGAAGTATAGTATTTTTTCTAGCTGTACATCAATCTCTTCCCATGTACAATGGATTATAACTCCCTTGTGAGCGAAATGATCAAATATCAAGCGCTAAAAAGATGTGGCAACTATGCGCGTATATACTGCGATCTAAACTGCTTTAAGATACACGTGGTGGGTAGGCTGGGGAGCATAGTTGCCACATAGCGGGAGTTCGCGCGTAACAACTATGCAAGCATACTCAGTGACTCAAGAAATCTGGCAACGTGCATCGGTTGCTATTACCTTTCACGGATTGGTCACGCATGTGACGAGCCTCCACTCCCCATTCCAGCTGCGCTAACCTCAATACTAAAGCAGTTTAAAAAGCAGTATAATAAGATGATGAGGGCATTACATTAGATAGTCTTAAGACATATAGACGGTCACTTGTTTATATTTTAATTTATTTGGGGTATTTAACGTGTACTTTCAGAACCGAATAATTACATCAGCACACGACTAGCTTAATTCTATAAAAGTCACAACACCTTGTCCTTCAGCCGATAATTCATCACTGTGAAAAAGAGAGGTGGGGAGAATTTCCCAAGCGACAGCCTCTCAGCTTTGCCTGGAAATGAACCAGGTACCCTTAACTAACTTGGAAGAAGGGTTAGTTAATGAACTAAGACGTCCCTCTCGCAATAAACTGGACTTCCAATGACGGTGAGATCGGGGTTCGAATCCCGGTCGGGTTTACTGAGGGTGATTTTATCCTAAATGGTTTCCTACTTTCACTCCACGCAAATGTCAGTACAATTTCTCTAAATCCAACCCTTGTGCATTCCTGTCACATTAACGAAATTATTAAATATGTGTATGGTCTGAACAAGTCGATATATAGTGACAAAAAAATGAATGATTTATTTTTGTTTTAATTTTGCCATAAAATTGTTTTTGAAACGTATTATATCAATGAGGTTTGACAACTACACTTAAGAGCGTGCATCACATGCCAATTCAACTCTGTGATACAGTCTAGAGCGTGCATCACATGCCAATTCAACTCTGTGATACAGTCTAGAGCGTGCATCACATGCCAATCCAACTCTGTGATACAGTCTAGAGCGTGCATCACATGCCAATCAACTCTGTGATACAGTCTAGAGCGTGCATCTCATGCCAATCAACTCTGTGATACAGTCGGCTAGAAATAGTACATTTACACCAACACTATTGAACGTCGATTATTTCTGATTAAACATTAATGGAGAAAGAGAGTTAACAGAAGTTTCTAATAATGAACATTGTTGAAAAATTATATTTTGATAAAACTGCTTTGAAAAGGCCGTTTTTGACCATTTTAGAATGGCTTCACATACAAGCATTGTGAAAAAACTTTATTCTGACATAATAGGAATATACTGTAGTTATTAACAAGAAACTTTGTCGCTTTGTCCCCCATCGTCACCGCGGAAAATGTCATGTCAAGTAATCATTCAAATACGAATGCACTACACACATTTCTGACATATCGTAGGTGTTTTCTTTTCCCTTTTACTCCCAAACCTCGCGCGAGCCTCAAGGCTTAAAATACCATTGTCTGTGTCGTTTTTGGAACTACTTCTGTATTATGTCTAAGCTTGTACTACCCGTCGCCCTTCACCTACAAACACGCATTGTCATGTCAATAAGAGGTGGAAGAACACTTAGAAACTGCTTATCTCAAGGTAAAGAGGAACGATCAGGTTCTCAAATATAAAAAAACAACTGTATTTGTTAGAGGAAGGCTAAATCTAGAGCTCTTTTTCATCAAGCCTAGTGTCATAGCTCCACAAATATTATTAAAAAGTCGTTTAAAATAAACCCATGTCATATTTCAACACATTTATTTATATTAATAAAATTCAAACTATAGAGTTGTTAGGGAAAAAGAGCCCTGTTGGAATCTTTCAACTTTTATTTTTTGTATAAACCATATTTTTAAATAAAGTAAATAATGCGTTAGAGCTGAACGTCTGCGCTGTCCCTTAATATTTAAGTGAGACACTTGTTCAACAATAACATGTTATGTTGTCTTGTATTGTTAAAACATCGTCTGTCGTATTGTGCGCCAGATGATCCCATTGCCTGACCTCCCTTCGCCGTTAAGGTCTCATCCAATTGGAATACGGCCCAAATGGGTCAGTACACACACTTCGGGACAAACTAAAGCCCGATTCACACACTTCGGGACAAACTAAAGCCCGATTCACACACTTCGAAACAAACTCAAGCCCGATTCACACACTTCGGGACAAACTAAAGCCCGATTCACACACTTCGAAACAAACTCAAGCCCGATTCACACACTTCGGGACAAACTAAAGCCCGATTCACACACTTCGGGACAAACTAAAGCCCGATTCACACACTTCGAAACAAACTAAAGCCCTATTCACACACTTCGGGACAAACTAAAGTCCGATTCACACACTTCGGGACAAACTAAAGTCCGATTCACACACTTCGAAACAAACTAAAGCCCGATTCACAAAATGAAAGAAAATTGAGAGAAGAATCCGTTCGATAATCATTATTATTATTAGCACCGCGTCTTACTACCGTTCGGGTTATACGCACTTACGCTAATGTGCAATGGTAGGGTGATTGTGAGATGAAATGGAGGACCTACAGTTTAACGTGGAATCCGAACCACGGTGGAGGCTGGCATTCCTCACATTCACAAGTTGTGATTAATACACATCTTGTCAGAGGTGAAGGAAGGGTTTGGCAATCAGATAAATCTGTGCCGGGACCGAGGATTGAACCCCGGACCCCAGCACAGAAGTCCGACACCTTACCCCTAGACCACCAGGTCACCCGTTCGATAATCGAGTGGTTCAGCAATTCCCTCGATAGCAGAAAGTATGTTGACCAATTATGTTTTGAAGCGCCAAAGAGAAACAACTTTATCTATATATTTAATCTTTCTAGTAGATAAATAGATCTTTAAGGTTAATGTTTTAAGGGATATTTTCTAATCATTGTGTTGTGTATTTGTGTTTTGAAACGTAAATCAACACCGAAAGAGAACGAAAGACGCCCTTTTCTTTTACCGAGTTATTTCAAATCATTTCACAACAGAAGATGCAGTTATCTGCTTGTATCTCGCTTTGTAGGCACACGCGCATTGCATGAGTAGGTTGGTTGGAAATCAGTTGGGTCTCCTAAAGCTCTAGACCAATATAAGCTTAGGATACCCAAACCAGCCGACGCAATCTGTGTGTATGCATCTATAAAGCAAGATACTAGCAGACAACTGCATCTTCTGTTGTGAAATTATTTGAAATAACTCGTTTAATGGGAACCGCGAGTGTCGTTATTATTCTGTGTAGATTTGTTTCACGACACAACACAATAATTAGTAAACATCCATTGATATTAATATAAAATATCCATTTATCCGGTAGACAATAAGCCTGTCGGTAATCAGATGTTTTAAGTTTGTGTTGCATTGCATCATGGGTCAACATAGAGCGTGTGAATCTCTGCAACACTCAAGCTGATTATGCTCTCAATTTTTGACGAAAGTGTGAATCAAGCTTAATACAAATAGATTGGGAGCTAACATCCCACAGAGCGTGTAAGCATTTACTATACACCCATTATCCCCGCTGAGTAAACTGCAGGTCTTCGCTTTATCTTCGCTCTCTCAAATATTAAATGTCGCCAAATCTGCTCGCTCTCAGTTATGTCTGAAGGTGATATGCTGGGGTAAGAAGGAACTACTGGCAACATCGAAAAACCAGCGTTGCAAAACTTGTATTAGTTTAGAAGGGAAATTGACCACACTAAAACTAGAAAATGACAACACTGTTTCCCAATAGTAGTCATGCAATTCCCTCAGTTATGATACCCAATGTAGTAGAGTTGCTATAACAGACAGCTATATATATAAACCTAGGTTCGAGGTGGAAAGTGTGTATTATAGAACCATATAAATGACGCTTGTGATCACTGGGGTGGTTTTTGTCGGCTGTATAACATATCTAGCTTGGTGTTTCGAGGTTATGGGGCTTTTACAAACAGAAATTGAAACTGAATCATTAAAACATACAATAATTGAAAATGTTATTTGGCACGGACATACACACAAACATACACAAAACTAGGTGTGTGTGTGTGTGTGTGTGCGCGCGCGCGGTGTGCCAAACCAATGAATGGGTGGGTGAGCGAGAGTCGCCCTCTGGAATCTTTGAGTCGAACTTCTACACTTCGTAGTTACAAATGACGCTATCTATAATCACAATCACCAACTAACAGGGAGCGCCTCACAAGGTTGCGGCGGCTCAGCAGTTGTTCCCAACACTTTAGAATAAAGAGTTCCAAACTTGAATGTGATTAGTTTAGAAGTTAATAAGATATATATCGGAGAAACCAATTTCATAGAATTTTTTTTCTCAACATAAATTATTTGTCGATACTTATATATGATGGATTAAATAGCTAAACTGTTATATTTGTTAATTACGGTTATAGTCGCATCTAAGTTTCATATCATTTAAATTGAAAAATGACACCTGGATACGCACCCCTGGTTCAATTCCCATCTCCAGGTGTAATTTTTTAATTTAAAGAATATGATACGTATATAGATATATGTATGTATCAAATTCTTTAATAAGATGGCTGGTGCAATTTATATGCGTTCAAATAAAAATGTTCGGTTGAAGTGATGACAGTATCAACCATAAAACTGTCTCTGCATAAAGTTTTCTTTAGTACAGAATCATTCTGGCAGGAATACATATTTGAAAAACATAACTTTTTAAAGAGAAGGGGAGGGAGGAATAAACGATTATAAACATTTTACTGTGTTTTTTAGCACTACCTGTTCAGGTTATACGCCTATGTGCTAATTACACTAATGGGTTAGGGATTGGGAAGGCTTAATTTAGTGGAAATGCACCCGCATTTGTGTGGCGTGAGAGTGGAAACCCATTTAGGAAAAAACTCAATGCACCCAGCCGGGATCGAGCCTCGATCTCCCCGTCTTCGGCAGTGTAGGTCAACACGAGATTAGCGCGTTAGAGCACGCAGCCACCGAAGCTGGTTTTTACTATGTTATTAGTATTATTTTACAGGTATAGACAGTGGCGGATTACCCATCAGGCCCGGGCCTAGGGGCCGCAGGCCAAAGGAGTAATTTTTTCTTTAATTTATTAAATTATATTCAGGCCCTCATAATTAAAAATTTTAATTTTTATTTTTATTTTATTAATAATGTGTACACATTTTTTTGTGCGTAACCAGACGATATTCATAACTTAAAAAAATACCGCTATTATAATATGAATATGATTATAATAGTGCATTGTATTTTGTTTGAGTTTAAATAAAAATATCTTATAAAAATTGTAAAACTTTTTAGTGCATCAACTTCAAATTTCAAAGTCAATAGTTTTTCGTAACTTAAAAAGAACTACAACTATGTATTTTTATTCGTTTAGTGATCATAATATGATATGATTGTACCAATGTATTGTCTTTTGTCTGAGTTTGAATTAAAATATATTTTAAAATAACGATTATTTTTTTTCCATCCAAAAACTATGTTTCAAAGGAGATTTTCATGTTTTTTTAAGCTTAAATTAACAAATTATTTATTTTGATTTCCGTCCATAATATTTAAAAAAAACTCATTCAAATAGAACAAAAGCATTCCTCGAAACCTAAATTTATATTGCAATATCCATGTCTATTACAGTAGACCAGTGTAAATGCCTAGTTGTTGGTTGTTGGTTGTTGGTTGTTGGTAGGTAGGTGTTTTATGTTTTGTTTTTTGCGGGGGGGAGCGGGGGTCTGCAGAGAAAATTGGGCCTAGGAGCCCCAAGGGATTTTAATCTCCCACTGGGTATTGATACACTTACCAAAAGTGACAGTTACATATGACGTGACTTGACTTATTAATATAATATGGTAGATATTATAGTAACTTTTCTTGTCAAATGTGTCTCTTCCTATGAAAATTGGACTGTACTTTGATTTGTAAGCACAGAAAATCTATTTCCGTAAACCCACGTTGTGAGGAAAGCGCCCAAGGTACTCCACAGCCTTATCACGGAACAAACATGTATACTCCATTCGTCGTAGAAGTAATGGTCCCTGACAGCTAACAAAAGTTACTAGATATACTGTATCCATCCGCCAAACCATATGATCTGCAGAACCATATATTATTGATTTGCTGTCGCTTTTAGAAGTCAAAACTTTCACAACAACTTTTTTTAAATCGTGTCTTTCTTTTAACCGTTTTCACACCTACTGTTAGCTGTAAGTTACCATCACTCCCCTGGCCAAAGGACTATAGTCAGAAGACATACAAGTAATTATGTGTGTAGACTAGAACTTAAAAGTTGTGAGCTATGTGAATTCGCGGACCCCTAGAAGTATCAGAGTCCTCAATTTGGATATTCTTTACATAAAAAAATAATCTTACCAAATGAAACAAAATATTTGTTGCCAAAGACACGCCATAGAATGGTCATTGGATATTTATTCCTAGCTAGACATAATTATTAGACTAAATTACCTTACAATTAATATAAATAATATAGAGAAATAGTAAAAAGTATCAGCGATAAGTTTATTCGTTCGGCAGACCGTCATGGAAGACGATTTTTGTCCTGTTTTGATAGTTTCATCAGTTACTTTCATTTGAGGTGTTAAACGTGCATTCTCTGAATCGATTGATTATATCAGTACACAACTTAAGAATTAACTTAACTCTAAAGCAGACACAACGTCCAGCCCCCAGGTCAATAATTCATCACTGTGAAAGGGGAAACCCACATTTCACCGATGAAAAATTCTTCGAACATGCCGGGAATCGAACCCAGGCCCCTTAGCTTGGTAGACAGACTGAGCTAAGGTGTCGGACTTTCATCAGTTACTAAAAGCAGTGCCGTAATCATCTGTTTGGTTAATGTGGCCTTATTTGTCAAAGTTACAAGTTAACAAATTTGGGAGGACTAAGTACTAACGTATATTTTAATAAATTGTCTATTCCAACACCTTCTTAAGTAGAGTCTTACTAGTGAGGTAAGGGTCGATTGTGTTAGAGTCCCAGCAAAGCTGAAAAATTTAGTCAGTGGGGAAAATTTGAGTTACCCCTTTCATAGTGACGAATTAACGGCCGGGGGCTGGATGTTGTTCTGTTCTAAATTTACGTTAGTTTATCAGTCGGTTCATAAAGTGCACGCTAAATACATCAAATAAAAGAAACTCGTTTCTCAGAAATCTGAAAAAAGACCAAAGCTACAGTGAGCCAGTTATACCAAAAGATAAAAAAACACGCAAGAAGGATTTTTAATCGACGTTCGTAGATTAAGAACTACAGCGTCCTTGAGAACGTTAGTGGAACAATAGAGCGATTATCGATTAGGCCAGTGTTATGAGGCACAGTGGTAGCGGAGCATTTTAATCTGGAGGAGGAGGGATTGTTAGATAAAGCCTGGGGGAGGAGGAATTTGTAAATAAGACTTGGGGGAGGAGAAATTTGTAAATAAAACCTGGGAGAAAGGATATGCAAATAAACCTGGGGTAGGAGGTATTTGTAAGTAAAACCTGGGGTAGGAGGTATTTGTAAGTAAAACTTGGGGGAGGAGAAATTTGTAAGTAAAACATGGGGAGAAAGGATATGCAAATAAACCTGGGGTAGGAGGTATTTGTAAGTAAAACTTGGGGGAGGAGGAATTTGTAAGTAAAACTTGGGGGAGGAGAAATTTGTAAGTAAAACATGGGAGAAAGGATATGCAAATAAACCTGGGGTAGGAGGTATTTGTAAGTAAAACTTGGGGGAGGAGGAATTTGTAAGTAAAACATGGGTGAGCGAGACTTTCAAATTTAAACCCGCGGCAAGGGGTGCTTGGGAAAGCCCATCTCAGTAAACCCGAGAGGAAATCTTTATGTGTTGTGAGGTATTAGCGGCCACAGGTGTACGCTGTAAAAAAAAGGGGGGGGGGAGAAAGACACTTGGTAATTTATGAAGTTTTTGGAAGATTTGTTTAATATACATGAATCAACCATATTTCCTTTCGCAAATTACAGAAGGAGTGTAGGGGGGCTAGAAGAGAAACATTGGCTCTTGAAAGCATTCAGATTGACTTACTGAAATTGAACGTGTGCGATTTAAAAAGTAAATACACCTAACGCAACCCAACCCCTACCTTTATACAGGGTGTCTTACCATGAGACTCTTAACATTCTAAGCACATTCAGTTCAGTAGTGTTTTTTACCCGTAACTTTCAAATAAATGATAATAGTTCCTTAGGCCTACTCATTATCTAACACATGACCTACCCGTGTCGGTGAATTAGGCGAACATAGGCGCTTGTCTAGGGCGCAAAGCTACTAGGGGTGAATTCCAACAAAATCTTTTGTTTTTTGTGTAAATAAATAATTTATTCATTACTAAGAATATTTTTTTAAAAGATTGACTAACAATATAATAACTTTAATTAATATATGACATTCGGGGTCGTCTTGTTGGCAAATCACTTTGATATTTAATTAAAATATTTCGAATATATTTAGAGAAAATGAAGAAAAAAAGGGATAATTTTTTAACGCATTTATTAATGTGAGGTGGGGAGGATGGGTCGCCAAATAATTTTACTAACCTATTTGTTTTTCACAATATAGGCCCTAATAATAGCATCAGTAATTAGAATTGCAAATTTTTTTAATTTCTTTTCAAATCACAATAAAATACATTTTACCAAAGTCGCAGTCAGAACATTTGATGTTTTCCGTTTGTTTTAAACTATTGTTAGTTCTCGGGTTCAATTCCCGACATGGCCGAAAAATTCATAATTAGTTAAATGTGGGTTTACCCTTTCATAGTGATGAATTAACGGACGGGGGTTGGATGTTGTGTCTGTACTAGATTTTAAGTTAGTTTATAAATCTTGGGCTGATATAAACTGTCTGTTAAAATGTCAATTTTGAATGTTCTTAATATTAGTGCAATATTTATTTCTATAAGGGCTCCTTCGAGCTAAAAAGTTTAGGAACCCCTGTTTAACGAATCTCAGAAGCCAACACGTCGTTAATCATGAAATATCATCTAAATAATGTATTGTATTAAGCATTTTATTTTTTGAAACCTATATTTCATATAACTTCACAGGCCAAATCTAAACTAGACAAACGGAGAAAGTGTGTATTTCGTATTTAAGTTATCATGTTTCGTGCAGACGAGTGTAGATTGCAGCCGTCCGGCCCGCCCATGTCAATAAAAGAACCGTTTAAACGGGGAGAGGCCCCAATAGGCTAATTGAGTGTAATCAGGACTAATGTACACACACGTCACGTGACGGTGGAGGTCCCCACCCAGAACTTCCTGCGGACCCTCCTGGACCCAGCCCAACAGCGCCAAGGTTAGTCTACTCTAGAACCCGGGGTTCGATACCAAGCTGGTAACGTGTGCAGTGTGTTACTCTGTGCGGTTATTAACTCCGGAGACCACGCCCCTCTAAGCACGGACTGTACAGTCCAATTTTGTATACAAACAAGTATTTTAGAAAATAAAAGCGTATTTTAATATATTATTATATTGCTATTTTATAGGTGTTGATAATATCTATCAAAAGTGACAGCTGCAGATCACATGACTTGATGTATTAATACGTGAAAGTAGATCTAATAACTTTTCTAGACCTACTTCGGTGGCGAGTGGTCTAAGGCGTCACACTCGCAATATACTAGACTGCCGATGACAATAAGATCGGGGTTCGTATGCCGGTCGGGTGCTTTTTCCTAAATGGTTTTCCACTCTCCTTCCAAATGCAGGTAAACTTCCTATAAACTAAACCTTTCTCATCCTTAACTTATTATCGCAATTAATATATGCGTATAGCCTGAACAGGTAGTACCGGTAATACGCGGCGATTAAAAAATAAAACGAAACTTTTCTAGATGTCAGATAAAGCCCTTACTCTTCAAATGCAATCTCGTCTCACTCCCAAAAGTAGCGAGGCCATGTTCTAAGTGTTACCAGATACCTAAACTATAAAGCATAATCTTCCCCCCTAATTCGTTAAAAATAAATATAAATACTTTCTAAATCTGTAGTGATTAAAATAAATATGAATTAATAACAATTCCAAGTAAGAGGGGAGGGGGTTGTTGACCCTAGTCACGTGGCAGCTCAATCACACATGTACAGTTCAGAGGCGAGTTTTCAACAGGTGGTTGTATCCAGTCTCGTTGTGAGATTGACCAGTGGGCAGTGCAAGAGGTAAAGTCTGTTCACCGTAGGAATTGTTTTCTGAAAGGCCTTTTACCCTACCATAAAGCTATTATATAGTAGGATATTGGTAGGAAAAAAGACCTCTAAGAGAGGAATTCCTACCGTGAATGGAGTATACATAACCATTGTAGCTACAGTCCGATGTTCATATGAAAGATTTGATAGCTAGAAAAGTTACTAAATTTACTTTCACGTATTCATACATAACTTATCTATAACTTATGGTAGATCATCTCAACATCTATAAAATAACACCAATAATAAGGTAAAATTATTTGACAGTGAAATAAAACATATGTACAATAGTCCCGATTACCCGAGGTTCCATCTTATCCGAGGTGGTGACACAATTTATTTTTCGTGAAAAGTGTCTAGGAAATGCTTTCTTTGGCGAATCCGTTTCTATCGTAGTAATCGTATCGTGTATAGTCGAGAGTTTTTAACAAACTATGTTTGTTTTGTTTATCGTGTAGTGACTTTTTTCTAAGTGTTCTTTAGCTCACAGCTTCCCTTATAAATTATCCAGACCTCATTCCGTCAAGACAGAGTTTTCGACTATCCGGGGTAGTCTCGGTCCCATCCACCTCGGATTATTGAGACTAGTATATTTTCTAAAAAGTTTATTCCTACCAAAATCTTACCATATTGACTGTTTCATGTTTAACACACACATTTTTTTTTATATATATATATATATATATATATATATATAATATATAGAGAGAGAGAGAGAGAGAGAGAGAGAGAGAGAAGAGCGTCAAAAATCCGGATCGCCAAGAAAAAATATTATTTATAAAAATAACCACAGTGGTAGGCTATCAATATCAGAGACATGTTCGTAAAAAAAAACGCACCGCAACCCTAGTTCGAAGAAAAACTTGGAGACTTTATCGTTGTTAGATTTTTGCCTCATTATATTCCTTCAGAATTTACGATAACTAGCAACAACAATAAACAATGTGTAAGTTCGTTGTTTAAATAAAGTGAAAATGTTTCAAGCCTAGCACTGAATTTTCATTAAGTATCCCATCCATGCTTGTTTTTGTTTTTTATAGGTACTGTGAAAGGTGATGCTGGAGAAGAGGTGAGAAGATCAGATGGACAGACAGGGTGACAAATGAAGAAGTCCTAAGAATAACGGGGAGAAGAAAACCGTTTTGGATGTGATTCCTCAGTACAAAGTAAATTGGATCGGACACATCCTTAGGAGGAACTGTCTTCTGCACGATTTCGTAAAAGGAAAGGTTGAGGGAAAGAGTAGCTTAGGAAGAAGGAGGATTCAAATATTGGATGACTTGAAGGAAAGAAGAAAATTCTGGGAGCTGAAGGAGGAGGCAGAGGACAGGGCGCATTGGCGGTTTGTTCACTGACAAAAGGAATGGACCTGTCGTGAGACAGAACAAATAATAATAATAATAAGAAGAAGAAGAATAAGAGGTACCGTATATTTGAAAACCCGGACAAATCGATAATTCAATTAGTCAGAATTATTGACGCTCTGCTGTGTGTGTGTATGTGTGTATATATATATAATATTCATTTTCAAACATGGATCGATTGCCAAGATCGGTGTATCGCTTGTTGACATACCAAGGTCAGCCCCAGGGTCACAGAAGCACAAAACGGAGCACGATTCACACCGTCCTTGTGGTACTGACCTCATGGCTCAATGGGTAAGAACACCGAGCTGGGTACAGTTAGTTTAGTTTTCACACGGTCTCGTTTAAAAAAGATTCACATGAGTCGCGACTATCCGGCCTAAAGTGACGGCACCCCGGGCCGGATGATACGGAATCCCAGTGTAACTAATGTTACGTATGAGTCTGCCTACATTTCTTTTTAATTTTCACAGAACATTCAAATTTGTTTTAATAGAATCTGTCCATTTTCTGATTGCTATGTAAAATAGAAATACAGTAATTATAGAGAGCAGTAAAAATTAAACGAGAAAGAAAATTTTAAAACCTTTACTATACAATACTTTATTTTGGAAATGTAAAATCGGCTACGAAGCAAGAACAAGTGAAAATAGAGCGTCAAATGTTTTCTAGTGGATATGTACCGGTTTATTTTAAAACTCATTTGTAAACACCGAGAACCGGGCCGGATAATCGCGACTCTAGTCCGGGTCCGGGGTTCAATCCTCGGTCCCGGCACAGATTTATCTGCTTGCCAAACCCTTCCGTCACCTCTGGCAAGACGTGTATTAATCACAACTTGTGAATGTGTGGAATGCCAGGCCTCCACCGTAGTTCGGATCCCACGTTAGACTGTACGTCCTCCATTTCAGCTCACAATCACCCCACCATTACACAATAGCGTAAGTGCGTACAACCCGAACGGATAGTAAGACGCGATTCTAATAGTAATAATAATAATAATAATAATAATAATAATAATAATATAAACCGTTCTTGGCGCAGTCATTTAATCTTGGTTTGAAGTTTGTGCCTGGGTGGGGGAGAGAAAGTTGTTAGCAAATACGCCAACCTTAAAATTATGTTCACTGTCTTATTGATAAACTGGAAATAAAATCCAAGTAACGGCAATTTTAGATCAGATCGTTATATCACAGGGGATGATGAGCCAATCGACCGTTAAAATTCCATTGCACAATTCTAACAAGTGTTTGATTATAGCCTACAGATAGTGATTCAATGATTTCAAATCATTGTAGAGTTCACGAGATATAAGGAGTCAATATTTATCATATTTATTATACACTTGTTAAAATTGTGCAGTAAAATTTTGATGGTGCAGTAAAATTTGTATGGTCAAATGACCCAAAGCTTTGGTTATAATAATGAAGTAATTAACATCCGACCAGACTTAAGTAACACATTCAACCACCAAGCGCTGTAGTCGAGGTGTGTGTGAGAAGAAAACTGGAATCGATGCTATTTGCTTTAATGGAACGCATTTTAAAAGCTGGGATATTTTAAAAAAATTAAAGGAACGTTTTTCGTCTCACATCTCTAAAGTAGATCCAAGATGACGCGTGATTCGAAGCACACCCAACATCTGGATAAGAGGTGGGGGGAAGGAGGGGTAATCAAGAGGAACTATTTATATGTTGCACAAAAGCCTATTTCTACAACAAGACTACAGTATATCGCAGTAAACTGTTTACGAGACAAAGTTAAACAAAACCCCACGAGATAGAACGGTCATCGCTGCCGCGTCCGAGGAGTTGGCTCGCCCCCGAGGGATCAGCCGAGACACAACAACAAAAATTTGATCAGAATATCAAAAACAGACACCGGGGACTCAGTCGGTAGCAGATCTGTCCGGTGATATAAGGGTCACAAAATTGATTCCCGACAAGTTTTAAAAACATTTATCGATGGCGGAAATGGGGCTTAGCCTTCCCCAAGAATTTTCGGCCTGGTGACGCCGGCATTGGCAGACTTAAATTTTTCGCAAAAGTTGATGAGATTCGAGTGGTTTGAAGTTCACTTTTAGGGGCCATCCTTTAATTTCGGAAGACTTTTTTTTCATGATTTTTGACCCCATCCTTCCCACCTAACGGTTGGTAAGATTTTTATTTACATCCCACCCCTCCGCACCCCTTCTAACGTAATTTTTTATAATTTGGTAAACTAGATAATTTAAACGTGTAATTATTTATTTATTATTATTAAAACGAAAGATCAGTTGTTATGTGTATTGTAATTAACTATCTTTGCCCAAAATACGGAGTCTATATTTCAATTATTTCTGTAAAACAGTGAAAATTAATTACCCAAGTGAATTAGTTACTAAGAAGCTAGAAAATAAAACATTTCAAAATTTCCTGAAAGAATTTTTTTTTTAATTTTGTTTCATCATAAACAATGATTACGTAAGATGAATCCCCCCTCTCCACTTCATAAGAAAATACTGAAACCCCCCATCCCCTTCCCAAAAAAACCCTTACATAATTTAAGAACTGCTCCTTACGCATCAAGTATCAACATTAGCTCACTCGGTAGCGTGTCTACCCTGTGAGCCAAGAGACACTGATTCGATTCCCGGTATGGCCGAAAAATGTGTCATTGGTGAAATGCGGTTTTCCCCTTTCACAGAGATGGGGTTTGGGTGTTGTGTCTGTTCTCTAGATTTTAGTTGAAGAGTCGTATAATGATATAAGTCAATTCAGAAACTACACGTTATGTTGGGAGTGTAGACAACGTGAATTAAGGTAAGTGTTTTTGTAGTTTTTATTTAAAAAAACTTTTTTTTAGACAAAATAAACAAAATGTTGCTCCAGTAGAAATTTAAGAGTTTAATTGTCTTTGCCTGGTGATATCAACAGTTGTTGAATATCTGTCATGAGCATGGCGGCATTAGACGAGAAACTTTTTAAATAAGAAAATGTTGTCATTAAATTCGAGGACATCCTTGACAGATATTCAACAACTGTTGATATCACCAAGCGAAGAAAATTAAACTATATCCTTCTACTAGGGGAATATTTGATTTATTTTGACCAAAATTATGTTTTGATTTAAAAACTGCAAAAATACTGATATTTCTCATGTTACCTACAATAATATTTATATCACAATACTTAAAAATATTAGTGGGGTATTTTAATGACGTTTCCTGTCAGTGACGTCACGGCAGGTCAAGATAGAATTTCCCATTTTAGGGTATTTACATTTTATTAGGAGGGTTTAAAAGATACTACATTGAAACAAAAACCATAAATTCTTCATAAATTATTTTTAAAATACTCTTAAACTGTCACAAAATATTTAGTTGATCTTAGATTTTTATTAAATCTTCTAAAACTCAGGTTATTTACTTAGTTTATTCAAGAAAATGGCCGGTAGGAATCTTTCTGACAAGTTGAAGATTAAAAAAGTCCGCGGAAAATATATGTTTACTTGTCAGTCACCCTGTACTCTATATAGCACTCCACTTGTCGGACACCCTGTGCTTTGATTATCACTCCACTTGTCGGATACCCTGTGCTCTGATTATCACTCCACTTGTCGGATACCCTGTACTCTGTATAGCACTCCACTTGTCGGTCACCCTGTACTCTGTATAGTACTCCACTTGTCGGTCACCCTGTGCTCTGTATAGTACTCCACTTGTCGGTCACCCTGTGCTCTGTATAGTACTCCACTTGTTGGTCACCCTGTGCTCTGTATAGTACTCCACTTGTCAGTCACCCTGTGCTCTGTATAGCAATCCACTTGTCAGTCACCCTGTGCTCTGTATAGCACTCCACTTGTTGGTCACCCTGTACTCTATATATCACTCCACTTGTTGGACCACCTGTACTCTGTATAACACCCCACTTTCAGTCACCCTGTACTCTGTATAGCACCCCACTTTCAGTCACCCTGTACTCTGTATAGCACCCCACTTTCAGTCACACTATACTCTGTATAGCACTCCACGTGTCAGTCACCCTATAGTCTGTATAGAACTCCACGTGTCAGTCACCCTATACTCTGTATAGCACTCCACGTGTCAGTCACCCTATACTCTGTATAGCACTCTACTTGTTATTCACCCTGTGCTCTGTATAGCACTCCACTTGGCGGTTACCCTGTGCTCTGTATAGCACTCCACTTGGCGGTTACCCTGTGCTCTGTATAGCACTCCACTTGGCGGTTACCCTGTGCTCTGTATAGCACACCACTTGTCGGTCACCCTGTGCTCTGTATAGCACTCCACTTGTCGGTCACCCTGTTCTCTGTATAGCACTCCACTTGTCGGTCACACTGTGCTCTGTATAGCACTCCACTTGGCGGTTACCCTGTGCTCTGTATAGCACACCACTTGTCGGTCACCCTGTGCTCTGTATAGCACTCCACTTGTCGGTCACCCTGTTCTCTGTATAGCACTCCACTTGGCGGTTACCCTGTGCTCTGTATAGCACTCCACTTGTCGGACACCCTGTGCTCTGATTATCACTCCACTTGTCGGATACCCTGTACTCTGTATAGCACTCCACGTGTCAGTCATCCTATACTCTGTATAGCACTCCACTTGTCGGACACCCTGTACTCTGAATAGCACTCCACTTGTCAGTCACCCTGTGCTCTGTATAGCACTCCACTTGTCGGACACCCTGTGCTCTGATTATCACTCCACTTGTCGGATACCCTGTACTCTGTATAGCACTCCACGTGTCAGTCATCCTATACTCTGTATAGCACTCCACGTGTCAGTCACCCTATCATCTGTATAGCACTCCATTTGTCAGTCATCCTGTGCTCTGTATAGCACTCCATTTGTCAGTCACCCTGTACTCTGTATAGCACCCCACTTGTCAGTCACCCTATACTTTGTATAGCACTCCACGTGTCGGTCAGCCTATAATCTGTATAGCACTCCATTTGTCAGTCATCCTGTGCTCTGTATGGGAACACTCCATTGCCCACCAGGAATGTGCGGGGCCGTTTAATGAACCGCGATGGTCGGTAACCTGATCCCGAGACACGTCCTGGAACCCACAAAACGTGGATAACACGGGCAGAGCTTAAATGGGGCAGCTCTAGGTTCAATCCTCAGGGAGTGTCGTTTTACAGGTATTTAAAATATTTATCAAATTTGAAAGATCGTCCTTTCGAAGAGATAGACACGGCAGCCTGGCAAAAGAGCACGGTTCGAAAATAGAGCTAAAAAGATAATGTCGTTATCTCCCAGGATCAAGGTCACTAAAGGAGATACAGAACTCATAACGTTGGGACACGGTTTAGTACTATCTGCGGCAAAGATAAAACTTAAATCTGATGTACAATCATGTTAAAATTAAAATGGTTAACTTTTAGTATGAGGAGCAGATCATGTCTTCAATCAAATATATTCGAGCATTCCCTCTTTTCCAAGATTAAGTATTAATCTATTAGTTATATCATAGTTAAATTTCCCACATTTTCCGTTTGCTAACAAATACAATAGTTTTTATAGAGTAAGAAGAGTTCGTAGTTTTATTATTATTTTTACCACCGCACCTTACTATCCGTTTGGGTTATACACCTATGTACTAATTGCCCTTATGTGTTAGGTATGAGGAATGCTGAATTTAGAGGGAAGTGTATAAACATTTGCGTGGGGTGACCTGGCGGTCTAGGGATAAGGTGTCAGACTTCTGTACTGGGGGTCTGCGGCTCAATCCTCGGTCCCGGCAAAGATTTAGCTGATTGCCAAACCCTTCCGTCACCTCTGACAAGACGTGTATTAATCACAATTTGTGAATGTGTGGAATGCCAGGCCTCCACCGTGGTTCGGATCCCACGTTAAACTGTAGATCTTCCATTTAATCTCACAATCACCCTACCATTACACATTAGAGTAAGTGTGTACAACCCGAACGGGTAGTAAGACGCGATGCTAATAATAACATTTGCATGGAGGGAGAGTGTAAAACCCTCAGAACACCCAGCCGGGATTCGAACCCCAATCTCCCCGTCATCGGCAGTCAATTCTATTTCGAGAGTTACGCCTTAGAGCATGCGGCCACCCAAACGGGTAAAAGTTTTTTTGTGCTTTTATGAATTAATTATTATTATTAGCACCGCGTCCTACTACCCGTTCGGATACGCACCTACGCTAATGTATAATGGTAGGGTGATTGTGAGATGAAATGAAATGGAAGACCTACAGTTTAACGTGGGATCCGAACCACGGTGGAGGCCTGGCACATTCACAAGTTGTAATTAATACACATCTTGTCAGAGGTGAAGGAAGGGTTTGGCAATCAGATAAATCTGTGCCGGAACCGAGGATTGAACCCCGGACCCCGAGCACATAAGTCTGACACCTTACCCCTAGACCACCAGGTCACCGATGTTTTTTTTATCGCGTCTTACTACCTGTTCAGAGAGCTTGTTAAAACTGTACCCGTGATATGTTCTCGCCCATTTGACCAATCATATATATAGGCTCTGCCCCATGCACCTCAAATGGGGATGTATATTAGATGATGCCTGACCCATGAATGTTCTACTGAGTGTTGAGAACAGTTTAAAGTAACTCTTATTTCCCTATCAATACTCCACGACACGCCACTGACATTGTGTGTTCTAATGAGTGATGAGAACAATGCACAGGTACAGTTTGGATTAGCTCTGCTTGCCCTGGCAATACTCCACGACACGTCACTGACATTGCGTGTTCTAATGAGTGATGAGAACAATGCACAGGTACAGTTTGGATTAGCTCTGCTTGCCCTGTCAATACTCCACGACACGTCACTGACATTGCGTGTTCTAATGAGTGATGAGAACAATGCACAGGTACAGTTTGGATTAGCTCTGCTTGCCCTGTCAATACTCCACGACACGTCACTGACAATGCGTGTTCTACTGGCTGAAGAGAACAATGCACAGGTACAGTTTAGACTTGCTCTGCTTGCCATGGCAATACTCCACGACACGTCACTGACAATGCGTGTTCTACTGGCTGAAGAGAACAATGCACAGGTACAGTTTAGACTTGCTCTGCTTGCCATGGCAACACTCCAAGACACGTCACTGACAATGCGTGTTCTACTGGCTGAAGAGAACAATGCACAGGTACAGTTTAGACTTGCTCTGCTTGCCATGGCAACACTCCAAGACACGCCACTTAAAAACCAATGTCTCCTCGTGTTCCTAATTTACATAAACACACTAACAAGTTCTCAAACAAAGTACAGCTAGGCTTCTTTGTTGTTAAGTTATCCGATAACACGAAACAGAAAGCAAATGTGCTATTATTTTCCCCTGAGCTCCATGTGAGGAAGATCCACCCATTTGCGTAGAGGGAGACTGTGAAGCACTATTAAAAACACCCAGCAGGGATTCGAATTCCTACTTCTCTATCACCGGAAAACAAAATAAAACAAGAGTGACACCTTTATCCGCATATCCATAAATGCGGGTATCATCAAATCTCGGTTTTTTTTAGTTTAACTGCAGATATGAATCATCTCTTACAGTGCATTGCCCGCATTGTTGGGCACGTGGGCTAAGATGTAGACCTCGTTTGTTCCAGTTTACCATTGACGGGGGGAGGTCAGGATGTACCAAAGCTAAGTTTCCCACTCTCTCTCTTTCTCTCTCCACGCAAATGTGGGTTTATTTTCCCTCAGATTCAACCCTTTTCATCCATATCCCATTATAATAAACATGTTGACAAAAGTCCAGACACGAAACTCTCCCTTATTGTGTGTGTTTTCCAGACCACAAGGTACACTCCGTTTACCCTGAAAAGTAGCAAGCTTGCCTTGCTTTGTTCCACTATGGCGTGGCTAATAAGATAGGGTCATAGTGTAGTCCGTCAAAGTAAAGTGAGTGTACTCTCAATATTTCTCTTGGAGCCAAGTATGCAAGTATATAGAATGTTGATACTTAGGTTACCTGCCAGTTTCCGTAACAAACCACAGGCATCCCACATCCCTGTCCCCATAATGCTGCACCACAGCTAGAAAACTACATTATTTTTTACTAGGGCTTAGAAAACACTTGATTAAATGATAGAAAAAACGTGCTATGTAGCTTCAGTAAAACCCCGGTAGTCCGAAATTTCGGATAATACGAATACTTTTTTTTTTAAACTAGGGGGTGGGAAACAAATTAAGTTAAAATATAAATATAACAACAGTGATATTTAATATTGACATATTTTAGTTAAAACAGTGTTTCGCTGTAACTAAAAATAATTACAGAAGTAAGTCTTAACTATTATTACATTTTATACATCAGTTTCAAAGTAAATTACATAAAACTCATTCAAATGTAATTTAAAATTTGTGAAAATACTCTCCCTCCCCTAAGACTCTGCCGTATTCTCCGAACGCGTGCTCGCCTCAGGACCCAGCCGAGGTAAACTGATTTTCCTTGAGCAATAAGAATCTGTAGCACAACTTCCTTCGGAGGGGAAGTAATTCCGTTGCTCCTATGTCGATTGGAGCATGTAAAAGAACCTTGGAAGGTATAGGAAAATACCTTTTCCGGCCAAATTGGTAGGCCCTTTCGTTCTCGCTCATAGAAATTTAGTGTGGAAGGCAACGAGTAGCCACTACACTTCTTGAACTCCTCTAGTAGATTGTATTTTTACCAGATGGTACGGGCAGCACTAACAAGTCGTAGTGCTGAGTGCATGCCGCAGCTCAAGATGGAGATAAATCACATCAGACCAACCTTTCATTTTTTAACACTGCGTCTTACTACCCGTTCGGGTTATACGCCTATGTAATAATTACTATAATGGTTTCAGGGATGAGGAAGGTTATATTTATAATAAGTGTACTCACATTTGCGTAGAAGCAGAATGGAAAACCATTTTGGAAAACCACCCTCAATACACCCGGCCAAGATTCGAACTTCGCTCAATATCCCCGTCAATGGAAGTTTAGTCTATTGAGAGACTGACGTCTTAGACCATTCGACCACCGAAGCGGGTTTCCGGTTATTGACATGAGAAGAAGAGGAGAAGATTCTACTGCATCCATATTACAGAAAAACGATGTCATGGAGACCAAGTGGTTTTGGACCGTCACAATAGGAAATAATTGACGTGCTTCGTTGGCCGCGTGGTCTAACTCACTAATTTCGTGTTGGACTAGACTGACGAAGACGGGGAGATCTGAGTTCGATCACGGTCGGGTACATTGAGGGTGGTTTTCCTATATGGGTTTCCACTCTCCCTCCACGCAAATGCGGTTGCACTTCCTCGGGATTAAGCCTTCCTAATCCCTAAACCATCAGTGTAATTAGTACATAGGTGTATAACCTGAACGGGTAGTAAGATTCGGTGCTAAAAACAAAAAAGGGAATTGGAATTTGACAACCTATACTACAGAGATCCGAACATCGGACTCCCAACGAGGCTGGTCGAGGAAGAGTTGGAAGGCATTTAGGAAAAAAACCAGCCGTAATACACTAGCTCAGGATTCGAACCCCGACCTCCTGGTCACCACCAGACTAGATCACGTGCCCACAGCACGGTTTTGAAACTTCTCGACTAAAGTAAGAGTGAAAGAATTATTCTTATTCTGCATAATAAAGGATCTAAAATACATTCACGACCTAAGTTTACTTGGATGACAGCTCAAAATGTTACTAGAAGTAGTCCCTAATGTATCCCTAAGCCAACAGCTGGCATCTGTCACTTTGGATAACTGTAATGAAAAAGTATGGTAATGTATGAATTTGGTAGTTAACCACGGTAATTTAGGCATATATTATTTATATATTTATTTGAGATCAGGCACAAAGCTTATTTATCGTTTTATTCCACCTAAAAAAAATATTATTCACAAAAGGTCTAACATAGCTTCAAAATGGCGACCAACTAATTTAAACCATATGATTGTACGTGACGGAAACAAGTTCTTTACAATGATGCACCCACGCAGTGGATAAACATATTTTATTCAGTTAAATATTTCGAAACACGATAAAATAATTTACTATATAATTTTTTTAATGACAAGTATTTTCTCTTTTCTAAGTAAATGCGATGTCTGTATTAAACGGTATAAATGTATGCGGTGCTATATTACACAGAATATAAAACATTCCAAAACGGAGAATAAGGACTTTTAATTATGAATCAAACAGCCGAAGCTATTATTTATGCTTTTTAGTGAGGAATTCTCCATCTAGATATCATATTCTGAAAATTGAAAAATGACATTTGGACACGGGATTCGATTCCCGTGTCGAAATGTTATTTTTCAATTTTCAGAAGAACTTTTAATTATGTTTAAAATATTGTTTTGGATTGTATAAGAAGAAATGATTAAAAGTAATGAAATTGTGTGACAAAATTTAAGTCTACGTTATTTTAAACGTAAAATATAACATGTAACTGAAGAACTTAACTTTTACAAGTGTTGGCAACCCAAAACCTAAACATATGACTTTTGAACTGTCATCCAGGTAAAAACTTATCATGAACAGAGTCTATTTAGGATGTTCCAGCAAAGATTCAAACACGAATCCTTCTCCGTATAATCTAAGGTGACGTTTAGGCTCCGATTTGATGTATAGACTAATACAATTTTAAATGTAGATGGATTGAATTTAAAATGTTTCAATTAAATAAGTAATTTAGTTAAATTGTCAAATTATGACGAGTTTTTGGCTCTAGCCGTACCTACAGATATGTTCTTCACGAAGCGGTCACATCCTACACACACAAAATTAATTGGCACTTTTCAACACGAGTATTAAAACATGACTATTGGGTATATGAGGGCGCTAGAACAGTTGATTAAAATTTCTTGAACTGCAGAAACCAAGTCGGTTTATAACGTTCCTGGATGGAGCTTCCCGGCGGTAGGAGAACAAACAGGGGAGGAGGAGAATACAAATGACAGTACAATGTGTTGTGTTAAATGACATCGTTCTATTCCCAGAGATCCATTCTATGCTCCTATAACAGTTACCTTTCGTTTGCCGGACATTTAGCTCTTAATGATCAACAGAAATATGTGGATTTTTGTACTTTTTAGAGGGAAAATGTCAACTTTTAAACTAAAGGATTTGTCAATATTTAACATAAACCTAACATCTGATTGCCACTATTTGAACTACCTAGGCAGGAACGTTAGGTACCATTTGAGTATCAACAAGTTTCTCCTGTTTCCATCGGTGATTTTAGATAAAATGACAAAAAGAAATATGGTCACTTTATTATAACCTCCGCCTCAACACACTCATAGCAGACGGGAGCATCACGAAGCTTGTATTCCCGGGGATAAAGGGAGGAACGTGACTGTTGCGAACTTGACAAACAAACCAACAGATCTAGAAGGACTGTCTACAAATACAAACCAACAGATCTAGAAGGACTATCTAAAATACAAACCAACAGATCTAGAAGGACTATCTAAAATACAAACCAACAGATTTATAGGGACTGTCCACAAATACAAACCAACAGATCTATAAGGACTATCTACAAATACAAACCAACAGATCTATAGGGACTGTCCACAAATACAAACCAACAGATCTATAGGGACTGTCCACAAATACAAACCAACAGATCTAGAGGGACTGTCTACAAATACAAACCAACAGATCTATAGGGACTGTCCACAAATACAAACCAACAGATCTAGAGGGACTGTTCATAAAGACAAACGAAAAACAAAACACAGCTAAAAGTGTTTTGTTTTGTCGACACTTGATGTGTGCAACGGATTGTACACCCTGCTCGCAAAAAACATGATAATATGGAACAATTGAAATTGATATCCAAAGACAAAAAGAGATGTTTGAACCTACAGGCTAAAACAGACCAGACATTAGTGACACCTTCAACCACAAAGCGCTTTAATCGATACGCAAGTGTGAGAAGAGAACTGTAATTATTGCTATTGTTGTTTCATTGCAGCTCATCTGATAACGTTTCTGGTTTTAAGGTCGATCTATGTATCTTTTAAACTCGCAAATACATCGAGTACTTCCAGATAATATTTGTGCGAGGCCAAAATTTTCTTGGTCGGTTATAATCGGTGATGTAAATAATGTAATATGAAAATGTACATTTAATTTTTTTTTATTTCATTTTTCTATGAGGGTACATAAGTATATGAAGAGAGAGTATTTTAAGGAATAAATATCAGATTTAAGTAACAAGGGAAAAAAGAGGGAGAGTCTAATTTTAACCAAAATGTAGTTAGTGCTGCCATCTGTTAGACATTCATGAGAACTTTATAGTACATTTTAAATTATGGTTAAAAGAGGTATATTTTATTTTACATACATTAGTGTTTCCAGCATATGGCTGGGTCAATATTTTTCCACTACCGTCTTGCTATGCCTGTCGTATCTTCAAATGCCTTGTAATCTTACTTAAGACTAAAACAGGCACAACACCCAGTTCCCGGCCGTTATTTTATCACTGTGAAAATGTAAACTCACATTTCACCAATGATAATTTATTTTGCTATGCTGGGAATCGAACCCAGGACCTTCAGCTCAGTAGCTAGACACGCTACCGAGTGAGCTAAGGTGTCGGATAAAAGAGGAATTTATCATATTTAAATATAGTATGTAAAAAAGTATTTACTGGGGTACTTGTGTGGTTTGAGATTTAAAAAAGTCGTAGTCCTGGAAAATGTGTGTAATGTTACTGTCCCCCTTTATTTCCCCGTACCCTTCATTTGTAGATAAAGGAAAAAAGTATTGTGGAGAAACGACGAATGATCCCGGGACATTTGATAAGTTAATATAAGTCGATCAGAGAAAAAAAAAAGGTGGCTGACCCATTCCATAGATCTTTCAGCAACCTAAGCTATTAAAAATCTAGTTAAAATCCACATCGTCAGAAATCCTAATCCTGCAGATCAAATACTTACATCCCGGCGAAGAACCGTTCTTCAAAGTACACCTGTAAGGATGATAGGTCCCAGGCAGCACCTTGCCGTACATGGTCCTATCCATGTTTGTAAACAAAACACAACAGCACTTCACCACATCCACACGCACGACTGACAAGCGACAAGCGGGCCCGCGCGTAAATTGACGTTACACAGTGTCCGCAAGCTAGCCAAGGCGAGTTACGGGTCCCTCCCCCACCACTTGATAGCTCACGATAAGTTTCCCATCGCATGGTGTGACGTCACGCACAGTACTGTGACATTTTGGTGGAAAGGAACTTTTTTAGAAAATATGTATTGCTGTCAACATTGGTAGCATTTTTTATAATATCCATCAAAATTGACATGACTTGACCTGTGGATTATGAAAAATTTTTTAGCAACGTCTACACTGTCCACGACGAAAAGTTCCTTGTGATTGAATGGGAGGTACACTGTGCGCTACACTGCCGAAAGTAAATCAGCTGGTGCGGTGAATGGGGACGACACTGTTCTAGAATAACCGCCGAAAGAAAACACATTCACACCCCGGTGTACGCTTGGGGTGAGGGGGGAATACGTACGGGCCGCTGGAGTGTGATAGGTGCGAAGCAAGTGGATGTTGCTAAGAGATGCAGGGGTTGAAGGGGAAATCCCCTGCTTTAATCAGCCCGGCGTGGATTGTCAGGGGTCTTTGTAGCAACTGTGATACTATCCTTTCTAAAATATAGCTTTCTCGCTTTATCAGCCAGTGTGATTGTCAGGGGTCTTTGTAGCAACTGTGATACTATCCTTTCTAAAATACTAGCGTTCTCGCTTTATCAGCCAGTGTGATTGTCAGGGGTCTTTGTAGCAACTGTGATACTATCCTTTCTAAAATATTAGCTTTCTCGCTTTATCAGCCAGTGTGATTGTCAGGGGTCTTTGTAGCAACTGTGATACTATCCTTTCTAAAATACTAGCGTTTCTCGCTTTATCAGCCAGTGTGATTGTCAGGGGTCTTTGTAGCAACTGTGATACTATCCTTTCTAAAATACTAGCTTTCTCGCTTTATCTGCCAGTGTGATTGTCAGGGGTCTTTGTAGCAACTGTGATACTATCCTTTCTAAAATACTAGCGTTCTCGCTTTATCAGCCAGTGTGATTGTCAGGGATCTTTGTAGCAGCTATAAAAATAGGCCGTGCTCTGCTCTGAAGGAGAAACTATAAGACTTTGGATATCTCGATTGCATTTGTTTCAATTAAACAGTTGGAAAATTTTAAGAGAAAAAAAAACTAAGCAAGATTTTCCATCTTCCATTTCAAATAATAGCTCAAATATTATGAGACACAGAATCGGTATTAAAAATTGCCCTTTTCTATACATATGTTTTTAATAAACCTAACAAAGATTATCTTACAAACCCACTTCACTCGCCGAATTGTCTAAGGCGTCACTCTCATGCTAGAATGGCATGCTAATGACGGGGAGTCAGGGGTTCGAATCCCGGTCTGGTCTACTGAGGGTAATTTTTCCTAAATGGTTTCCCACTCTCCTTTCAAGTAAATGTGATAGATTATCTCTAAAATGCTTCCTTCCTCATTCCTACCCCATTATAGTAATCAGTCCCACCAGGTGCTCAAACAGGGTTCGGTACCAGGGGCGAAGCGCGGGCGGGCCCCCCTCTCATCGTTTTACTCGACCTTAGTGGCGGCGAAACTATCTTATCAATTATAAAAGGATTTATGAGGGGTTTTCACCCCAAAACCAAAGAAGGGGCGTGGTTACCCTCTCTTGGCAAATGTTTGAAAATTTAACACCCCCAAAACGTTTGGGAGTCGGAAAATATATTTAGAGACTCTCCAGGGATTATCTCAATAGTTAAAATTGAATTTCCAATGAACAAATCATTGAGTCTTTCCTGACCCATTGTTGATGCAAAAAAAAAATCCCTAGTGTCAGCTCGTAATCGAAATATACCGACCAAGCGGCCACCATATGTTGGCAAAAATAGTGTCAACATCTGCGGATAGAGGATGTCATGTGGTCAGCACAACGAACCCTCTGGCCTTTAATCTCAGTTTTATAGACCGGTGCCGTTACTTTTACATTCAAGCTATTCGTCCTCACGAGTAGGAGTTGACCCAGTTCCAGATCCAATGCGTTATAGAAAATCTGGAGCGCCAGGGATCAAACCCCGGACCTCTGGATCTGTAGCCAGGAACTCTGACCACTAAATTGTTGGTAGATTTTATTCCATTCAACGAATTATAGAATGGCTCTGATGTTAAAGTAGTACCTGGTTTAACACAGAGGGTTTTCAATAGACACTCGATGCCTGAGAACACAGATGCTAATTTGTAAGCGTCCATTGGCGTATCGACTTTCTCATATTAATGAAACAAGAATTTCCTCCATACTTTCAATTATCTACATTAAGTACCTCTAGAGGGGATCTAAAAAAAAAACTGGTTCATGTGTTTTTACTACAGCCAGTAATCTCTTCGTCTGTTATCAATTTTTATTATTTTTTTAGCTAAGGGAATTAAAACTATTTATGTATATTTTATGACCAGGGGGGCACGTGCCCCGGTGCCCATACCCTGAATCTGCCACTGCTCCCAGAAGATATTTGGAGTGGCCTTCATCTGATTTTTTTTTAAATTATACTTCTCTAAAAGATATATGGGGTTAGCCTTCCCCCTTAATTCTTTTGAAATTTCGATACATAGAGAAGCTACTTTGAGTGATCCTCTCCCAGAAATATTTAAAAAAAATAGATTTTTCTAGAAGCTATACGAAGTGGTCCTTAAACAGATTTTGTTTTAATTTGAATGTTTATTTAAGCTTATTATAGTGGTGTTTGCCTGGAATCTTTTAGAAAACTAGATGCATCCAGAAGCTATTTAGAGTGGGCTTCATCCAGCAAGTATTTGAAAATGTAATACCTGAAACTATTTGGAATTTAATACAAAGCCACGTAAGCTTAATAGTCAAGAATATCAGAGGGGAGTGAAATAAATTTAGATAGGGGCGAGTTTATTCCAATCGGGAGAGGGGGAAAGACAAATTATTTCCAAAATGAGAAAGTGTCCCTCCCCTCAGTCCCCCCCCCTGTTATGCCACAACTACTCGACTTAGATTGGTTCATTTTTACAAAACTAAAGCAATGTAGGCAAATTAATACGTAAATGAGCACTGAATGGTTCAGGCACATGATAAAATACCTAAATTTAAATTGAACTTGATTCATTACGCTACTTTTTTTCACGTGCCAAATGTAATTTTAGCACAAAAATAATAGACTTTGTCTAACTTCCAAACACTTCAAAACGAAGGACAAGACTAACAGTACCAATTTATATAATAATTGTGACAGACGCCCGTCAGTAAGTTCCTCCGGAGATTGTCTCGGCTGGGCATCAGATGTTCCTTAGTAGGGACATTTTATTTTATATTATTATTATTAGCATCGCGTCTTTACTACCCGTTCGGGTTATACGCACTTACGCTAATGTGTAATGATAGGGTGATTGCGAGATGAAATGGAGGACCTACAGTTTAACGTGGAATCCGAACCACGGTGGAGGCCTGGCATTCCTCTCATTCACAAGTTGTGATACATTTTATTACCTTTTATTATTGTTTTAGCACCTCGTCTTACCACCCGTTCGGTTTATACGCTTATGTACTAATTACGCTAATAGTTTTAGGGATGAGGAATTATCTTTTGATGAAATGTATCCGCATTTACGTGGAGGGAGATTGAAAACTATTTTGGAAAAACCACCCTCACTCTCGATACACCCGACCAAGATTCTAACCCAGATATCCCCGTCATCAGCGGTCTAGTCTACTGCGAGAGTAGCGCGTTAGGCCACGTGGTCACCGAAGCGTGTTTATTATCACCGTATTCATTCAAATATTGTATTTTCTAAATTTTTTTAAGTTTGTTATTCTGGATCTTGGACCCGGGCCTAGTACCACCTACCAATGGTAACCCTACCCCCCCTCGTAATATATATATATAATACACATATATATGCGTTTAACCCGAATGGGTAGTAAAACGCGGTGATTAAAAAGAAACAGATCTAACAAACTGTTCCCGAAATGTCCAAGTCTGCCAGACCACCGCAGCCGTGAGCCGGGTTCGATTCCCTCTCAACTTGTGTGACCTAAACTTCAGGGAAACGAGCTTTTTATTTTTTATAATTGGTGTGCGGGATTAAAACACCGCCAGTCGTCTCCCCCACACATACACACACAACACCCCTCACTTACCCCCCCCCCCCAACAACACAACCACTCTTCTACAATATATTTCAAAATAACACAACTCAACATTTATTTTTATTTTTAAAGTAAAAAAGAACCCGAACTTTACCGCATCCTAGACCCCGACGAAAAAAGAATGCGCTTTGTATTTTTTTTTTTACTCGTTACTTTTTTATTTTTCAAAGTTTTTTGAGTTGTATTTTTGTGGACGGAGAAGTGCGGTGGAGGTGCGCATGCGCCAAGTGGCATTCCGGAGCCGGTCCTTTATAACCCCGTCTCAGATAAATCGAGAGCGAATGTAAAACAAGACTAGATCCACGATCCGTCAAGTGAACGGAAGGGAAGTTGGAGGGGGATGAGAGAATCTGAGATTGATTCATGAAAATTGATTTATCAATGAAAAGGGGTTTATAAAATTAAGCAAACTTTATTATATATTTTTTTTCATTTGAAGTAATCTAACGTTCACTTTCTGTACCGACTAGTTATATCATTACACGAGAATCTCTATGAGTGAGAGCGAAAGGGCCAACCAATTTTCCGAGAAAGGTATTCTCAAACACCTTCCAGGGTTCTTTTACAAGCCACAATCGACGTGGGACCGACGGCTTTACTTCCCCTACGAAGGAAGTTGTGCTACAGATTTTTATCGCTCAAGGAAAATCCGTCAACCTCGGCTGGGTTTGAACCCACGAACATCGAGTCCTGACGCAAGCACTTTACCCCCGACCTTACCTTGATATATTACAGTATGGGCTTGTCTTCATTTAGCTTGGGTACAAGGCGCCAACCACTCTCAACTTAGTCAAGACACGCGAGGACGAGGCAGTTGGCCCCCCGAAGCAATGTGCCATGGTCATTTGCGAAGGGGAATGTCGTAATTACTATTCATTTAATCCTTTTGTCGACTCACGAATCCATCCTCTGTCGGTAACAAAAAAAACCAATCTACGGGTGATGGAACCGACCTTTTCGAAAAGCGAGTAACACAATAACACATATTTTGTTTTTTAGTACTGTGTCTTACTACCCGTTCGGGTTATACGCTTATTTTGTAATTATACTAGTGTGTTAGGGATGAGTCCGACAGCTTAGCTCAGTCCATCGCGTGTCTTTTACCGAGCTAAGGGTCCCGGGTTCAATCCCTGGCATGGCCGAAAAATTTACTATTGGTTAAATGTGGGTTTCCTATATCTCAGTGATAAATTAACGGCCGGGGATCTGGATGTTGTGTATGTTATAGATATGAGTTATTAAGTCTAAACCCACTTCGGTGGCCTCGTGGTATAACGCGCTACTCTCGTGTTGGGCTAGACTGCCGAAGACGGGGAGATCGGGGTTCGATCTCGGTCGGGTGCACTAAGGGTGTTTTTCCCTAAATGTATTTACACTCTACCTCTATGCAATGTGGGTGCACTTCCTCTCAATTAAACCTTCCTAATGTAATTAGTACCTAGGCGTATAGCCCGAACGGGTAGTAAGACGCTGTGCTAAAAAAAAGTGTGCTGGCTGATATAACCAGTCAAAACAGAAAGTGTGGTTAAATACCTCAAATAAATAAAAATGTTAGGGATGAGGAAGGTTTAATTTTAGATTAGTGTACCTGCATTTGCATAAAGAGAGGTAAAAACCCTCCATGGTATACCCGGGCTGAATTAGAGCTCTGACCTCAATGTCCATACCAGATAAGACTAAAGGCTGACACACACTTGACCCGTCGTGTCGAACTGTTCGGGTCAAACCGACGAGAAACCCAACATGCCAAATTATCTGCAGAGGATATAAAAACAAGTCGTCGGTCTTGCACGAAGTCGAGCTAAACGGTCAATGTGTGAATGCATCAGTTGGCAACACGGTTTTTTCTCAATTGTTCCGTATACCTCTGGTTTGATTTTCGAGGATCATGCCATAAAGTGTTTTAACTATCGGAAACCTAGTGTAAACATTTTTATTTAGCACCAGGTCTTACTACCCGTTCGGGTTATACGCCTATGTACTAATTACACTAATAGGTTAGGGTTGAGGTAGGTGTAATTTAGAGGAAATACACACACATTTGCGTGGAAAGATAGTGGGAAAACATTTAAGAAAAACCACCCTCAGTGCACCTGACCGGGATCTAACCTCGATCTATTATTTTCAACAGTCACTCTTTTGCCCATTTTGACCGCTTTCTTTTTTATGTAAAAGTGAGCGCGATCGCTGCTGCCACGGTCGTGTCCAGGAACTGATTCAACAATGACAACGACGACTACGGGCCCAAGCCCAAGTGTATGCCACCAGTGCAATATATCTATATCTGTACTTGTGTGAATGAGAGTCGATCGAGAACTAATAATTTGGTTTAACAGGCCTAAGGATAAGTTTGATATCTACTTAAAACATCCTCAACACTGTCCTTGAACTGCATTAATAAAAAAAAGATAGAATGGCTGGTTGATTTAGCCCACAAATGTGGTGATTGATGGTGAGTAGCCAGCTGGTTGATTTAGCCCACAAATGTGGTGAATGATAGTGAGTGGTGAGTGACCAAGTCCGGTCTGCGAGCCGATAAAGGCCACCACGTCTTGCCAGTGAAAGTTGAGGTCACGAACAATCGCACACCTGATTGAGAAACAGAGACAGACAGATGTGACAACTGGAGCTCGTGTCTGTCGATATCGAGACGTCCAAAATATGCTTATTAGAGGATTCACACGGTGGGGGGAGAACGAACAAGGGTCAGTAAGCTGAAGTGCAGCGGCATTCGTCCGGAACGGGAACATGAAAACCATACCTGCCAAAATCCGAGTGGGTTTCTAGCGTTCCTATGTTGATCTGTCAATCAGTAGAAGAACAAACAGGGGAGGAGGAAAATACAAATGACAGTACAATGTGTTGTATTAAATGACATTCTATTCCCAAAGATCCATTATACACTCCTATAGCAGTTACCTTTCGTTTCCCGGACATTTAGCTCTTAATGATCAACATAAATTTGTGGATTTTGTACTTTTCAGAGGGAAAATGTCAACTTTTAAACTATGTTTACAAGTCTATATATGTATAGGGCTATAGAAAATATTTTAGATTTCATTCCAGTAAAGAACAAACTCGTGTACTGTTAAAAGTTTTATCACTATTTAACCTAAGAGCAACATTTAATTAGCAATATCTCAGCTACCTTGGCAGGCTTATGGCTAGAGGTCAAAGCTAGGGAGTCTTCAATTTTTAATTCTAGGCAGCGAATAAAAGAATTTAGGCATCGAATAAAAAAATTTAAGTAACTGTGAGACGCACTTCGGTAACCACATTACCCAAGGCATCACTCTGGAGGAGGATGAAGGGTAGTTCGGGGTTTGAATCTCAGCAGAGTTTATTGATGGATGGTATTTTATTCAGTGGTTGTCTCCTATCCCTTCACTCAAATGTAGATACATTTATTCTATATTCCACCTTCATCTCTAGCCCTATTACTATATAAATATGAGTAGAACCCGGGCGGGTAGTAAGATGTGGAGCACACCAACAAAAGTAATCGTGAAAATCTTTATACAAATATTCAAAGCCGTAGCACGTGTTTTTTTATTTTACCTACCCTCGACCCCTTGGAGAAAGAAAGTATTGTGATAGTCAAATTGAACTCAGGATTTTGAGGTCAAATCAACAAGCCTTAAAACCTTATATATTTTTTGATTTAGTTGAAACTTGGTCCTATACTTATTGATCATGAAGTCTTATGAACATTTGACAAATTTTACTTTTCTAGCTCAAAGAGTTCTCAAAACATTAAATTTTCTGTAAATTGCAAATATTGAACAACGGTATTAATGTTTGGAGTCTTAATTAAGATACAAACATCAGATCTTCACCATTTTAAAGCTCTTGCTTCAAGCTTTAACTTAAAAAAAAAAATTATTTCAAAGTCATAAAAATAAAGTTTTAATTTCAAAATTTTAAAAAACTGTAAATTTATAATTTTGAAAAAAAATTACATTTCCTCTATGTTCTTAAGCATGTACATGCCAAGTTTTAACTTGTAACGGTCATAGGATGACAAGTTATGATTAGTGAAACAAGCAATACAGACAAATGTCACAACAAGAACATCATTTTAGTAAATGTTTTAAGTGTAAGTTAGGACTAAAAAATATACCATAGCCAGGTTACCTGATATTTTATTTGAATAACCTACGAATTAACTACGCAGAGGTATAATTTTATTTCAATGTTGATCCATTTGTGATGTTAAAATTGGTAAAACCTAAGATGGGAATTTCCTTAGCACAAGTTTTCAAAGGTTATGTTGGTTTTTTAAAATAAATTGAGTACTACTAAATAGAAACAATTCAATTTGATCTAGGCACTGCCTGATCTTGTATGTGATTTATTAACTGTGCAACTTAATCTTATCTTATATAATTATAATTTGATAAGCCCGTTTTTTGGTAATAGAAATTACGAGGAAAGGACTGACCCGATTTTGACAAACTACCACTTTTTTAACGGTTAGGAGTCCAGGATATTGGGAAAAATATTAGTTTTCCATTAAAACCCAATTTTCACAGAGAATTATCAGTTTTTCATTCTTTGTTTAATCACCGTGGTAACCGTTATTTGATGCATGGCTGTAGATCTCTATATAAAATATATTTCTTTGAGTAAAATATAATAACTCAATCTTTATTTGGTGGTCCGAACTCAATACAATTTTCTCATCGGATGAGTAGCGTAATGTTTGAGTTAGCACATCTATATTTTCACATTCTCTCTCTCTATCAGACTCTTACACTCTCACACTCTCTCCCCCTCTCTCCTTCACACACACACACACACACACACACACAATATAAAACTCTCTTTAATATAATCTTTTCTCATTCTCTCTCTCTCACTTTATCCTTCTCTCACACACACTCTCTACGCTCACATACACTCTCTATCACACAATCTCTCTCTCTTGAACATTCTTTCACAAACGCTCTCTCTCAAACTCCCTCAATCACACTCTTATAATTTTTCTCTCTAACTCTTTCTCTAACTCTCTCGATCTAATTTTCTCTCTATAAACTAATCTCTCCCTCTTTAACCAACTTTCTCAAACTTTCTCTCACACTCCCTCACATTTTCTCTCTCTTTCACACAATATCTCTCCCAAAATTCTACTCTCTCTTTCTCACACATACACTATCTCTCTCACTCACTTTATCACGCATTCTACCTTGCCTATTCTCTTTCCCTCTCTCACACACTTTCACTTTCTCACACTCACTCTTTTCTTCCCCCAGTATGTCTTTATCTAACACTTACACATACTTTCACTCTTACTCGTTCACACTCATTCGATCTCTCTCAATTGCTTATTCTAAGTCTCTTACACTCATTTCCTTACACTTACACAATCACACACTCAAACACACTCTCATTCTCACTATCACATTTTATCAATCTCTATATCTTATTTATTAATATTTATTATGTGATAAGCCCGTTTCCAGGAGCATAAATTACGAGCAAATGACTGAACAGATTTTGACAAACGAGCACTCATTTTAAAGATTAGGGAATCAGAATGTCGGTAAAAAATAGTGGTCTAAAACTTCCTGTGTGGGCAGTGGTTCATCTGTACCATCATTTTTTGTTTACATCACCATGGAAACCATGATTTGTATAGCTGTATAAAGGGAAAAAAAATTGTCTTTGTTTAAATATAATATCAGCTAAATCATTACTCGAGTGGTTTGTTGCAACGAATAGAGATCTGGGAGAGGGGTCATTTTAAAGTTCTCTTCGGGGCGTGAAGGGGGGAAATATACGTTTTTAATCAAATTACACACCAAAAACTAAACATCTAAGTAAAGTTGATAGCCTTTGACGAGTAAATTTTTAACTAAAAATTGAGTGAGGGCTTATTATATAGATCCTTTCCCAATAAAAAGTTTAAAATACATTTTAGTGCAATAATCTGCAGCAAAGACCCACTAGTTTTATAAAGAATGCTGGACTATCAAAAGTTATATTTTCTTGATTAAAAGTGGCCTATAAATGTACCTCTTGAAGGCCAGTAAGAACTCACAGATCAATGTGACTATTTAAAATGTTCGATGAAGCAACATTTGGCTAAGTGATTCAACTGTGAAATAAATGTCGACCTTTATGACCCTGTCTGTATATATGTATTTATCTCTGCCTAGAGCCGAAACTATTTTACCAATTGGACTAAACCTTGGTATCTAAGGTTTTTATAATGTCCCCCTGAAGTGTTTATGGAATTAGAAATATAACCCTAAAATTAGGGATGGTTTGCTGAAGGGAGAAAAAAAGAAAACTTTTTTTTTTTTTTCAAAATCCGTTCAAACTATTTTGATCAAAATTCGTATCTAGGCAATGTTTAACATTATACACAAAATGGCAACTCTCATTTTCCCATAAAAATGTTATTTGAGGGAACTTTAATCATCAGATTTAATTTTGATCATATTTAAGCAACTATTTGAAATAGGAAATAAATTATCATTGCAAAGTTATAGTATGTAGGCTACTATTAAAAATAAATTTTTTTTTTGTCAAATATATGTTTATAAAACTAATAATTTCAGAGCTATTGACAAATATATATTTTTTAAATGAGGTCTTGAAAATTGAGAGTTGATTATTACGCCCCATGACGAACAGAGTATGTGAATATGTTTCTGTAAGATTGTGGTGTTTTGTGTGTGTTCTATATTCAAATTAGTTTACAAGTCGTGTGCTGATATCATCAGTCAGTTCAGAAAGTGCACTTTTTATACCTCTATTTTTTTTCTGTGTAACTTGTGTCCACGTGTCTACCCCATCAGACCATGTAACGTGTCCCAGATGTGTTCTAGTCAACTGACACACACTCTCTCAATGTCAGGGCACTTCCTCCTCACTCCCCTCCCATTAAAAAACCTTCATGTTCGATGACCATGACCACATCCCCTCGAACGACGCGCGGCGGCGACAGAGTCGATTGCCACGGAACAGAAAAGAACGTTACCAATACAATTTATTTATTGGTGCCTTTCATGACAGTTCGTTTCGGATGCCGAGTAACCCCGAATTGATTTGGAAGAGAAAAACGCGGGTAATCCCCTAATCCACCCCGCTTAGAATCTCGGTCGGATAAATATTAAAACGTTACGGTTTAATATTTAGATATAATTGTCCCGCGATTGGGAGCCAATTACAACTTTCTTGGATTTATTGTGAGATAATTGGCATTTATAGCCCCGTGATCGAGCGCCAATTATGATGATACGGAATTATTATTATTATGCCCCACGTTTGCTTGGGGCATCGGTTAAAGTTATACCGTTTAATCAGCTGATAATTGCCCCGTGATCGAGCACTAATTAAAGCGGTATAGAATGTGTGAGATTATTTAATTAAATAAATAAAACCTTTAATATTGCACACGATTTATTTAAATCATGGCACTGGTTTATTACAACGTTCTGTAGATTTATATTACCGGCACTGTGTAGATTTATGTGACTACTCTATATATTTAAGTTAGTATCACTGTCGTGATATTACACGTTCTCTAGGTTTATGTCGCCGGCACTGTGTAGACTTATGTGACTACTATCTGTTTATGTCGCAGGCACTCTGTGTGTTCATACGCAAAAACAGTTTATATATTACCTACTCCTTACCCCTTGGACCTCTAGTGACTAGTGTCAAAACCAACAAATCGAAAGCGTCCTGGCAACAGGTGTCATGAAGGCTAGCTTCCTATTGGGTATAGGGAGCTAACGTCTCTTGCTTGTTTGGTAAATACTATGGAGTTAAATTTTGAAATAAAAATAAGTTTTAATGGTGCAATCCTTCAACATTATTTCTGAAAAGCGCGTGATGTTCCATGTATGAAGTCTTAAAAGGATAATTTATATACAGTTTATTGAAGAAAAATATCTTCATCCATGACTTTTTAGATATATGAGAGCGGTTCAAATCAGTATCATTACAATACCCCCCATTTGCTTATATCTGAACGAATTTAATGAATTTTGATATGACCAAATTCTATACTGTGCAAGAGCTACGTCATATTTGACATTTGATATTCTTAAAGTTAAACATGAATAAAATGTAAAGTGTAAATTACATAAATTGTGTATGTGTATAAACATTGATTTAAGATTACTGGTATAACAATGCAATAGTTAGGATATATTGATTACATGTTTTCACAATTGATTGTTTTTATTTTTAATTTTGTCTTTTTTATGAATAAATGGAAAGAAATAATCTTTTGTCTTATTAGTTATTTAATGTTTCTTGTTATTTGCCATATTGTCTTTATTACACTGAAAAATTGTCACAGTGTTCGTTGCACTGTTCTTGAAATAGTGAAAATATAAACAAATTTAACAAAATTATAAATTGCTTTGGTTGAATAATTAACTTTGTATTTGAGCAAAGGTAAAATTAGGTTAGGTTTAAATTTAATATATGCAAATATAGTTGAATTGAGTAATCTGAAAAATCTTGAAAATTAATATAAATTAATGGTTGAAGTACCTTAAAGTACTTTAAAACAAGACACAACTGGCCTCTCATGTTTCCACTCAACTTACTGTAACAATGTACTCGTGAATATCTAAATTAACTTCTTTAGATATCTTAAATTTTATCTTTCACTTCATCAGCTTATTCTGTGATTCCGTTAATGTCTTTAACCAATACTTGTTGAGTTTATATAAAATGTAGTTAATTAAAATTAAAATGACCCCCCCCCCCCCCACACACACACACACACAAATATTAAGATCCTTGTCTTAATTGTCACTCTTTAATTTAATTTTAGCACCGCGTCTTACTACCCGTTCGGGTTATACGCTTAAGTACTAATTACACTAATGGATTAGGAATTGGGAAGGTTGAATATAGGGGAAGTGAACCCGCATTTGCGTGGAGGGAGAGTGGAAAACCATTTAGGAAAAACCACCCCCAGTTCACCCGACCGAGATTCGAACCTCGATCTCCCCGTCCTCGGTAATTGTCACTCTTAAAATTCACCATTGGTGAAATGATACATTTATTCTGATTTCCAAGATCGTCTACTAATTAAGTCTGATCCTAATCACAATTAGTCAAACCTACAAAATTTGTCTTACACTGAAAATTGCCCTGTTGGCATAATCTTATCTTGAACTAATAAATTGTTTACTAAATAATAATATATAATTAACAAAAATATGCCCTTAGAATTTTCTCACACTATAATCTCTCTTCGCGTGCTTTCACGCATCCTCCAGTTGACAAACGTAACCAACCCCTCACCTAACTTTCTATCCGATCTTATACCCGCATGCTTCCAAGGTTTCATGGCCCCTACAGCTGACAGTTGTAACCAACCCCTTACCAAACGTACTATCCGCATGCTTCTAAGGGTTCATGCCCCCTACCTTTGACAAATGTAACCAACCCCTCACCTAACCTACTATCAGCATGCTTCTAAGGGTTCATGCCCCCTGCAGTTGACAAATGTAACTAACCCCTTACCTAACCATGTATCCACATGCTACAAAGGGTCCATGTCCCCTGCATTTGACAAATGTAACCAACCCCTCACCTAACCTACTATCAGCATGCTTCAAAGGGTTCATGCCCCCTGCAATAAGCATACTTTTCCCTAATTATTATTTATATTGATTGATAGATTTCCTGTAACTATTTTTAATCCAAATGAGCTTAATATAATTCGTTCAGAATTTATATTTATACTTAAATATTTCATATTTCGATTCCGGGTTCGTACTCATAAAAAAATATAATTTTGAATTCTGCGTCGTCCTTTCAAGTAACTGTCCTTGAGTTTATCCTCTCTTCTTTTCTGAACATAAGATGTTTACCAGTAGTTTGTTTTGGAGTGGGGGTGTAGGGAACATTGTGCATGTTAACAAATATACCCTTTTTATTTAAAAAAAGATTAAATCTACCTTGCTGAGTTTGCGGTTGCTAATTGTTTACTTACAATTTCTGCAAATACGCACTACCTTCCCTTCCAAAAGAAGTATTAGTTATACTTCACTGAATTTATGTGTTGAATGTTTGCTTAAATTTCTGTTTTAAACATTTCTTACCATGGCTAAAGTTGGATTGAATATTACACATTATCTATGTTTACAGTTGCATAGGAATTAGTTACATGCTAATTGCAGTTACATAATTGTAATTATAGGTACCCTTACTTTTCCTGTTTAAAATTAAAATCTTTAGTTAAACTGACTGTTGATTTTTACATTTAAATGGTCCGAAATTTAAATGCTTCTTTGGCTGCCTCCTGGATCGAGAACTTTCGGTAGGATGTATTGAAAACAACACTTATTTTTCCTTTTTAGTTTATTACCTGGTCTCTGGTTCAATCTCAGAATGGATCGTTTTATCTGGTAATATCTCTTTTTGGAGCGATGTCTCTGGTTCAATCTATAATCGGATCTCTCAGATTGAATTGTGCTTTTAGTTCGAACTCAGATTGGATCGCAGTCTCTGGTTCGATTTCAGATTGAATCGTACTATCTGATTTGATCCCTAATTCCATTGTACTATCTGATTTGATCCCGGATTGGATCGTACTAACTGGTTTGACCCCGGAACGGATCACAGTCTTTGGTTCAATTTCTGATTGTATCGTACTATCTGGTTTGATCCCGGATTGGATGGTGCACTGCCTGCCTTCCTTGCTGTTGGCCGTGGATATATTTCAGGGTTAATAACAACATTGCAGGTAGTGAGTTAAGACTGTAGTTTATTGTTAAAGTTACAAACACTTTAATATCTTGTGATGTGTACGTGAGCGTGGCGGACGGCGACTCTCTGACTAGCCCGTACATACTAGGCCGTGTTGACTCTACCAAGTCTTAAGCGTTACTTCCTTTCTAGTTCTCCCCGTTCGCCTCAGGTGAACTCTCTCTCTGACCTAACACAGACCCTAGCGCTATAGTTGTCAGCGCCTACCGCCCAACGCACACGTCACACACTCCCCCCCCCTTAATTTTAGAAATACAAAAGAAAACAATATACAGCGTCTCATAAATACAATTTGTACTTAGACTAAACTTAGAATCGATATCATAAAGACCAAGTAAACATAATATACTAAACCTCATAAATACAATTTATAACTTAACTAAACTTAGCCTGGATATCATAAATACAAACTAAACATAATATAATACACCTCGTAAATACCTTTTATAACTTGACCAAACATTGTCTGTATATTATAAATACCAAGTAAACATAATATAATATACCTCGTAAATACCTTTTATAACTTGACCAAACATTGTCTGTATATTATAAATACCAAGTAAACATAATATAATATACCTCGTAAATACCTTTTATAACTTGACCAAACATTGTCTGTATATTATAAATACCAAGTAAACATAATATAATATACCTCGTAAATACCTTTTATAACTTGACCGGCCGGTCATCTTAAGGATACACATTTAGAAAGATATAGCTAAGTGAATTTACAACACTATGTTAGATTATTTATAATTTCAGAATGTTTACAATTTTTAACTGTTCAGTCCGATATAGTCCCCTTTTTTTTTTTTTTTTTTTTTTTTTTTCTTGACGACACTTGATACACACTTAAGGGAGACTATAATGTTTTAGTTTTACCTAGAACGTTATTCATGATATATATATATATATATATATTTTTTTTGCACTTTTAGAAATATAATGACAGTACATATTTTACATACATAATTTTTCATCCTTTTATACCTTAAAAATTACTAGCCCTTAATTATCCGAACAAAGTTAATACCCGGTGTAACTAGAGTACCTAAAGTACTATTAGAAAGGCATCATCTAATTCTCCCTACGGGTGTCTTTTGAAACAGACCACCCACCTCTTTCCTTAAGGATTCAGTCAAGGTCAGTCAGAGCATACATAAAATGTACCCCGCAACCTAAATAACATCCTTTAACATTTAACCCACAAACAAAAGAGAAAAGGGATCCCCTTCCCTTACATGTCATCGTAGTCACCAAGTCTATTAGAACGAGGGGACAGTCCGAGAGAAAACAAGCGACGGCGGTAAACCCAAACACATCTTCTCAGCAGGACACCTCACTGCGCACATGGTTTGAGTTGTGAGACGTGGGCTCTGCGGCTTGGTAATTTGGTCAGAGGGTCAATAAGGAGGACTGTGACCGGTGTCAAAAATTGACTAATTACCATCGGTTCTGACCACTTGTAGCTTAATTTAGCCGTTACTCCTTCCGCCGCTTTACTCAGGGTGTGAAGCTCGTACATTACCCTGTCACCTACTTTATATGGTACTGGCGCTCTCTGAGCGTCGTATCTTCGGGCGATTAAGTCGCGCGATTTTTTCAACTCACGAAACGCGACTTCCCATTTTTCCACCATTTTTTTCGGCGTTCCTTCCTCTAAAAACCCTGGATATAACTCCCAATCAGTTAAATGGTAAACGGTTTTAAGTTCGTTTAACCTTTCTAAACAATCCACTGGATCCGACTCCTCCCCAAAATGCACTCCCCATTTTCTCACTATACTCAAAACGGTTAAAAGTCTTGTCTTAACAAAATTTTGGGATCCCGTTTGAATGGTATCAGTTATATTTATTCCGCTAGTTTTAGGGGTTTCTTTGATATTTGTAGACGTTTCGTTCAAAACAGTAACTCCCTCTTCGGGACGACTGGGTGGTTCTTCTTCAGTTCCTGCCAATGTGAGCTCCTTATCTCGTCTCTTAACTGACATTACCCTTACCCTAAGTTGCTCGCATAGTTTCAAACATGTCTCTTTCCCTTCTATTAAAGTTGCTTCATCTATGGGCGCCCTTTCTAGCCTTGATGAAAGATGTAATAACGAGGTATGGTATTTCTTTATTTGACTTGGGGTGAACTCTGTTTTATCAGTTATGTCTTTCTGTAAGTTATGTAACTTAAGTTCTACGATCGGAACTTCTTCCGATAACGGGGGAATTAAGGAGACTTTCACTATTGAGGAATCTAGGTCTCTTTCTTTATCTAATAGTTGAAGGAGTTGGCTACGTAGCTCATCTACCGTGTCTAACGGGGTTTCTCCGCGAATATTAACTTCGTATTGAAGTTCGTCTTTAAACAATCTATATGGGTCTAAATCCATGATTACAAATGGTGCTTACTATTTTGGTTAAAGCCTACCCTACTATTACTATAATTGTACTGAACATTAGTTTCCTTGGGTTGGATTAATCTCATCTCCAAGTACCATATTTAATTTTATACCTTTAACTGTCGTCCCCTTCTCTCCTTTTAATACAACAAACGCTCTATCTCTATCCGGCATTGACTGTACCCAAAAGAAGAGGTTTTCTATTTTCAAGAATTGTACTAAATATACGATAAACACCTGACTTCATAAACAGCGTCAAACGAAGCATATGCTTTTCGTTGAACCTTGTTTACGTTTCAACCCTTCTAATGAATAGTGATTTTGGCGTTATAGCGCATACACCTTTTCTAAACCAATAAATATTGATCCTTAAATCACACATATATTTGTTAAAGAATTATTTAGTCCCATTTGCCTTTAGTAACATGCTGGTATTACTTTTGTGGCAAAATGAATAATAACTGTTACTGACTTTCTAATACATTAGAATAGTTTATTCACCTGGATTCTCACAGAACTTTATGTGGCTTAATAGAGTTTATTTACTATTTTGACAAAGAAGAAAATTTACTCTTTACATATTTTCTTTGCCAAAAATAAATGAGATGGGTTCCGCCCATCTACCACCTCTTCCTGACATCGAACACATCCCCCCTGGGGCAAACATTTTACACTAAAAAAAAAATTGTTTGTCGAATATGGATTAATGTACTTAGCTGTCCGCGGCTAGAAGAATCCATAAACCCCACCTCTGATTGATCCGTTTGCGACTCCGGCCTTGGTGTCCCTTGTCCATTGAATGGTCTCGATCCCTTGATGAACCATTCCAATTCCTTGGTGACTTGTTGCGTTGGATGATTATTGGAAGACCCCTCGGCCCCCTGGGATGGGTGTAGGGACGGCCCAATTGGTCCTGCTGGCTCCGTGTTGTTTTAGAACGGATCGCTCCGTTTGATGAAAGCGGAGAACAGTCGTGTTGTCATCAACTTTGGTGAGATGTCGTCTAATGGGCCCCGTTCAAATTCTTGGACTCTCTCGTTGTAGATTGGGCCCCATTCAAATTCTAGGATTCTCTCGTTGTAGATTGGGCCCCGTTCGGAGTCTAGGATTCTCTCGTAGATTAGGCCCAGTGACAAATTCTGGAACTCTCTCGTTGTAGCTTGGGCCCCGTTCAAATTCTGGAATTCTCTCGTAGACTGGGCCCCGTTCAAATTCAGGAACTGCCCCGTTGTTGACTGGCTGGTCGTGTCGTGTTTTACTTAACGTTATTTGTAACGTGTCATGATGTTGCACTGTCTGTTGTTTCACTTTATCTCTTGGTCGTTTTTTGCTGATATTAGTTTGCTCTGCTACCATTGCACTGCCTGCCTTCCTTGCTGTTGGCCGTGGATATATTTCAGGGTTAATAACAACATTGCAGGTAGTGAGTTAAGACTGTAGTTTATTGTTAAAGTTACAAACACTTTAATATCTTGTGACGTGTACGTGAGCGTGGCGGACGGCGACTCTCTGACTAGCCCGTACATACTAGGCCGTGTTGACTCTACCAAGTCTTAAGCGTTACTTCCTTTCTAGTTCTCCCCGTTCGCCTCAGGTGAACTCTCTCTCTGACCTAACACAGACCCTAGCGCTATAGTTGTCAGCGCCTACCGCCCAACGCACACGTCACAATGGTACTATTTGGTTTGATTCCTGATTGGATCGTACTATCTGGTTTGATACCGGAATGGATCGCAGTCTTTGGTTCGATATCTGATTGGATTGTACTATCTGGATTGATCCCGGATTGGATCGTACTATCTGGTTTGATCTCTGATTGGATCGTACTATCTGGTTTGATCTCAGATTGGATCTTACTATCTGGTTTGATCCCGGATTGGATCGTACTATCTGGTTTGACCCCGGATTGAATCGTACTATTGAAATTACTATTATCTGCTAAACATTTAGCACCTATCTCTTCATTGAAATTATCGAGTTTTGCATTTATTTACCGATTGCTTGCATTTATTTTATTAGTAATTTCTTGATTAGTTTTTTCAAGTTTATCAAGTAACAAACTCACAAAATTATCTAAACTTGCTATATGTTCCCTCTTAGTTTGTTCCTTTTTTAATGGTTCATGTCACTATTATCATTTAGGTTTTAATCCGCCATCCTCCCTTCCAAAATTTATTAATATTAACAGGATTTCTACAGTATTACAACAGAGTTTTTTATATGTTGTAAATTAAAATAATAATAGTAACAAAAAAAGTTTAAGGCTTATCTGACTTGATTGAATCTTCGTCGGTGTGCCGTTTGGTGTGTCATGTGTAAAATGTCTGCTCGTTTCACCTCTGTAGGATGTTCTTCGTCGGTGTGCCGTCTAGTGTGCCGTGTGTGAAATTTCTGCTTGTTTCACCTCGGTTCTCGGTTGGATGTTCTTGGTGGTGCGCTGTTTAGTGTGCGGTGTGTCTCAGTTGGTAGAGTCCCTTTCTTGCCTCGGGGATTGGAAGATCGTGCGTCGCGGCTGGGCGCCAATTAAAATGTTTATGGTTTATTTTGTGATGATTGCCCCACGTTGGGCGCCAATTGAAACGTTACGGTTTAATATTTAGATATAATTGTTCCGCAATTGGGAGCCAATTACAACTTTCTTGAATTGATTGTGAGATAATTGGTATTTATAGCCCCGTGATCGAGCGCCAATTATGATGATACGGAATTATTATGCCCCACGTTTGCTTGGGGCACCGGTTAAAGTTATACCGTTTAATCAGCTGATAATTGCCCCGTGATCGAGCATTAATTAAAGCGGTATAGAATGTGTGAGATAATTTAATTAAATAAATAAAACCTTTAATATTGCACACGATTTATTTAGATCATGGCACTGGTTTATTACAACGTTCTGTAGATTTATATTACCAGCACTGTGTAGATTTATGTGACTACTCTATATATTTAAGTTAGTATCACTGTCGTGATATTACACGTTCTCTAGGTTTATGTCGCCGGCACTCTGTTTGTTCATACGCAAAAACAGCTTATATATTACCTACCCCTTGCCCCTTGGGCCTCTCGTGACCAGTGTCAAAACCAACAAATCGAAAGCGTCCTGGCAACAGGTGTCATGAAGGCTAGCTTCCTATTGGGTATAGGGAGCTAAAGTCTCTTGCTTGTTTGGTAAATACTACGGAGTTAAATTTTGAAATAAAAAATAAGTTTTAATGGTGCAATCCTTCAACATTATTTCTGAAAAGCGCGTGATGCTCCAAGTATGAAGTCTTAAAAGGATAATTTACATACAGTTTATTGAAGAAAAATATCTTCATCCATGACTTTTTAAATATATGAGAGCGGTCCAAATCAGTATCATTAATATATATATATATATATATATATATATCTTATACTTAGCTCCACGTCTTAATACCCGTTTGGGTTATATGCTTAAGTACTAATTATGCTAACGAGTTAGGAATTGGGAAGGTTGCATGTAGAGGAAGTGAACCCGCATTTGCATGGAGAACGAGTGGAAAACCATTTAGACAATCCACCCCTAGTTCACCCGACCGAGATTCGAACCTCGACCTCCCCGTCCTCGGCAGTCTAGCTCGACACGAATCCAGCGCGTCAGCTAACTTCGCCACCGAGGCGGGTGATATATATATATACCTGTGGAAAAGGTTTAGATTTTTTTACTATCACAATATACTCTCTCTACCCGAGAGGTCGTGAGAAAGTCGAATTTAATTATTTTCATGTTCTTAAATAAAAATAATTCCAAATTGGTACCATAATTTTTTTCTACCAGAAATTAAAAACTTTTTATCTGGAGCAAAGATGTGATTGTCTTTAAAGCTTCTTTAGATGTCTCTTTCATAAATGTTGACAAATGTGAGCTCGTAAGCTGAGACATTTAGTTTTGTTTTTTATCACCGCATCTTACTACCAGTTCGGGTTATATGCTTAGGTACTAATTACTCTAATGGTTATAGATATTACGAAGGTTATATTTAAAGGAAGTGCACCCGCATTTTCGTGGAAAACCATAATCAGTACATGCTACCAAGATTCGAATCGATCTCCAAATCATCCGCGGTCTAGTCTTAACTACGAGAGTAGCGTTCAGACCACGCGGCCACCGAAGCGGGTTTTTAGTACTTTTCGATGTGAGGAAACAACTGTTGAACAAACATTGCGCATATTTGGTGCCCAAAAATTATATAACTTTTGGGAAGTGATCCCTGATGAAACAAAAAATTATAAAATTTGATATACCAACCTCACATGGCTGAGTTCCTCAAATTATTCTGAATTCCCAAAGGTTGTATTTATACAACGTTCATAATAATAATAATAGTAATAGGGTCGTATTGCATGACGGTCCACGGTCCACACACATTCATGAATAGGACCGAGAATTTCAAACAGGCGGAGGTCGATCAATTAAGTGATGCCCGCGGACCACACACTTCTAATAACGCCGATGATGTCACCACACCACGCGGTTCAGAGAAGCTGCTCGGTACCACGACTAGACTGTCAGTACAAACGGGGCCCCACGCGAGGATGGTGATCTTGGGACGCCTGACCTCGCGACTTCCCGACAAAACCCATTTCATAGGGGGACGAATCCGTCGTTTTACTGGCAATCATCTAGTTAAGATGGAACTTCCCCTCTACCCCTCCTAGCAACACATGTCCATCATGTGAATTCACGCTAACTAATTATGTAGACCAATTGTCATAGGAATAACCTTATCTGACAAATAAATACCTGATATCGCTGAAGGAACTGCAGGTCTTAATGGAGAAAATCTTTATCTTCGCTCTGTCTCAGTCAACTGTTGCCAAATCTCCTTGCTCTCAGTTATGTCCGAAGGTGGTGTGCTGAGGTAAGAAGGAGCTTCTGGCAACATCGACTAACCAGCGTCGCGAAACTTGTCTTATATAATTATGAGGGGAGATTGACCACACATAAACAATAAAACTACAACGCCGTTTCCCAAGAGTATCCCTGAAGTTCACTCAGCGATCATATCCAGTGTAGATCTACTTTCCCGTCAAGTCCTGTTATCTGCAGCCGTCACTTTAGATAGATATTATCAATACCTATAAAATAACACTAATAATATAGTAACATGTTACCAGGGTTGATAGAAAAAAAAAGTATTACTAAAAGGTCCTTCATATGGAAATTGGACAGTAGTAAGCCATCGTCGACTTTTGCTATCAAGTCTAAGGTTGTTTTAATTAGTACGTGTCACCAGTAGGGCGTTGAGGAATTGGAAGGCGAGGAGAAGGGGGTTTATGAGGAAGGTTGTTTATACAGTCCAATTTTAATAGGAAGAATCTTTTCTGGCAGCTGGTAAAGCTACTTTACCCTGTTCACGGTAGGAATGTCCGAAAGGTATTTTTTTCCAACAAAAATCTTACTATATAATAGAATTATAACAGGAAAAAAGACCTTTCAGACATCCCTTTCTAAGATAAACGAGGTAATAGATCTACTTTAACATATTCATACGTCAAATCCTGTGATATGCAGCTGTCACTTTTGATAAATAGTATCAACAACTCTAAGAAAAATCGGGGGCAAGGACCTGCTAACCGTAGCTAGGGAAAAGAAGGAGCATGGAGGGCTAACCCTTCATATAATTTATCGAGTTAAAAATACTGTAACGTTAGCTCGAAACCGTGACTTCCGGGGGGAACCTATCTGGAGAATAATTCCCCGTGAACGTTTGGACGTGTGCCATGAGAAGATCTGGTCTTGGGCGTGGGTGTACCCCTTAGGCAAGGGGAGGGGAGTGCTATCCGAAACAAGGGGTTCCACTTGACTGTCTAATTGCTCGGATATGTCAAGAGTCCTCCTTTGAAGCGCGCTTCGCCCTTCGTACTAAAGAACACGCCCTCCCTCGCTTGGGTAGTCAAGTTGGCAGTTCTCATCCTGTGCCTCCAGCCTGCATTCACCAAACACAAGATTCAAGGCCGTATTTAATCATCGCCATCCGACCTGAACATCTTGTTATCCGTATACTGAGAAATCGGTTGATGCCCGAGACTAGACTATAAAGAGATAAGGCATGCACAAAAGGTGTGAACTTTCGTTGATCGAGGGAATCTCTTTTCGTTGTTTTATTTGAGAAGTTGTTTCAGATCACAGTTTCTGAGGCAGCGCCCCACCAGAAGAGTAAATTTCCCCCTGAGAGTTGCCAGTGTTTCATAATGAGAACCGGAAGAGGGTTGCCCGGAAGTCGCAGGCTCATTTAACAAGACCGGGAGGAGGGAAAGCAGACAAAGTAAGATGCGAGCTACCCCATCTGGATGACATCTAGACACCAACTTCCTCAGTCACAAGACTTCCCCCCCCCCCTCTCCCCCACCACCTTCCCTTCAGTCGGTTCTCGACAAGATCATTCAGTGACTGGAGTCTGAGTCGGGAGGCAGGAGTTCGTTCCCGACCAAGGGTAATTTTCCTAATATATTTTTTTATCTTTGTTGGTCCAGTGCCTTTTTTTACAATTTAATGTCAGTATTATACAGAGTGGAGCAGAAAGTGTTGTGACACTAAACCTATATCTTTACTAATTCAACTACTAAATGCTTCAAATTAAGCTTAAAATAACATTATCTACACACCCTTGAATTATTTATTTAAAAAAGTTCTTAAGATGGCCACCATTATATATGTGATACATTATTGTATTCACTTTTCGAATCTTGACATGACTTTGCACATTGAATTGTTTCAACTTCCACCACAATTTTGAATTGTTTTTGGGCAGATCGCGCAAACATGACTCTTTAACATTTCAAAAAAGATAAAGTCTGGAGTTGTTAAATATGGTGAACGTGGCGGCCAGGAAACATTTTACAAACCATTGGAACCTTATGTTGCATTTCAGGGCTCAGAATGGTCGAACATCATTGGGCCCCTCGTTTCACGATTTGGGGACCCCCACGTTCCTCAGACTTTTTCTTGTGTGGTGGAAATTGAAGCACATACAACGAGATATTACATATAATGGAGGATATCTTAAGAGCGTAGTTTTAAAAATCTATTAATTCAAGGGTATGTAAAAAATTGTCAATATTTTGTTGTTATTTTAAGTTTAATTTAAAGCATTAGTATTTAAAATAGTAAAAACATAGTGTTATTAAATATGCCAATACTTTATGTCCCACCCTGTATATTATAAAAAAAAATATTGTTTTGCCCATCTGGACTCTCCATATTTAACGTACATTAATGGGATTGGGATGAGCATGGTATAATTTAGAAATTTGGGTCAGATACTTGTCGATTGCAATCGATCAATCAATCTCATTGAAATTTTCAGTCAGTAGAATAAGAAAACTTATTCATTTTAAAAGTCAATACTTGAGTCTTAACTCCCAAATATCACAACTATCGTGGATTTTTTTAAATGTAACCCAAAATTATCTTGATCAGTCATAATAGGTACATAATGCTATAAGATCTTTAAATAGCTAGTTAAATATGACGTTATAGGTCCAACATTTTATTTATTCTATATTTTATATATAAAGGCAGGGACATAAGTATTTAAGGAAAAAATGAATTTAAGGAATAAATAAAAAATTGACAAAAAATCAAAAGTAGAGTGGAGAAACTTTTAGAGATTGCGGAACTTTTGATAAGTGTGGGGCCCAAAAAGGTCGCTGATCCTTGTATAGAGTGAATGTACCACATATCCATGTAAAGAGAATGGGAAAATAATCTAGGGGAAAAAACTCAGTTTTAATTGACCAAGATTCGAAACTCGATCTCACTGTCAAAAGCAAACTCGAGTAAATGAGGTGATGTTTGGTCAGCGTACCCAGAAAATCAAATAAAAAGAGTGTGGATGTAAGTCAATCCACGTTTATACGGAGGAGACGAAACCACAATGTGTGCATGCACAGTTGGAGAGTAGGCCAGGCAGGGCCTTCTGGATAGGAGTCATCCTGTTCCCTTGAGCCTAGTACGAAACATTGTTTGCCAATATGTTGCCCTTGTTTTAGAAACGGTTGGCCAACAAGCAACGTGGGCTGATAGGTGAGATTGCTGATCTAAATCGTGTGTCTTTTTTCATTATCCTGGGACCAACCATTTGTAAAATAACTTCAAAACTTGTAAGAGACATCAGAGTGAAGCTCCTAAAAACCACTGCCGTCTCCGATCTTCAGTTCTGTCAGAAGATTATTTGCATAGTATGAACCATTTTGAAGCATTTTACAGACCCACCACCATTTTCTTATTTTCTGTCTTCTTGAACAGATCATAACTAAATACAAAGCACAAACCATATCAGCATCCTCTTCAACAGACATCGGTCCCTCAACTGAACTCTGTACGGGAGACAAATGTTTCATCATTGTAGTCTGGACACGAAACAATGTTTCTTTAATGTTTGCCAACAATCTGTTTCCTATGTTGGGGAACAGTTGGCCAACAATGTTTCCAAGTGCCTACTAAGCTTTAGTATACATGTAGTCGCTGATAGCCAGTAATGGCAATAAAGCATGGAACTAAAAAATTATATTTAACTTAAAATTGAGATGGATCAAATCCTATTTTCTAGACATATGAATCTCAAATTCAGATATTTTTAGCACCCTGTCTGGTTATACGCCTATGTACTAATTACCCTAATGAGTTAGGGACAAGGAAGGTTTTAATTTAGAGAAAATGCACCCGCGTGTGCATGGAGGGAGAATGTAAAACCATTTAGGGAAAACCACCCTCAGTGGACCCGACCAGGATCGAACCCTGATCTCCCCCTCATTGGCAGTCTAGTTCAACACGAGATTAGTATATTAGACGAGGCGGCCACTGAAACGGGTAGATTTGGATCTTAAAATGTTTTCAAATCTTGAATCAAAATTCGAATCCTCGAATCTTTATATAGGCTATGTACAATTTTATTTATAGTGAAAATGTTTAATATTTAAGTTGTTTAAAGCCACTTACAAATGTTGTGATGTTTATATAATGTCTATTACATAATAAACAACAAAGAGAACACTTTTTTTAGTAAATTAATTAAATTAAAATACTTTTTTGTGTATGTATGTGTGATTGTGTTATTTTCCAAAATACACATATCTATATAGCCTAACTTATTTTACCAATGGCTTAAAATGGATGTTTGAAGTCGAGGTCCCCATAGGTGTATTCAAGATACTTATGCCGGGACCACGATCAACTTAAAGTTAACTTAACGTAACTTAACGTAAAGGACCTCCTTGTGTGTTTAAATGGAGGCGATCACAATGCAGTTAACTTAACGTAAGAGATGTCCTGGGAGGTTTTTTACTTTAAGTGAACGTTACTTGAAGGGTATTACGTGATCTAGCCAGACAATCATTATGTGAGTGACGTCAACAGGGCTATTTATTAACTCATTTGTTGGTATTATGACCAGTGTTTACTCTTTAGCATAAGTTCTAGTGATCAGACATTGAAACAAAATAATTAAACTAAAATAGAAAAGCTAAATTTATCAAAAAAGTTTTGTAATAGATATTTATTATATCGATTGAAAACTGTAAACATTCACAGATCATCACTGTAAAACTAGTACAAATCACAGATCACACTCGAGAATGAAGATGTTTGGCTCGAGTTGTTACATAAGTTACGTAAATTGTGATCACACATATGTTAAGTTAACTTTAAGTGAACGTTACATTAAGTTAACATTAAGTTGATTGTGATCCCGGCATTATTTGAGATTTTTACAAATCTCACCATGGTATTATAGGAATCTAAGATTCCAGATCGTCCCATCTCTACTTAAAACAAAATATAAGCCCTAGACTAGTTGTTTAGAATCTCATCACTCAAAGGGGATTTTCAAAATATCTTCAACTATTTTTTTTGTTAAAATTGAAGCAATCTTTTTATTAGGTACCCTATAAAAACACAGATTTATTGACCCAGTTGCAAGCGCAACTGTTTGAGAGAGCATATCATCAAACCGTCATATCAATTAAGTTATGCTATTATTTTTAAAAACCTGTGAAATATGTTTCAACCTAAGTAAGTAAATAGTATTACTGTAATTGCTATTGATAATTATACTCACATTATGGGGATATTACCTAAATGTGGTTTGTTAAAATTTATAGGAGCTATGGATGAGATCAAAGTGTAATATTATTTAATGAGTGTAAGCCAATATGTACATTTAAAATTAATAAAGTGGCTTTAGTAGCCTAGAAAGCCCTACCATTTTTCTATGGAAATCCTTACTGCTATAAATATAAAAGTTTTTAGATCTGCTTTAACATAGCCTACAGTAGCCCCATGGCTTCTTTGGTGCTGACTGACAGTTCACAGCTGACTTCTGACAGTCAACATTTAGGTATATACCTAAATTTTGACTGTCAGAAGTGACAGCTGCTAAATACATGTTTTTTGCAAATCATATGGTTCGGCGTAGGGATACATAATTTGGTCTGGTAGCTTTTCAAAGCCGTCAGAAGTCAGCTGTGAGCTGTCAGTCAGCACCACAGAAGCTAAAACTGAGGTATATTAATATGTCTTGTACTGTTATATATACAGCCATCACTTTTGATTGATGTTATAAATATCTATAAAATAACATTAATAATATAGTAAAATGTTTTCAATGTTAGTTACAAAAATATTTGTATTTTCTAAAAAGGCTCTTAGTTAAGAAAATCAGACCGTGTAATCAACGCTTTAACAGTTGACGATTCCCAGGTATTTTATTTTTGTTTGTGTATGGAGTATTTACTAAAGAAAATCACCCATATTCATTCCTAATAAATAACATGTAAAATCAACCCTTTGGGCCAATATTCACCCATTTTGTGTTTGGGTTTTGAGGTTAAGTTATTTACACAAAAGTAATATAGGCTTAATTGACGTTTAATCAAAATAGGCCAACATTTCCAACAGTTATTTTTACATGAGATGGCGGACCTTCATTCCAAATTCTGAATGTCTGAGCAACTATCATAATAATATGCCATAAATAAACTCACTAAATCCTGCTAGTATAATTGATGTAACAGGGAAGTTTTAAAAAGGCACTTAAATTCAGGAAGCAATGATATAATTATGCAACTTGTCAGTCGATAAGAGAATATGGGCTAATAATACGCTAACAAAATTACGATAAGTTATTAATTATTATTTACACGAGAGCCTCACTGTTTTCATAGCATCTGTCGTCATGATCAGCAACAAGAATCCCCTAAGATTTGGCCTTTATCATCTAAAATAAGCAACATTTTGATAATAAATTATAAGCTTCTTCACGCAAACATGCACATAATTATTTGAAGTGTTTATCACAATTATAATTTCAATTACCGATGAACGAAAGAAAAAATTTGAATAGGTCAACATGCCCATTTTAAAAAGTTTACCTAGGTCATCCATGTCAAGGTCTATCTTCTGGTCACCCTACTACTGATGATGAACTCCAATTCTTCCTAAACAGTTTATGGACACACTACTCCTTCTATTTAACTGTGTTATAATTTCACTTGAATAAGGAAACTTCAAAGTTGTCACTATAAATAGTTCGCGGAATTTATTACCGCATTTTGCAGAATATAATAAAACATGGCAGAATGCGCATAGAAAGTGCTGCCCCCTATAAGGTAGTAGAAGCCGTGAATTTCTGGCGGGATTTTTAAAATCAGAACGCAAGCGTATATTAATGTTATATTTAATCACTGCTTGAAATTATACGTGAAAGGATACAAAGTATTTAAAAATGTGATTTTCAATATTGAATTATGTGTATTTTGAAACTCTACAGGGCAAACAAAATATCATGTATCCCTATACCTATGATTAAAGCTTTTATTTAATACTAAAAACTTAGTTTGCAAAATAGTACAAAATGCCTATGTTACCTCAAAAGACAAAAAATTACATAAAAATTACATTAGAGGTATTTGGTAATGAGATAGGAGATAATTAGGGAATAGATATAACAGCATCAGATCCTACATTATCATATCGTACAAGTGATACTATTTCTCCTCTAAGGGTATAGCCCGAACGGGTAGTAAGACGCGGTGCTAAGTATTATTAGTATTAATATTATTTATACTCTAAATTCAGAGGGGCTTCTGAATGGTACTAAAGAAGATTAAATTTTGATAAAGAACATTATATTGATATGCTCATCTATTATAAAATGCAGAAAATATTATAAACATATTTCCCAGGGATGATTCAAGTTGAGTTTAAGACAATAAGCTCGGCAGAGGACTTGGTTACTCATTTGTATCCGAGATTAGAAAACAAATCTAAAGCAAGAGAGTAGAAAGCTCATTTTTCTAGGGGTGGGTTCGCTAACAAATTCTAGGGGGGTCCAGACTCTGCCCTTTCTTTAAAACTTTTTATAGTTAGCAACTAATGTTTAGAGTAAGTAGGTGTTGAGATGATGGGTGGGGGAAGGGTAGTAAACCTACCTATGTAAGCTACAAACTGCACTTCTTACAGCCGCTCTTTTCTTTGGGTAGTTCCTCAAGTAGGATCTTATTTAGGTTAGGGGGGGTCTAATATTTTTGATGTAGGTCCATTTTAAAAACTTGCCAAACTTCCGCGGCCTAGAAAACTTTAACAATGACTCAAGGTCAAGCCCTACAGGCCTACACTAATTAAAAAAAAAGGTGACTTTCTTTCCTTTTAGTTACTTTACTTATTTACTAACAAAAACAAATGTAAAGTATATCCACGTGGTCCGCCATTGATTATGAAGGGGCGAGTTAAAACTGTCCTACCTTGGCTACCACCCGCACACCTCAATAGCACCATTTCTTCTGTTTATCGCTATCTTGTTGAGATCCGTACCAAAGTTTATTAGGTCCGGATGTGGACCGCGGTCCGCCATTTGGTGATAACAACAATTTTGGCCTCCTTTTCTCAGCTCATTCCAAGAAACTTCCTTTGTTTTTAAATACCATACGAATGTATGAGAAAATAAGTACAATATTTGAAATATTGACAGAGCTAATTTTACAATCGGAAGTTTTACAAGGTGTGTCTTGAAGGTGAATATTAAAATATTCATCAACTAATATTTGGTTGATAAAAGGTGTAATGAGTTGGACTGGATAGAACTAGCTCAATATAGAGATAGGGTGTAATGGGGTGGACTGGATAGAGCTAGCTCAAGATAGAGATAGGGTGTAATGGGTGGACTGGATGGAACTAGCTCAATATAGAGATAGGGTGTAATGGGTGGACTGGATAGAGCTAGCTCAATATAGAGATAGGGTGTAATGGGTGGACTGGATAGAACTAGCTCAATATAGAGATAGGTGTAATGGGGTGGACTGGATGGAACTAGCTCAATATAGAGATAGGGTGTAATGGGTGGACTGGATAGAGCTAGCTCAATATAGAGATAGGTGTAATGGGGTGGACTGGATAGAGCTAGCTCAATATAGAGATAGGGTGTAATGGGGTGACTGGATAGAACTAGCTCAATATAGAGATAGGGTGTAATGGGTGGACTGGATGGAACTAGGGCTAGCACAAGACAGAGAGTTGGCATACTTTTGTGAATGTGATAATGAACTTTCGAATTCCTAATGCCATAGAGTAAGTAAGATAAAATCTGAAAATATTAAATCTTTGACAAGAAATGGCTGTGAAAGCATAATATTAAAACAACATTCTGAAGAATTTGTATTTCAATAATATAATCCTAGTTTTAGTGCTAAAAGGCTGGCAAAAGAACCTTTAGAAAACAAAAAAATATTATGTTTGATGATGTACCAAGTATAGGACAAAAGACAGGCTCACGCAATCTTGGGAGACCAGGGTTCAATCCTGATCTGGTGCACTTGAGGCAGGTTTTTATTAGTGATTTTTGATCCTCTTTTTCTCTAACAAGATCAATTCTATTGCATTTTCTTATGATTCCCCTCCACAACCTGTCCTTGAATTAGTTTTTTTTTTTTTAATCTCCACAGTTTACTATTGTTTCATGTTATACGAATATATGTTTATTCTAATGTGAACAGGATGAGGAAGAAAATATTTTAGAGGTAAGCTAGCCTCATTTGTGTTAAAGGAGAGTGAGAAACAACCCTCAGTAAGACTCAACTGGATTCAAAACCTGATATCCTCGTTAGCAGCAGGCCAGCCTAACACAATAGTGACACCTTAGACCATGCGGCCACTGAAGAGGGTCTTAGATTAGTTAAAGTGGTGGATATCACAAATTGGCAGTAATATGTTGTAAATAAAACTTTCTCATCTAATATGATGAAAAAAATAAGTGCAAAAGAATAAAATTAAATTTTCCATGTCCTTTTGAATCAAGTTTTGAGATCAAGACTATATATAAAAAAAAGTACCGATATGTAATATGGAAGAGAGCCAAATAATGTTGAATAGCAATTTCCAAACTATTTGTATTTTAAATTAGAAAAGTTATTAAATTTATTACTTAGGTTGTTCTTGTTTGAGTGAATGAAAACCAAATTAAGTTGATTGGTGACAAGACGTGTATTAATCACAACTTGTGAATGTGAGGAATGCCAGGCCTCCACCGTGGTTCGGATTCCACGTTAAACTGTAGGTCCTCCATTTCATCTCACAATCACCCAACCATTGCACATTAGCGTAAGTGCGTATAGCCCGAATGGGTAGTAAGACACAGTGGTGATGATGATGATGATGATGATAATAATTATAATAATAATAATAAATAATAATAATAATAATAATAATAATAATAATAATAATAATAAGTTGATAGATACAATTTTTGCAAGTTCTTGAGATGTTTATATTAGGCCTATCAAATTATTTTTATTGATGTAACAATATAATAAAAGCCTGGTTATAAATAACCTGTTAAGTACATTAACTCGTTAGTGTTGTAAAACTTCAGTATATTGACTAAAATTAATATTAACCAAAACTACCAGTTCACTTAATAAGCTTTATTTTTTTATTTGTAAACATTTGTATTATATTAGAAATATTTATATTAAAAATACAAAAGAGGGATGGAAATAAATAAAAGGATTTAACACAATATGACTTTAGTGATGAAAGGATGGTCGATGGTCAATGGTCAATACTTTACACTGCTGTCACATGATAAAGAAGTGATGCACCCCTCTCTCTTTATTTCAGGAAGTTGTGTTGTGTATTACATACTTCCTCCCTCCTTAAAGAGGTTCAATGAAACCTATATCGAGGTATTGGGCAGTAACAATCGGTTATCTCCAATGTTAACTAGATCAGAGCCATGTATAAAATACATTTAATAGGGAATAGAATATAAATAAATCATAATTGAAAGTATGTAATTGATTTCAAGCATTTTATTTATTTACATTTATATGGTCGTCCCCCCCCCCCCCCCCCAGATGCCACCAGGATTTATATCAGCTAGACATTCCTAGCCTTCTTCTAGCGATGGTAGATTTTTAACCAATTTCTGGAGATGAGCTCCCATGTAGGTGCCCAAAGATACAAAATATTATATATAGATTATTAAACGTAGCAAGTAGGCATGTTTTGAATATTAGTTATTTGTTGATTCAAAGACTGCTTCTTAATCTAAAAACAAGTCACAAATACTTTTATTATTGTAATATGATTATGATTGTAGGATAACTCATTTATTATAAATATATATATTTTATTTGAACAACTATACAAACCACAAAATACACATTTTGTTTACCACTTGAAGTCCAGCAGTGAAGACTAAACAATAAAAATAAGACACATCAAAGTTTTTTTTTTTGCTACCCTTGTTGCACTTAAAGCAAAAGTAATTCATTAAATCCCGGTTTCATTAACTCTGTGTCAGGCGTTGTATGTAGTCAGTAGCTTGGCGACTTGTTTGGTTTCCCCTATTCTCTTTCTTCTTCCTTCGTACCACACCCTTGTGCCGACTGAATAAGCTCTAGAAGTGTTCAGTTTAAAACGTTAAGAGAATTGTTCCAGTTCAAGTTTCAATGACTAATAAGCTTTCGTCCTTTTTGCTATGGAGACAAACTTTATGTGTACCTGTCGATAAAGCCTTTAGACTATTCTGGTGTGGCATTATTTATTGAATGTTTGTTTGCTTGATTTAACTAATAAAACAATGAACTAGCATCTGAGAAGTTTATTTAATTTTAGAGTCCACGTCACTTTCTAATACCCCGATCCAGTGAACAATAAGCATGACATTTATTGAAAGCTCGATGTGATGTGGTGCACCAAACTACATGTCTGGTTATCCCTTTAGTTGGGTTAGGATAAGGAAGACAATGTTAACTTGGCCAAATAGTATATATTTTAGATGTCGTGCAGTATTATTTATAAAGTGTTTGTTTCGTGAAATTGTTATGAATTTACTTATTTGGACATTCTGTTATTTTGATAAAAAAAACTGACTCATACCATAGGCTGGAAACAGTAATGGATGGATATTATTTAGATAGTGTGCAAGTGAGAGGGTGAAGAATGGACGCAAGTAAAGGAGGAAGAATGGTGGGAGGAGAGAGGAAGATGAGGCCTTTTACTAAATTGTAACAGTTCATGATGATGATGATGATGATGATATTTAGATAGTGGCAAAGAAATACAAAGACAAATGTTGATGTACATTGGAGAGCACCCATATTGCGCATACTTTCCAAATAAAGCTTTTCCTTGCAACAGTTTTACTTTTCTAGTCCATTAGTAATAAAAGTTAAATCTCTTTTGATAGGTTCAAAATTAATGTTAGTAGGTAAATGAACGCATATCATGCACTCGCTCTAAGTACAGTATGATTCTGGTAGTAAAGATTGTCTCTGACAGCCAGAAAAGTTACTGGATCTACTTTTATGTATTCAGGTTGGGTCTTGTGATCTGCTGCTGTCACTTATGAGTTTTGATTGATACTATCAATACCTATAAAATTACAACAATATATATACATCCATTATTGTTTCCAGCCTGTGGCCTGGGTCAATTGTTTTATTCAAGTCATATATTTTTCCACTACCGGCTGCTAGGCTTGTCTTAACTTCATAATTATTCCTTATAATCTATCTTAAGAATAGGATAAGCACAACATCTAGTCCCCAGCTGTCAATTTATCAATGTGAAAGGGTAAAGCCACATTTTCATCAATGATAAATTTTCGGCCATGTCGGGAATCGAACCCAGGAACCTTGGCTCGGTAAGCAGACATGCTACCAACTGAGCTAAGGTGCCAGACAACAATAATATAGCAAAATGTTAATTTTGATTCAAATAAATTTATTTATAATTTCGAAAAAGTCCCACCTTCCTCTAAATAACCTCATGGTTATGAGCAATCAGTTGATAGCCCAGAGCAGGGATCACCAGTTGTTGAAGTTACCAAACTGATAACCGGAAGCTCTCTTCTTCTTAGCTAGAGATGATGAATCCGATTTTTCTAACCTAGAACAACATGGAGAGTTTCGTTGAAAGTATATTTCCCAAGAGAGATCCAATAAATAAATAATTTTAAGAATAGAAAGATGAGATAGAAAAGAAAGCAAGACTGAGATGGTATGGGCATGTAATAAGGATGGAAAAGGATGTGATACCAAAAAAAATTATGTAAACGAAGTATGTAGGAAAAAGACGGCAAGGTAGGCCAAGAAAGAGATGGGAGGAGCGGATAACAGAAAGTGTGCAAGTAAGACCAGAAGAATGGAAGTGATTAAGGGGGCAGTGAAGTGAGGGGGGGAGGGGGGGTCGTCATGGAATTTAGAAGAGACAAGGAAAGGGGAGGTCATGGGAATGAAGTTGATGAGGAGCTTGTTAGCTGTCACGAGGAGAAACCAAACAAGGAATGAAATTATCCGGGAAAGAATGGGAGTACAGGGAGTTTATGAGGTAGTAGAGGAAGCAAGAATGAGATAATGTGGACATGCCATGAGGATGTAAAAGGATGTGATACCAAAGAGAATGATACAGATGACATGTGTAGGAAAAATACCACAAGGGAAATAAAGTAAGAGATTGGCAGAAAGTGTGGAAGTTAGAGGAGCAGAATGTAAGAGATTAAAGGAACAAAAATGGTGGAAGAACAGAGGAAGATTTTAACAAACTGATTAGACCAAAGACTGGAAACAGTTGATGATGACTCATAACACTATCGTAGAGAGTTCCTAAATTGATGTATTTTACATTAGGAATAAAAAAAAATAGAACAGTAACAAGGGGTGTGCAAAGTACACTTTTCTATTTTGAAGCGAATTTGATTGAATGCATAAAATATTCTTGAAACCGAATCAATATAAAATTATATTTTTTTAGTTGTTTTATATAGGAAGAATTGTTATACTATGCTTATAAATATAACTTTATACACTAAAATCATTTATAAATGTTTTATTGCACAGCTGTTTGTAATTTTTCACTCTAAGGTGATAAATTAAGTTATCATCACAACAAGTCAATTATGTCATATTTTTTCATATAATACTAATTTTCTAATATACATAACAGCTCAGAATCACAATAATTGAACATAAACCAGTATTTTAAACGACAAGATTTTTAATTCCAAAGCTTTGTAAATTGTCAAAACCTAATTTTTTTAATGCTATTTTTAAGTTTTCAAAGCTTCGCACACATCTAGCATCAATCCATGCTTCAGTGGCCCATTAGAAGATAAAGAGAGCGTACTTGGATGTTTCCTCCATGCTGATGTATTTGCCGACGCCCTCTCTGAACACAGTCAACTGACCATTCCTCCCTGCTTGGGTCTTCTTGGTGGCTGCAGCCGCCTCTTCCTCCGCCTTGCGTTTGACTTCCTCTGCCCTCTCCACCAACAACTGTGGAGAAAGCAGAAACAATTACCACTGGACAGAGTTTTGTGTCCAAGAGATTACACTTGCACGATGTGTCAACATGTATATTTTGTATCTTTTTCATTTATTTGAGCTATTTTGCGTGCACTTTCTGAACCGTCTGACACCTTAGCTCATTCAGTAGCTTGTTTGTCTAATTAACTGGGCTCCCGGGTTTGATTCCCGGCATGGCTAAAAATTTATCATTGGTGAAATGTGGGTTTACCCTTTCACATTGATAAATTGACCGGGGATTGGATGTTGTGCCTGTCCTAGTCTTACATTAGATTTTAGGGCATAGGAAGATACGATAGGCATAGCAAGCGGTGTTGGAAAATATATGGCTTGAATAAAAAATTGGTCTCAGGCTGGAAATAGTAATTGATGTAAAAAAAAACTTTCTGGAAATCCCAAGTTTCACAAATTATAAATTTGTGGCCATACCAGGAATCGAATTCGGGACCCTTAGCTTAGTAGCGAGACATGCTACCAACTGAGTTGAGGTGTTGGACTATCATATATAAAATACCGCAGTTTTCTTCAGTAAAGAAGCAATGAATGCTACCCTTGCAATAGTTTACGTTGTGACTTGTGATGTGACATTTAAGCGCCCGTTTCATGGCCAAGAATGAGATGGCAAAAGCAGATAACCAAAAGTGTGTAGGTGAGAGAAGAAGAACGGAAGAGATTAAAGGACGAAAAGTGGTGGAAGGATAGAGGACAATGAGGCATTTTACTAAAGTTACCTTTCGATACAAGTAAGACTAGAATATTGAGTAAGGGTGTGCGAAGCCTCAAAAACTTCGACTTCACTTCAAATATTCATTCGATTCAACTTAGATTCTAAGCAAATAATCTCGAAGCTTAGACAAAAAAAAATATTAAAACTAAAATACACATTTTAAGTTGTTGTTTTTCAGCAGCTATTTTCATCGAAAATTAGTGTTAGTGTAAAAAAAAAGACTGAATTAAAATATATATCACATTTTCTGATAATATATAGTTTTAAGACAAAATATATTAATAATTTATGTTTGAAACCTAGCATTTTGTAAATTATATTTAATACTCAAATTTACACTGCTACGCACTATTATAACAATTTTATACAATTTTTTTTTTAATACTCAAACTTTGAATGAGCTTCAAAGATATCCCATATTTATTTATTTAACTTCACTTTGAATTTAAAAGTGTACTTCGCACACTCCTACTAGTGAGGCATCGAGTTTAATATAATTATTAATTTTACAAACCAGGCTCCACTCGCACATGGACAACTAACTAAAGTAAGAAAAGAAAACTAGATACACACCTGTTCATCAGCTTCTTGGTAGGGGTCCACAAAAACCTGCGCCTTTTCCACCACAATATCTTCAATGGGCCTATCTTTATTGTCCGTCTCGACCTTCTCCATGGCCGAGAGCGTGTCCAGTCCACCCACCACGCGACCAAACACTGTGTGCTTGTTGTCTAGGTGGCGACACGACCGGTACGTGATGAAGAACTGAGACTTGTTGGTGTTGGGCCCAGAGTTGGCCATGGAGAGGACACCCCTTCCGGTGTGGGTCAAGTTTGGCTTAAAGTGGTCGTCAAAAGGGGTGCCCCAAATGGATTCGCCACCTTCACCTGTGCCTGTCGGATCGCCCCCTTGAATCTGGAACACCACACATAGTGAGCACCCGTGGTATATTTTACTATTCCTGTAAAAGGAAACTTAATTCTTGTACATCTTCATTTAAAAATTCATATGTTATGTTTAAGGCAATTTTGTTATAAACATTTTCTGATTCTGCCAGGAAAAGAAACAGAACACATTTGAAGATCCACCCTTAGGAAAAGTTATAAAAATTCTAACCATGAAATTCCTAATCGAGCGGTGAAATTTGGTCCCATTGTAGTAACCTTTCTGAGAAAGCTTCAGAAAGTTTTCACAGGTTTTTGGTAACATGTCACAGTATAATTCCAGGTTGAGTGGACCAAAGTTTGTAATCAGACGAACATAACCTAAAAACAAAATATACATTACTTTTAGTCACAAAATTAGTTTAATTCGAAATACTAACTAATACTTCGCTAGAAAGCATTATAATTAAATATAGACAAAGTTACCAAGAGTGATTAAAAAGAATAAGTATACAATGTAAATTTATAGTTTTAGAGCCAATAGGAGAGATATTTCATTGTTATTTACTTGTGAATTGCTAGCTGTCACCAGGAGAAATAGGATTAGAAATGAAAATTGTTCAGGCAAGAGTTGGTAGAGACCCGTTTCTTGGCCACGTGGTCTAATGCACTACTCTCTTGTTGGATTAGACTGCCGAAAACAAGGAGATCAGGCTTCGATCCCGGTCGGGTTCAATGAGGATGGTTTTTCCTGAATGGTTTTCCCCTCTCCTTCCACACAAATGTTGTGCACTTCCTCTCAATTAAACCTCCCTAATCTCTAAGCCATTAGTGTAATTAGTACATAGGTGTATAAGTCGAACAGGCGATGTTAAAAAAAAGTTGTCAGAGGAAGATGGAGGCATTTTACTAAACTGACCTGTGCACAGGCTGGAAACCAATTTTTTTTAGCACTGCGTCTTACTACCCATTCAAGTTATTCACTTATGCAATCGTTACCATTTAGGAAAAACCACTCTCAATACACCCGACTGGCCTCGAACCACGATCTCCCCATCATCGGCAGTCTAATCTATTGTGAGAGTAGCGTCTTAAACCATGCGGCCACCAAAGCTGGTCTGGAAATAGATGATGATGGATGATGATGATGATGATGATGATATGATGATGATGATGATGTAGAAGAATAGGAATAGAGCCGCCAGAATAATTTGCTCCTTAGGTAAAGCTGAAAGAATGCATTAAATAGCTGTCCAGTGTTCCACAACATGAAAAGACCAGAAATTATTTAATTCGAAAACAGGACAGAATTTAATATTTATTAGGTGCAAGCATATAAAAGTTATAATCTATTAATCAATGTTGATAAACTTATAAGTATTTAAAGAAAATATTTTAAGTTTTAGGTTTAAATTAAACTTATGACATTATTTTTAGCGCTTTTTTCTTTTTCTAATTTCACACTTTATAAATCCAATCATTTGGTGAAGGTGTGTAATTGTAGCCACAAGCTATGATAACAGTCTACAGTACCTTTTTTCTTGATCCTGTCATATCTGACAAGATCTTCCTCGACGATAGCTGCCTCGTGCTTGGTCTGAGGGGCCACTGCCGTGGAGGTGAACCCTGCTGCTACTGCTCCAGTCGAGTAGTGTGCCTGCTCAAGTCAACACAACAAACCTTTCATCTTGACAAAAATGTCTCAAGTTATGTCTACATGGTACTATATGGGTGAGAGTGGGTACATCAATGCATACGTAACACACATCTTATACTTAAATTACAATGTTGACAAAATAATATCAATGTTCAGTCTTCACAAGAAACAAATTATAGGAATTTTAGTTAAAAGTTGGGATACTCAAAAAAACCTGTCAAACTAATTGAAGTACGTTTGACGGATTTGCGTGGCAGGATGTGGTTTGGATGTCACCAGATACTTTCGAAATACATAAAGGGTTGAAACAAGGAGATGCACTTTCTCCAATACTTTCTAATCTAGCCCTAGAGTATGTTATTAGGATGATGCAAGAGAGAAGGAAAAGGTTGACATTAAACTGCACAATATGGCTATTTGGATATGCGGATGATTTTGCTTTGTTTGGAAATAATAAGGAAGCTCTTGCAATAAATGCAGACATTTTATTAGAGGCTAGTAAGGAAATAGGTTTAGAAGTGAATGCTGAAAAGACTAAGTATATGTTCACACAGAGAACATAGATTGGGGATGATAATTTAGAGATTACCGCAAACAACATATCATTTGACAGGGTTAACGAGTTTAAATATGTAGGAACAATTTTAACTAGCAATAACAATATTAAATTGGAAATTAGGAAAAGAAAAAAGTGGGGAAATGTTGTTATTACTCGGTCAGTAAACTGTTGACATCTCGCTTGCTGTCAAGGAATGTAAAACTCAGAATTTATACAAAATAATAATTTTACCGGTTGTTTTCTTTAGGTGTGAAGCATGGTCTCTTACCTTACATGACAAAAAAAAATTTAGGATGTTCAAAACAAGGTGCTTAGGTAGATATTTGGTCCAAAACTGGATGAGGTTATTGAGGAGTGAAGGAGGTCATATAATTGATGAGTTACATACCCTGTACTCATTAAAAACATTCTTAGGATAGTCAAATTTTACAGATTAAGGTGGGCAGGTTATGCAGTATAAATGAAAGAATCCAGAGCAGTATTTAAGGTGTCAAATGGCAAACCCAATGGAAAAAAACCATTGGTAAGACCTGGACCAAATGAGAGGGATAATATTAAAATGGGCCTGAAAGAACAAGGTGGACTTAATATAGCTTGCTCAAGATAGGGATAGGTGGAGTAGTTTTATAAGTGTGGCAATGAACTTTTGTGATCCTAATGCAAAATAACTTTCTATTCTGAGTAGTTTTAAGTATGTCTCTCTTTTAGTGTCACAAAAGCTTCCCTATAAAATATTGACATTCACTCTTTATGTGAAGTCCGACATCTTAGCTCAGTCGGTAGCGTGTCTGACTACTGAGCTAAGGTCTCGGGTTCGATTCCCGGCATGGCCAAAAATTTATTATTAATGAAAATATGGATTTATTCTTTCACATTGATAAATTAATGGTTGGGGACTGGATATTATACCTGTCTTACTCTAAAGTTATATTATAAGACATGAAGCTACAAGAGGCCTAGTCAGCCGGTAGTGTAAAATATATGACTGGCCCAGACCAAAGGCTGGATACAGTAATGGTTGTAAAAAAAACTCTTTATGTGAGAAGTTATGTAACACAGGATGGAGAGGGAAGGGGGTTAAGAAAGGTAGCCCTAGATAGTGATAACATTTAACCTTAATATTAGTGTTATTTTTTCGGTGTTGATAATATCTTATCACATGAACTTGACATACAACTATGTGAAAATTGTGTCAGTTACTTTTGTAACTGTCTAAGAAGTCCCTTCTTATTTAAATTAGACTTTGATAAAGTTATTTTGTGAACTAGAAAATTTTTTTGTTTCAGTACATAGTCATGCTTTCATTTCCATCCTCTTCCAGCAAAATTTCAAGACCTCACGGCAAGGTCAATCAAAAGGCATCACCCGACCTTTCAGAAACACTCTGGTAAAGGAAGAAGATGAAGATGAAACATTTTTAAATACAAATGGAAGAGGCAAAATAAATGTTCTGTTTGATATAAGTTTCAAAAAAGAATTTAGAGACAATTTTGTTATTCTTAATAAAGAACATGATAAAATATTGTATAGGAAATTGTAATTCAGAATAAGTTAAGTAAAAACGTTATATAATTGAAAAGGATTAAGTGAATTTGTGTACAACATTTAAACTCATCGAAGTGTGGTTTAATAAAATTATAACAAATATTTAAGAAATTTTAGGCATGATACAAGAAATAATGTACAGTATTCATACATTAAAGTAAGTTTCAAAAGTAAAGAAGAATAACTTACAGAATTAAACTTATCAGCAACTTTTTTCTCCTCCAATTTAACCTCAGGTTCTTTATACTCTCGATTGAGTTCCTCTAAGATGTCTCTCGTCTCCGAAGAAACAGTTTTGAGATTTGCAGATCCATCTTTATCAACAACTAAACATATACACATCTTTTTAATTGAATAGTTCAATACCATGAAGTATTTCATAAGCATCTAGACCAGGGGTCTCCAACTTAAAAGTGATTGAGGGCCACAATTAAATCCACTAGTCTAGTGGTGGGCTGCACCATAATTGGCTAAGGGGTGGAAGGAAATAGGACTAAGGCGGATACACAAGTTATTATAAAAATAGAGTGTCATTAAGTTTATTCCTGAATGAACATCAAATGAAGCATTCATGAATATTCCCCATGCAAGTCTACATAGCGTCATTATATTTGAATTTATGTGTAGTAAATTTCATTAAGTGGGTGATAACCTGTACTAATTAAATAAATATGATAGAATTGTAGAAAAATGAAGCACAAATTAATGTAAAAACATCATCATTATCATCAACTGTTTCCAGCCAGTGATGGGCCAGTTAAATAAAATGTCTACATCTTCTCTAGCCTTGTAAATGCAGTGTTCTCCCCAGGGCCTTTTGACCAGGTGCATTGGCCAGCTGATTTTACTGGCCGCCCGGATAAAATCAATGTTCGTTGCACAAATTTACACCACCCCTGCCTAGTTACTTAATAATGCCCTTCAGGTGGAAAACGTTTCTGGGTTGAACACTTATATATGGATGCTCGTTATTATGTCATATTTTATAATGTAAACAATTAAACCTTTAGAATTTAAAAAAGAACATGGAAGACTGTTTACTCAAAAATGAGACTTTTGAATAAGCATAGGCCTACTATTAGAAACTACATATCAAACATAAATATTTGTAAAGCTTTTGATCAAGTGAATAGTATTTACCATCATCTTCGACTTTGAGATTGTTCTTGATGTGGTGGAACTTTGATAAATTGAACTTGTTGACGTTGTTCGGGTCTTGAATGGTTATAAGCTCCTTCCTCTCAAACGGCTCGTCAGTTAGGAGATCCTTCCAGTTTTTAGTTTTGATATTCAATTGTTCGATAGCCTGAAACACAAATAAATAATAAGTAGTCCTGTGAACAATGGATGCTCTTATCATTACTACAGTAGCCTACTAATAAAATCTCTGTGTTTGAAGTTGAAATAGTAGGGCCTATCTTCTATGATTTTGCCTTGAATTTGAAATTTATTTTTCCTTGGTGATCAAGTTAAAGAAAAATAAATGAATAATATTCAATACCTAGTACATTATATTCATATATAATAACCATTATTCACGCGGTTTAAGACATCAATCTCGATAACAGATGTCCAAATTTTTAAAAATAAGCTCTAGTTACTTAATCGATTACATAGAATTAACCATAATCTTTGTTGTCAACAGTTTATTTTAAATACCTAAATTTATTAACACCAGGCACTTCTGTACAATAGCAGGCATGGTATATATTTCAAAGTTAAATTCCTATAAACACAAATCTACAAAACTCCTATGTTATTTTTTTAAGACGTTTAACATAACAGTTATCTATTATATTATTATTATTAGCACCGCGTCTTACTACCCGTTCGGGTTATACGCACTTACGCTAATGTGCAATGGTAGGGTGATTGTGAGATGAAATGGAGGACCTACAGTTTAACGTGGAATCCGAACCACGGTAGAGGCCTGGCATTCCTCACATTCACAAGTTGTGATTAATACACGTCTTGTCAGAGGTGAAGGAAGGGTTTGGCAATCAGATAAATCTGTGCCGGGACCGAGGATTGAACCCGGACCCTCAGCACAGAAGTGTGACACCTTACCCCTAGACCACCAGGTCACCCACAGTTATCTATTAATTAGGGCTTAATCTAATGCAATGTTTTTCAAACTGTGCTTTAAGGGCAAGTCAATTTTAGAGTATTTCTTATTGGTTTTTCACACTTTGTAATAACATCAGTAACTAGGGATTGCCAATTTTTTTCAAATTCATTACAAAAGACAAAGGTACAACCAAGCCAGAAAAGGTGATGTTTTCTGGTTTTTTTATACTTTTATTCTTGTAAAATTTAACTGTCGCTTGTGAATGTTCATAATAATGAGGGCCCTCCAATATGTATTTTTTTATGGTGCTAGGGTTTCTTTAGTCCAAAAAGTTTGGGATCCCCTGATCTAATGAGTTAAGGATGTGAATATTTTTGTACCTCGCTAGAAAACACATTCCCGGTTTTGGCCACAGCCACGATATGCGAGTGTTTGCTAAAACTCTTGAAAAGAACCGGACAGTGGAACTCTCCCGAAGCGTTCTTGTGGAAGTTCAACTTTATAAGAGACTTTGTGTCTAGAGCCTGAAAAAGTAAACAAAAATGTTGAAAGCACAAATTAGTTTTGTTCACAATTTGGGACAGTCAATAGTGTAAGAACCATTTACTCCATATTGTAACAAATTCACTCTGACAATTCCACTTTTTTTTTGTCTGAGCACATTTGGATTATTCACATGTATTTACACTAATGAGGTAGGGCTGCGGAAGGTAGAATTATAGAGGAAATGTACCCAAATTTGCATAGAGGGAGGGCGAAAACCACTTAGGGATAAACATACTTGACACACCTGCCCAGGATTCAAACCCCAATCTTACTGTCCGCAAACCAGTATTTAATGCAAGAGTGACTGTTTATGATCATGCCATCTTTGATGCAGATATCTACTTAATTTTTTTATTTTTTTTATTTGGGGTATTAACATGCACTTTCTGCCCTGATTAAATCAGAAAATGACCTAAAAACTAAATTAAATCTAGAGAAGACACAACATCCAACCTCCCGGTCGTTAATTCAACAATGTGAAAGGGGAAACCCTTTTCACCCAATGATAAATGTTTCGGCAATGCCGGGAATCAAACTCGGGACCCTTAGCTCAGTAGGCATAAGCGCTGTTGACCAAACTAAAGTGTTGTATGTCTACATATTAATCCCATATGGAGTACAGTATGGGACAAAACATCGACCATAGAGAAAATCAGGAAGGGAAAAGGAATTGAGGGGCCTGAATCTTGGTGCAAGAGAAGAGTAGAAAATATATTTTGGACAAACCGGGTCACAAAATGAAGAGGTTTTCAACCAAGTGAATGAAGAGAGAAAAATATTGAACTTGATTAAAATGAAAAGAGGAACATGGATTTGACATATATTATATTTTGAAATAATTTTTTGGTCAACATCTTTGGGAGAAAAAATGGAAGGAAAGAGGGGAAAAGGACTTAGATTGGAATATATAATAAGGTTATAATGCAAGGAGATACAGGGAAATTAAGAGAATGACAGAGTCAAGAAGAATGGACAAGAAGAGTGGGTCCCATCCAATAGCAAGATTGAAGATATGAAGAAGACGATTAGTCAGTCCTGTGGAAATGTATTTAATGTTATATCAATTCAGTGATAAATTGTCAATCAAAAGATACCTCTCCAGTTACAGGATTTGATTTGAATTTATTTATATATTCAACAATTGCTTGAAGTTCAAAAATGTTTCCATCTTTATCACAGTATGGGTGTTCAAATGGCTGCAGGCAAAGACAGCAATGGTCAAACGGGAGTCTCCTGAAAGCTGCGGATTCCGGGCCAGCCCGTTTACCTCCGTAGAGAGTTGTCCACTCTGTGTACGTGAGGTACCTGGAGAGAATAGAACCCAGTCTACATTTAGTTTTATTTTTATATACAAAGTTACTTGAGATAAATTTCTAGAAGTATGCATACTCTATGTATTGTTTTGCCCAGCCAACACTTTGTTGCATTTTTTTTTTTTTTTTTGAAATACATAGCTAACAAGAAATAATAGTATCTAATATTCCTCTTTGCAGTCTATAGATGTAACTATTTTTATCTGATTTTATTCTCGCAGCATTTTTAACTAATTTTAAACATATTCTGCAGTCTGTATTTTGGAGACTCCTAGCCTAAAAGTTAACATTTGCAATTAATTATTTAAGTTAGGGCTTGAATTGAATATATTTGTAAATATTACAATACATAAACATGTTTATTTACATATCTACTGCAGTACATCCTCATGGCCCTTTCAACCTTGCTACTCCCCTCAAACACTCTGTGAATATCAGTGTATTGTAAATTCTACACATAGGCCTTTTCTCTAGGATCTTAAATTACCTTGACCTATTTACTCTGAATTAACACCTCATGTTGTTTTTGTGAACCGTGTCTGATTGTTCATGTGATCCATATATTTACACTATTAGGGTAGAGATAAAGAATAGAGAATAAAGAAGAAACGTACCCACACTTGCATGAAGGGAGAGTGGGAAACAACAAAGGAGAAAACCACCCTCAGGACACTCGACAGGGATTAGAACCTCGAATTCCCTGTCACCAGTAATACAGCCAAACATGAGAGTAATGTGTTACACCATGTGATCAATGATGTGGGTCAAGACCTATGTTGATCAGAAATTATCAACATGGCATAGGCTATGCCTTCTTTGTTGAAATGTGAGAACATTATTTATTTACCTATTAATAATTTAGTTGCGTAAAAACTAAACAGGTAGTAATGAAAAAATAAAGCGCCCTCTATGAGAACTTTATGTAGCAATAGTTATCAGAACCCTTGCGTTTAATTATTCATGAAGTGAAGTCCTTTGCAGGCAAGTTTTTGTGTCAAAAGGGGATTTGATTATTTGATCATATTTTCAATAAGGTACTTTTTTTATCTCATACCAATGAAATAAATTTAAAAAGTGAGGACAAAACTTACATTTTATCTTTTTGGTGCTGTCGTTTCCCCATGATTTTAATATATCTAGCTAACTGTATTACTTTTGATAAGTTTAATAATTCAACCCGTCAAAGCGTCTAATGTTTATAAGTAATATTTTGTGTATAGTTTTGGTATAGTCTTTGCTATTTTCACCAAAAGTCAATGATAATGTAATATTTTTTAGACTACAATATAATATTTTAAGGTTGTAAGAGCTTAGATCCATAGATAGATAGAAAGATAGAAAATAAATAGATAGATAATTTATGCCGTATATGTAGATTTTAATTTTCATTGATAAAATTGTGGAAAAGATTCATGAATACATAAAATAATAGATATATTTAAACTTAGAATGAAAAGTATTTGCTATTAAAATATCGTGGTTGGTAGCACACTTTCTTGGAAACGAAATATAGAACACGTCACTAAAATAATTAGGGCTAGAGTTGGAGTACTAAAGAAACTTTCATATAAATTTACCCCACACGTACTAAAGCCTATATCTTTTGCTTTGATTCACTCACATCTGTCCTACTAAAATGTGGTCTGGGGGAATACTTTCAAATGTAATTTGATACCACTGATAAGTTTGCAAAATGCAGGAATAAGAAACTTATTTTGTATACTGTAAGCAATATTCCGTCCTATTTCATGTATTCATGTAGATTGCGGAGTATTGCGATTCATTTCTCTAAGTTAAATCCCCTGACGTATAACAACTACGCTAATATACGTCTTCAACTGAATTCTTATTTGTTCTCCATGACTCTACTACTGAACTTTCTGCACCACTATTTTATTCTTATTATATATTTCTAAAATGTTTCATTCCTGCCTGTGCTCAAACCCCAATATTTCCTTCCAATATCTACATTTGACTGGCACTGTATCTACATCGGAAACTGAACTTAGCTGCAATCTAATGGCAGGTATGAGCTTTTCTCCTTATTAAGTTTAGATTTTATTGTTATTACCTTTCTTTTGTTTTATCCTTCTACTCTGTTCTAATCTAAATAATAGTTGTTTTCTCTGTTTCCAAGAGTAGTTGAAATCATTCCTCTATATAACTTTCATTGTTTTGCAACCTACAAGTTTTTCTTTGTTTAGTTACCGTGACAACCATTGTAAAAAAAAAAAATCTGACTCTCAAAAAGGACGCGCTGGTTTTGCATGGAGTAAATGTTAATGCAAATGCAAGAAGTTAATTTTATGGGATAAAGTTTTTTTGTTCCATCGACGAGCACTGGCTGGAATCGAGGACTGGACCTAGTTTTCTCTCAAACAAGGGAAATTCATGAGAAGGATGAGCAATTTTGTTGGGTTTTTTATCTAAAAATGTGAGTGCTAAAGCCATGGTCAAGAAATGGTCTGCATTTTTTTTTCTCATTACCTACAGACTGCAGGGAAATGAGTAAGATCTACTTTTTTAAAATTAACAATTCAGAATTACTAATTTGTTGTTACCACCCGTTATAACATGTTAAATACCTACTTAAAGGCTCTTATGTCACATAATTCACTGGTTAGAGCTGTCTGTTCTTGGTACCAGCTAGGTAGGACATTTTTTATTCACAATTGCCACAGTTAAAATATATAAACACACTGATTATTTAAGTCTTAGATATTTTAAAATTCCCTCTACTTACCATATGACCTTTTTCTCATTTCACTAAAAAAAATTAAAAAATAACAACAATTTTTTTTATGGTTTTATTTGACAAACTTTCTTTATACACTTATGTTCAACCCTTCTGGTGAGATTGATTTTTTTTTTCTTTCAAGGCCAGAATAAGAGTCCTTTTATTTGTGAGTATCACACAACTTACTTGCCCCCACCCCTTTTATTTCACTTGTATTTAGTACTTCATGTCCGGATCCAGGGATTACTGTGGAAACACTTCAAAGGGTAAGTTTCCCTGGTAATTATGTTTCTCTCTACTGGGCCACATAAAAATCACAAAAATATCCTTACTCTTTACATCACTGCGGATACCTTGATAAGTTACAGTCTCGTTTTTTATGTGTTCCACCAACTGAGCGGCTCGTGAGGGTAGAGTAGGTATTTTTTTAACTCAACTAAGAGTAATGAAGATAAAATTAAAAGCTCAGGTATATTAAAATTAAAGGAAGCTATCTTTTTTGATACTGTGGATATTGTATATAAGTTTACAAACAATTTAATGATTAGTAAGGCTTGGTTTATATTCATGCATAATTCATAACTAATAAGGAATAGTGTATAGTGCGCAAGAAGTTGAAATACATTATTTTAAATGATGGCGTCTATACTCGATTTATAGTGAAATAGTTCACAGTGCATAAAGTTGATTTAACTTTAACTTTTCTTATACGTTATGCACGAGTTGTGAAACGATATTCTCGCGAGAAAAATCTAGCCAATAAGATTTATGGAAAACATAATTCGATATTTTTCAAATATTATTTTATAAGTTGGAAGTTGGTCGCCATATTAGGCTTTAATTATCGTTAAATAGTTTTATATTGTGATTTTAACTTGAAAATGAGTGAAAATGAAAGTGACAATGAATATACGGTTGAATTTACAGATGATGGTTTTGTGTCTGTTGCTTGGGGGAGGAACCCCGCACCTCCTATTAATGTAGTTTTTGTACTTGGGAATTTTTATGGTTTAAAACACCAGGAGTTGTAAAATTCACTGTCTAAACCGACATAACTCCCCTCCAAAAAATATATTTCGTGCAACACCCTTGTACTATAGCCTCATTTCATTCAACCACTAAACCAGATTGTCCTCAAATGAAGATGAATAATTCAAACATACTATTAAATATAGAAGGATGGGTTCTATAAAATTAATTTACCCGTGATGATAAAAAGCCAGATATGCAATTCTAGATGGTCTGCCATTAAATGCTAAATATATAAATTCAGATTAATACTATTTAGTAAACAGTACCAATATTTATCTCTCAAATCATAATACAGCTTGTAAAATTGGCGCGTTAAGGGGAACAAGGATATTATATTTGTAAGTATGTAAATTATTTTGAAGGACAATGATTGACATATCCATAGAGGTAGTATCCTTAAAATACCACGCGTGCAAGGAGATCACCTCTCAAACAAATGACAATCGTTATGAATGTCTTATTCACTACGTTGCATTATAAACCTTAGTAATTTTCTTATGAATTGTGCACTATACACTATGCGCTATTCACTATTAATTATGAGTTATGCATGAATATAAACTAAGCCTAATTTAAAATTCGGAGGAAGAAAAGGGGGGAGTTACCATACAAGAAGTTGAAATAATTTTTTCCAGCACCGAGTTAACACAAACACAGATTGTATTTTTTCAATAAAGATGTAGGGTTTAAAACGCTATGATAAGATACCAAAATAAATTAAGAATAAAAATCTAAACTTAACTAGGTTTAAAAGAGAAGTTCATAAATATATTTTGGAAAATAATGTAGAATAAATCTTACACGGGGGAATAAACTCTATATGTAATAGCCACAAGGCCTTTAAAAAAAAAAAAAAAGAACCAGTCAATCAACATCACATGACAATGCACCTAGGGACTCTACTGTTTGTGAATTGTGTAGATTTGAACTATTTTTTCTGTTTTAATCAGTTTACTAAATTAGGATGTGTGTTTGCATACATGGGGGCCATGCTAATGTGTTTTTTTTTGTAATACAATATATTATTGCTAACATAATGATAGGTGGTTAGAGCCTGCTTCTAATATATTTTGTATGACCGGATGAAGCCACCTAATAAATTTATGAAAACATTTTTCACTATCCTAAATATTTAAAGCTAATTAGTTTCGATCCACGCCAATATTAGAATGATTATATATGTACGATACCCTTGGCTCTTTTTATAAACCAAATAAAGAATCAATCAATCAATTATTATAAAAGGTGTTCTAACCACAAGTGTTGGCGACCATCGCTAACGGTGGCAGCTTCCCGATCTGTTGGTATAGCTCGTTTGTGATTCACACCATATAGTGGATAGTAAAAATTATTAGTTGAATATGTTGGTGCTTTAGAAATATCTATTGGCCAAGCATCATATTAAATATAGAAAATAATAAATAAAAAATTACAGGTAAGTTCCTACCTAATAAAAATTAAGGATTAGAGCCAGCGGTTCCCAAAATGTGCTCCGCAAAGCATCTCCAAGTGCTCCGCGTATAGATTGGAAATAAAAATAAATAAAATGTGACAAGATATCAAAACTGTGAATTTGTATGTCCACGAACTGTGTATAGGTAAGTATTGGTTTGAAATTATTTACAGACTGCACGTGGCGAAATCAGAGAGAGAGAGACTAGAGGGTGCCAGTTAACCCCATCTCTGTTAGAACTTTGCCGCGCTTTCAGATATGATTGCTAGCTTCGACACCTTTCCAGAATTTTCTGGGAAGTTTCTATTGAATATTAAAAGCCCACGTTTCTTCGCACTTTAATTCAGAGTCAGTTGAAATTCAGTCAATATACAGTCGAGAGTCGAAACAAATCAAATAGCAGTGTAATGTTATTTATTTGAATGTCGGAAAAGCCAGCCTGGCATCGGAGTAGTATGAGTGCTTAAGTGATTTGAAATCAGATTCTGCGGTAAAAGAGAATTTTGCAACTAAGTAGTCACTATCAGAATTTTGATGTCAGCTACGAGACGAATTTGAAGTTTTGTCAGATAGAGCGAAAATAATCCTTCTTCCCTTTGCAATAACTTACTTATGTGGATCAGGACTCTCTGCCAATGTGGCTACTAAAACAAAAAATCCCGGCTTAATGCAGAGCCAGATATTCAACCAGATATAGCCACATTGTGCAAATCAAAACACAGCAGTCCTATCCCTCTAATTGGAAATTAAGTTCGTGGTCTATACTTTATTGTTTTTTTTTTTAATGCCAAGTGACTTTTTTTAACTATGAAAATGGTTTTAACCCTATTTGTGCGGGTAACATATTGTGGATTTACAAAACCTATTTTGAATTCGTTAACAAATGTGTTGCTTTAAGTTAATTTATGTTTTTTTTGTTGTTTTGCGTTTATATAGTTAAGTTCTTTATTTCTCTGAAATTAAAGAAGAAAATAACATTCATAATGAAATAAAACTTGATGTTTAACATGCTCAAATGCTTAAACATTCGTTTCCATAGTGAATACTGCTGTAATTCGGTTTAGTATCTATATATGTAGGCTCTATGTGAAAATATCGTCGCCCTTATACCAAAGACACTTATGTGCAAAATTGTTGTGTTGAGAAAATTATATTTAAAATTACAATTTTTAATGGTTTTCAATGGGAAAAATTAAGTGTAGATCAAAATTTAAGCTATTTAGAAATCTAAAAATAAATCGTGCTTTTATTATACGATAAAATATCGATTAACAACAAAATGCAGTTAGGTAAATATAGCAATTAATGTATGTGCTTATATTTAGCATCAAGGCAACTATAGTGCTCCGTAACGAATTTATCTCCTGAAAAGTGCTCCGCGGTTCAAAAAGTTTGGGAATCGCTGGATTAGACAATTTTAAAAACGTACCTAGGCCTATATCAAAGTTCAGCATTTTGAGTATATCTCTTCTTTACATATATTTTAAGACATCGAAAACATTTATAGTAATGAGCCGATAGATAGGTCACAATTTTAATGTATTGAATCAAGATAAATACAATATAAACCGTTCTTTCTCATCTTTTTACTATATTAGAAGTGAAAATTGAGTAACATACCAGTCAGAGTGTGTAGTTCAATTTAGCTCCAATGCTACAGCTATTATTCACCTTACCATAAGCCTCGACCACGAAACAGTCTCTCAAGTGCTTTCTCTTTGCTGAAGAGCTATTCTATTTACTGAATTGCATCCCTAGATAATTTGGAAATAAATTAAATATTGCCAATAATCTTTCATTTTGAAAACTTTTAATTGAGTACATTTGACAAATATTGTTATAACCTTTTAATTCCTATTTTAAAATGCTTTTTCACAAGTTAATAAATGCTGTTTTTAATAAACAAACTGACTATATAGTAGGGGAACGTACAACAAAGCCATCAGTTCCCTGTGTTTCTTGTGCATTGAATTGTGTATGCATGGCTCTGTGAAAGTTTAAAAGATTTTACGTATGTAATTTTTGTATCGTTTAGTTATTAATATCGCATTCATCGTTATATAAAGCTATCAGTGATACTTTTTCTTTCTTTGAATAAGTTTTATAACATTTTATATTATTTTGTACACTTTTTAGTATGTAGTGACCTAGTACAGTCTACCTCAAACTGTAGACTGACCGGTTTATTATCAATAGACCAATGTTTTTAATGTGTTTTGTAACATTGCACTATAAAATATACTAGTATAGTTATATATGCTATGTTTAATAATCATCACTTCTATATATTTGACACCCGTTCGTACAAAATGGCCGACCGTAACATGGCAAACCCTTTTGAACTTTCAGGTCATACCCAGTCTTTTTGGCATTGATATGTTTCTACCATTAATCTTATCCAAGTCACCATGGTTAATTACTAGTACATTTAAATTCTTAGCAACCCTAATTTGTTTGGGATCTCTTAAACTATATGAAGCTTCATTGTTCTCTGTCTTGTCTAGCTGTCCTTGAGTGGTGGGTGCTTCACTATTTGAGAGACGTTTTTGTGTCAATATTATGAGTGAAATATGCATAGTGGTTATCAAATTGAGGTTATGCGATGTTTTTCAGACTGATGTCAGGAGCAGGTTCAAGTGGCACAGGGCGGGGTCGTGGCACTGCCTCCCTAACAGACACCAAGCCAGAGAACAAAGACAATAAACCAAATCCCAAAATGTCAAAAGCATTGAGTACCTCAGCAAAGAGGTATGTGGGGGAGTATAATGTAACAAGATGTGTGTGTGTTTATATATATAAATTTTTGTTACCAGCTTGAATTAAAATGTCATACTAAGTGACAAATGTCCAACAACTTAACACAATATTAATGTAATGGTATATTAGCATTTTAGTGAAACTCTTCAAATATTTATGAAACTTTATATTTTATTCAGGTAGGCCTAACTTTATTTCAGATTAATTAATGAAACATAAATAAAGCTGAGATATTTTTGATGATTACTAGTTAAAATAGGCCCCTTAGAGACCGGGAAACTGTACCCTCCAAAACACTAAAGTGAAACTTGCCATATGTATAAATAGATTCAAGTTTAAATATTTAATATACTTCACTTGGACATTTTATTTTCTGTGTGATTTATTTTGTGAATTTGCCATTATAGGATTCAGAAAGAACTTGCAGAAATCACCTTGGATCCTCCTCCCAATTGTAGGTAAGGTTATATAGTTTGATTCACTTTTATTTAAAATACTTGAAAATTCAATATTTTATAATTTTCATGTTTTAATTTGTTTGCTTAGTATTTGTCAAAAGAATTCAGGCCTATTCAACAGAGTAAGACTGATGGTTTGCACGTCACATTAACATAATCTGGCTTGTCAAATTCAGAAGGTCTTGGTCATATGCTTGCTCTCTGCCAATATTTTGAAACATTCACTTATGGTCACATAGCATTGGTGTCAATCAATATAAGGACTGCATATAGTTAAATTTTTGAGGTCAGCCAATCTCCACTTGACTTTCTGTTTATTTATCTAGAGATTGGTTGTTTCCCAAACCCATCTGGCTACTACAAATATGGTTTTTCTATGATGATAAGGTTTACGTTTAACTCCCTGCCTTTACATACAGAAGTGGTTTTTTTTCTTTTTTTTTCACACTTTTTTTTGCACCGTGCCTATGTACTAATTATGCTAATTGTTGGGGTTTAGGAAGGTTGAATTTTAGAGGATAGGTACTATATTACTACCCCGCGTTTTACTACCCATTTGGGTTATAAGCTTAAAGTATATAATTACACTAATGGGTTCGGGGTTGGGAAGGTTCAATATAGAAGAAGTGAGCCTGGCATTTGTGTGGAGGGAAAAGTGGTAACCATTTTGGTAAACCCCCCCCCAGTTCACCCATGCTCGTCTCCGGGAAGTCTAGCTCAACACTAAACTAGCGCATTAACTAACTAACACTGAGGTGGGTAATTTTAGAGGAAGTTTACATATTTTTGTGTGGAGTGAGAGTGCAAAACCATTTATGAAAAAACTACCCTCGGATACATACACCTGACCTAAATTAAACCGCGATCTCCTCATTTTTAGCAGTCTGGTCTAATGCGAAGGACCATGGGTCACCGAAGCGGTTTATTTCCCCCACTTCATTATAAAGTAGTTAGATGTGAGAATGGTGGACTCTAGATCAGAAACCAAAACACCCTCTCAAGGATTTCATTTTCATTTGTTGCAATGGTTGTTTGTAAATATATCATTGGTAAAGTCAGAGTTTTCCTTAAAAATATTTAGTTTTACTACTAGAGAAAAGTGTGTTGTGGTTGTCCTAGAATTTTAGTTTGTAAGTCCATTTAGTTAAAAAAGAAATGTATATTTTTGGTTTCCTCTTTCTTCTTTTGTTAAGCTATAATCTCTTTATTGATGTTATTTAATTTAATCAAATCTTAATTTTGTGATTTTAGCGCTGGTCCTAAAGGTGATAACTTGTACGAGTGGGTGTCCACTATCTTGGGACCCCCTGGCTCTGTCTATGAGGGGGGAGTGTTCTTCTTGGACATCCACTTCTCTCCAGAGTACCCCTTCAAACCACCAAAGGTTGGTAATCTCGTGTTGCACAAACAGGGTTGCCACTCATATGGAAAAAAACACGGAATTTTGCAAAATCTAGTAAATATACTGGAATATTTGTTTGTTTGGGACGTTTAACTGGAATCTTAGAATATAGGTTTTAGGTGGACAAAAAAGTGAACTAAAGAATTAAGCACGCTGATTCAATCAGGTCTTACTAACCCCCTTAAACAAGGGGTTGTGAAGCAACTGTAGATGTATTTCTCCATCAACCTTAAGCCATACTGTCTTAAACAAAAGTTACGGGACATGACTTTACACTTAAGTTTGATAAAAAAATCGAATTTTATTACTCTTTTCTTCAATTTATGCTTTTGTAAAAACAGAAAAAAACAGGGAATCGGTACCGGTAGTAAGAAAATTGCAAGAGCCCTGACAAATCATTTCATGTTGCTTTACCAAAAACAATTTGCCTTTGGAGATTCAACGTTTTATAGAATTAAAGGTAATATTTATGACTCACGCTGTCAATTGCTAGCATAATTATATTTGGTTGAATGTTTGCTTTTTATTAAAATTGTTTGGAAGTGTTGATAAAACACTTGAATTGTTTTATTCTAAGGATCCTCATTTTCCTACATATATAAGGCATCTATTTTAATGTTTCTCAGGTGACATTTCGCACCAGAATCTACCACTGTAATATAAATAGTCAAGGCGTGATTTGCTTGGATATTTTGAAAGATAATTGGTCCCCAGCTCTGACAATATCAAAAGTGCTGCTCTCAATCTGCTCATTATTGACTGACTGCAATCCAGGTAGGTGATTGCTCTCTTTTTTTACTACATAAAAAGTATTCACAAATTGAATCATTCGTTTATTAAATTTTGATCAAACTTTGTATCACTTACTAGTAAAAATGTTTACTTTCTATTGACACCTTTGAGGGAGAAATATTGTGATCGTCAAAAAAAAAAATGAAATTAAGATTTTGATAATGTTGACATTTCATGACCCTCTGAAACAAAAACAAAAAAGTTTTCACAGTGCCATCTGACTACCTCGGGCTGGAGCCGAAACTATTTTACCGATTGGGCTAAAACTTTCTATTTAGGGTTTTTATAAGATACCCTGGGAATTTTTAGAATTTGCCAATTTTACTGAAGGGCAGAGAGAGAAAAAAAAACTATTTTCTCAACATTCACTCTAACCATTTTGATTAAATTTTATATCTGAATATTGTTTATCATAGTAAACAAGATGGCAATTCTCATGAAAATGACTGGGGGTACTTAGCACGGGGGATATTCCCTCTTCCAATTTTCATAACTATTCCGCAACTATTTGAGAAACGAATTAACTTATCATCATAAAGTAGTACTATTAAAGATAAAAATCTTATATTCAAATTAATAGTTTTATGAAATCAATAATTTCTAACCTATAAGCAAATATATACTTTTTAATTTGGGTCTTTGAAAATGAATTTGATTTTTATGCTCTTTGGTGGACAAAGATGTTTCTCTTTTCTCAATTTTTTTAAAAAATGTTCCTAGTTCCTCTTGTCATGGAGTAATTAACAGTGTATGCTATTTCTTTTATAATTTCTGTAGTGTTTCTACAATGTATACAATGTGTTTACATACTTTGTTTCACAAGTCTTTCGAGCTTATAGTAAATGTATATTTTAGGATAAAAGTGGAATAAAGTCTGTGCGGTGCATCATACCATTTATTTTTAAATATAATCAACAACATTTTGAATAAACTCGTATGAAAAATATTATCAATGAAAAAAAAACCATGGTAGACAGTCAAACTATGAAATAAAAAAAATCACTCTTGGTTATTATCAATTACATTAATTTTTAATGTCACCCCCCTCCTTGGTGGGATGTGTTGGGGCCAAGGACTGGATTCCCAACGGCTGTCAGGACTTGTGTCCTATTGTCTACTTGCACATCAACACACGCTGCTATAATTATTCTGTCAATTGCAATCTTAAAATAAACAAACACCCCAATTTAGGGCATGTTGATTACAAATTTACATTCTTACTCTGATTAATGAAAGCTTTTGATAATTTTCATGTGAACTTCATGGGATTAAGCTAGTTACTTTTCTCACTTTTTTTCTGCAAGTCTCTTTATATCACAAATTTTAACTTTTTCAGTTTCAAGTTTTTTTTTCTATGGAAGACCCATTATTTAACTTAAACTATAAATTGATTGATAAAATACCATGGTTATGGAATAAAATAAAATATAAAATCAATGGTGAAATTTAGAGAGAGATTATTTTAAAAATTGAAAAAGGTAGGAAATATCTATTGGCATGAAATAGATTAAAATAGAAATTAAAAATCCAAGAAGCAGAAAGAGCAGAAAAGTGCAGAGAATTAAATAAAATGTTTACCTAAGAAAATGAAAGATAACTGGTACAGTACATATGGCTTGACCAGTTTTTGCATATTAGGCCTGCAAAAAATAAAAATATTCATGTTCAATTATTGTCATTTTAAACTTATACATACATTACAAATTAACGTTCATAATATGAAAAAACTTGAAGCAATTGATTTGCATGTTATCATAATAACTTATCAATTAGAATTAAATATTACAAACATTAATGTGAAATATAAAACATTTCCTAAATGGTTTTTTTATACATATTCTGCCAAATTCTTTTCAATTTTAATCACTTTCTGGCAGGGCTGGCATATTGGTATGCGTGGCACACTAACATTCAAATAAACACTAAACTATAATTTTTTGAAGTTAATAATATTCCTTCAACCGTGTCGTACAATCTCGTGTCACAGTGAACTTAACGGTTCAACTTCAATGAAGTCAACAGCTAGAAATCATCTTGGCCTGTACTTAAGTGCATCTTATGTACAGTTGAAGACAACAAGCTATAAACCAAACATAAATATCTTTGATAGCAACATATTTTAAAATAATGAAAAAGATAATGTATGTTTTTGAGTTTAACATAATTAGGTCTAAATATTAATTTATTGTCCTTTATTCACTGAAGGTTTTGCTTTCATTGTCTCTACTTTGAGTTATTGAAATTAATATTGTCATATACTTGAATTGAAATTAATATCATCTTAGTCACTCAATTTTAATAAGTGTACCTTTAAAATGTAGGCATTAATAAAATATTCAGGCCTACAAATTGATTTGAGTCATTCATTAAATTTCATAATATTCATCATTTCTGATTTTTAAATACTCATTATAATGTAAATAAGAAGTGGCACACTAGTCTAATTCAAAATTTATCTAGTCCTTAAACCCACTTTTGTGGCTGCATATTCTAAAGCGCTACTTTTGTAGTGGACTAGGCTGTCAACTACAGGCAGATTGGGGTTTGAATCTCGGTCAGGTTAGCTGGTTTTTCTAGAATGATTTTCCACCCTCACTCCCTGAAAATGCAGGTTTAGACCTTTCTCTTTCCTAAAACCAGTGGCATAATTAGTACATAAGCATATAACCCGAATGGGTAGTAAGACGTGATGCTAATATAATAATAATAATAATAATTATTATTATTATTATTATTAAGTCCTTAAGTGGTACACTGCACGGAAAAGTTTTGCCATCCCTGCTCCTTGGTCATTTTTTATTGAGTCAGGACACTTATCACTTATTTGAAGACATCTTTGACTTTCTATCGCTTTTGATGAAAATCAGGTTTCACATGTGTGTTTTGGCTGTCAATTTATTATTGGCAAAGCCAAATTTTTCTCTCCCAAAGCAAAGTCGAAGCGTCTCATCCCCTGCTTCTTAACTCTTCTCATCGGTAGCTCAAAATAAATGTTCTGTTTTTCAGCGGACCCATTGGTCGGCAGCATAGCGACCCAGTACTTGCAGAATCGCGAGGAGCACGATCGCATTGCCCGGCTGTGGACAAAGCGGTATGCGACGTGATGTGTTGGTAGCGGCAGCACCCTTGTGTATCGTGTACTAGACTTGTGTCTCGTGCGACTGACCCACACACTACTCAATATTTATCCAGTGTGCTGGAAAGATTGTGTTTATGTGTCTCTTGACTATGTGGACATTTGTGTCTAGGTTAACTTGATTCCTTTATAGAAGTAAATTGGCTGAGAACTGTATTTGTGCGATGCTTAATATTTTTACGTATATGCAATTTTTTTTTGTACGCAATGTAAGTTAGGCTTCTGAAAGTGAATTTAACGGTCTGGAAATACTGAATAATGTATTTCCAACTTGATGTACGAAAATTAAATTGGGAACTCGTTGCAATGATTTAATTTGAAGAAGGGGGGGGGGGATTGTAATTGGTCTCTAATTGTTGCTCGAATTGTGAAACTCAGTATTTTCCAGAGTTGTGCTATTTATCATCTTACTGGAAACTTAGTAGCAAAAAGCTTCGTACCATCTGTAGTTTGTGTATTATGTTTTATTTTGGCATTTTGTCACTTAATTGCGTAGTCTAATTTAAGGCCTGAAATCAATTAATTGTAGTTTTAAGAAATTTGTTAAGTCACAAAAAACTCAAATTTTATATGTAATTTTTTTTTAACTTGCCCAGATTTGGGAGTCATTTATGATGTAGTTTTCTTTAGCAACAGACAATTCAAATGTACCCATACGACTTAAGGAGTGAGTGAATAGTGTGAGATACTTGATTACTAATTATTTTTAAGAAAACGAGAGGGGGGCCTCATTAAAACTTATGGAATCATTGTTTATTAATTAATAAAGTTAACAAAATGTCATTGAAAGTGTGTATTTAGCTCACTCTGAAAGGTAAAAAGCTCTACGGACCTTGCATTTCACACACGTTTCATTTTATTTCTTTTTCCTACTAAAATGCAAGGATAGATTAATTTTTTTCTTCCCCACAAACCATTGCTGATAGTCTTCCCACCTCCCCCTCTTAAAAAATATCCATTCCGCCCTGGCACGAAGCAAAGTGTTAGTATGCTTGTCTCCCAATCAAATTGTAAGACAGTTTATTTAGTATGACAGCACAACTACTTAGTGCTGCATGGAGTAAGGAGTGATTGTTTACTCTGTGTCTTAAATTAAAATGGGAAACTATATAGCTTTAAAACATCCTAGGCTTCCTTCTCTTGAGACTCCCACACACCTCCACTATTCAGCGGGGTCCAGAGCCTTAGTGTAATGTCAAGGTAAGACCTTTCAGTACAAACAAAGTGTACAACCAATTATTTTTTTGTGTATAGTAGTATACAGCGGTGGATTCTATTCCTCGGCAAGGAAACTTTGATTTTTTTTTGTCCGTGCCGTGGTTCTACAGCCAGATTCTCACCGACTTTATCCTAATTTAATCATCCAGAGTATAATGCATTTACATAAGTGAACATTATGTTTTAGTGATAAATTGAGCTGCCGTCATTTCATTTGTAAAGTACTGCCACTTTTTGTTGTAATACATAAGTAATTTAATCTCTTTGTATGTAATGTAGGTCCAAATGAAAATCCTTCTTGTGAACTTGAAATATTGTCTGTGATAATAACTTCCAAAATCACTGATAATAAAAAACTGTATAAATAGTAAGTGTCAAATAATAATATTATTCAATTACACCTTCTCCCTCTTTGGCGTTTTGTGTTATAAGGATGCCATATATATTCAATATAAATTAAACCTTTTATTAGGCTTCTGGAATATTTATGAGCTTGCAATTTTAACTTCTTGAGAAAAAAAATCTTTTTGTGTCTTGCATTATGTGTCTGGTGATTAATAACTGTTTACATTCTCTTTACTTGTTGGGGTGTGTTTTTATGTCAAAGAAGTTTGAGGTTTTTGGTGATGGGGAGAGGAATCTCAAGGTCAGAAACTGAGTAAACTGGCTTAGTTGCTGAAAGGAATAGTATGAGGAACTGTTTCCAGCCTGTGGCCAGGTCAATTTAGTAAAATGCCTCCATCTCTCCATCTTCCTTATTTCCACCACTCTTCCTCCTTTAATTTTATCCATTCTTCTTATTCACTGATACTTAAGGTGATTTTTTTAAATATTCAAAAATAAGCAATTTTAGAATTTGAAACTTTTTATCATTACACTTCTCTCAGGCATTAGGAACTTGAAAGTTCATTGCCGCACTTGCAAAAGTATGCCATCCATCCCTATTTTGAGCTAGCTCTATCCAGTCCACCTCATTACACCCTATCCCTATCTTGAGCTAGTTCTATCTAGTCCACCTCATTACACCCTATCCCTATCTTGAGCTAGTTCTATCTAGTCCACCTCATTACACCCTGTCCCTATCTAGAGCTAGTTCTATCTAGTCCACCTCATTACACCTTAACCCTCTCTTGAGCTAGTTCTATCTAGTCCACCTCATTACACCTTATCCCTCCCTATCTTGAGCTAGTTCTATCTAGTCCACCTCATTACACCTTATCCCTATCTTGAGCTAGTTCTATCTAGTCCACCTCATAACACCCTATCCCTATCTTGAGCTAGTTCTATCTAGTCCACCTCATTACACCCTATCCCTATCTTGAGCTAGTTCTATCTAGTCCACCTCATTACACCCTATCCCTATCTTGAGCTAGTTCTATCTAGTCCACCTCATTACACCTTAACCCTATCTTGAGCTAGTTCTATCTAGTCCACCTCATTACACCTTAACCCTCTCTTGAGCTAGTTCTATCTAGTCCACCTCATTACACCTTATCCCTCCCTATTTTGAGCTAGTTCTATCTAGTCCACCTCATTACACCTTATCCCTATCTTGAGCTAGTTCTATCTAGTCCACCTCATAACACCCTATCCCTATCTTGAGCTAGTTCTATCTAGTCCACCTCATTACACCCTATCCCTATCTTGAGCTAGTTCTATCTAGTCCACCTCATTACACCTTAACCCTATCTTGAGCTAGTTCTATCTAGTCCACCTCATTACACCTTAACCCTCTCTTGAGCTAGTTCTATCTAGTCCACCTCATTACACCTTATCCCTCCCTATCTTGAGCTAGTTCTATCTAGTCCACCTCATTACACCTTATCCCTATCTTGAGCTAGTTCTATCTAGTCCACCTCATAACACCCTATCCCTATCTTGAGCTAGTTCTATCTAGTCCACCTCATAACACCCTATCCCTATCTTGAGCTAGTTCTATCTAGTCCACCTTATCACTATTTTGAGCTAGTTCTATCTAGTCCACCTCATTACACCCTATCCCTATCTTGAGCTAATTCTATCCAACCCACCCCATTACACCCTGTCCCTATCTTGAGCTCAGGGTTCCTACTCATTATGGAAAACATGGAATTTCAAAATATTTCTTCCAGGCCTGGAAATATTATGGAATTTCTCATTTTTTCAATCTTATCCTGGAATTTTCTAGGTTGTGATGGAAATTCCTTTGTCCTCCTTTTTTAAATACATATACATACATTCTTACCTAATCACACCATTTCCTTATGGGGTAGGAAAGAAACTGTGAAATAGCTCAATAAACAACTTCATACTTAATCCATACACTGTGTCATACATGCTCTTTTATTCTTAAAACTCTTAATGTTTCTCTTTTTCATCTACAACATTTAGCCATGTCTTAGATAGCCTACCCCCTCCTTTTGATCCATACACTTTACCTTCATATATTTGCTTCGTCACTATCCACACTCGCTCATACCACCGTTAAGACGCTTTCACATTGACCTATTGGATACCCATTCATTATTGAAGGATGATTTCGCTTAATCTGACCAAACTTCAAATTCGTCTCTTAGCTGTCACTAAAATTCTGATGGTGAATTCTTAGTTGAAAATTCTCTTTTATCACAGAATGTGATGTCAAATCAATCAAGCACTCATAATGCTGTGATGTCAGAAAGGGTGGATTTCCCGATATAGCAGAATATGAGTTTACACCCCATGTTTTTTTAATTTTTTCATGGAGTTCTTCTGGAAAATAAAAGTGGAAACTATCAAAAAAACTTAGCAGGTGAACATGAAACTCATTTAATATATCTCCGGGTATGTCAGAATATAGTTCTCCTCAAATTTTTTTAATCGTTAGGAAGCTGTCAATATTTAGATTTTTTATTGATTTCACCCAAAACTTTATTTTTTTCAAACACTTGTACTTTATTACTGGGCACTGGAGGAATTGTAACAGGTTTTGAGAGATTTTTTTTAAGGATCTTTACTTCAGCCAGCCAATGAAAGGAAATTGATATTTTCTGAATCCCTACATAGGTGCGCCAAAAAACCTGCAACCAGTTATATTTAAAAGCATACACCACAAGCAGAAATAAATAACACTGCACTGCGACTTGATTTGTTTCTACTCTCGACTGAATACTGATTGAAGGTGCGAAGAAACATGAGGTTTTAATATGCAATATAAACTTCTAAAGTGTGAAGTTCTAACAGATGGGGTTAGCTGGCACTGTCAAGTATCTTTGGTTTCATTGACATTCTCGATGTTTTGCATGGATCCAAGAAGGTGCCGACGGGCAAAGCTGAATGAGGTGATGCATGACATGCACCTCAGCTTGATAGTACTTGCTATCTACACTACTTCACAACACGCTGCAGGAGCTAAATAATTTCTACCCAATACTTACCTATACACATTTCATGGCCACACAAATTCAGTTTTGAGATCTTGTCACATTTATTTATTTATTTGTTTTTCTTTCTGATCTCTTCTTGGAGCACCCCATTACACCCTATCCCAGAGGCGAGCAAACTTTTCTTCCCAAGGGCCACATGGACATTTCGAAATTTACTATATAATGAACCTTATTTTCATACAAAAATAGTCATAACTAAATAACTTTGGTACACAAAAAATAGCAAATAAATTTAAATATGTCATGACTCATGACGCTTCTTAGCCTACCTAAATGTTGTTTAATAACTACTCAAACTGTTATCATTAATGGGATGTATGCACCTGTCAAATCCTGCAATGCGGCTGCCCTATTTTGAGCTAGTTCTATCCAGTTCACCTCATTACATCCTATCCCTATCTTGAACTAGTTCTATCCAGTACAGGCAACCATTAACATAATTATGTTGAAAATTGATTCATTTGCTCTTATACTACAATAAAAATCTCAAAAGAAAAAAACTTGACCTAACTAGACCATATATTAATGATTATCAAACCTGTGGGTTTGATAATCAGACTACTGATGGAAATATCAGGCTTTGAATCTTAGCTGTCCGAAATGGTATTAGTGCTTTCCATATGTGGCTACAATTTCTCTAAAGTAATACCTTCTTCACTAACCCATTAGTGTAGTAAAATGTACATAGCCTGTAGGGTTATTACTATACTGAAATCTACCTATAAAATATTTGTCGTTTTCTATCCTCAAGGCCTTGCTTGACTAACTATAAAAACTTTAAGTTTAAGAGGTAAGCTACCAGAAATCATTGATAACACATATTTTCATAAAATGAGGGTTATCATGTTTTAGTCCAGACCCCCTCAGAGAACCTTAGGGCAAGACAGTATCTAATATGTAGCTTAGTCAGTAACGTGTCTGTCTATTGAGCTAAAGGTTCCGGGTTCGATTCCTGGCATGACCGAAAAATTTATCGTCTGTGAATTTGTCATTGGTGGCCAGGGGCCGGTTGCTGTGCCTGTCCTAGTCTTATAAGCCATATGATCTACGACAAGCCTGGCCAGATGTTAGTAGAAAATATATGGCTTGAATAAAAAACTGACCAAGGCCACAGGCTGGAAACAGTAATGTATGTAAAGTAAAGTATCAAGTACAGCTTAATACAAAATTGCTCATCTTTTAAAAACAACAACTTTCCTCTGTGGTAGGTGGTCAGTATCAAGTGAACAGCTGTGCTCCAGACAAGCAGCGGGGAATGGGATGGGATAACATTGCTAAACCTGCTTTCACAAATGCTTTTGTAAAACTGTACAAAAGGTTGAACTATATTGTAGTGTTTGTTACTATTACAGTACCTACAGTGGGATCACCATGTATCGAAGTTTTGTTGAATCCCTGTGACATTTCATAAAAATTAGGGATGGGACCTTCAATCCTTCAAATCCTTAAAAATATTTTTAAAAAAACTCAAGAGAAATTTGTTTTAGAAAAACTGTTTCTATATAGCAAAAAAAAAAGTCTATATATTTTTTTCCCCTCGTAATGACGATGGTATAAGAAAAACAGTGATAAAAAATAAAATGGAGATGTCACAAGAGGAAGAAGGTTATGTTTGGTCAAGGTTATGGTGACGCCCTAAATACAACAGACTACACAATATTGTGTATAAATATGATTGTTTCTATATATATCAAATTTATTTTATGGAACCATTGACTTTGATATATGGAGGTCCGACTATATTTAAAAGTTAATTCATTTGCTATGGGGTTTTTTTACATGCCACAATCAACATGGGACCATCGGTGACCTGGTGGTCTAGGGTAAGGTGTCAGACTTCTGTGCTGAGGGTCCGGGTTCAATCCTCGGTCCCGGCACAGATTTATCTGATTTCCAAACCCTTCCTTCACCTCTGAAAGATGTGTATTAATCACAACTTGTGAATGTGTAGAATGCCAGGCCTCTACCGTGGTTCGGATTCCACGTTAAACTGTAGGTCCTCCATTTCATCTCACAATCACCCTACCATTACACATTAGCGTAAGTGCGTAAAACCCAAACGGATAGTAAGACGCGGTGCTAATAATAATAATAATAATAACATTGGGCCAATGGCTTTAATTCACCTCCGAAGAAAGTTGTGCATCACTCTAGAACAATCCATCAACCTTGACTAGGTTTGAGCTCAAATCCGGTGCTGAGACTAGCACTTTACCCAAGACCACAGAGGTTAACCTAATTAGTATAAAATAACAGTTTACAAAATTACATTAAATATAAGTCTTTAATGTATTAAAGAACCTAAATAGATATTTTATTTAAATTTTGCAACCTTGTATAGGTAAATATTACAAACAATTGGGCATAATCAATTTTTCTTATTTTAGCATATGTATGACAAAGAATTTACATAATTAAATTATAGAAATGTAGAAAATGAAGCCTAATGTACTAAGGATAAAAAAGGTTGAATTTAGAGAAAGTGTACCCATATTTGTGTAGTGTGAGTGGAAAATAATTTAGGAAAAAAAATTGGTACCCTTTTTATTTGAACTTCAATAAATCTTTCATTAACAGTCGATAGTGACACCTTAGACCATGCGGTCACCAAAGTTGGTTTTATTTTTTTAAATGCGTCTTAATACCAGTTTTGCCTATACACCTATGTACTATATTTACATTGTATTAGTGATTTAGAAGGTTGAATTTATAGGAAGTGTAACCACATTTGTGTAAAGGGATAGTCAAAAACCATTTAGGAAAAATCACCCTCAGAACACCCAACTGGGATCAAACCCCCAATCTCCCTATATTCAGCAATCTAACACGAGAGTGCCGCCTTTGACCACCCAGCCACCAAAGCTGGTTTTATTACAAATGATTTAAATTAAAAATAAAAATCAAGTTTATTAATAGTGACTCCCAATTAGAGAAATAATATTTGAGAATTTGTATAAATATACTCTTTATTATGTATCAGGTAATAATAGTACATCAAACACATTTAAATCAAACATTAAGAAAATTTCAAAAGTTACATGGTTTGGGTGTAGAGAGGGGTGCTTTGGTTTAATTTAAAATTTAAATACTCAAATGGTGCATGTAGTGAATAAATGCTAAGGAAACAAATTTTAATGAATACCCATGCGGCTTAATACTAAACAGAGTGGACATATCAATGGTTTAGAAAAGCACAAAACATTTCAGAGATTAAAAAAATTTGTCAGATTCAATTACAAGACTTTACAAACAATAAAACACACACAAATGTATTTAACTTGCAAAGTGGTTTATAAACATCTCCACTCGTGGGGTATGACTTTAGGCTGTGTGAGAATTTTTTCAGTTTTAAGATGAGGGCAAGGTTTTAAACCTTAATCTTATTTGTCACATTAAAATGAGTTTTTAAATGTGTCACATGGTGATACTTTTAATGTTTAAATCAGTGGCGGCTCACGAGCAAACCTTAAGGGAGAGCACTCATTTGTAAAACGTGAAAAAAAAATGGGCATAAACACACACAAACACAATACATACTACTATACTTTATTGTCTAAAATGAATTTTTCTATTATTAATTCATTAAAGTCTGGTACATCAGGAATCGACTGTTCTATAGACAACAATTCTTAACCGGGGGGGCTTATTACTGAAGACATCTATCTTAAATTTTATGTTTTGGAAGAAAGAATTCAATGATCGTAAGCATGCAAGTACATTAGACTTGATTTTCCAGGGTAATAAGAGAGGGGAAGCACAGATTGTATAAATAATCCCCTCTGTTTACCAAGGCCATTCAAAATTTGTTGCTCTTGTTTTTACTCATATCGTGAAAAGGGATTTTCCACAATGGTAGATATTGAAACGAAGCAGTGAAATAGACTCAGGCATGTGGGAAAAGCATTAAGTAATACATTTGAAACAAGAATATACAAATTAATGGAAAGTGTTCAACAGCGGAGGTTCCATTAAATACATTTAGGTAAGTTTATTTGTTTTTTATTTGTTTGTTATTACAATTATTAAATAAAGCCACTATTTTAGGATATTTGGCAGAGTAGTAGACCACTGTTATAGACAATATGGCCAAAGCATTTAAGCTGTCTTCACTAATGGTGTTTAAGTATGATTTGATTAACTTCAGAGTTGAAAAACACCACTGACTTTCTGAAATTGTCATTAGAATAGTTGCAGAATTTTTAATCCTTTTGTGATTTCTTTAAATGTAGTCTAATCCAAAAGAAGTTATAAAATGTAATGTTTTAATGCAGCCAATCATATTTTCTTGTTATTTCTGACGAGTAAAATACTTCAAGGTCTGTCATGGACGAATTTTTCATCAATCATTGGAAATGCACTCCAAAACTGGTTATATCTTCTACTGCAAGCCTATTTTTATATTGTTCATGGAGGCGTATGGACTGAAATATTTTTACTCCACAAAGATGATTTTTTAATACAGAGCGATCTTTGATTTGAAATACAAACTTCTTTGCCGATAAATTTAAATTCACTTTCATTCAGTCATCACCTTTTTCTAGGTGTAGGTCCTTCTAAGAGCATCTCAATTTTATCCTCTTGTCTAACACAATGGGTAGCTTATTTCCAATTTCAGTTAACGCCTTTTCAAAGTCGTCAAAAGTTGTATGAATTCTCAATGGATCAGTTTGTAGAATTTATAACTGATTAAATAATACAGCAATGTGAGGCATTATTTCAGAGTAAATATAAAGGCTTAAGAAACAAAGCATATTTTTTTGTTTTAGTAAATATTATACAATTCCTATTCAGTGTTTAGTGTCTGTTCTAAAAATGACTATATGCAGAAATATTTGATATTTAATGAGAGATTTTAAATAAAGTTTATATATAGTCTTCCTTTAAAAAAGTTACTCATCTTTATAATATTTATCACAAACTGTTTTAAGGCTGTGGCCTGGTCCATTTAGTAAAATGCCTCCATTTCCCTCTTTCCTTCCACCTTCTTCCACTCTCCACCTCTCACTTGCACACTTGCTGCTATCTGATCTTCTCATTTCTTCCTTGGTCTCCCTTGTGGTCTTTTCCCTACATACTTCATATTCTTTAATCTTCTTAGAATCTTCTCCCCTTCCATCTTACCCTTGCTTCCTCTACTATCTCATGTAACCCTGTACCACGACTCTTGACCTACATAATAATCCTATCTCTTCTGTGACAGCTAACATGCACCTCAAAAACTTTATTCTTATGGCCTCCACTTTCATGAAGGTTATTTCAGGTGTCAAAGTAAAGAAGATTCGACCTTGTGACTTTTAAGTCTTCAAGCACAATTTTTTTACAATTATGTGAATAAAGACGGACTCCATTTGATTCAATTTGTCAATTCTCTATACTCGGGAATGATTTTTACTATTCACATTTCTTTAGTTTTGCAAAGGATAATTTGTGTTCTTCCTTTGCAGAGTTGAGAATTTCGACACATTTTATTTAATAAAGTCTCCAAATGTCACAGAGAAAATAGTTCATTTTAATTTTAATTGTGATTTTAACCTAAGGCTGCTAAATGTATAAAATAGAAGAATTGTAGGTGTTTTTTTTTCTATTAGAACTTGATAAACATTACATATAATGGTAGTTAATTTTTTTAAACCACCAAATAAATCAATAAACAACTAATTAACAGCACAGGAAATATTTTATCTATACAATGAACTTTTATTCTATTAGAGTGGCCAGAGACAGGGGAAAATATTAAAAACCCGGAAAAAAATCAGTAAATATGGTATAGCTAACTATTAGAAAGAGAGAAATGCCGTAATTGCACCCTATTCATACATTGTTTTTTAGATGTCTTTGTATATTATTTTTTATTTGAGTTTCAAAAATAATAATTTAAAAAATCAAATATTTTAATATAGGTCTATTTATTGATGTCTTTATAAATCCCGCTACAGGTTTAGTAAAGGAAAATTTGTATTTTTAAATTGGAGGGAAAAAACTGGGAACTTTCTTTATTCAATTTTGTGGCCACCCCAACGAATTTAAAAAAAAAGTTTGAGCAACACTTTTATCATCAACACACAGACAGAAAGACAGACCACCAAGGGTGGGGGAGGGAAAAACATAAGCTTTAGCAAACAATCTCTAATGCAGAAACAAATAGTCTTAACTTGTGTATCTCCAACCCGCTGCTGCTATTTGAATAGTGATAAAACCAATATGCCTAACAACTTAAATAAACAAATGCTATGCTAAGTTTTTCTCCTTAAACTTTTTATTTTAGAGAATAGGACCTTTTGCATATAAGTCTTTTGTTTACAAATATCAAAATCTACACTAACGACCTTCAAAAGATAACAGAAAATACTTATTTTTCACACCACAATCAGTTTCCACAAAACTAAAAAACTAACATGAATTTAATTAGTGCAAGTACAAAGAAAATAGAATAGTTTCCTTTGCAATATTTTAATCATTTAAAAATAAATAGTAAACATTATAGCTTCGCAAGTGAGGCCAATTTTAGAAATGGTATTTAGAGGATTAAAATGAAGCAAACTTACAGTATTCGACAAAATATCACCATAGGAGCGTAAACTTTTAATAGTAAAATATCTTACCTATTGAGCCTTCCATTACAATAAAAAATAATATAAAACAAATAGGGGTGTGAGAATACTCAAAAATTTGAGTTCGAGTTAAGTTTTAATAGTTGTTCGAAATATATGATTTTTAGAAAACATGAAACAACTTAAGTATTTGAAATTTTTTATTCTATCTCAAAAACTAACAGTTTAATTTAGTTAATTTAACCATACATTATTACGTCATGCAATTAGAGTCCCTGAATATTTCCTTTTATAAGATTAAAAAAGATGTAGCTCGGTTGACTAAATTAAATTTATTTAAAATTCAAATTTGTGTGATTAGTAAAAAATAAATTAACTTGAAATATTTCAAGAACAAATACTGCCCTATATTAAATTTATCTAACTTGAAAAAATATTATTTTTGGTCAAACTTAATTCAAACTCAACTCGAACTGAAAAATGCTTACTCGCACACTATTCAAAAAACAAAACAATTATTACTAGTTTCTAATTCAGATTTCATAATTAAGTCTATCAAAAGAAATGGGCCGCAAAATAAACTTGGGAAACAAGTTTACCGGCATCAAAACTATCCTAAAATAAATCCCTGTAATATACAAGTTAGATCTTTTAATATACTTATGGCTACCACTTTAATAGATGCTATTATTAAGAATTAGATCAACAAGAAATGAGATGTAATACAATTATTTAGGGGATAAAAGTAATAATTACATATTTTACTCTAAAATATCAATCAACATCATGAGCCGTTTCGACATCCTGTCAGGTCAGCTTCGGACATTTATAAAATAAGAAATTACAGGAAATTGTTAAAAATGAAATAATATATAAGTTACTTACTGAGAATTGTTTTGAAAACTTTCGAGACATTATCTATGAAATCATAAAATAGGATATACAAGTATAGTTATAGTTGGCAGAGTAAATATTTAGCCCTATTCTCAACATCCAGTAGCAGTGTAAATATTACTCTAATCCTTTTCATCGCTAGATTTTCTGTCATTGGGTTTACACGGTCTCGTATTCTTTACGAATAGACTTGGCCAGGCAGCAAGCAAAGATCACACCAATCAGCTGAAAAAATACATACATATATTCACACAACAGTTTTGTATTAGATGTCTTATATTTTTACATGGTGTCTACTCAACTTGACCAATGAAATTCCTGACTCAAAAGTATGTTGTACAGTTCTACCCCCCAACCTTCTCTCCCCCGCCCAATGTTATTTTATTAATAGTAATAAGTTTTAAAATTTAAATAAACAGGCCATTTTTATTTGTATTTTTTCCCTGACTACTCAAATTCCCAGTTAATTCCAGTTTTCCGAGATGGAATACACCCTGGATATAATATGATGATTTACCAGTCTTTTTTTGTTTATTTTTCAAACTTAACCAGTGCTTACTTTGTGTCAACTTTTAAATAATAGTGCTGGTATTAAATATTGCAATTTGAAAGTTATTTTCCCTTTTTACTTTATCTCAACACCCTTGAGAAGTATTGTGATCATGAAAAATATTGTTTGATGATTTCTTGAAACCAAAATTTTTTTTCACAATGCCACATGTCTGTATCTCAGCCTAGAGACCAAACCTTTTCACTGGTAGGGCTAAAACTTGGTATCTAGGGGTGTAATGAGGTTCTCCTAAGAATTTTTTAATTAGATATCTAAGCCTAAAATTAAGGTTAATTTACTGAAGGGGGAAAAGAGAAAAATCAATGTTCTCACCATCGGCTCTAACATGTTGATTAAAATGCCTATTTAGACATGATTCTGTAACACTGTATATTATTTCATCTACCCTCTTTGATGGGGTGTTTCTGCAAAAAATTGATACAAAATTTGTTTTACAAATCTGACGAGTTATTAGTCAATTTTAGTAATGTTAAGATAAAAGAGAAAGAATGACTGTGCAGTGCATTGTACAATTATTTAGTTTTAAAGAAAATTAGGGGGATATTCTTCTCTTGTCCACTGAAAAAAGGGGCCTTATGCACCCAAGAAATAGTGATTTGTTGGACACCTCATCATCAAGAATTTCCAGCCTGTGGCCGGTTGAGTTTAATAAAATGCCTCCATCTTCCTCTATACTTCCACCATTCTTACTCCTTTATTTGCTTCCATTCTTCTCCTCTCACTTGAACACCTTTGGTTATCTACTCCTCCCATCTCTTTCTTGGCCTCCCTTGCAGCCTTTTCCCTAAATTCTTCATTTTCATCATTTTCTTTGGCATCCTCTTTTTTTCCATCTTCATCACATGCCCATGCCATTCAGTCTTGCTTTCTCTACTATCTCATGTACTCCAACATCCTCATTACATGCCCATACCATGTCATGTAGCTCTTGGATCCCAGATAACTTCATTCCTAATCTTGTTACTTCTCGTGACAGCTAACATGCTCCTCCACTTTCCTAGTCTCTCTTACATTCACTGTCCATGTTTCTGTTACATGTGTGACAATGGATACAAAGTATGCCCTGTACAGTACTTCCTTACACTTCCTTCTCCATAGTAGGACTCTTACAAACCTATAGAACAACTCTCCCTGCTGTCCTCTTCTCTATAGATCCTCTCTACTTCCACCTTTCGCCTCAATTACACTTCCAAGATATTTTACAGTCTGTACCTCAGGTTTACTCCATCCAACTTTATAGAGTAACCATTCAAGCTTACAACTAACATCTTAGTTACAAGGAATTCCAGTCATTTCTACTATTAGTATCACCAACCTAAACTATAAAACTTATCTAGTAATCGGACAAGATTCTCTTTTTGTGAGATAAAATTTTCTCACAAATAAATAATAAAGTTACCTTAATCAATTACATAATTAAATATTTTTCTTTACATATCCTTTGCGAGTTGCTGTGTGTCTTATCAATGCAGAATTGAGAACGTCCCATTCCCCATTAAAAATATTAATCAGAGAATGATACCAAGCATTAATTACGTCTCATTCTTCGTGCAGTGGCAGCAGTGTGAAGTGTAAACCATTTTCTCCTTTCACTTAAAAAGTTAACACTGTGGTCATTACTTTTACTTGTTCCCATCCTTTACTGTACCTTCTTTCAAAAATAATTTAATGTTACTCACACCGCAAATTGTCACATAGTTGTTGCTTGATTTTGTGTCATTTTAATAAATGCCAAAATATTATGTATGGGTTTAAGGCTCATAGTTGATTAAAACGCTATAACAAAGGCATTACCATAAGTCTCCAAAATTTGAAGATTGAATAATTATAACTTGACACGGGGATTGAACACCAGACCCCTGGATTAAAACTCCAATGTTTTGCCACTGAGCTATCCATGATTTGTCCCACACCCTGGGTCATTATTTACTTATTTTTTGAGGCAGAGTTTGTGAGAGACTTTAAAAGTATCAGTATAAAGAACGAGCTTGGGCACGGAACAGATCGAGGATAGCTCAGTGGTAGAACAATAGTGTGTTAAACCAAGGGTCCCAAGTTCAATTCCTGTGTCTAGGTATCATTTTTCAACTTACAAATATTAGGGTGGTGCAAGTAGGCATTTTCCACTTCAAGTAGAGTTCGAATCAAGTTTGAATGGAAACAGTTTTTTTTTCAAGTTCAAATTATACAAAGCAATATTTGTACTAATTTTAATTTGAACAAATTTAAAGCAATATTTGTACTATAAATATTTCAAGTTAAATGTCTGTAATATGTCCATTTATAAATCATAAGCACATAGATTTCTTAGAGCGAGATTTTTTTGTGAAAAAAATTATCACATAAATTCAGATTTTTAAATATATTCATAACTGTACTTTTTTTAAATTAGACCAAAGGAAATTTTGAGGGAGTATTTGCTTTGAAATAATATTTTATAATAATTAATAAAATTCTCAAATTCCAAATACTAATATTTTTTGGGTCTAGTGAAAATCGTGTAGTTCGAGCAGCTACTAACTACTTGAATTTGAATTTTTTCGAGTACTTGCACACGCCTAACGGATATGGCACTTGATGCGGCTCGAGATCACCCCAAGCGCCACTATTCATGTAGAGGCGTTAGTGTTCTTCCACGAGTCTCCAAATTTAAGTAATTACCTGCACCACACCAATTCCAATGCCAACACCCCCGAGCACCAAGGCGTAGTGCTCGATGGTTGCCTGCAGAGAGGGCAGACAACCTTTGGTGCTGTGGGTGACAATGAGGGTGCAGTCCTGGTTCAATGCAAGGTTTGGGCAACAACTGTGAGGCAAGGAGCTGTTAGGAAACGCTACCTTCCAATCCTCTGGCCCCTGCACGCCACAACAACCTAACTGAAAGCGGGAAATAAATCATGTGAGACAGAACAAAGCAACAATATGTATTTATTTTATACTGCTAATATTTAGGAAATAATCTATATTAATAAAAATATAGTATGTAATAAATAAATATGATAGAATTGTAGAGAAAACAAAAACAAATAAAAGTAAAAAAATTAACATATATTTAGACACAGTTAAAAGAAAAAAATAATTTGACGACATATTTGGAGGCGCAAGTTGCCAAAGAGGTTGACTTATTTGCTAATGGTAATTTTCCACCCTCTCACTAAGTGTTTCAACACTTTAATGTTGGTATTTGTATTATTCTTTCTCTATGAAAATGTATATAAATTTGTCTTATAATGAATAAACTAAAATAAGAAAATAAAAATTGCAATCGCACAGTTTTTTTATACTTGCCCCTATATTTTTATTTATTCAAGGTATTTAAAGTGAACTTAAACTGACTAATTATATAGCACACAACTTATAAACTAATTTAAATCTAGAACGGACACAACACCATCACCGTCAAAGGGGACGCCTGCATTTCACTAATTATCGGCTAGGTTGGGAATCAAACCTGTGCCCCTTAGTTAAGTAGAAAGACTGGTCAACAAATTAAGCAGCTAATATAAGATAAGCCTCACGTCATTCTGCATGATGTCCCAAGCCTTAGTGATGTCGTCATTGCCAGGGCCGTACAGTTTCGATGTGGTGTTCAGACTGTCCTCGAGCATTGATTGGACATCTTGTTTCAAAACATAGCCTGTAATTCCTCCAGCCAGTTCCAGCCCAAATATGATCAGCAGAAAAACTGAGTACTGAAAACGTAGAGAATGTAGGCCAAATTAATAGGTGTCCAAACCAATCAACTCCATTATCTTACGAATCCAAATCTCGATTCCAATTCTTCAATTTACCTTCAGAACCCAAAGTAGCAAATTTGAAACTTAATCTTGAAAAAAAATTATGAACATAAAAGCAAATAGAAATATAAAAGATTAGAAAGTATATATAACTAAATGTTAACATGTTGCATTTATTATCTTATTATTTGAGGTATTTAACATGCACTTTCTGAACCGACTGATGATACCAGCACACAACCTATAAACTAACTTAACTCTAGAACAGCCCCTGGCTACTGTGAAAGGAAAAACCCAATTTCACCAATGATGTATTTTTCGGCCATAGCTAGAGTCAAGCCCAGGACCCTTATCATAGCCAGACACGCTATCAAGTGGTCAGATTCAGTCATTATATCAACCATACATTCAGTTTTAACTTTAAATTAATGGACTGGTCAAGTTTTCCAGTTGGGGATGAATCACCAATATGGGCAGTATTAACGCTCTAAAGCAAATTCCAATTCAAAATGTAGAAAAAAGCATTTATTTTATCAAACCTCAAATATTATTAAGGATTTGATAATCCCGTCCCTAATTAAAATTAACTGAGTTTTCAAAATGTTGGCTTGACTATGACATAATTTTCAAAACATGGGCTATGTTTTTTATATAGAACAGAAGCTAATAGCTATCACACATTAATTGTGTGTACATCTAAACCAAGTTTTTTTTATCTTTATAGCTAAACAGTTAATCAAATGAACTTTTGAAATGGTTGCATCCTAAGTATACAATATGTGCTCATTATATTATTATTATTATTATTATTGTGTCTTACTACCCGTTCGGGTTATACGCACTTACGCTAATGTGTAATGATAGGATGATTGTGAGCTGAAATGGAGGACCTACAATTTAACGTGGAATCTGAACCACAGTGGAGGCCTGGCATTCCTCACATTCACAAGTTGTGATTAATACACATCTTGTTAGAGGTGAAGGAAGGGTTTGGCAATCAGATAAATCCGTGCCGGGACCAAGGATTGAACCTCGGACCCCTAGCACAGAAGTCTGACACCTTACCCCTAGACCACCAGGTCACCTGCTCATTATAAATAATTGGGCTAAATAACTTGTTTAAACTTCAATGTTCAATAAAGTTCAACTTGGTTTTTTTAATAATTATTTAAGATATTCAGATATTTACTATGCCCATCACAACACTTCTTTAAATGCTGTGTGTGTGTGTGTGTGTGTGTGTGTGTGCGCATGCATGAAATTTTCCCCACCCTAATTGTCTATATTTTTTTAGTTACGGTGTGATGAAAATTAGGTAACTTGATGTAATACTCTAAAAAAGTCACATTTAAAGTGAATGTTTTATTTCAGTAAGCCCAGAGAATTTTTTTTTTAATCAGGTTATGTAGCCTATTTGGTTTTGAAATTTTAAGTAGGCTTAGACCCTTCTCATCAAGTTTGTAGAATCAAAGCCATGGAGTGAAGAATATGAAGGAATTTTGAGTGGAGTAGGAGTCTATAAAAATGTAATGACTCCTGCTTTAAAATAAAAACTTATAATATTACTAGCGGACCCGACAGACGTTGTCCTGCTCGAACGGTGGCTTTTCGTTTGGGTGGCATAATTGATTTCGATAATAAAACAAATACTATGTGTTCATCACAATTACAAATTCACAATGAACTCCAATTAGTGAGTAACACAAATATTACAAATTCAGTGTTTGTCAAAATAAAACATCTTTTCATTTTTGGCATTTCACCCACAACTCCACAAATATCAGCTGTATCGAAAAACAAACATAACTATGAATTATTCTCAGAAGTTCAATTATTCATGAACTTTTCAGAAGGTTTTAACGGTCAATTATTGATGAACTCATTAATTTTTTTAATGGTCAATTATTAATATTATATTCATTATTATAAATATTGGGGGGTGGTGGGGGTGAAATTTTGAGGTTACATGTTCTGATATGCAAAAAATCTAAAAAAAAATCCCCTCCCTAAAAAAAATTCCCTAAAAAACAAAAAAAAAAAATCCTAGAACCCAATTGCAGCGCCACCTACCGGGTCCAATTGTGAATCTAAACCATCCACGGACCCACTCAAACACACACAAAAAATTTCATCAAAATCAGTCCAGTCGTTTAGGAGTAGTTCAGTGACATACACACGTATAGAAGAATTATATATATTAAGAAGATAGCAATGTAAATATATATCATTTTAATTTTATACTTTTTTTATTCTTTAGAAGCAATATTTGTAATTTGGATTGACAAATTTATTCAAATATAAATTTATAATGCCAAATAAGCTTCCAGTGAAGTCATCTGTATTGGAGAATTTTACTGTAGTAAATGTGTTATTACTAATTAATATGTACAGTAGCCATTTATGAAAGAGTCTGAGTTGGACAGTAGAAAATAGAGGAGTTGGTTTCTCATTAGACAATTGTATATTTTTTAAATATCTTTTGAATTAAAAGTTAAGAAAGAGTCTACTTTCTTGACCTGAAGAAGTTGTCTGTGACAGTGAAAGCTTATCCTTAAAAATGTGTGTGTGTGTTTTTTAGTGTTCTATCTAAAGCCTCGTACAAACCCATGAGCGGAATATCAAATTGAAGCGCGCAAAGTGCTGCAACATTCCAGCAAGCACTCACCATGGTGTCTACTCAACTTTACCATTGAAATTCCTGACTTTTTTCCTGATTTCCCCTGATCATTTACTAAAATCCCCGACTAAAAAGTATGTCACATCCTTCTAATTCCCCCACCTCCCCCCTCATTTTTCTATTAATCTTTTTTTATGAATAATAATAATAAGTTTTAAAATTTAAATAAACTTATTTTTTAAATTTGTATTAACATTGTTTAGTTGGAGTTATAAAATTTATTACACAGCTACAAAAAAACTACAGTTTGAATAACATTATTATTTACTATTTAAATGATTATTATATTTCATATTTTGAGTAAAACCACATTTTCCCAGATTTTTATTGTAATTTACCAAATTTCCGGCTTATTCCCGGTTTTTCCCAATCACTTCAAATTCCCGGCCAATTCCAGTTTTCCCCGATTTTCCCGGATGGTAGACACCTTGAATCTACCCAATGTCGGTATTTCGATTAACCATCAAAGAGAGGTGCGTTTCAACAGTGTGGACAGATAAGCAAGCATTTTGACAAATATAGATTTCATTCCAGCCTAGAGATGAGAAAAGAACATTCTCTTTGATGTACAGTTCATTAAGTATTGTTTCGAGAATTTAAAAAGGTAAATTTGAAACATAAGTTCAATAGCTTCAGGCAGGGGTGGCCGAACCGTAGGGTGGGTGGGTGGTTCCTTGTTCTAAAAAAAAGTGATTACTTAAAAGTAATTACTATTTAAAAATATTTATCAAATCTGAGTAGTTGTTATACCATAATATTAATAAAAGAATAAATCTCTGACCAGATATCTTTTTTTTATTTTTCTTCTTCGAGGCGAGATGAATGCAAATATATGTGATTACCGATTCTTGTTGATTCATATTATTCTCCTTGGGTTTGGACGATATTAGAAAAAAAAGCACCACCTGTCAGTGTTCGCCATTACGCTTGCTGGTGTGTATGCAGCTTAAACAATTTCTACTCCAGTATCCCCAAGGTGCCAAGTGGCCATCCTTCACAATTTAAGCCAAAGTTATGAAATATTAAGTTTAAAAAATGTATAAGTAGACTATTTAAGAAAGAAAAAACTTGTTTAGTAAATTAACTACCACAAAAAGTAGTCAAATAACAAAACAATTCTTAAAATTATTAGTCAATATGAATACAACACATAAGGTAATAGATGAAATAGATGAGGTTGTGACTATTATTATGGAGTATTAAAAATTATAACACATAGCAAATTAAAACAGATCTATGAAAAGTTAAAATGACTAATTAGAAACCATGCAATGCCATTTGAGAGAATTTATTAAATAAATTTGATGAATAAATGTACATTTAAACTGCAATTGATTTTTAGGTATAAGATGGTTTGATTGATATTGAAAAGAAATTGTTTGAATTGACAAGTAAAAGTATTAGTATAGGGCCTACAGAAGTTAATTTTAAAATTAAGTTTGTAGTTAATGAAAATGAATAAATAAGTATGAGATACAAAATAAATCTTTCTTAATTGGTGTAGTTAATCCCTTATCCTTCAACCAGTATAGCTAATATAAAATACTTTTTATTTGTTATTATTATATGTAAATAAACTTAGTTCATTTTTATTATCACACACAAGTAGATGTTCCCTTACCGTTATTATCATACAGTGATTCTCCTTGACGGCGCCACAACAGCCGAAGAATGCCACCACAAAGACAATAATGCCCACAATGATGAGCAATATGGGGCCCACAAAGAATTTCCCATGCAAGAAGTCGGTGTAGTCCGAATACACATCTTGGATTATGGCGCCAACAACTAGGATGGCCAATCCAGATATCTGTAAAAAGGCATGCATTTTACTAACAGCTACAAAAAGTGCTTTGTTTTAAATGTTCGGGTCATACATCTTAATATAATCAAAAGAAAAAGAAACATATTTTATTCAATTAAATAAAAAATGACAACCTACACACTAGAATCGAACTCAACTCCTCTACCACTCAGCCATCCTTCACTAGCCTATTTGTTGGTGTATTGACCAACACCAAACACCAGCAACTAGTGAAGGATGGCCCCAGATACAAGACGAACCAGTCGTGGAACATTAGCGTGTAAAGTCAAAAGTCCCGGGTTCAATTCCCGTGTCCAGGTTGTCATTTTCACTTATTGAATTTTATTCAGCTATCAAGACTGATCCTGTGGACAACCATCACATATCAGTTTGTGATACAAATTAATTAAAATAAGCTATTTTATTTTGTTAGCTTTAAAGTACTATGTCTATTACAACCGACACAATAGGTAACACTACTATGACATTCAATATAATAGATTAAAATATATTCATATTAAAAACAATCATTTACATATATGCAATGTAGAGGGTATGAACATTATTAAATCCTCCAAAATTAAGGGTGTACAAGCGAGTATTGAATTATTTTTAATATTTAATTTATAAGGTGCATTCGTACACTCTTAATCAACAAACTTTTGTCCTAAGATAATGTTGTAGAATTCCTCTAATGTTTCTATTAATTAATACAAAAGGTACTACAAGGGAATAGAACACAAAGAGGTTGGGATTGTTGACTTTCTTTCTTTGTAATTTTGTAACAAACAATTTATATTTTAAAATAATACACACAGCAATAATATGCAACCCGCCTCGGTGGCGTAGTTGGCTAACGCGCTATTCGTGTTGAGCTCGACCGCCGAGGATGGGAAGATCGATGTTCGAATCTCGGTCGGGTGAACTGGGGGTGGTTTTTTTTAAAATGGTTTTCCACTCTCCCTCCACGAAAATGCGGGTCCACTTCCTCTAAATTCAACCCTCCCAATTCCTAATCCATTAGCGTAATTAGTACATAAGCGTATAACCCGAACGGGTAGTAAGACGCGGTGCTAAATATTATTATTAATAATAATATGCAAATGCCATTATAATACAACTAACAAAATAATGACAAGAATATTGTATATAGGCCTACAGTGAAATCTCCCTTGATGAACATTTCTGAATAGCAGATTCTTCTTTATAACAGACAATTTAAATTTCCCCGGGGAAATAAAATGGGCTCTTTCGGTGAAACAACTTCCAATAACGGAAACAAAAACTTCTAAAAACTCATATTTATGCATAAAAATCTCTAAGCAGAGGACAAAAATTGAAAGCACCAGTCCATATTCAGTATTTTACTGTTGGGATGAATGGTGACCTGGTGGTCTAGGGGTAAGCTGTCAGACTTCTGTGCTGAGGGTCCGGGGTTCAATCCTCGGTCCCGGCATATATTTATCTGATTGCCCAAACCCTTCCTTCACCTCTGACAAGACGTGTATTAATCACAACTTGTGAAAGTGAGGAATGCCAGGCCTCTACCGTGGTTCGGATTCCACGTAAAACTGTAGGTCCTCCATTTCATCTCACAATCACCCTACCATTTCACATTAGCGTAAGTGTGTATAACCCGAACGGGTAGTAAGACGCGGTGCTAATAATAATAATAATAATAATAATAATAATAATAATAATAATAATAATAATAATAATAATAATAATAATAAACTGTTGGGATGCCCCCCCCCCAACGGTTTGTACCTCCCACCATCAGTGAGGCTATGTTCCAATGTATTCATTAGTCATAATTATATCCTGCATAGTGCAGTAATTAGATTGTTATAGGGCCTAGATAATATTCACAGGATTTACAGGTTTATATAGATAAAACTGTGTTCAAAAAGTGTGTGTGTGTGTCGACACTTCTTGATAGCAAACTGTTTATATCCCAAAAGGTGTCTGCTATTAAGCGATTTCACTGTTATAATCAAATTAAAACAAAACCTTGCGTGATAATGTTCGACTCTAGTTGGTGCATCGATCTCCTCTGGGAAACTCGCAATTATATATTTTAGTGGTAGGTTATCAGATAGATTTACACGCACAATGGGGTTGTGAGCAGCTTCAAAACTTTGACTTGGCTTTGAAAATTATATTAGATTTGACTTTGCTTCAGAAAAAAATTGACAACAGTTTTTGTAGGTTTGGTACGGTAATTAAATTGCAGGTTAATATAGTAACTTTATTTATCACATTAGAATGAAATATTACAAACGACTGCGCAGTAAAATAAATTCTAAGTAATTTTAGTGCATTGATTTATATAAATAAACACAGTATTTTTTTCCCCCCCAAACAACTATTAACTCAAAATATTCAAACTACGATTCGGCTTTAAGATTTCAATATTCAATATGAGATGAAAAGGTAGACTTTACACACCCCTAACACACAATATATTTAATTTGGTGCTGAATAATTAATGTGGACCTAATCAAAGTTATTAAAAATATTTTTATGAGTAGGAATGGAATAGGACCAAGATAAGAGAACAGGAATCAAATAGGACCATGGATCAAAGTGGAACGTTAGTCAATATGGTATTTTAATGTTTTCTAATATATATATTTATTAGAAAACATTAAATACTGTATTGACTATACATATATATATATATATATACACACACAGACAGAGAACGATTCTATAGTTTCTGACTAGGCTTGTTATAAGATTCCAAACTATTAAAAATATATTCAAAGACTCACATAATTAACCAGATAATGTTCCACCACATACAGTAGGCCTACTGTGCATTGCACAGAACACCTCAATTTTGTTTCTAGCATAAATGTCCATCCACACAAACCGTCTAGGCCTATATATTCAAATAATTTTGATCTCAAAACACAATCATAACACAACTAAAGTCTGTTTACCGTAGGAATGGTTTTATGAAAGGCCTTTTTCCCTGCCAGAAATCTATTATATACTAGGATATTGTTAGGAAAAAAGACCTTTCAGATAGTAATTTCTACCGTGAATAGAGTTTAGATATGTAGGCCTACCAATGATATAATAATATGAAAACTGTATGTATTGTTACTGTTATAAGAACATTTTTTTAAAAGTTCCTTTAGTTAACGAAACTTTCCTTGAACAGTTTAGGCACCTTAAATTACAGACCAATGGGGATTTTAAATATTTATTAACACACATAAGGTGTCCATAAGCCCTACATTTTTCTTTTTTACATTTAGACTTAAATTGTGTTAATGATTTACAATTGTTTATTATCTTTATTTAAAAAAAACTTAGAACATTGTTCTATGAAACAACTTGAATCACTGATCGCCAAACATGTAAAATGTGTAGGAAATCTTTTAGATCATATGATGATGCAAAATATTAGGCCTAATGATTTCATTGAAAAAAAATAGGAGATTAGCCTTGAAACCTTTGATACGTAAATAAATAATAACTTCAATTAAAAATCTATAAAACCTGTGGTTAAAAATACCAATTCTGGTGAGTTTTCTAAGGAATATTTTAACAACTTAGAATTTTATCATCAAGTTTGTTTTGTTATAATTGGAAATTTCAGAATTTTATTGTGTATAGGTGCTATAATACCAATTTCTAATAATTTGACACACAAAAAAATTCCCGCCCATGGCTACATTTTGACAACCAAACTATTTCAAGATCAAGCATGGTAAAATCATTACACATACAACTATTACATATAACTAATATAGCATATTTAAATAAGCTACTTTTGCTAACTTACCACATTTTGAAAATTAACTCTTTAAAATATTTACATTCTTCTACAATTTATGCGCGTTTTGTTTTAATTTTAGGGCTACAATAATATATAAATTTTGTAACAATGTCGATTTTATTCTTAATGGAATTCGCAGGCCTACCCTCTTTCCTATACTAACAGATGTCTTATCAATCTTAATGAAATTAAAACAATCAGTCAAAGAAACTCATTACAAATAACTTGTTAAAGTGTTAAAATGGAGCATAGACTAATATAAAAATCTAAGCTAATTCCAAATTCAATAATATAAATAGTTCTAGAAAACGAAAATAGGTCTTAAAAATATTTTTTAACATACTTGTCTCGAAATGTTGACTGTCTATAAACACATAAACATAATATACATCAATGTAGGATGAAGATTACCTTATTAATAAATTAACATTGAATAAGTTGTATACTTACAACAAACACGAGATTGAACACAAAGAGAAGATATTTAACACAGGACATTCCTCCAGACACCATCTTAAAAATTACTATTTTATGTAATAACAAACTAAACTAATTAATATTACAAGGCAAGTGAAATTAAATTGAATTAGTACTTTCAACTCAAATAATATTTGACTTGACCAGTCACTGACACAACTATTATCTTGAAAGTAATCAATTGCCACTAAACAAAATACAGAGCTATATAATCAGAAGCAACTCAACCAGAGAGTGATGATTATTTGTCGGATATTTTGTCAAATTTCAAATCTGTATCAATACGCAAGGTAATATCAGAGATTATTTATGATTAAAATAGTATTTAATCTCAATCAAAAATATCCCTTAAATCAAGTTATTAAAACCATAAGCTGATGAATAATTTTTTTGAAAACAATTGCACAATTTAATTATATGATTTTAATTTTAATCTAACTATATTTTAGCGCGGATTGTTGAATATTTAGGCGTGTTTTTTCTTTATAGCTGTGCATTCAAGATCACGTGAAAATGACTAATGAAGTGACGTAACTATCAAGTTTCTAAGCAAAGTAATCTGATTCAGGTTTTTATGATAAAATCACGCGAATCACTTCGTAGGAATTATCGAATTAGTGGTGTTAGATGAATAACAAGTAACAACTTTAAAATATAATAAAAACATTCCTCCCATGTCTAGTTGTTTATTAGGATTAAATTACTTTTATAACATATATAAAATATATCATGAATCTTTTAACTCTGTAAACTATGGAACAAATTCAACTTTAAAAAACATGACTATAATATATAATGCAATTCCAACAGATATCACTGGCTTACTTGAACTGACAAATTTAAAAAAACATTATATACATTTTTTCTTTGCCAGTGAACAATTTAAAACCCAGCATACTAAGATTATGTAAAGTTTTTTACCACCTTTCCTCTATGATTAAAATAGGTTTTCAATACTGTAAAATACTTAATTTAAGTCTCATCCTATCTGCTTGCCTTCATTCACAATTATACAAATATATTCATCTTTTCTCAGTAAACAATTTAGAATCTATTATTATTTCCTCGTATATACCTACATGTATTGTTTATTATTGTAATATGGTTTAATTTTCCCCAACTTTTATTTTTATCTCAAAGTATTTTCTTATTAATTATTTACTAATGTTATATTTTCTTTTATATATACACTTATTTCTATTGTGTTTATCTTACATTTATTGATAAAATGTACTCATCAATATTATCACACATTTTTCAAAATTACCTTATCTGTAAAATTCTAATGGTACTGCTGTCTTTTATGTTTTGTGTATTTTGCTAAAAAAAATTGTTTTGATTTGTTTAACTTTATTTCATGATAAAATATCCATAATGTCTTTTTAATATTTTAAAATTTAAACTTATGTAAAATTTCAATTTCTGTAAATCCATAGTCCTGTAAGTGAGCTCTAGCGCTTTGGATCATTTAATTTAATTATCGAATAAAAAAAACATTGTGTAGGCTCAAGATGTTTGAGTAAATAAATTCGGAAAATAGGCTGAGTTATTAATAAAGTTAACCATGAATTAGCTTTAAAATGATAATTTATCCTAAATTTTGATTCATTCTTTTTGCAAGCTACATTGTTGACCAACTTGGTGATTGTCAGATAGGATGCTCATGGAAAGTGGTCGGGGTTTTAAGCCTTCAGCTCTAGACAAGGCCGTAGCCAGCCTATAATTTCAGGGGGGGTTTGGTGGGCCCATCCTCCAATTGACGGAGGATAGAAAAAATTCTAAATAAAAAACTGTTCTAAAAGCTATCTGAAGTGTTTTTTATGGCAACACTATCCCCAACTATCGGAGGCTAGAACAAATTCTAATTATTAAACGGCTCTAGTAGCTATCTGAATTTTTTTTATGACAATATAACACCATAACTGCCGAAGGCTAGAAAAAATTCTAAATAATAAACACCTCTGGAAGCTCTCTGAAGTGATTTTTATGGTAACACAGCCCCCTAATTTGTACTTGTACCTTAATTTTGATATTGTTTGAAACATAAATAAAGACATATATATTCTGTTCATAAAATTTTGGGGGGTTTGAACCCCGAAACCCCCCCTGACTACGGCCTTGGCTCTAGACCATTTCTTTTATATAATTGAATTAGTTTGCCATTGTTATGATCAAGATACTGAAAGTACTAAATTTATAATACATTATTGTTTTCCATTCGTCTAGGCATAATTTAATCTCTATGCTAGGATCAAATGTTTAATTATAAGAAAGTGTGGGGTTTAATATTAATTATAAGTTGTCTAAATCTTAACCAAAGTTGTAAGCAATATGTTCTAATATAAATGTCCTAATTGTGTCTTATCAACATAAAGGGTAACGTCGAGATTAATAAAATTTTGTGTTGGGCGCCACTCCTGGAAACTAGGAGAAATAATAAAAAAAAAAAATATAAATAAACTTTAGCTCGACTAATTTGAACAAATGCACGATGACTCTAAATGCTCGAGACCACTGGGTGTGCTCGGGAACTTTTACCTAGATATTACAATGTCAATGTTACAATGGTGTGTTGTAGGCTTCCACAAGAGTTGAGAGTACTTAAAATAAAAATAAATAAAAAATAGCAATTTAAATACAATGGATCATTAAAAAACAAAAATGTACTAATTGAGATTACAATAAAAAAAAACAATTGTTGAAACTTGTGGGTTATTATTATTATCATTATTGTTTCCCTTTTACTACATCCCAAACCTACCTAAGGATATCCGAATAAATATAAGGTTAATATGACAAAATAAAATATATTGTATTACATAAATTCTTAAACAAAGTTAAACAATTAAATGAACAATCTCTGAACAGGATTAAATTTAGGAGTTTTAATATATATATAATAATAGAGTGAAAGAAAACAATATATGTATAGGCTAAACTTTTATAGAATATATAGTTTTGAGTAAGACAAAAAAAAAAAAATGGTATTGTTGAGGAACAAAAAAAAATCAATAGAATTAATATTTTTACATAAAAATAAAATATTAATCAATTCCCTGGAATAGATAGAGTCTGAATGTTTATTAGTCCTTTCTGAAAGTTTTTGTATATATCCTGATAGCTTGATAAAAAAAAATGAGAAATAAAAATATATTTAAAATTGAAGATTTGGCTGGACCTCACCAATGAATTTGTCCATGTTGAAACAGAATGTCTGAAGTCTGTTTCCTTTTATTTATTCTAACTCGTCCACCATTTGAAAAAATAAACACTCTAGTTTGTCTCCAGACACTTAACTTTCCATTTTAGTACTTGCACTTTTACTTTCGAACCATTGTTCCACTTGAAAAACTAAATTTAATTAGGAGCTATAGAGATTTTGCTCCATGTTAAATGACACTCCGGAAGCAAGAACCCTCATCCTCTTCAAATAATGTTCTAAGTTTTAAATTTAAAAACGTTCTATTCTCTACTTAGTCCAAAGAGAAAACTAATACAATAAAATAAAAGATAAAGTGTTGGCTATGAACAGAACATAAAATACAAATACAAATTTAATATCAAAATTTAAATATATGTCTGTGTTTCTTAAGAGAATTAAATGTTTATTTTAATATGTCAGAATTGAAATGCGCGCTATTTTGGAACGTCTTCTTTTTCTCTTTTTTTTTTCTTACTACTTTTACAAGCACGAGACTCGCCACTCACTTGTTCATCATATCTGCGCATGCGTTAAAATAAATCATGGCTGACATTCAAAATAAATAGAAGAAGAGTCAACAGACCTCTTGGAAGGAAATTAATATGTTTAAAAAAAGGTAAGTGTTCTTCCTTAGGTCAAAATTAATTGTTTAAATTATTTAAAACAGTGTTAGATGTTCTATATTCTGTCCTTTTAATTTATTTAAATGGATGTAAATAGTATTATTTGTCACGCCGGCGACACAACGTGTTTCAAACGAAGATAAACTTGAAACTATTTACCAAGCTTGGGAAAAATATAAGGAAATAAATGGTAGGGTGGCAAATAACGTTACAATGTTTTAAATTTCAATTCATTAATTTCATTTTTCGGCCTTTAACTTTTAAATCTAGTATTTTTCATTTTCGTAAAGTCTTTGTGGGAATTTTAGCTTCATCTAAATTATTAATTTTACTTTTCACTTTCTATCATTGTGCTATTTAATCTTATCTGTACCGGAAGCTGTGAGGTGCACCTGTGGCCTCACAGTGGAAAGGGGAGGTTTGGCGCGAACAGCTAGCCAATCAGCACATCAGATTAAGAGTCTGTGTTTGACCCTATGTAGAAGGGAAGCGTCAGAAGCAAGGCACTTCCCGGTCAGCACGCGAGCTGATAGAACGTATATTCAGAAGTTCTTTTCGTGTTGATCAAAGCGTGCATAGAGATGGGTTGGAGGAAATGGAGACCATTGGCTAAATGACCATTACAATAACTATCTAACCATATTCATGTACCCAGTATTTTGTTTTTCTTTGCATTAAATAACACGTGGTGCAAAATGTCTAGAATGTTTATTTCAAATAAAACTTCAACATCTACTCCATAAATTTCTAATTATTTGATTGGCTGAGTTCTCCACCCCCACCATTAATTTATTAACCCCGAGATGCTCTACTAAATACACTGGCTGCCGAGGACCTAAACAAACAGGAAGCTGAGAAGAAGATGAAGAGAGGCGACTATTTACACTGTACTGCCCAAAATTGATGCACTAAATCATTGGTCAAGAACACATATATTATACCCTAATATAAATGCAAGTCTATTAATGTTTAAATCTCCATGTGTTACATACCACGACTCAGATACTTCATGGAATAAGACCGGCGCCATCAGAAGGGTTACCCTTCCTCACCATTTTCAAAACACTGTACTTGACTGGTCCAAGCATCGACAACTGAAGACAGCGCACGGCCTGCTCGTCATTTGGAGCTTCGTACCCTTATTTCCTTCCCATGATTCTTTGCGTTCAACCACTATAAAACTCCATGGCTCGCTAGGCAAAAATGCTATTAAAATTATTCATCACCGCCAGGATAGTCGACACTCTCCGAAGTCTTTACTTCAACTCAACTTCACGCAACCAGTGGTCACGACAATGACACCGAAGGACCAACCAGACCGGCAAAAGTAATATAACGTCAGATTGATCTTTCAAATCCGTGGGGAATAGGCGGCTCTATGGCTGGTTTCGAGTTTTAGGTTTTTTATATAAATTGTCGAGAGAAGTAGTTACTCTCATTATAAATATTCTATGTCGTTTAGGTTAGTCTTTTATGACTTTATTTACTTGACGTGAAGTGATTTAGTATTTCACATGTTTTCTGCTTGGTCCTTAAGACCTGCAGTTTAAATAGGGATAATTCCCACACCTTAACCCGCATGGCCATATTATAGTCAGCGAGGCAGTTAGTCGGGAAAGGGGCAGTTCAGGTTGTTCGGGAGCTAATGGTAATGCCTAGTTAGGTTTATTTAACTTGTGTTGTTCACCAGTTTCGGTGCTCGACTTGTGTGTCATTTCTGCCCGTCTGGCAGGGCAAGTGTTATGTACTATATTTAACTTGTTTTGTTCACCAATTTTGGTGCTCGACTTGTGGGTCATTTCTGCCCGTCTGGCATGGCTTGTGTTATGTACTATATTTAACTTGTGTTGTTCACATGTTTCGGTGATCAACTTGTGGGTCATTTCTGCCCTTCTGGCGCGGCTCGCATTTCTCTCACTTAGACGTATTTTACCCTTGTGGGAGCTGGGTGTCTACCTCCTTGTTGTTTACTACTCAGGTCATGCGTTTAACGTTTCTGGCATAGACCAATTGGTCGTGCGCCAGCTCATGACAAAGTAAGGCCTAGAACACTGAATTGGAACTTACCCGGTACTATTAAAGTGTTGTATATTTTCGGTCGATCCATCTGTGTCTGGAGCCGACAGCCAACAGATTGAAACTTTGATTACTTAACCTGTCTTTAAAATTAGTGGGCGCTTCACGCCATACTCACGCTTAGAGAGTATCTGTTATTTAACAATCTGTGTGGCTAATTAACATGGACAAGTCTAAGGACTGTTTCAGTGTATATTGGTTTGTGTTCTGAAGATGTTCTTTGTACCTCTGGCTTTTGTTACATTCAACTAATTTGATAAAATGCATTTATATCTTTTCCTTTCAAGTGTCTCCTATCATGTTTATTTACCTTGTTAGCAATCGTTGTCTCTGGTGTTAACTAGAACGACGGTTCACTGGGACTGGACTAGTTAAAATCGAAATGCAAGATTCGAACAAAATTAATTTGCCTAACACATTGTTTATACCAAGTCTGACTACAAATCTACTATCAGTATCTAAAGTGACTGATAAAGGGTTCGATGTCCTGTTCAAAAAGAACAAAGTATTAGTAACAGATCCTCTAGGCAATGTAGTATTGGAAGCTAAAGAAGTCAAATGGGCTCCATGTTGATTCTAAGGCTGTAAAAGTAACAAATAAAGTGCATGAAGAACATGAAATAGAAAAATGGCATAAAAGATTTGCTCACTTAAATGAAGTAGATTTAAAGTTGGCGTGCAAATATGAAACTTTGGAAGGCTTTTATTTAAAAAAGAGTGATACGCTGAGTGATTGTGAGGTATGTATCAAAGGAAAATTAACCCGAGCTCCTTTTCCTACAAGAGAAGTTCCGGAAAACCTCAAAGTTTTGGAAATAGTGCCTTCGGATGTTTGTGGCCCCATGCATGTCAAATTCCCGGCGCATCAAGATATTTTGTAATCTTTAAAGATGAGAAAACGCGCTAGAGCCAAGTTTATTTCTTAAAACATAAAAATGAAGCTCTAGAAGTTTCAAAGTATATAAAAACGAGGTAAAGAGTTTTACAGAAAACAAAATTTAATTTCTGCAATCTGATAATGAAACCTCATAATATTGCAACAAAGAGTTTTCTAAAAGAATGGGGAATTTAGAGGTGACTATCTATACCATATACCCCTCAGCAGAATGGCCTTTACTAACAGGATGAATAGAAACCTACTTGATAAAGCCCGATGTCTCATGTTGGAGTCAAACCTGCCCCCATCATTTTGGGCTGAGGCAATTCACACAGAAAGCTACCCGATTTATAGGTCTCCATCAAGGACCCTCAAAGGCGAAACACCTTTTCTGAAATGGGTAGGAAGAGTCCCATCGGTTTAACATCTTCATGTATTTGACGACAAAACCTTCGTTTTTGACCAAAAAAAACCTGGTTAAGGAAAGTTTTCTTCCAGGGCAGATGAAGAAATTTTTGTCGGATATTGCGAGATTTCGAAAGCTTATAGAATATGGATGTCCAACGAAAGAAAAATCAAAATCACAATAGATGTCAGGGTTTTGGACAAAAAATTCTATGACTCAAAGGAGAGAAGAGGAGACAACATTATAGTAATGGATGATCAACCTAATGAGAACAACAAAGAAGTTATTAATGGAATAACTCTTCCAGCTCCACCTGTTTCAGTTCAAGACCTTGTAGATATCTCAGACCAAGAAGAGCAAGATTCTGATGAAGACCAAGTACACTCAAGGCCAAAACGCAACAGGAAACTTCCAATTTGGATGTCAGATTATGATGTGTCTGCCTATTGTGATGTTAAAGATGCATTAGAAGGTGGTGATGGAGAAGCATTGCAAAAAGCTATGAAAGAGGAAATAAAATCTCACTTAAAAAATTAAACTTGGGAAATTGTAGATCGAAAAGGTGACAATGTGATAGGTAGCAGAATGGTATTAAAAAATAAATATAAAGCCAATGGGAAGCTAGAGCGAAGGAAAGCTCGTCTTGTTGCAAAAGGTTTTACTCAGCGCCCGGGAAATGACTTTGTTGAAACTTATGTTCCTGTAGCAATACTGAGCTCAATTAGTGTTCTTCTTGGAGTGGCATTTAATCAAAACATGAAAGTTACTCAAATGGATATTTCGACTGCCTTCCTCAATGGTGAACTCTAAGAAAGAATCTTAATGTAAAAACCAGACATGTTGGAAACATTTTTATGTGACATAATGATGGAAGAAAGCCACAACAAAGACCATTCTACATTTCTCAAAGCTAAGAAGATGCTAGAAAAGCTTCGAAAATCAGATAAGGACAAAGTATGCCTACTTTAAAGAGCTGTTTATCTATTTATGGCTTAAAACAAGTCGGTAGGTAATGGTTTAAAATCTTGGACTAAACAGCAATTGGGTTTCGTTCCCTCACAAGCTGACCCTTGTATATACACATCTACTACTACTACTGAAAGCGGGGGAACAAACATTGATAGCCATATATGTAGATTACATTATAGTGGAATCAAGAAATAAGCAACATCTGAATGATTTAAAACAAGAACAAACAAAATCATTGAAATGCGAGGCCTTGGAGAACTACATTATTGTTTAGGAATCGAGTTCTGCTACAAGGATGGTATGATTTCAGCATCGCAAACTCGATACATTGAAGAACTTCTAAAGAATACAGCATGAGTGACTGTAAACCTGTTGCAACCGCAATAGTACCTGCATGAAGTTACAGAAGAATCCTGGAAATATCGAAAAATATTCCTATCAAAACTTGATTGATTTACTCATGTATCTGTCTGTGACTACTAGGCCAGACATAACACATACAGTCAGCTTCTTAAGTCAGTACGAACCTGTTTTGGGGGAAAGAGCAGTGGCTGGCTGCCAAAAGAGTTTTGCGCTACTTAAAGGAAACAAAAATCTGCACTGGTTTTCAAGAAATAACCACTTATTGGGATGGCAATGCTGATTGGGCAATTGTAGAAGATAGAAGATCTTATTCAGGAAACTGTTTACAGTTTGAAGCGACTTCCATCAGCTGGAAATCAAGAAAACAGAGTATTGTGGCTCTGTCTACAGGGAAGCAAAATACATGTCATTGACAGAGGCAACAAAAGAAACAATACACTTAAAACGTTATTACCGGTCATGGGTGTGCCTCACCAATCAATTAAAATAATAAATGATATTTGTCTGCACATAGTTTGACTAAGAATAACATCATAAGCTCAAAGGCCAAACATATCAGCATTAGAGAACACAGACACATTTCCATCTCGAATTTCCAATTATTATAATTTGATATACTTTCAAGCATTTCCACAGTCAGTAATCTTGCATTTCTATCGCTCATAGTGCTTAGTATTTTCCTGCACCCTAGATTTAAAAAAAATTGCAATGAGAGCCCGTTTTTTTGTTTATATACTACACGCTGTGCTATGTTAACAAATTTGAGATGGAAAATGATTACTCGCAAACTTAAACAACCTTCGTTTACACTATAAATTACTCAATTACGGAATTGAATCACGTCCTGGGCCCATAACCTATAAAATAAATAATTTATTAGATTAAAACATGATTAATAATTATTTCACACTGTAACAAAGTTTTCATACATTAATGTATAGAGATCACAACCAAAGATAAGACAAACAAGAGATTTTCCAACAGTTCTAAACATTGAATACAAAGAAACTAAACATTTTGTAAAATAGCGCTAGTGACGCATGAAGAACGAACACATTGGATTACAGTTCCAACATTAGGTTGCTCACTTTGTAATACAGCATTTGAGTCAGTGTCTTAAAGTTACTAATGTTTTTATAAGTTAGCTTAAATTTAACACAGCACAATATAGAAAAATCTTTTAATTGTTGTCGAAAATGTATTCAAAACTAGGCACGAAAAAGCTTTGAATAACAGAAATTTAGATTTTAAAAAAATCAATAAAATATTTAACACTATATTACGAGTATTATGATCAACAAACACGCACTTGTAATAAATGTCAGTTAATCTTTAAGATACGCCGTGCAGTTTAGTGGCCACATAATATACATATTATTGGTAAGAATCTAAACAAAACGTGAATATTCTACTTCTTCCCTCTATGAAATAAACTTATTTTCTTGTATTTTAAATTTTTATAAACAAAGTAACATAAATAAAGTCAATAGCAGCGCTTTGCGGTGGGCTACAGAAGTTAAACGCTGGTTCAGCTATGTCCTATAGAATGCGCATCCCATGGTCTAATCTGATCAACTTTTACATGCTGTGCTGAGAAGTTTCACACAAGGGTGATACATCCATATTAACTTAGTTTTTTAACTTGCGCGATAAGAAAAACAAATAAATGTTATCTGTGAGAAAACAATAATTTTACATCAACTTTTGGTTATAACCATGATTCAATTGTTTGGTTAATTTAATAATCAATAAAGGTTATGTTAAACGCTTTTTAACGTGTTCTCAATATATTATCATTTAGTGTTGATGAATTCTTATTAGTGAAGCACTAATAAACTTGTTTTTCTGTTGAATGGCATACTTGATTGTCCTAAAACATTATGGAGCCTAGCGTAGTGCCAATTCCCACCTTCAGCAACATATCCGCTGATTACTTCAGGAAACATATTTATCCACAAAGATTCCCTGCTTTACTACGAGATGTCAACATTGGTGACTGTTCAAAAAAATGGACAGCAGATTACTTAGCAGAAAAGATTGGTGATAATAGTGTAAAAGTTCATGTTAGCATCAACCCCAAGATGAACTTCACTGAAAAGAATTTTGTGTATAAAACTTTGCTCTTTGGTGAACTTCTTAAAAGAGCACAAAAGGTACACAAGATTTATTTTTCTTTTCTCCAAGGAATTCTACTATCTCAGATCGCTAGGAGCCGATCCAAGAGGTCGCGATGTTGCTGACATACAAGAAACAATTTCCTAGTATTGCAGAAGATATTCATATCCCGATTTTTTCCTAAAAGAAGATTTCTTCTCAAGTGTATTCCGCATTGGATCCCCCGGAGTTCAATTATGGACTCATTAGACGTAATGGACAACATTCTTATTCAAGTGAAAGGTCGTAAAAGGATGGTTCTATATAATCCTGATGAAGCCTTGAATATGTACCTTATTGGGGACAAATCACAAGTGTTGGACATAGATGACCCAGATGTTGAGCGATTTCCCAAGTTTTTATCAGCACAAAGGCATGAATGTATTATGGAACCAGGGGATATCATATTTATCCCAGCGCTCTGGTTTCATAATACACTCGCTCTGGAATTCGGCATAGCTGTGAATATTTTCTGGAGACATCTGAACTATCAATTTTATGATAAAAATGATCCGTATGGAAACAAGGACCTAATTCCTGCATCTCGGGTAAGGAATGTTGTAAAGGCTAGTTTATAACATTAGATTAACTAAGCAGGGTACAGTACCAGCTATTATGCATGTAATAGGCTAATGTGTGGACTTGAACATATGAAGCAGTTAAAATTTAATTATTCATAATGAACAGATTATTCTCTTATACGACACAAACTCCACAAAAAGGCAATAGCACAAGTCCCCCTCCCCCCCTTACATAATATAGTAACACTTGTGGTCAATTTTTTTTTCATGATTGGCTTTCATTTTTATAATAACGTATTGTACAAAATTTGAAAGAAAATAGTGAAATATAGCTTAAAAAAATACTAAAATAAACTCTATGGCTCAAAACCTATATTGAATTATACTCACCAAGTGTCCGTCATCGTTAGCAATGTTAGTGCTAACATTTGTGGGTAGAGGGTGTCATGTGGTCAGCACAATGAACCCTCCTGTCATTAATTTCAGTTTTCTAGACCAGAGCTTCTACTAATTTATTCAAATAGCTCCTTATTTAGTCCTCACAGGGCTGAGTTTGACCCCGTTCCAGACCCACTGCTTCATAGAAAAATTATGGAAGCGCCAGGAATCAAACCCAGGGCCTCTGGATCTTTAGCCAAAAGCTCTGAACACACATTTTAAAAAGGAGTTGTAAACTTTAAATTATCAATTATTTTATTAAATAAATATGAAGGTAACTTAATCTTTGACAAAGCAACACACTTTCGTTCCTGTTCTCGATTTACAGAACACGACCATTTATAGTAATGTCTGGTGAAGATTTCTCCACTCAAAGTTTGTTATATTTTTTCAGGCTTTGCAAATGGCGGGAAACTCTGTGAAAGCATTATCAACACTTCCTGAAGAATACAAGGACTTTTACATAAGGAGGATAATCAATATGCTTGAATCAAATATTACTAAGAATAAATAAGATTTTAATCAAACCTTTTATTAATTTGTAGAGCTAATTTGTTAAAAGTTTAATTCATGTTACATTCGTGTCATCAAGACAAAATAGGTCTCCAAATCACAACTCATCTTCAAAGATTTGACACTTCACCAAATTGAAATATTGTGGTAGCTAGTCCAATTTTCATAGGCAGCTATAAAAGTCACCAGATCTACTTTCACATATTCATATGCCAAGTCATGTGATCTGCAGCTGTCACTAATAACACTAATACTATATTAAAATATCAATTTACTGCAAAGTGTGTTGGTATTTCCTAAAAGGCCCTACCTTATTGTGCTACAGAGTTTTAGTGCCCCGTGATTGTGCACTAATTTATTATATGGATTATACTGTGATGACAATGCGAGCATGCCTTACTGCGCACTTGCGCGTGGTTATGTGATCTGATTACTTATTTTATTAAAATAAAAATCAGAAGACTTTCAATGTTGCATACGATTTATTAAGATTTCATCTTCGACACTGAAGATATAATATTAGGTGATACAGTTTTTGCTAAACTACATATTTTTCTGTGATTTTACTCTCTAACAGTTACTGTGTACTCTATAGATTTAAGTTAGTGTTATATTTCACTACTTTGTAGATTTATATTACCGGCACTGTCGATTTATGTTACCGGCACTGTTATGTGTATTCACACGCACATGACCTACCTGTTGCCTCTTGGACCCCTTGTCACCAGTATCAAAACCAACTAATATTATTATTATTATTATTATTTAGCACCATGTCTTACTACCCGTTTGGGTTATACGCTTAAGTACTAATTACTCTAATGGATTAGGAATTGGGAAGGTTGAATCGAGGAAGTGAACCCACATTTGCGTGGAGGAGAGTGGAAAACCATTTAGGAAAAACCACCCCCAGTTCACCCGACCGAGATTCGAACCTCGATCTCCCCGTCCTAGGCAGTCGGGCTCAACACGACTAGCGCGTTAGCCAACTACGCCACCGAGGCGGGTACCAACTAATAGAAAGACTCCTCACGACCTGATGTTATGAAGGCTGATTTCCTATTAGGTAGAGGGAGCCAGCGTCATAAGATCCTTCTAATACAACGGAGTTTATCTTTTAAAGAAAAAAAAGTTTTAAAACACAGTGTATTGAAATTAATTCTAAAAGCACGTGATTTTCCATGGATGAAGTATTAAAAGGAAATTTTACATACAGAACTTAAGAAAAATACACTTCATCTATGACTTTTTTAATATATGAGAGGGGTCCAAAACAGTATCGTTACAAGAAATGAAAATTGAACTAGTTTGCAAATAAATCAAGGGCCAATAAATAAAAGATAAGTTGTAGGTAACAAAGTCTTTACTGCTAACAAAATAAGTACAGTACATTTCTTTCCTATACAGCTACTTGGGGTGGGAAAATGTCAAGGTCAGTCACTAGGTGCAGCGTTATGGGGTGGTATTTTAAAATGGAAGTCAAAAGGTAAAAAACCATGTACAAGCAAAAATATATCAATTTTCACAATTCCTGTGTGAAGATTTTATAATTAATTAGTCGACTAATCAGGCCTATTAAAGTCTGATTTTCATAGGAAGGGCCTTAAAGAAAATACTAACATATATTGTAAAGTAGTCAGGGTTTTAGGCCCTTAGCTCTAGACCATTTCATTTATATAATTAAATTAGTTTTCCATTGTTTACATGTTAATATGATCAAGATACTGTAAGTACTAAACTTATAATAAATTATTGTTTTCCATTCGTCTAGGCCTAATTTAAGCTCTATGTTTGGATCAAATGTTTTAATTATATTTAAGTGTGGTTTAATATTAATTATAAGTTGTCTAAAGCATAACCAAAGCTATAAGCAATACATGTTTTAAATTTCAATTCATTAACTTCATTTTTAGGCCTTTTAACTTATAAATTTAGAAGTTTCTTTGTTGGAATTTTAGCTTCATCTAGTGTAATTAGTATGTAACCTGAAAAGGTAGTAAGACATGTTGCTCAAATAAGCTATAGTAACTTTTCTACTGATATAAGGCCCTTCCTTTAAAAATTAGATTGTAGTACCAAATTTATCATAACCAATCTATTCAAAATAAAGATTCTTTCGGTGCACTTGTTTTCTCAACCTCAAACCCTAATTTTTACCTTATTTCCCGTCTAAAACTAAAATTATTCCTCCAGCCATAGTTTGAATGAGTACATTTTATTTTTATAAATCACAACAGTGTTATCACATGTTCATTCATTAGAATTGTTGATTAAACTAATTCAAACTTAGTACAAAATAGATTTCTTTAAAGAAAACCACTTTGCGTGTTTTTATTTGCAACAAGGTGACGGAAAAACATATTCATCTTTCCTGTACCTTCTTCTAGATATAACAAAGTATTTCACTCCACGGGTGCAAAGTTTTCATACATGTCCTTCATGCTTCCAACCCGTTCACACTCGTATTCCGCCCCTACGGCACACGCCAATAGAGCCTGGACACTTCTCTCCTCCCCTGAGCCATATATGTAGCCGTTGGCCTTGTCCACAGCGTTTTTGACCTTCACTAGATTATTCTTGTCCTTTATGTTTAGTGGGATGAATGAAACCAAACCATAGTCTTCGACCAATGAAATGATAGCTGCGTTCAGCTTACGGTATCTAGAGTCAGGGGAAAATTTATAAAATTAATAAAACTTTTTGTGGTTTTAAGGGAGTTAGCATAGGGCTAACACTTGCTTTCTTGATTTAATTTTTTATAATAATGCAGGAAATTAAAACAAACTGCAAATATGAAATATCTTGGAATAAGGTACAGGAATGGTGGACAGAAACATATATATGAAATATGTTTAACAAAGAGGGAGGCCCAATGGCCTTAGTAGGGATGGGACTTTCAAATCCTTAAGTAGAGTCGAGACTCAAATCTTTAAAATATATTTTCTTTTTCAATTATCCATGTAAAATTTATTTTAAAGCTCTAATATTGCTTAGTGGTAGTTCAGAACCAATTATAATTATACGTTGAGCTCAACAACCAGACCCCAGACCAGTAATTTAACATTTAATTTCTATTTTATATTACTTTAACAACACTCAAATAAAAATCTAACAAAATAATAATTAAAATGGTTTCAAAAGTCATGTGTTTAAGGACATTAAAATTACACTAACAACTATAAAAAAGTTAATAAAATGAATAATCGCATAATGGCTTGGAAATGTAGAGTAAGACAGTGTATAAACATTGTACGATAATGTAAGTTAAGTGATAGTGAAGGAAGTCAACCTGAAAGGAACAAACACACTTCTCTCTTCATGTCTTCATGTATCTTCATATGAAAAATGAAATTAATTTCCGAAAATTCATAAACACTGTGCAATTGTGGAAGTTATAAGAAGTGGGAAATGTAAGAAGAAATAGAGAAGTGTGTTTGTTATATCCAGGCCTAACCTAACTAACCTTTCAGGTTGGCTTCTTTAACTATCACCTTACATTATTGTACACTGTCTTGATAAAAAGTTAGTAAAATTGACATTTTAATAAGCTAATATTTCCCTAAAATATGCTTCAGTAACTTAATTTACCCTAAAAGAAAATGTAAGAATCATAAACAATTAGAAATTTTAAGTGTTTCATATTTTGTTTATTATTCCTTAGTGTAAATGTGCATGATCGCGTCTTCTGTTCCATTTCTATTCCTTTGTGCACAATTGCACATTCGCATTGTACAGGCTCTCACTAGACATTGCTGTCATATTGAGAAATGTATTTCAATATAATTTCTAATTAAGAATTAATAGCCAGAGCTATTATTTATGGTTATTAGTAGGTAATTACTCCACTAGATATATTCTGAAAATTGAAAAATGACACCTGGACACGGGAATCGAACCCGGGACCTCTGGCTTAGTACGCCAATGCTCTAACCACTGAGCTATCCAGGATTCGTCCCGTGCCCTGGGTCATTCTTCACTCATATTTTAAGGCAGAGTCTATGATGAACTTAGCAGAAATCGTCGGCTACAAGTATGTGATTATATTAATATCACGAGCTATCGGATAACGCAGCCATCTGCGACTCGGTAGTTGGCTTTTTGCTGCCATTTGCACAATTATTAAATTGTACGGGATCACACATATATTAAGAATTAATAGCCAGAGCTATTATTTATGCTTATTATTAGGGAATTACTCTACTAGATATCATATTATGAAAATTGAAAAATGACACCTGGACACGGGAATCGAACCCGGGACCTCTGGCTTAGTACGCCAATGCTCTAACCACTGAGCTATCCAGGATTCGTCCCGTGCCCTGGGTCATTCTTCACTCATATTTTAAGGCAACACAAGTAAACAACTTCAATCAAGTATAATTCAAAATGGATGAAAATAATGAATAAATTTAAGTATAATTCAAAATGGACGAAAATATTGAATAAATTTACTGGTCGAAAGTGGTTTTAAAGTTCTATTATGTTATTAATGTGAAAATTGAAATTAATTTTTAACAATTTGTTAAGTAACCGAATGATTTATAAGTGGAAATGCTGATATTATCTCATTAAATAGACTATGCTTACTAGTGTGTTTTAAAAATAGATTATTAAGTACATCAAGTGGAAGCTTGAAAATGACGAGCCTACAAAACTTTTTATCTCGATTTCGAGCTTAAGCGACAAGCTCTACTCGAAACTCGGAATACGAGTACTCGCAGAGCCCTAACTATTTTATTTATATTCCCTCTAATGTTGATAATTTTTTCCAGGATTCTGAGGTAAATTGGAGATTTGGATTTGAGATTCGGATTCGTAAAATAGTGGATTCAACTCAAATATTGATCATAGGATTATGGAAATAATAGTTCAGTTGAGATGGCTTTTTTAACAACACTAAAATGAAAATAGCTATCGAGGTTAGATTATTAAGACTGTATTTCACCAAGATATTGTACACCAAATAATCTGTTGTTAAAAGTTCAACTTAGAGTTCTTGGCTGAAATTTAAATAAATTTTCTTGCAAATGATTATATAATGAGAATTGATGAAAAATAAAGAAAAAATAAATGTGACTTTAATAAAGACGTGTGAATCTCCGTGTCTTCCATTAAACCATATTTGCGTGAGATGTTAAACAATGCCACTATGGTAACTAAAAAAATTGTTTTGTTTAAAAACTAATGATTATATTATTTATCTAGTTATTTATGATCAAATAACTTTATATCTTTAATAATAAAATGAAGCATTTGTCATGAGCATTGAGCACAGAGATTTGAAGTGAGTAGACCCTGTACACCTCGAAACTGGAAATTTATCTTTTTTATTACATTTTTTCAAATTTATTAAAAACTGGGTCAGAATAAAATTTTTTTTCTGCCTGAAGTAAAGAAAAGTGTTGCCCAGGGTAGCTACGTAATTCACTGTGTGGCAACGCCGGGTACTTCTTTCTGCTAGTTAAGAATATTTCTCTTAGTGTTAAATTCTAACACAGTAATCATATATAACTAGAAACCATGTAAGAAACCTTTTTGGGTCCCCTCAGTAATTTTTTGGAGTGTAAAGGGCTTAGGAGGCCAAAAAAGTTTGAAAACTGCTGCCGTATGCAATAACTTGACTAAGTGGATGCTTTGTGGACACTAGCGTGGGTTTGTTTGCGTCATCCTAGGTTGAAAGGTGGACTGATATTGTGCTCGGGACCACACTATCGGTCTTCTAAGCATTCACTATACGTTATTGCATACCGCCCCTGGTGTCCATCTTCTTGGTGACAGAAAATACCACAAAATACATATTTGTTTTACCCTAGATAAAATACTTCTAAATATGCCAATGTATTAGATGAGAGGAAGGTTGAATTTAAAGGATGTGTATCTGCATTTATGGGGAGGGAGGGTGGAAAACCATTAAGGGAAAAACTACCCTCAGTACACACTATCTTCCCGCCATTGGCAGCTCAAGTTTATGGCGAGTGTGACACCTTGGACCATGCAGCCACCTAAATAAATGCATAGATTTTTTATTTTCCACTCTCTTACTATGTTTTTAGGTTACATGTCAGACTTAATCTACAATAGGAGAATGATACCAAGCAGAAGGTTCTGCAAACATTGGTTGCTGGAAGTGTTATTAGAAGCGTTTGAGGAGCCATAAATGTATTATATAATGCACTTAAGGGGGAAAGTGGGGTGTCCATCATAGCTTTATGCTGCGTGATGTGGGGGAGGGGAGGGGGTTTAGGCTAGCTTAACATAAGTTTTAGTTTGTAAAACAAACAATAAAAATAGTCATGTATAATCTTAAGCACTTATAAAATCATGCTTTTTGTAAATACAGTACAAATGAAACTGTGTGACTAGAAATTGTATCCTTTATTCAAAATCCTATTTATGGTATTTTAAATCTAAAAGATCTGACATGAAAATGACTAGTCTACTAAAAAAAATCCCATTCGAAAATGACATGAGGAAAAGGTGCTTTTTTTTTTATAGTTGAGACTGGAATCATTAGGTAACTTAAGGGGGTGAAAGGGGGTTGCCAAAGTGTTATGGAGCGTGATATGGGGGGCGGGGGGATCAAAATGTTGTTCCGTAATACATGTATGGCTGCTGATAATACTTTTTATTGATGATATTGTGTTACTTAGCACACACTTGTTTATAATAGGTTGGCCTCAGTGAATTTCAGACAATGTTTGCAATTTAGAAAGCTTTGCTAGCTGTCACCTACTCTCACATCATAGCCAGGGTGTACCCGCATTTGCATGAAAGGAAAGTGGGGGATCATTTATAGAAGAAGGAAACCTGACCGGGGATTCGAACCTCGATCTCCCTGTCTTTAGTAGGCCAGTCTAACACGAGAAGGGGTGTGCAAAGCTTCGAAACTTCAACTTGGCTTCATAATAAATATCAGCTTCTACTTTGCTTTGAAAAAAATTACCGACTTTGACAATTAATCAATAAAAATATGGACAGCTAGAATTATCGATTTACAATCAATTATTATCATTCTGAGCTTTTATATACATTACAAATTAATATAAAGGTGATTAAATCTAAAGTAATTTAATTGTAAGCTGAGATGCTAACTTGATTTATCAGAATAAAACAAAATATTATGAACCATTGTGCAATGGAACATCTCCCAAGTAATTTTAGTGCATAAAGTTATATAAATAACTACAATGTATTTTTTCAAGCATAAAACCACTAACAAAATATATTCAAAATAGGATTCAAGTTCACTTTGAAATGAAAAAGTGGACTACACAAAGCCTAAACATGAGAATGACGCCTTAGACTGATCAAACACTGTAGCAGGTTCATAGCATTTAATCCTAAATGTGGTAAATTTAGTCTGAGCACATACTTGCGAGTTAAAGGGTCTTCGTCTAGAGCCTCCAGGAGGTAGTTAAGGTCCAACACCTCCGTATAATAGTCCAGACCAAACAAGAGTTTGTCCCCGTACTGCGCCAACAGGTCCACCTTGGACAACACGTTTATGTGAGGCAACTCAATCTGCATCATTGCGGACAGCGACAAAAGCAGAGTCGAGATGAACTTGCCTGAATTCAACAAACATGTGAAGGAAAAAAAAGTTTCAATTGTTATTTTTATTAAGTTGTTGGCTCAGTTTTGAGCAAAATAATATTTCAAAATGTTGTTTAGCGCGATTACAATACATTTTGTGTTGTCCGACACCTTATCCAAGTCAGTAGAGTGTTTTCCTATAGAGTTAGGGGCCTCTTATTTGATTCTTGGAATGACTATAAAATTTATCATTAATGAAATTTGGATATCCCCTTTTGCAGTGATTAATTAACAATAGCCATGGGGTCTGTATGTTGTGTCTGTTCTAGATTTAAATTAATTTTTAAGTCATATGCTGATATATTAATGGTCAGGTGATAGTTGTGTTGAGCTAGACTGCCAAGGATGAGGATATCGAGGTTCGAGTCTCGGTCGAGTGAACTGGGGGGTGGTTTTTCCTAAATGGTTTTCCACTCTCTTTCCACGCAAATGCGGGTTAACTTCCTCTAAATTCAACTTTCCCAACTCCTAAGCCATTACCATAATTAGTTCTTAAGTGTATATCCCGAACGGGTAGGTAGTAAGATGCGGTGCTAAAAAATAATATAATGGTTAGAAAGTTCACATTAAATACGGTACCTCAAATAAAATAAAAAAGTCTAAATATAAATTAGAAATCATTCTTTCCTGTAGTTTCTTCTTCATATAAAATTGTGTACCTTCTTTAAGAGGGCAGAGCCTCAGGAAACAAGAGCAGTCTGATTATCGACTGCAGTAGAAACTTGAGTTTTAATGTGTGTGTGTGTTTTTTTTAATATCTTGATTCTCCTTTGAATAAACATTTGAAGCAACTTTATTATTATTATTACCTGCTTTGGTAGCTAAATGATCTAAGGAGTCATTGTTGCAATAGACTAGACTGTCGATGATAAGGAGTTCGCGGTTCGAATGCCGGTCAGGTGTACTGAGGCTGAGGGTGGTTTTCCACTCTTCTTCCACACAAATACAAGTACACTTCCTCTAAATTCAACCTTCCTCATCCCTAACAAATTTGAGTAATTAGTACATATGAATATAAACTGAAAAGGTAGTAAAAAAAATTAGGAGTATTTTATAGGTGTTAATAATTTCTATTAAAAGTGATGGCAGCAGATCACATGACATGATGTATGAACACGCAAAAGTTGGTTATGTTAGTTTTCTAGCCGTCAGATAGTACATTCATAAGAAAATTGGTGTATATATTAGTCATCCACCAACCAGCCCGAGGCAATACAAGTTTCTTTATAGCTACCGATACTTCATTTTCTATTTGTTCTTTTACTTTTATATATTTTTTCAGCCATTTATGATTCCTGATTAAAACCTTACCAAGCATAAAGAATTAATTATTTGATAGAAAGTGAAGGAAACAAAAGTCGTGATAGTTGTTTACCTGGGTCACTACAGTAGTGAGAATCCACCAGGTGGACAGTACAGAGGTGGAACCCATACTGGGACAGTGACTCCATTATGTTCTTCACAGAGTTGTGGTGTGTGTATAGTTCCACCTGCAACACAAACATACTGCATGTCTTCAATATTTTCAACTTTCCTAAGTGTCATTGTCACGAGGAGAAACAGGATTCGGAATTAAGCTATCCGAATAAGAGTTGAGATACAGGGAGTACATGAGATAGAAGAGAAAGCAAGGTGAGGTAGTACAGACATGTTGGAGTATATGAGATAGTAGAGGAAGCAAGGGTGAGGTAGTATGGGCATGTTGGAGTACATGAGATAGTAGAGGAAGCATGGGTGAGGTAGTATGGGCATGTTGGAGTACATGAGATAGTAGAGGAAGCAAGGGTGAGGTAGTATGGGCATGTTGGAGTACATGAGATAGTAGAGGAAGCAAGGGTGAGGTAGTATGAGCATGTTGGAGTACATGAGATAGTAGAGGAAACAAGGGTGAGGTAGTACGGGCATGTTGGAGTACATGAGATAGTAGAGGAAGCAAGGGTGAGGTAGTATGGGCATGTTGGAGTACATGAGATAGTAGAGGAAACAAGGGTGAGGTAGTACGGGCATGTTGGAGTACATGAGATAGTAGAGGAAGCAAGGGTGAGGTAGTATGGGCATGTTGGAGTACATGAGATAGTAGAGGAAGCAAGGGTGAGGTAGTATGGGCATGTTGGAGTACATGAGATAGTAGAGGAAGCAAGGGTGAGGTAGTATGAGCATGTTGGAGTACATGAGATAGTAGAGGAAACAAGGGTGAGGTAGTACGGGCATGTTGGAGTACATGAGATAGTAAGGAAGCAAGGGTGAGGTAGTATGGGCATGTTGGAGTACATGAGATAGTAGAGGAAGCAAGAGTAAGATGGTATGGACATGTAAGGGTTTGGCCAGACTGACAAGCATGCAAACGAGCGACTGCATGGCCAAACTGGTGAGCGAGCGAGCGCATGATTAGCACTGAATGAAATGTACTAATTTAAATTACAATTTAAAAAAATATTGAAACTTTTGTGGGTTATTATTATCAATTCATTTTAGCCACATCCCAATCCTACCTATGTAATTCCAAGTAAATATAATGATAATCTTACAAATAAAATATATTTTTATTACATCTATTTTTGAACAAAATTAATCAATTAAAATAATAATCTTAGAACATGGTTAAATTTAGGAGTTTAGAATATAATACCAAGTGTGAAAAAAAAAGAGAATTATGACCAATATTATATTATTTAAGTTTTAAGTAAAACAAACAAAACAATATTTAGTGTAGTTAGAAAAAAATATCAATAGTGTTAAAAGTTTGACATAAAATAAAATATTTATTAAGGTTCTAGAAGAGTTGAAGTGTCTGAAGATATTTAGTCTTTTTTGAAAGTTTTCCATAAATTCTGGGTTCTTGATGAAAAAGGAGAGAAAAAATAATAATTTAGAGTTGAGGATTTGGCTGGATCTCACCAATAAATATGTCCATGTTGAAACAGCACGAATGTCAGAAATTTGTTTCCTTTTCTTAATTTCAACTTCTCCACAATTTAAGGAAATAAACTGTAACAAGTTACAAGTAACATTTCAATAAAATGGCATAATAATCACCCTCCCTCTAACTTACTAAAAGGAGGTGTGAACCAGCTGTCTACCAGCGAAATAGGCCAACGCCTGGACTGTTCTAGCGCAGTCTACTAGTTCACAGAATGCTCACAATTCTTTCCACACCCTTTTCTTCCCCTCCCATTCTCTCTGTGGACATGTGGCGGTGTTTTGTTTGTATGGGCACTCATTGTACTATCTGGCTTAGCACGAGGTGAGCAACGCTATTTAAGCTAGGGCTTGGCTTCCATTTTACAAAATTCCCTTTCGGCTAATGTATGGAATCTTTTCAAAATTATTAATTTGGACTTATAAATTTAAATCTCTGAAAGAGGATGGGAGTGTTCTCCTTCATTAGCAGGCTAATGTGTAGCCATGTTTCTATCAGTATTTTGCCTAATGAGGAAACTTAATTGTTTCCCCAATCTTAAAGTAACTTCTGTTTCGCCGCTTGGCGGTTACCGTTTCATTGCACTCACATGTAGGCTATTGCCATCTTGCTGATGGGTAGTTGGTGTCATTTACTGAGTAATTAGTATTTGGTGGTTTCAAATCTAATTACATCTTACTGTTATGAGGAGACAGAGCAATTAAATATATTTAGTTTTGTGCTTTTCAAATTTAATTATATTTTGCTGTTATGAGGAGACCGAGCTCTTAAATGTTTATTATTATGCTTTACAAATATAATTGCTTTAAATTAAGTGTTGTTGTTACGAGGTGGCAGAGCACTTACATATTTAGTAGTATGCTTGATAAATTTAGTCACTTTAGATTACATTTTGTTGTTATGAAGACAATTTTAGTATTGTGCTATGTAACTTTAGTAACATTAGACTATATTATGATGTTGCGAGATATCACCAAAGATCAGCTATTATGTCTCATTAACGTCTGTTAAATTATAGTGCGCATAATCACCGCAAGAGGGCAGGGCTCTTAATAATAATAATAATAATAATATTTAGCACCGCGTCTTACTACCCGTTCGGGTTATACGCCTAAGTACTAATTATGTTAATGGATTAAGAATTGGGAGGGTTGAATTTAGAGGAAGTGAACCCGCATTTGCGTGGAGGGAGAGTGGAAAACCATTTAGGAAAAACCACCCCCAGTTCACCCGACCGAGATTAGAACCTTGATCTCCCCGTCCTCGGCGGTCGAGCTCAACACGACTAGCATGTTAGCTAACTACGCCACCAAGGCGGGTCAGGGCTCTTAATGATTGATTATGTTTAATAATCTCAAGAACTTTAATTATCTAACAGTGCGTATTGTCGCCACAAGTTGGCGGAGTTGTTAAAGTTTAATATTTTATTGCTTTATCTTTGAGAACTTTTGAAGGTACATATGGATGTCACCAGGTGGCAGGACATTTATAGTTTGAGTTACTTCATCTTAACTTTGAGAAGTACCTTTGTTGTTTCTCTTTTTGGATGACATTCTATTATAATTTCTCTAAAAAGCCACAAGGTGGCGGATTTTAGCCTCTATGCACATATTGTTTGTATATACATATATATATATTCATTGTTTCTTCAATAAAACTATTGTTCTCTTGTGATGCCTTGACTATTATTTCTCTAAAGGGGGTTACAAAACAGTCTAGTTATTTCCCAGATACACAGCTTTCTATTGAAGTATGTGCACCTCCCTAGACGGCACTGTCATGAATCCTTTTATAAACTAATACTATACAGGTAATTGATTAAAGATCAATACTTTCACAAACACAATCTTGATTTAATAATTCAGAAGCCCAGTCTTTACAATGTCTCCAAACATAGCGAACACAACTGTATGGGGAAAGTTTCACGATACCACTGACTCTATGATATCACTCTAGCATTTAACTGACTTTCAACCTAGGTGTCGTTGATCTGCTTTTACCCTCACTCTAGTGGGAAAAGGTTCAAATATAACTTAAACAAGTACTTCCTTTTAGATTTACATTACTTTGTGATAACATCAATATAATATTAATTAATTAATATAACATTAAGATAAACATTTTCTTTCAATTCCATTCCATCCCGTAATTACAATAAACAAACAAGATCAATTCAAGTGTCGACCTCAAGCGGCACAGGTATTTGTATGGCACTTTAAAACTGGGTTTACACTTTTTAAATCAAATTTAGTTAGAAACCACACAGATTTGGTTCCATGTTTTAAGGACACCGAAGAAAGAAGACCTCTATCTTCTTCCAATAGTGTTCCAGGAATCAAATTTAAAAACTTTTTTTTTCAAGTTCAAAGAGAATACTCATGCATTAAAATAAAAGTGAAATGGTTGGCTATGGACTAGGATAAGATTGATATAATATGCAATTTAATATAAAGGTTGAAAATATATGCATTAATTGCAATATATAAAAATGTTTTAAAAGGGATTAAAATGTTTACTTCCATCTGTCAGAATTGAAATGCCCGCTAGTTTTAAAAGTAAATACATCACTTTTCTTTTATAATCAGGAGACATGCCACTCACTTGTTTAAAGTCCTGCACATGCCTAGGAGTAAAATCATGGTTGCCGACGAAAATAAATAGTCAACAAACTTTTAAAAGGGTAAATGTGCTTATAAAAAGGTAAGTGTTCTTCCATTTTACAAAACTCATAATTATTTTAAACAATGCTAGACGATCTTACTTCCGTATTATTGTGAATGGACATTTATGTTTGTCAAGCCGGGACAAACTTTAAAACACATTAACTCACCGAAAATTAAAAATAAATTTAAAATATTTCCAAATTAGAAAAATATAAGGAAGTACATGGTCGGGTGGCATAGCTTACATAGTGGAACCCCTTGAAAAGAAACATTATATTTTTCATAAAGTTATTGAACAGTACAAACTGAAAAGAAAGCTGTTGCAGAGGTAATGGGAGGATCATCTCTGTGAACTCGGATATAACATTCAAAGTTTTAATAGCAAATGTACCCAAATCCCAAATATACAATTTTATTTTTTCATAAAATTAACAAAAATAAAGTAAATATTGCAGAGTGATAAGGGGTGGGGACCCCATGTGTTTCAACGTAAGAGTACATGCTATTTCCCCGGGAAATTTAAAAAGTCCTCAATAAAGAAGAAACCGCTATTCGGAGGTGTCTGTAGGGATATTTACCTGTCCTGGGCAATCAAAGATGAAATAATGGTTCTTGTGTTTGTTTATCTGCTGAAGCAACCAGTCCATGTTCTTCTCGAGGAACTCCATGCAGAACATTAATCCTCCATTGGGCCCCAACTTCAGATTGACCATGACATCCTCGAGTGTTATTAGCTGCGAGATATTGATGGCAGCCTCGTATTTAAGGTCGTCATTAGCCGGGTCTAGACAAGTACAGAACATTAGAGTGAGACATCGAAACTAGAGTGGAGGCCATGGGAATGAAGTTTGTGAAGAGCATGTTAGCTGTCATGAGGAGAAACAAGATTAGGAATGAAGTTATCCTGGAAAGAATAAGAATACAGGGAGTAACATGAGAAAAATAAGGTAGCAAGGTTGAGATGGTTTGCTCATGTAATGAGGATGTAAAGGGAGAGGATACAAAAGAGAATGATGTAAAAAGCTATTACTTGCCTATATTTACAATAGCCACTTTCCTTCCGATACTTTTCAGGTACTCTCCGACAACATGGCAGTATGTAGTTTTCCCACTGCCAGGTGGGCCAACCACAAGCTGCCCAAACACGCTTGCCATAGCGGCCTGGGTACTACCTAAAAGATGGTTGGTAAAAATGTAATCAAATTAGGGCCTACAAAATTACCATCACTTAATAAAAGTGTGAAAAATCCACTTTTCCAATTCAAAGTAAAATCAAATATTTGAAATATTCTGAAAGCCGAATTAAAGTTCCAATATTTTGTAAAAAAAAAGTTGCTTTATGATGGAAAAAATATACTGTCCATATTTTTTTTAGCACCACGTCTTACTACTCATTCAGGTTATATGCTTATGTAGTAATTATGCTAATGATTTTAGGGATTAGGAAGGTTATATTTAGAGTAAGTGTACCCGCATTCATGTGGAGGGAGATTGGAAAACCATTTTGGAAAAACCCCACCCAGTACACCCGAACAGATTCGAACCTCGATCTCCCTGTCATCGGCAGTCTGGTCTACTGTGAGAGTAGTATGTTAGACCACACGACCACCAAAGTAGGTTGTCCATATCTAAACAAAATTTTATAGACACTTAATATTATATGAAAGTGATTTATTTGCAAAAACATTTACAGATTATATGCAAAATTGTTATATAAATAAAGTATTTATTACAACATGCTATACAATTAAAACAAATGTGTTTTACTACCTGTTCGAGTTACAAGTATATACATAATTGGAAGTCAAAATATTTTTATTCGATGAATTTTTATAACTTGAAGATAACAAAAAGTCCTAGTACAATTTTTTTTATCTCCACGTTTAACTACCTGTTATTTGCATATATAATTACTAAATAGGGTAGGAAGCAATAAAGAAGCATTTTAAAAGTAAGCTAACAGCATTTTCGCGGAAGGAGAGTGGGAAACCATTTAGAGAAAACATCCTCGTAATCCCGGTCGAGATTTGAACCAAGATCTCATATCAGTAAGCCGGTCTAACATGATAACGATGTCTTAGACTGGGGTGTGCAAATATTCAAAACTTAGACTTGACTACAGAACCGAATACAGCTTTAACTTCACTTTAAAAAAATATCGCCCTTTGATTGTAGCAAAGATTCGCCAATAAAGATATTGACAGATAAAATACTTAATTTATGATCAATTATTGCCATTTTGCGCTGTTAAAAACAAATATGCATATGAAAAATCTGAAGTTTTGAATTATAGGTTGTGATAATAACTGGATTTATCATAATAAAATGAAATACTACAAAAAAGTGTGCAATAAAAAAATTTACAAGTAATTTTAGAGAACAAGTATTTGAAAACCATTGTGCACTATAATATTTTTTAAAGCATAAAACAACTAACTAAAAATATTCAAATTTTGATTTGGCTCTGAGAATATTTCATATTTTCGCTATGAATTTGCTTTGAATGAAAAATGTGGACTTCACACACACTCCTAAGATCCTTCGGCCACTGAAGGGGGTTTAGTTAAGTTGACAAATGTTTGAAGTGTAAGTTTTCAAAGCTTCGCAAACCAATGTCAATTAAACAAGGCACTTGAACCGCATGATTGAAAAGAGAGCATGATAGGAAAACTTAATGCTTACCTTGTTACTTTTACCAGGTTTTGTGTTTTATGATAATCTCCTTCAGAGCTTTCAAAGTCCGTAAGCTGTTATTTTTCAAACATATAGAGAAGAGTGCAGGTTTTACCATGTGGGTTTGTTCATATAAGTATCTAACTGCAGCGTGGTATTCTATGGTGCCTTCCCCAAAGATAGGACTAAAAAAATGCAAAATACAGTTAGTCCAACAGACAATTACTATCTACCTAAAATACATTTTTCCACTCAATTATTATTCAAACACATTTATGAAAATGAGTATAGTAGTATTCATAAGGATGACACCTATTTATTACATTTAATGAGTATGAGCAGTTTCAACTAACTAGATTTTTTAATCCCTAGCTTTCAAGTTTATTAAGATATTGCTGTGGTCTAGGGGTCAGAGTTCCTGGTTACAGATCCAGAAGTCCCGGGTTCGATCCAAGAAGCTTCCAGATTTTTCTGTGAAGCAGTTGGACAAATGAGATGCTACTTCGGAAAAATAGAGGCTCTGGTCTAGAAAATTGAGATTAATGGTCGTTGTGCTGACCACATGAGACCCTCTATCCACAGAAGTTGGTAATAACTTTGCCAGCAGACAGCAGCCACTCAGTCGGTTCAGCTCGATCGCAGGCTGACATCATGGGTTTAGTTAAGGATATTGCAAGAAACTATGAAAGATGGTTATAAATGTTGCAATTCTTCAGAACAGAGGTAATAAAATTAAATAAAATGCAAAACTTTATATTTAAGATAGCAGGTATAATAAATAATACATTCACGATCTTAGCTTACTTGGATGACAACTCAAAAAGTTACTAGAAATAGTCCCTAATATATCTCTATGTCAACAGCTGACATCTGTCACTTTGGATAAATGTAATGAAAAGTATGGTAATGTATGAATTTTATAGTTATCCACAGTAATTTAGGCCAATATTATTTATAGTTATATTTAAGGTCGGGTTCAAAGCTTATTTATCGTTTTATTCTGCTTAGGCCTAAAAAAAATTATTTACAGCACTTTCACAAAAGGTTTAGCTTCAAAATGGCGACCGACGAATTTAAACCATGTGATTGAACATGACGGAAACAAGTTATTTACAATGATGCACCCACGCAGTGGATAAAAATCAAGTGTTGGCAACCCAAAACCTAAACATATGATTTTTGAACTGCCATCCAGGTAAAAACCTATCATGAACAGGCTCTAGCTTTTCAGGGTTGCCACTATTTTCTTATTACAAAATTCCCTGTGTTTTCCAGGTTTTCCAGAGGAAATTTTCATTTTTCCAGACACCTAATAGATTATAAATATAATTATAGAGGCATTAAATTTGGTTTTAGAGAAAATTTTAGAAATAAAGAGTGGTAATTTGTCATTGGAGGCATCTTTTATTGTGCAAGATAAACACATGTTTAAGAATTATTTGTAAAAAGGATGAGAAATGAATGACATAAATTTTCTAGAAGGAAAAATTGATTATAGTTGCTGTATGCCCTAAATATAAGGAAAGAAGGAAAAAAGTGGAAATACCAAAAATACCATTTTGATTTTAAATGTGATAGGGGGCCTATATATTTTTTTGTAAAAGAATGTATTACTTGATTTAAAAAATATTTTAACCAATCTTAATTATTGTATATGTACTGTATAGACTAAGTAGCCCACACAAATCATGAATAATAATTTACAATAATAAAATTAACATGGGATTTTTGTCGCTCATTCAGGTGCATTTCCTCTAATAAACTGCCATCCTCATCCCTATCATATTGTAATGAATATAAAAAAAAAACAACATAGTCAACTCTCAATTTAGCGGGGTAGTGAAGGGCTAATAAATCCCTTTATATCAATTTCCATGGTAAATCTGCAAACCCAATGAAAACTACCAAATACATTAAGTACTTGATTAATAATAATATACGACTCAATAATACATAAATTTATCATAATAACTATTATTGAAAAATCAATCAGTAAAATACCTTTAAACAACTTTTTACCACAAACACAATTATTAGGCCTAAGGCCCAATATACCAATTTCGAACCAAATCGTTAAAGCTCATTTTAAAATATTTCAAGTTTAAAAAAAAATCACTCATCAGTAAACTAGCCCTCAGGATTTTTTTTACCGAAAAAACATATATATGGTGTTATTTGGGAGGTCAATTAGCCCATATATATTTATTTTAATCAAAATCTTTGAGCCATTTTAGAAAAATATGGAATAAAAAAAAATCACTTATCAGTACCTTTAATTTGAGGGTTAGGGTCAAATTAAAAAAAAGTCCTGTGGTATGGTCATATCTAGATATAAAGTTTTGAGTTCAAAATAGTTTTAATGTCTTACACTTTTACAAGACACTAAACTAGCACTAGGAATGATACAATACCAGTATCGATACTTTTCTTTCGATACCAAGCTTTTGATATTTTACTAAAATCAGTATTTTTACCCAGTATCGAAAGATTTTAATTTGCCTACTTTTCTCCTTTTACTTCCTTTATTTTCCCGATCATTTATTAAATTTATTCATCTTTTCTTATTATTGCCTTTATTTTTCTATCGCTAAATGAAAGTATCGATACTGGGAAATATTGATCTACTTCTCGTTTATTTTTTTATATTCAAATATCGATATTGAAAAGTATCACATATACTTAACACTGCACTGAACTGGAAAGATCTGAGAACAAAGAACTGTGAGACTTTGGAGAGAAGGGTGGTAGAAGTGGGCTAGTCCATTTCATAGGGTGTGGGAGAGGTAAAGTAGCTATGCGCGGACACAAACACAATCGGTCCTTTTACAACCATTCTAATTTTATGACAAACTAGCACCCCGGAGGTAATATTTTCATAAATTTTCACTTTACAGTATACTCAATTTTTTTATCCTGGCCATGGCAGCAACGAGGTAAACCCACCTTCGCTAAATTGGGAGTTGACTGTAGTAAACAGGTTAAAACCCATAAAGATTTAAACGAACAATATTAACACCTTGGCGCAAATTCTAAAAAATTAAAAATAGCCAAAATGGCAAGATAGGTAGGGTAGTCTTAAAACATCACGCTACATAAACACTAATATCTGGGATACTTAACTCCTTCGACAGGAGTCATCGTTTTTAAACAGACAAATAACACCAAAATCCAGAGAATGAATTCATTCAACTGGCAGCAGAAACACGTGCCAAAGTTGGAGGATGGGGGTGGAGGAAACAAAATGTTTGTGGTATTGGTGGGGGTGAGAGGAAGAAGCCGAAAAGGTGCGGCATTTTCCGAACGAGTCGTCTAGGTTGCACTCAAGACTTGTCTCAAGCTGATGAGGTGCTGGTAAGCATAATCATTATAAATGAGACGTGTTCCAATTAGACTGCTCAGTTCTCTCGTTACAAATTTTAGTCTATATTATTCCTACTATTTTGAGCTTTAGTCTATATCATTCCTACTATTATGAGCATGCCCAAATTCACTAACAAATTCCAGTAAATTCTAGTTTTTTGGTGAAATTCCCTGTGTTTTCCCGGTTTTTTCCAGACATGAACCAATTCCCTGTATTTTCCCTGTTTTCCAGGTGCGTGGCAACCCTGCTTTTATCCAAAATTATATGAAGCTTGAATATATAAGACTAAAATTAAAAAGCATGTTTAAAATTGATCTAATTCACTGAAAAGTACTAAAAATTGTTTCTCAATATATATTTATCCACTATAAAAAAAACTAGGCTGCAGTACTCATAAAAATGTTCCTTCTTAAAATGGCCCAAGTCTATCTGATAAATTATTATTATTATTATTATTATTATTATTATTATTATTACCGCGCCGTACTACCCATTCAGGTTAAACGCATGTTCTAATAAAGGATGAGGAGGAAAGATTTTAGAGGAAATTCACCCACATTTGCGTAGAAGGAATGTGGGAAAACATTTAAGAAAAACCACCCTCTATATAGGCCTACCTAAGGAAAATTTGAACCCCAATCTCCTTGACTTCAGCAGGCTGGTCTAGTATGATAGGGCAGGGGTGCAGAATATGTACAGAGATCCAAATATTTCCCCAGAACATAACATTTTCATTTAAAATTTCCCCCAAAACCATAGCACTCAAAATAAAACATTGAATATTTTATAGTTGAAGGGAATAAGGATTATTATATACTACATAGTTTGGAAAATTCAAATTTAAATATATTTTTAATCATAGTTATTTTTATAGTACCTACCTTATAAAAATGTAAATGTCTCCCAGAAATGGCAACCTTCCCATTTCTTTGTGTGCTTATTAATTGTTCATTGATACCAGTAGGCTTACCGGTACCAACATTTAATTTTATATCTTGAGAGTAAGAGGCAATGGAGTGTAATTCTGGGAGGCCTTGGTTTAATTGTTGATTTTCAGACTTTTTCATTTTTTCATAGACTCGCCACTAATGCAAGGTCTATCACTATCAGCCACACTAGGGGAAATACTATCGATATTTACAACTATGAGTTTTTCCTGATCACATAATTTATGTTTTACAAAGCTTGCAATTCTCCCTTGATCCTTTATTCTAGGCTTTTCTTGGGGATGTTTATTAGATACGTGATATCTGGGTTTATCACGTCTGCCACACCATTCATAATAAGCACAGTTGACATCTATTTTGCTCTTAAAAATCGACATAGTAAACATTTATTTCACTAAACCATCTAATATTTTATAAACATTTATCTAGTGTATAATGTACAAACCTTAATAGGTCCATTAAAAACAACAACTTAATGGCTAAACAATTATTACAAGCATGTCACGAGTTTAAATAAACTGTGCGCGCATCGCTGTGTAATTAGGCCGCGATATAAGAGTGAATGAATTCAAACTAAAAAAAACATCACTCACCCTTCCCTACCCTCCTCCGCCTGCCCGCCATAGCTACCAAATACTCGCTGGTAGGTAGGTGACTGATGACTTCACCCAATCACGCCATTAGCCAGGTTGAGTTATTAGATTTTTCCTTTGCCCCTTATCTCAACCTATGACTTCTTATCTAGAACTCTGACACATTATCTTTGCCCCTAGACACCGCAACTCTTTGTGCTTACACCGACACTGCCCCACCATGGCACATACTGATAGTGGGTGTTGAGTATCATCTGACTTAGTTTTTCATACAAATGAAACTACCATATCAGAACCAGAATGTACTAAAAACACCAACCAAATTGTTGGACTTTTCCCTACCACAAATTTCCTCAGGACTGCTTTAATTTCCCCCGAACCTCGTTCACGCGGCTCGGACATATTCTGCAGCCCTGCCTTAGACCATTTGTCCACCAAAGCGGGCCTCTCTATCTGCTAAAGAAAAATGATAGAAAGGCAAAGGTTGTTTTTTTCATTTATTTTAGGTATTTAATGCGCACTTTCTGAACCGATTGATTATTATATCACCACACAAGAATTTCTATGAGTGAGAGTGAAAGGGTCTACCAATTTTTCTGAGAAAGGTATTTTGAATGTTCACATAACTTTCAGAGTTTTTGTACATGTCACAATGGGCAGCTTTACTTTCCCTCCGAAGGGAGTTGTGTTAGAGGTTTTTATCGCTCAATAAAAATTCGTCAACCTCAACTAGGTTCAAACCCATAAACATTGGGTCCCGAGGCGATAACTTTACCCCTAGACCACCGAAGTTGACAACTGAAATTTTAAAATGCTGCAAATCTTACCTCACTGTAAAAACGTCTCCACAACCGTTGACAGCCTTTGCCGTTTCCTTGCAAACCTGCAAGAAAGTTCCCGGCTTTCCGTATTGAGTTATGAGGACCAACAGTCGATTGCTAGAACATGTCAATAGCAGACATTTTTGACTTAGTGCATGGCTGCCTCATGGCAACAATACATTACTTAATAGCCGTTTGGAAGTGAAAGAGAGTGAAATGAAAGCTATCAAAGTGAAGTGTGAAGCAATGACAAGGAATAGGATAAATATATAAAGTTGGATTGAGTAGAGCTGAGAAAAGTGCAGAATGTAAAATATCTTGGAAGCGTGATTGACGAGAAAGGTGGAAATAGAGAGGATCTAATGAGAAGAGGACATCAGGGAGAGTTGTTCTATAGGTTTGTAAGAGTCCTGCTATGGAGAAGAGAAGTCCCCTTGAAGTGTAAGGAGGTGTTTTACAGGACGTACTTTGTACCCATTGTCACATATGCAGCAGAAACATGGATAATGAATGTAAGAGAGACTAGGAAAGTGAAGGCCATGGGAATGAAGTTTGTGAGGAGCATGTTAGCTGTCACGAGAAACAAGATTAGGAATAAAGTTATCCAGGAAAGGGTGGGGGTACAGGGAGTATATGAGATGGTAGAGGAAGCAAGACTGAGATGGTATGGGCATGTAATGAGGATAGAGAAGGAGGGAATACCAAAGAAAATTATGGAGACAAAATATGTAGGAAAAAGACTGCAAGGGAGGCCAAGAAAGAGATGGGAGGAGCAGATAACAAAAAGTGTCCAAGTGAAGGGAGAACAATTGTGGAAGGATAGAGGAAGATGGAGGAATTTTACTAAGCCAAAGGCTGGAAACAGTTGATGATGATGATGATGATGAATCACCTGTAATCACTAATCAGGACATCAGTCTCGATCCCGTCTATTTTTACGCCAATATTTTCTGTCTTAAACGGTGAGTCTAGGTACAAGTGTGGTTCGACATTGGATAGTTGGTTCACGCCGTCCAAAAGTGCCATAGCATATTTTAGAAGAAAATATCAACTGTAACAATAGATACATATCAACTCATTAATTTAGGTTTAAATGTTTAAAACTAATTATCCATTTTAAGCCACGCCCTTACTAGGATGTTTAGATATTTATGAGCCCCTTAGATCTTTTTATTAAATACATAGAGAATCAATCACTCAAACCATAAAACAAAAAAGTAATTTTATGTGCCTACAGTTGACAAATAAACACTGTGGCTTATTCAGATTACCTTAACATATTTTCAATGGAAATTACTAAAGTTGAACAAATCTTTAGACAATGGATACATATTAAAGAATGTGTGCTTTAAAAAGAGGATACAAAGTTAGTAGGCCTAATAAAAACTGAAAACCCTCAGTAGGCCTACACTTACTTACTCTATGGCATTGCCGCAATTACAAAAGTACGCCACCTATCCCTGTCTTGAGCTAGTTCCATCCAGTCTACCTCACTACACCTGAACTTTTTAAGGTCCATTATGATGTTATCCTCCACACTGGATCTAGGTTTTCCCAATGGTCTCTTCCTATTGGGTTTGCCAATCAGTACCTTGAAAAAGGTTCTAGAACCTCCCATTTGTGCTGAACATCCTGTCCACCATAATCTACAAGGCATGATTATCCTAACAATGTCATGTGATAAGTACCAAGTGTGAGCTCATTATTATGTAACCTCATCCACTCCAGTTTAGCCTCATCCCTCGGTGGACCAAATATCTTCCTAAGAACCTTATTTTAGAACACCCTAAATTTGTTTTCATCATACAAGGTAGGAGAGCACATTTCACACCTAGTGATAACCAATAAATTGTTTTGTATATTCTGAGTTTTACTTTCCTTTAAAGCAGGTGAGATGTCAACAACTTACCGACCAAGTATTAGCATACATTTCTCGACTGTATTCTTTTCCTTATTTCCAATTTACTATAGGCTAGTTATTGCTACTCCTAGTTAAAATTGTTTCTAAACATTTAAATTCATTGACCCTGTCAAATGATTTGTTGTTCACAGTAATCTTTAATTATAGTCCTTGATCTGTGTTGGCTGATCATAAAGTATTTTCAGCGTTCACTTCTAAACCAATTTCCTTATTAGTAAGGTGACCAATCGTCGTCCTTTTCGATATTTTAAAACTAATCTGTTAATCTCTGTATTCAGAGAACTAATGTAGCAGTTGAAAGAGTTTTTTTCAATTGGTAATGATTTTTGGACAAGTGAGAAATCAAGATTGAATGTTAATACTTTAGCTGCAGCACTTACCGTAAAATTCAATATGAAGGATATTTCTTGCTCCGAAATTTCTAATATATTGTTAGAAAATGATATATTGACAAAAAAATTTCATTCAATGGAAAAATACTCGTTTAATTAAATAATTAAAAGGGATGTAAGCATAATTAGTGTATTTTTGTTTGAATTAATAAAATGTTTCATTTATTTACGTTGTACTTTTTTCTTAAATTTTTTTGTCCTCCTTTTCATTGTAAAAAAATTGGTCACCTTATTATTAGCCTCTAATAAAATTTCTGCATTTCTTGCAACAATTTCCTTTCTATTGGCCAACAAAGCTCAATCATTTGCTGCCCCTAATAGCTGCATTGTATCATTTAATGTCAACCCTTCCCTACGCTCTTGCATTACCTTAATAGTATACTTTAAGGTTAGATTTGTTTGTTTTATTTGTCTTTAAAATGAGCAGTTAGCTCGTTACATTAAAGTTACAAAGAAACAGGTTCAGTTAACCATAAAAAAAAGACAAGTACAAAATACATACATATAATAGAAAATAAGTTGGGTGGTGGTGAAGGGGGGAGGGGGGAGGGATGCAGGTGAAAGATAAATTCAAGGATTGATTCATGACAACCATACTGTTGATGAGGACATTCATAATTTAACCTTATTGGTTGTTGCATCTGGATAATATTCAAATTATCCAAATCAAATAAGCCTAAATAAAAGTTTATAAATTATACATTAGTTTATAGAACGAAAGACAGCTGTGAACAAATAGCAATTAGCTCGAAATATGTGCAGTGCCTATCCATTGTAAGATTATGAGTGTAGTTAGATATATTAAGAGTTAAAGAGCAAGCATTATCAAGTAACAATTAAATTAAAGACTCCAAGGAAGCTACCCTTATCCATGATTTGAGCTTTTTTTTCGCTTATATAATTCCAATGTTTTAATGTCATTAGGAATTTTATTGATATATCGTGTGCCCTTACCACGAATGGAGTTTAGTCCATAATTTACTGTATTATAATGAGCAATACTGAGATTGTTATGTCCTCTAGTTAAGTAACCATGTGTAAGGTTTTTATCCACTTTGATTGAGCTTAAAGTTGTACCACTACCTATTTTGAGAAATGTTATTGCAGAGTCATATATTATTTGTTTCCTTATGGGCAGAATGTTAGTGATACTGTATACCTCATTAGTAGGTGTGAGGTAAGGGAGTCTGTATAAGTTTTTGATTGCTCTATTCTGTAGAACTATAAGTGGCATAAGATGATTGAGATAGGCACAGCCCCAAATAACATTAAGGTAGCTAATATGGGAATGGATTAAAGAGAAGTAAAGCGGTCTAAGTACATTAGGGGGGAATTTATAGGACAATCTTTTAAGTATCCCTACCACAGGAGCTATTTTACTTATTATGAACTGTATATGTGGTTTCCAGCTAAGTGAGGAGTCTATTAACAGACCTAGGTATTTTACCTCCTTTACTTGTTTTAATTCTTTATCTTGGAAGTATATTTTAACATCGGTGTCATGATTACTATTAGGCCTATTAAAAATCAAAAAATTGCTTTTATTCAGGTTAAGTGTTAGTCTATTCATTTTAAGCCAGTCATCAAGTAGTGCCAGGTCAGATTCCATATTTTGTTTAATATTTAGCAGAGATTTTTCAACATACACAAAACATGTGTCATCAGCATATAATTGAATATGGCCTTTGAAGTCTACCTTTGCTATATCGTTTACATAAATTAGGAATAAGATTAAAAATTAGGGGGGGAAAGCATCTCATTGTTTCAACCTATCAGGTATTTTGAAAGTATCTGATAAGTAAGATCCAACTTGCACTCTGCCACCACGCATATCAGTCAAACATATATACCTCCTCAGTCCACTAGAATCAATAACATAATGTGTCAATACCAAAATAAGTGTAAAACCACACAAATAAAATTTTGTTTAGTACTCTTAGAAGCTAACTTGTCACCAAATGATAACTTTTGAACAAGTAAATATGAAAAAACACAAAAATAACATAGATTAATTAAAAATTAGCGGACTGAACTTTCCCACAACCTCATAAACGTTTATTCTGGTGGGAAAAAAAAGGATATGCGCAGGATGACAACTGAAAAAATAATAACTAGATACAACCATATTAAAAATAAGTTAATAATTAGGCCGTGTCTACTGACACGGGACGTGGCAGCAGCCATTCACCATATTAAATTGACTGCTGATACGGTATTTTTTTAAGGCAAATGGCTGCTGCGACGTCCCGTGTCACTAGACACAGCCATTTTAATATGACTTTTTACAGAGATTCACTGGGTGGATTGAAATTTATTTTCGGCAATATACATAATTGAATCTAACATTTTTTACAACAAAGAAGAATATTCCCAAATCCTCTTATCAAATATTCTACTTAGCATAGTTGCCAGAACAATTCATAATTAGTTTTTAAAATATGAACAACTCAGGGGGAAGGGAATCCAAATAAGAAACGGGGTATTAATGAAAATAATCGAATGAAAATAAAATAATATAGTACAAGAGAGAATACTGAACGATTAAATCATAAAAACTAGATAAGATGATGGGATTCTAATTCTACATTCCGGTGAATTTGTATTTCGCGCGATGAAAATTTCACAAATTTACCACCAGACTAATTAAATCGATACATGGTTCGTATAGTCTTGAGTCCTCTTGGGTATTTGATTTGTGGTCCTCGAAAACAAATTAGTTATTTGTGAGTGACCTGTGTGCTAACACACAAATAAATATACAATAGTTTAAATTATAAAAAATATCTTCGGGGTCTCACATTTTTTTACAATAACTATTTTCATTTCCAACAATTGTTCTCATTGGGCAATTTCAAGTGCAGAAATTGTAGCACCCTACTTAAAGTTAGACGGTTTAATATATTTTGAATGAATCATGACATTTGAACACAATTATATCTCTATCAATTATTACAGTTTAGTTTTATTTTACTTGACCGTTAATTTATAATTATTTTGATCACATTACCCATATTTTTATAGTAAAATTTGAATTACAAAAATAACTTTTAACTTATTTTAGATATTTTACTACCCATCTTACGATATGATTCTTTCTAGAACTTATTTTACTCCTAGTACCTTTTATTTTCTTATGTTGGCTAAAATCGTATACTTATAGTTTATTCTCTTTATTGTGGTTGTTGAGTTCTTTTGACTGCTCTGCTTGATTAGGTAGTTTTAATAATAATATAATAATGTTTATTTCAAAATGTTTTATGCACTCACTATTAATCTGTGCTATATCCATTTCGGATTTTGCCTATGGCTCTGTGAAATTTAGTAAGAAAGACTTGGAAAATCTCAGGTATATTTTCTTTGTAGGTTATGTTAGACTGATATATTTTAAGATACATTTGTTTTAATGGGTTTTGCTTTATTATTTAAACAGGCACAATCTCTCATTCCAGCTAATGACGGATCGAGTAAAATTTTCAATTAAATTTTTAGCAGTTATTGTATACAATTTCTGGTGTTGAAACATTTATCTTACATATGTATACATATACACATACGTACACACTGTTCCTGTGAATGTAGCTCAAGAACTTCAACTCTGTACTGAATCCACTCTCATTAACTTCATCCACGCCTCCTTATTCTCGCATACTCCTTTCGCTTCAACAACATCCAGACACCGAGTCATACATGCTTTTTATTCTTAAAACTCTTCATGGTTCTCTTTTTCACACATTTGTCGACGACATTTAGCCAAGTCTTACATGGGCTAACCCTTCCTTTTAATCCAAACACTCTAACTCTACTTCGCCCAAATAAAGATATTATTTACTAAATTACCATAAATACTAATAATATCCTCTAAGATGTCTTGGCATGTCCTAGGTTGAATACCACTGCTCTAAATAACACAACTGCTTATGTTTCAGGGAAGAAGTTCGTCAAATGTTTCATCATGCGTACAACAGTTACCTGGAGTACGCCTACCCATATGATGAGCTACGACCACTCAGTTGTGATGGGGTGGACACATGGGGGAGGTGGGATTACACTCTCGTTATTAATAGTGACACTGCTCTAGGTGAAGTCAGAGATGAATGTCATATTTTTTTAATTATTGTTTAATCTAAAGAAAATGTTGATTATAAGAAAACAAATATTGGCACGTTTAAATATTGTGAAATCCAACAAATCTTTTTTATTACTATAGTAATAATAAATATTATTATTTTATTAAATCCCCCTTCTTTCTAAGCTCCTCTTTCCCTCAACATTTCCTTCTATGACGTTGTGCAGAATACATTTCTTCCCAAGGATGTGTCTGATCCAATTTGCTTTGTGCCGAAGAATCACACCCATAAAGATTATCTTCACACCCACTCTTCTTAAGTCTTCATTTATCACCCTTTCTGTCCACCTACCAATAATCTTCTCAAGTCTTTTCCAGCACCACATTTCTAAGCTCTCCAATTATTTCTTTTCCATCTTCTTAAGAGTCCAAGTTTCTGCTCAAACATTGCGATGCTCCAAATGTATCATTTCATCAGTTCAACACTTAAGGGTCTAGCTAAATCAACTTTAACATTTATTGGGTCAACTTTGTTGTGTTGGAGTTAAGCCCCATTTACTGACTCCATGTCCGTAAGTCTGTATTCATGGCTCGTAAGAAATCGATATCACAGTATCAGATTGCTCTGTCTACAGAGTCCTTGATCCATACCCTTATCTTGTTTCATACTTTGTATAAGTTGGTCACTTTAACTTTCCAAAGATTAATTAATACAGACTACCAATCTTAGTTAAGTAAATATGTGTATGTGCATAGAAATAAAAGCAATAATGGCAGCGAAATGGATCCATTGCTAATTATAAGTTTGATAGGTCAAATCGAGTTATAAATATATGTATTGTGATTGTACTTAATTTATGTAGGCCCCTACATTTCAAGTATCTCCTGAATGCTTTCATAAAAGTTTTTTTAGATTATTTTATTGATTAACTGACTTTCTTGGCTGTTGCTCCTTGCTGTAAACAATTTTTTTTTCAAAGAGTTTTACTGGACGAAGTCTCTGACTATCGTATTGGTTGGCACAGTCACATTATTAGGGATATGAACAGTAGGCCTATGGATGTGAATATAATTTTAAAGACCAAGGACCACGACTATAGACCTATGGATACTGAGTCTATAGAAGGGGCTTTAGATTCATAGAAATAAAAGAGTTACCTAGTAGCCTGACATTTAGTAAAACGTTATTTTTTCTCAAAATAGCCTTACATGTATTTGTGGATCGTTAAGCTAAGTTAATTACATAGTTTCACAAATTGTTTATTACATTTTATTACTATCGTTATTTGATCTTGGGAGACTGACACACTTTGGTACTAGACTATTGGGTAATTTTTAATGTAGGCTTAAATACGTTATAGAGAATAAACCTGCTAAACAAGAACATTAAATAGTAGAGAGGTCTTGACTTAAGTCTTAAGATAATATGGGCCTTCTTAAACTAATCTACAGTACTTCTCCAACAAATGTTAGGCCTAACATCATTGTCACCTATAGGGGCTTCTAGAATTTCACCCACAAAAAGAAAAATCACTAAATTTTTTATTTATTTCTCAAATGTATGAATCAAAGCTAAAACTAAAACCTTCACTCTAAAGAAAAATGCCCCTCAATAAATTCTATGGAAAGCCAATCAAGGTTCGAAAACAAATTATGTATGTTCGAATAAAAATAATTAATTCTAAACATCAGCCCAAATATGTAGTAATCTTATCTAACATTCACCATAGATACTATAAGAATGATTTGAACATTGAAAAATAAAAACTTAATTTGTAGAAAATTGGGACTAAAGGTTGAACAGCCTAAACCATCAAATCTTACAAAAATGGCTGTGAAAAAGGGGAATTTATTCAGTTGTATGTATATATTTTAATATTTTAAACTAAAAAACCAATAAAATTAATTAGATCCTAACCACTAATACACTTCTATTGTTTGTTCCTAAATAATGTTTGTGTTAACATGCATACACAATATAAATAACAATGATTATATACAATATAATTTTGGTTTGTATATGAACCAAGCCCTCTTTTAATATCTGATACTAATAAACAGGATAGTGGAAGTTGATTTTTTAAGGAACTACACCCCTAATGTTAGTAAGAAATCACACTTAAAAAAAATCATCTCAGGCATCACCTCACCTTGTAATATTTGTCCAAACAGCTATTCCTTGACCTTGATTGATGCCCTTGACACTTTGGCTGTCATGGGCAACTACACAGAGTTCCAGCGAGTAGTTGAGATCGTCACCTCCAGGGCCAACTTTGATGCCAACATCAATGTGTCTGTATTTGAGACCAACATTCGTATCATCGGAGGTTTGCTAAGTGCGCACTTACTGTCACACAGGTAGACAACATACTTTCTGATTTTAATAGGAAGCACATTATTTGAAAACATGTTGCCACATTGATGTAAATAAAATATTATATATAATTATATTTACATTCTTGGTCCATTTAGCTAGTAATGTAAAGCTAAATTATTTAGCAATCCATAAGTAGACCTATTATTGAAAGCTTTTGATAACTTTTTAGATTACCCTTATAAATAATTATTCAAATAATATTTATTATTTATAGAATGCTAAATTTTAATTACTTCCGATCAATGCTGGTGGTCGAAAGTGGGCTTCCTCTAAAAATCAAGGCTTCTTTGTAATTTTTTTCTGGAAACAACCTCGTTATCAGAGTATTGCTGAGTGCGTACTGGACTCTCTCTCTCTCTCTCTCCTCTCTCTCTCTCTCTCTCTCTCTCTCTCTCTCTCTCTCTCTCTCTCTCTATATATATATATATATATATATATATATATATATAAAAATGGGTGTTTGTAACTTCAGAGCTTTGACTTGGCTTCTAAAAATTTATTAGCTACAGCTTTGCTTAAAAAAAAACTTTGGCTTTGACAACTAAGAAGCTCCGCCAAAAAAATTAAGATAGCAAAAATACTTAATTAATGTTGGATGGTTATCATTTTGGGCAGTTATGAAGGTTAAAATATAAATATCAATATGAAAAAAATCTGAAGTATGTAATTACATTTCACTTAATTTATCAGGTTATAGTTAAATATTACAAATAATTGTTCAATAAAACATTTTATAAATGATTTTGGTGCATAAAAAAATATATAAATAATAAACAGGCCATGTAATATGATATTTTTTCAAACCTCAATTTGGCGTTGAGAATATTTCATATATTCGATTTGTTTTTTCCTAGAATTGATGAAATGGACTTGGGTCATGAAGTATTCTTTGATTGTCACTTAATGGTTTAAATTACAAAAGCTAGCGTAAATTACCAATTTTGGTCACTTCAAAAGTATTTCTTGTGGAAGAAACCTTAGCAACATTGGAATATAAGTTTAGTACAGGATTATCCCACCAGATGTGTAAAATACCCTAAGAATATTCTATGCGGGAAAATATTTCTGGCATGTAGGCTATGGCATTTTTGGTAGAGATGGGTGAAACGGTGATTATCCGATATTGGTGATCACCATGGCTCTGATTTTAAAATACCGGTGGTTTATACCAGTAATTATTCACAGTGACTCGCAGGCACTATCTCTTGCCTGATGGAAATTTGGTCGCGATTGCAGTATCAATATTTAATTCCAGTCACTATTCTAGTCTTCAGGCCTACTCTGCTTGTAAAATTGTTATTTGTTTCACCGGTATATTGGGTCATTCATTTTAACAGCCATTACACTTGTGATGTTGTAGTCAGAGAGGTTCACACTTCACAGCTCAACTAAACATATTACATTTAAAATACTAGAAATAAGTCTTTTGTTTGATTTAGTACAAAGTAAATTAGTCAAAAATCTGACATGATTTTACTGTAAATAAATTCTGTTTAGGGAGATAAGACTGCCGCCACTCAAAGTGATCAAGTGCGGGCTCTTTATCAAATAATGTACAGTAAAATCTTGGATTGCGAGCATAATTCGTTTCGTAAACGTGTTCGTAATACAAAGCACTCGTAATCAAAGTGAATTTCCCCCATAAGAAATAATGGAAACTCAGATGATTCGTCCCACAACCCAAAAATATTTAATCTAAAAATGGTTAATACCTTTTTTATTTTCGTTATTTAAATGTAACTGTACTGTAATCAAATTTATTAATTAAATTTAATGGTGGCTGGTGTGAGGTAGATGAGAGAGAGGAGAGAAAGAGGTGGGTTATTGTTTAGGACGACTTTCACTGTCACTAACTGAATCACCGCTATATGTTGGATCACTGGAATATTTTTCTTTTTGTGCGACTTTAACAAAGAACCTATCCAATGACACTGCTCGGCAGACAAAGCGTAACCATAGTACTACTCGTATTGCAAGATATCGCTCGTTTATCAAGTTAAAATTTATTGAAAATTTTTGCTCGTCTTACAAAACACTCGCAAACCAAGTTACTCGCAATCCAAGGTTTTACTGTATATTGAAACACGAAAGCAAAGGAAATGAGACCGCTACTGGCTCCACCTGTGGATCGCCATATCACCAGACACCAACTAATACTGATATTTTGTCAGTCACAGTCACCACTTTCAGAATCCAGAGTGCTCAGCTCTCTCCATATGGGGAGTGTATCACAATACACCAATCATTGATACTCTTGAGTTATATAGTCACTGGGAGTGTGACGGTGACCAAGGAGTATTGGTGAAAATATCTCTCTCATTGATATACTGCCCATCTCTAATTTTTAGTACATAGCTAAATGTAAACAGAAACATATTTTAGGTGATTGCAATTTGTTCAGTTAAGAAAGCCTGTTTTACAAAAAAAATGTAGCATGTATGTAATTACTTTTAAATCACAAACTGTGCATTATTCCAAAGCAGAAATTTTGAAAATTATGGCGAAGATATAATTGGTTAATATAAAATTAAAACTTTAACCTAGAGTAAGATTAACTACTTGGAAATGAATTTATACAAACAATTTTTATAAGCGTTAACTTCTTTAACTAATCCAACACCTTGGGTCAGTCGGTAGCATTTCTCTCTACTGAGCTAAGAGTCCCAGGTTCGATTCCCGGCATGGTCGAAAAATTTATCGATGGTGAAATGGGGGTTTACCCTTTCACTGTGATGAATTAATGTCCGGGGACTGGAGGTTGTGCCTGTCCTAGTCTTAAGTTATATTATAAGACATATAAAGCTACAACAGGCCTAGCAAGCCGTTAGTGGAACATATATGGCTTGAATAAAAAACTGGCCCGCGCCACAGCCTGGAAACAGTAATGGATGTATAAAAACTTGTTTGTTTGATTAAAAACATAGTTTTACCGTAACAAGGTGACCAGAGGGGAGGAGGGTTTCCACTGGGTACCTTCGGTCAAGAGGTGTCATTTTAAAAGTAAAAATTAAGCAAAAGAAATGAAAAGGTTGAAAAAACATTTTATAATAGTTAAAAAATGTTTCATTTTAACTCTTCATTTCTTCTCTTCTTAAACTTTTTACACTTCATAATTCTCACTTATTCACACATAGTTTAGTTTTAAATTATCAGAAATATTTCTTTTTCATATGAAGACACATTTAAAACACACAGAACACAAAGAAATATATTTTATGAGTTCAATTTCTGATGTTGACATTCCAATAGCCATCTGCACAAAACTCTCTTTGCTGGTCCTTCTCACACTCTACCCTTCTCCTCTAACTGTGCATTATTTTACAAACCAACAATTAGAGGGAATAGTAAATAATGGGTCATTCATCACCAGACACACAAAGTAAGGCAAATAAATAACCTTTTTCAAGAAGCTTAAAGTTGCAATCCCTTAAATCTATCAATCCCGATTTGAGCTTGAATGACTATTTCAGGCTTGGCTCGAAAATTTGAATACTCGCACGTCCTTAATTATCAACTGTGTCATTACAGGAATGAGTATATAATTATTTTTAAATCAGTGGCAAAATGTATTCATTCCATATTTAAAGATTAATTAGATATGGTAGTTATTCCACTGATTCTCTTTTTTATAAGTCACACATAACAAAACATCATAATGACTTGTGTGATGAAAAAGGCATAGTACTTATCACATTGCTACATAATGAAACAGAAAGTCTTTAGTTATTTATTAGATGAGGCTGTGTTTTGACTCTCCAAGCGATCTTGGTCATAGATAACATAATCTTTGCATATAATCCGAACGGGTAGTAATAATAACATAATCTTAGGAGCCGTCATAACTGGGACCTTGCATTCCATGTGTAGTGGTAGTTTTACTAGGTCTAGTGTCCATGTCAAGAGAATTGATAAGCTCCAGGTAAACATGTAGTTCATTGTTGAAAGTGTACAATTTTAGTCAAAACCTTAGATAAAGTCCAGAAGTCTTGGGAAAGGGAGTTTTCGTCATATCGTTGAACATTTTCTGGGTTGGTCATAAAAAATCATCATGGTTACCTAAGGAAAATAAAGGGGTTGGCATTCAATCATTTATTTATATTAAATTACATTCTGATTTAGGATAAAATAAAAAACATTTTTACCAAAATGTAGCAATTTCAGAATAGGATGTGTCATCAACACAATAAAATATGCAGATGATATAGCATTGGCGGCCAAAAAAAAAGACTGGTTGCAGGAAATGATGAACCAACTAGTGAAGATAGGGAGAAGATATGGCATAGAGATCAACATTGAAAAGTCAAAAGTGATGATGATTTAAAAAATGAAGAGCTGGGAAAGTTTGTAGTTGGTATCACGAAGAATAAAATAAATATTATTATAAGTGCTTTGGGACCACACTGGGCCTATAAATGCTATTTATTAATAATAGATCACAAATTAATACAACATGGCAACATAAGAAGAATAGTTTATTGTAGATACCAAACTCTTCTTGTTTATTCTCCATGGCAACCAAACTTCATTACAGATCTATGCCAATATCCTGGCCACTCTATTCATGACCATTTCCATTAATACTAAAAAAGGGCTCTCCTCTGTTCACTCCATTTTTTATTTGAAACCATTCCGTCCACGCCTTCTCTGTCCAAGCTGGTGCCTGAATCTAGGATTTTATACAATTTTTTGTGACATTGCTAAATATATATATCTGGCTCATAAAACCACTAATCAAATAGACCCTACATTTATATTATTACATGATCTTACTTTACTTGTAGCTGTAAATTTCAACCCAAAAAACATTTTACCCAGTGCATCAACCCACCCCCACACTTCCTCTCTCTCGTTATCACCACATACTTTTAGTGGTTATAGTTATATCAAAACAATGATTTATCAACAAACAAAATGCTTGGCCCTGATAAATTCTTGAGTGATCTATTTAACCTGAAGTTATTGTTGGTAGAGCTGGCGTGCCGCTAGAGCCTGGGTGGCCCTGCAATGGCCCGCTCCTACAACTGGCAGAGGACGTTGCCCGACGACTGATAACAGCATTCGACACAGCCACCGGGATGCCATACGGGACGGTTAACCTGCGCCATGGCGTGCCAAAGGGTGAGACTAGTGTCACTTGCACTGCTGGTATTGGCACCTTCATCCTAGAGATGGGGGCTCTCTCGAGGCTGACGGGGGATCCTCTCTTCGAGGAGGTAGGGTTCACTACTACACCCAGAGGGACAATGATAGTCACTGATAGTCAATGATAGTCACTGCCTTGTGTGTTTGGAAATTACTAACAGGTTGTGAAAGTTACCTTGTTGCAGATCTGGCTATAGAGGCCCTATATGTACCTGACTGTTGCAGGTGGCTATGAATGCGCTCTATGCTCTCTACCATCATCGTTCACCCATTGGCCTGCTGGGAAATCATGTGGATGTGCAGACTGGGCGCTGGACAGCCCAGGATGCGGGCATTGGTGCAGGGGTTGACTCATACTATGAGTATCTGGCTAAGGGTGCCATCTTGCTCCAGAGGCCAGAACTGATGCATATGTTCCAGGAGGGTCGGATGGCCATTGAGAAGTACCTCAACAGAGACGACTGGTACTTATGGGTGTCCATGGGCAAGGGTCAGGTCACCCTTCCTGTATTCCAGTCCCTGGAGGCTTATTGGCCAGGGGTGCTTAGTCTCATTGGTCAGTTGCTAACTACCTAACACATCACAGGGGTGATATATATACTAACCTTACTGTAATATACTAACCATATTAGAATACAAGGTATGGCTATACAAAAACTGGACTGCAAACACTAAATGTGGTAAGCACTGCAGCCTGAAGAGGGAAGGGGAATATTGTTGAGCTTGAACCTTCCCACATCTTACGAGTTCAATTTCATCCTGCTAGGTCATTTAATTAGTGCTCATGTGTAATTTGAAGTGGACACTAATGTGCTGCATTGCTGGAATCATGATTAGTTTAAAAATCGAGCAGCGCATTAACCTCAAATTTTTCGTCGAATTGAGGAACATTTTGGAAGTTAATTTTAGTTTGCTAAGAGAAATCTTTTGGGATAATTGCATGTACCTTTTCCAAGTTTTCCAGTGGCACAAAAGGTTCAGCAAGAGTCAGGAAATGATAGAAGACAGCAAACAGCAGGGTCTCCCGAGCATTTTTATAACTGATGAAAACATTGAGAAAATCATTTGAATCATCTAGAATTATCAATTCCTGAACATTTTAATTATTGCAGACATGATCAACATTGTCAAAGAGACTGTACAGTAAATCTTATATGACTGATTTAACATGAGAAAAGTTTACAAAAATGGTCCCCAAAACCCTCAATCCAGAACAAAAGAAAAACCACAAAAACATTTGCGCTTACATCCTGAAACAAATTCAAGAGCATCGAGTTTTCCTTGAAAATGTAATAACTCAGCATGTGACATAATGTATCGGCATTAGATTTTTCTTCAAGACCATTGTGGGAGTCAGACTTCACTCTATTATTTAGTATTAACACAAACTTAGGTATTTTCACTATGAGATCACACACCTCAAAGTAACTAAACAGGGAATTTAATACTAAACATGGAAAACTAAGCAAATTTGGTCACTTTGCTGATTGTATTTAATTGAGCCATGTTTTTGTTTTTGTTTGAGCACAGGGGATGTGAACAAGGCCATAAAGTCTCTCCACAACTACCACCAAGTCTGGAAACAATATGGGTTTACTCCTGAATACTACAACATCCCCCAGGTAAAGGTGGGATTCTGGAATGTCTCCGGACAAATAGAAAACTGTTGAAGAAATTTCTACAACCTTGTGGTTCTCAGCTGAGACTAGGATAATTAATTAATTCTATTGGTCCGTAGAATTGAACAAAGCAATTATTTTTGGTCACTTTCACACAGTGAAAAAAAAAAGTATCTTATTAAAATGATTTAAGAATGAAATATAATTAATCTATATATGTTAATTTCTGGTTCTCAAGATTCTCTCTGAAATGTAATGAATAGCGAGCTGATTTTGCCTGTTTGCGTTTTCTTTTCCTTGATTGTAAAACATAAACATGTTATTATGAGTACAATATATTAATTGTATAGTGCCTATAATTTCCTATCAAACCCAATTGGAAAAGACGTTGGGAAGACCTAGACGCAGATGGAAGGATAGCATTAAAATTAACCTGATAGAAGTAGGGTGTAATAAAATGGACTGGATAGAACTTACTCAAGGTGGCATACTTTTTTAAGCGGGGCAATGAACTTTCAAGTTCCTAATGCAAGTAAGTATAATTGCCTATTCTGTTGGTTTTCACCTATTCAATTAACAAGAGCCTTATTGCGCTTTCGGGCTTTGTCTTCCACTCTTTCTTTTTTTTATAGTTGGGTCAAATCCACTATTTTATGAATCCGAACCTCCAGTTACTCAATCTCAAATCCGAATCTTGGAAAAACTTATGACAAGAGGAGATATAAATATATAATATCTAATAGAATAGAAAATACAAATAATAACTAAATGTTAATATTCTTTCATATAATACATTCATACATTCAGTTAGTGTTAAATTACTGGTTTAGGTCTGATAAGTTCATCTTATAATTGGTTCTGAACCAACAATAAGCAGCAATATTGCTCTAAAACAAATTTTACTAGAAAAATTGAATGGAAACAATCTTTTTAAGGATTTGAGGGTCCCATCCCTACTTTTTTCCATACAGTATGGATTATCTTCTGAAACAGCATGCAATTGCAAGAGAAAAGTTTAACTTCTTCTGAAATTATGATAAATTTGAAATTTTGTCCTTTGACATTGTTGAAGTAGAACAAAGCTTTTCAAATTATAAAAACAATGACATAGACAATTTTACTACAGAAAATTTAGAAAAGTACTGAGGATGATTTTTTTCCTAAATAGTTTTCCACTCTTCCTCCATGAAAATTCAGGGACACTTCCTCTAAATTCAACTATTTTAATTTCCTAACTACATTAGCATAGTTAGTACATATTTTAAAAAGAGGTGTTAGGTAATAATTGTAGTAAAATTAATTTATGTTGATTATTATTTGCTTGTATTTTTTTCCTTAAGTGCTTATTTGGGTGCCTAAATCAAATTTTTAATCCCTACTTGCCTGCCTATTTTAGGAATTTTTGGTGCCTAAGAATCCGCTCCTTAGTAATGATTACAATAATGTTGTTGATCCGACACCCAAGCTGTAAACACTGATGTGCAATTGTTATATCCAGGGGGAGGCTGGCTCCAACAGGGAGGGCTATCCGCTCCGTCCGGAGCTTGTAGAGTCTGTTATGTACCTATACCGGGCTACTGGGGACCCCTACCTGCTAGAAGTTGGCAAGGACATCCTGCGCAGCATCCAACACAGCGCTCGTACACCCTGCGGCTATGCCACTGTGAGTTTACCCACGCCCCCAACAACAGGTTTGTTCTATTCTGACTCAATAAACCAGGCCTCAGAGCTGACCCGGTGCATCCTTTCTCCTGGAAAATACCAGTACATTTCTTTAATATCCACGCCTCATCTTGTGTCATTAGATTGTGAATTTTTAAATTAATGGCTTAGAATTTCTTAAAACTATTCTGCAATGCAACCTTAGCAATAATTAGGATGTGGACTTTCTTAGTTAGGGAGATGTTCCTACCAGGGTTCAGATTCATTGATTCAACTCGACCAAAATGTTGTCCTTAGATCAAGAAAGTGAGGGAACATCAGGTGGATAGGATGGAATCATCCTTCCTTGCCGAGGTCATCAAATACCTGTATCTTTTTTCTGTCTTTAGATCAAGGATGTAAGAGACCACAAGAAGGAGGACAGAATGGAATCCTTCTTCCTAGCCGAGACCACCAAATACCTGTACTTGCTCTTTGATCCTGACAACTTCATCCATAACAGAGGGCAGCATGGGACTGTTATCACCACCCCTTGGGGCGAGTGTATTATAGAGGCCGGGGGCTACATCTTCAACACAGGTAGTTTGGAATTTGGATGTACTGGGGTAATGTGTGGTGATCATACAACACAGGAGGTCTTAAGCTCTAATAACTGAAGCTTTGAGTGTCTGTGAAGGCAATGATTTAATAATTCCAAAATATCTTGTGTCATACAGAAGCCCACCCTATAGACCCAGGGGCCCTGCACTGCTGCAGTGGACACAGGCAGTCTGACGTACAGAGAATGTTAAGCAGCTCTAGCCCGGATGCTTTGAGGGGTGAACAACTTTCCACTCTCCGGTACCAACCCTTGGACCTGCAGAAACACTGGCGCAACTGGTAGTAAACCGACGGACAATAAGGAGTTGATCAACTCCACTGATGATATACCAGACAAGAAACAGTTCTTCAAGACACTTGCAGCAGAGATCAGCGAAGCCATGGACACCATCAGATTGTCACTCAAAAAGATGGAGGACAAGGAAGATGAATACAATAAACCAGAATCCAACAAGGGAGTTGGCGACAATATTACAGAATCAAAGTCGAAAGAATTGAGTGGAAAAGCTGCTGGAAGGATCGATATAAATAAAATGGAAGAAAGTGATGTAATTACGTCCCTCCCACAGTCAGAAGCTTTTGGAAATGAAACTGAAGACATTAGCATAGGACACGACGCCAAGAAATTTACTTCAAAAGACTTTGATATCAAGACAAAGTTTCCAAACAAGGAAGACATTATTGCGTATCGTGCCGACGATAGTGATAGGGTCTATGCTGTCCGGACTGCCACTAAGAGTGACTCTCAAGTCAACTATTCAAAAAGCGACAACAAAGAAGAAGGTGACAATATCAGTGAAGAAACCAAGAACCCCAACGTTGCAGCATGGAGAACTATCAGGCGCAACGCTATAGATGAACCAACGGGTCTGCCGTCCTTTGTCACAGATTTCTTGCTGTCCAAGTCTCCATCCAAACAGCTGTTGGACCCCCAGCAGCTATTGGAGAAGATACGCCGTGAAGCGAGGTATAGACGGAATGCTACGTGGGAACAGAACTATGCTGCTTTGTCGTGCCAAGCTCAACCATTCCTTCAAAGGCTGGCAATGTCTGGAGAAATGTTTGGACACTCATAATTTACATGGTTGGCTCTCCTGTTAAGGGCCTATGGAATACCTAGAACTTTTCAAATTTCAAAAATAGTTAAATAACTTGATGTGTGCTCCTAGACACTATAACACACAGTACGTTCAGGTAACTTGAACACAGCTACTGTTACACCCTCAACCCTCATTGTTTTATTTATTCTTGTAAATATTGGCCGTTGACTTAAGTATGTACGTATATAATAAGATTGTGGTTTGTATAAACCCTTTTTAATTTAATTTATTCACAAACGCATTCTCAAAATATGTTTTTCTAATGTCTTGAAAACCTAATTGTCAATATTATAACCTTAGACAGTTATCTATCTCCTCTTTTTCACAGTTCACTCTGGTGTTTTGTCCCTTTGTGGTCTTTATCAAGCAATATAGAAGAAAAACCTGAGCACACATAGCATTGCCATGATACTGTTGAGCTTCCCTCATTTTGAGAAAGTATTAAATAATAAATATCAAATAATTGTTCTGCATGACTGACAGAAAATGTGCTTTTATCGATAGTCTAGCTATAATTATATTTATTTAAAAAGTAAAACATAACATTCTCCTTCATTCATGTCCACAATTGGTATCTGTTAAATGCATTCAAAATGGAAATCTTTAGTTTTTGAAATTAGTAGGCCACATGTGTGTAATAAATTATCCAACTTTGGTTAGTTGCCTTAAACGGACAATTCTGCAGGGATATGGTGTGAACAAGCAAACTGTTATCTATAAACTTGTTAGATTTTAGTGAATTACCAACATGTTAGGAGGTCTTAGGGCATGGTTTTCTAAGAACTGTTAACAGTCGTTCCACCTCTGAGTTTGCAATGGTTTCTCTAATTTCAAGTGAAAGTGTTTTCTTGTGATTGCATAACTTTTGAAGTCCACGCATACTTCACTTTCACACTCCATTTGAATTTATGATTATATTAGAGGAGGCTCATACGAAGACTATTTGCAAGCCCTCAATTTGCAAGCCCTCAATTTGCAAGCCCTCAATTTGCATGCATGCCCTCAATTTGCATGCCCTCAATTTGCATCTGTACCCACAAACAGGGGTGCAGAATATGTTCAGAGATCCAATATTTCCTCAGAACATAACATTTTCATCAAAAATTTCCCCGAAAACCATAGCACTCAAAATAAAACATTGAATATTTTATAGAGGCTGAAGGTAATAAGGATTATTACCTACTACATAGTTTGGAAAATTCAAATCTAAATATAGTTTTAATCATAGCTATTTTTATAGTACCTACCTTATAAAAAATTTAGTTGTCTCCCAGAAATGACAACTTTCCCATTTACTTGTGTGCGTTACATATTGTTATTAATTGTTCATTGATACTAGTGGGCTTACTGGTGCCAACATTTAATTTTATATCTTGAGAGTAAAAGGCAATGGAGTGTAATTCCGGGAGGCCTTGGTTTAGTTGTTGATTTTCATAGACTTTTCATTTTTTCGTAGACTCGCCACTACTACAAGGTCTATCACTATCAGCCACACTAGGGGAAATACTATCACTATTTACGACTATGAGTTTTTCCTGATCACATAATTTACGTTTCACAAAACTTGTAATACTCACTTGATCCTTACTTCTAGGTTTTCCTTGGGGATGTTTATTTGATACGTGATATCTGAGTTTATCACGTCTGCCATGCTATTTACAATAAGCACAGTTGACATCTTGTTTGCTCTTAAAAATCGACTTAGTAAACATTTGTTTCACTAAACCATCTAATTTTTTTATAAACATGTATCTATTGTACAAAGTACAAACCTTAATAGGTTCACTAAATACAACAATTTCATGGCTACACAATTATTACAATACGCATGTCACGAGTTTAAATAAAGTGTGCGCACATCGCAGTGCAATTAGGCTTCGATATAACAGGTGACTGAATTCAAACTAAAACAAAACATCGCTCACCCTTCCCTACCCTCCACCACTTGCTCACCATAGCTACCAAACACCCGCTGGTAGGGTAGGTGACTGATGACTCTTCACCCAATCACGCCATTAGCCAGGTTGAGTTATTAGATTTTTTCCTTTGCCCCTTATCTCAACCTATGACTTCTTATCTAGAACTCTGACACATTATCTTTGCCCCTAGACACCGCAACTCTTTGTGCTTACACTGGCACTGCCTCACATGGCACATACCGATAGTGTAGGTGTTGAGTATTATCTGCCTTTGTTTTTCACACAAATGAAACTACCATATCAGAACCAGAATGTACTAAAAACACCAACAAAATGGTTGGACTTTTCCCTGCCACAAATTTCCCCAGGACTGCTTTAATTTCTCCCAAACCTCGTACGCGCGTTCGGACATATTCTGCACCCCTGCTCACAACAGATATCTGCATCCACACTATGCTACTCTCATAGGCTTAAAATAGGGCTGGGGGGCTCAGAATCCCCTTTTATCATAATATAGGCCTGAAAAATTCCTGTCATATATTATTAATTCTTATTGGAGAAGGGCTATTCTCAGTACGCAGCTTGATGAATGATTGTAGACAGTATAACTTGGCCATGTTTAGAAATACACTGAACCATCATGGCAGCTATCGGTAACGACGGGTCGCAGCAGTCAACTGTTCCTAGGAAGCCCTGGCTTTAATGGTCTACTGACTCAGATCTTGGGGTATTTTTTGCTGAAGACATGAAACATTTTAGAGCAGTGGTTCCCAAACTGTTTGCAGATCCCTTTTGGCTTTGTAAGATATCCACAGATCCTCACACCCTTGCTTGCATAAAATACAGTATGTATAGATGATTGCTACCTAAAATTTAAAAAGTATACTAAAATATATTATTTTTCCAGAGTGACAGAAAAATTATACATACAATATTATTCTAAGTAAACATTCATTCTTAATCTATAAGGTACTAGTGTGAAGAATGGTGGTGTTTATTCGTCTCACAAAGTCCTTTAAAGTTGGGAGAGATTGTAGACAGCTGAATTCTCATGTCGGATGCAATGTCCAATCTGCAACGATATTTAGATTTGGTTGCTGCATACCTTGAAAATCCAGCTTCGCACAGATAAGTTGTTGGAAATGGAAGATGTTTAAGTATTGCACATTTAGACACTTGTGGATATTCTTGAAGAAGACTGCACCAGAATTCAACCAGAGGAACTTCACTGAATTTCTGTTTCAAATCAGTATCAGATGTAATATCTACCACTCATAATTTTGCACAGACATTGCATCCGGTTTCTCTGAAGCACAATATGGATTTCGTACCCAGTCATCTTCATCTGTAGAAGATGGAAAGTATTTCATAAACACTTGTTGCAAACCATTTAAATGTTGGACGATGCTGCTATGAATAATTTCTTTTGGGCTAGATTCTGTTTCTATCAAGAAGTCATTCAAAGTTTGAAAGCATTCATGCTGTCTTTTTTTCAACACATCTCTTCTAAAATTCAAGTTTACGATCAAAAGACACTATTCTGTCCCTTGTTGTAAATACCGACACACTCTTTCTTTGGTCCATAACATATTTAGTTCATTAATTCTTGTAAAAATGTCCGCTAAGTAAGCCACTTTTTGAAGCCAAGAGGTATTCACCAAACAGGAGAAAGCTCAAATGGGTGATCAATCAAAAGAGAATAAATTTCAGAGTGAAGTTCAAAAACTCTAACAAGATCCTTTCCCTAGACAGATAACCTTATTTCTTTGTGAAGTGGCAGTGTTGTATGTTTGCTTCCCATTTTTTCACAAATTAATTTAAACATACTGGCATTAAGTGGCCTTGATTTAAGCTACTCATCCACTGACTGCTTTTTCATCCGAATTATTTTCATCAGAAGTCAAACAAATAGCTGTGAATGAGCCGACATCATTGAAAGGTATTGAAGGTCGTCCACTGTACCAGAAGTAATTTGCGCGTCTTTGGACGAAAACATCCGAAGTGCGAACTATCCCATCTCGATGGGATTCCTCACAGTTATTCTGACTAACTGTATTGAAAAGTGCAGAGTTCAGGACATATTCCACATGGATGTTGAGAAACGTATCATTTTGACATGAGGGAATTTTCACCCACAGTAGTATTCCAGAGGAAATATATTGTGTAAAAAAAAAGTATTTTCATTTGTACAGTTCTCATGAGAAAAAATACATTTTGAATTTATCTCTGATAACATATGCAGAACTGGTGCCTATATTTTCACCTAGTTTACCAAATCTACTGTTTTCTGAATGTGTTTGTTGGAAATTATGGAGGCTACTTGCTCTTCACCTTCTTTATCAATTATTATAGTGTTATGCAACAAGAACATACATTTAACAATAATTTTATCAGCACAATAAGGCTTTACTTCAATTGCTCTTTTACAATAGTCTCAATTTGCTTGTCGTGCTTGAGACAGGCGCTCATTGAAAATTGTTTCGGTTAGTCCAAGTATTGATACTGGGAAAGGTCTGGTTTAGTAAGATTTTAGTGGATATTCTTCTTCTCCAAAATAACACTAGGTACTGAAATATTTGTTCCTGGTAATGAGTTTTGTCGTCCAACACTACTCATGTTTCAAGCTTTTTGGAAAGATTGGAATGAGAAAAAACACCGCCATTACTTTCTTTGCTCCTACATAAATAGCAATAAACTTGTAATTTGGCCTTGCAACCGCTTGTAAAACGATTAAAAAATACGGTTTCAATTTGCTATACATGCTGTCTGAGTGCTTTGGATTTTTTATGCGCATGTGTTTTCCGTCTATACATCCAACACAATTTGGGGAAATTATATAAAGTTTACTATTGAAACTATTGTATGACTTGCCTCAGATTCACACTGAAACGTTTTTATGCTGGAATGATTTCATGAAAATTTGAAAATTATATTAATGATGGGCTAATGGCATTTAAAATAAATTCAAAAGTATCTTGATTCATTTGATTCTCTATTGTTTTCAGAAATAAAATCGTGGGTGACTGATTTGCATCTGATACATTTGTTTCCAGTGGACGAACCACAAATGCGAAATCTCACAAATTTGTTTCTTCCGATTTCTGACGAATTAATTCTGACAAAAACACAGCCAGTGGATGACTTGCCTTAATGTGGTTCACTATGTCTACAGCATCATCCAAAACAGTTTTTAGGTCTCTTTCCATTGTTTTAACGACAAGTGCTTGTCGATGGAGCACAGAGTGACTATTCGAACGAGATGGCGCCAACTATTTGACATGTGCCACAACCCCTGCCGTTTTACCTGTCATTGCTCTGGCTCCATCAGTGCACACATCAACACATTTTCCCCAATTTATATTGTGTTCTCTCATGTAACTATTAATTACTTTAAGGATTTATTCTCCAGTCGGACGACTTTTAATAGATTTATAGAGCAAAAAAATCCTCCTCGATTTTGTACTGAAACAAGTAACACACAAATACAAGTAATACTGCTAGCCCTGACACGTTTTGATTTGTCAAGTTGCAACAAAAAAGCAAAACTACATTTAATTTGCGACACCAATTCTTTTTCTCTATCTGTTGAGAGATCTTGAATGCGACGTTTAACAGTATTACTAGATAACTGAATTGTTTCATGTTTATTTTTTGATTGCTCGTCAAGTACACAAGCTACCATTTCAATTGCACAATGCTTAATTAGGGTTTAAGCGATTGTATGGGCTTCTCCTGCAAATGTAATACGGTAGCTCACTCTATAGGAGGCCTCGGTAGCGCTTTCATTGTCAGTTGTTTTGAACTTTTCACCATAAAACTCTGACAATTCGTTAATGCCTCGAGCTTACACTTGAAAAAACTAACATCTTTGTCCTTATATTCAGGGTGATTAGTATCACGATGTCTACGAAGTTTGGCAGGTAACTTAGAACTGTTTGATAACACTTTGTTGCACAATATGCATAGTGCATCAGGGGAAATTTTATCATCAGTTTACGTAAAACCCAGAGACAAATAGGAATCATTGAATTTCTGTTTTTTACTACTTTCAACAGTTAGCTGTCGTTTTTATATGGAGACTTAAAACATTGAGATTCATTTACAACGTCGGTTACACTGGTACTTGCTTGAGTAGTACTTGATTGTTTACTTAAATGACCTCTTTTTAGCCTCTGATCCATGATAAATATTAAAAATAATAATATCAATATTACTGCATGTTATTTCATTCACTTTATTGTATCTATGACTAAACATACAAGGAGAGGAGCTCCCATTGACAGTTATTAAGAATTTGTATCCACATTGTCATGAAGACATACAAACAAATTGATCAGCCCCAGTTAATATATAAATAAAACGAGAAAATGGTACCTAACAAATGCGGCGAGTACAATGTTGAGCATGAGTGAGAAAGAGCATGTCACCAAACTGCGATCTGTATTTGTAAATGTTTGAAATCACACTAAAATTAGGAAGGAGTAAGTTACAGTGGAGCGTCGTTAATCCGAACGTCAAAAATCCGGAGCGTCGCAAATCTGGATGGGCGGTGAGAGCAGGTCAAGTCTTGTACAAAAAACAATAAGAGTCCTTACCCAGTAAGTTTCCATCAATTACTGTAGATTCTTTTTTTTTCTAAAAAGTATTGTAGAGTTACTGATCTAAATTACATAATGTACATGTTCTTATTCAATATACTTTATTAAAATATTTTTTGTACTGTATTTTTCGAACCCTTCAGCCTCTATTTTGCAATACAGTAGACTCCGAGCGTCATGTATCCTCTAGTCAATACATTACATATGTATACAGTTATTGAAAGCACATTTGAAAATCCGGACAATTCAGTAATCCGGATGGGTCCCGGTCCCGATCGATCCGGATTAACGACGCTCCACTGTATATGGAAAAACTCTTGGTTACTTATTGAGTGGGAGAAACCACATCTGGGACATACAAAACAATAAAACCAAACTAATAAACTATGCAAGCAGTGCAGATTTGACAAGTGGCTTGTCAAGAGAAAAACAATGAAACCGGCCTATGAGGAACCAGATAAGCCTATTTTGGAGTGGTTTAGCCAGAAACATGCCACAAGAACACACAAGTTTCGGGCATAGTGTGTGCCAAACAAGATCAAAATTTTTTTTTTTGGAGCACTGGGAATGGGAGATGAATTCAATGCATCGTCAGGCAGGCTAACTCAATTCAAACAACTGCATGGCATTCAGGAGATTCTGATTGCTATTCAAGGTGAAAGACTGAGTGATGATCAGCAAGCTGCAAGTGAATCTAGCTATTTTTTTAAAAAAATTTAGAGATGGAGCAAATTTATAATGCTGATGAAATTGGGTTATATTGTAAGTGTCTCCCATCAAGAACATTAGCATTTTAAAAGGAGCGCAGTGCACTTGGCCACAAACCCAGTAAAGAGAGGTTGACCCCAATATGCTGTGCAAATGCCACTGGTTCACACAAAATTAAGCTTTGTTTCATTGGCAAAGCAAATAAGCCAGGATCTTTCAGAGGAACTGAGAAATCAAACTTGCCATTGACTTCAACCAGAAATGAGCATGGATGGACAGGACAGTTTTTAAAACCAGGTTCCTCCATCACTTTGTGCCACAGGTGCGAGAGCACTTGAAGTCTAAAGGTTTACCGGAGAAGGCAATGATACTCCCAGAGAATGTACCCTCCTATCCAGCTGCTGCTATCTTCAAGTCCGACGATGGTAAAATATTTTTGAAATATTTGCCACCTAATGTGACAGCCTTAATATGGCCCATGGACCAAGGCATCATTGCAACAATGAAACGACTGTACAGAGGCACCCTTCTCTAGAAGTACATTGACGAATGTATTTACCAACAGTCTGGAAACAGTTAACTGTGTTAGACGCTATTTGCAAAGTATCAAAGGCTTGACACATGATAAAACCAACAACCCTCAGCAAATACTGGAAAAAAATATTTTCCGGAATCGAAGTTGAGGTCTGCCTGGGTTTTGAAGATGACAAATTCTCGGCAGCTAATTTATCTGCAATTTTGCAAGTTACGGCAGGCTGCAAAAAATGTTGACAGCACTGCCATCACAGAATGGTTTGAAGTTGACCAAATGGAATTGGGCTATGAAGTGTGGAGCGACTGTGCAATTGTAAGATGTGCTCAAGGGTAGCTAGTGGAAACCATTGACAGGGACACGAAGATGAAGATAATGCTCTTATCTCAGAAAAGTGCATTACTCATGCTCCTGCACTGGAATGGACTCATAACCTGCTTAATTATCTGGAACAGGATGATACGCTCCCATCTAACAAGCTGATATTACAGAAAATATGTAGCAGGATAAGGACAAAAGGAAGCAGCTGCAATGAAGCAGAGACTATTACAGATTTTTTTAAAAAGTTTTGTGTCCATTTTGAGTATACTGAACCTTGATTTAAAGTGCATGAAATATAACGATGTGATCATAAACACAATCACGGTAGGGGAGTTCTAGTTTAAATTGAATGTGATACATTCTATTATTTAACTCAATATGCAAACTATCCGCAGTTTTGGGTTATCATTAGAGATGGATGGGAATGACTTTTTTTATTTCGGGACGGGAACAGGACAGGAAATTAGTCAAAATATCGGGATTCGGGACAGGAAATTTTAAAATTACCCTTTAGAATAATCTCAGATTTAAAATACATTGATTTCTAAACTAATATGGTAAGACTTGTAAAAGCTATAATATTATTAAAACCCGCTTCGGTGGCTGCACGGTCTAAGGCACCACTCTCGCAATAGACTAGACTATCGATGACAAGGAGATTTAGTTTGAATTTGGCCAGGTGTATTAAGGGTGGTTTTTCCTAAATGGTTTCCCACTCTATCCACGCAAATGCAGGTACACCTTTAAATTCAATCTTCCTCATTCCTAACACACTAGATTGATTAATTAATTAGTAAGTATGCGTATAACTAGAGCTAAAAAAATTGCTAAAGGTAATAAAAAACATAATAAAATAAATAGAAGTATCTGTAAATAGCATTTTTTTTATCAAATCAAATAGCAAAATTTTAAATTATCAAATAATACCATTAATTTAATAGTTAATTATATTACTTTTTGTTGAAAATTATTTTTATTAGTTAATTTCTTTTTAAAATGGTGTTTTATATTTAATTATTTGCATAGTGCAAAAAATACTACAAAATATAATGTTTGGCTACTCTTCAATCTGCTTGAATTATGAAACTGCAAAATATTATCTAGGTTTAAAAGTTACTTTTCTTAAATATTCTCTCTAGATTTGACATCCCTTATACTCTACTCCCTGTCTGGCTCAACAACAGACACGCTGAACCCTCATAAATGGTTGACCTTGGCTAGCTACTTCCTTCCCCTTCCTCTCATTCCACACCCCAAAAGATAGTAGAATATATCTCTGTCCTTCTCTAAATCTTTCACTCTTTGTTTTGTTTCCCGCCAGATACTTTTTGGGAAAGGGTCAATCCCGCCCGACCAATGGGAATAGATAAATTCCTGACATTTTCCCGAGGGCTCGGGATCTCGGCCACCGCTAGTTATCATATAAATATAGCTAATAGAATAATAGAAAATACAAGTAGTAATTAAATGATAAGATGCTTTCATATAATCCATTCATTATAGCGTTCATAAGTGTTAAATTACTAGTGTGGGGTTTAGATATTAAGTTCATCCTAAATTAATAATTGGTTTTGAGCCACTAATAAACACTATTAGAAATCGTAACACTTTTTTTTTATGATTTGAGTATCAAATCCAAAATTTTCTCGAATCCTTGAATCTCTAATATCCTTAAGGATTTGAGGGCCCATCCCTACTCAAAATACCCATCCCTCTTGCAAAATACATACTAGCCTCAAAGGACCCATCCCACATGCAAACTACCCTTCAGCCTCAAAAGAACCCATCCCACTTCCAAACTACCCTTCAGCCTCAAAGGACCCATCCCACTTGCAAACTACCTTTCAGCCTCAAAGGACCCATCCTACTTGCAAACTACCCTTCAGCCTCAAAGTACCCATCCCACTTGCAAACTACCCTTCAGCCTCAAAGTACCCATCCCACTTGCAAACTACCCTTCAGCCTCAAAGTACCTACCCCACTTGCAAACTACCCTTCAACCTCAAAGTATCAATCCTATGTGCAAACTACCCTTCAGCCTCAAAGTACCCATCCCACTTGCAAACTACCCTTCAGCCTCAAAGTATCAATCCTATGTGCAAACTACCCTTCAGCCTCAAAGTACCTACCCCACTTGCAAACTACCCTTCAGCCTCAAAGGACCCATCCTACTTGCAAACTACCCTTCAGCCTCAAAGTTTCAATCCCACTTGCAAACTACCTTTCAGCCTCAAAGGACCCATCCTACTTGCAAACTACCCTTCAGCCTCAAAGTATCAATCCTATGTGCAAACTACCCTTCAGCCTCAAAGTACCTACCCCACTTGCAAACTACCCTTCAACCTCAAACTACCCATCCCACTTCCAAACTACCCTTCAGCCTCAAAAGAACCCATCCCACTTCCAAACTACCCTTCAGCCTCAAAGGACCCATCCCACTTGCAAACTACCCTTCAGCCTCAAAGTATCAATCCCACTTGCAAACTACCCTTCAGCCTCAAAGTATCAATCCCACTTGCAAACTACCCTTCAGCCTCAAAGTACCCATCCCACTTGCAAACTACCCTTCAGCCTCAAAGTATCAATCCTATGTGCAAACTACCCTTCAGCCTCAAAGTATCAATCCTATGTGCAAACTACCCTTCAGCCTCAAAGTACCTACCCCACTTGCAAACTACCCTTCAGCCTCAAAGGACCCATCCCACTTGCAAACTAACCTTCAGCCTTAAAGTACCCATCCCACTTGCAAACTAACCTTCAGCCTTAAAGTACCCATTCTATGTGCAAACTACCCTTCAGCCTCAAAGTACCCATCCTATGTGCAAACTACCCTTCAGCCGCAAAGTACACATCCTATGTGCAAACTACCCTTCAGCCTCAAATGATCCATCCCACTTGCAAACTACCCTTCAGCCTCAAATGATCCATCCCACTTGCAAACTACCCTTCAGCCTCAAAGTACCCAGCCTATGTGCAAACTACCATTCAGCATCAAAGTACCCATCCCACTTGCAAACTACCCTTCAGCCTCAAAGGACCCATCCACTTGCAAACCACCCTTCAGCCTCAAAGGACCCATCCCACTTGCAAACTACTCTTCAGCATCAAAGTACCCATCCTATGTACAAACTACCTTTCAGCATCAAAGTACCCATCCCACTTGCAAACTACCTTTCAGCCTCAAAGGACCCATCCCACTTACAAACTACCCTTCAGCCTCAAACTACCCATCCCACTTGCAAACTACCCTTCAGCCTCAAAGGACCCATCCCACTTGCAAACTATCTTTCAGCCTCAAAGGACCCATCCCACTTGCAAACTACCCTTCAGCTGCAAAGTACCCATCCGACTTGCAAACTACCCTTCAGCCTTAAAGTACCCATCCCACTTGCAAACCACCCTTCAGCCTCAAAGGACCCATCCCACTTGCAAACCACCCTTCAGCCTCAAAGGACCCATCCCACTTGCAAACTACCCTTCAGCCTCAAAGGAGCCATCCCACTTTTAAACTAGCCTTTAGCTTCAACCCCCTTACACAGGTCTACAGTATTATTCAGTCCTTTGAAATGCAATGTGTGTGTCCTTAAGGAGCTGGCTACCATCCAAGAAGAGCTCAGGGATTCACTCTTGAAGTTGCTACATCTGCTTTATGAGCAGGAAATCCTGGGAGAGGAAGCCATCTTGAAGTGGCACAGCTCCCCTGACCTGGACGAGCCAGCCGCCACTCCTTTGCGCATCACAGTGATATAATAGATTCTTGTGTGGAAAATAAAATATCCATCCACTAAATTATTAAGGAATAATTAATTAACTAATTATGAAATATAACACTTAAAATAATTTTAAATAAAGGTTTCTAGCAGATATGGGCCAAATCTGCTTGAAAAAAATATGAATCTACATTAGGCTGGGGCTAGGACCCGACAAGAAACCAAACCAGAAACTCAAACATTTTGTCAGACAGCTTGTGAGTATTGAGTTAGCTAACAATGAAGCAACTGTGACTTTTATATGGAAGAAAAGCATTAACAAAAGGGGCTCAACTGTCTTTAAATGGCCAGATGTTGATGATCGAAGTGGTTTTTATGATGAAGACATGTTAGTATTTCTACCTGACCAACCATTGGATGATGAGATGAACTGATTTTTTCAGTTTTAATTTTGGTCAAATAGGCTAACCCTATGTAAGAACACAAGAAAAACAGGGAACTCTGTAAATGAGTTAAAATGAGTTTTTATTCGAATTTTTAGTTAATTTTTGTTGTATTGTCTTAAAAAACTAAAGTGTATTAACTGTGAACTGCACTAGAAAAAAACTTAGCTTAGTTTATTTGATGTGCAAGGGGCAACACAAATTATTCTCATTTGAACATTACACAAAAATAAGTAAAACATCAACAAATAAGTTTATTTAAATAATTGATTGATTGGAGTGTTAATGTTAACTCTGTAACTTAATATCTTAAGTAAATAATATAATTTATCTGACACATACAGCAAGTTACAAGGTCCTAATGGTAATCACCATTTCTGAACAATATTGCACAATGAAGATGTTAAACTCTTTCAGTATCAATATCTCTGGAAAGAATATAGATACAAATATTAAAATATATAAAAAATGTTTACTTTTTCATCATTATAAGTAGAATAACGCACTTGCTCCAATTATATTGCCATTAGTAAATGTATTCTGGTCTGGTTTCTCAGTTGTCTCGAGTGCTGGAGCCAGTGAGAAACAAAACGCATGACCAAAACAAAAAAAAAGTTATAGTCAGAATTACATCAATTTTACAGTATATATAGAAAACAAAACCGAAAATCACTATACAAATTTTGAAACTGATAGGTTCTTTCATTCTAAAGTTATGAAGTTTTAAAGTCAAATTAAAGATTTTTTGCCTTCTCACTTACCCCACTTCACCTTACATTGTGTACTTTGGTTTATTAATGTTATCGACAAATCCTCATAATTATCAGAACCAAATTTGTTTCCTAGGCAAAGTTTTTGAAGCTTCTCACGTCCCTAATCTAGAATAAGCATGAAAGTACAAAGCTTGCTCATTACCAAGCTAGTGTAGGCTCACCAAACACACCCATTTGTCTTAATATAGTTCAAACTATTTGTTTATACAAAGTATGGTGTGATGCGGTGTGTACTAGGTGGAACCATTCATCAAATGGCTGCAGGAGGCTGATGAAGAATCAGATTGAGAAGATAGCTTTCATCGGTCTGTTTTTGTACGAGTTATTGATTTGTTAGTACGAATCTCAACATTTTAAGGGTTGGGATGAATATGTATCTTGAAGCTAGATATACATTTTATTTACTAATCCTGAGTCTAAACAGAATGATAGATAATGCTATGGTCTACATATACATCAGTTAAGATCTGTTGTAACCATCACCAAAATTTTTAAATTGCTATTCTTTGAAATTGATACAAAACTAACAACCTTTTAGAAATTACTTAATTTTTAATGTTAAAGTGAAAAAATATAGATTCATTAGTTGTGAAACTCAGCAAGGTTTGAGGGTTTTCTAAAAGCGGGTTTGATGTTTTTGGTTTCTGAGAAACTGATTGAACAATTAAATCATTTCAAATATTTGAGTGACCCATTTCCAAAAATTGTATTTAGTTTTATACCAAACTGTTTTATGTAATTCTTCTCCATGATACACCATCAAACTCCACCTGGCCAACTTTGCTTAAAGAAATTAAAAATAATAAATATCAAAAATTAAAAAAATTGCACCGTTCCCTCTGATATATGTAGTATTCACTATAATATTTTTTACCTTTTCATAGCTAAAAAAAAATCTTGTTATATTTAAAATAATTTATTTTAAGATTTCAACGGGGGTGGGGGAGAGATAGTTCATTCTGAAGAATTGGCATGAAGACTGAAAATGTATGCAATTTCTAATATTCAGTATATATCCAGGTGTTATTTATATTTGTACTATTTCTGTCACAATTCATATTGTCAAACAGAAATTAAAGTACTAACAAAATAATATATATTTGTTAAAACCCTTGTAGCAATTCTAAACTTCCCTAATTCACACAGATTTGAGTATAAAATTCTTTTGGCACATTTAAAGAAAACTGCCACTTTATATAGTTACTAATTAGTCAGAAACTTTCCAAAGTTAAATCCACTTGCTGTGTAGAGTCAGGCAGCCAATTCATCATGGCTGTGTCCTTTGAGGATGACCACGCATGTAAATTTACGCAGTGAGCAATTTAGGGAGTGATGATCCTGTGCCTGTCATCAATCCCAATCATATTGACAGTTAAGAACCCCTCCTCATCTTGGCCAGACTTCCATCAGAGGTAGGTGTTGGCTTCTCCTCTTGTGAGTGCTGGGCGCTCAAGTCAGGGAGTTAAGACACAACCTAGGAATCACTCTGCTTGGAGGAATTTAACCCTGGTTGCCCTACTGAAAGTCAAAACTCGATCTTAGAAATTACCATAAAGAGGGCTTTTACCTAAGTTGCCTAGAGGAACCTTGTGGAGCGAGCTGGACCAGCTTTCCCCAAAGGTACTAGCTAGAAACCACTTAGTTTGTGACAAGTAGGTGGGGCCCCTACTTCTCTCCCACCCATCTAGTCAATATTACACAGACAACCTCTAAAGAGATTTAACAGCCATCGGGTAAACCCTCTGGACGTTGTCCAGGGACCGCCATGAGGAGGCACTCAAAGAGTTTTTGGACGAGGATCATCCAACAGGCAGGGACTAGAAGCCTCTTTTCCCATCCAGGTAAAGAGCATTCGCCACTAGGACTACCCTCCATTCTTTTGTTACAGCAGTCTAATGTTTGAACTGTGACCCTCTCCATCCAGTGACAGCAGTGTAAAATGTTAACTCTGTTCCTTCTTGTCTGGTGACAGCAGTGTAAAATGTTAACTCTGTTCCTTGTCTAGTGACATCACTGTAAAATGTTAACTGTTTTCATCTCTGTCTGGTGACAGCAGTGTAAAATATGAACTGTTTTCATCTCTGTCTAGTGACAGCAATGTAAAATGTGAACTGTTTTCATCTCTGCCTGGTGACAGCAGTGTAAAATGTGAACTGTGTTTATCTCTGTCTGGTGACAGCAGTGTATAAATGTAACTGTGTTCCTCCTTGTCTAGTGACATCACTGTAAAATGTTAACTCTGTTCCTCCTTGTCTAGTGACATCACTGTAAAATGTTAACTCTGTTCCTCCTTGTCTAGTGACATCACTGTAAAATGTTAACTCTGTTCCTCCTTGTCTAGTGACATCACTGTAAAATGTTAAACTCTGTTCTCTTGTCTAGTGACAGCACTGTAAAATGTTAACTCTGTTCATCCTTGTCTGGTGACAGCAGTGTAAAATGTTAACTCTGTTCCTCCTTGTCTAGTGACAGCAGTGTAAAATGTTAACTCTGTTCCTCCTTGTCTAGTGACAGCAGTGTAAAATGTTAACTCTGTTCCTCCTTGTCTAGTGACAGCATGTAAAATGTAAACTGTGTTCATCCTGTCTGGTGACAGCAGTGTAAAATGTTAACTCTGTTCCTCCTTGTCTAGTGACAGCAGTGTAAAATGTTAACTCTGTTCATCTCTGTCTGGTGACAGCAGTGTAAAATGTTAACTCTGTTCCTCCTTGTCTAGTGACAGCAGTGTAAAATGTTAACTCTGTTCCTCCTTGTCTAGTGACATCAGTGTAAAATGTTAACTGTGTTCCTCTGTCTAGTGACAGCAGTGTAAAATGTTTGTAACCTTAGTTCTCCTCCTTGTCAAAGTGACAGCAGTGTAAAATGTTAACTCTGTTCCTCCTTGTATAGTGACAGCAGTGTAAAATGTTAACTCTGTTCCTCCTTGTCTAGTGACAGCAGTGTAAAATGTGAACTGTGTTCCTCCTTGTCTGGCGACAGCAGTGTAAAGTATGAACTGTGTTTTTATTTTTTCCTTGTTAGCAATGTGGAGTGTGAACTTTGAGGTAGAAGATGTATATCTCAATTGGTTCTTTCTTCCTTTTTTCTTACAACTAAATATGTTTAAGTTATATTATCTCTTCTCAGGATTTTTTACAACCAGGATTTCAAGTATTAAGACATCACTAAATCACACAAGCAAATTTATAAAACAAATTATGTATTTATTTCATAAACACCACATATGTTAGTGACAACATGTGAACAAATGCATCAGGTTGCATCAGAGTTGTTGAAACAAAATGGCAAGTAAAAAATAGAAAACAAAATAAATAAATATTAGCATGTAGTTCTTTTTTTTTACCATACTCTATGATGCAAATCCACACAAATATTGTTCTTGCACATAAAGATTACTTTTACATTTTATCTTGTTATGACTAGAGATGAAAATAATTGTTCGATGAATAGACAATATCAAACAACAATGGCACATCAAATCCAAGGCTCATTTTCCAACATGTTGTGGATTCTGTCTTAAATTGCCAGAAAATAATGATATTGAGTCTTTACATATTTGATAGAAACTTTATCTATACCAAAATAAAACAATATTTTTGGTATAAAGGTTAGCACAACTTGAGTAAAACAGAATATCTTTGGTAAAAATGTTTTTCGAAATTGAACAGAACATAACATTGGTAGTAAGGTTATCTGAACTCAAATACAAGCTAACACTCACAGCTTTGATTTTTATGCCTAATTACAACCACTGAAAAAAGAATCAAATATTATAAAACTTCTTGATTAATTTATACTAAGACGTGGTATCCACAAAGTTTCACAATTGCACAGATTCACATCGACGCTGAACTTCATGGATACTTCTAAGAACTGATTAAAAACCCTATCCTTACAGATATTAAAAATAATCAACAGATGCTTGTCCGGTCATCGAATATAATATTTTTTAAATTCTTTTTATATATATATATATTAAATTTTCTTTACTTTTTTAAGTTCAAAGATGACATAAATATATTAAATAACTAGCTTACACTGAAATAGAATCAGATCTGTTTTGTAGGAAAATGGTTCTCCATAATTATTAATATAAAGTTGATCTAACTTCATTCTTATTTTAATTATATTTCATGTAAAGATTCTTCAAGTAATAGATTTATTGATTAAAAGCGTTGGCATCTCAGCCTCGAATGAGCCGGTACTGGTATAATTTGGTTAAAGTAACTGGAATTTAACATCTTTTATTCATGGTAACTTTGAAAAAAGGTCAAAACTGTGAAATTTTTCCACTAATATATTATTTTTATGTATCAACTTTTTCAATATAATTTCAATGTCCCTCTGTAACAGAATTGTATTTAAAACATTTTTGTTGTTGCTAAAACAATTAAAGTTTATCCACTCGCCAAATCATCTGGACAGCTCACCAAAAACATTCAAATTAAATTTGATTTTTTAAAAATATATTTAAATATAGCAATAATATAAACTACAGTTTTAAAAAACATTTAAATTATTTAGATACAGGATCTCCTCACTCAACGACCGAGTTGTGATCCTATGAATTGGTCACTAAGCGAGGAACTTGATCTTTTTTATGTATTTTGAATAAAAAAAAGCTCTAAAGGAAATTCCAACTTGATAATTTTGTTTAAATTTGTATTTCTTACATATAAAAAACATAAAAATACAATCATAAAAAATTATAGTGTAGTATAAAAAAATTAAGTTAATTCATAAAAAAAAGTCAGACTAATATCTCTTTTAGTCATTGAATATTTTGAAGAGTAATTCGGGGTCATCATCATTCTACGTCCGCATATGCTGCCTCACCACTTTTACTATGATTATACAGGTTGAATCTCAGACAAAACTGTTGTCGTAAATGTTTCTTTCGATTCTTCGCCTTCGTGTGCCTTCAACGTCTCAAAGATACTGTGTGCTTCAACGTCCAAGATCTGTTGCCTTCCTTTTTTCGAACATATTATTCTATGGGGTGCACAATTAAGTTAAAATTTAAGAATGAAATACTGAGATCTTGCAAATCTCGAAAGCTTTGTTTATTACTGTAAGACTGACCAACTGCAGGAACACAATTACGTAGTAGGAATGGAAAGGATAAATCGATATATCAAATATATCAATATATTTACAACAAAAATCGAAATACAGTATTTATATCAATATTTGCTAAATTATATTATATCATTTGATTTGTTGATATATTTATAACATGTAACCATTCATAAACTAAACGATTTTTTCTCTCAAATTTTATTAACTAGATCCATTTTTTACTAGTTTTATTAACCTTGACTGTTGTTTTCAGCAGATAAATAATAAAACTTTAAAAAGTGAAAAGTGACAAAGGCTAGCATAAAATAACAACCATTTAAAACCGAGAGCTGGAAAGATGATCCTAAGTCCAAGCGGTTGTTAAACAGGTAGGTCGTTAAGTGAGGAGTATCTGCATTAAAAACGAATAATAAACTCATGGCCATATGATACATGCTAAGCTATGTAATTAATCTAGACTGTAATAATTGTCCAAGAATGTTGTCCACCATAAGTACCTGTACCAATGGTTTATTGGTCTCATTCCAGCCATACAACCTCTTGGTATAAGAGTACAGCATCTACTGTGCTCAAAACCTCTCACTATTCATGGCAATACAGTTGAATTTGTTTCAGATGGCAACATTTCTCAAGAAAACCGGTTTTTGACTACGGTATTCATACATCTCTAAAAAATATTCTACCAATTTATCATCATATTTAATGCCAAACTGATTATTTAATTTCTTTAATGCATGACATGTAAAATACATTAACATAATTGATTTTAAGATACATTTAAAGTCTAGATATGTGTTCAGAATTATAAAAGCAAATGAAGCAAAAAAAAAGCATTTGGTATAAAAACTTTACAAAGACATGGTAGTTGAGAAAACTAATGAAAGTTAACTAAAGCCTCTATCAAGCTTAAAGGACTCCTCGGTTCCATATTTGTCTTTGTTTTGTGTCTGATAAAAGGCTCACTTTTCATGTTTTATAATATTATTCTAGCCATTGGAATTCAAGCATTAATAGAAAAGGGTGATTTAATCAAGGTACAACTTTATCTTGTGACAAGTTTGGGATCAAATACCACATTTGCAAAGAGTCATAAATTTTAGTTTTGATGTGTTTTCATTTTTAGATTTCACACTTTGAAATTGATATTCTACCATGTTATGACCAATATTTCATTTAGATTATAAATGTCATACTTATGGTTCAGTATAATGTCAGCGCAAAGGTTTATATATAATAAATTTAACTTGATATTAAAACTTTTACTTCCATTAATGTTTCCAGCCCATGGCCTGGGTTTTTTTATCAAATATTTATATATAAATTCAACTGCATTCCAAAATTCCAGCTAAAATCTTAACTTAATCAAACAACTACTGTAATGCTACAACCTGTTTAAAAAATTTGCAAATATTAGTATTATTGTTTTTTATTATCAAAGGGCGGCTAATAAAATGGTCAGTATAATTTTTATATATTTTTTTAAATATGGAAATGTGAGTTAGTTTTTTTAATCAGTAATTTTTTTTTTGCACATTAAAAGTTGGCACAAAAATAGGTGCTTTTTTTAAAATAGAAGTGCCAAGATTATAGAATATTACTGAACAAATATTATAATTCTTATATTATCATTTGTTTCGACTAATCAAATTTTCCATGATTTCCATAGCAATAACACTCAAGTTTCAAGAATAATAATTACTTCACAGAAGTCATCGAGTTACAAGATCCAATCAAATCAGTTTATGTTTAATGTGTGTAAGGCAGAGGTCAGTATTAATATTAGATTACCAGCATTCAATTTGTGAAGCAGACAACAAAGCAGACAGTAAGCAAATTATTTTGGCATCTTCAATGTTTTTTAAAAGTTCAACTCTTTGACAAAAAAAAAGTTTATTTTGCTGAAAATATTTTTCAAAATGCAGAGAACAAATGTACCTACATCTGTATATAAGTCAAACATCAAATAAATATGTTTTATTCTCACATTTGGGTTGACAATATCTTGTCTGAAATAGACAATAAAAGAGCTTAAAAAAACATTCACACAGAATTAATATATTTTTAAAATCTCAATATAGGCCTATATAATATAGTATTGTTATAAGATTTCAGACAAGATATTTTTTGTTGTAAAATTATTTGTATTGTTAATCTATAACAATCAAAATAAAATCCTAAAGGAGTCAGCTCATGACAAATGTAACTATTGACATAAAAAGTTAATGACATCTAATAGTGGCAAGTGATAGTGACTCTTATATGCTTTGAACATATCAGCACATTTATACAACTTAGGCGATTCACTTAATTGATAAGGTACAAATATTAATTTTCAAATAGTGAACTCTTACTTAGACAACAACTTTTTGACACTTTGTTAAATTTAACACAATTATAATTATTTAAAAAAAAAATGGACACTGTATATTTATAATTAAGACTTTTTTTTCATTTTCACCTCATATTTTCTTGGTATGATAAAAAATATATAAATGTTATATCAACACACATTTTTCTGTGTACACACAGTGAATTCACCCCCTCCACTTAAATTGGACACATTTTTATTTTATATATTTTTTCGGTCGGAATATTAAACACAAAAATATGCATCTTTTTTACGACACTGCAACAAACCATACAATAAAAAAAAAGTTTAAATGTTTTGTTCATGCAACCAGCCAATATCTTTTTTAATACAAGTTATATTTACACACTTTTTTTTAAGCAAATCACTCTGCATCTGTTATCTTCTAACCTCAATGTAATGTGCGCTCATACATTTTGGCACACAAATCCGTACAAACCACTCATTTTGGCATCTTACTCCGACCGGACTAACAATAGTTTTACACTGACATATTCCGGCATTCTTTATTTTAAAGTGTCACAAAATATTCCCCAGCAACATCAGGCAAAGTGCTACTAAGCTCGCAAATGTGAAAAAACTCATTTTCTTTCCTTTTAAAATACGAAGTACCAATAAGGGACAAAATTATTGGCACATGGTTAAACGTTTTTCTTAACTATGCAGTCTCTTCTTTTATGGTTGAAAATATTTCTCCAGAAACTTTCAGTCTTGCGTTAGGTTACAATGTTTTAGAAACTGATGTTGAAACTGTCCATGTTTGTTTATTAAAAAAACAACAAATCATCACGTAGACATAATTGATGTGTTTAACTTTTTAAAGCTATCCCTTTTTTTTTAAGTTCCAAAAATCCCTCATTGGTCACTGAACCCTAAAGCTCTAGCAAGTGGGTCTGTGATGTGTCCACGGTAACCACCAGTGTTTACTGTTGCTACAACTCTTAATCTCTTCCGATGACAATAACATCTCCTTTAGAGACCCAGGCGCGGGGAAACTGAGGTCTCGGAACATGGATGAGAGACTCATCTTACCCTGAATAGACTCACCCCCTTCTTGAAACATGGACCGCTTTTTCCTACGCCTCTTAACAGCCTCGCTGGTGGTGCTTGCTGTCTTCTTCATGAACCTCACGTTGAAAGGATCCTCTGCTAGTTCTGGATATCTCTGCACATCATGGACATACTCCCCGTCGTAGCTGGCTGCATAACCTATCTTTAAGATCTCATCCATTTCAGTGGCTGACCAATCCACAGAGCCTGCAAAGCCATTTCTGAGTGCCTCCTTCTCACGATGCCACGCCTTCCTCACAGCAAACACCTTGGCATGATGCAAGAGTCGCTGTTTCTCTTTATCTGGAGTGGTGCCATACCGCAGGTTCACTACCGCACTGATGCCATGAATCTTCAGGTCGGCCACCTTGCCACCCCCGCTACAGCCACTGCTGCCTCCTGAGACCCCGCCTCCTTCTCATGGAAGGTGGTGTTAACCTGCCCCCCCAGACGCTTGAGTTGTCCTCGGTCATCTGCGGCCCGCCAGGGGTCCTCCTTCACAAAGTAAAACACGTCTTGCTGCATGTTGTGGAAGAAGGTGAAGGGCAGTAGGTAACTCTGGTTGAACACAGACGTGAATACATCACGATAAATGGCATTGGCTGTAGGGACGCTGTTGATAATGGCCTTACCCTCAGTGGTGCGTGACACCAAGATCCCTCGACCGAACGGGGGGTCACAGGCAGATCCAAGGCGCCGCAAGGGGAAGACAGACGCAGGGTTAGTGGCAGGGAAGTCCTCTGGGGGCCAGGTGTCTCTTTTTACAGCTGAGCGTGGAGGGGAGGAAAGGGTAGAGGCATCGCCTAGACGGCGCTGGGTCAGTTGCGCCAGAAACCCACTGGCTACAGTAAAGGGTGCAGGGCCTGACCCGGCTGGTCGCAACTGGACGGAAGAGTGGGCTTTCATGACATGAGGTGTGAGGGGGGGCTGAGCGCCCAGTAACACCATGGAAGGAGGTAGGCCCCCTCCTGGGAGCAGAGAGGGGTACAGCTGAGGAGCAAGACTGTGCAAGTCGTAGCCAAGAAGTGTTAGCCAGCTCTGGTGGTCTGAAACAGGAACCACACACCTTAACCATTTCTTGTTTGCCAAGATATACAGTAGAGTCTCGATAGTATATATATATATATATATACTACGGGTTAAGTCCGAACCTGGTTAAAGTCAATATTATCCAGATAATGTTGACATTATCAAAAATATGTAGATAATGTTGAGTGAGGGGTGATTGAAATTTTTTTTTTTTGAAGTTTATCCAGATAATATTGACATTATCCACCCGCACTTGGATAGTGGCCATTTTTATGGTTGAGTCTAGCTTAACTTAAATTAGATTAGGTGAGTTTAGGCTATGTAGATTAGTTTAAGGTAGGTTAGGTTAAGCTAGGTTAGGTTAGTGGAAAATAAAGCATAAAATGAGGCATTTCGAATGTTAGTGCACTGTTACGATTGAATTTAATGTTCAATTTCAGAATATTGTTTCAAAATAAAATCTATATTGAAACTTGCTTATTTTTACAAATATTATTCAATGTTATCCAAGTCTTGCTGGCTAGTGTTGATATAATCTGACTAAGGTCATAAATGAGTTAAATTACTTTCTATTTCTGAATTTATCCACTTCACTTGGATAATTTTGACATCTATTGGCTAATCTAGACATTATATAGATTTCGCACATTGCCTGTGACATATATATTAAATAAATAAATATGTACATATATTAATAAATAATACAAAAAAGGATTTTGTACTATATAAACATATATACTACTCTACTATGAAGTAATCACTCTGTCATTGTGAAATGTGCTACAAATATACTTTATCTATTCACTCAAAAACCACTACACCGATTGAGCTGAAATTTTGACTTTCGGTTAACATATAGGCTAATTATAATGACATACTGCTTAACCTAAACCCCCCTATCCCCCTTTCCCTCTCAGACATATCTCCTGGACCAATGAGGCTAGGGAGTTGCCCTTCAGGTGGGGGTCACCCACAGGTGCTAGACTTCGAACACTCCCTTACACCTCACCACCCCCAGATGTATCTTCTCTGGAACCACTGGCGGAGGAGTAGACGGGGATCGCCTATATTTATCAATACACTTTCAACCACCCATAAAAAATGGTATCCATTTGTTAATCAAGAAATTGATACAATAGAGTCTCAGAAAGCCGACCTAATATGGACTGAGATGGTGCCGAGTTATTGAAATGTCGAGTTTTACGAATGAACTTGCATAAGATGCATGTTTACTATGTCATGTTTACTAAACAATGATGAATCACACTACCATATCGAATACTATAGGAACAGTTGTACTGTACTCTACTCTAGCATTGTACGATACAGTAACAATATAAGTACAGTACAACATAGTATGTGTTAATATAATGGTGTATATACACACATGTAATATACAGAAATGCAGTACAGTACTGTACATATAATATTGTATTGATTCGAATAACACATTACTGAATTGGAAAACTAACAAACACATCACTTGTAAAAACACCATAGCATGACTGTTCCACTCAAGTTAGACAGAGAGGTTATACATTTGAATGACCTTGGGTTGTGATGACTGGTGCAAACAACTGTGTGCATGTGTGAGTGTCGAGACTACTGTACATACTAATTACTGACAACAACATGGCCATGGCCAAACACTGGGGCAGAACGGTAGACAGACACCAACTCTGTCAAGGGTATGGTCCTGGGACATAAATTGTCATAGAAAATCCCGGTCAGTCTGGGAACATTCACCCGACTAGTACAAAATGCAGGTCTGGATCGGTAGGCACTAGACCTATATAAGGTATAAAAACTGGGTTACCTTGCTCAACTTATCGATTGATAAACTAGTTCCATTACACAACCTCTTCTTGGTGTTTATTCGTAACAACATTACTATTGCACATGTTCTTAAGTTAATTTTATGTGGTGGCATATCTGAGGGAGTAAGACTGTTGAGGCACTGGATAATTATCCCTTTCCTTTTCGTCATTGCAATCAAGAGTCCACGCTAGAGTAGCAATTTTATTTTCGTCCTCGCATTCAAAGAGTCCACAAACAACTTTTCTTATTTATTTACTTCTAGTAGTCTTAAAACCTCCTCATTGACAGTCATCACATAGTGGTTCCTTGGACACAGTATTGACATATTTGCAAATGGTAATATATCCCAGGCTTTAAGGTGCGGCAGAATAAATCAAATATTTCTTCAGTAGCAACATAGAGTTCAGTTTTCTACACATGCTAATATCAACAGATCTTGAATATATGCCGAGGAGGTCCTGGAATGTTGTCAAAACTTTTTAAATAAAGAGAACAAGTTTTGACAAAATTCCAGGACATCCTTAAAATATATTCAAGATCTGTTGATATTAGCATGTGCAGACAACTAAACTCTATATTGCTACTGAAGAAATATTTGATTAATTTTGGCCAAAATAATGTAATGTTATAAAAACTGTAAAATTACTCGCGCTCCTTCTGCCGCACCTTAAGATGACTGCCAAAGGTTTCCTCAACTATATCACTAAATATAGGTTGGTGTGGCACTGCAATGATGTCATATTACAGCTTATTGTTATTGAGGATCTGTCTGTCTCCCAGCTTCAGAAGCCATGAATTATAGTTCGGGTCATGTTAATGACAGTTGCCAGCCTAAGCATCATAAACTCCAACTCAAAAGGTTATATTTTATATGTGTTTGTAGTATGGCGGCTCTATGTGAATGAGGGAACACTGGAATATATTGATGAAAAATCTACACCCAATAATAGTACTTAAGTTAACTACCATATAGGAAGCTATTTAGTTTATTAACTACATTTAAAGCATGTTGGGGTCAATTCATCTCAAATTATTAGTTTTTCTTCTCTGATTGAAGTTGCATCAGCCAAATTCATCCTCATCCTGGGCGTTGACGTTTTAACTAAAGGGATATGTAACTTGAATTTAGAATGCTATGTCTGGCCTCCCTTTAAAAGGTTAGCAGGTAAAATCAACCTAAATTATATCTAATAAAATAACTAAGGAGTAACTAATAACGACAAACACAAAGATAACAAACAAATAGTATAATAAATAATTTGATAGTGTGTCCAGTGACCTTGAAAATGGAAAAGTCGGGGAATTTGATCAAATTTCTGGAATGTTCAAATATTCACAAAAAACCTATTTTTATTTACATTAGTAAAAATAACATAATTCTGCCAGTTAATACACACCTAGAATATATTTTAACACAGTGGTCCCAGTTGAGTATTAATCTCAATTTTCAACGTCAACAAGTGATTTTCATGTTGTCTTTTCACCACTCTCGCTCATGTCTTTAGCCAAAGTTAATGGTAATGGTGTAAGGCGGTTTTTTAATGTTTCAATATTATCTTACTGAAATCTAACTTAGATCACACTATCAGGTGGGCCATCGCTTTAGGATGATATCTTTTAACACCTCATTGTATGACATAATTTCAGAATGGGTATGTGTCTAAAAATATGATTGCATTTAATTGAGAGATTAATAAAATAAAGTTTGAATATATAGTGACTGGAAAAGTTGAAAACGTCAGGGAATTTTAAAATATATATTTTGGCTGGGCACCCTGGATAATCTAGGAACTGCAATTTCCTTGTTAGACAATTTAATAGCATTAGAAAAAGGCTGAGGAACACCAACATAAGTTACTTTATTTGGTACCTTACAAATTTGAATGTTACGCTCTAAAAATGATAAAAAAGCAACCCCAACATGCAGATATAAATGATATAAAATCCATGCATCAATGAATACCTCAAAAGCAAGGCAAAATGAATGGTCATTAGTTTCAGTATATGAAATAATAGGCACTGTTACAGAAATATAATGAAAAATGAGCATCATGGTTTGCCACTGAGCTATGTCACCAGAAGTTGTTTATTTTAATTATTCTGTCATTACTAGGTAGGCGCTAGTTTTCCCCTTGATTTTTAGCTATGTAATCTCAATGGTAATGGACCTCCTTGAAGATAATCTTTGTTTTTAGGTTTGTTTAAATTTAGGTTTTTTTTAGTCTGTGATACCAGTACTTATCTGAAGAATTTTGGATGATAATTTTATCAAAAAATAATGAAAATTTAAATTGTATATCATACTGAGAACTTATTTTTTCTATTAGTTTAGAAATCAGACTCATTTGTATGTTATGTCTGCCATATTGGATTATTCAAGTTTCAGGTTTTTTCATAAAAATAGCATGCTTGACTGTCCATTAACAAACTTTAGCTCTTTCAAGGACTCAATTTGTAAGTTTCGTTTGCCATTTGGTATTCACCATCTTGGAATATTTTTAAGTTTAAGATTTTTATCATAAAGATTGCATGCTCCATAGCGTCCATACCAGAATTTCAACTATCTAGGGAATCAGGCCTTCAAGGTTCCATGTAGATCCTCGTTGCCTTCAAGATTAAATTAAAGTTAAGGAAATGTAGGGAAGGACAGCAAACAGTCTAACCTCACCAACATAAAAAAACTTCACTAACAATTTGTTATACATTTTATATATATTACCTAATGCATCTTGTGACCTTACATCATACGGGTACACAACTTACCAGTGAGGTGCTGCGGGTTGCGGCGAACGTTGATAGGGTCATTGCCGTTGAACCTGTAAAGGTGCAGGTGAGTTGGGTTGGCCACCCTGTCCAACACCCCTTCCCACATGGGAGACATCCACTGACCAATCAGAGGGTCGTATACCTTTCCGTTAGGCATGTGCACCAGCGATGTCACCTGAGCATAAGTCACAAACACAATTTTAATCAACATGGTCACTTACTCTCTAGTGGTTTGTGGATTATTGGACCTGACTATACTTGCAGATTGATACTTTTTACTCAATAACATGTAAAATAATAACACACATTACTCTGATTACAAAGTAATTAGTGGATGTTTGTAAATTGTCCTCTAATGATCCAGAATGATACCAATAATAATAATCACAAATGTGTTCTTGTGAACCTTTGACCCACCTGACAATAATCCAAAAGCTGCCACTGATCCTAGCCAATGTATTATATTCAAATCCTACATGAATGAGCTGATAACCTGTTAATTAGGGTTTGTGTCTGTTGCTCAATGGTGCGTGTAGACAAAGATTCAGGACTTTTATCCCTGTCCACAACATTATTGGAAAGTGATGATTATGAAATAAATTATTTCTTAATGGCTTAGATATATTATATTAAAGCAGCAGAAGTACGCTGCCCAAGGTAACCTATCAATGTATTGTGTGGTTACCCTGGGCTACACTTTGCTTTGCTTTGCTTCACTTCAAACAAAACAAATAAAAATCAAACAAAAAATCTCTTCCTTTTATTGCTTTTAATTAGTTAAAAAAAAATCAAAATTGTAAAATTCTGGCTTTAAGGTGCATATGGGCTACTCATTTTAAAATTTCAGACCTCTGTGTGTGGTAGATATCGCGCAATTCTCATGACAGACAAACCAACTCTTTATTTTATTAATATAAGAAGATATAATTTAAGTGATAAGGAAAGAAGACAACCTGAAAGCATAGGGAGGTTAAACATTTTTACACCCACTACTGTTTCCAACTTATGGGCTGCTGGGTCAGTTTTTTATGCAACATATACATTTTTCCATTACTGGCTGGCTAGGCCTGTTGTATCTTCATATGCCTTATAATCTATCTTAAGACTAGGACAGGCACAACATCCAGTCCTCGGCTGTTAATTTATCAATGTGAAAGGGTAAACCCATATTTTCATCTATGATAAATCTTCAGCCATGCCGGGAATTGAACCCGGGACCTTTAGCTCCGTTGGCAGATAAACTACTGAATGAGCTAAGGTGTCGGACAGGTTAATCACTGATAGACACAAATGACTTCTCTCTTCATTTCTTCCAATAAACAAATTCACTCTTTCAATATTTTAAATTTTCAAAAATGTTCATTTTTCATCTTTAAAAAAACTTAAAAACCCATATTTATTTTTTCAGCCACACATCAGAAACTGGAAAAAAAAAGTTCTGTGTTTTAAAAACAATCTATTTCCTAAGATGAAAGAGGAAAATTTCTGAGAATTAAAAATAACATGAAATTGTAAAAGTGAAAAATTGGAGGTGTGAAGAGTGTATAAAGAAATGAAGTAAGCAGTTAATGGTTTATATCAAGGCTTAACTAAACTATCCTTTTAGGTTAATTTCCATCCATACCACTTAAATGACACAATTTTACAATGCTTTCCCAATGTTTTCTTAACAAACTGGTGCCAGAGGAGCAGCCTACCTTGTCCAGGAGTCCCCCACAGAAATCAACAGGTAGGTAGAGGTATGGATTGGAGTCATACACAATGTGCCCATATGGAGACCTCATGATCTCTCGTATCCCCTCCCCGTACTGGTTGAACACCATGATTGGGGTACCACACTGGTCTGTCGCGACATAGTACTTGTGTCGGTACACTTGTGCAAAGATGAGGTGACCCCGGTCATCATACACCAGGGACATGAGCTTGCCATCCCTGGGGCTGTATATCTGGCTGACCTGTAACACAACATTTCCCTGAGCTCACACCACGATACCTGTGACTGTATATCTGGCTGACCTGTAACACAACATCTCCCTGAGCTCACACCACGATACCTGTGACTGTATATCTGGCTGATCTATAACACAACATTTCACTGAGCTCACACCACGATACCTGCAACTGTATATCCGGCTGACCTGTAACACAACATTTCACTGAGCTCACACCACGATACCTGTGACTGTATATCTGGCTGATCTATAACACAACATTTCCCTGAGATCACACCACGATACATGTGACTGTATATCTGGCTGACCTGTAACACAACATTTCACTGAGCTAACACCACGATACCTGTGACTGTATATCTGGCTGACCTGTAACACAACATCTCCCTGAGCTCACACCACGATATCTGCAACTGTATATCTGGCTGACCTGTAACACAACATTTCCCTGAGCTCACACCATGATACCTGCGACTGTATATCCGGCTGAACTGTAACACAACATCTCCCTGAGCTCACACCACTATCCCTGTGACTGTATATATGGCTGACCTGTAACACAACATTTCCCTGAGCTCACAACACGATACCTGTGATTGTATATCTGGCTGACCTGTAACACAACATTTCCCTGAGCTCACACCATGATACCTGTGACTGTATATCTGGCTGACCTGTAACACAACATTTCCCTGAGCTCACACCATGATACCTGCGACTGTATATCCGGCTGAACTGTAACACAACATCTCCCTGAGCTCACACCACTATCCCTGTGACTGTATATATGGCTGACCTGTAACACAACATTTCCCTGAGCTCACAACACGATACCTGTGATTGTATATCTGGCTGACCTGTAACACAACATTTCCCTGAGCTCACACCATGATACCTGTGACTGTATATCTGGCTGACCTGTAACACAACATCTCCCTGAGCTCACACCACAATACCTGTGACTGTATATCTGGCTGACCTGTAACACAACATTTCCCTGAGCTCACACCACAATACCTGTGACTGTATATCTGGCTGACCTGTAACACAACATCTCCCTGAGCTCACACCACAATACCTGTGACTGTATATCTGGCTGACCTGTAACACAACATTTCCCTGAGCTCACACCATGATACCTGTAGCTGTATATCTGGCTGACCAGTAACACAACATTTCCCTGACCTCACACCACTATCCCTGTGACTGTATATATGGCTGACCTGTAACACAACATTTCCCTGAGCTCACAACACGATACCTGTGACTGTATATCTGGCTGACCTGTAACACAACATTTCCCTGAGCTCACACCTTGATACCTGTGATTGTATATCTGGCTGACCAGTAACACAACATCTCCCTGACCTCACACCTTGATACCTGTGACTGTATATCTGGCTGACCTGTAACACAACATTTCCCTGACCTCACACCACTATCCCTGTGACTGTATATATGGCTGACCTGTAACACAACATTTCCCTGAGCTCACAACACGATACCTGTGATTGCATATCTGGCTGACCTGTAACACAACATTTCCCTGAGCTCACACCATGATACCTGTAGCTGTATATCTGGCTGACCTGTAACACAACATTTCCCTGACCTCACACCACTATCCCTGTGACTGTATATATGGCTGACCTGTAACACAACATTTCCCTGAGCTCACAACACGATACCTTTGATTGTATATCTGGCTGACCTGTAACACAACATTTCCCTGAGCTCACACCATGATACCTGTGACTGTATATCTGGCTGACCTGTAACACAACATTTCCCTGAGCTCACACCATGATACCTGTGACTGTATATATGGCTGACCTGTAACACAACATTTCCCTGAGCTCACAACACGATACCTGTAGCTGTATATCTGGCTGACCTGTAACACATCATTTCCCTGAGCTCACACCATGATACCTGTGATTGTATAGCTGGCTGACCAGTAACACAACATCTCCCTGACCTCACACCTTGATACCTGTGACTGTATATCTGGCTGACCTGTAACACAACATTTCCCTGACCTCACACCACTATCCCTGTGACTGTATATCTGGCTGACCTGTAACACAACATTTCCCTGAGCTCACACCACGATACCTGTGGCTTTATATCTGGCTGACCTGTAACACAACATTTCCCTGAGCTCACACCATGATACCTGTGACTGTATATCTGGCTGACCTGTAACACAACATCTCCCTGACCTCACACCTTGATACCTGTGACTGTATATTTGGCTGACTTGTAAAACAACATTTCCCCGAGCTCACACCACTATCCCTGTGACTGTATATCTGGCTGACCTGTAACACAACATTTCCCTGAGCTCACAGCATTATCCCTACAGATGCATATTTGGATAACCTGTAACATGGCATTCCCTCGAATATTGAAACCTTTTTTATAATTATTATGGTCATATGTTGTCAATATACCTCATTAGGACGCTGGTGGTTGGTATAGAAGAACTGGGTGACGTTTCCATAGTTATCCTTCCTAGTAGCGAGTCTGTCTAAGTGATCATAGTAGTAGCGAACATCAAATCTCCCACGCTTCGTCGCCCGAACCTGCGAGACAACACGAGATGTTTATTATAACTGTCTGGTGGACCAAACTGGATTGGTAGCTAAGACTCAAACCAGTTATTGAATCTTACACAGAATAATATTTACAAATCCAGCAAGCATCTATTGTATTCTGGCTAACCCTTTTTTCTTCTTCTAAGAGTCCTAAGACTGAATTGATTTTCCTATCCTTCCTCTTCATTCATGGCCTTTTTCTGTTTGGCCAGAATCAAATGTCTAAGTGATTATCACTTAGAAACATTTTGTCACTTATTTCTGTAAATGTATACTAGTGTTAAATAACAGCTGTTGTCCCAACTTGCAAGTATTCTGGAACTGTGAAGACAGACAAACACTTGTGATGAGGTTGTTGGCGGACAGTGACTCTGAAACTATTGTTTATAGATTTAAGAGAATGTAACCCCAAGAGCTTTTAATGTGATTTGAAATTGTGCTGACTCATATCAACTTGCTCCTCACCAGGGCCGCCCTTAGGGGTGTGCAAACAATGCGACCACACAGACACCCGCACTTGCATAGGTGACAAGAGGGGAAAAAACAATTTTCTGTGGGAAATTTTTGCTTGCGCGCTCATATAATTGGCTCCCTTTAAGGCGATCTTGCAAATATTGTCAGAGTGGAAAAACAAATAAATACATAATGATGTGGTTTGATTTTTCTGGATCCTTAGTCCTAATATTTTTCCATTTCATTAGTTTATTAATTTTCCTTCACTTTAATTTTTTTTAATAAATCAATAATCCATTTCCTTAACCTTTAAGCTAACTTATATTTGTGGGTATAATAGTACACTTGTCTCTCACCAAGAGTCCTTTAGCATTGTAGTGGAACCTCTCCTCTCGAGCATTCTGTACGACCAGCCCGCGGTTGTCATAGCGATAGAGCCCTTCACCGAACTTGACAATCCGATCCATAACATTGTACTCCATGGGAATGGTATTGCCTCTGTAACCAACATTTCATACATTTGGTGGTTACACTATTCAATCATAACTACCACGCACAGGAGTTTTGGGCAGATGTTCAAAAATGACACCTGGGAATGAAGATTGAACCGGAAACTCTAAGCACTATACACTAAGACTAAACTAAGTCATGAGTCTAGGAGTCTTGTTACAGAAAGCTCTGGCACCGTTAATGGAATATGCTCAAACTCTACTGGAGTTAAAGTTAGTTTAGTAAATATCCTTGTTTTCTTAATTTATTATTTACATAACCCCCTTTCAACTTTCTCTTGGTTTTATTTTACTCAAATTTCTTCCCTGGCTATCCAATTTTTTTTATATAACTAGTTATAAAGATATGGGAGAGAGAGAAAAGGAGCTGAGTGCAGCCAGTTCTATGCAGCCTGTTGGTGCAGAGTAAAATAGATCTTGTTAGTGTATTTCATGCTTAACACTGCTACAATACAACATTATGTTTGGATTGTATTTTCGAAGACTAGTGTATGTAACATATGTAACACATGTCACACACTAATGATAATGGATAACTACAGCTATTATATTATTTTGAGCGTGTACTTAATTATTTACCTTTATAGTTTTTTAAATATTAAAATACTGAATATTTATTGAGCTCTTATTTTATAGAGCTGGTCCAGCTATTAATAAAGTTTACAGGTTTTCTTATCAGAAAAATGTGCTTTTATTTGCGCTCTTTATTAATGTTACCAATAACTAGAACTATCTCGGGGATACCTGTAGGTCAGGGACAACATGTTGCCATTGTCATCATATCGGAACCCCCATGGCTCCTGAGCCTCCACTCCAGATAGCTGACCATCGCTGTCCCATGTGTAGTTCTTCACGTTTGTGTATGTGTTCACCCCCACGTTGCGCGTGTATGTGCGTGTCTGGCTGATACGGCTGGAACATACACATATGGACACTGTTGATTATAACACGTACGTGCCATTCTGTCTTAAGAAAATGATGGAATCTTTAGCCTAAATCTGACACTGATGGGACTTTAGTCAACGTGTTAAATTGTGAAGGAAAAGAACAAAATTAAAGAACATGGACTAAATGCTAGAAATATATCAGGGGTAAAAAACTAAACCTTTATACAATAACTAGAGATTTCATAATATTTTTCAAATCTCTGTAAATAGTATCCCTCAAATAACATGTAACTGAATTGTTGAATTTCATACACATTTTTGGGAATTTGGCATTATTATTTATTAAAAATGAAAGTCCTTTGTTCAATTTTTAAATGGAGAATTTTCTGGTAAACATTTAGGATAGTTGAACCTCATAGGAAGGAGAAGTATTCATAGAGGATTTGGTTAAAATATTAAAGTATTAACATATCTGGTCGACAGTAGAGCTGTCTTTAGTGATACATCCAACCACCTAGTGCTTTATAGTTGTTACTTGAGTATGAGAAAAAAAACTGATCACTATTATTGCTTTATTTTAACTCATTTGATAACGTTACTGAGGTTGATTTCCTTAGAAGAAACTTTAAAACTTGTGATATCTCGACTGCATTTGTTCCTTTTAAATAGTTGGACATTTTTGCAGAGGATATTAAAGGAAAATTCTGTATCACATGTGAATACCTTATTTGTTGATTGGAGATTGCCTGTATTTTATTTTAACAGCTTAAACAAGACAAGAAAAGTGAACTCTAGCATGTTGGTCACCTTCGAGAGTCGTGAGTGAACTCCATACGGAACACCTCCATTCGGTGGATGGTGACGGCCACTTGGACATCCTGGAAATGGGGGTTGTTGATGCGGGAGAATATGGCTGTCCCATCATACACTGAGGTCTCATTGCTCTTCGTACGAGAAACCTAAAACATGTGTTACATATTGTGATGCAGGAAATATTACACATTCAAGAATTGTTGAAAGATATGGTAAAAAGTGTAAATATAATTAAATAACACTGATAATAATGTTACGGTATGTATTTCCGTTTTACTCACTTATCCGCTAAAATAACTTAGGGCTGGTCTTATGACTCCTGGATAAATATTAATCTGGTAGATAAATATTTCTATCTGGTGGATAAGTTAAAAGTGCGTCTTGTGACTGCAAGATAGCATTTATCTGCCAGATAAAATGTATTTATCCATCTTATTTTTATCGGAGGTTCAAGTACCTGATCACTTTTATCTGAAAGTTAAAATGGTTGTTGCCATCGTGACACGTTGTTTTTAATGAGGTTTCGTCTATCAGAATCTGTCTTTAGGTTAAAATCTTGGTTCACGTGTTTAGTAAGCACAGGCGTGGGCTCTAACTATATAAAGTTAGAACATTTAATTCACACTTTTATATAAACTGACAAGCTATTTGTAGAGTTATATTTATATAAAAACAAATTATCAAAATATGAGTACAATAAATGAAATTTTGCAAAGGTTTTACCCAACTATTGACCACATTTTGGCAGACATCGAAATTAGTACTTAAATGACATCTTTTGTCTTCTGCGCCCACATGACACAATCTGTTTACTCGCACTCATTTAGCCGCCATTATTTAACAAATGTTGAGCATTGTAGAAAAAAAAATCTTGGTTTGCGTGTTAAGTAAGCGCAGGTCCAGGTTCTAGCTATATATAAATTTAGAACATTTAATTCACACTTTTACAAAAAATGACAAGCTATTTGTAGAGTTGTATAAGAACAAATTATTTAAATGTGAGTACAGTAAATGAAATTTTGTAAACGTTGTACCAAATTATTGCCCACATTTTGGCAGAGACCGAAATTAGCACTTGCCAGACAACTTAGCTTCTACGCCCACGTCATGCTATCTGTTTCCTTGCACTCGTTTAGCCGCCATTATTTAACAAATGTTGAATGTTCTCACCACTCACTAGGTTTTAGCGGTTGCGTCTGGGCTTATACGCCTGCGCACACCAATAAAAAGTGTACCATCATTGCTTTTTCTATGTAGAAATATATTTATCCTACAGATAGATATCCAGCAAATAAATTTAGTTTATAAAACGTGTAAAATATTAAAGTGGCTGATAACCTTTAACTGGTAGCTAACTTTAACCTCCCGATAGCAATATTCAGCCCGTAGTCATAAGATTGGCCCTTAGTGTGCTAAGCTAGCTTTATTAATAGATGGCAATGAGTGTTATTATTTATAATAGTGTTAGTTTTGATTTAAACATATAATTAAGGTGAATCAATACAAATTCAAAAACAAGGCATTAGTGAATAATAACAATATCATTATCAGTTTAAATATTATTAAATCCAAAAAAGCTAACTAACTGGTGAAAAAGGTGCAAAGTAATCAAGAAGCATGCCAGTAGTAAAGGTTGCTGGATATTCAATGTTTATGTTTTTAAGTCAACAAGCATGACCTTTAGGAGTTAAATGGTTACTCTTTGGCTATAGTTTGATATGTGGACAGGTACAGTTTGTTCAGGGGAACTTTAGAATTTTTTGATAGTCAAGATCCTCTGTATATATCTGGTAAGCCAGTATTCCAACAACGATCCCCAGGTAACCCCAAGTCAGCCAGTATTCAAAATGCAATCCCCTGGATATTTTCAATGAGAATAGTCAACAGAACATTGTGTAGTTTAGTTTGTAAATAGGCTTCCAGTACCTTGAACTGTCCTAGTTGTTCAGGGGCCCCGGTCCTTGGGTTGTATCCCAAGGAGTGTTCAGGAAGGTTCTGACCACCAATTCTTCCTTGGACTCCGGTCAGGCGGAAGTTGGTGTCATACTCGTAGGTGAACTTGGCGTTGCTGAGACCAGTCTTGGCGCCAAAGTCGAGCCTTTCTTCTGTGAGAAGTCCTGCCTGGAACTGGTAGTCCCAGCGATACTCAAAATCTCGCTCCGAGTGGAGAACCTCACTTGGGAAACTGGTGACTGGGGAATAGTTGAGCTGACTTCGACCGTCTCCATGCAGAACCTATCACAACAACCACAAAAAATACACATATTGCACACTTTTGTTTGTTCACATTATTGATCAATGGCTATATAATTACCTCTGCGAGCTGACCCGAAGGATGGTAACGGTACAGCACTCTGGCCCCGTCTCCAGGGAATACCGTCTGTAAGAGGGCCCCGGAGTGGGAATAATGCTGAATGTAAGCACGCACACTCCCAGGTGGCGTATAGGTGACTCTGAGGAATCCCAGAGAGGGCTGGCAAGAGAAGGAATGATGGGTACCTCCAGGGAGGGTCACATGGCGGAGCCCTCCGTCCTCATCATATTTCAGTGAGAAGGTTCGCTGGCTTGGTAAAGATATGTGTGAAAGCTGCAACATCAATAAACACTAAGAGAATCAGATGTAACCACACTAAACTGTCTTCCTGCAAATACTTCTTCCAGTCTTTAGCATTGTATTAGGAAATATTATTAATATCAATGATAGTTAGAAGTTTAAGAGCTCATTTTACTTTTGGGGGGCTTCTAAAGTATATAAAACATAATAAAACACACAATATTTTTGCCCACAAAATTAATACAATCTTCAATCTTTCAGTGCCTCAGACAGCTCCATCAGTTAAACTTGACTTTCTAATGTGTTGTTTTACTGTTCTTGGCTGAACTGCAACCTAAGATAGTTTTGACTCGATTACCTTTTCCCCAAAATTTTCTATCTATTGTCCTATAAATAAGAGTAAGTACCTGATGACTGATAAATATAGGAAAACAGTGTAATATATCAGTTATCAGGAAGGCAATCTAACTAGGAGATATAGATGGGTTAGACTTAATAGACACAAGTAAACTTCATTCTTCACATGTCTGTCTTCTCTTCACTATTCCTTATCAAGTGGTCTTTTATTACCCATGATTTAACTTATATATATAAGTACACTTTTTCATTTCTTCACACTTTCACCCCTATTCTTGCTCACACATGACTTTGAATTTTTGGACATATTACTTTATTGTAATAAGAAACATACACTTGACTCTAAAATGATTTTATATATATATATTTATAGAGAATTAATAGCCAGATCTATTATTATGCTTATTAGTGGGAATTACTCCATCTAGATATCATATTCTGAAAATTGAAAAATGACACCTGGACACGGGGGTCCCGGGTTCGATTCCCGTGTCCAGGTGTCATTTTTCAATTTTCAGAATATATATTTATATAAAATATTTTATATATATATGTAAATATATATATAAAATCATTTTAGAGTAAAGTGTATGTTTCTTATTACAATAAAGTAATATGTTCAAAAATTCAAAGTCATGTGTGATGTTTAAATGTGTGAGCAAGAATAGGGGTGAAAGTGTGAAGAAATGAAAAAGTGTACTTATTTCTATAAGGTCCAACCCAATTATACAACCAGTTTGGATCCCTTCTCTATCACTGAAATTGTACACTATTTTCCTATATTTCTTAGCCACCAGGCTTTTGTTTGTATTTATATTTGAAAATTGTGATATTCTTAGTAAGTTCTGTAATAATAAAATGTGGCAATACAGTTTAGGGAAGTATGTCTCACCATGTTGAGGTCGTTGTATGTGTACTTGGTGGTACCGTCCTGTGGGGATGAGATCTCGGAGAGCAGTCCATGACTCTCGTAGCTGTACTTCTCACTCTGAACTCCCCACTTCCAGCCATCCACTCGGTTGAATCTGTCGGGATACATTTTTAATAGGGATTCTACATTTTTCCTTATTAAATGTGAGTTTGATGAAAGTCATATCAACAACTGTGTTTAAATTATTTTCTGATCAGTATGCCATGTGTAATATTTATTTATAGAAAAGTCAGTTTCACATCTAATTTAAGTGTATCCAAGTATTTTCTTGTAAGTTCCCCATTTCTATAATACTTTAGATTTTGTATTAATTCTAACATTGTACATAGGTAACTTATCCCTCCTGCATATTATTCCATATAAAACAATATTAGCCTTGATAATAAATAACTTTCCTTAAATAGTCTAAGGCATTGGTTCCCAATTAGCTAAGTACTGTTTCGGTCAGTCAACAATTCATCTCGGCAGTGTTTAGTGATGGTTGTGAGTGTTGAGTGCTTCCCGTCTATTCATGGCAGTTGCCGAGTCTGGCCCGACAGGAAATTTAAAAGTATTAAAAAATACAAAAATTCGTATTGACCTACTTTGCTATGATACAGACTATATATGGGCACGCCTATTTAAAATATTGCACTGGTGTTCTACTAATGATATATGTCCTTCGCAAAGTGATATGGGAATGTTTGTTTATTTCCAGTTTCAGGTTAGGATGAACCAATAATAGGTAATATTATCAGGGAAAAGTCGGGAATTTCACTGGTCAAGTTGAGTATATAGTAATATCTGCCTCGCGATTGGGCACCAATGATAATGATATCGCCCCGCGATTGGGCACCAATTATAGTGATACCCGATTTTATACTGATGATGATGATACAGATGTGGACCCGTATATGTCTCACGGTTGAGCAGTAATTATAACAATACCGGGTTTTATGATAATACCGACGCGTGTATGCCTTACTGCGCACTTGTACATGGTTATGTGATCTGATTATATGTAATACTTATTCTTATGAAATGAGTAAAACTTTTAACGTTGCACATGATTTATTTAGATGATTACACTTTCGGTAGGACTACTGAAGATTTGGTATTAAAGTGATACAGTTTTTTGTTCATTTGCGAACGGATGCGGAAAGCCTGAGCTAGTGCAGTTCAAAGTTATGTTTTCTGTGATATAACTAGTTTTTTCTGTCTGGAATTATACGTCCAAGCTGCTTATATATTATCAACCCCTTGCTTCTTGGACCCCTTGTTACCAGTGTTAAGACTAACTAACAGGAGAACTACTGGCAACCTGATGTTATGAAGTCTAGCTTCCTATTGAGTAAAGGGAGCCAGAATATTACCTGATTTTCAAATAGAATGGAGGGAGTTTTTTAAAGAAAGAAAGTTTTAAAACGTAGTGTATTGAAATTAATTCTAAAAGCGTGTGATTTTCCATGGATGAATTATTAAAAGGAAATTTTACATACAGTTCTTTAAAGAAAAATACACTTCATCCATGACTTTTTGAATATATGAGAGGGGTCCAAAACAGTATCACTACAAGAAGACACCATGTAAGTAATTTCTTACAAATAAAAAATTGTTGTTTAATTATTTATTTAACATCTAAGATGGTGATTAAAAATTTTCTTCAAAATCAAAGATGGACGATGGTGGTTAAGTTATTTCTTTAAAATCAAAGACTAGTTTATTTCTTTAAAATCAAATATAATGGTTTAACTACCTATTTCTTAATCAAACAGGTGGTTTAATTATTTCTTTAAAGTCCAAGATGTCAGGTTAATTAGTTACCCTAAAATCCAAGATAGTCCAATGAATGATTACTTTAAAATCCAAGATTGTAATTTATATATTGATTTAAAATTCAAGATGGGGATTTAATTATTTATTTAGAATTAAAGCTTTTGGGATACCTTTTTTATTTGAAACTAAATGTAGTGGTTTAACAATTAATTTAAAATCCAAGTTAGGGATTTATCTATTTATTGAAAATCTAAGATATTCATGCATGTCTGGCGATGTTGTACCTGTCGTAGGTGATATTAACTGGAAGTCCCCCACCAGCAGGAGCCCATGATTGAGGTAGGCCCGCCGGGTCGAAGCTGACAATGAATAGAGCCTGCCTGTCACGGTCATAGAACGTCTCACGTCCATTGGCTTGGTCAAACTCTATCCCCAGAACTCTTGATTGGTTCACCTAAAACAATGGTATCCTAATTTTACTTGGATCATAGTGGTCTAGTCTATATTGATGGAACTAATTTATGTTGTTCAACAAAATGGATTTGAAAATTCCATATATATATATATATATATATATATATATATATCATCGGGTTAGAACTAAGCTAATTTTTCCTACTTGTTTGAAAACATTATGTTTATCCCTGTTGTTTTACATAAACAGTTTAATGAACCTGTTTCTAAAGGCTATTTGTTTATATTTCTACAAACTAAATTAATACACCTAAGATTAATTTTAAAGTTTTAAATTTTTATATAAAAATATTTTCATGCATATACTAAATAAAAAATGCTTGTAGATGTTTATGATACACATGGGGTTATTGATACACTTGTAGTAACCTCAAAGTATCTCATGTAGCAATCTTGTACTCCATCAGGATTTATTGGTGTTTGGGTATCATCTAAATCCTAATATAGTTTATATTTTAATCCTTTTAAATCATATTACTAATCTCTGTAGCCAACCTACCCATAGCTCCTTGTGCAACGTCTGTTGTGTAGTTCTAACATCGCCCACTAGACTGTAAGTCCACTGCATTGTGTTGACCAGACTGTCACCAAGTGTCAGCACCTGCTGACTCCACATGGTCAGCATCTCTGCCTCAACAGGTAGTGAGAGCTCCAGCAAAGGGTGCCTGGCCATGGCTGCACAGGTCAGCTGACCTCCCCACGATGATCGCACAGAGAATGAACCATTCAGGAAACTAGCTGCCTCGGTTGCTGCCGCCAAGGGACCTTGGGATTAAAAATTTGGCGTGATACGGCTTGTGTGTGGTGTAGTATGCGACACTATATCTTAATGTACTCAACTATTGTTAATTTGTCTGCTACCAATACACTTATAGTCCCCAGTTAACCTGTATTCCAACAGTAACCCCTTAGAGAGCAACACTCTTCCATTATTTTACCAGCAATCTTCTGGAGACCCCCATTCAGTCAGTGTTTTAAAAGTAATCTCCTGGAAACCAGCAGTCAGCCAGTATTCTAAAAGTAATCCTGTAGAGACCTCTAATCAGCGAGGATTCCAAAAGTAATCCCTTGAAAACCCTAGTCAGACAGTATTTCAACAGTTGTAATCCCCTGGAAATTCATAGTCAGCAAGTATTCCAAAAGTGGTCCTCTGGAGACCCTCAATCAGCCTATATTCTAACAGTAATCCCCTGGAGACCCTCCAGCCAGGCATTATTCTAACAATAATTCCCTGGAGACACCCAGCCAGCAAGTAAACAAGTAAAATAGTTCCGGGGAACCTATTACCGCGGTAATAGGTCCCCCAGAACACCCTATTAATTTTTTTTAACGTCAAGAGAGAGATAAGCGTAGTGGAGCACCGTGGAATGTTCCGTCTAGGCTATTACCGCGAACCTGCTATTACTGTAAGTCAATAGTCAGTATGACCGTGGAATGTTCCGCCTAGGCTATTACCGCGATCCTGCTATTACTGTAAGTCAATAGTCAGTATGACCGTGGAACGTTCCGCCTAGGCTATTACCGCAATCCTGCTATTACTGTTAGTCAATAGTTAGTATGACTGTGGAATGTTCCGTCTAGGCTATTACCGCGATCCTGCTATTACTGTAAGTCAATAGTCAGTATGACTGTGGAACGTTCCGTCTATGCTATTACCGCGATCCTGCTATTACTGTTAGTCAATAGTCAGTATGACTGTGGAACGTTCCGTGCGAGCCAGCCACAGCAGAGTTAGGTGATAAGGTGGGACTGGAGAGTCGGGGTGGAGGAGGGAAGTAAACAGACTCGTCGTGACATGACACAATCAGTCTAGTCTAGTCTACTGTCTAGTTGTTATTTTTCAACGAAAATAGACGAGCGAGTCTTGTCTGCTATTGTGGTGGAATGTTTCTGATATAGTGTGCACGCTCTTTCCTTTGTGTGTGTGATTAGTTTGAGTATTTTAAGTTAAGGTAGTTATTTTAGTTAAAAATGAGTAAAAAAGCTAAAATTAGTTATCTATGGTCATATTTTGTAGTTAAAAGATAATGAAAATAAAGTTTCACAGTGTGATTTTTGTGGTCAATCGTTAAATTTTCAAAGGTGGGAAACTTAATTACTGAGCGTTGCTCTTGACTTAAGACTAAGATTGTTGAAAAAATGTTATTTTTAAACATAAACTCTTTTCTGAATTTACAAAACTGAACTGATACTGTGTAATTAAATTTAATCAATTTGATAAAGTTATTTAACTTGCTAAAATTATGTGGCTATTTATTATTGGCCACCAATAACTACTCAAGGTTTTAATCATTCAATATTTTTTGTTTTAATACATTTTGCATATGGTGTTGCTTGGAATATTCAACGTAACGCTGCAGACGAGATTACTTGTGAATTGTGGTAACATTTTAGCATCAAGTAATCACGTCTGCAACATTACATTAAATAATACCTTGGCAGACCCGCCAGCTGGTGACGTTCCTGCCAGGCGGAAATAGGTTACAAAATTAATAGGTTCCTGAAACCTATTACCGACACGCCGTGGAATGTTGCAGACTATTAACGCAATGTAACGGTAGTTCCCATCCCTAATTCCAACAGTAATCCCCTTCAGAACCTCGGTCAGCCAGTATTATCAACAGTAATCCCCTTTAGACTCCCAATCAGGCAGTATTTCAACAGTAATCTCTAGACCCTATATCAGCAATTATTCCAACAGTATTTCCTGGAGACCCCCAGTCAACTCCTATTTAAACAGCAATCCCCTGGAAACACCCAGTCAACCAGTATTTTAACAAAGATCCCCTGGAGACCCCCCAATTAGCGAGTATTCCAACAGTAATCCCCTACATACTCTCAATGGAGGTACCAGTGTCTGAGACAAAGATAAGACACAGCCCTTGCTCTCTATAGAAGTATATTCTAACCATCCCTAACTACCCTCAGTGGAACTCCTGATTAGTAATCCCCTAGAATCTCTCGGTGGCAGTATCAGTGTCTGTGACAAAAACAAGACACAGCTCTTGTAGTGTATACAAATATGATCTAACCATCTCTGGCTACCAGCTTCTTGGCTCCCTGTCCCTCCATCTTGAGGAGAACAAGATGCTGTAACTGCTGATCCATGTCTGCCAGCGATGACTGAACCCCAGCAGACACCTGGACGGCTAGACCATCATCTGGGGTGAGATGAGATGCAAGATTTATAGTCTCTCCTGTCGGTAGCACGACATCAATCAGTCGCCCGTGGTCTCCATAATGGTAAATGAACGTCTCTCCTCCCTGCATGTAACAAAACATGGTACTGCCATCAGATCTCAAACCATGACAGATAAATAAACACCTGAAAGTAGTGAAAATTCAGTACATCATGATGAACTTTTATATTGTAAACAAATGAAAATATGGAAATATTTTTTAAATAATAAGAAATAACAAAAGGTGACCACTTAGAGAAACAATATTTGCTTGCCAAGAGTATAAAAAAAAACCAACTCCAGTGCAGATAAGTTTGGGGGTTGAACCCTGAAAAACACAAAACATTACTAATAAATACCAGACTATTTCTAAGGAAAGTAATGGCAGTACTAAAATAAGCTTGGTGGTAATCTAAACCACACCATTAATGTAGAGTGTTTGACAAATCCACTCAAAATGTTTTCTATAGTCATGAACACACATCTTACTTTGCAAGAAGAAAAGTCCACCATTTTCTTATATCCAAAAGGATTTCCCTGGAAAATTTTAAACTGGTTTTATCATGAGATTGTCACTATCTTGGCAACCCTGGTCTGATGTTTGTAACTATCAGGGCACCTGCTTCGATGACTGCATGATCTAAGGTGTTGATTTTGCAATAGACTAGACTGCCAATGACAGGAAGATCAGAGTTAGAATCACAGTCGGGTCTACTGAGGGTGGTTTTTCCTAAAATGGTTTTCTACTCTCGCTCCATACAAATGTGGGTGCATTTCCTCTAAATTCAAACTTCCTCACCCTTAACTCATTATCGTAATTAGTACATATGCGTGTAACCTGAACAGATAGTAAGACATGGTGCTAAAAAAAAAGTAACTTTCTGCCAGAATTACAACTAGCCTTAAAATACTCCTATAAAGTTCACCTCATAATACCCCAAAAGGTGAAATTTTGATTATTTAGCTATGTAATTTTAAATTGTGAATTTAAACAATTGTTTATCTTTAGTTTCAAATAGTTAGGTTTGATTTTATTTAATTTTTAATTCAAAAATTTGATCAAACATAAACCCTTTATTTGTTTGTGTGCTCATCAATTCGACAGCTGACTAGTTTAAAGTGACTCACCCCTCCCCCATGCGAGTCAGAGCGACTGGTGAGCAGTCCAGTGCTGCTGTCATAATCCAGCTCTATCTCCATCTTGCCCTTCTCTGTGAACTTGACCAGAAACCCGACCCCAGATATCTTCAAGTCGGACTTATGATCTTGTGTGTTCTCTATCGTGCTCACCTAAACAACATTCAAACTGTTTTATTAGAAAAAATAATGTTGATACCAAAAGTAAGATCTATTGTGGTATTTATATGAGGCAAATTGTCATCCATATCAATAAAATGAAGAGTTTGTCTGTTTGTCATGAGTATGGCGCAATATCTACCGCACACAGAGGTCTGAAATTCTAAAATTAGTAACCTCTATGCACAAAATGTGCACCTTGAAGCTGAAATTTTAAATTTTTAGTTAGATCTTTATTTAATTTAATAAAATTTGGGTCTGAAGAACTAAAATTAAAAGATTTTTTTTTTCTGTATGTTTGAAGAAAAGAAAAATGTTGCCCAGGGTACCCACACAATTTATTGTGAAGTTACCCTGTGCAACGCCGGGTACTTTTACTAGTTAGTGATAAAACAAAGATAGGTGATATTTAATGTATAGTTTTTTATGTATAGCAAGGAGTAGTGAGTTCTTGTACTCACCACATTGCTGTAATCTCGCAGGAAGAGTATCTTGTTCCCAGAGCTGTCGGTCACAGTTGAAAGTTTTCCGAAACTGGTGTTCTTGCTATACAGGAAGGAGTAGCGAGTCTTGCCTGATGTCAAATCCTTGGTTGCTATATGCTGACCATAGCGGTTGAATACATACACTTCTCGCGTGGGTGGATACGGGATCCTATAACAGTGGGTTTTTGGGAGTCAACATTTGGGGGTAAATATAAAATGTACATTCGAAAATAGCGGTTGATTTGAGAGGTATATTTTAAGTAATTTTGTCAAGGGTGTTGATGAATGATTAGCTAGATATTTATTGAGATGTGAGAAATGGACCTAAACTAGCAACATTATGATACTTAAAACAGATGACAACAACATTTGCCAGCATCTGTACGAAAGCTATGGTGAGGGCTTAGGATACTCCCTTTAAATAACAATCCTACAGCTATAGAGGTCCACTTGTCCTCACTTAAACTCCCCATTCTTGTTGTGTGTGGATGGGTTGTTAAATAACAACCTCCACATGTCCTCACCTAAACTCCCCATTTTCATCATGTGTGGGCAGGTAATGCTCCAGAGCCAGTATGTGCAGGCTCCCCTGGTCGGCGACATTGAGGACCCCGTCGGGAGACACTGTCAAGGCGGAGATGGAAGTGAACTGAGCTGTGGATGATAACATGGTCTCTTTGGAGTTGTGGTCTGGGGCAGTGTCGTCAGGCAGAAGACCTCCACAGGGGCACAAGGTAGCCCCTCCCGGGGTGGTGGACAAGGAGCTGTTGCTGTTGCAGTCACAGCTCTGCATTCTGCTAACATGACATTACATTATTAATACTATCACTGAACAGTCTTGTGTAGGAAATGTAGATTTGTTTTATATCATAATTAAATTCACTTTTCAGAATGGGAAATAACCTGTTTATCATTTTGCTAGTTGTATTTCTAAGAGTACCTACATTTTTGTAATTTTATAATCATCAAGGTGACCTGGTGGTCTAGGGGTAAGGTGTCAGACTTCTGTGCTGAGGGTCCGGGATTCAATCCTTGGTCCCGGTACAGATTTATCTGATTGCCAAACCCTTCCTTCACCTCTGACAAGAAGTGTATTAATCACAACTTGTGAATGTGAGGAATGCCAGGCCTCCACCGTGGTTCGGATTCCACGTTAAACTGTAGGTCCTCCATTTCATCTCACAATCACCCTACATTACACATTAGCGTAAGTGCGTATAACCCGAACGGGTAGTAAGACGCGGTGCTAATAATAATAATTAATAATATAATCATCAAGCCATTTAAATGTTATGTCCAAAATGTAGCTTGAATTACAATATAGTTTTTAAACTAAACTTAGGACTTGTGTTTGCAAACTGTTTGGCCACCCTCTGGGAGAGGAAAAGGATGGAGGTTGTTTTGGTATTGTTGAGTTGTGTATTTATTTAAATATCTTATTATTACTTGTGCACCGTTTGTTCTTATATATTTTTTTATCTGGTTCAATTTAATTTAGTGACTCCTTCACTAAACATATTAATAAAAAGTATTTTTAGACATTCAATTCTACCAAGTTTAAAAAAAATGCAGATTAGATTTCTAGTCCAAATTGTGTAACAATGAAGTATTCATTTGAGTACAAGAACTTATACTGTACCGTACTTTGTTATATTATTAAAACATGTCTGACATTAGCTAATAGAAAACACGGTACTAGCCCAACGAAAGCTGTTGGTATTATAGGAGGTTCATCAGGATATTTAATAAATCATAGTCCTCTAAATTATGTTATTTATGTTATTCATTTTTTTATAAATTAGTTTTATTTTTAAGTTTTATGTTATGTATACCTTTAATTTGAACTTATGGAGTTAATCATCAGTTTTTACTTATTGGGTTGTATGATATTAAAATAGTGGATTTAGGTTGTTTAAAAAAAATTATGAGCTCAAGAAGTTTATAGAGCATAAGTGGAATTATCTTAAAGTTTAATCACACATCAGGATAATGTTTCTAAGATTTATTCACTTGGTTTTGTTATGAGTTATTTTAACCTTAATATCATACTGAGCTACATCACCGAGGGGAGGAGAAGACCTGTAGTAAGTGTGTGGTCCCCTGGGCCTGATTGCCTGGAAGTAAAAATCGTAATGATCTAAAGGTCCTGGGTTCAATATTATTTGTTAATTTGGAACTTCCCTTTTAATAGTTATAAATTGACAGTCAGGATACTGGGTGCTGTGTCTGTTTTAGAAATAACTTTTTGTTTTTAGCAATGTGTCTTACTACCATATGGGTTATATGTTATGTCCTAATTACGCTAATGGTTTTAAGGATTAGGGAGGTATATTTATAGGAAGTGTATGCATATTTGCATAGAGGGAGAGTGGGAAACCATTTTGAAAAAAAAACACTTTAGTACACCCGACCAAATTCAAACCCCAATCTTATCATCGGCAGTCTAGTCTACTGCAAGAGTAGCGCATTAGACCACGCAGCTACCGAAGTGGGTAGGTACAATAATAGTTTCTAAAAGTAAAGAAAAATGTTTGAAGTCAAAAGTATATTGACTGAATCTTGCTTAGTATAAAAAATGGTGATGGATTTAATAAATGAAATAGCGATGAATATGACGTCTCTGAAGTATGATGTAGGTTGATGAAGAAAACATGTAGTAGTAAGTAAAATGGCTAGTATCACCTGTGTTGAGGTCTCGTAGGTCGGTCATGAAAAGCAGGTGATTTAAAGATATAGAAGTTACTCATATATTAGTAGAAACTGTCCTCCAATACTCTCACTGTCTTTATAGTAGTGGTTGTCATCATCTTAAAATGGTTTTCGGCATCGGTCCGGTAATTTAAATCATGGAAAAACTTATGAAAACTCAGGAGCCAAATCTCACATGTCACTTTTTCATCAAAATCTTGCCACCCACTCCAATTTCTCATCTCTTGCCACCAGATCAGCATCCTTTGTGGGCCTCAAACTCAGCCCAATTTCAGCACAAAAGAATAATTTAGGAAAAAAATGTAGAATTTGAAAATATAAGAAACCCAGAACGAAAATAAATTAATAAATGTCAGTAAATACTAAACAAATTTGGTTTAAAGTCTCGTCTTAAGTCATCCAATGGTCCAAAACACTGACAGCTATTTGTTGACATGAAACATTTGATTTTATAATCAAATGTATGAAATAAATATTCACTAATCTCTCTAAACGCCTCCGACATCAGCTTTGTTTCCAATAGTCCCCTAGGGGTGTTGCGGTCACGTTGTCTTTCTCGTGCTTAGTAACTTGCTGATTGGTTGAATAAACGGTTCCCTTTCACCGCAGTTGCCGACTTAAATTTTTTCCATCAAACGTTACAAAAATGTATTTAAGAATGATTGAATTTCAGTGCAACCTTACAAAAGAATAAATACAAGTTTTAACATAAAAATGTAGAAATATATACATAAATTTAGTTTCATAATTGCCCAAATAGTGGTAAATGACATCAAAGATATTATAAATTGTGTAACCATCCTAGATGAGCAATGACCTATCAAGTAAATATAGTGTGAATTAAATTTATATTACAATGTTAGATACCCAGAATAAAAGTCACATGGAACTATATATTTTTATTGTAATTAATCCATAAGCCCCTGCCAACTCTTCTCATGCTTGTTGTTGTCGTTATTGTCATAGCAAATCACCTGTTCAATTTCTCCTGCTGTTTGCCTGCAAAGTCCGAGATCCTGCCTGCTGAATCGACCACCCGAATAGCATTCACCTTGCGAGAGTCACTCTCAGCAATGAACAAGTCCCCTGTGGGGCTAAAGGCAAGAGCTAGGACTGATCCCAGGACCGTGCTGGTAGCCTTGGAGCCCTCCTCACTCTCAGGAACTCCCTGGATAACAGTTTTACAACAGTGACATAAAATTATCCATTTTTGTAAATGCAATTTTATTTTTTGCATTAACAAATAACTATTTCCTAAACATGGATGTGGGAAATTATCACGTGAATACCTGAATAATAACTGTCCTAGTTTTAGTAGTAGCTACTATTCCAGTTATTTGTTGATAGCTGCCATAAGATATTCATTACAAGTTTTCAAACTGAAATGAGTTTAAAAAAAAATATTTGCATGTACAGGCATAGCAATGTGTCTGAGCCTACATCCTTGTGTTATCACCTGTGTTCTAGCTTGTATACTTCTGTCCTAGCCTAGCTTGTATCCTTGTGTCTTAGCTTGTATCCTTGTATCTTCACCTGTGTTCTAGCTTGTATTCTCATGTTCTTACATCTGTGCCCTAACCTGCATACTTATGCTTTCACCTGTATCTGAGTCTCCGCAGTCTCCACACCAGTGGTGGTATCTGTCTTGCTCCCCTGGTGGTGTTCAACAGTACTAGCATGACAGTGTAAGGGTGTACCGGCCACCACTTTCACTTTGAGATCGTCTGTGAGCTTAAGCACCAAGCGGTCATCAATGAAGTGGAGACTCCCATCCAGAGGGCTGAGAGAGAGACCCGTGGGCCACTGAAGCTGTGCCTGGGACAAACATGCAACTAGCGGTCATTATCAAACTCTGGAGCAAGAAGCTTTCAACTTAGATTATTTGCCACCTCGACTTGGTTTTGGTAGAATATTCTGGATTTGACAACTACTCAGGTTCATGATAACAAAAAGTATTGAAAGTTAAAATAAAGTCAATTTAAAGTTTTGTCATTGTGTTTTTTGTAGCATTGCATATCAAAATTTTGTAAATAAGGATGAAATCCCTCTTCATGTCTACCTGTATTTACCATGCAAAACACAACCTACAGCATTTAAATGAATTCAGGGCAACTTGAATAAATAATTTAAAGAAAAGACGTACAACAAAAACATTTAATATTTGTTTAGGAGGTTGCCGCAACTTATCAACATATTCAAATCGGCAGAGCTAGTGCAGCGGTAGTGTTTGACTGGCACATTTGACTGTCCCAGGAGATAAGAACTCCACTTAAACATTTTGTCCAGATGTAGTGGGAATATTATTCCTTTATTTGGTCAAATGCGGGTGCATCACCTTTTAGTCTCCATATGTGTGCTGTGTAGAGTCCATAAGACAGTGAATGTACCTGCTGCGCTGGTATGGCTCCATGGCACGGTACAGGGGTCCAGTGATTGTGATGACCATGGTGCCCCACCAGTGTATGAATCACCCCTTGAGGATCCACTGCACGGATGTTCGTACCGTCTGCAATGTACATGGTCTTGTCTGCTGCGATGGCTAGTCCTGATGGCATTAAACCAAAATGTGACATTCCATCATTTGAATATGTTTGAAAACAACTGAATTTAAAACCGAGACCTTTAATTTTATTATGGTTCCTAATCTTGCACCATATTTTGCTACCTTTTAAGTCTATTTTACATTAACTATGTAGGAATGAGGAAGGTAGAATTTAAAAGAAAATATACCTGAATTTACTTGAAGGAAGAGTGGAAAACTATTTAGGAAAAAATACCTTCAGTACACCCAACTAGGATTAGAACCCCCATCTCCCTGTCACCAGCAGTGATGTATTAGACCATGCGACCCTGTGGGTAGGTTCTTTATTCATCTCTAACACATATTCAACTGTTTTGACAGTGACTTTGCACAAGATAAGGGTTGTAAGCTGCTGGTATTCTACTAAATGTGAACTATGAATAGCTTGTACTGTTATAGGCTTTAAGACCATGCTAAGACTAAATTTCAACCCTGCTGAGTTATGAACCAAAGTATCTCAGTATGAATTGATCACTGCCTGAGACATGAGGCTCATAACCAGAAATGAGGTTGCATGTTATTCCAGCTTAACAGACACAATATGAATAAATCGATGTAGAGCCACAGTCACAAAACGTGGGTGAAAGCTAAATGCTATCTTATGAGAACACCAGACATGTTTTTTGAAAAAGACTGTGTGGATTAATCATGTAAATAAAATAATAGGTGAGTAATAGTGACCTTTAGGATGTGCCAATTTGGCATCCCTGGCTGGTCCCTCGTCCCCACAGTGGGTCTCGTCTCCAGGGATGCACCGCTCCCCCGACCCAACAACCGGTTCGTAGTTGATGGCAGGTTCTTCCACCGGCTCAACAGAAAGTGCTCTCAGAATCTGGTGCTTCTCCGAGTTGGAAATGTATAGATGACCGTCCGCCGGGGACACGCTAAGATAGTACTGTAGGATACCTGGGTGGTGCTACCAACATAACATGAAGATATAAAAGTGCTATTTCTGGTATGATATCATCGGGGTGCTTCCAACATAAAAGATTATATATATATATATATATATATATATATATATAATTATATATATTATATATACTAATTTAAATTGTACCATTAATTGGAGTCCTACCGGGGAATTAATATGTCCTATCAAACCTGTTGTTTGAGCCATGGAATTTTAAAATACAGAACACTAACCTATGAGAATGTATCTTAAATAAAAGTAGTTTATAAATTCACCTGAGTTGCAATACAGTGTAAACATTCCCCTCGGGTGTGATACGACGAACCAAGTTGAAGTCCCCAACATAAAGGCTGCCATCGGGTCCACTAGTCAAAGCCACAGGAGTGAGCAGGCGACTATCCTTAGCAGAACCATTGCAGTCAGAGCACATGAGAGGTCTCTGTAGGCCTGTGCCCATGACCACCTTAACAGTGCGAGGATACTGCTTGAAGTGGAGGGTGGTGCCATCACCCTTCTGGAGAATTCCTGTAATGATATCACTCAACATGACGGTGCTTGAAGTGGAGGGTGGTGACATCACCCTTCTGGAGAATCCCTGTAATAATATCACTCAACATGACGGTGCTTGAATTGGAGGGTGGTGCCATCACCCTTCTGGAGAATTCCTGTAATGATATCACTCAACATGACGGTGCTTGAATTGGAGGGTGGTGCCATCACCCTTCTGGAGAATTCCTGTAATGATATCACTAAACATGACGGTGCTTAAAGTGGAGGGTGGTGCCATCACCCTTCTGGAGAATTCCTGTAATGATATCACTCAACATGACGGTGCTTGAATTGGAGGGTGGTGCCATCACCCTTCTGGAGAATCCTGTAATGATATCACTCAACATGACGGTGCTTGAATTGGAGGGTGGTGCCATCACCCTTCTGGAGAATTCCTGTAATGATATCACTCAACATGACGGTGCTTGAAGTGGAGGGTGGTGCCATCACCCTTCTGGAGTATTCCTGTAATAATATCACTCAACATGACGGTGCTTGAAGTGGAGGGTGGTGCCATCACCCTTCTGGAGTATTCCTGTAATGATATCACTCAACATGACGGTGCTTGAAGTGGAGTTTGGTGCCATCACGATTCTGAAGAATTCCTGTGACAACGTTTATTAATTACCTAACCTAACAATTTGATAGGAGTAGAATAGCGTAAAGAAAATTGACTCATTAGTGTGGAATGAGGATGTGAAAATAATCCCAATGGATTAGGTTGGAATTAGTATTTATCAGGATCAATAAAGTTAATTTTTAAGCCACATGTTCACTCTCGATATTCATAAAGTCCTTAGTTCCAACTCCGAAAAATATAAACACTACAGCAACAAATTTAAGTATACAAAGTATCAATATGTTTACTCTGAAAGAAAAATTTGAAGAACCACAGCTACAACCAACCAATCAGTGGTAAATTACTAAACAAACATAGATATTACAATGATGTTTTCTCGATCTATTTTCTCTCAATGAACAAATTAGACAACATATCATACTTTTTTTTTTTTTTTTTTATAGCATCGCATTTTACTACTTATTACTGTTCGAGTTATGCACATACTTTCTTATTGATTGACACATTATAATGTGGTTCAGAGTGTAGGGACCATATTTAAATAACCCAATATAAGACAGTAAAAGTGGGGAATATATGAGCTCCCTCTATGAATAACAGTACGCTCTCTCTCTTCTTCTCTCTCTCTCTCTCCCCTCCTACATTAGAAGTTTTGAAATCAGCCATCACCTTCATGGAAGTTGTAGTGATGGTGGATATCCAGGCTCCATCCTCCCACATCAGAGATATCCACATCAAAACCTTGTAGCACAGCGGTCTGTGTCTCCCAGAGGATAGACGGGCAACTGGAGTACTGGTAGCCCACAGAAATCTTGGCTTGAGCCACTCCGTACACCTGTAACACATGTTGCAACATGTGTTATAAGCTAGACTACAGTTCCCAACATGAGTAGGTATCAAGAGTAAACATGTTTTATCCATGCCAATTACAATTTAATGCTATTTTAAACCTCACCAAACGAGACAAAATTTGTCCCCTTTTCAATATGAAACTCCTACTTAATTCTACCAAAAGAAAAAAAATCTGTCCCTGTTTTTATATCTCACATTGAGTATACATGACAAACTAGGATTAAACCAAGTCATCATATGTGATGTTTGCATACTCACCTTTTGCTTGTACACATTGCGTTTGTTCCAGGCAAATGTGTGAGTGAGATGGGGGTCAGCCTCATATGCACGCGTGTGAACTGACCCCTCTATTTCCACCCTTACATGAACATGTGTAAGGGTCGTCGGCACCGTGGAGTGTGTGAGCCTCATTAGGACGGTGGAGAGGTAGCCAGGAGCCTGACTACTCTGGTACATGAGGTGAAGGGAGGACCCGGGGATCTGAATACTCTCCTGAAGAATCTACCAAACACACGAGTAGTGTTTGAAGGGGACAGTTTGTCACAAACTATCATCATCTTATATGTTTAGTTGAAAGCGTAAGGTTCAATAACAAACAAATCTTCATACACCACCATCTTTTTCATGGGGGACAACATTCCTAACATTTCCTAGAAATAATACTGGGGAAAAATAAGCTCTGGGTAAATACTCTGGAACTCATTGAAAGGGTTCACAAATCCATAAATATGCCACTTGGATAAAAGGTAATCTCTATTTACCAGGGATAAGCAAACCACATTAAAACAGGTTAATAATGAATATCAATACACAGGTTGCAAATCATTGTATTATATTGTATTGTATTGTATTCTTGGCAGCATAATAGCCCTTCTGAGTCGCAAATGGCTGTGGTATCTGATAGCTCACAATGCTATTTGTACCTCGTATGTAGCTGAGTGTTACCACACGTACATAACATACTCAGCCTTAAACTATGAGTGAAGAACGACCCTGAGCACAGAACGAATCCTGGATAGCTACGTGGTAGAGCATTGGGACGCTAAACCAATGGTCCTGGGTTCGATAGTTTAAATTAACCGGTTCATTATGTTGAAATCAGACTTTACAACAAAAGTTCCAGCAATATTAAATGTTTTCATAAAGAAGAATATATTTTATCAAACTGAAGAATATTTTTAAGTAGTTTGTATAAGTGAAATGCCCTATAATCATAACTATAATTAATTTAATATATTATTTATAGTAAATCCACCATAAAGTTATGTAATGGTTTATTTGGTTTTAAATTACTTGTGATTTGTTTTCAATAAATAGTAAAATATACTATGTTTCAAGTTTTAACTTAAAATAGTAAATTGTTAATAATATTTCCCAAATTATGTGATGTAGAAAACTGTATTGAGCTTGTTAATAATAATAATATTATTAGCACTGCGTCTTACTACCCGTTCGGGTTATACGCTTAAGTACTAATTACGCTAATGGATTAGGAATGGGGAAGGTTGAATTTAGAGGAAGTGAACCCGCATTTGCGTGGAGGGAGAGTGGAAAACCATTTAGGAAAAACCACCCCCAGTTCACCCGACCGAGATTCAAACCTCGATCTCCCCGTCCTCGGCGGTCGAGCTCAACACGACTTGCGCGTTAGCCAACTACGCCACCGAGGCGGGTTATTGAGCTTGTTGAATTACAATAATACATAAATGAAACAAACACATCTTGTTGGATGACATGATGAAATTATTGTATAAATACAGACAAATTACACATGGGAAGGTATTTGAGCTCTGATCCCTCAGCTTTATGCTCTACAGACTGAGCTATCCAGGATCAGTGTGTCATTCATCTGTATACAACATTTTCTACCTGCGTCTCGGCCAACACCAAGCAGCGTCCTGGCACTGCACCCACTTTCTCTGGCATCCAGGTGGACATGATGACCGGTCTTAGCAGTTCATGGTCGTGGTCAAGACAGGGGGCTCTTTGGGTTCCTCCGAACAGGGGCGTAGCTCTACCAGGGAGGTCTGTAAGAAGATAGGGACTAATTACAAGACACAGAGGGCTATTTGTATTCCTCCGAACAGGGGTGTAGTTCTACCAAGAAGTTCACAAACCAGGGTCATAATGTCAGGGTAGACTATGAAACTAAGTCTCCCCGAATCTTCTATTGGACAGCTAAAAAAAATACATACCAAAGGTTTATCTTCTAATGTAAGCTTAAAAACAATTCCTAAGGTGATAAAACTTACATAAATGCTTCTTGTACAGATAAAATAGTATTTATTTATTTCCCTTCTCCTATTGAGACTCGCCCCACTCTGTAGCATTTTTTTTTCTTGTTGTCATTACTCTTTTATTATTCCCACCCCCCTATCCCTACTACAGGAATACCTATACCAACCTCGAGAAAAAGTTACTCTTGAAAACCTAGGATCCCTAGACTCTCCGTATTTTTGCTTTCTGCCCCCCCCCCCTTTTTCTTTTACTTCTCTCTTGGCTGGTTGCGCATGCGTGGCCTCCTGAGGTGCGATTGGCCTATTCTTCCACCCTTTCTCTTCTCCCTGGTTTTTATCTCTGGCGGGGAGCGCTCCGTAATTTTTACTACTACGAGCAATGAGTTGTGAGTAATCACTTCTTCTTATTGTGTAGAACCGACCGGCTGACCAGCTATTGTTCTATTCGCCTGTGCCACAGAGGATCATCACTGCTAGACCAGGACGCTATGGAGTCCAAGGGAGAGGTATCCTGGACTCGCCTGAGCTAGCCCCCACCACAGCTGTTTTGCATACTTCATATTAATTGCTGCTGGTGCGCCCTATGCACTCTAGTCGTCCAATCGAGATATTAGGGATAGAGGATCGTTGACTACATTTTCCAATGGCTATTGAACTGGTTTTACTGTACGCTACTGTACCTTTTGAAGGAGACATCGTGGATGTCTAATGACTATTAACTACGCTTTCTAATAGGCAATGGACTGGTTCTACTGCATTGTATTGTACTCGTCTGGAGGAGACATAGTGGAGCTCATGTTAATTAACCACACTCTAGCACATGCTACTAGCTATAGTAATAGGGATGTGATATCGTCCGACTTGCTGAGTGAAGATTGGTTGAGAACTGGGCCCCTTCAGGGCAGTTAATTAGTTTTGTTAGTATGTTTTAATTGTATACACTGTAAGGTGGGAATGCCTACCTTCGCTACACTAGCCTGCTAGGGTTAGATGGTTCGCCCAGTTGTATTGTTAGTATGGGTTCACCATATGTTTAAATTTTATGTTGCTTATATTTTAGCCTTTATTTCAGTTGAATGACTAGTCGACAGCTAGGCCCCCTTTGGGCAGTTAGTCAGTTTGTTAACATGTGTTTCTTGTACACACTGTAAGGTGGGAATGCCTACCTTCGCTACACTAGCCTGCCAGGGTTAGATGGTGCGCTCAGCTGTATTGTTAGTATGGATTCACCATATGTTTAGATTTTATGTTGGTTATATGTTAGCTTTTGTACCTGTAGGACACATACCCATGTTAACATGTGGGTGCCACAACTAATTAAATTCAGTTACGCTGAAGCGTTGGATTATACTATAAATTTGTTAAATACATTAGTTACAGTGGGGTATGTCTGCCTTCGGTATTAGGGAGCTACTGGATGTAATTAATTGCCTAATTATGTTGTCCGGGCGTTTTGTAGGACCCGCCTATTTATTAGTATTTAGTTTGATTGTAGCCCCTGTTTTGGGTTTTTTGACTATATGCGGGGCTGCAGGGCCTCGCTGGGTTGTCGCTTATTCTTTTTCTTTTGAAGAGTGCCTCAAGGCTCGCCCTGGTGGGCAGTAAATCTTTTATTAGGCTCATTATTATGGTAAACTCTGTTAGTAAACCCTGTGTTGGTATACCAATACCAATACTGTGGGTCCCCAATTGGGGCATACTATTGATGAGATTGTGGGTACAGTTGACTCCCCGGTGCAGTGGGCATGACGTTCACGCCGTTTAGCATGTTTACTTAAACGGGTACACAAGAGTATTTAATTGGTTAGTGCCCGCCTTAGGGCATTTTGAGTGTACTGTATCAGAGGCCTTAGCCTATTTCTCATATAGTTTTGTTTCTAAGATACCCCCAGGCGGACTACCTGGCTGGTGGTCGGCAGTAATGGTTGCCTCTTGAAGAAGATCGATATTCTTCAAGAGACAGCCATTTCCTCTTTGTCCTATGACAGCAATGGAAAGCGTGAACTGTCTTCTTCTTTTCATTGTAAAAGCCATATTATGATTGTCCCTTTTTATATGTTTCTATCCACCTTTTCTTGTACATTCTTCATAATGTTAGCCATACCACTGTCACAAACACTAGACCCTAAGCCAATAATCAACCACTTGTAAAAAATAGAACAAAGCTAATTCCCAGAAATACATTTTCGTTCCTCCCCAGGGATTGAACAAATAGCTCTAATATAGCGAGAACAATGTTAGAACTCTCTATTTGTGTTGATATACTCACTGTTAGGAAGTCCCGGTGCAGAGGACCCATGATCCCTGTACAAGTCTGACTCATCACTCAGCTGCATGGCAATAGGTGGCAGCACCACTATCTGATTCCAAGGTACAAAAACAGTCCTCGTCAGCGGAAGGAAGGGATTGCGCTGAAACTGGAGTGTGACTGCACCTCCTCCATTGACCAGGACATCAAACCTGGAGGGAGAGGGGAGAGTTGGTCAAAGGGGATGGAGACTGACTCACAAGGTAGGTTTCCTTCAAACATGCTCAAATCTCTAATTGGAGCATCTTTTGACTACACAAAGTTACACAAATACTTGGCCAATTAAATAGTTGCTTAAATATAGTAGACTTACTGGCCGGGGTGGGAGCAGAGGAGGAGGAGGAGGGAGGTTAAGTGGTTTATCAAAGTATCTAAAAATGTTTTTAGAAAATAGGTGAAAGATGTAATAAATTTTTGTTGTTGTAGACAATATTTTATTATTTTTTTATTACTGTGTTTAAATATGCACAATACAGTGGAACCTAGTTTATCCGGCCTAACTGGGACTGGGTGTCATTCGGAAAAACGAAAATATGGATAATCCAGAAACTATAGGAACAATGCATTAAAACCATATCTACAACTCACCATTTATTTTCATAGTAACAAATTATAAAACACTTGAAACATGTTAAAACCCATATTCACTCATAAAATAAAGAGTAAGTTTTTGTTGTGCCAATTTTTAATAGCGTTTATGAGCGACACAGTGACGCAAATGTTTCACCGCCATAAGTTCATTATATCCGACTGGCATGTTCCAAATAAACCATCACTTAATGCAAAATTTCCGTCCTGATAAACAATATCCATATCAATGAGGGCCGGATAAACGAGATTCCACAGTACATAATTTATTATCACATGTATTTAAACAACAACTTAATTCTATAAAGATGAATTATCTGGGTTTGGTGATATTTAAAAGTAGAGGGGGACAAACTAAGGTCCATTTGGGGTCAAACTAAAACCCAAATAACTGCTTGCAGGCTTTGATCTGCTTTCTATGGACACTGGATATACACCATACAATATTTACGCTGTAATTTCCTTTCACCTTCTGTTAAAAAATCAACTTCAACACTTCCTCTATAAAAGTTCTAAATGATCCATGCCTGCTGGTAATCAAGGACATATTACTATATTAAATTTAGTTAGAAAAATATATACCCTTTCCCAGTTTTATGTATCACAATACTCTTTTGAGCTCTTTGCAATACACACCAGCAGTTTTCTGGAGAGATTATGGAAAATAACACCCTAAATGTGCTCATCCAAGATTCAACCTGTCTTCTGGGTCTGAGTAAAGCCCTTTGGTGCCAGAATAAACCTTCCAGAGAACTATACTTGGCCAATGGAGATGAACATCAGACATTTGGCTCATTACGTCAATGTGCCAGCTCAGGGGTTGGAGCCACCAAAACAAAACTCCCTGGCTCAATTCCTTTATCTAGGTACAATTTTTAAACTAAATAAATGCTCTTTCATGATAGCATACACGTTCTGTTTAGAACATTCACTGATATTTATAATAGAATCATCCGCACAGATAGTGTGCCTTAATAACTTAAACCAAATGGATGTTATTGAGGCTGGTTTAAAGAATATCTTATTTAATATGTATTCTGTAGGCACATGCTGGTGTAAATTGTTGAAAGTTCACCCTCCTCATACTGCTTATTAATGTTAACTAATCTAAGTCATTGGTAATGAAGAAGACGTGCCCTAGAGAATAAGGATCGCTCCCCCCTGTGCCAGAACTTACCATCCCCCGGCGCGAGTGAGGGTGAACCCAAACCTCGAGTCTCGGTCCACGCTGACCCTGATGCCGACGATTCCAAGCCCTTGCGGGGTCACCACTTGACCCCTCATGACAGACACTCGGCTACAGACACAAAGACCAGACGTGTAGAGCAGGGGAGGGGAGAGGGAGGGTTTAACACAGAGAGAGAGACGCACTGACCACATCACCCTAGCTGACCCATAATCTCACCAGCCATGGGGAGTTTGTCACTTCATAGAACCCTCAGAACATGACTTAAGACTAAGTTAACTGTAACACAGGAAGTGTAATATCTGAGACCAGGAATCAAACCAGGGTCTTGCAATCAGCCTCCCTTGAAACAGTTTCAAGGATAAGATGGAGCAATTTGCGGGGAGCACGACAAAAGTCAAAAACCAGGCTTCAGATGCTCATTATGGCTCTTATTGACCGGTTCCATCCAACTCTCAACCCACAAAGATGACTTTATACTGTTTGAAACTAAGTTTCAATTTAATGTAATTTAAATACAGAAATTACACAAACCTCTGTTAAACTTAACGACAGTAAAATTGTTTTACATTTAATTTGTTATTAATATAAATATAATGACTATATATAATGACATATATATATAATATAATAATGACATATATATATTATGACATGTATATAATGGAATTATAAATATATACAGTGTCTAGTGGGAATATATCCCAATTATCAGGACTTGAGGTCCTCTGCCTAATGGACATATTCCCATATATAAAGCGTTCATAAGATACTAATTATAAGAGGATTCTAAACCTCTAATGTATCTGAGTTTGAACCCAGGGACGTCTTCCAACACTTAAGACTGACATTTCAGCGCTCTCAAACACAAAATTAAAAATTAAGTTAACAATACAGGAGCAGTCCATGTTCCAATAATTTTCTCAGAGAACAACTGTTATAAAAATAAAGATGGGGAAAATTAACCCCTGATACAAAAACAGAAAGAAGAGGGAAACTATCAAGGGTACCTTATTCATCCACAATGCGAAGCGAATTGAGGGGTATTACATCAGATCATTCAATCAACATTTCATGGCAAGTACCATCTATCATATTAATAGTTAGGATTATAAGATATTTTGACACTTTTGATAGTCTCCCTCTTCTATTAATCAAAAGAAGATGATCGAGGAGAAATTGTACATACATGAATATCATGAAATGTTATTAGTTAGTGATATTACAAGTGACTAAACAACCCATGGGCCGGTTTCAATAATGTTCATAGGTTAAACAATTTGGTATGATTAGCAATTGTTGGGGAACACAATTAATATTCACTAGAAAAATATGGTTCTATATTATTTACTCCTTTTTGTATTTTAAGCAATCAATTTCACACAAATAATATAATCTGATAATTACATTTTTTAATTTTACAACATAATTTTTAAACTGGGTCGTAAACATTTCAAAAGTAAAAATGTTACTATTTTGTATACCTCTTAACTATATTTGAATTTTGAAAACTATTTGTCAACAATAATTTTATCAGCCAAAAATCCCCTGAAAAAGGTTTTCAGAATATATTAGTGCAATCAAGTGAATACGCAAAGGAATGTAATTTCATGTTGGATGTACAATATTAGCACTTCTAGGAAACCTTCTTAAATGGACTTGAACCACGTGAATACGCTAATCTGTACTGACCGAGAGTCAAACTGTTCTCCCTCAAGAGTACCCACTTCATGCTCAACATTAGCCAAGGCCCATTTTGAAGTTGTGAAATGTTTTCCAATACATATTTGTTTTCAGTAAACGATTTATAAATTAGCGAGTTAATGTATAGAGTTGAAGGGTCATGTGGGTCAGCTGGGGTGGTCACCTCTAAGTATTGTTACTCAGATAAAGAGAGCAATGGAAAATATAAAACACGGACAACATGAACAAAGAAGGAAACAAAACAATATCAGTACACAGGAATGGGTATCAGCTGTGACCCGCAACCAATCTGAGTTGTAACTGAAAGGGTTTTGTGAACAGTTGAACTTATACGAGGAAGATGTGTTGTTAAATGCTGCATGTGACATGTAACTTACAACACATTACACATGTGAACAGATTATTAATCAAATGATTGTATAATATGTTGAGTCAGAATATTGGTTATAACCTATCTACATGTATACATCAGGGAACAAGAGTTCAGAGTTAAAAACATTCAATTTGAATGAATTGAGGAGTTTTTGCCTAGTGGACATAAGCTACATGACTAGAGACTCTCTGTTTAAGGGACATGTACTCCAAAACTCATGACTTACAGCTTTCTGTATAAGGGGCATACACTCCACTAATCATGACTTGAGGCTATTTCTAATGACAAATACTCCAATCACGACTTAAGGCTTCCTGTTCAAAATATATACACCCCAATAATTAGGACTTGAGACTTTTTCTCAAATGAATATATTCCCCACTAATCATGACTTGAGGATTTTTGGTCAAATGAGCATATGCCTCAATAATCATGACATGAGGTTTCCTATTGAAGAGACATAAACCACAATAATTATAATTTGAAGCTTTTTGTTAAATGGACATATACCCCAATAATCTACAACCTGAGGCTTCCTGTTTAGTACCCCAATAATCACAACTTGAGACTTTTTGTCAAATGGACATATGCCCCAATAATCATGACTTGAGGTTAAGGCTTTTTGTCAAATTAACATATGGCTCAGTAATCATGACTTAAGGCTTTCTATTGAATATACATATACCCCAATAATTATGACTTGAGGCTTCCTGTTAAATATATTTACACCCCAATAATCACAACTTGAGGCTTTAGGTCAAATGGACTTATGCCTCAATAATCATGACTTGAGGCTTTCTATTGAATATACATATACCCCCAATAATTATGACTTGAGGCTTCCTGTTAAATATATTTACACCTCAATAATCACAACTTGAGGCTTTAGGTCAAATGGACTTATGCCTCAATAATCATGACTTGAGGTTTTCTATTGAATATACATATACCCCAATAACCACGACTTGAGGCTTTTTGTCTAATAAGTATATGCCTCAATAATCATGACTTGAGGCACTCAGCTTAATGGACATACGACCTGATTGGTACACATGATTGGAATATATAGATCAATTATTTAAATAATAATAATAATCTTATCTTTCTACATTGATTGGTTTGTGCTCATTGGTGATTGAACCAAAATAGCAACAATACAATTATCTTATAGAAATGTTCCAAGTCATGTTGCAGTGATTATTATCTGTCGATGATTGAAAAGAAGGGTCCAGGCTCGGTCCTCACTTGATACCTATCCCTGTGGCCCAACTTGTAAACATGCCAAACAATAGTGATGAATAGTGATGAAGACAAGAAGCAAGAACTGGCAACTCAAAATAGTGCTCCATGTGCAAGAATAGCTCAGTTATCAAAAATATACTTGAACAAAGTCTAGGTATCAAGTGTCATCTGCAGATAGAATTGAAGGAAGGGACTTATATACTTAATTACATTAATATCAGTGTGGATTAAGATATTCATATAGTGTAGGAGGAAAGTGATGAAAATATTTTAAATCCCCAAAGATTGTAAATATTTAAATATTATGTTAACTGTAAAAATATATGTGTATTTTGCACCAAATAAAGCTATTAGTATTTTAAAATAAACACTATATTAAGAGAATGGTTAAAATAGTAAAACATATTTGTAATAAATATGTTAAAATTACTTTAAATGTGCTACTTTTCTAAATTTTCTTTATAAACTTACCTAAGTTTCAAATTGATCTACAGTAAAATTAATAAGTATAGCAAGCTAAATCAAAATAGTAAATAGCCTTCAATAATATCTTACAGATACTGAGATACGATTTGATTACCTTAAGTTTAGATATACAAACAAACTAAAAAAAAAATGTATAAGCATTTCAATGTAAACTACAATATATAAAAATAAATGTAAAAAAAAATACATTGAGATGAAAAAATGGACATCAATATTATAAAAAAGTGTTAAAGAGATAAAGTGTATTTTGTATAATAAATATATGAATGCAATAATTGAAAAAAACTACTAATACTTAAAAATAGTTGTAATGATTTTTTTTAATGCTGGGATATTCCTCGCAAGAAGGAAGGGTTGTTTGGGTTCAGGGGGTGGAGTGGGGCAAGGTGGAAGTGACAGAGAAACAATGAAAGACGCAGACAAGGGACAAAGAAGGCTACACTCTCCAAAAATTACTCTTCAATTAAAATGGTTATTAATAGTTTTCTTTTTTTTTCTATAAAAATAAATCCAAAAATAAAATAAAAATGAAAATGATAAGACACACACAACACAATACATAAATAATAATAACATAAATAATAAGTCGGACAAACCAGTGCAACAACACAGTAACACAGAGACACAAAATTGGAAATAGTTTTTTTTTTTTAAATTGTGAAATGTGTTTGTGTTTGAAGCCCATACACACAGTACTAGTGCCTTACTTTCAAAAGGTCACTAATGGTCAACACCTTTCAGCAGATTTGGTGTGAATTGGCAGGAACAAGCTCGGGTAACAGGAGTTGCCTTAGGAGGCTCTAATTTATGGGGTTATTTTTAGATCGCTCTAAATTGTTCCTGTTGATTCTTTTAGATTCATCTCAAATGTTAACACTAATATTTTGGTGAAAAGCCATTGAGCAAATTTCCTGTATAAAATAAAGTTAGCTAGGTACATTGTTTAGTTTAATAAATTATTGTTAGTGGTTTGTAAAAATTAACAAAAAATAGAAAGACAATTTAGGCGATTTTCCCTAATTGATTTTTGATGTAAGAGTATTAGGCCCTACTACAAAAATTAAAATAGTTTGTTAAAATAAGGATTAAATACTATATTAATTATTTTATTTTATTTTTTGATGATTAATATTTTACTATAAAACACATTTTAAAATATTTTTGATGTCCTATTGAATATTTTTTTTTAAATATACAATTTAGGCTACTTAAAGTTATTTTAAGGAAAAGAGATTTTACATCATTTAATAAATATACACCCGCCTCAGTGGCGTAGTTGGCTAAACGCGCCAGTCGTGTTGAGCTCGACCGCCGAGGACGGGGAGATCGAGGTTCGAATCTCGGTCGGGTGAACTGGGGGTGGTTTTTCCTAAATGGTTTTCCACTCTCCCTCCACGCAAATGCGGGTTCACTTCCTCTAAATTCAACCCTCCCAATTCCTAATCCATTAGAGTAATTAGTACTTAAGCGTATAACCCGAACGGGTAGTAAGACGCGGTGCTAAATATTATTATTATTATTATTAATAAATATACATAATTTTTAATGTAATTTTGCAAACAACATAATGGATGGCATAGCTGTACAAGAACTATCAGTACACTTTTTTTTTATGATTGATATTTACTCAAGTTTTACTACACTAAGTTAAATTTGGTTTAAAAAGTGTTCCTTCATTTCAAATTGGAACTAAACACCACTGTTTGGGAATCTGAGAGTATTTTTGTTTCATAAAGTACTAGTACTGTGTGTACCATAAGTGATGAAATCAAACCAATGGTGGACTCTTCTTTTAAAAAAAAGTGTTTGATTAAATAACTTTCAATTAAAACTCCTTAAAAATTAAAACATTTAATCAAATTAGTACAAAAGTTTAAAATTAAATCAGCAATTAAATAAAATTCAGTTTTTTAAACACACATTAATATTATTTCGCATCACAAAAATAGGGGGAAATATTAATTTAAAAAAGTATAAAATAGAATCTCTCCACTGTGAAGCTATAAAATAATCAGTTCTTAGTATTAGGCACACAACTCAACCTAATTCAAAAGATTAGTATTGATATGTTAAGCTATTAATTGTACAGTCAATATACAAACAAAGCTAAATGTTGTACAACCCAACTATACCGCAATTTGTTAGATTGTTAGTGATCTGAGTTGGGTTTTTACTTATTTATTTTGAAGGCTATAAAATATAAATGAAAAATGTTGTGTTGTTCATATTGTTACTATTACTTTATTAGTGGTAGTGGTTCGCTATTAGGCAGGCTACCAAGTTCCATCACATTCCAGCATGCATGAAACACGGGAGGGATACCAACTTTACAGGACCAAAATAGAAATGTGAAGAAGGGGCATTTCAAACAAGCACAGATAAATTGTTTGGAAACTACTCTCAAATTATTAATTGATTTTGTTTTTACTTTGGGAAACCTAATGCATAAAAGATTCAAAATTATATAAATAAAATGTGTTTGAATAGAATTATTTTACAACATGCAATCATTAATATTTATTGGAAAGACAACAAGAGATGGTAATTTTTAACAAAATGTAAAATAAATACACAGTGGTTTTTATAACAAAGATACATTTAAATGATTAAAAACCTAGTATTTCAGGTGATAAGAAACAATAGTAATGTGTGTTGAATAGCATCCAGAAAGAAAGAGTGGTTTTTATGGAGAGCTCTGATGAAGAATTGTAGTTTTAATATTTTATAGTTTTTTATTGTAAAGGAAGGGTAGAGTTTTTTTTTAATCTTATTTAAGTGACAGTAAGTAAGAACAATATCTAGGGCGACTTACCGCGGCGTAAACGAGTTCCAGAACTGACTACAATGGGAGGGAGTAACGAGAAGAAGACGACGTAAGCAAAAAAACTACGAAAAAATAATAAAATCGCCACAAACACGACAAGCATGTATGAAATCAACACATTGGTAGAAATAGGCATTTATTAGATCATGTGGAGGTTGTTTTAAATAACTCGGGGGAAAACAAATAGGTATCATTTTGAATGCGTTAACAGTACTTTTTAAATTATATTTATAAATAGCTTTTATCTGGTGATTTTGAATACTCTATTAGTTCAGCAAATATTATCCCTAACATGGAAATAAATATAACAAGAAATTAAACAATGTGCATCTTTCATAAGTGCTTGGTGGTGGCGTTTTATTTCAATAAACTGAAGAGTTTTGTTTAACAAGAAACCAAGCTCTCATCCAGTCGCTCACACAGACAGACACGCACGCACACATATGTGAGTCTGTGTTGACACATAGAACACAGACAGACACACACGTACACGAGACACAGATCAACAAAAAAAAAATCACATAATATCTACATGACAGACACAAGGAATGAACGACTTGTCATTAAATCCCAGGATAAAACACACAACAAATCAAATAATAATCGAATTTGTTTGGACATCACATAACAATAGCTACAACATTTACCCTAGGAATCGATAATGTGACCGCTAGGACATGAAGTAACATGAAGTTGAAATCATGTTTTGGAATTTGCCAGCCTTTTTTTATTTCTAATATAACAAAGATTTTTTTTTAATAAAGGGAAGTTCTTTTTAAATCACGGAATAGTAACAATTACGTAGGACATAAAAATAGAGTTTTTTGTTTTATTATTCACTTGTGTCCACCATATAGATGTATTTTAAAATAATGACTATTCATCAAATAAATATGTATTATCTTTTTTTTTGTAAAAAAATAGATAATAATTTGATGATATAACATTTTTTTTAATATAAGGTTTGCTTTTTATTTACTTTACTTTACTTTAAAATATTGGTTGTAATTAATCATTAGTCCATTAATCACTTAAAAATATCCTTCAAAAGAAAGGAATAAAAAATTAAGTTTAACAATATGAATGCCTTGAAAAAATAAATACAAAACTGACATACATGAAGTATGTAATAATTTAGGAAAATAAATAATAATATCAAAAATAAACTTTTATGTCTAAAGATTAAACCAAAATATATTCAAAGTACTAGATTCTAGACAACTTATTTGGAATCCTGGTATTCTGGGTACTGAATGTTTGCCAGGAAATATTGTTCTTTTGTGAATAGTTTGCGATTGAACAGTAAACTATCGCACAGGAACTAAACTGCTACTCCCCTAGGAGCTGTACCCCAGGTGAGGTCGGTTGGGTGGGGGTTTGGCGCTTGCTTGCCCACTATATAATAACACTTTTTGCCCCTTGTAACAATATTTCTTGCTCACTATTTAATCATACTGTTTTCCCCCTATGTAACCAAACTGCTGGTCCCTGTAACAATATTGCTTGCCCACTATATAATAACACTTTTTGCCCCCTTGTAACAATATTTCTTGCTCACTATTTAATCATACTGTTTTCCCCCTATGTAAACCAAACTGCTGGTCCCTGTAACAATATTGCTTGCCCACTATATAACAACACTTCTTGCCCCCTTGTAACAATATTTCTTGCTCACTATTTAATCATACTGTTTTCCCCCTATGTAACCAAACTGCTGGTCCCTGTAACAATATTGCTTGCCCACTATATAACAACACTTCTTGCCCCTTGTAACAATATTTCTTGCTCACTATTTAATCATACTGTTTTCCCCCTATGTAACCAAACTGCTGGTCCCTGTAACAATATTGCTTGCCCACTATATAACAACACTTCTTGCCCCCTTGTAACAATATTTCTTGCTCACTATTTAATCATACTGTTTTCCCCCTATGTAACCAAACTGCTGGTCCCTGTAACAATATTGCTTGCCCACTATATAACAACACTTCTTGCCCCCTTGTAACAATATTTCTTGCTCACTATTTTAATCATACTGTTTTCCCCCTATGTAACCAAACTGCTGGTCCCTGTAACAATATTGCTTGCCCACTATATAATAACACTTTTTGGCCCTTGTAACAATATTTCTTGCTCACTATTTAATCATACTGTTTTCCCCCTATGTAACCAAACTGCTGGTCCCTGTAACAATATTGCTTGCCCACTATATAACAAACTTCTTGCCCCCTTGTAACAATATTTCTTGCTCACTATTTAATCATACTGTTTTCCCCCTATGTAACCAAACTGCTGGTCCCTGTAACAATATTGCTTGCCCACTATATAACAACACTTCTTGCCCCCTTGTAACAATATTTCTTGCTCACTATTTAATCATACTGTTTTCCCCCTATGTAACCAAACTGCTGGTCCCTGTAACAATATTGCTTGCCCACTATATAACAACACTTCTTGCCCCCTTGTAACATATATTCTTGCTCACTATTTAATCATACTGTTTTCCCCCTATGAAACCAAACTGCTGGTCCCTGTAACAATATTGCTTGCCCACTATATAATAACACTTTTTGCCCCCTTGTAACAATATTTCTTGCTCACTATTTAATCATACTGTTTTCCCCCTATGTAACCAAACTGCTGGTCCCTGTTACAATATTGCTTGCCCACTATATAACAACACTTCTTGCCCCATTGTAACAATTTTGCTTGCCCACTATATAATAACACTTTTTGCCCCTTGTAATTATATTTACTGACCAATTTGTAGGCAATTATTGGCCCTTTTAACAACACTGCTTGCCCCTTGTAACACTATTGATGGAATATATTGCTAATATATCAAATAGAAATGTTGACCACTTGCCATAGTGTACTATAGCATCACTAGAATTGACTTAAGGCCACTGTTCTATCCAGTGCAACACTTCACAACACAATCATATTTATGAAAACAACAATACAGACCCTAAAAATGTTGCTAACTTTTAACAAATTGTAGAAAAATTTATGAGACGAGAGAGAGAGAGAGAGAGAGCGAGAGTAAATCTGAATGCACTTAGTCCAGAGCTAAAGTCGGAGTTGTTTACTATATCCCAGTGCACTTATTTCTGAGAACAGGAACAATATGACAGGCACACAAACAGACGGATGGACCACTCAATACCAACCATTCCAATAGTTAATCTCAATAAAACGACTTGTTTAATTATTTATACATCACCTAGTCAATAAAACAACTTTTTAAAATCTGCAACATTTCTATGTATTTTTCATATATACCTGTCAAAATTATGTAACCGTCTATCATTTTAATGTAAAAATTGTATAAAAGGTTTGATAAAAATATCATAATTTATTAAAAAATAAATAATAATATACAAATAATGAAAAGCAACATTAGAGATCCCCAACTCTTCAGTTAAACTGAAATGTTTGTTTCAATTTGAAAAGTTGTCAAACTTGTGATGTTGTAGCAGAGAAAAGCAAGCCTCTATCTCTGATAGATAATATCTAACTGACTATATTTATGTCACAAGTAACGTACACACACATGAAAGATGAGGGATCAACACTAGACAAAAGACAAATGATGGGACATATCCTGATATTAACAAACCAGCCTCTTCCGAAAGCCGACAGTTCAGAATTAAGGGGGGTCCTGACTCCCAGAGGACAGGAGGAGGTACAGGTCAAACTTCTGAGTTTTTTTGTATTTTGGTTTAGTTTGTTGAAACTTTTTGTGCTTAATTGATGATGACTGGAATATAATTATCAAAATGTAGCTAATTAAAATAGTTTGAACCAGATTAGCTAATGTCTGAACAATGCAGATACAACTAATATGGGAGGAGGCTCCTAAATTTGGAAAATTAAAGTATTAGAGGATTAATTAGCTAATTAACTAGGTTATACAAAGATTATTGTTTTATTTTTTTTGTTTAATATATAAAAACAAATCTAAAGAAAACCAAATTGACATTATGTTGTAGTCAAATCTTGTTTAGTTTCAAAATAATATTTGTAATCAATTGCTAATTTGATTAATGTGTGAATTAATTTGTTGAGTGGATTGTTTTTAAGAAAAAGGGGCACTATCTTATAAATGTTTGTTAATTTATAAAACAGTTCGAATTTTAAAATGACAGTAAATTTAATATTGAAAATATGGTCCTAGCTCACTAACTCCCCACTAAACATCTTCAAAGAGATGAGGATGTGTTTGAATCCTCCAAGAATACGTGCTTTGTTTCCTCAATCACCAAGGATTTAATCCTCTCTTTATGTCAGAAATGGAAACATCATCTCCTAGCAGGTCTTTGTTACGATATTAGCTCTCGATTATTTGTATTATTTGTTGTTTTTTCACTATAGTGCAAGCCATAATGTTTGTCACCATGCAGGCATTATTGTGTACCTATATTAACCCGGCTGATGTATGGCAACATGTGTCTATCACAAAGTCTAGCAAACTAAGTTTTTTTTTAGCACCGTGTCTTACTACCGATTAGGGTTAAATGCCACCATGAACTAAGTTCAATCATTTTTATTTTCTTAACTAGGTACTTATTTATCCAAACATGGTTAATAGATGGACTTAAAACACAATTGAAAATTGTGATTAGATGTTAGCGCTGGGGCTGAAAGGATGTCTAACACCTAAATAGTCAAATAAAAACTTCTTCAAGAAGTGTGTTGTAACTGTTGGCAAGGAGAGGAAACCAGGATCCTCACAAACATCCTTAAGGCTAAAAGAAACAAGATTTCAAGTGCTAATAGTTTGTAGCACTTAAAGCTTTATCTCCCTTTTAATCCATAGCTTAGGACCAGTTAATATTTAAAAATAAATTTTTTTTGTAGGTTAACTAACATTAGTTAATCATTCTAACCACACAATATTGCTATATTTATTCAAATCTGAGTGACTAAACTGTGTAGTGATAGTCGGGGTGATTTTGATTGTCACTCCTCCATACCACTGAATCCCCATGTCTATTTACGCTTCATGATAATAGACAATATTTTCTTGTCTTGAGGGAGGGGGAAGGGGTGGACGAAAATTACATATAGCCTATCAAAGCTATTATTTCTGTTCTTTTTCAATTTGGGACTTTTAGTACATTTAATGTCTATAGTGGTACAGTATCCCTATAGAATAGTAATCCAAAAGCCTGTTTTAAACTGTCATTAGAATTATTGCAATCTTGGGGAAATTCCATCCCCCTTGGGACAATGATTTGGCTCACATTTTAGTAGATTCTTATATGTAGTGTAATTTTTTAGCGTTTATATAATTTCAAGTACACAAAATATTTTTAATCAAGTACTATCTTTTTTTTATATTAAGCTACAATATTTTGGTGATAGCTCACTATTTTTATCAAATTTGTATTGTGGGAAAAGAAAATTGAAGAATATTTTTTTATTTTAAAAGCCAAAATATTTGAGCATTCAAAAATCTTTCCCTATCTTAAAGTAATTCATGTTCCTGAGGGAGTGAGTTTGTACTAGCTGTTTATTAAAGATTCCACCAATCCCCCACTTTGACTATATCCAACCTATCGGTAGAGTCGACGCTGGCTCTCAATATCAGGAAATGTTGTATTGGGTAACAAAGAGGCAGAGGTATTATGAATTTTTTTGGTTGTTAAAAAAAAGTAGGGTGCTAGTAATAGTTGTCATTTTAGATTACAACAAAATAGTTCCAAAAGTAAAGTATAAAATGAAAAAGCTACAAAAACATAAATAAAAGAATAACAGAAACATAAAAAGCTATCAGAGGAAAGGTCAAAAAGTGAAAAATAAAATGCATTTAGGAAATTCATAAGACCTAGTCAGAGCAAAAATGGAGTTTAGTAGATCATTTTTAGTTCAGTAGCTTATTAATGACTAATTTTTTTTAGACCAAACAAATATTATTTTGAGGGAATAAATAATAAGTACTATTGCCATTAAAATCATTTTATGTTCAGATATTTATGGATTTTTAAAGAAATCTTTGAGTCCTGACACTTGTCCTGACACGTATATATATTTGGTAGCTACCCCCAGGGGGCCAAGGGGGTGGCCTGAGGGTGTATTCAGCACACCACGATCGAGGTCGAGATTTTGACAGGGCTCTCCTGAATTGCACCAATCTACCTGGCTCAAGGATTGACCAGACCCAAATTGCGCTATATATATAAATATATTTATGCATATATATATTTATTTATTTTATAGCTGTTGAATAATTAATCTATATCAATAAAATTTAAGCAAGGTCCAAATTAAACTTTTACGTATGTAATCTATACAAATTTAACCATAACCATATATTTAAAATTTATAAGACTGTCCAGAAAAGCAATAGTTAAGTATGTTAAGCTTAGTTGTGTAAATGGAGATCTGAGAAATGTATTGACAAGATAAAAACTCCATTTTTGCGAATTAACAATGCTCCCCAAATGTAATCCTGCTAACCTATGCCCCCCAACAGATACCAAATGACACACGTGAGAGACCTAGTTAAGAACCAAGGTCCCCAGTCTCTGTCGCTGCTAGTTTTGATCCTACCTCTCACTGTATTCATCCATGTGGGCGTAGCTCTGGACACTGTTCTCCTCAATGAGGAACTTCACTCGCTGATAGAAGGAGGCAGTCACTGAGGGGGGTTGCTTACGAAGTAACACCTCTACAGGATCATTGGAAGCGTGGCACATGATGTGTTCAGTGCATGAGTGGTGGTTGCAGCACTCACTGTCAGAGCAGTCTGTCATACCGTCGTGGATAGTGCAAATGAGAAACTAGTCTGTCATAGCATCTGTGGGTGAGAGAACTAGTCTGTCATAGCATCTTTATGAGTGAGTGAGAACTAGTTGTCATATCATCTCCCCTAGTCTACGATAACCTCAATAAATCAAAGTGTGTTTTTAATAACTTTATGTCACAGATCACCATAAGAAATCAATAATTCAGTGACCATACCAAATTAACACATTCAAACACATTCACTTGGAACTAAACTATTACCATGGAGCTCCTAATATTTTGATCATAATATTTCAACATATATTATTTTGATTGTTGATTTAACAGATACTTATTAAACCAGGAGTTTGTAACACTGTGCACCAAGGGTGGACTTATGATGTGAGGCCAAGGGGTCCCTCATCATCTGGAGTCAGATGATCCTGCTCCTTCCCAGGAGACAGTAAAGCAGCCTTACCCTCGTCATTGTCAATGTCGTCATCACATTCCAGCTCCAAGTCGGATGCTGCAGTCCAGTCCCGCCCAGCCATCAGAGCAGACGCAGTGGTACTCGCCATCCTCCAGGGTGCAGGTACCATGATGGTTGCAGGCGCTCCTACACCCGCTGTAACAACCAAGCCAGTGTCAAAAAACTATCTCGTTCTAGGTGAGAGGGATAAGAGTGTGAATAACACTGTTGGTTCAATGGTCCTACAGAGCAGAACAATAAAATGCATGACACCAAAGTGTCAAAAGCCCTCCATTAAAAAAATTATTATTTCCATAAGATGATTTTAAATATCATAAGCAAGCCTCATTTCTGGCATTAGATGACATTAGATCTACATTTTGAAAACCTAAAGAGAATGTTACTTTTAATAAATATGTAGCAAAAAGTAAGGTTTGATGCCACATCTGTATTCACGCTATCAGATCCACTGGTTGTGAAACACTAACCTTTGTTAAAGGAGAAGAACAACTTCCTATGGACATCAACATTCTAAATATATCCCTGGTGATGTCTAATTACATATTCCCTCTCAACAATCCACCCCTATCCATCTCTCAAATGCTTAAATACTCTTACAGTTTGTACAATTATTTGTAACAAACTAGAGTTTTCAAATTATAGAGTAAATCTAACAAAAAACAACAAAAAACAACAACATACATCAACAACAAATACAAATAATAAATAATAATAATATAATAATAATAATAATAATAATAATAATAATAATAATAATAATAATAATAATAATAATCATTTAATTATTAATAAATCAAGTAAATGCTCTATACAAAGCAATGTGACTGACACAAAGGCTACTCTAAAGCTCTCTACTGCCAGTCACCTGAATTGACAACAGTCCTAATCCTACTTTGTTCTAACATGTCAGCTCGTGTTGCTGCACAAAGGTTCTTGATGGCAGACATGGCAGTTGCAAGAGGTGGGGGAAGGGCAAACTAATTAATATATTTCAAAAATAAACTTGGTTGCTTGATTAAAACAACAGGTGGATAGTAATCTAATCACTTACCTAACACTATTTTTTAGATTATAGGCAATTATGTAAGTTTATAATAAATAAATAAAAATTCAAGCATGGTAATATAATAAGTATAATTCAAGAAGTTTTAGACAAATACAATTTTGAAACAATTACTTAAGTACCACCGATAACCAAGTTAATATAAAATATAACACTTTTATTATTACTAGAGGCTAGTAAGGAAATAGGTTTAGAAGTGAACACTGAAAATACTAAGTATAAGATTGCACAAAGAACACAAATTGTAGATGATAGTTTAGAGATTACTGCAAAAACATCATTATTTGACAGGGTTAATGAGTTTAAATATTTAGGGAACAATTTTAACTAGCAACAACGATATTAGATTGGAAATTAGGAAAAGAATACACTTGGGAAAATGTATATTATTACTTGGTAAGTAATTTGTCTATTTGTCTGCTTTCAAGGAATGTGAAACTCAGAATATACAAAACAATTTTACTGGTTGTTCTGTATGGATGTGAAATGTGGTCTCTTACCTTACGTGAAGACAATACATTTAGAGTGTTCGAAAACAAGGTGCTTAGGAAGATATTTGGTCCAAAAAGGAATTAGGCTACTGGGGAGTGGAGATTACATAACAACGAATTACATACCCATGTACTCATCATAAGACATTGTTGTCTTGTTGATTACTGTGGCCAAGACATGTACCACAAATGGGAGATTCTAGAACCTTTTTCAAGTTACTGACTGGCAAACGCAAAGGGAAGATACCACGGGGAAGACATAGTAGGGGATGGGAAGATAACATTAGAATGGATCTGAAAGAAATAGGGTCAATGAGGTGGAATGGTTAGAACTATCTCAAGATACGGATAGGTGGCACACTTTTGTAAGTGTGGCAATTAACGTTTTGAGTTGCCTAACGCCGTAACGTAAGTAAATTTATACAAGCCTATCTATTTAAATACAATACAATTTAATAGATTATCTCAAAGTCAAATTTTATGTCTTTGTTTGATTAGAGGAAGTCTTCCAAGACTGATAAATTATTATTTTTGTGCACCAAATCTTACTTCAAGTTAATTATCTGCATATTTACAATAGTGAGATAGGTATATGAAGGTTGGATTTAGATTAAATGTACCCACATATGTATAGAGGAAGTGAGAGAAACCATTTAGTAAAAAAAAAGTTTGATAAACCTAACCATGATTCGAACCCTGATCTACTTGTCACTGGCAGCTCAATCGAAATTTATTGTGAGAGTGATGATTATTTCTCAACAATTTTGACATTTTGAACAACATTTTTTAGTTAAAAAAAGTCATCTTTGCAGTGCTATGGTCAAAATAGAGACATTTTAATTTTGACAAGTGAAGTTTATTAGCTCACGATAACTTCCTAATGCCAAACATATACTTTTCCAAAAACGATAAGAAGTGTACATTTAGTTTGTTATACCTTATTAATATTTTATAGCTTTGGATTAGTTACGTTCGTCAGAAATTAGATAACAAAGGTCAATTTGTACTTTCTTGACTTTGATTTTCACTGTCTTAAATATACTTGAAGTTAAAAAAAAGAAGAAAATTGCTCATTATCTTTGTGAGCCTGAATTATTGAGCCAATAGTAGAACTAAATGTGGATGTCTCCGAGTTTACCAGAGAGCTGGTGATTACTGATTAGTTATCAAGGGAGCGAGTCACACACACAGAATTGTGTGTGGTCATCACATTATAGTATGGTACTGGTACTCTTTCCTTTTGTAGACAAAAATATTAGTAACAGGTTAGTTAGAAACACATATCACTAGATAATTGAGACTTATAAACACACTAAATAAATCTTTGTTCTATTATTCAAGTGTCTTTTAATTCAAATGAATGATATTTTTAACATATGTTGTTTATTTGGAATGTAAATCAAACAAATCGTCAGAAAGTTTTGGCACCAAAAAGGGCAAAAGGGGCAACAAAGTGAAAGAGAACAAAGGCCGGATTTATGTTTGTGTAGAAGGATTAGCATGTGAAAGAATTGGGAGGAAGGACAAAGTGTTTCATTGAAGTTGGCAGGCCTGGTTATCAGAGTCAAAGCGGTAGGGATTATGTAAGGGGGGGAGGGAGTTCAAACACCGGCGGCCATTAGCAGTAAACCTCCTCTTTGAGGCTTCCCTCCCTTCTGGCGAAGGGTGTCTGACGCAAGTCAATGTTATGGATTGTTTCCACCTTTGTTAAGGGCTGCCAAATATTCAGTGGACATTGTAGTTTAAAACATACAGTTTGTCCTGCACATGTACTGTATTTGAACCTGGGACCATTGGATTTATGATTAGTAAACCATACATACACTAATAGCTGATTATTTCCTCACTCAACAACATCCTGAATTTGATCTGTTTCCCGTTCAAGCATGTCAGGGTATACTATGAGATTAAGTCTTCTCAAACCTTCTACTGGACAGTTAAGGAAAATCAATAGCAAAGGTTTGTATGCTAATGTAAGATAAAAAAACAACTTCCAAAGTGATCAAACTGACATAAATGCTACTCGCGTGGAGAGATATTAAATACTCTTTCATGTGTAGAGAACACAATATGTTGCACATGAGTTAAACACTACCGTACAGCTGTATTAAAAAAAAAATGTTAGTACTTGTAGAAGGAATCTGGAATTGTGGAATGTTTTCCTGTTTGAACACAATAATACTGCCTTTCTAGAAATTATTATTAGTTACTTTTACCATTGTTTTGTGTAATGAGCATGTTCCAACTATTTTTAAAATATTTAGTTTCAAACTAGTTTTAAAATGGAAGGAGAAGAATTAATATATTTCTTGTTGCGTGTGCCATCATAGAATCTGCCGTGTTGTATGCACACAAATAGGTGATTAGTTTAATATCTGCTAAACCATTGGTTAAAGCTATTATATAAGCTAAGGTGACTGTAATGATGATATCAGTCTCCTATTCTTCATAATGTTAGTTACACCTCTGCATTCAAGGTAACAAGGTGTACAAGTGATGGACTATTAACACACGGTACAAGTTGCTCACACAAAGCACATCAAGCTACTCCCACAAGGTACAACTTTATTAACTTACATACAATATAAAACTATATTTACATAATTTCATAAAATTAGAGTAAAAAAAAGTCTTTATAAGATTTGTAAAATCATTTGACTATAAATATTTTAGTTGTCTCATTACTAAAATCTAACTTACCTGTCAGAGAAGCTCATTTGACTCATTTAGCTGGAAGCACTTACTAGCTAATTTGAGTAGTGTTATGGCGGACAGCCACATTGTAAGCTATAAAACATACTGTGTTCCTGTATTAATAAATGTATTATAATATATATTTAAATATTAGCTTGTTATTTGTGTCAACAATAGGTACATGACACAGACGAAATAAGTATATAAATAACATAGTGGAAAGTTTGTTATTACGTGAGCAGACAAGCTCAAAACAAGTAAAGTATCATTTGAAAGCTACAATGGCCACCATGTTAAAATAAATAATGATGTTCAAATAATTATTATTATATAGAAGTGTCTTCAGTATTTAAAATGGAATTGGCAAAAGTACTAAAGAATTTTGGTTGGATGGTAGCATGAGCCATATGAAATCTACTTTAAGCGTAAGGTCAATCCTAACAAGATGATCTGAAAGTGTAAATATTACTTAGTGTGATATTAGAGGACATAGAAGTGTCCTGCTTATGGAAAATAATGTTCATAACATGTTAAATATATCCACTTTGCAGTGTTTTGTAGATCAATGAGTGTCAAACAAATTGAATATGCCTATGTATTGATTACACTAATGTGCTAGGGATGAAGAAGGTTGAATTTAGAGGAAGTGTATCAGCATTGGCATGGATATAGAGTGGGAAACCTTTTTAGGAAAAACCACTCTCAGTACACCCTACCGGGATTAAACCACAATCTCCCTACATTGGCAGTCTATTCTATTGCGAGAGTAGTCTTTTAGATCACATGGCCACCGAAGTGGGTGTATTAAAGCTAGTAGGCCGGTATTGAGTGATGAATGATAGGAAACAAATTGCAATGGACAGTAACCTTGTAAGGTATAAAAATGTTTGGTATTAAACAGTAATAGTAATTTATACATATAATTAGAGTAATTCACATCAAATTCACCCAAAATAATATTCCATATCTGAGAATCCTAGATCTGGCCAGAACTGAGACTGGCCATATCTGTCCAGATCTGAGGTTAGCAGGATCGATCCAGATCTGAGATATATCAGATCCGGGACTGGCCATACCTGTCCAGATCAGAGGTCAGCAAGATCAATCCAGATCTGAGATATGCCAAATCCGAGACTGGGCATACCTGTCCAGATCAGAGGTTAGCAATATCAATCTAGATCTAAGATTCACCAGAGCTGGGATTCCCAGGACTGGCCAAATATGAGATTCTCAGATCTGACTAAATCTGCCCAATCTCGGTTCTGGTGAATCTCAGATCTGGCCAAATCTGACGTTTTTCCACATAGCTACTCCCAGAAGGTACTATGAGCTACTCACACAGGTTACAATAAGCTACTCTCACAAGGTACAGTGAGCTACTCTCACAAGGTACAGTGAGCTACTCTCACAAGGTACAATGAGCTACTCTCACAAGGTACAGTGAGCTACTCTCACAAGGTACAGTGAGCTACTCTCCACAAGAGTACAGTGAGCTACTCTCACAAGGTACAGTGAGATACTCTCACAAGGTACAGTGAGCTACTCTCACAAGGTTACAGTGAGATACTCACACAGGTTACAATGAGCTACTCTCACAAGTTACAGTGAGATACTCACACAAGGTACAGTGAGCTACTCTCACAAGGTACAGTGAGATACTCACACAAGGTACAGTGAGATACTCTCACAAGTTACAGTGAGATACTCTCACAAGTTACAGTGAGATACTCACAACAAGGTACAGTGAGATACTCTCACAAGTTACAGTGAGATACTCACACAAGGTACAGTGAGCTACTCACACAAGTTACAGTGAGATACTCTCACAAGTTACAGTGAGATACTCACACAAGGTACAGTGGAGTACTCTCACAAGTTACAGTGAGATACTCTCACAAGTTACAGTGAGATACTCACACAAGGTACAGTGAGCTACTCTCATAAGGTACAGTGAGCTACTCTCACAAGGTACAGTGAGATACTCACACAAGTTACAGTGAGATACTCACACAAGGTACAGTGAGCTACTCTCACAAGGTACAGTGAGCTACTCTCACAAGGTACAGTGAGATACTCACACAAGTTACAGTGAGATACTCTCACAAGTTACAGTGAGATACTCACACAAGGTACAGTGAGCTACTCTCACAAGGTACAGTGAGATACTCACACAAGGTACAGTGAGATACTCTCACAAGTTACAGTGAGATACTCTCACAAGGTACAGTGAGCTACTCTCACAAGGTACAGTGAGATACTCACACAAGGTACAGTGAGATACTCACACAAGGTACAGTGAGCTACTCTCACAAGGTACAGTGAGCTACTCTCACAAGGTACAGTGAGATACTCTCACAAGTTACAGTGAGATACTCCACAAGGTACAGTGAGCTACTCTCACAAGGTACAGTGAGCTACTCTCACAAGGTACAGTGAGATACTCTCACAAGGTACAGTGAGCTACTCTCACAAGGTACAGTGAGATACTCACACAGGTTACAATGAGCTACTCTCACAAGTTACAGTGAGATACTCACACAAGGTACAGTGAGCTACTCTCACAAGGTACAGTGAGATACTCACACAAGGTACAGTGAGATACTCTCACAAGTTACAGTGAGATACTCTCACAAGTTACAGTGAGATACTCACACAAGGTACAGTGAGATACTCTCACAAGTTACAGTGAGATACTCACACAAGGTACAGTGAGCTACTCACACAAGTTACAGTGAGATACTCTCACAAGTTACAGTGAGATACTCACACAAGGTACAGTGAGATACTCTCACAAGTTACAGTGAGATACTCTCACAAGTTACAGTGAGATACTCACACAAGGTACAGTGAGCTACTCTCATAAGGTACAGTGAGCTACTCTCACAAGGTACAGTGAGATACTCACACAAGTTACAGTGAGATACTCACACAAGGTACAGTGAGATACTCTCACAAGGTACAGTGAGCTACTCTCACAAGGTACAGTGAGATACTCACACAAGTTACAGTGAGATACTCTCACAAGTTACAGTGAGATACTCACACAAGGTACAGTGAGCTACTCTCACAAGGTACAGTGAGATACTCACACAAGGTACAGTGAGATACTCTCACAAGTTACAGTGAGATACTCTCACAAGTTACAGTGAGATACTCACACAAGGTACAGTGAGCTACTCTCACAAGGTACAGTGAGCTACTCTCACAAGGTACAGTGAGCTACTCTCACAAGGTACAGTGAGATACTCACACAAGGTACAGTGAGATACTCACACAAGGTACAGTGAGCTACTCTCACAAGGTACAGTGAGCTACTCTCACAAGGTACAGTGAGATACTCTCACAAGTTACAGTGAGATACTCACACAAGGTACAGTGAGCTACTCTCACAAGGTACAGTGAGCTACTCTCACAAGTTACAGTGAGATACTCACACAAGTTACAGTGAGATACTCACACAAGGTACAGTGAGCTACTCACACAAGTTACAGTGAGATACTCACACAAGGTACAGTGAGCTACTCACACAAGTTACAGTGAGATACTCACACAAGGTACAGTGAGCTACTCTCACAAGGTACAGTGAGCTACTCTCACAAGGTACAGTGAGATACTCACACAAGGTACAGTGAGCTACTCACACAAGTTACAGTGAGATACTCACACAAGGTACAGTGAGATACTCTCACAAGTTACAGTGAGATACTCACACAAGTTACAGTGAGATACTCACACAAGGTACAGTGAGCTACTCTCACAAGGTACAGTGAGATACTCTCACAAGGTACAGTGAGATACTCTCACAAGGTACAGTGAGATACACACACAAGGTACAGTGAGCTACTCTCACAAGGTACAGTGAGCTACTCTCACAAGTTACAGTGAGATACTCACACAAGTTACAGTGAGATACTCACACAAGGTACAGTGAGCTACTCACACAAGTTACAGTGAGATACTCACACAAGGTACAGTGAGCTACTCACACAAGGTACAGTGAGATACTCTCACAAGGTACAGTGAGCTACTCTCACAAGGTACAGTGAGATACTCACACAAGGTACAGTGAGATACTCTCACAAGGTACAGTGAGATACATACACAAGGTACAGTGAGCTACTCTCACAAGGTACAGTGAGATACTCACACAAGGTACAGTGAGATACTCTCACAAGTTACAGTGAGATACTCTCACAAGGTACAGTGAGATACTCTCACAAGGTACAGTGAGATACTCTCACAAGGTACAGTGAGATACTCACACAAGGTACAGTGAGATACTCACACAAGGTACAATGCCTCCCGTTCCAGCCCTGAGAGCAGACACAGGTCCCGTTCTTGCACTGGCCATGCTCGGAGCATCTCGGGTCACAAGGCAGCAGGTCACAGCGGTCACCAGTCCATCCAATGTCACACTCACACTTGCCTTTGTCACACCGACCATGAGGGCCACAGTCCAGGCTGCACAGGGCTATAACAGAACAGGAACGGGATGAATGCCTCATCGGCTGCTAAATGATGTAATATGAAGTTTAAAAGGTTGACAACGTCAGCGATGGCTAGTGACATACTTTTGTGCCAGAATTGTGTGTTTTAGAACATATGCAAGTTTTGTGGTTTAAGCTATTACTACTATCTATAGCAATAGTAAATACAATTCTTGTTTGAAATGGGTCAGGGCTAACTAGTTATTCTGAAGATGAACAGATTATTTAAGCTTACAACTTGACATGCCAATGCTGGTGTTTAACTCACCTTGTGAGCAGTCTGTTCCAGACCAGTAGTTCTCGCAGATACATGCCCCCATCTCCAGGTCATAGCTCCCGTGTTCCGAGCATCCTGGGAGACACTGGTACACCTGCTGGTCCACAACGCTGCAGTTGACCCCCTGCCAGCCGGCCTTGCAGTAACACTTGCCTCCCACACATGACCCATGACTGGAGCACAGCGGGTCCACGCAGTCCACTGGAACGACATGGCATACATAGAGGAACAAGTTCTACACATGATTGGAATAACATAGTAAGAAACGCCTCCCCCACATGACTTGAGCAACACAACAAACATACTGAGGGGCAGGAAAATTCTGACCTTATTTTAGCAAATGGAAAAAATATAGATCTTCTTTCATGACAATGAAGTGTTCAACTTAGTAATACAAAGTTACAACAGGAATTAATCCAGATTTTACCGCCATAATTTGAGAGCTTCCAAATAAATGATAAAAATGTAGAAAATCCACATGGAAAGAGGGTCAGGTATGACTACGCAACATGGAATTGCCAATCTATGTAACTTAATGGGCTCATACCATACAATAAATGTTCATGTTTGGACAAACTACTTCCGTGTGAAATTGATACTCTAAATTAACATTATTAACTAGGATAGGCCCGACAATTTAGCTTAGTTGGTAGCTAAGGGTAGCTAAGGGTAGCTAAGGGTACCCTATGTTATTTTATAAGTCGTGTGCTGTTATAATCAATCAGTTTATAAAGTGCACATTAAATACCTCAAATAAACGAAAATAAATTTAAGAAACTTGGATAGTGTGGGTCACTGTTTTGTCGTCACACTTGTGTGTGAATTAGCTACATTTATAAAGAGTTATGCAGAAAACCTATTCCATCATTCTACTAATGACACAAAACTGTCAACAATGCATTGCTAACTAATCCCATGACCTTGAAAGCAGTAACCAAACTTTATTGCAGAGGGTGCCCTTTCCCAGACACTGCGGAAAAAGCTCGTCTCATGATCTTGGAAGCAGTAACTAACCTTGATTGCAGAAGGTTCCTTTCCATCCTGGCCGACAGATACACACTCCTCCCAGACACTGACCATGCCCGGAACAGTCGGGCACCTGACAGTCATGTTCCGGGATGTCGCACTCTGGTCCCTTCCATCCTTCCTCGCAATGGCACATACCACCTCCATACTTGCCGTGGTTGGAGCACAGGACTGGACATACGCCTGCGCACAACACAACCAATTATCCAGTCATCTGACCTGAATGAATCAGGGCATCAGTCTCGTATGGTATGACGGGGAGGTTGGGGTCTTAGCACTGGTTGGCTGTAATGAGGTATTTCTTTACTTAATGGTTTCTCACTCTTACCCGCCTCGGTGGCGTAGTTGGTTGGCTAACGCGCCAGTCGTGTTGAGCTTGACTACCGAGGACGGGGAGATCGAGGTTCGAATCTCGGTCTGGTGAACTGAGGGTGGTTTTTCCTAAATGGTTTTCCACTCTCCCTCCACGCAAATGAGGGTTCACTTCCTCTAAATTAAACCTTCCCAATTCCTAACCCATTAGTGTAATTAGTACTTAAGCGTATAACCCGAACGGGTAGTAAGACGCGGTGCTAAGTATTATTATTATTATTATTATTATTATTCTCACTCTTCCTTCACTAAAATACGTGTACATTTCCTTTTTATGCTGTCTTCCTCATCTCTATACTATATCTGTAGGTATGCCTATAGCCCTGATAGGTTGCGAAACACATTATTTCTAAATGTTATGCAGATTAACCTAATCAACACCCCACCTTATTTGTATTAATAGTTTATTATGAAACACAGAGGTTATCTCTAATACAACTTTAGGAGAGTTTTATTTTCTTGCAAGATTGTTTTAAGCTACTCCACAAATATGAAATACCCAATATTTGTAGAGAGCTAATATTAAAATCAGTAAACTTTGACATTCCGCTTACATTGGGAATTAATGTTGATTTAATGTTTGCTGTTTATACAGATTACACATTCTCCTACTATTTATATAACTACAGTTATGAAATAAGGCTACTTTGCTTCATAACTTTAGTTTATCAGTCAGACAAATTCATAGTGATAACATTTCAGCCATAGCTGTTGTCCTATGATCACTAAAGTGCAGGAGCACTTTTAGACAGGAAATATTTGTATCTATGATAATTAAACTAATTAACTCTACATACATGACATGAAAAGCTTACAACTAAGGCAAGTCTTACTTTTGGAACAGTCGACCCCCTCGTAGCCGTCGATGCAGTCACACTTGCCCAGGTAGCAGGAGCCATGACCCCCGCAGTCGTTGGGACAAGCTGTGGACACCCCTTCAGCCTCGGCTACTACAAGTGTCACTTCTTGAGGACGCAGGTCATCGTTGTATACCGACAAGAACCATCGTCCGGTGTCCAAGTACTGCAGCAGAGTTACGTTCACCATCATCACCAGGCTCCCAGAGATTCCGATGCCCGAGGAGCGTCGTGACACCTTGTGACCAACAACAATTTTTTTTCTGCGTGACACCTCCTGGTCGGTCGGAGCAACGGGAAGACCCGGAGTTTTGCGGTGCCGCGTCGAATTTCTCGACTTTAAACGTTTACTCTTGGTACCACCAGATAGCCAGGAGCTGACTTTCTCGCTGGTGGAGACGCCCAAACCTTCTGATACGTCCTCCGAGCTTCCGGGGCTCTTCTCAAGGTGGTTGTGATTCACTATGAAGAGAGGAGGGGGGATTACGTGGAGAACATCCCCCTGTGGTCCTTCCATTTCTGCGTAGTGGATGTGGTAAAACTGACGGCAGCCGGTGACTGAAACTGGATCATGTCCTCCCCCCGTCTCGTTGGGTCAAGGGGGCCCACCATCAGTAAACCTCCATCCACGGATCTCTTCAGTCTGTGGTCAACCCGCCCACCCTTGATGAACTCGACGAAGTCATACTGCGTGACACTTGGGGCAACGTTCCGGCGACCGTACACCGCGAAGTTTGCTCCCAAGGGAGGGTGAAGTTGAGTCGGATGAAGGCGGGCTCCTTGTTCCTGAACTCGGAGTTCCAGAACTGGAAAGGGGGTATGGTGGCCGCATGTGGGACCCCGTACTCGCGTACCTCCACGACAGCGGGCCACTGTTGCTGTTGTTGCTGTTGTTGTTGGTCGGTGTTGCTCCCTGGAGCTAACTTGCTGGATAGACTCAGGTGACTTGAGTGGACGGCAGTGCTGGTCGGCAGTGACTCTGTTCAGGAAAACACGGGGATTAGTTATGTTCACAGACACTCGGGGATTGGCTCTGTTCAGACACTCTGGGATTAGCTATGTTCACAGACACTCAGATGCTATTTCTGTTCACAGACACTCTGGGATTAGCTATGTTCACAGACACTCAGAGGCTATCTCTGTTCACAGACACTCTGGGACTAGCTATGTTCACAGACACACAGATTTTCATGGGGAAGCTTAAATGAAGATCACAAATAGTGAAAAAAAAACAGGTTGTAAAATATTAATATTTATTGACAAGTCGTGCAAAATAGTTATTTTCAGTGTGGTCTTAATTATTAATCAAATTATGTTGTAATTTTATTTAAATGAACGCATGGTTTGTACTTAAATCTAATTTTATTTTCAGATAGTTTGCAATAAATACAGTTCTAAAGAGAGCTCTCAATGAGAGATGGTGCATACCTATCCAATGGTATTTATGATTTTAATAAATCATAGAAAAGTGTATTATGTTGTTTGAATAGTGTTTATAAGACACAAGATATGTACAAATTCTCAAAATTACTCTTGGGATAACCTGCGATATCCATCAGTCGTGCGAAACCTAGCGAGGACTCACTCACCTTCAGTAGGAGCCTGCGATGACGTCACGTCCCTAGGCTCCTCATCCTGGGCCTCCGCCTTAGCGTCCTCTACTAGGATACAGCTGGTGCTATCCATACCGGGCCTCATGGAGCTGACAGCTGAAACAGGGACATAGCCGTGCATCTGACAAACCATCCACCCAATATCTGATGTTGTACGCCACATAGCTCCTCGAGAAATTCCACCCACGAACTTTATCAATAATACCCCATACCAGCTCTTGTGCTGCATAACAACATTCTGACAGGCGCAAGTACTTGGAATACAAACATGGTTTCTAACTTTAATTGTATTTTGTACCAATATATTTCTGTCGTGTATATCTATTTTAATTATTATAATACTAACAGAACTCGTGGTATTGTGGTAAGCGCACCAGGCTACCAACTTAGAGGTCCCGGGCTCGATTCCCGGCTGGTACCTAGGGAACTTTTCCTGAAAGGTGAATTATCCCTTCGGTCACCAGGGTTTGATTGGTTAGCCTTATATTAGGTTTAAGAGTGTTCACTGGTTACACACCCTCGTGTTCACTATCATCACCACCATCGGGACATAGATAGAGCCTCCATGGAAGGATGTACGATTAGTACATCGGCGTCCCCTGGGCTACGGTACATTAGTACAGGCTAATCTTCCCACAAACTGGTCTACGAGTAATGTAGTCCAGACACGCATAATAAAATTATAACACTGTATTTTGTATATATATATGTGAATTACCGATCATCTCGGATAATCAGTAGCGAATAATGCATGGATAATCTAATACACAACTTTGTATTTAATTTTAACATATTAACTTTATTAATTATAACATATTAATTTTTATAAATCAGTTTTACATGGTTAATTGCATAAAAATTCAGTGCAGCTTGTATGGCATTATTTCCTCCTACATATGTTCTGTGAAGTAGGCGAATAATTTAAGGAGGGAAGTTACGAGCGGCAGGGCACTGTGATTGTGACGAAAACGTGTTAAGCTCCGTTCACAGTATCACGTTTACTACTGAGTTACTTCTTTTATTGGAAATTACAAAAACCACTGTATAATGTACAATTTTGAAGAACGTACATAGATAGGCCGTAAATCGGATAAGCCCATTAGGATTTTGAAAGGGCTAAGTGGGCCGAATGGAAAAAGAGACATACATCTATATTAATAAAATGAAGAGTTTGTGTGACTTGTCATGAGCATTGCACGATATCTACCGCAAGCAGGGGGCTGAAATTTAAATATTAGTAGCCCCTGTGTTGAACATGTGCACCTAGAAGCAGGAATTTTGAAATTTTAATTATAATATTTTTAATTTATTAAAAACCTAAACACGAAGAAATATTACCGCCGCGAGAAAGCTTTATTACTACATGTAATACAATTTGTAATGTAGTTTGGTTGCGATGGATAGTAAACAAAAGAGTTTGGTATCTACAACAAACTCTTTTTCTCATGTCGCCATGATATTTAATTTGTTAAATGTGGCGATTTGTTTCTAATAAATAGCGTTTATGTATTAATACGTTTATATTCCTGTAATACTTTTTACTCTTTTAATCCTTAAACCTTTATATCCTATAAATTTTAGACCCTACACCCTTTATACCCTTTTAACCCTAAAATAGTTTTCCGGGGCTAAGTCGGGTAATTAATGTAAATGGGGTAAAAAAGGGCAAAAAGTAAAAAATGGTAAAAATAGTAAAATTAAATTTCGTCAAAAAGGTAAATAAGGCTAAAAATGGAAAATTTTCCAAAAATGACCAAAATGTCAAAAGGGCAAAAAGGGCACAGTTGAGTAAATATGGTAAAAAGGGTAAAAATAATAATAATGGAAAGAAGAACTGGTAAATCATAAAAAGTAACAAGGGTCCTAAAAGGGAAAAAAAGGGTTTAGGCTTAGTGGGGTAAAAATTACAAACTAGGTTAAAGAGCGAATAGGGTGTGTAGGGTACAAAGGGTAAAAATGGTAAAAAGTATATCTAATCAAACAGAGCAATAAGACCAAAAGGGCAAAAAGTAAATCATAAAAAAATAAAAAGGGCTTAAAGATTAAAAACGGTAAAAGAAATAAGAAGGTAAAAATATCAAAAAGCCATAAAAGGGGTAAATATGGAAAGAAAGGATAAATAAAGTTAAAAGAGTATAGGGTAAAAATGGTAAAAAGTAAATCTAATAAAAAAGGGCAATAGGACCAAAGGGGAAAAAATTGCAAAAAAGTCCAAAAATGACCAAAATGTCAAAGAGAGCAAAAAAGGCACAAATGAGCAAAAATAATAAACAGGGCTAATAGTAAATCATAAACGATAGAGTATACATGTTAAAAGGGGTAACAGAAATTAAAAATGTTAAATGATTAAAAAACCGCGAAGAGGGTAGAAAGGGAAAGAGAGTGTAAAAGGTTAACAGGGTTAAAAATGCAAACGGGGTGCAAAGGGCTAAAGAAGGTAAAAGGAGTAAATAGGGAGATAAAGGTAAAAAAGTTATTTCTTTGGGTAAAGAGGGTAATGTAAAAAGTACAAAAAGAGTAAAATGGGTAAAAAGGTTTAAATGGGGCCAATACGCTAAAATTGCCCAAATGTTTTTGGATGGGCTTAACTACAACCCGTTAGCAAATTTTTTTATGTTCTTTCTTTTTTATTACACTAACGGATAAGCGCTCAAAGTATTGTGTATAGAGAAGTTATAACTTTAACGTCAAAAGAAATGTCAGCTTTTAAAACATGTTCAGAATATATTTATTTTGACATTGTGTATCAGTCAGCCTACTTTCACGTTTCGTATCACAATTCAAACCAATACAAGACTAATATTTAAACATTATTTAAGAATTTGTTTCTATTCCCTGAGGTTTATTTTATACACTAAAAACATCAAAGCTACTTTATAGATTTCCCCGTGTGAATAACGAATACACCAGCTAAATATATGTTAATATATTATATTATATTTAAAAGCGACAAAGTTTATTGTTAATAATTACAGTATGTCTCTATTATGACAGAATAAATATTTGTGCACTGTGCTATCTGTGAAGACATTCTAAAATGGTCAAAAACGGCCTTTTCAATGCAGTTTCTATCCAAATATCATTTAAATATTTAACATGTTCTGTATTAGGAACTTCTATTAGCTCTTTATCTCCACTCGTGTTTAATCATAAATGATCCCCGTGCAATAATGTTTGTGTAAATTTATGATTTAAAGCCGACTGTATGACAGAGTTGATGGGCATGTGATGCACGCTCTTAATAAAACTCAAGGGAACATTATACCCCTTGAAGTACACGCACCACGGTTTAGGAAACACTTATGGAAAGCTAATGCTAGTGTTGCTACCCGGTCCCCGCTCCGTTGGCAATTTGTCATGATGGCTTAAGTGCAGGAAGGGATTATCTGATAGGAGCGTTAAAAATAGTCAATCTGCAGATTTGCTGAGTTTTATTATAAAATATAGTACAACATGTGGATTTAGTCAGTTATAAAAATAAAAGTCGTCATCCCAAGTCAGTCATTCTATCAAAAAGTCCTTCTGTACGTTTACATCGGTGATCTAGCCCTACCTCGAACTGGGGTCATGCAGCAACTCCCCATTTGATACAGTTCTACTTTCAACGCTTCTTATAGTTTAAAAGTATGTATTTATGTCAACGTTTCTGGTTAGTTCCATAATACTGATGTGTAACTATACACAAATTAAGCTGAATGAAATAACTACTTTGTTATATTAAGAGGTGTGTTTTCACGTTTGTCCTGGTATTGATGTTAACGAAATGTTTATGACCGAGGCGATACCAGAGCTTTCCTTGACCAGACTAAATAGTATGGTTACGACCAAAGAGCCGTGAATGTGTGCGTCAATTATTTCAAAACAACTTCACTCCTAATGTTAGATTTAAATTAGTATAGCTTCGTAATCAATTGAATTTAAGTTGTACGGTATGTACATTAAAATGGACAATAAACTAATATCTAGAATTTCATGACAATAAATAGGTACCCACTTAAATGGTTTAGTTATGGATAAAAGAAAGTGAGTATTATTATCTGACCTTGCTGTATTTACTCTAACATACGCACTTTATGTTTTCTGTAGATTATTTTTGGGAAGATATGTTTTGCTTGATATGTTGTATAAATATTAGGGCTAGTCAAAATAAGCACCAATCTAAGATTAAAATTAAATAGTTCATTCGCCGTCGATTTGCAGTGCATGCAGGCTTACATAAATTAACCTACCAGCTATTAGATATACTTTACCCTAACCGCCATTTTTGTTTACGAAAAACGATTCAAAGTCGTTTTCGTGCTTTAATTTGGTGAGAACCACTTGGTCGAAAACACTCGATACCAAGACGTGACCAATTGAATCGCGGAAAACTCGCCTATTGTGAACTGTTTGCGTTTGGCTGACCGACAAGGACTTACACTTTCTCCCATAAAGCATCAGGACAAAGAGGGAGAATTGTGTGAGTATTGTCTATCATCGACATAAACTCTGACCTGCACGGGGATTAGAGCCACTCTAGGGCATCATCAGCCATCAGTCATCAAATGAAATCTTTCCCTCTCACCCAGTAAACACCAAACCGTGAAATATTGGCCGACATTTGAAAGCGGCGATAATCAAGGACATCATCGTTAAAACATAATGAACGTATTCACTCGGACGAATTAGTTGATTTACCAATAAAATACTAATTTCATTCCGCTTGAGCAAATACATCCAGTAATTGGATACAAACTCCGCCAGGTGAAAATAATTAGCAGTCTTTTTTGTGCGCGATAATTGAACAAAAAGGGCCGATTGAAAGCGATCATGATGAGTTATTATTGTATTATTCATAGCACGTTATGATGTAATAACGATCTCTGATAGATTATATGCACAGATGGAGGCGATAGCACATGTGGCAGGATTGATTTAGATAATCTGAACAGTAGCGAAACGAGGGCTGTTGACAGGGAGGTATTATTTGAACTACTCCTGTGACAAGTTGACCCTGCTCAGGTCCCATTTGACCGAACACACTTTAATACAAACAAAACCTGTAACGAGATATATCTACAAAATGGAGACACTTCGCTACTGAGTGTAGGATACATTTCACAGGTATATTTGTAAACAGATTTTTCTACCCTGGAAACATTTAAAAATATACAGTTATAAACAAGTTCTCTCAACCCGGACTCTTTAAGTACTGAGAGGAGACATTTCACAGGTTTGTTGTAAAAATCTCTCTTTGCCTGGCGACACTTCATTACTGAGTGCATAATACATTTCACAGGTATAGATGTAGCAAGCGCTTCCAAGTCTGAAAACAATTAACACTAAGACTTTTTTTTTATCCAGTCAACCTAATAACTTAGGTTTTATATACTTTTCCTTCATTTGAGTTTGAACTTCTTGTATGTTAATTATTTATACAAACTTAATAAATATAACCCGCATCGCTGTGCACGTGGGTTGGACATCAAAATGTTATGATCTGGTTTGATAATGATGTGGAGGTCGGGGATCAAATCACGGCTGAGTATAATATAATAAGTTTCTAATCGGTTTCCTCAGTTTACCACGCAAATGCAGCTACATTTACTCAACATTTTGCCTTCTTCATTTCTATACCATCAGTACAAATTTGCGGATAGAACCAACACAAAACACGAAATAAATAAATAGATTATTTTCTCCTAATACATGACATATTCTTATAGACTTTATCACCATGAGCACTGTAGCTTTACATCCTCTATATAAACAAATGATGGCTCATGTTTACGGTATTCTACCACCTTGTTCTGGTCTCCTGAACTTTTAAACATACTAGAACAATATATTATTTATAGTGTTGTTTTGGAAAATATTGCGGACTAGATGTCAACTTCGGACCTTCCATTAGTAAGTCCGTAATTCCACGGCCCATTTAACGCTCTGAAGTAGAAAGGAGTCCATTCTAATGCTTAGTTAAATATTTATGCCAAGGAAGGTATTAATTTGATCGCCGCGCCATCCGCCAACAAGGCGTTAGTTAGACTAACAGCTCACACAGCCTCTTCCTGCTCGCCCGTATTAGCCTCAACACACACACAAACTACTTTTAGGACATAGGATGAGGAGTGTAAATAATTGCTCTATCTCACGTTTAGATAAATAAACTACCAATGTATTGGTAACGGGATAAGAAGAGTGTAATTTAAAGAAATCCTCAAGCGTTTATCTTGAAAGGGGATATAAAACATGACTATTGAAAAAAAAATCCTTAGTACTACCGTTCAGAATGAACCTCTCCTGGATAAGTCAGGAGTGCTAGCCACTCATCTAATGGTCCTATTTAAAGTGGGAGGGGTAGGGAACATGAGAAAAGGTCAGTATTTCTGCAGTATTATTATTTAAACTTTTTTTTGGTCAAAATAAATAAAATATTGCTCCAGTGGAAACATGGAGTTAATTTTACTCACATGGGGATCTCAACAGTTCTTGAATATATGTCAAAGGTGTCCTGGAATTTAATGTCAACCTTTTCTTTCCATTTAAAAAGTTTCTACTGCCGCAATGCTCATGACATATGTTCAACAACTGTTGATAATACCATGTGAAGAAAATTAAACTATATGTTTGTACTAAAGCAATATTTTATTTATTTTGACCAACAAATGTTTTGCTATAAAAAAAATCTGCAAAAACAGTGACCTTTTCATCGCGTTCCCCACTTTAAGGCTGATTGGTTGATTACTGTTGTGGCCACGCACTTAACAGGGCACCCTCTAGGTTGTAATGGATGGTCCCGCTCCTGGCGGACAGGAGGGGAGACTTCATTTGTCACTTAGTTCTCAGCACAATCACTGCAAGGCTGTGGCACCCCAAACACTAGACCCTTCTCTCCGGAAAACAACCGCACAGGTTACAGAGTGGGAACTTTCTTAACACGGTAATAAATAATCACAACTAGCCTGTATTAGCTAAATAAAAGGACGAACCAGCACTTAAAAATAGGATTTTCTTATAACAGACTAACCCACCTCGGTGGCGTAGTTAGCTAACGCGCTAGTTTCGTGTTGAGCTAAACTGCCGAGGACGGGGAGATCGAGGTTCGAATCTCGCTCGAGTGAACTGGGGGCGGTTTTTCCTAAATGGTTTTCCAATCTTCCTCCACGCAAATGTGGGTTAACTTCCTCTATATTCAACCTTCTCAATTCCTAGCCCATTAGTGTAATTAGTACTAAAGCGCATAACCCGAAAGGGTAGTAAGACGCGGTGCTAAGTATACTTATAAGAGGTTTTGGGATCAACGAGTGCTTCATAAATCTTGTCGGTAAAACTGCCTCGTAGTTAAACATAAGGAAAGAGTTATTATGGAGAAGACAAGTCTTCAGAGTTTATTTTAATCTAATATACTAAATTACCTAATCACACAGAATTATCTATTCATTAAATTATCAATATAAGGAGCTAATTTTGAGGTCATTTGTACCTGTCCCTGGGGGTGTTTTATTTCGCTCCCCTTCCTCCCGATGGAATATTTAACTTTCTCCCCTCCCAACGAGCACCCACACACTTTCTCCCCTCCCAACGAGCACCCACACACTTTCTCCCACCTCGAATATCCCACAAGCATTCATTTATTTGCAGCACGCACTTGCAACTTCGTTTTATAAGAAACGCATGTAGTAATTTGTCTAATCCCGCTGTCTCTAGTCTTGATGAGGAACTAAATGAAAGTAAGGCTCGGGGGTGGGGGGGGGGGGGGGGGGGAGAGGGCTATGCCAGTAATTTCGCGTCAGCCTACATATCTCGACAAGCACAAACATTGATTGGGTGCTCTAAGACTGTGTGTGTGTGTGTGTGTATGCAATCAATTGTTCTTTGAGTGAGAGATTAGTTGATTCATGATACTGTACCACCAGATGGTAGAGCACATAAGCCCTTCTCTCAAGACAGTCGGTAAAACCAGACTTCACACGAGGAAGGATACATAAGACCCTCTCTCGAGCTACACCCTAGTGATATACTACGCAAGAGAAAGGGAGCATAAGCCTTTCTCTCAAGGCAGGCAGTATAGTACCTGACTACGAATGAGAAAGGAGACATAAGCCCTTCCCTTGAGTTGGGCAATAGTGCCAGATTACGCAGGAGGAAGGGTACATAAGCCCGTCTCACGTATCAGAAGGTAATTCTGACTGGCAAGTAATTACAGTGAAAGTTACCGCCCACCCGCAACCCTGGAGAGTTGAGGATGTCAACATCACCTCAAGAAAATAAAATATCACAATAAATAAATAGTGAGTTTCCAGATTTATGAAACTCATCAACTGTCACATCTCCCTTGGTTGCGTGGTTAAGGAGGCTGGTTACTTCTCTAGAAAGCCTTCTTCATTCCACTCCAAGAAGCTCTACAACATATCTGAATAGGGGAAATACATGGCTCTCGAGTTTGGTGTTTAGTGTTAATTAATGTTATCATAAGAAGTTATAATACGTAAATCTTGTGCTGAAATTCTTTTCAGCACCGTGTTTTTCTATCTGTTCAGGTTATACGCATAAGTACTAATTACACTGATGAGTTAGGGACAAGCAAGGTTGAATTTAAAGGAAGTGTACCCATATTTGCGTGGAGGAGGAGTGGACAACAATTAAAAAAAAACCTCAGTTCACCCAACCGGGACTCGAACCCCGATCTTCCCATCAGCAGCAGTTTAGTCTGAGAGTGACGCCTTGGACAATGCGGCCACCAAAGCAGGTTGTGCTGTTAGTACCTGCCTTGTTAATAAAGTGTCCGTTGAAAACTCATACTTTTTTTTCCATTAACTCAAAAAAGAATGTTAAGTGTGGTTGGAGTGAAGGTTAATTTAAAATCATATTGTCGTCGTGTATATATATATATATATATATATATATATATATAGTCGTCGTGAATATATATATATATATTGTCGTCGTGAATATATATATATATATATATAATACTGGTGTGTGTTGCTGTGAGTATTACCATTTAACACAGGGAATAATATAAACTACTGACAGGTCCGTGAAGTTGGCAGCACCACTAACGGCACAAATTCTGAAACCTATGCCAATATTTAGTGCTGAATTTGTGCCACAAGAATATTCTATCCCCATAATTTGTGCCACCATAGTTTTCGTGAAAACGCAAAAAAGCTCTGGGTGCTGCCAACTTCACGTAGCAGCACCCATAGCGGCACAAATTCTGAAACCTATGCCAATATTTAGTGCTGAATTTGTGCCACAAGAATATCCCATCCCCATAATTTGTTCCGCCATAGTTTTCGTGAAAACACCAAAAAACCGTGGGTGCTGCCAGCAGCACCCATAACGGCACAAATTCTGAAACCTATGCCAATATTTAGTGCTGAATTTGTGCCACAAGAATATCCCATCCCCATAATTTGTGCCACCATAGTTTTCGTGAAAACGCCAAAAAAACACAGTGTGTGCTGCTGGCAGCACCCATAACGGCACAAATTATGAAACCTATGCCAATATTTAGTGCTGCATTTGTGCCACAAGAATATCTTATCCCCATAATTTGTGCCGCCATAGTTTTCGTGAAAACACCTAAAAACAGTGGGTGCTGCTGGCAGCACCCATAACGGCACAAATTCTGAAACCTATGCCAATATTTAGTGCTGAATTTGTGCCACAAGAATATCCTATCCCCATAATTTGTGCCGCCACAGTTTTCGTGAAAACGCAAAAAAGCTCTGGGTGCTGCCAACTTCACGTAGCAGCACCCATAACGGCACAAATTCTGAAACCTATGCCAATATTTAGTGCTGAATTTGTGCCACAAGAATATCCTATCCCCATAATTTGTGCCACGGTAGTTTTCGTGAAAACGCCAAAAAAACAGTGGGTGTTGCGGGCAGCACCTATAGCGGCACAAATGATGAGACCTATACTAATATTTAGAGCTGAATTTGTGCCACAAGAATATTCTATCCTTAAAAATTTGTGCATTGATAATTTTCAATCAAACATCTAAAAATTGTGTAGCTTCACGCTGTAATTCCCTCCTCGAAGGCCGCTGCATTTCTCATTCCCCTTTCAAAACATTATGCTGACTAAACATTTCTGTCTTTGAGTGAATGTTTAACCCAAGGGTCCCTTCGCGGATTCCTTTTAAGACTTCACACTGATTTTACTGTTGTACAGTAAAGTTTTACAAACTTTTACCAAAATTTAATAGTGCGTTAAAATTATATATATCGATGAGATTGGTTAATTAATATCAAAAATGTATGCTTTAAAAATGATTTTTATTTTAATTAATTAAAATACACACGGTTCGGTAATGTATCTCTACATATAATTTCCTAATATTTTGTGTATTTCCACATAATTAAGAATCCCCTAAATTACCTAGAAAGCTTAAATTATGCACAGTGATAATATTGACTTGGTGTCTTGGGGGTTTCATAAGGTCACACAATGTTTTCTTTTAAAGTTAAAGATCTAACTTACCCCTAAAAAAAACTAAGAGTAGTTTACTAAAGGATGAAAATAGAAAAAAAACTATTATATTATAATTCGCTTTAAAGTTTTTGATTAAAATTCATATTTTGGTACAATATAATATTACTAACAAATTGGCATATCTCATTTTCTCGGGAAAATGATTTAGAGGGTACTTTGTACGTGCTAGTATTTCCAATTTTTATTATAGATTATAAAACATACTCGACGGATGCGGTTTCTATGGGGATATTGTAAGAATGTATATTGATTAATTTTTCTTAACTGCGAGGAGAAGGAGCTTGAAGGTCATGATCTAGATCAGCAGGAAACTACGGGCCGCATGCGGCCAGCGTCACCGATTTGTGTCAGCTGAAGGATTTTGGACAGTTGCATACATCCCATTAACGATAACAGATTGAGTATTTGTTGTTATTATTATTATTATTATTAAAGGAGCTCTCTTATCATCAATTCACTCAGTACATGTTCTAAATTTACATTCTTCTTCTTCTTACTGTGTTTTTACTTTCTCTCTATCTTACAGGTAGAGAAAGTATAGTGATCGTCAAAAAATTCGAACTAGATTTTGATGAATTTTGACGTTTCATGACTCTCTGAATCCGAAAAAAGTGGTTTTTGAATTTCCGTCTGTCTGTCTGTCTGTCTGTCTGTACCTCCAACTAGAGCCTAAACTATTTTACCGATTGAGCTGAAACTTGATATCTAGAGTTTTCATAGGGTTGCCCGAGGGGTTTTTGGAATTGGATATCTACCCTAAAATTAAGGGTAGTTTACTGAAGGGCAAAAAGAGAAAAAGTCGATTTTCTCAAAATCGGCTCTAACGATTTTGATTAAATTTCATTTATAAACATTAATAAATATTACAAACAAAATGGCTACCCTCAATATTTCGGCAAAATCGCTATAAGGGCTCTGGTCTGATGCGTAAATTAACATTTTTTATAATAGCTCCGAAACTATTTGAGATATGAAATTACTTAGCATTACAAATATGTATATATATGTATAATACAAATATTTTATTAGAAACATATTTTTATAAATTCAATAATTTTCAATCTATACACAATTATATATATATTTTTAACTTTTTGGACATTAAAGCTTAAGTATTGCGATCGTAAAAAAAATTAACCTGAAATGTTGATGGATTTCGACGTCTCATTACCCCCCGAACCCTAAAAAATAGTCTTTGCAATGCCGTCTGTCTGTGTGTCTATTAAAACTTAAAATTAAGGGTAGTTTACTGAAGGGCAAAAAGAGAAAAAGTCGATTTTCTCAAAATCTGCTCAAACGATTTTGATTAAAATTCTTATCTAGGCGTTGATTAAGATTATAAATAAACTGGCTATTTTCATTTTCCTATGAAAATGATTTTTAGGGTACATTACAGAAGCGTTAATGTCCGTATCTCCACAACTATTGGAGAAACTAAACAACTTATTATCGCAAAATTGTAGGACTATTAGAAATAAAAAACTTTTATTTGACATATATTTTTATAAAAGCAGCAGTTTCTGAGATATTTGCAAATATATTAATACAATTTTGTGAGCTTTAGTTGTAAACATATACTACTTAAGTCTTAACGCAATAATTCTCCAATGCAATAGAGTAATTAAATATAAGTATCTAAAAAAGTATGTTATTTTTCCTTAAATCTCTTAGGAGAAATGTTTGCATAGCAATGATCTATCTCCATTTTAGACTCAATAGTCAATATTTACATTTTTTATTGGTCAAAATGTATAAATGAATAATTAAATATCAATGCGATGACTTGAAGATCTGCAAAACCTTATAAAATGTTAAAACTTTAACCAGAATCGAAATTTTAATACGAAGTGTTGACCCTTGTGGAAGACATTAAACTGTTTGAAATGTTCTTAGGTGGACAAAGATGCGCCTCTTTTCTCATTGATTCTATATCATTGTATATTATTTTATGCGTGTTCTTATGTGGAGTGGTGATGATACAATGTACATTATTCCGTTCAGAAATCTTACGAGTTTATAGAAAGAGAGAGTAAGTCTGTGCGGTGCGCCGTACCATTTATTTTTTTATTCTATGGTCATAAATATATGGCACTCATATATATGTCTGAGCTTTGATGCAACCTCAAATAATTATCGTGGACCCCAGTAACTGTTGGATACCACTATGACGTCAAAGGGTGCACAGGCGGGAGAAACTAGGGTCGGCCTTGAAGTAAGGGCTGGCCAGTAGGGCCTACTGAGTACAACGTGGTGTTAACACAACTTATCGTTTTAGGGTGTTTTCATGGAAAATATGGTGGTACAAATTATGAGAGTAAGATATTCTTGTGGCACAAATTTAGCACTAAATATTGGTATAGGTTTCATAATTTGTGCCGTTATGGGTGCTGCCAGCAGCACCCACTGTTTTTTGGTGTTTTCATGAAAACTATGGTGGCACAAATTATGGGAATAAAATATTATTGTGGCACAAATTCAGCACTAAATATTGGCATAGGTTTCAGAATTTGTGCCGTTATGGGTGCTGCCAGCAGCACACACTGTGTTTTTTTGGCGTTTTCACGAAAACAATGGTGGCACAAATTATGGGGATGGGATATTCTTGTGGCAAAAATTCAGCACTAAATATTGGCATAGGTTTCAGAATTTGTGCCGTTATGGGTGCTGCCAGCAGCACCCACGGTTTTTTGGTGTTTTCACGAAAACTATGGCGGCACAAATTATGGGGATGGGATATTCTTGTGGCACAAATTCAGCACTAAATATTGGTATAGGTTTCAGAATTTGTGCCGTTATGGGTGCTGCTACGTGAAGTTGGCAGCACCCAGAGCTTTTTTGGGTTTTCACGAAAACTATGGCGGCACAAATTATGGGGATAGAATATTCTGGTGGCACAAATTCAGCACTAAATATTGGCATAGGTTTCAGAATTTGTGCCGTTAGTGGTGCTGCCAACTTCACGGACCTACTACTGACGCCGTGGGGTGAATAGCATACAAATGTGTGCTGTGAGCTGGTTTATTTTAACAATAGGTCTTAGCGTCTTTTTTTAAGCTATTTTTATTTTCTTGATTTATTTGGCTCGGTATCCTAACAATCTTTAAATCCAAGCTTTTTATACTACTTTTGGTTTATTATTTATTTACAATACAGCTCTTTCTTATTAAAACTACTATTAAAAACAGGCTAGGCACCTAAATACTACTTATTATGATAGTCTTAGTGTCTGTTATATTTTACTCAATACATATATATTATTGTTTTATTGCTGTCACGCGTCATACTTTCTATTAGAGCTGTCGGAAACCTGCTGGCCAACAAGTATGAGATGATAGCATTAAATTTCAAGAAAATGCATTAGTGTTTGCTTTGATAGTTGATAAAAAACACATTAATATAGTCAGTGCTAATTAGTTCACAAACAAATCATACGATTAGGCTTAATGGTTTGAGTCAGGAGGGCTAACTACCATACTAACCGTGTAGGGGTGTATTTAATTATGACATTTAAGTTTCAAAATTGATTTATGGACACCTCAACACTTGATAGTTATTTGCATTTTAATATTACATGCATTGTGTAAACTACACTGGAATTGATATTGAAAATAAGGTTTTAACTTTTATGTTGCTATAAAATACTGTCCAGGCCTTGCAGCTCTAAATTAGGAATGCAACGATCCAAATCAAGCCAGACTATAAACCAAACACAGCTTGTAGAAACGTAACGACACTAATCCAGTCAGTCTCTAAACCAAACACAGGCTTGTAGGACTGTAACGACACTAATCCAGTCAGTCTCTAAACCAAACATAGGCTTGTAGAAACGTAACGACACTAATCCAGTCAGTCTCTAAACCAAACACAGGCTTGTAGAAACGTAACGACACTAATCCAGTAAGTCTCTAAACCAAACACAGGCTTGAAGAAACGTAACGACACTAATCCAGTCAGTCTCTAAACCAAACAAAGGTTTGTAGGACTGTAACGACACTAATCCAGTCAGTCTCTAAACCAAACAAAGGTTTGTAGGACTGTAACGACACTAATCCAGTCAGTCTCTAAACCAAACAAAGGTTTGTAGGACTGTAACGACACTAATCCAGTCAGACTCTAAACCAAACACAGCTTGAAGAAACGTAACGACACTAATCCAGTCAGTCTCTAAACCAAATACAGGCTTGAAGAAACGTAACGACACTAATCCAGTCAGTCTCTAAACCAAACACAGGCTTGTAGGACTGTAACTACACTAATCCAGTCAATCTTTAAATGAACCAAACTTGGAGCACTGTCCGATCCAGTTCGCTTTGTACCGAAGAAGCACATCCAACATGATTCTCTTCTCACCCATTCTTCTTAGGGCGTCTTATTCTATCACCTGTATGTCCACCTGATCTTCTCAAGTCTTCTCCAGCACCACATTTCAAAGTTCTTCAAGTAGTTCTTTTCCATCTTCCTAAGAGTCCAAGTTTCTGCTCCATACAATACATACACCGATCCAGTCAGTTTCTATACGAAAAAAGCTCTGAGGACCACAACCAATAAACTATTATATCATGACTCATTCTATGATTCTATTGATGTGATGACTTATTAAATACTCGCAAAAGAGGGAATGGGGTGGAAAGAGAGAAAGGTGCTTTACTTTTCCAATGCTACGACAACGTAAAGATGATGGTTCAGTTCCATTGGGAATAACGTTTCTGCCATCAAATGAGCTTTCACCTGTGACTATCACTAATATAGGTTCTTTATATAATCGAGCATCCATTTTCGACTAATTAACTATCTAAAATGGTTTCCAACGTCTCGTGTTAATTAACTCCCCAGAGAGTGAAAACAGAGCCCGAGCTCAATGTATGAAGAGTCACACAAATACAGTTTTTCTTTGAACTCAGAAATCCACAAGTCATGGAAGAAGTCTAAATTAGTCTCATCGACTGGCAAAAAGGCGTTCGATAGAGCGAAGTGGGAGAAACTGATGGAAATACTCAAGAAGACCAGCATCAACTGGAGGGACAGAAGTCTGATTGCAAACCCGTACCTGGGACAGCGAGTGGAAATGAGGCTGAATGATGGAAAGACCAAAAGCATAGAGATAGAAAGAGGAGTGAGGCAGATATGCTGTTTGTCGCCCAGTCTGTTCAACTTGTGTGGAGAGTACCGGTCAGGTAAGCCCTGGAGGCACGGGGTAGTTTCAGGATAGGATAACACGTCATCAACACTATAAAATACACAGATTAGCTAGCATTTATGGCCAAAAAGAATATATGAAGGAACAATGGACCGGCTGATGGAGATAGGAAGAAGATATGGCATGGAGATCAACATTGAGAAGTTAAAAGTGATGGTGATTTCAAAACATGAAGAGCGGTTGAAATTAAAAATTGGAAACCAGGAGTCGGAAAACATAGAGCAGTTCAAGAACCTGGGAAGTCTGCTGACAAAGAATGCTTACTCCATAAAGTAAATTAGGTCGAAGATATAGATGGCCAAAGAAGCTTTCAACAAGAAGAGGTTACTGTTAACCATCAACTTGAGTTTAAAACCGATGAAGAAACTGATGAAATGCTATATTTGGAGCAGTGCCTTATGTGGAGCAGAAACTTGGACTCTTAGGAAGATGGAAAAGAAATACTCGAAGAACTTTGAAATGTGGTGCTGGAGAAGACTTGAGAAGATCAGCTGGACATACAGGTGGTAAAATAAGACGCCCTAAGAAGAATGGGTGAGAAGATAATCATGTTGGATGTGCTTCTTCGGTACAAAGCAAACTCGATCGGACATATCTTTCGGCGGAACTGTGTTCTGCACGACATCATAGAAGGAAATATTGAGGGAAAGAGGAGCATACTAAGACTAAGGATTCAAATATTAGATAATTTGAAGGAAAGAAGAACATTTTGGGAGCTGAAGGAGGAGGCAAAGGACAGGCCGCATTGGCGGTCTGACTTCACTGACAAAATGAATTGACTGGTCGTAAGATAGAGCACCTAATAATAATAATAATAATAATAATAATAATAATAATAATAATAATAATAATAATAATAATAATAATAATAATAATAATAATAATATATGAACTATAGAGGCACACATTTGCAACAATAGAACATATATTTAATTAAACTGTTTTTATTATATTTTCAGTGCTTAGTGTTTTGTAGCTGTTAGAGGAATGTGCAAATCATGCTAGTGAAATAGGCTAACTTCAAGAAAATTCATTCGCATTCACCTGAATAAGGAATGGGAAAACCAAATTTGAAACACAAAGGCAAAGAGCACATCCGGTGCATTTGGACTAGATTCTAACCAAGTCAGGTGAGCATATGGTTCAAGTAGGCTTTCACAGTATATTACATAATATGTACTATACTTCTAGTGAACTCCTAATCATCAGATGTACCAAGGTGTTTGACCAACAGAGTCAGAAAGGCTGGTCCTTCCATTATGAGTGTCTCAGGTTGAAATCCTGACTAGACACATTAAGTTAAAGCAGGCATAAAACCAGTGATTTGGATTAAACCGTGATTAGGAGGTCCCAGGGGATAATAATCCACGGTATAAACTATATAAACACGCAACTGAGAACAGAGCTTGTATTGGAACTAAGCCGCTTTCGTACCAAAACGAGCCATTCTCAAGCTCGAGCTTGTTTTAAAAAGGGCTCAACAAGATTAATAAAAAGCGAAGAGAATCTTAAAAGGTTTTATTTTATTTTTTCATGAGGCGGACAGAAAAGGGGAGAGTGGGAAGGAGGGGTTGCTCCAAGCAAACAAGTCCCTGTGTAATTAATTTTGAAGCCTATAAAATGTCGAGAGGAAAATGCGCTCATTAAAACATGGCTTGTAACAAGCTTGCAGTAAAACGTGGCTTGTATTATATACAAGCTTGCGATAAAACATCGTCTGGGAAGACAATCACAAAAAAGTCAATATATTATAATAGATTACAAACACAATGCTATATTACCCTAGACCCATAAACACAGCTGTGACACTACTGTACAATTGTGGGCAGAACTCATCAGAGTAACATGTTGGCCCGGTTAGAGTTCCTGACACACTCTAAGACTAGATACACACACAGCACAATGTCAAGTCACGTCCAATAAGAAGAAATACTCATCTCTAATCACACAAGTATGGCAGAACATGCACTCACCTTTGAAGCATAATATGACCGTGAGTATAATGAGGATAATATACTCACCCCTGAAGGACAGCATGATACAGACTATGTATTCACCTCCTGAAGTAGGTGAGTAGGATGAGGATAATGTACTCACCCCCTGAAGGATTGCATGGCGGCAAGTACGATGAGGACCTCCTGAAGTAGGTGAGTAGGATGAGTATAATGTACTCACCCCTGAAGGATTGCATGGCGGCAAGTACGATGAGGACCTCCTGAAGTAGGTGAGTAGGATGAGTATAATGTACTCACCCCTGAAGGATTGCATGACGGCAAGTACGATGAGGACCTCCTGAAGTAGGTGAGTAGGATGAGTATAATGTACTCACCCCCTGAAGGATTGCATGGTGGCAAGTACGATGAGGACCTCCTGAAGTAGGTGAGTAGGATGAGTATAATGTACTCACCCCTGAAGGATTGCATGGTGGCAAGTACGATGAGGACCTCCTGAAGTAGGTGAGTAGGATGAGTATAATGTACTCACCCCCTGAAGGATTGCATGGCGGCAAGTACGATGAGGACCATGTACTCACCTCCGAAATATGCGAGCATGGCTGTGAGGGCCACGCTGAGCAGAATGAGAGCGATGCTGCAGCACTTCCAGGAGCAGCGGTGCTGACATCTCTTGTCAATGTGGAACCTGGAGGGGGAATATGGGGAGTAGGGAGAGGGGGTGGGTCTTAGAGGGAATACAGGCATGGCGAGGGGGTTAGCGGGGGTGACTGCCAGTTGAGGGTTGGTGGTCACCACTCCACCGCAGTTGGACTGGGGCGTTAACCTGAAATAAGTGAGATACAGTGGGTCAGACAATATCTTCACGGGAGATACACAAGGTCAGACAATATTTCAAGAGATATACTGGTTCAGGAAATATTTCAAGAGATTTACTGGTTTAGGAAATATCTCAAGAGATATACTGCGTCAGACAAAATCTCAATAGATATATTGGTTCAAACAATGTACACACGAGAGTTAGTTTGGGTCATATAATATCTCCATGAGAGATGCACTTGGCCAAACAATGTATTCTCGGGAGATACACAGTGTCAGACATTATATATATATATACAAGAGATATACTGCGTGAGACAATATCTAAAAATATATATTGGTTCAAGAATTATCTTCCCTGGATATAAATATATACAGCGTTAAACAATATCTTATGAGATATACTGGATCATAAATATCTTGCCGGGAGATACACAAGGTGAGACAATATATCAAAAGATATACTGGTTCAGAAAATACATTCTCGGGAGATACACAGAGTCAGACATTATATACATATACATATATACAAGATACATACTGAGTCAGACGATATCTCAAGAGACATACTGTGTAAGACAATATCTCAAGAGACATACTGAGTCAGATAATATCTCCGCAAGATGTACATTGGGTCACATGTCATCTCTCTTAAGTGCGCCTGACTCCAAACAGCGAGAACAGTTGGTTTCACGGTTAGTATACATGACATTAAATCGTATTGTATCTTTTTTATTCGTTTATTACAAGGGTTATTGAGGTTTGATCTAGGGGCTTTGAATGATAAGGCTATGTAATAGAAATGTACTAGTATTCACCTAAATGAGGAATTAAAAACCGTCGGTGACCTGGTGGTCTAGGGGTAAGGTGTTGGACTTCCGTGCTAGGGGTCCGGGGTTCAATCCTCGGTCCCGGCACAGATTTATCTGATTGCCAAACCCTTCCTTCACCTCTGACAAGATGTGTATTAATCACAACTTGTGAATGTGAGGAATGCCAGGCCTCCACCGTGGTTCGGATTCCACGTTAAACTGTAGGTCCTCCATTTCATCTCACAATCACCCTACCATCACACATTAGCGTAAGTGCGTATAACCCGAACGGGTAGTAAGACGCGGTGCTAATAATAATAATATAATAATAATAATAATAATAATATATAATAATAATAATAATAATAATAATAAATTAAAAACCATCCCAAGGCACAGTGATGAAATTCAGGTCAGAGTTTGGTCAAGCACGCTCTCACTGAGATAGCCCTGCAACTCAACTGATGTCCCTTGGGAACACTCCGCTAGCCGCCACTGAGCCCTAAGGTAGTCAAGTGGCCCAGGTGAGGCAGGAAGTGGCTCTCTCAGGGGAAACAAAGGCAGGAAAATCTCCCTCGCAGTTCCGATCACGTTGGCCGATAACAGTCAACCCACGCTTCTCCCCCCGTGGTGTTGGGGAGGTGAGGCACCCCGGGGACCAGGACGAGGTGGGGGAGGAGGGAAAGGAGAACGTTCTTCCCAGATATCGTATCGGTTCCTGATGGCCCATATCGCGGCCGTGTCTCACAGTTCCCTCCAACAATCGAGTCTTCTCAAATTCTTGAGAAATTCAAAGAAACCGAAGGGAAACTTTGAAGTTGGTTTCCAATAGGTTTTCCTCTCATGTGGCACGTACTTGTTTCTCATTAGTACGTTTTTAATAAAAGAGTTAAATTTATTAAAGACTTTATCTATGAGGAGGGAATCTTAAGGGAAGTATTTCCATACTAGCGTGGATTAAGGCGGCCACCTTGCTCAACGAGAAACTATCGACTATTATTATATGAGGTATTTAACGTGCACTTTCTGAACCGACATTTTATCAGCACACGATAATTTCTATGAGTGAGAACTAAAGTGGCTACAAATTTTGTCGGGAAAGGTATTTTCACACACCTCCCGGGGTTCTTTTATATGCCATATTTGACGGCTTTACTTACCCTCTGAAGAAAGTTGTGCTAAGGATTTTTATCGCTCAATAAAAATCCATCGACCTTGGTTGGGTTTGAATCTACGATCAATGGGTCGTGAGACGAGAACTTTATCTCAAGACCACCGAGGTCAACGATAAAGTATCAATCTTCTGTGTCTGTGTCATTTTCTGAAAAGATTTCTCTATTCTGTTTAAGCTTATACTCGCTTTAGAACTTCACCTACAACTATAATTTGTCTGTAAATAAGAAAGATGGGAAATAATGCTACAAAATTTCTTATCTCAAGGTAAAGAGGAAAGCTCACTGCTAGATTTAAAATATCTTAAATTGTACTGTTGTGAAACTATAAAAAAATACTGTATTTTTTAGAGTGAGATTAAATATAGGGTCTTTTTTCACTAAGCCTAGCCTCATAGTTCCGCAAATATGCTTAAAAAGTAGTTGAAAATGAAGTCATGTCGCATTTTCACACAATTCTTTTATATTAATAAAACTCAAATAGTAGGGTTGTTAAGGGAAGAAAGCCCTTTTGGATTATTTCGACACTATTTTGGCGTGAACCATAACTTTAAATAACGCATCGTAAAATTAAATATCGCGTTATAGCTGAACGTCTGCGCAGCGATTTATCGCTTAACGAGGCGGCCCCCCTTAAGGCTGGTAAATCTTGATCACCTCTAGAGAACAAGGGTGAACACAGGAAATAAACACTAGTCACAAATTTTAGTTCTGACTAGAACCGTCATCTGTTTGTATTCGCTGCCATTCTTAGAAATTTAGATCAATCCATTTCTATCTCGTAATAGCTAGTTTAATCCTGAGAATCTGACGTCGGACTAGAACCAGTCCTTTCCACTCTTCTCTTCAAAGCTATACATTTGAGATGATCAATATGTAATTACGCACAGACGACACCTCCCATCCTATCACCACTAGCTCACTTGAAATGTCCAATCTCTTCACAAACCCCCCCCCCCCCAATCCCGAGTCAGGCCAAATCGATGGTCATCCTCCCCTTACCGACAACAACGACGACCCTTTGCCTTGCCCCCTACTTGAAAGAGGGGATAAGTTTGGGCCGCACGAGTGCATTTGATAGCCTGCGCCAATATTCGATCAGCTCCGAGCCTCATCTTCATCTCAAATGACCTCACACTCATATATATGCTTATGATCAATATTTAATTATGTATACTCACGGACTCGAGAAACTTGGAACTTGACAAAATAGCATAAAAGGGCGGAACATAAGGTCTAGAATACAACTGTCTTTTCAAATGAATAAAACCACTTGTCGAACTCAACACAACTATCATTCACTTGTAGAACCACACACAACCATCATCCACCTGTAGAACCCAGACAACCATCATCCACCTGTCGAACCCCACACAACCATCATCCACCTGTCGAACCCCACACAACCATCATCCACCTGTTGAACTCCACACAACCATCATCCACCCGTCGAACTCCACACAACCATAATTCAACTGTCAAACTCCACACAACCATCATACACCTGTCAAACCCCACACAACCATCATCCACTTGTCGAACTCCACACAACCATCATTCAACTGTCGAACCCCACACAACCATCATCCACCTGTCGAACCCCACACAACCATCATCCACTTGTAGAACTCCACACAACCATCATTCAACTGTCGAACTCCACACAATCATCATCCATCTGTCGAACCCCACACAACCATCATCCACTTGTCAAACTCCACATAACCATCATCCACCTGTCGAACCCCACACAACCATCATCCACTTGTCGAACTCCACACAACCATCATTCAACTGTCGAACCCCACACAACCATCATCCACTTGTTGAACTCCACACAACCATCATTCAACTGTCGAACCCCACACAACCATCATTCACCTGTTGAACTCCACACAACCATCATCCACTTGTCGAACCACACACAACCATCATACACCTGTCGAACCCCACACAACCATCATCCAACTGTCGAACTCCACACAACCATCATACACCTGTCAAACCCCACACAACCATCATCCACTTGTCGAACTCCACACAAACATCATTCAACTGTCGAACCCCACACAACCATCATCCACCTGTTGAACTCCACACAACCATCATCCACCCGTCGAACTCCACACAACCATAATTCAACTGTCAAACTCCACACAACCATCATACACCTGTCAAACCCCACACAACCATCATCCACTTGTCGAACTCCACACAACCATCATTCAACTGTCGAACCCCACACAACCATCATCCACCTGTCGAACCCCACACAACCATCATCCACTTGTAGAACTCCACACAACCATCATTCAACTGTCGAACTCCACACAATCATCATCCATCTGTCGAACCCCACACAACCATCATACACCTGTCGAACCCCACACAACCATCATCCACTTGTTGAACTCCACACAACCATCATTCAACTGTCGAACCCCACACAACCATCATCCACTTGTCGAACCCCACACAACCATCATCCACTTGTTGAACTCCACACAACCATCATTCAACTGTCGAACCCCACACAACCATCATTCACCTGTTGAACTCCACACAACCATCATCCACTTGTCGAACCACACACAACCATCATACACCTGTCGAACCCCACACAACCATCATCCACCTGTCGAACCCCACACAACCATCATTCACCTGTTGAACTCCACACAACCATCATCCACTTGTCGAACCCCACACAACCATCATCCACCTGTCGAACCCCACACAACCCCTCCTCGGCCGAGTAGAACTTCCAGTTGGTCTGTGAATGCCGGCCGTGTTAGTGCGAGGTTAATCTAATATTCAAACCTCGCTTGGGCCGAGTTGTTGATGCTAACCTCGGAGCCGGGTCGATAGTAAAGTCCCCCGGTACTGTGTACCACCACGTGGAGTTGGCTATGTGGTAGCACACTCTTGTTCTAGCTCTAATAAGTTTTATTAAGGGATTTAAGATATGTTTTCTAAACAGAGAGGGGCATAATCCAATAAGCTATAAACTATTTAAACCTAGGAGAGGCTTAGTTAAAACTAAACACTAACCCCATGAAAAATATTTGTACTTAACATGATAAGCATATACATAGGGATATATATCTTAAAAAACTAGCTGAATATTGAACAGAAACACTTAACATTCAACACTAGCATAAATTATTGTAATATTTGGGTAGCAGAATGAACACCAGCAAATATATTTTACTATTAAGATTCCCCGAGAGATCAGCGTTTCATGGATATATAAAAAGCCTCCATACCCCCCCCGGTACAAGAACAGTTTTTACATCGCTCTTCCTCACAGATTTTTATCTCGTTTTTTTTCAGTGGCATCTTCTTCCTTTTCCATTACCCATCCTCTACCCACTTAGGGGAACAGACGTGAAAAACCAAACCCCTAAAAGTTACCAGAAACAACACGTTTTTTTTATACATTTGGGGTCAAGTCATTTCTACTGGTACAGCCACTGCTTAAAAAACACCCATTTATACCAGTGAGATCAATAAACTTCTACTGGTGCAGTCACTACTCAACAGCACAACAGCACATTACTTATACATTTCTCGTGTAATATTCTAGTTTATCATTATCTAGGGTAGTACTAGTTCTCTACTCCCTGTGTAGTAGGCTACTAGTTCTCTACTCCCCTGTGTAGTAGGCTAATAGTTCTCTACTCCCTGTGTAGTACTAGTTCTCTACTCCCCTGTGTAGTAGGCTACTAGTTCTCTACTCCCTGTGTAGTACTAGTTCTCTACTCCCATGTGTAGTAGGCTACTAGTTCTCTACTCCCTGTGTAGTACTAGTTATCTACTCCGCTGTATAGTAGGCTACTAGTTCTCTACTCCCATGTGTAGTAGGCTACTAGTTCTCTACTCCCCTGTGTAGTAGGCTACTAGTTCTCTACTCCCTGTGTAGTACTAGTTCTCTACTCCCATGTGTATTAGGCTACTAGTTCTCTACTCCCCTGTGTAGTAGGCTACTAGTTCTCTACTCCCTGTGTAGTAGGCTACTAGTTCTCTACTCCCCTGTGTAGTAGGCTACTAGTTCTCTACTCCCATGTGTAGTAGGCTACTAGTTCTCTACTCCCCTGTGTAGTAGGCTACTAGTTCTCTACTCCCTGTGTAGTACTAGTTCTCTACTCCCATGTGTAGTAGGCTACTAGTTCTCTACTCCCTGTGTAGTACTAGTTATCTACTCCGCTGTATAGTAGGCTACTAGTTCTCTACTCCCATGTGTAGTAGGCTACTAGTTCTCTACTCCCCTGTGTAGTAGGCTACTAGTTCTCTACTCCCTGTGTAGTACTAGTTCTCTACTCCCATGTGTAGTACTAGTTCTCTACTCCCATGTGTATTAGGCTACTAGTTCTCTACTCCCCTGTGTAGTAGGCTACTAGTTCTCTACTCCCTGTGTAGTAGGCTACTAGTTCTCTACTCCCCTGTGTAGTAGGCTACTAGTTCTCTACTCCCATGTGTAGTAGGCTACTAGTTCTCTACTCCCCTGTGTAATAGGCTACTAGTTCTCTACTCCCTGTGTAGTACTAGTTCTCTACTCCCTGTGTAGTACTAGTTCTCTACTCCCCTGTGTAGTAGGCTACTAGTTCTCTACTCCCTGTGTAGTAGGCTACAAGTTCTCTACTCCCCTGTGTAGTAGGCTACTAGTTCTCTACTCCCATGTGTAGTAGGCTACTAGTTCTCTACTCCCCTGTGTAGTAGGCTACTAGTTCTCTACTCCCCTGTGTAGTAGGCTACTAGTTCTCTACTCCCCTGTGTAGTAGGCTACTAGTTATCTACTCCGCTGTATAGTAGGCTACTAGTTCTCTACTCCCATGTGTAGTAGGCTACTAGTTCTCTACTCCCCTGTGTAGAAGGCTACTAGTTCTCTACTCCCCTGTGTAGTACTAGTTCTCTATTCCGCTGTATAGTAGGCTACTAGTTCTCTACTCCCATGTGTAGTAGGCTACTAGTTCTCTACTCCCCTGTGTAGTAGGCTACTAGTTCTCTACTCCCCTGTGTAGTAGGCTACTAGTTCTCTACTCCCCTGTATAGTAGGCTACTAGTTCTCTACTCCCCTGTGTAGTACTAGTTCTCTACTCCCCTGTGTAGTACTAGTCATCTAATCCCATGTGTAGTGGGCTACTAGTTCTCTACTCCCTGTGTAGTACTAGTTCTCTACTCCCCTGTGTAGTAGGCTACTAGTTGTCTACTCCCATGTGTAGTAGGCTACTAGTTTTCTACTCCCCTGTGTAGTACTAGTTATCTACTCCCATGTGTAGTAGGCTACTAGTTCTTTACTCCCCTGTGTAGTAGGCTACTAGTTGTCTACTCCCATGTGTAGTAGACTACTAGTTCTCTACTCCCATGTGTAGTAGGCTACTAGTTCTCTACTCCCATGTGTAGTAGGCTACTAGTTCTCTACTCCCATGTGTAGTAGGCTACTAGTTATCTACTCCCATGTGTAGTAGACTACTAGTTCTCTACTCCCCTGTGTAGTAGGCTAATAGTTCTCTACTCCCTGTGTAGTACTAGTTCTCTACTCCCCTGTGTAGTAGGCTACTAGTTCTCTACTTCCCTCTGTAGTAGGTTACTAGTTCTCTACTCCCAAGTGTAGTAGGCTACTAGTTTTCCACTCCCCAGACTAGTACTAGTTCTCCACTCCACTGGGAAGTACTAGCTCTCTAGGACTTTGGTAAGTACTAACTATTCAGCTTAAGGATGTGCTAGTTCCATGACTAGTTAAGCCTCTATATTTCTCGTCTCCCAGAAGAAGAAGTGTATATCTAATAGGTGACGTCACTCAGCAGCTAGCAAGGCAGCTATACAGGTGTATGGATAGTGTATAACATAGTGACGTTATTCAGCAGTTTAAGTTCATGAAGAGTATAGTGACGTCACAAAAACAGGCAAAGACTGAGGGCTCTAAGCTAATAGAGAAAAGTAGCCGCGAGCTAAGCCGGGGTGGGTGTGTGTGTGGGGGCTGTAGGCCGTTTCAACCAGCACTAGAAATAAGGAGTTATGAGGTCACAACAAGAGAGTGACACAAGGGGGAATGAGGTAGTGTTGTGTTTAGATACTTCATTGCAAGGGACCTACATTGTATGTTGGAGGTAGACATAGCAACAATATGTATTTCACCATGACAAGCGGGAAGTCCTCAACTCTCCTTCATATCTTGTGAATATATTTGAGTTCAGCCTGTGGACCAGATGAATTCTTGCTAAGGCCTGTCTAACTGGGCTGCATGCGGCCCTCGGAATCATATTTCGTGGCCCGCAGCGCATTATAAAGTTAAAAATATATATATATATATATATATATATATATATATTACGTCACCCAGGAATTCCTTAGACACGATCAGAATTAAATTGTGTAAATTCAACTATATCTGTCTAGGAATATAAAACGAGGCCCTTAGCTAGCTCCAAGTTGGTCTTGTTAATCAGAGCATGGTCTAAATTGAATAAATTCAGCGTGAATCGTCTCATATCACTCTTCAGTCGGATGTGAAATATTATGTAAGTTAGACCCGAGTCTTCATAGTGATAGGTGGGCAGGTGTAGGCTTACAATTATTAAAATATCCACCGCATTAAATAGTTATAAAATAAGAATATATTCTACGGTAAAACATGTACTATGATACTATTTGTTTAAGAAGATAGCTCATGGGCTAGGAAATAGAACCTCACATTTAATCTAGTATTCCAATCAATACTTGCAATACTTTACTTCCGTAAAATTCACAGCTACTTTTGAGTGAATTTGGTTCTAGCCCCTATAGGGTGTGAATACGTATTTTACGACGTCTACACTAAATACAAGGGACCTATTGATGATAAACTTTCATCGTCCATCGAAAGTAAAACATCTAAATTTTAAAATAATGGAGTTTGGACAAAATATAATATTACTTTTTTTTCAAACTAAGCTTGGAAGTCTAAATTTTTCCTGTTTTATTTCTTTGGGACAAAAATTAAATGACTAAACACGTCTGAAAATATTCACGCTAGTAAATTCGTAGAACTTGAAATAAATGGTATGGCAGACCATATGGATTTGCTTTCTCCTTTACCGTAACATTGAGCCATTTGCTTATAAATATAAAACTGAAAAGTAAATTCCATTTCCCCATTTACAAAAGATGAAAGAGGAAAATAAAAATAAAATAAAATATTTATGGCAATTGATAACTTGTTAGAAATTTAAAATTTGAAACCAAACAGTACCTACCCCCGTGTGTAGCCGCAAATTGAGTGAACATACGGAATATATTATAATATACTGGCTAATATTGATAGTGAGATTATTGATAATATACATGGCTATGTAAACATAATGGGGAAAAAAGAACATAATATCTTACCAAAGAGTAAACATGAAATAATATACACTGTTATATTATTTATTCTTTAAATTTTTCCGCCCATTTAAAAAAGCTCTACTGTTTAAACAATATTCACTATAACTCAGAAAATATTGTTTTTATATATATTACTCACATCCATTACTGTTTCCAGCCTGTGGCTCAGATAAGTTTTTTTAATTAAAGTCCTATTTTTTCACTACCGGCTTGCTAGGACTGTCGTAGATTCATGTACCTTATAATATATCTTAAGACTATAGCAGGCACAACATCCAGACCCCCGCCATTAATTTATCAATGTGAAAGGTTAAACCCATATTTTCTTCAATAATACATATTTGGCCATGCTGGGAATCGAACCCGGGACACTTAGCTCAGCAGATAGACACTATACCGACTGAGCCAAGGTGTCGGACTATTTTTATATAATATTATTTCAAACAAATGTCTATTTATCTTTAAGAGTCCTACAACTTTGCAATGATAGGTTAATTTGTATTTCAAATAGTTTCAGAGACATGATCCAAATTTGAGATATCCGCTTATGTAAAGTACCATCAAAGTCATTTACCCTGACAAATGAGATGCATCATTTTGTGTTTAATGTTAAACAGTGTCTAGGTACAAATCTCAATTAAAATTTTTAAAGCCGATTTCGAGAAAATTGTCACTCCCGTTTCTACTTAGTGACGTTTGCCCACCCCAACCCCAGGATAGGGATTGGTGGTCAGCACGTGCGTAAAAGATGGTAGAAGACGATGTGTTCTTTTCTTTGGACTTTTATTATAAAATGAGTATGAACTATAAAACAATATATTAAAAAGTTGTACAAGAACTAAGATGAACACTACGCGCAGGTCTTTGTCACATCCTACAAAGCCATGAGCCCTTTTTCTCCGGCCTTTTATGCCTTTTAGTCCCTACAAGAATGGTATCCCGGGGCCCTTAGTGCGATCTTTACCAACCTGGATGATCCTGAAAAACAGCCCAAGGCTATTCCCTGGTAACTTTCACCAACAAGTCTCTAACAAGACTGCAACAAGACTACATTACAACTAGACTCTAACAAGACTGTAAACAAGACTACATCACAACTAAACTCTAACAAGACTGCAACGAACTATAACAAGATTAGCCTCTTACAAGACTGTAACAAGACTACATCACAACCAGACTTAACAAGACTGCAACGAACTATAACAAGACTAGCCTCTTACAAGACTGTAACAAGACTACATCACAACCAGACTCTAACAAGACTGCAACGAACTATAACAAGACTAACCTCTTAAAAGACTGTAACAAGACTACATCACAACTAGACTCTAACAAGACTGCAACGAACTATAACAAGACTAACCTCTTACAAGGCTGCAACAAGAATGAGATGTGCGATCGTTACTAAAACTGCACAAGGTTATCAATACACATATAGACACTTCCGCGTTCAACCACGACCATCCGAACTGTTGACTCTACAAAATCAAATATTTCTCTTTTTGCCCATAAGTAAACTGTCCTTAATTTTAGGGTTGAATGGATAGTTTCAAAGATTCATCTGGGCAACCTTATGAAAACCCTATATACCAAGTGTTAGCAGAATAGAAGAAATGGTTTCGGCTTTTGGCTGAGTAACGAACATATTGCATTGCGAATACCACTTTTTTGGATTCAGGGATCATGAAACGTCAACATCCATTAGAATGTCGAATTCTATTTTTGTTAAAGTCCCAATACTTCCTTTCTCCTAAGGTCATGCGAAAGTAAAATTGTTTAATTTTGTATTTCACTTACACATTCAATGCAATTCTATGATGATATTATAAAAACTCGCACCCAATGGTTCACAGTTTACTGTAACAGACTGGATTGCTGGTGACCGGAAGGTCGATCTTCCAAAGGGTGTATTTGGTTGGTTTCCTACATATGTTTTAACACTATGGTATTCTTATTCTCTCTCCACGCTAATAAGAATTAACTTTATCTGATCTACCCTTATATTTATTAAGTTGTTAAATAATCCATGTGTTAAAACGTGTGGCTAAAATACATTTTCACAAGGGTCCACTCTAGGACAATAGCTATCTCGTACTAAAAAGGGCTGTGAGATAAATTCTAAGGCAGTTACTTTAACACTCCTGTGAGACGATCACCTTCATCACAAAACACAGAGGCGAGCACGTAGTAAATGCGCCGTGAGATAGAATCCATGGCAGTTCCTCTAACACTCCTGTAAGGCGAGTTGCCTACGCTACTAGAAACAGGGGCTACTCTTTCGGGAGTAAAAATCCTTATTTTCCTGACACGAGTTTGACACGATTTTAAGTCTACAACTTAGTTCTGTTAGAGTTATTTCAAACAATTGTTTGATTTTCAGTAATATTTGAAAAATAAATGACTGGATGTTTTGATCTGTCCATTTTACCGTTAGAGAAAGAAACGCAAAATGCAAGACCACAGAGATAAAATCTACAACACAGTAGAATTGAGTAGATGATTACTGGAAATTATTATTATTACAAAGACTAGTAATAGAATAAACAAAAATAAAACTATTTACGAACAACATAAGCATTAAAAAAAGTTACAACAAACACTGGTTTAAACGTGCATAAATGTGTCTGTTTCATACTGTCTAGTTTTCTGGTGTATTGAAGTGTTTTTCTTACTCTCTTTACAGACAAATATCAGTACGTTTTCTATAAATTCTACATTTCTACTACCTGACCCTTTTAGTGAAAATATGTGTAATCTAGGAAGGGTATTAATACGTAGACCTGCACTTGAAGCAGATATGTGTAGAGTAACATATTCCTGACTTAAAAGGTTAAGTAACTTTATCCCTGGTAACTTTGATAACTATGTTTCTTTGAGAAAGAATAAAAAAAAACTTAACCACGGTGGAAATAATGGCAAGGATCCAAGCGAAGGCCTGTAAAGGAATTAATATGATTTAAATGTGAAGCAGCCAACAATAAATAACTTTGATTGGTAGCAATACCTTGGGAAAGGTGTATAAAACATAAAATTTAAAATATAGTGTCACTATATCACTAGAGACCTTACACCAATGTGTTTCCAGCAGACCTTACACCAATGGTGTTTCCAGCCTGTTTCGTGTGGGATCCCAATGCTTGTTGAGGTAATAGATTTATATAAATAGTTTTTAAAGTGATTATAATGACTAGAGAAACCAACCCTATAATATAGTGTTCAGTGTACCTGGCTACACACCTACGGCTCACTGGTTAGATTCCCGGCTAGTACCAGAGGTAATTTTCCTGAAAGGGGAGTTATCCCATCGGTCACCAGGGTTTGATTAGTTGACCTTGTATCACCACCTCATCTCATCGGGACATAGAAAGAGCCTCCATGGAAAGAATGTACGATTAGTACATTCAGGCGTCACCTGGGCTACGGTACATTAGTACAGGCTAATATTCCGACCAACTGAACTACGGGTGATGTAACCCAAACACGCAAAAATAAAATAAATATATGAAGTATATAAAATGTGCGCTATTCAAATTGAAATGTGAGTCATTAAAATAATATAAAGTGTTACGTTAGTGTTTAAGTTCATGTTGGTTACCCAACTGACAGTTGCTTGCTGACTTAGTTTGCTGGAGCAGTCTCGTGTCTAGGCGAGTAGTACTGCTTCCATAACTTCTAAAATACCCCCTGGGATCGTTAAATCGCCTTTGAAATTTATTAGTCTCATTCTTTTAATCATTACACAAGCGATTTATATTAATTAAATTAAGCACACGTGTTTAACATCCCACTTATTTGGTTTGTCGGTGATGAGGTCTGGAGTCAAATTCTAACCGGAATTACCTGGAGGTTTTTTTTCTCCAAACAGTTTTCCCCTTATCCCTCTACGCAAATAAAAGTAAATTTGTTCTAAATCTTACCTTCCCCATAAATGTAATTAAATACGTATAGCCTGGATGGGTACTAAGATTCAGTGAAAATAATAATTTAAAAACTAGGATATGAATGCTTGTTGGTTATCAAAATTGTCAAAAGAAAGAAATTGGGGTCAAACCCTACATAAGGTTGGAAACCATTGCCATACCCATTTACCTGTGTCTACAACTGCCTGTTTCGACACGGGCGTTTTCTATGGAAAGATACATTCATTCTGATCTTGGATAGAAGGTAGAATATTAATAACATCAAAAGACGATCTCACCGAAAAACTCACCTCTTTCTGTGTGGGAGAGGAGGGGGGCTGTCCCCGTATCTTGTGGAGATATGGTGCATCATCGTACCGACACAGTTCAAATACTTGCTGCACGCATTGCTGTCTCACATCCCCATGTAGCACACACTTGCGACAGCAAGTCTATACTGTTCTCGACAAGTCATGGTACTATGCACGGTTTAGTTGATACACATAGATCAACAACTTATCACACAAGTCTTTTAGCAACTATTTGGAACACTTATTCAACAGAAACCGTGTCGCAGTCTTGTGATGTTGGGGCTGTGGAGAGTCACGTAATCTTCCTGCTTGTAACATCGCCTGTGACCCTGAAGATTAACCTCCAGATGGGGAGAGCATCACACAGCACTACGTCCATCAAACGACCACAGATCACACTACATTCATCAGACGTCCACAGATCATACAACGCTGCATCCACCAGACGTCCATCAGACGTTCACAGATCATACAACACATTATAAAATCACCAGTAGTAATCATAATATGAGCAAGTTTTACAGCCAAATATAATCAAATAACATCGTATTTTCAAACATAGTTTGTTATTAATAGTCTGTGGACTCCAAAACTGCGATGGCGGATGCTCGTTTGCCACTAGAGTTACTGTAACTGGATAGATGTCAGGAAGATTTGTGGCATTTCAAGTGATAATTCTGAGTACCTAGCTCACATGGTACCGTGGAGTGAGCGCTAGCTCCTTTTCTGTACCGCGGTGCCACTAGAACTAAGGGATGTCATCCCTTTGAAGAAAAACAACCTCTCAGCGGGCGTGCCACGATCCGACTGGTGGACAGAGCCGAGATGAGCCGAATACACTCGACCTCTTCAGATCCCCTCGCGCAACAAGTTGACGTCACGCCCAACAGATTCTAGCGCTTCATTGCGACGGAGCCCGACACTACCGCGGTCGCAGAGCACACACACACACACACACACACACGACATACAGTCATATTTTATGACGGGAATAAGGAGGGGGTATAAGAGAACACGTGCTAAAAAGACTTTGTCAAATACTAGCTTACCGCGCTTAGAAATAGACATACACCTCCATATTTCAACATCAACATCATCATCATCATCAACTGATTCCAACCTGTGGCCGGGTCAGTTTAGTAAAATGCCTGTATCTTCCTCAATCCTTCAACCATTCTTTCTCCTTTCATTTCTTCCATTACTCTCCTCTCACTTGAACATTTTCTGTTATTTGCTCCTTCCATCTCTTTCTTGGACTCCCTTGTGGTCTTTTTTCTATACACCTAATTTTAACTTCTGTAGGGGAACAAGTCTCGAGCTGGTTATAAGAAAAATACTCATACCATATTATATACTGGAAAGGTGAGGAAAGTGGCTGGATGACAAGCTTGACTCTGACCCGATAAGGTGGTGTTCGAATCCCGACCTCAGGCACACTGGTTAGTTGGAGTACTATATCTTCTTCCAAGGGCATACTAATTGACGTTACTTACAAATTCATACCCCTCCCACTCTTCGTTTATGCTAAATATTTTTAATTCTGTATAGTCCTGGTTAGGCTAAATAGTTCTAATTTGGTATAATACTTGCACTATTATCATCTATTTTCCTTATGCTAGATATCCATTACTGGTATAATAACTTTTTTCTTAAATAATGTTATTATGATTATTGTTATTACTGACAACACATATGTGTGTGGTATAGTGGTAAGGGTGACCTGGTGATCTAGGGTAAGGTGTCGGACTTCTGTGCTGGGGGTCCGGGGTTCAATCCTCGGTCCCGGCAAAGATTTATCTGATTGTCAAACCCTTCCTTCACTTCTGATAAGATGTGTATTAATCACAACTTGTTAATGTGAGGAATTCCAGGCCTCCACCGTGGTTCGGATTCCACGTTAAACTGTAGGTCCTCCATTTCATCTCACAATCACCCTACCATTACACATTAGCGTGAGTGCGTATAAACCGAACGGGTAGTAAGACGCGGTGCTAATAATAATAATAATAATAATAATAATAATAATAATAATAATAATAATATAGTGGTAAGGGGTACTACAATTTATCTAACAATGATAACCAAGCAGACCTTGACACGACAAAACTCTACTTACTGGGCTTACATCATAAACTGGTTATAAAAGTGATTTTACTTGATAATTAATTAGTTTAAACCTAATCTAGTCATCTGAGACTAGGATACACCATAGACTGCTTCTATAAGTGACTACTTGATAATGAATTAGTTTACACCTTGCTTTAGTCATCTTAGAGTAGGATACACCATAGATTGGTTATAGAAGTGATTTCACTTTATAATGAATTAATGCGAACCATTCTAAAGTAATCTAAGACTAGGGTCCAACTTGAATTGGTTCTATAAGTGATTTTACTTGATTATAAATAAATACGTTACATTATATATCTTCCGTGTGTATATTTTACATTCAAACAGTCATTGTTCAATAATTCCTCCTGGTTTTAGCGAAGGATTATATCCTATAGCATATAATAAGCTTTACGTCCTGGAGCTTATAAAGGGCTCAGAAGGTACAAAAAGAAGAGATTAAAGCAAAAGGAAAACATTTTCAACTTGAAACGAGTATTAATTCAATATTCGAGAATTTAATTATACAATATATTTCCCTCCAGGGAAGTCTTTTCGTGTTAATCCTATTACATCGTGAGTTTGTTTATCTTTATATTGTTTATAGGGTTAACGTGGTCTAGCCATGCATCGCGTGCTGCGTCTTTACGGGGTAGGAAACAATTACTGACATTTTCATTGGGGTCACAAATTCTCCGGTAAGTGGTTACACAAATTGATTAAATCGAGTTATTCTGTGACAAATTTTAAAAATATTATGAAAATGAATATTTGATATCCTTAACTCATGGTCCATTTGCCAGTAGGGCCGACTTCAGGTCTAAGATTCACGAGTTAAATCTTAGTTTGTGTAAATATTTTTGTTTATAATTTGTTCTGTAACTCAAATACTATTGTAGAATCTTTGCTGATAGAGTTGGCGTCGTGTGCTAGTAATATTTAGGTGACCTGGTGGTCTAGGGGTAAGGTGCCAGACTTCTGTGCTGAGGGTCCGGGGTTCAATCCTCGGTCCCGGCACAGATTTATCTGATTGCCAAACCCTTCCTTCACCTCTGACAAGATGTTTATTAATCACAACTTGTGAATGTGAGGAATGCCAGGCCTCCACCGTGGTTCGGATTACACGTTAAACTGTAGGTCCTCCATTTCATCTCACAATCACCCTACCATAGCACATTGGCGTAAGTGCGTATAACCCGAACGGGTAGTAAGACGCGGTGCTAATAATAATAGTAATATTTAGGGTTTAAAACACAAACGCTAATATAAAGTTATAAATGATTTAAAATTAATTATTTTGGATCTAAACGTTAGTAGTAGCATGAATATTAAAATGTAAAAGAGAAATCTCACTTGTAGCTCAGGTTGCTAGACCTAATTACCCTATTTGACCTGGAACTAAACAAAACACATTTTTTCTCAACTTTATAAATCAGCTCACAAATTACGAACTAACTTAATTATATAACAGACCCACCACTCACAAACGTTAATTCATCACTGTGAAATGGTATTTTTTTTCTGCCATGCTATAAATCGAACCCAAAACACTTAGTTCATCAGGCAAACATCCTACTGACTGAACTAAGGTGTCGGACCTGTGGGTATTTTAATGAAGGAAAGCTCCAATGTGGATCAGAGCTGTCAGGAATCCAGATGGTGTCACCGATCATTATGCCTCCCTCGAAACACCTCGTGAGAAGGGTGGTGTGAGTCGAGCCATTATGAGCCACGAGCCATCCATCACCCCTGAACGAAGCGAGACTCGTAGCTTGTATCGCTGATAGCCGATATACAGCCCCCTCCGTAGTCAGGCACATAAATCCAGGACAATGCGTCTATTCCCCTGAGAGACTTGCAACCCACCGTACTCATATTTTAAAAGGAATCTCCGCCGGAGGGAAGAATATTAAATGAATCTTCCCAAGGGAAATACCAAGACACTACTTTATACACAAATATAAGTAATATAACCCGATAACACAGTTAGGAACCCTTTTGAAGGTTCAACTGGGCAGGTACATCTCCAGGGAAGCAAAATAAGGTTATTAAAGTTGAAAACTAAACATACTGTGTGCTATACCCCGTAGTTGTGCGATTAAGAAGACCAACTACACGACTAGTAATCCTAGGTTTGAGCTCAGGTGATACATGCAATAATTTAATATAATTATGCATTTATTCCTATCCCACTAAACATTACAATTCCTGGTGCTAGTATTAAGTGTTTTTGTACTAGGTTGCGTTAGGTATATATCCCTCTGCATGTTTGTTCTCGCGTTCAATGTAAGCCTCACAAATAAAGTCGAGCTCTAGAAAGTGTCCATTTCCTGAAATATTTGTACTATCATCTCTCCCAGAGTACTCTTCTTCCTAACCTCGAGCTCGTGTCTACACTGCCTTGGTACCATGGTAGAGATGTTCTACCAGTCTTCTGTCTACACTGCCTTGGTACCATGGTAGAGATGTTCTACCAGCCTGGTGTCTACACTGCCTTGGTCCCATGGTAGAGATGTTCTACCAGCCTTGTGTCTACACTGCCTTGGTCCCATGGTAGAGATGTTCTACCAGTCTCGTGTCTACACTGCCTTGATACCATGGTAGAGATGTTATATCAGTCTCGTGTCTACACTGTCTTGGTACCATGGTAGAGATGTTCTACCAGTCTCGTGTCTACACTGCCTTGGTACCATGGTAGAGATGTTCTACCAGTCTTCTGTCTACACTGCCTTGGTACCATGGTAGAGATGTTCTACCAGTCTCGTGTCTACACTGCCTTGGTACCATGGTAGAGATGTTCTACCAGCCTTGTGTCTACACTGCCTTGGTACCATGGTAGAGATGTTCTACCAGCCTTGTGTCTACACGGCCTTGGTCCCGCGGTATAGCTGCCCTATTATTTGTATGGGTTAATTTATACGGGGTGAACTTTTGAAAGATTCTCGAATAAATCTCTCTGAGGTCTACTTAACTCTCAATAAAAGCTTGGTACCATACACCTCCAGTATATTTACTAAATAATAACATTTATGTGCTTAAATAAATTGACACCCAATTCAATATCCACCTTAACCTATGAACACATTAGCCTAAGCCTAATACATCAGATTTTTCTGACTTAGCTGTTACCCTTCGGATTCCTATATAGAAGGTTAAGGTTTAAACCCAACTGAATGTATTGAGGTGTGTTTATTTTATGTAGTTTTCCATCCTACAATAAACTTCTGGTGTAGTTACTTTAAGTCCAACAAACTCTTCCACTTTCTTCATGTTATATAGTTCCTTTAAGTTAATGATGGCTTAAACTGATACTAAAGTTTATTCAATATATTATATTTGCCATAGTTTACCATTAATGCTCTTTACATTTTGCAATATTCATGTTTAAAACATAATATATAATAAAATATGGTAAAATTCATCCAATATCGGTGGCCAAGTGGTCTAAGGCGTTACACTCTGATTTCACTTGGCCAGTGCTGAAGGTGTGTGGAAGGTCCGGGTTCTTATCCTAGATAGGTGAGCCAAAGGGGTTTTCCACACGTAGGTTTTACTTTGTTTTCCCCATCCTCTTTCGACTCTAGCGAGTTTCCTTGAGGCTCGCCTCTTCAACCAATCAGTCTTCATTAACTCTTTTATTAAAACAACTAATGAAAGTGTAGACTTTTATAACTAGATTATATTTGTATTAAATTCATAATTGTTTCGAAGTGTTTGATTACTAAGGTATTTGACACAACTTTAGTGAGAAATTTGTTTCTGATGTTGCTATCAGTATTTTATTAAGAGATATTCCGATCAAAATGGCCGACTATCATACAAATACTATTTTTATACATAGACAAAACCTGAGTTATTCAAACACAAGCATTTGCCAGAAAGATGTTTCCACACAAAATATTGTCTCCCTCAATAAATTGAATCAATTCTTGTTCATGTCAGTATACCAGCACCCTAGTGAGCTGATGGGTGAGCGGGAGGGTTAAGGGTGGGCTGTTTGGTTAGGGATGTGGAGACGAGGGAGATCTCCCTCCCCACGGGGGCGCAACTGGTACAGCACTGGCCACAAATATAGACGCATCACTCCCCTAGCTCTCAGGTGCATTTGCGTGGCGTGTTGTATTAACCTGTCCCTAATTAGCCAAAAATATGTTAAATAAATAAATAATTCTCATCACTACTTCCTTACACTAATGCTATTGAAACACTTAGTTGTAGACAATGTATAATTTCACAATACGTGCACTTTATAAACATAGGGTTAGCTCAACACACGACTTTAAAGCTGACGTAACTCAGAAAAGAAGCACTGTCTTAATAAAACAATACACATTGTATATTGATACCTCAGGGATAAAAAGGGAGCCTGTTCTTCACTAATATCCATTAATGAGTTTACGAATACTAATAATTCTGGCCGTCTTTTTTATTCTCACCTCATCTTACTACCCGTTCGGCTTATACACATATAAACTAATTACGCTCGTACATTAGGGATAATTAAGGTTGAATTTAGAGGAAATCTACCCAAATTTGCGTGTAGGGAGGGTGTAAAACTATGTAGTAAAAACATCCTTAGTACACGACACTAGGATTCGAACCTCTATATTTCCATCAACGTCAGTCAAATCTATTATAAGAATGACTCCCTAGACAAAGTGGCCACCGAAACTGGGGTTAATCGTAATAAATTATTAGTTGAACATATATTAATTATATTATGTTTATCTAATAATTTAACATTAATTATTAATGTTCCAACTCTAACAACCAAACAATTCCCAGTGGTTGAGACGAACTCTTCTATGAACGGGAGCGAGATTATTAATTGAGGCAAAGAAGGAATGGAGGGAGTGAATAAAATTAACTCGAAGTATTAACACAATTTATAGTAATAAATTAAACGCGTGATGTATTTTACGTCTAATAATGCTTGAAGTAATACTGTAATAATATATAGCCAACGCTAATTCTAAATGTAAGGTCGAGACAATCGTTGATAAAAGTCGAAGTTATTTGGTAGCGAAATGAGCTGACGGCCTTACGGGCTAGTGTCATATGTACAAACATTTAGATTTGGCCCTTATGGATGTGTGGTCACGTTATGATAGTGATAGCCAGAAGCTAAATACAGTACACTCAGATTTAACACCAAAAACTGTATGTTTCCTAAATAAAATAGTAGGAACAAATTGTTCCCACATCACTAATTGGCGCAGGGGCGGGCTAAGTGCTTCTGAAATGCTAAATATATATATTATTAGATTTAAAAAAATATTGGATCTCTTCATTTTGGCCTCCGCTTTCGAAATACTTGTTTGATTCCCGAAAGTGGAACTATTCTAACGTTCACTAGCGTCTCGTAAGGTTTAAGTTAAGTTTAAGAGTTTCACTGGTTCTACTCCCTCATGTTCACTATCAACATCGCCTCATCTCGTCTGGACATGGGAAGAGCCTCTAAGGAAAGAATGCTTGATAAGTGTTTTTGGGCGTCTGCTGGACAAAGGTAAATAAGTACCAGCTAATCCACCGAAAAAACAGGCCACGAGTGATGTAGCTCAGTCACGCATATATATTTTAAAAATTTATTTTCCTCAATTCTGAGGTTTCTCTTCAACTGATGAATACACGTAAACAATACAAAATAAGAAATTATACATGTACAGTACAAAATGACAAAATGGAACATTTATTATAAAAAGAAGAGTACTAGAACATATAAGTAGACTCAATTCACACTTTTATTGGCATCTTTCCTTTTATCTTGATCCTCTGAATATTTTTTTTTTTTCAAATCATAGTTTTCCATTGAACACACTACATTGTGTGACCAGGCGGTTGATGGTCGACCTCGTCTACTTCTGCTTTCAGGTTCCCATTCTTGTAACATCTTCGGGATATGGAGCCTCTTCCTTTCAATCTTAGTGTGGTTGTCTCAGCGTGCATCAACCTTCGTCTCTCTGTGTTCCTTACCCTACACTACATCTAGAGTCGACCACCAGGTGAACCACAATTATTATCGAGAACGATCCAGATTTGATATTAAGCCGGTAGTGACGTATCCAAACAAAAACTTCCGGTGAAAAGACTCTTGATGTCACAATCCCTCAGAGCAGTACTGTCTTATGTAATCACTAAGAATTACGGTGCAACTGTATGGTATGAAGATGTGTGTGTGTGTGTTTGTGTGTGTGTGTGTGTGTGTGTGTGTGTGTGTGTGATAGTCACACGAAATATACCTCGGTGGTCTTGGGGTAGAGTTCTCGCCTCAGGACCAGATGTTACTGAGTTCAAACCCAGTAGAGGTTGACGTATTTTTCTTGAGCTATACAAATCCGTATCACAACTTCCTTTGGAAGGGAAGTAGAGCTGTCAGTCCCAGGTCAATTGTCGCATGTAAAAGAACCTGGAAGTTGTGTGAAAATACTTTAATTAATAGTCCCTTTCTCGCGCTCGCTCTTGTGAAGGGTAGCGGAGAACTACCACACTTCTTGAACTCTCTTAATACATGAGCTTTCTACCAGATGGTGCAGGCAGCACTAACCATCCGAAGGACTGAGTGCTTGCTGAGCTCCAGAAGTATAGAAATAATATCAAACCAACCTTCAAGTTGTTAACTTAAGAAGTCACACTCGATGCTGTATCTAATCTTCAGTACAATAAAATAATTTTTACTTTCTTACAGGTAGAGAAAGTATTGTGATCGTCAAAAAATTCGAACTCGAGCTTTTGATGAATCTCGACAGTGGTTTTTGTATTTCCGTCTGTCTGTCTATACCTCCAACTATATTCTAAACTATTTTACCTATCAGGCTAAAACTTGGTATCTAGGGTTTTCATAGAATTGCCCCGATGGATTTTTGGAATTGAATATCTAACCCTAAAATTAAGGGTAGTTTACTGAAGGGCAAAAAGAGAAAAGGTTGATTTTCTCAAAATCGGCTCTAACGATTTTGATTTAATTTAATTTCTAAACATTTATAAATATTCCAAACAAAATGGATTCTCTCAATATTTCAGCAAAATGACTTTAAGGGCTCTGGTCTGATACGTAAATTCTTATTTTTTATCATATCTCTTAAACTATTAAAATATTTGAGATATGAAATCACTTATCATTACAAATATGTAGGTATATTTAAAGTACAAATATTTTATTCGAAGCATATTTTTATAAAACCAATAACTTTCAAGCTATACGCAAATATTTATACTTTTTAACTTTTCGAAAACAAAAGGTAAAGATTGCGACCGTAAAAAAAAGTAACCTGCAATTTTGATAGATGTCAACCTCTCATGACCCCCCGAACCCTAAAAAGTGGTATTTGTAATGCCGTCTGTTTGTATATCTGTTTAAACTTAAAATTAAAGAAATTAAATAATGGGCGAAAAGAGAAAAAATCGATTTTCTCAAAATTGGCTCTAACAATTTTGATTAAAATTCGGATCTAGGCGTTGATTAAGATTATAATTAAGCTGGCTATTTTCATTTTCCCATGAAAATGACTTTCAGGGTACTTTACAGAAGCTGAAATTTCCGTATCTCCGGAACTATTTGAGATACTAAATAACTTATCATTGCAAAGTTGTTGTACTATTAAAAATAAATTTTTTATATGAAATATATTTTTATAAAACCAACAGTTTCTGAGATTGTGAGCTTTAGTTGTAAAGAGGTACTATAGTTTTAACGCAATAATTCTCCAATGCTATAGAGTAATTAAATATAAGTAAGTCTCTCAAAAATGTCATGTTATTTAGCCTTAACCCTCTTAAGAGAAATGTTCATACAACAATGATCTATCTCCATTTTAGACTCAATAGTCAATATTTAAATTTGTTATTGGTAAAAATTTATAAATGAGGAATTTAATAACAAAGCGATGACCTGAAGATGTGCAACACCTAATAAAATGTCGAAAATTTTAACTGGAAGTCGATATTTTAATACGAAGTGCTGACCCTTGTGGACCCAATATTAATCTTTTTTATTGGTCCAAACATACAAATGAGGACATTAATTCTGTAAAAATAAAATTATAAAATTTAAAACCAGGACTCAAAAATAGTTTTACATAAGTATAGTGCAATTTATGCTTGGGTTTGTTAGTGTATATTATTTCATTTCACATATGTTACGAGTTTTGAGTAAAATCTCCATTTTTAAACAATAGAGCGAGAAAGTCCGTGCGTAGTTCCATACCATTTATTTTCATTTACGACAAGCATATTCTTAAAATATTAAATTTTTTTTATTGAATTAAAAAGTATGTATTCACTTTGTAAAATTAAATCATAATATAATAATAACTATTAGATAAACATAAACTGTTACATTAAGATTTTAAGTGTAATTTACACACTTGTAAGACTAGATTGTATTTTTACCATAATAAAGTGTGCTACTTGGGCATTTAAAAAACTTAATCTAACAAGGTTTCACAAATAGATTATTAGGTTATACTGTATTTAGATTTTAAAATCAAAATGATCAAAGAGAAAATATCGTCACTTGTTAGAGTTGTATGAAAATATTCTATTGGGATTACTTTAAACATATATACATATTTTTTTTTACAATTGTGTGTGTTTTAAATCATGTAATCTTGAAATATGAAAATGAAATCCATACAGTAGTTTTTCCCTCAAAATAAAATCGCCATATTTTTATTGAATGACTAAACAAACAGATGGGTTATGCCTGCTGATTGATGTTTGGCTCCCAGGTACTCCAGGTAATAATTGACTATCAACTGTGTGTGAGTGTCCTCCGGACAGGACTTTGATGGATCTCGTTGGCAACAGGAGACCCAGGGACACAGACAATGACAACTTGATGACCAGTGGGGGTTATTGTAAGTTTCGCACAGTTAGTATCGATAGCATTGACAACCGTGACAATTAAACTAGAGGAACTCTCAAATAGTTAAACTACAATACCTGTCATATAGTTAAAGTATAGGACCGTGAAAACATTGTTTAATACAGGATCTGTCACATAGTTTAACTATAGGACCTTCCATATGTTTAAGCTACAGGATCTGTCACATAGTTTAACTACAGGATCTGTCACTTTGTTTAATTTAGGACCTGCCACATTGTTTAATACAGATCTGTCACATTGTTTAACTACAGGATCTGTCCATTGTTAAACTACAGACCTGCACATTGTTTAACTACAGATCTGTCACTAGTTTAACTTTAGGACCTGCCACATTGTTTAGCTACAGGATCGTCACATAGTTTAACTACAAGATCTGTCACATAGTTTAACTACAGGACCTGTAACATAGTTTAACAACAGGATCTGTCACATAGTTAAATTATAATTCCTGCCTTAGAGTTAAAATAGTTCACATATTAATTTTGAGTCAAATCAGTTTGTGTCAGGCTTATAGCTAAAATTTTCTAAATAAAAGGTTTTATATTGATTTCATTCTAATTAAAATGCCAGTACAATTCTAAGGAATTACATATGCATTCACCCGCAGAGCGGGTTGGAAACCCCAATATGTGGGGGCACGCACCCTTAATAGCGTCCACAATTATTGAATTCTCCCACTAGAGTGAGTCTTTATTTAGATAGCCAACCCGTCCATATATATTGATATCCTCAATTACGATCTATCAGTCTACTGATTGAATGGTCATATCTTCTAGAACCACTGGGTTAGACTTCGTGACTCCTGATAATCCTGATATTACAACCCTGGTCCGAGTGTTGGGCGTTTAGTGTTAAGTGTTGCTGTCTTAGGTTAAGTAAGTTTGTAGGTCATGTGCTAATATATCCATATATTTAACACTCCAAACAGAGTACAATAAACGAGAGTAGAAAATATCTTGCTCATGATCATACAGTACTACCTTCAAATCCTGGAGAGAGCAGCTCCACATTTAAAATGTTCTTGTGTCTACTACAAATGCCACGTAATTGAGTTTAAAAAAAATACCAGTTAGAAATTACCATTAAGCAATTATATTTCGTTTAATACCCCTCTACATTTCTCTTCACACGCCCTCCCTTTACTACCCCCCCCCCACACACCCCCCTATTTCTGATCTATATCATAAAACCCTATACATATTAATATATGTCAAAAATAGTTCGTGGATCAAATTCGATGGATTTGGGTTTTTAATTTGCATACGAATACGTGGTTAATATTTATGACGAGGGTAGAGGAGGGGAACTAAATCTGTCTGGTCTGTGAGTGAAATCTGACAGTGGAAGGTTAGTGTCCTCACTATTATGTGACGGGGTGAGGAACAGTTGACGGTGCAAGGTTGTTACGTCAGTGGGCGAGGAAACATCTGTCCCCAAGGGGTCAGATGTCTCCCCTCTTGCAAAAGGGTGGGGATTGAACTAGCACCTGCAAAAGCTGTTGCTATGACTATTACTTGGATGACCAAGGTTCAAGCTCCGGCAAAGCAGACTGTATTTTCTTACCCATACTCACTCCTGGAGAGTACCGGTACACACCATTACAAATAGTTTTTCCATCTTTTCCTCTTAGGTTATATAGTTTATGTGACTGATAGATTCTATTAACACTATTCACCTTCCTTATCATGTTTTGCTAAAGTGAAGATAGTCAGTGCTTGAACTATTCACTTTCCATACCCTCTTTTGCTAAAGTGAAGATAGTCAGTGCTTGAACTATTCACTTTCCATACCCTCTTTTGCTAAAGTGAAGATAGTCAGTGCTTGAACTATTCACCTACCATACCCTGTTTTGCTAAAGTGAAGATAGTCTCACTACTTGAATTAGTCACCTTCCATACCCTGTTTTGCTAATGTGAAGATAGTCAGTACTTGAATTAGTCACCTTCCATACCCTGTTTTGCTAGAGTGAAGATAGTCGGTACTGGCTCTAAAGTGAAGTGACAAAATCCAGCCGATACGTCGGACCAAACTAATAAATGGTTAAAATAATATTTGGTGTTCCCCGTTCTAGGTTTGTGTATTCCCTTGCAGTACCATCTGTCAAACAAGCCAGTTTCTGGGACAAGACTGACAGAGTCGTGCTTGCCATGACAAACAGGGTTTTGGGTTCGGGCTCAAGTAACGAAAGTACCTTCTGCTTGGTTATTTGTAAATACGAGGGAGGAATCTTGAGAACATCATGAGGAAACGGGACAGATGGAATAGGAACATTCTAGAGATGTCTCCCACACATAAGTTATCAACTATTTACTACATTGTGTATGTTGCTTGTCACATGACAGGATGGTCAGGGAGACTGACTAGTAGTCTAGAGGACCCTGATTCCTTTGAGAAGTCAGAGCTAGAGGACAGTCAGGATGGAACCATGGCCCTCTATATCTGTGGTCAGTCTCTCTAACCACTAGTATAGTCGGGATAGAAACTGGTACTCTAGATTTGTGGTCAGTCTCTCTAACCACTAGTACAGTCAGGATGGAACCATGTCCCTCTATATCTGTGGTCAGTCTCTCTAACCACTAGTACAGTCAGGATGGAACCATGTCCCTCTATATCTGTGGTCAGTCTCTCTAACCACTAGTCCAGTCAGGATGGAACCATGTCCCTCTATATCTGTGGTCAGTCTCTCTAACCACTAGTCCAGTCAGGATGGAACCATGTCCCTCTATATCTGTGGTCAGTCTCTCTCTAACCACTAGTACAGGCAGGATGGAACCATGTCCCTCTATATCTGTGGTCAGTCTCTCTAACCACTAGTATAGGCGGGATGGAAACTGGTACTCTAGATTTGTGGTCAGTCTCTCTAACCACTAGTCCAGTCAGGATGGAACCATGTCCCTCTATATCTGTGGTCAGTCTCTCTAACCACTAGTATAGGCGGGATGAAAACTGGTACTCTAGATTTGTGGTCAGTCTCTCTAACCACTAGTACAGTCAGGATGGAACCATGTCCCTCTATATCTGTGGTCAGTCTCTCTCTAACCACTAGTACAGGCAGGATGGAACCATGTCCCTCTATATCTGTGGTCAGTCTCTCTAACCACTAGTATAGGCGGGATGAAAACTGGTACTCTAGATTTGTGGTCAGTCTCTCTAACCACTAGTACAGTCAGGATGGAACCATGTCCCTCTATATCTGTGGTCAGTCTCTCTCTAACCACTAGTACAGGCAGGATGGAACCATGTCCCTCTATATCTGTGGTCAGTCTCTCTAACCACTAGTACAGTCAGGATGGAACCATGTCCCTCTATATCTGTGGTCAGTCTCTCTCTAACCACTAGTCCAGTCAGGATGGAACCATGTCCCTCTATATCTGTGGTCAGTCTCTCTAACCACTAGTATAGGCGGGATGAAAACTGGTACTCTAGATTTGTGGTCAGTCTCTCTAACCACTAGTACAGTCAGGATGGAACCATGTCCCTCTATATCTGTGGTCAGTCTCTCTCTAACCACTAGTACAGGCAGGATGGAACCATGTCCCTCTATATCTGTGGTCAGTCTCTCTAACCACTAGTATAGGCGGGATGGAAACTGGTACTCTAGATTTGTGGCCAGCCTTTCTTGCCACTAGTACAGGCAGGATGGAACCATGGCCCTCTATATCTGTGGTCAGCCTCTCTAACCACTAGTATAGGCGGGATGGAAACTGGTACTCTAGATTTGTGGTCAGTCTCTCTAACCACTAGTACAGGCAGGATGGAACCATGTCCCTCTATATCTGTGGTCAGTCTCTCTAACCACTAGTATAGGCGGGATGGAAACTGGTACTCTATATTTGTGGTCAGTCTGCTGGTGTCACATAAATTAGAGCTTGACCGTGGGCCTCTTCTCAACCCCAAGTGCTCTATTTTCTTTGGTCCCGGAATGTACTACGTGGAACAGAAGAGCGCTAGGGTGGCGGCACATTGGATTTTCCACCAATAACAGGCTAGAATTTCTGTACAAAGGGGTCTGGATCCCCTCCTCGCCCTACACAATGTTAGTATAAAGCAACATGTTGGGAGGGAAAAAAAATAACCCTCTTCTTCATCCTCCCTGTGCGCCGTATGAAACAGTGAAGCGCTGATCTAGCGCTAGATGAGCGGAGGATCCGCTGGGTGGATCAGTGAGCAAAGATCCACCGTGTCTGATAAGTAATTACATTGATTGATCAGGAACTTCGGGTCCGTCATTGTCTAGTGATGCAGTTATTTAGTTAATAGCTTCTATCACTCCCTCATCTGTGTTTACCGGGGGTTGTCAGGAGCTACCCCTAGAGATTATATCAACCCCTATAATTATTATTCAGCTCTCATCTACAATCAACACACATTTCAATTCTAGTGAGAAACAGAAGTTCGTGTTAGCCGCTGTTTACCGTTGCTTGTTTGTACAAACACTTGATAATAATCATGGTGACATAACGTCTGTACGTTTTACAAATCTACATACAATATACTGTCGCCTGTTTGTATAAACACGAGATAACGTTAATGTTTATATAACGTTTGTGAACCTTTAACATTTCGAATCCTAATCTTACAGGGATTCGGATTAGACTCGAAATTTTGAATCTAAATAAATTCAAGATTCGGATTAGATGAGTTTGGCTCAAAATTTGAATAAATAATATTCACACTTACTTAACAAATTCATTTAATGAGACCGGGAATCAGTTACGTGATAGAGTGAAGAGATAAATTAACTTAAGTACAGGTCGTAAAGGAATGGCGTGTAGTTGTATGTGACAGTGAATATCTTGTATTTAAAAAAAAATAGTTAAGTCCACCATTTAGTAAATCAACATTTGCACTAAGATTAAAAAAGTGGTGTGATCTTTATTTGATTTTTCTTATTTTGAGATGAGTGCTATTTATTATATTATAATTTTTTAATAAACCTAAATTGTGCCTAAAATTTTTATCAACTTTTTTGAAATATTTTATTATTAGACTAGATTTGACTCGAAAATTTAACATAATAATATATTCAACACAGTTTAGATCTGAAACATTATTATAGTAAGCCTAAAACTATTTGATTCAGATATAAAATTATTTTTAAATAAAATATTCGATTCAATATTTTTTAAGCATGAGATTCGACCAGTGTTAGATTCGAGTCAGTTAGCCAAGATTCTTATTCAATTAGAAAATGAAAGTTATTGATTCGCACAGGCTTACTGGCTATTATAAAAATATACATAAAATAAACAGTCTCCTCTTTGTACAAACATGAGATAATATTCGTGTTGAAAACAGTATAATGTTTGTTCACTATACAAATATATATATATATATATATATATACATTATACTAGCGATTGTTAGTTCAAGCACGACTATATATATATATATATATATCAATATAACGCCTGTTCACTCACTATACAAACTATACATACAATAAACATAAGCCCGTTTGTACAAACACAAGATAATATTCATAGTAATATAACGTTTGTACATAATACAAATATACATGCTACATATATTTTTAAAATACACTAAACTCATAATATATTTTTATACATACAAACGGTATATTATATTTTTTTAGGAATGACAAATAAATGGCAATATACGTATAGTTTATGTTTATAGATTTTAAAATATTTGTTTGGATAGAGGTATAATAATTTTGCCTTTTAATTTCAGAGAACTACATCATTTGTTTAATATTTTACACTTGATGTTCCTAGAACTAACCATAATGATTAATTTGGTGTTTTATTAGAGATTCATCAAGTGAGCTTGTGCTACCAGAGGCTGGGATCTCATACCCCGGAATAAAGTATCCAGCTGGGATGAGAACAATGACCCTTAGAATTGAAACCACAGCCCTCTTGAGCACGCAATAACCACCTTTGTCCCGACATCACTACCTAGAGACCAAGAGGGGGTGGACGCCGTCTACCACCTGGCCGGCCTCTGATCCAACCCTCCTCAAATCGGTTGTCACCGAAGCGTACAATATCGCAATACATTAGGTTAAGAACGTAATGACAATTCGTTTTTTTTTATGGGCTCACCCCTAGCCGTATTGCCTGTATTTGTCCCCTAGCTTATTGCGAGGGGCGCCCCCATGTTATTTAGTAAAGGGGTGGTTTTCAAACAGAGGGATGAGATGGGAGGGGGGGATGCCAGACCGTGCTAAGGAATCAAATAACGAACTAAATAAAACCACCCCAATGACTCAGCGAGAAGCTCTTCCATTACGAACACTCTTTTTTTTATTTCTAATACGATTTCTTCATATAAACAGTAAAATTAGATATACTCGTTGATCTCTGATTTTTTTATTGGACTAGCTCCTACTATTTTATTCGTGTCTGCATTGCGAGCAAAATGTTCCCCTCCTTAAACTTTCTATGACTTAGAGAAAGTTCAATATACGTTTCTGAATCCGATAGAAGATTTTCTGTATTGGGAACAAGGGACGGGGGAGAAAGAGCGGTTGATAAAAAAAATGAATTGTTCTACCCCGGGCCCTATATCGGGCTTGTAAAGAAAGACAAGGCATGCATTTTTTTTTCTCGATATACCCAGAACCCATTTACAACTCGAAAACTACAAGTAACTGAACAAATGTTTCGTAAAGATATTTCTGTTTGCAAAGTTAGAGCACCATTTTATAAGCAGGTCCAAACACGCTAATGTTATTTTTATCGGCCTCCCAGTTTTTATCACTCCTGTTTCTGCCTCATTAATATTCCTTGGAATTTATAAATACAGTACATCCACTTTTGTAATCTATAAGATATTTACTCTCGTGACGCGGGACAATATTTAGTATTTTTTACCACGTCTTACTACCCGTCTTAGCTGACCGTGTTTTCTCAATTGTGTGGGTAGGAATAAGGTTGGAAGAGTTAAAAGAAAATGTAAGCCTACTCTCGACAGAACAAGTTATACAAGCTCAACCACTTTGTCTGCGTGCTCACCAATACGAGCAAACCAGCATTTAATAGCTTGTTAGGTGAACTGGTGGTCTAGAGGTAAGGTGATGGACTTCTGTGCTGGGGGTACGGGGCTCGATCCTCGGTCCCGGCACAGATTTATCTGATTGCCAAACCCTTCCTTCACCTCTGACAAGGTGTGTATTAATCACAACTTGTGAATGTGTAGAATTCCAGGCCTCCACCGTGGTTCGGATCCCACGTTAAACTGTAGGTCCTTCATTTCCTCTCACAATTACCCTACCATTACACATTAGCTTAAGTTCGTACAAACCGAACGGGTAGTAAGACGCGGTGCTAATAATAATAATAATAATAATAATAATAATAATAATAATAATAATAATAATAATAATAATAATAATAATAATATAATAATAATGATAATAATAATAATAATAGCCCCTCGTGAAGACTGAATCTAAAAATGTCTCAATATTTGGAAACAATGTTTGTCAGAGGCTGTTTGTTGCTGTTTGTTGCTGTTATTACTCCTCAGCGCTCTCTCGCACGTCAGAAACTCTGAAATGGCACACATCTAGGGTTGATGCATGTCCTCCTTCGTTAATTAAGGATGTATACTTGTCCAACTCTGGTAAAGAATCAATAGTTTTCGTCCCGATCCAGTTAAATCTCCAATACTCGTTGACGCATAAGCAAGCACAGTTGTACTGTTTAGGCTTTTTATATTTATGTGATTCATTTACGGTGGGTTTGGGGAAGGAATCCCCTTCACCCCATAACAACTTCTTGAGGGCTCTTACGCTATCTAGTTTTAAAATAACTACAGAAAATTAACTTAAATCTGATTATTCAATTTAAATGTTATTTTACTAACTATATAATTATTTTAAGAAAAACAATGTTTAAAATTGTACTACTGGTTGAAGGAAAGGCGTAAGCTTTTAATGGCCTACCTACCTCATTTATGTAATAGTAATAAAATTGCTGTGTTAATTTAATAAAAAACAAAAAACTACTCAAGCTAAAATGTTGTTGTTTTGATTTCAAAATCCCCATTTCGATCTTAAAATTTCAATTGGTCGGAATGACGAGGCAATGGTGCTAGGTTGGTGGTGGCAGAGTGGTGATGATGATGGTGGTGGTGGTGATGGTGGTAGGTTGATGGTGAAAGGGGGCGATGACAAGGGGACAGTGACACTGATGTCACTATGTCACGACGTCATCGACAAAGTATCCTCATTTTGAATTGTAACAGCCCTACACACATATGGTAATGTTGGAGCTAACATGCGGTACATGACCAGCACCCCCTTAAATTACTTCAGGCACGAGCGTCCACCTCAATGTGCGTGGTCAAAAAGGCGCCTTGACGCCTGGTAACGTGTCGCACGCGTCCTTTCCGGTGCTAATGGTGCTGTGCAGCTGATACACTCTCGACACACGAACAATGCTCCCTCCCCCTTCACCTCTTGGGGGAGACCCAGTGCTGCCAATTCTCCCTTCAACTTTTAAAGGATTCTCAGTGCTACCAACTACTCCCTTCTTCCTTAGAGGTGTCTCAGTGCTGATAATTCACCCCTTCCCCCTAGAGGTGTCTCAGTGCTGCTAACTCCCCTTTCCCCCTAGAGGTGTCTCAGTGCTGCTAACTCCCCTTTCCCCTAGAGGTGTCTCAGTGCTGCTAACTCTCCTTTTCCCCCTAGAGGTGTCTCAGTGCTGATAATTCCCCCCTTCCCCCTAGAGGTGTCTCAATGCTGCTAACTCCCCCTTTCCCTAGAGGTATCTCAGTGCTGCTAGCTCCCCCCTCCCCCTAGAGGTGTCTCATGCTGATAATTCCCCCTTCCCCTAGAGGTGTCTCAATGCTGCTAACTCCCCTTTCCCTAGAGGTATCTCAGTGCTGCTAGCTCCCCCCTCCCCCTAGAGGTGTCTCAGTGCTGCTAACTCTCCTTTTCCCCCTAGAGGTGTCTCAGTGCTGATAATTCCCCCCTTCCCCTAGAGGTGTCTCAATGCTGCTAACTCCCCCTTTCCCTAGAGGTATCTCAGTGCTGCTAGCTCCCCCTCCCCCTAGAGGTGTCTCAGTGCTGATAACTCACCCCTTTCCCCCTAGAGGTGTGTCAGTGCTGCTAGCCCCCCTAGATGTGTCCACGGTGCTGCTAGCTCCCCCTTCCCCCTAGATGTGTCTCAATGCTACCAACTCCCCCTCTTTCTAGAGGTGTCTCAGTGCTGCTAGCTCCCCCTAGATGTGTCACGGTGCTGCTAGCTAGCTTCCCCTCTCCCTAGAGGTGTCTCAGTGCTGCCAATTCCTCTCTTCTTCCCCTAAAGAAGTCACAGTGCTGCTAAATGACCCCGTCTATCACTAGAAGAATATTCTCCTACCATGTGGTGCAGGTCCTGGTTCAGTATCTGCACGAACTATCAAGAAACATTAGATAATGATAGTGTTTCCATGTCCTAAAGATAAACCCATCGACTGGGATACACTGAATAGTACAGTAGGGACGCGGTAGGAAGGACACTATTTATGAATTATAAACAGATTATTTTACGCTCACTGTTGATAACATTTTACTTTGTATGAACATTTATCTACAGGTATTGCTTGCAAGCTGTAAATCCAATGACTTGACATATTCACATAATACTTATTTAGATTTAGTAACTCTTGAGACACACGGTCCTTACCGTGTTCGTACTACACCCAATATCACCTCTGAAGGAACTGCGGGTTTTATGAGGAAAAACTTCATCTTCGCTTCCTCTCGATTAACTGCTGCCAAAGCCCCTCACTTTCACTTATGTCTGAAGGGGATTTTAGGGGGTAAAAGGAGCTACTGGCAACATTGAAGAACCAGCGTTGCAACATTTGTCTTATATTAGTTTAATGGACGATTGACCCCCATTACAACAAGGTAATGACAACGCTGGCACCCAATAGTAACCATGCAGTTTTCTCAGAGATGAAATTCAGTGTAGACATCTATTTAACCGGTGCTCTATCTCTCCATTAAGGATAACCTTTTGACACTCACTAGAGACCCTGAAGATGTTGTCCTTATTTTTTACATCGTAGCAACTAGAATTTTGATAAAAATAAGCAGAAAATCCTTTCAGATGCTAGTTGAGTTTTGATAGCCACAATAAATAGGACTAGACCTAGGGGTAAAAATGGGAAGCTGTAATCACTGATGGACCAGTAAAGTTAAATCCCCTCCCCCCTTCTCTGTTCCAACTAGAACATGTAGTTAGGTTGACCACTTTCTGTTACAGTGCTCGCTGTATTTAGTGACTATCACGGTTACAATAACTATAAGTTAGTCAGCCAATGACATAGTACTAGTAGGTAGCTTTGTGAACAGTAGATCTCACTCCTCCCATTAAAAAAAAAGTTAAACACATATGTTTAAAAAATAGGTTTCCATTTATTTAAGGTATTTAACGTGAACTTTCTGAACTGACTGATTATATCAGCACACGTATTATAAATTAACTTAAATATAGAAGAGACACAACAACCGGCCCCCAGCCATCAATTCATCACTGGGAAAGGATAAACCCACATTTCAACAATAATACATTTTTCAGCCATGCCGGGATTTAAACCTTGAGAATGGGAGATTCTAGAAACTTGTTCAGTCAACTGAATAGCAAACCCAAGGGAAAGAGACCATTGGAAAGATCTAGACGCAGATGGGGGATAGCATTAGAATGGACCTGAAAGAGATAGGGTATAATGAGGTGGAATGGCTAGTACTAGATCAAGTTGGGTTAGGTGGCGTACTTTGAGTTCCTAATGCCATAAAGTAAGTAGGTAGTCTTTTATTACAATCTTAAAATTTCTCTTTGCATTTCAAGTTGAAATAGCTCCCATAATTTCTCCTTGGGTTTGATATCGATATTTTTCCTTGGTGATAAAGTTATATAGGAAAAATATATATTCAAAAGCACACTATATTCATAGAGAATAACAATTTTTCACGTAGTTTAGGAAACCAGTCTCGAAATAGATGTCAATTTTTTTTAAATACGTCCTAAGTACTCGACCGATTGCTTAGAATTTTAAATTCAAGTCACTTGTGATGAGCTATTAAATGAAAAACCTTTTATGCAACTGTCATATTGAAACGAACTACATGATTTTAAAACTATATATAATAGGCTTACATACATCGTTCGGCTTAGTTCCAAGGAATGTCACTGTCAATTTCCGTTAAAATTGATCGACGTATTTGGCAGTTATCGAGTAACAAAATATGAAAACATAGTAAAACAGACGAAATTCCAAATGGTCAAGTTAAAACAGGACCTCATTACACTAGGTCTGATAATATAATGTTTAATGCCCTCCACACTCCTGTCGTAAGGAGTGCTTTATAGAAAAAAGATGACCATTATCGCCTGATATAAGACTTATGTTTCGGATAGATTTTGTCCTTGATTTAGGAGATACATTAATGCCATTTGAAATGTATATGAATCATATAAAATTGTTTAAATCAATTCAGGTGATTCTAAGAAAAAAGTGAAACTGGATGGGTTACATTGTGAGAGTAAATGTATCATCTCCTGATATCAAAGAAGGCAAAGGGGAAGGAAAAAAGGAACCAGATAGATAGCAAATGCAACTGATGGGTTACCTCAAATAAGAAAATAAGATGATTTTTTCCAATTAAAAAAGAAAGGAGGCTGCTTATAGGATATGGGAAGAAATTAGTTTGGATGAGGCATTAGACCTGTCAAAAGACAGGACACAAATTTAAAATAATAATACAAAATGTAATTTGCTATATTTTTCAGATTTAAAATCTGATAAAAATGCACATCATACCCAGCGACAAGTATTTCTCACAAACTTTTTTTTTTAAACTTTCTATTCTGGGCGTTACTAATTTCCATACTTTTATGTACCATGTACTTATCACTTTCATCTTATATATCAACACATTTCATATACCTAATTTATTGACAATTTCTAGTTACTCGAATGCAAGAAACATTAATATAAAGTGTATTATGTATTATGTAAAGGCAGTTGCCTTCTTCAACTCTAAAAAAGTGATTTTAGAATGGTTGTCCCTGCAATTCCAAAAAATCATGGTCTCTTTATTCTAGAATCATTCTTCCCTTATCCAACCTAACATTGCGATTATAGTTCATTCATGGAAACTTGAGACTCTACTGACAGTTAAGGAGCCTACTAAAACAAGCTCTGTTTCCATCCATATCTTTGTCACTTAGACAAGCGAAATAAATCTCCTTCACTTGTCAAAGTGACGAAACAAGGTGTATTTGCGAAGCTGATTAATAAGGCACATGTAACGTTTCAACTCAAAAAGAGCCCAATTTACCACAAAAAAAAGTCTACACATTCATTTGATAGATCTAAAATGGTGCCAAATTATAGGCACAGCTTCTCCTGACCAGATGGCACAGAAGAGTGAATGATTCAAACTTCTATCGATCAGGGGAACAGCAGAGTGGGTGATTCAAGCTTCTAACAACTAGATGAAACAGCAGAGTAGGTCAGTCAATATTCTAACAACCAGATTGACAGCAGAATAGGTCATTCAATCTTCTACCGACCAGATGGACAGCAGAGTAGGTCATTCAATCTTCTACCGACCAGATGGACAGCGGACTAGGTCGTTCAATCTTCTACCGACCAGATGGACAGCAGACTAGGTGATTCAATCTTCTACCGACCAGATGGACAGCAGAGTAGGTGATTCAATCTTCTACCGACCAGATGGACAGCAGAGTAGGTGATTCAATCTTCTACCGACCAGATGGACAGCAGACTAGGTGATTCAATATTCTATTGACCAGATGGAGCAGCAGACTAGGTGATTCAGTATTCTATTGACCAGATGGAGCAGCAATATATGGGGGTTCATTCAATCAGAAGTTATCCTTAAATTTTCACCTGACAAGGAAACAATAACATCACGCTCTCAGATTTATGTCATCAGCCCTAACATTTTACTGGAAACATACTAGATTTTATGTTATCAGTAATTCAGAGCATTGTAGTTTCCAGCTAAGGTATAAGTTAGCAGGTTGTATATACACTCTAGAAATATCAAGGCCTTTAATAAGCAAGTTTCTAGAACTAAACCTCACTTTGTTAACACTCCATTCTGAGAAAATAGAGAAGAGCCGTTCAATTAGAAATCATGTAGTCATATTTTTACCAAGCAAGCTTAAGATATCCAAGTTAAAAATAAAAGTTTTCACAATGAATTTAGTTGTTTCTGTTGCACGTTCGCTTCAAAGAAAGAGGAGATAAGTCTGGTTTGTAATGTCAAAAAATGTCGACTTATCTCATCTCCGGGGTACGCGAAGGAATTCTAGAGGATACGTAGAGTTGTACAGTGGCGGATCCAGATCATTTTCATAGGGGGGTCATAATTATAAATAACATTATTACTTACAATGCTAAATCTCTCTTTAAAGCCATTTAATAGTTTTTCATTCATATTTGATCTTATGTATATTTTAAACCGTGATCATCCTCTTCTATTATTTTCAACACAGATAGTTTTTATAAACTATTTGGAGTGGCCCTTCTTCAACAATTTTTTGAAAAATGGTTCACTCTAGAAGCTATGAGTAGCCTTTGCCTTGATTAAAAAAAAAAATTAGATTCTTTTATAAATTATAAGCCACCATTTAAAATGTTCTTCACCTAGACATTTTTGAAATTTGGAGGGCCCGTTTAAGCTATTTAGAGCGATCCTCACCTTAATTTTTTAGGATGATTAAATAGCTCTAGAAGATAATCTTTGAAGTGGTCTTCCACCGAAATTTTTTTAAATTGAATTATTTCAGAAACTAGGTTATTTGGGGTGCTCCTCACCTGAAAATTCTTCAAAATGACATGCATCTAGTAGCTATTTGGAGTTGTTCTCCCCTAGACATTTATGAAATTTGGATGACATTGGAAGATATTTAGAGCTTCCCTCCTCTGACATTTTCTGCAAGTTAGATAACTCTAGTCTAGAAGTTATTTAAAGCGGTCTTCTCCTCGAATTTTTGACAATAGACTGCATCCAGAAGTAATTTGGAGTTTGATTTAAGGCCATCTTTCAGCTTAATATTCTATAATATCAGAGAATTTGAAATATATCTAAAGGGGGGGGATTTATTCCAGGGAGGGACAAATTATTTCTAGGGGGGCAGAGTCCCCCACAGTTCCACCGCTCCTGCTGTCCACACATACTCTATATTCTGTATTCGTGGATGAACTGCTCTCAGGTGATTATTAGTTTTATTTAATGCTTGATAGTCTAGCATCTCTATGCGGAACAATGTTCCTTACTCGCTATGCACGACAAATATTCTTAAGGGAAAACGAATATTTTTTCCACACTTGCGTTAGTCATATCGAAAATTGAATTAACGTGGAGGAATAACGCACGTGTGGACCCGGATTAAGAGGTGCCTGCACGTAAAAAGAAACAAAATTGTATAATTTATCTGTGTTGTATTTTCTTTCTAAAATTTGAACATTTTTGTATTAATTTTCTAACTTTCACAGGGGGGTCAACTGACCCTTTGACCCCCCCCCTGAATCCGCGCCTGGAGTTGTATATATATATATATAAATTTATATATCCCATTTGACGTATTATTTAATATATTATTTTGGATGTAATTTAGTATGGGATATACATATTTATTTATTTATTTTAAAACTCTACGTACCTCCTAAGCTCTCTTAGCGCCCAGGTTGAATCCCACTGTTGTAGATAAAATGGGCGCTACTCCCCCTCTACCTCCCACCCCTCCTGATATTGAGCGTGACCACAAGGTACTCAACAAGCCACAAGTTGGACCTAGGGGTGGAGAAGAAAGGAAACGATCAGTCTCTAGCACAGGAAGATATTACAAGCTTAACTACTCGTACAAAGGCAGGAAAAAGAATCAGAGCTAGTGTGGGCAGTTTTAGCACGAGGGTATTACAGAAGAAATAAAACTTGTCCAAGGATTCGCAACAGTTTTTGTTCGTTTGGAGGAACCCTTAAAATATTTCGTAAAATATCGGGGAACACTTACCTGGCTGACAAATATTATGTTTGATAAAATATACCTGTAAACCAGTAGGACTAGTCTATAACTCCTTTTGAATAAAATATTGTGTATTTCTATTTAATAAATACAATCCTTCAATACTTTAACTTGGCTTATCAATATTTTATTTAACTTCCCTTTTAACATTATTACAGGCACACTTCTTTGGATACACCATTTTTATTAACATATTTATACACTGTCTAAAAATTTTGAGCAGACTGATACAAAGCCAGCTTTTGCAAATTCTTTCGGAACCCCGGACACGTTCTTGTGCCGAACCCCAGTGTTCCACGAGACCCTTATTGGGAATTACTGGGGTTTAATTCCATAAGATCAGGGTGAATAACTTGAGTACTAACAAGCAATCAAGCAAATTCTATAATCATAAGTTACAACACAGCTACATAAACTATAATTAGAACAAGGGTGAGCAATTAAATAATTTACTACCATAATATTCACATGGAAAGAGTATTGAAAATCAGATATTATATGTCATCCCTGTATATTTTCAGAGATCAAGTAAGACACATGAGATGATCCATGCCTATAATCATTCCTAAACAATTGCTCTGGACGAAATTCAACATTAGTTTGGGTTTCCTGATAAAACACACGAACCAAGGTTGGTGGAGTCAAATTGTTTTTACTTATTCAGAAACAAACCTTTATTTGTTTATAATGCCTTACTAATTCTAGTGAACTGCGAAACAATAGAACTATGCCTTGAGGTTCCTCCTCATGTAGATAGGGAGGATTCTGTTATGTCGGGATCACGATCAACTTAACGTTAACTTAAAGTTAACTTAACGTAACTTAACGTAAATGACCTCCTCGTGTGTTTAAATGGAGGCGATCACGATGCAGTTAACTTAACGTTGACTTGCAGTTAACTTAACGTAAGAGATGTCCTGGGAGGTCTTTTACTTTAAGTGAACGTTACTTGAAGGGTATCACGTGATCTATCCAGCCAATCATTATGCGAATGACGTCAACAGGGCTATTTAGTAATTCATTTGTTGGTATTATGACCAATGTTTACTCTTTAACGTAAGTTCTAGTGATCAGACATTGAAACAAAATAATTAAACTAAAATAGGAAAGCTAATTTCATCAAGAAAGTTTTGTAATAGATATCTATTATATCGATTGAAAACAGTAAACATTCACAGATCATCAATGTATTAATATTATTAGCACCGCGTCTTACTACCCGTTCGGGTTATACATACTTACGCTAATGTGCGATGGTAGGGTGATTGTGAAATGAAATGGAGGACCTACAGTTTAACGTGGAATCCGAACCACGGTGGAGGCCTGGCATTCCTCACATTCATAAGTTGTGATTAATACACATCTTGTCAGAGGTGAAGGAAGGGTTTGGCAATCAGATAAATCTGTGCCGGGACCGAGGATTGAACCCTGGACCCTCAGCACAGAAGTCTGACACCTTACCCCTAGACCACCAGGTCACCATCATCAATGTAAAACTAGTACAAATCACAGATCATACTCGAGAATGAAGATGTTTGGCTCGAGTTGTTACGTTAAGTTACGTGAATCGTGATCACACATACGTTAAGTTAACTTTAAGTGAACGTTACGTTAAGTTGATCGTGATCACTGTATTAGACCAAAACGTAGTTGAAAAACGATATACCTGTGAGTTTTACAATTTGTTTGAATAAAATTGTCTTAGATTCAATGTAATAACTTTCCAGTGGCCGCATGGAGACCATTCTCCTAGGAGATAGCTTGGTCTGATCTCAGTAGGTTCAATAATATAGCACGCACGAGTTAGAGATGAAACTTTTCCGCAGTGGTGGCTTGCGGTGGAGGAGTTAAATGGTAGAGGTGGCACCTAGAGCCTATTATACTTCAAAATATAGTGTGCTAAGAGACAAGAAGGGGGAGGGGGACGGGAGTGGATGAGGATTAGACAGGGGGGAAACAAGTGTCGGGCCAACCTTACAATTACTTTGATTAACTTAATGATGATAACAAATTGATGTATGATTTATGAACATAATGGGTTGACAAAGGTTCGCATTCATTTGTTTCTTTGTTATTTTTTTTAGCACCACGTCTTACTACCCGTTCGATTTGTACGCCTATGTACTAAATACGCTAATGTGTTAGGGATGAGGAAGGCTGAATTTAGAAGAATTGCACCCGTGAAAGTGGAAAACTATTAGGAAAAACCGCCCTCGGTGCAAATGATTGGTATCGCACATCGATCTCCCTGTCAGCGGCAGTCTAGTCTATTGCGAGAGTAGCGCGTTAGACCATGCGGCTACCGAAGCTCGTTTGATGATGTTTCTGGTGTTAACGCCCTCAGGAGAAACTAATATTAAGTATAAACTTTAATATTTGGGATATATATATATATATCGATTACATTATAGTTCAATTAAATCAGTTGAAACTATTTTAGAGAAATGATAGTTTAAAATTTTCTGTTTTGGAAAATTTTCCGGAAAAAATATAGGGATAATTTCCTCGTCACATCTGTAGCATGAGAAGACCAACAAGATGGGAGGGGAGGAGGGCAGTTAGTTAAAATATAGGGATAATTTCCACGTCACATATCTAGAACGAGTAGACCAACAAGATGGGAGGGGAGGAGGTCAGTTAGTTAAAATATAGGGATAATTTCCACGTCACATCTCTAGCACGAGTAGACCAACAAGATGGGAGGGGAGGAGGGCAGTTAGTTAAAATATAGGGATAATTTCCACGTCACATCTCTAGCACGAGTAGACCAACAAGATGGGAGGGGAGGAGGTCAGTTAGTTAAAATATAGGGATAATTTCCACGTCACATCTCTAGCACGAGTAGACCAACAAGATGGGAGGGGAGGAGGGCAGTTAGTTAAAATATAGGGATAATTTCCACGTCACATATCTAGAACGAGAAGACCAACAAGATGGGAGGGGAGGAGGGCAGTTAGTTAAAATATAGGGATAATTTCCACGTCACATCTCTAGCACGAGTAGACCAACAAGATGGGAGGGGAGGAGGGCAGTTAGTTAAAATATAGAGATAATTTCCACGTCACATCTATAGCACGAGAAGACCAACAAGATGGGAGGGGAGGAGGGTAGTTAGTTAAAATATAGAGATAATTTCCACGTCACATCTCTAGCACGAGTAGACCAACAAGATGGGAGGGGAGGAGGGCAGTTAGTTAAAATATAGGGATAATTTCCACGTCACATCTCTAGCACGAGTAGACCAACAAGATGGGAGGGGAGGAGGGCAGTTAGTTAAAATATAGGGATAATTTCCACGTCACATCTCTAGCACGAGTAGACCAACAAGATGGGAGGGGAGGAGGGCAGTTAGTTAAAATATAGGGATAATTTCCACGTCACATCTCTAGCACGAGTAGACCAACAAGATGGGAGGGGAGGAGGGCAGTTAGTTAAAATATAGGGATAATTTCCACGTCACATCTCTAGCACGAGTAGACCAACAAGATGGGAGGGGAGGAGGGCAGTTAGTTAAAATATAGGGATAATTTCCACGTCACATCTCTAGCACGAGTAGACCAACAAGATGGGAGGGGAGGATGGCAGTTAGTTAAAATCCATTACACGAGCGAGACCGGATGCGTCTGACCTTGGTTGGATGTTAAGATCCAAGAATTCTTTTTAACACCATGTCTTACTACCCATTCGGGATATACGTCTATGTACTAATTAGGCTAATAGGTTTGGGATGAGAAAATTGAATTTAAAGGAATTGTACAAGCATTTTCATTAAGATAGGGGGGAATTTTTTTTAAAGGAAAAACCTCTTACTACACCCGATCGGGATCAAACCACGATATCCCCGTCATCTGCAGTATAGTCTATTGTGATAGTGACGCCCTAGACCATGCGGCCACCGAAGCGGGTGGTATGATCTTGATAAATAATATTAAAACTGTTATTAAGACATGAGACCAGACAATTTACACTCCATGTAACCTGCCAGGGAACACAACCAAACTGTTTAACACAAAGTTTTATATGTTCCAACGCAGCATGTTAATGACCCACATCAGTGGGTACGCGGAATAAATCAAGTTAATTTGGTTTGCTGGTGGCGGGGAGTTTGGGTGTTCGAGTCCCAGATGTAGGTATTTAGGATGATATTTACTAAATGGTTTACCACTCTTCCACTCCAACTTAGGTACAATTCCTATAAATTCTGGCAACCTCATCTCTAACCTATAGGTGTAGTTAAATGTAAATAGACAGGATGGGTAGTATGACGTGGTGCACAGACAAATTTGAAAGATAATTTTAATGAATTGATTGGTAGCGTATCCCTAGTTCTACTCCCTCCAAGCTCACTAAGTTGCTAGCTTCCTGAAAAAGAAGTTTTTTAAGGTCCATATTAAACTCTCCCCTAGCTCTCAAAGTTGCCCGCCTGGGAACAGAAGTTTTGTCTGGTCCTAGTTCAACTCCCTCTTAGATCACTAAGTTGCCAACCTGTGGAAACAGAAGCTTTGCCTGGTCCTAGTTCAACTCCCTCTTAGATCACTAAGTTGACAACCTGTGAAACAGAAGTTTTGCCTGGTCCTAGTTCAACTCCTTCTTAGATCACTAAGTTGCCAACCTGTGGAAACAGAAGCTTTGTCTGGTCTTAGTTCAACTCCCTCCTAGATCATTAAGCTGCCAGCCTGTGTGAATATAAGTTTTGTCTCTTCCTAGTTCAACTACTCACCAGATCACTAAGTTGCCAGCCTGTGGAAACAGAAGTTTTGCCTGGTCCTAGTTCAACTCCCTCCTAGAGCATTGAGGTTCCAGCTTGTGAGAACAGAAGTTTTGTTTGGTCCTAGTCCAACTCTCTCCTAGATCACTAAGTTGCCAGCCTGTGGAAACAGAAGTTTTGCCTGGTCCTAGTTCAACTCCCTCCTAGAGCATTAAGGTACCAACTTGTGAGAACAGAAGCTTTGTCTGTTCCTAGTTAAACTCTCACCTAGCTTGCAAATTTGCCAGCCTGTGGGAATAGAAGCTTTGTCCGGAGGGGATGATTATTCCAGGCGGAGGAAATGATGGATGAGAATCCTGAGGCAGATCTCTACTCCTTCAAGCTAACAAATAATAACACATTTGCGAGATTGTTGAATACAAGTCAACAGGCAGTTGACAAATGATCAATCGCCTCGGTTTCAGTCTTATTGTAAAAAGGTATCATATCAATGTTTAATATAAGGTTATGCACTAGATTCGTCCATGCACTTACAGACACTCACTCAAAACAAATTGTCCACACTTAGTTGACGATCTAAACTCACTGCTGATGGCATATTTAGATGTTAGTTCACCATTCCAACTAGAGGTTCTGGACTCATTACTTTCGATGGACAAGTGGATATAAGACCTATTTGTTTTTTACAATAATGTAATCCAACCTCTCCTCTCTATCTGTGGGCTACAACAGTATTTTGATAACTTTTTCAATTCACGGTTCACTTAACAAGCCTAATATTATTTTTATTTTTTTTGCAACACACTGTTTTGTCTCGGATACGCACCACGCCAGCAGAAAATGGATTACGCACCCAGTTCAACGGTTGTATGGTAAATAGAATTATAAAAGTATAACCTTGAATGTTCCAAGATTAAAGGCTGCAATTATTTTTCTGTGCCCACTCCAACATTTGGGAAAATTTCGTTCAAACAATTAGTTATTTATATATTCATTAAATTGAAATATGACACCTGGATACGGGAATCGAACCCGGGAGTTTTAAGGCATAGTCTGAATGGAAAATGACCCTGAGCATGTGACGATTCCTGGATAACTCAGTGGTTTGAGAATTGGCGTAATAAGCCAGAGGCCCCGGGTTCGATTCCCGTGTTCAGGTATCGTTTTTTATACTTAAAGAATATGATATTTACATGCGGCTGTAACCGTAACTAACAAATATAATAGCTTAGCTATTTATTCCATCAATAGTAATTTAGGTAAACCATAACTTTTAAGTTCAGGCGAAAGCTTTTGACTATATCAGATGTATTAAAAAATATTAGTAAGTATGAGTAAATAAGAAATGAGGATGACTCACGGCTGCCGCTCGTACCAACTTCATTCGTACTGTTATTTGACAGAGATGCGTGGTGCTCCGGACTGTGGCCACACGGCACACCAGCGTGCCACGGTACATCGTTTGTGGAACACTGGCTTACAATTAGAAAAAATAAATAAATAGGGTAGCTATTGATCTTGGGAGATGTGTGTATCTTACGACTGTTGCAAAGTAGAAAGTTGTTACTGGTAGAAAAATAAATATATATAAATAAAAAAACACGAGGCACACTCTAACCCCATTTGTATGGTTGACATAACTACGAATCGATGGAATCCCCTAGAAATTCAGGTTGTGTACCTCAATATACCTGCCTCGGTGGCGTAGTTGGCTAACGCGCTAGTCGTGTTGAGCTCGACCGCCGAGGATGGGGAGATCGAGGTTCGAATCTCGGTCGGGTGAACTGGGGGCGGTTTTTCCTAAATGGTTTTCCACTCTCCCTCCACGCAAATGCGGGTTCACTTCCTCTAAATTTATCCCTCCTAATTCAACCCTCCTAATTCCTATTCCATTAGCGTAATTAGTACTTAAGCGTATAACCCGAACGGGTAGTAAGACGCGGTGCTAAATATTATTATTATTATTATTATTATTGTACCTCAATAAAAATAGCAAGTTTTCAAGTTGAACTACATTAAATAACAGCTTTAATTATTATTTATAATTTTAATTTAATAAATATAATAGTTTAGGAACGTCAGTAAATGTAGACTATATTCATGGAATATGCACATTGTTTGTTAATTATATAAGGACTTACAAGTACTTTAAAATTAACTTAACCTAGGACAGCAACACTTAACACCCAAACTTGCAGAATATTAACATACGAGTAACAGGATGAATATATAGATATATTATTATTATTCTTTTAGACATAACCAGTCTCCCTGACCACTCAGCCTAGGGGACAAATCTGTGAGGTATGAACCCTTCAAGTATAGATAAGGCTCGGCTCTCAGGGAGGGGTGTCATTCTGTTCGCTGGGGGATGACGTCACCTGATAATCTTCCCCTTCTCATCGAGCACACCCGCACCACCCCCTAGACCCCCTCCCCAACTCTTGTAATTGAAGGCCGAGTTGACAGAGAGGGAAATTTAAATTTGATATCTGCAAGTACAAGCCTGGTTGAGCCATTGATTAGAAGGCAGGCAGGGATAAGACTTGGAGGGGGCGGTAGAAAGTGTCAGTTGACAACTGTTTTCCAACATATTCGGCGACTGCCAATGTTGCCAACTTTTCATACTAAAGAAAACTCAACTAGCCCTATTTTATTATCGAACTTTATAACTTGAGAAAATATTAAGAGAAGTCCCTAAGCAACTGTATCAGATTTTTCTTGAGAATACTTCCTAGCGAGATAAGTTAAGAACATGTATAGTGGTCAAACTTATTAGAAATATATTATCATGTGCCTGATAAGAATTTGAACTCTGGATTCTTGGGCTAATGTGACAAGGGTTTCACCAGCTGACCTAACTGGGGGGAGGGGGGAGAAGGGGGGATGAAGTAATCTTGTATGTATATATTTAGAGATAGCTCCTAGAAAACTCTGGAATACATTCTGCCTCTCTCATCCATGTCAGAAATAAATCAAAACAAACTTAAATTGAACATATATTTCCCATTAGATGTTGAGTAAAACGAGGCGTTTTCATGAATAAGTAAATATTTTCCAATCTAGGAAGGAGATACTCTGCTTTATACTTCGAGCTAGGAGGGAAATAATATGCTTGATACAATAACCTAGGAGGGAAATAGTATAGTTTATTGCGTATAATCCGAACGGGTAGTAAGACGCGGTGCTAATAATAATAATATAGTTTATACTGTGACTTTGGAAGAAAATAGTCTAGCTTATACTGTGACCTGGAGGAAAATAGTCTAGCTTATACTGTGACTTTGGAGGAAAATAGTCTAGTTTATACTGTGACTTTGGAGGAAAATAGTCTAGTTTATACTGTGACCTAGGAGGAAACCAGTGTTTTTTATAGTGCGATGTAGAAGGGAAATGATCTGTTTGGCAACACTGAGTCTGCCCCATGTGATGGATTGCGACGTCAGGATCCCGCCCTACTGGTCCATATTACGAACACCCAAGACATGCGTCAGCATTTCGCACCCTCCACACGAACCCCTGGCGGAACGAAAGTAGGGAGGAGACTGTCGCGTTCTACAGGAGGGGGGTAGGGGTGAAATATTGCTTACAAGATATTATACTAATGATGGACTTGACATTCGGTAGGCTGTGATCACTTCATGCTTACGTCACTCTTAATATCACCACGCACTTGCTAAATATTTCACCTAGAACATGATAAACACTTGGGGCTAAATACAACGTTAGCAGAAGAAAATAGAGAGACTTAGCTCACTCGCTGGTGTTTGTACTGAGCTAAGACTTGTGTTTGTACTGAACTAGGTCTCCTGTGTTTGTACTGAACTATGTCTCCTGTGTTTTTACTGAACTAGGTCTCCTGTATTTGTACTGAATTAAGACTCCTATGGTTGACCTCAGTCACCTTAGGGTGAAGTGCTCGCCTCAGGACCCAATGTTCGTGGGTTCAAACCCATCCGGGTTGACGGATTTTTCTTGCGTGACAAAAATCCGTGGCATAGCTACCTTCGGAGGGGAAGTAAAACCGTCGTTCCCAGGTCGATTGTGGCATATAACCCTATAAGTTATGTGAAAATAGCTTTTATGGCAAAATTGGTGGGACCCTTTGCTTTCGCTCATAGAAATTCTAGTGTGCTGATAAAATAAGTCAGTTCAGAAAGTGTACGTTAAATACTACAAATAAACTAAAAAAACCTCCTGTCTGTGTGTGTGTGTGTGTGTACTGAACTAAGAATCCTGTGCTTTATTCTCAAAATAATTCAATTATCTTTCAATATGAAAATGTACCATTAAGATAGATTTTATCAACTTAGTGAATTTTAAATAAATACACAAGCATTTTCATAGCGAGAGGAGTGTAAATCACCCCGTGTGAAACAAGCCCTCAGTCATTCAAGCCGGAACCTAAAAGCCAGCCCTATTGTGTCAAAACTCACCATTAAGTCAACCCTTCCTTCGATTATGTCAATACCTTTACCTCATTAATAAATTGAAATGTAAAGGTCTTATTTTTCGACCATGGCCAGGTTCAAAGTGGTGTCCCATAGTTTTGACAGAGCCTCATCAAGTTGTGTTAAATCCTAGTAATAAACTCACCATCCTAACACTAAATCCCCTTACCAACTTAAAATAAATACAACCCCATTACTTCTGGATCGTAACTAATTAATTGAAACGTTATTTTTATGCACTTTAATTGGAAATAAAAGCGTATAAATATTAAAGAGTATTTAAAATAGGTTCATCTAGGTAATAGAGTGACTCAATGTCCTTGACTCCCACCCAAAGGTTGGCAGGTATATTATGAGCAACAGCCCTGCTATGAGCTCGAGGTAGGTCCCATTAAATGTTCGTGATCGAGATGCAAACGTCTCTGAGCTAATGTAGGCAGCACTACGGAATAAATTACAATTGTTTAACTGTATAACATGAAGTATTCTCTCCTCCCCGACCAACTTCCAGGATAATAGATACAGACCGAGAGGGGAAGCGCCAGACACTTTGAAATAGTACCACTTTTATGGAAATGTAGGGACGATTCTTTCTCTCATGGGACCATGTTGCTGCTGTCTAGAGTGCTCACCTGTCTGCCAGCAGATGTTAGTGAGAGTTTACTACTGTTCCTGCATGTGCCAGTATATGTGGTTCACTGCCCAGGCAACAGATGTTAGTGGAAGTTTACTACTGTTCCTGCATGTGCCAGTATATTGTGGTTCACTGACCGGTCAACAGATGGTAGGTGGAGAGTTTACTACTGTTCCTGCAGTGCCAGTATATCTGTGGTTCACTGCCCATCAGCAGATGTTAGTGCAGAGTTTACTACTGTTCCTGCATGAGCCAGTATAACTGTGGTTCACTGCCCAGTTCAGCAATGTTAGTGAAGAGTTTACTACTGTTCCTGCATGTGCCAGTAATATCTGTGGTTCACTGCCCAGTCACAGATGTTAGTTGGAGAGTTTACTACTGTTTCTGATGTGCCAGTATATTCTGTGGTTCACGCAGACAACAGATGTTAGTGGAGAGTTTACTACTGTTTCTGCATGTGCCAGTATATCTGTGGTTCACTGCCTGGTCAGCAGATGGTAGGATTGAGGAATAATTCCACTCCCAGCTAATAGTGTCGTGCCGGACTCTGCTAGTGGTGGTGTTGCAGTCCGCAATCTCTAGTAATTAAACCGTCCGGTTTCTGCCCCACTGCTTGTGGTATCTAGATGAAGCCTGTCAAGATAGAAGTGGTTGATACCACTGAACAACATGTTCTACAACATGTTACATAACACCGTGGCTCTAATCGATCCTGTGTACGACTACAACACTTGGTGTTATTTTTTCCATTTGTTATTTTCTCGTATCACACGCAATCCTCACGCTTCCATTTCCCTACTTTTCACCTTTATTTTATCCCTCCCTTATTTTCATGTGCGTTAAACATCCCTCAAACCCCTACTTCCCTCACACGATGTAGCTTTTTTTACATCCTTTCTCGCTAACAGTGCTGTTCCATTTTCTTTTATATTTCCCTTGTTATTTGTATCACTGACATTTTATATCTTTTTCTACTTCGTCTACTCTCTTTCTTTTTTTCTCTAATTTTCTCCATTTCTTTTGTAGTCTGAATTCACACAATGCTTTCAATTTTAGCATAGCTACTGAACAACGTTCAGAGACACACAACCTTGTAATAATATCTGGAACATTCTTATAATTTAGTCTGATGGTTTTCAGAAACACAGGACGGTCGACCGAACAGATAAGCGGCTCACTCAAGAGAGTATAAAACAAAGCTAGGTGTGTTTCAATGAGACTAGCTCCTCACAACATGAAATAAAGCTAGATGTGTTTCAGTGAGACTAGCTCTCACAACATGAAACAAAGCTAGGTGTGTTTCAGTGAGACTAGCCTCACCTTGAAAACAAAGCTAGGTGTGTTTCAGTGAGACTAGCTCCTCACAACATGAAACAAAGCTAGGTGTGTTTCAGTGAGACCAGCTCCTCACAACATGAAATAAAGCTAGGTGTGTTTCAGTGAGACTATCCTCACAACATGAAACAAAGCTAGGTGTGTTTCAGTGAGACTAGCTCCTCACAACATGAAATAAAGCTAGGTGTGTTTCAGTGAGACTAGCTCCTCTAATGAAATAAAGCTAGGTGTGTTTCAGTGAGACTAGCTCCTCACAACATGAAAAAAGCTAGGTGTGTTTCAGTGAGACTAGCTCCTCACAACATGAAAAAAGCTAGGTGTGTTTCAGTGAGACTAGCTCCTCACAACATGAAACAAAGCTAGGTGTGTTTCAGTGAGACTAGCTCCTCACAACATGAAATAAAGCTAGGTGTGTTTCAGTGAGACTAGCTCCTCATACATAAACAAAGCTAGGTGTGTTTCAGTGAGACTAGCTCCTCACAACATGAAATAAAGCTAGGTGTGTTTCAGTGAGACAGCTCCTCACAACATGAAATAAAGCTAGGTGTGTTTCAGTGAGACTAGCTCCTCCCATAAACAAAGCTAGGTGTGTTTCAGTGAGACTAGCTCCTAAAACAAAAGCTAGGTGTGTTTCAGTGAGACTAGCTCCTTGGTTATAAAACAAAGCTAGGTGTGTTTCAGTGAGACTAGCTCCTCACAACATGAAATAAAGCTAGGTGTGTTTCAGTGAGACTAGCTCCTCACAACATGAAACAAAGCTAGGTGTGTTTCAGTGAGACTAGCTCCTCACAACATGAAATAAAGCTAGGTGTGTTTCAGTGAGACTAGCTCCTCACAACATGAAATAAAGCTAGGTGTGTTTCAGTGAGACTAGCTCCTCACAACATGAAATAAAGCTAGGTGTGTTTCAGTGAGACTAGCTCCTCACAACATGAAATAAAGCTAGGTGTGTTTCAGTGAGACTAGCTCCTCACAACATGAAACAAAGCTAGGTGTGTTTCAGTGAGACTAGCTCCTCACAACATGAAATAAAGCTAGGTGTGTTTCAGTGAGACTAGCTCCTCACAACATGAAATAAAGCTAGGTGTGTTTCAGTGAGACTAGCTCCTCACAACATGAAAACAAAGCTAGGTGTGTTTCAGTGAGACTAGCTTCTCACAACATGAAATAAAGCTAGGTGTGTTTCAGTGAGACTAGCTCCTTGTTTATAAAACAAAGCTAGGTATGTTTCAGTGAAACTAGTTCCTCACAACATGAAACAAAGCTAGGTGTGTTTCAGTGAGACCAGCTTCTTGCAACACGAAACAAAGCCAGGTTTGTTTCTGCGAGATCAATCTCCTTGCAACAGTGAGACTATGCACCTTGTAGCACAAAGACAGAATATAAATGGCACTGCGTTAGCTTTATCGCCCCTTTACCTTAAAATGGAGCCATTTTCCATAACTAGGACACTGGGAGGTACTTTGTATTTCCCCATGTAGGAAAGTAATATTTACAAATGATGAAAATAGTGGAGGAAAATAATCCTAAAATAACTATGGCAGCAAAATAAATTTAAAATATTAAAAATTTGAAGTGGAACTGTACCGCCCTTATATTTATTATAAAGTGAGTGCACAAACGTACTTAATTCGTATACAAAGTCATTTCTTCTGGCTATGGTCGATCATAAGATAAGTGGAACGAAATAAAATACATTGTTGTAGAAACATAATTGGTGGTGGGCGGAAAGAGGGTAGCATTACATTTCCTCAAAGAACAAATATTAAATAATACACAGTGTTACAGAAACACATTATTTGTTCAGTACCGTTTCAACTCCCCATTTACCAAGACTATTTAAAAAATAAATTTGCATATAGCTCGAAAAAATATTGTTTTTATAAATAATCTTCCAAACAAAGGTTTTTATCTTTAAAAATTAAAGTACCCCAAGTTATTTTTCTGGAAAAATTAGATGCGCTATTTTGTATTTAAAGCTAAATAGGTCATAAATACGAATTTAAATAAATATTGTTGAAGCCAATTTCAATTTCTCCCCCCCCCCCCCACTAAGTAAAGTACCCTTAATTTTAAGGCTAGATAAATAATTCCCAAAGAGCTCTGAGGAATCTTATGAAACCCTAAAGGCCTAAGCCAAATTTTTGCCGAATTGGTAAAACGGTTTTGTCTCTAGGCTGAGTAACAGATAGACGGCATTACGAAAACAATTTTTTGGGCTAGTATGAATAGTAAAGGCATTCTAGGACTACATATCCAACAATGAACCAAACTGAAGAACTCACTGCCGGTCAGCACGACATAACAGTCAGTTTAGAGCTTTAAATGCATCTTTCCCCGCTTTACTGCAAGTGTGATGTTTATTGGTATTATTGAAATCTGGGACGAACACAATATTTATATAGCCTCAGAAAGTTAATTTATCACTTAACGATTGGGACCAATTTCATTTTTATATTAATAAATGAATTTCGGCTCTTACCTCAAATCAAACCTGAACCCTTAAGGTAATTTGACCATCAACATTTTCATAGCATAATTTTAACAAGTGTAATATTTGTATCGGTAGATTGTGATTCAATGACTTCAAATCATTACGGTTCACGAGGTATAAGAAGTCAAACTTCTTGAAATTTAGTATTGCTAGACATTCATATTAGGTGTAGAGAATGAAATATTTATACTATAATAATAATAAAATTAATATTATTATTATATCAATAGTAATTAATATAATTAATAATATTATAAATATGGTGCCATCCCAGTTCGTTGCGTCCCACTTTGGCGCCTGCAAAAATTTGTCACTTTCCGGCACCTGCACCACATCGAGTTTGAGTGATCTTACTTCGGCGCCTAGCTTAAAGGTTAGGGTAGAAAGGCAAAAATATATATAAAACAATGAAAAATGTTTACCAGGACATCGCCAACCTTATTGTTTGATTTAAAAAAAAATCTTACCATGAATTTTCATTGGAGTGATGTATTGATCTATTCTATAAAAATCACATTTTTTCCTATTGTAACACTATTTCTAAAATTTTGTTTTCCAGTAATTCTTATTTCGTAAGTCGTGACTTAGGTTCCACGTGATGTTGAACTCAAATCTTTGTTGTTTCGACAGCAAGTGCTTTCTGTTTTAAAAATTTAACTAGGTCTTCTAAACTGGGTTTCACCTGTTTTTTTTTTTTTTTTTGCGGAGTTTATAATGCCAGCCTTCCAAACAATTTGTTGTACAGAGTCTCTTTCTGTAGCAATCTCAGTGTTTATCGTCATGATTCATCCAGTTCTCCACAAATAATCAATAAGATAAGTGAAGTCCCTGTCCCCAGGGCATTAGAATAAATGTATGACAACTATCCATCGTCTACATTTGAATGAGGTAAATGGGTCATGCTTAGCTCTTTCAAACATGAACGCTAAAAGTTTGATCTCTAGCGTGCTTGTCTGTCAAATGTAGCTTTTGAATCAATAAATTGATTCAAATGGAAGAAGCACAGCGGTACTTGAGATCCAGGATTTTTTTTTAATTTGTTTGAGTAGTGCAGCTTCACAGTCAACTTTCAATTTTTTGGGACTGAATGGCGAGATTTTTATCTATGAAAGTATCCAAGATTAAGTTTCGTTTCAGTTATTTTATTCGAGAGTAGTGCGAAGATTTCTGTAAACATATTCATTGATCAACCAATTTCTTAGATCTACATGCATGGTATAGAGTTGATAAAACTGAAACTTGCTTTGAAGGTTTAATACACGAAAGAAGTTGAAAATTCACAGAATTATGTGCATTTAAACGCAGTGAAAATCAGGATTCTTTCATCAGTTCCATTGTCGGCAGGTAAAAAGCTAGAACCACCGGTCATTAAAACAGCTGCTTCAGTAATGCTGAAATTGGAGCGATTGCCAAATATTTTACTACTACCCAATGCTTTGGTAATCTCACGGTATAAAATAGTCTTCAAATTAGAATACGACGGCACACTTATAATCAAGTCCTTTGTCACTCATCCGCGGAAAATCTTTTCCGTATATTCCAGGAATATAAGTATCATCCTCCCATGCACGCTTCTTAGACGCTATCACTGACCTTTTCACACCAAGGTGGATAACATACGGTGTACAAGAATAATTTTATGAACAAATTAATGATGTAGTCTATAGGTCTGCTGTAATCCTTCAATTGCATCCCGTGAAGTATTCTGCTACGTACTCCCAGTTCACGGTATTCTTGTTAACTTTTTTCTTTTAAATTTAAAATTGTCGTAGACGAAAGTAAGTTTTCCTTTTGTAGTTTCAAGGACGCTTATTACGCGGTCACTCATTCTTTCAAGCACTCACAAACTTCACGGTTTTATAAAAGTATATAATTGAAATGCTCGTCTTATCTCTACCAAGAAATGATATATATATATATATATATATATATATATATATATAAATATAAAGTCCAAAATAGAGATTTTCTATAAATACCCAGCATCAAACCAAAAAACTTTAAAAAAATCATGATCGACATGCGCCAATATGAGATAAGGAGTATTTAGTTTTACCTTTGTACTTAATTCTAATATAGTTCAATATTTTGGTAGGCGCCGAGATGGGACTAAAAATATCAAATTTAGGTAAATATTTACTGAGGCGCCAAAGTTTAACACGCCGAAGCGAGACTAAATTTCAGACTTATACATTAATTACTTTACCCTAACAATGATATCCAAAAAGCATAAAATAGCAAGTTTGACCACAGAACTGTAATAATTTGAAATCATTGAATTGTAAGAGCATAATTATTTTAAGGTTTATTCTGGCAAGAGGTTAACCCACGCTTGTACAGTTCCTTGCAATTCAAGAGTGTTGGGTTGCCATCCTGCTGAGAATAGCATATAGCTCATATAGCTTACATCCTGTTGACGAGCGAGCACGATGCGACCGATGGACCTTCCTGGCTTGTTGGACACATCTTGATCAGCAAGTTTAAGTAATAGTAATAACACCTTGTTTAGTGATTGGTTGATTAAAAAGTAGGGGCGGAGCTTCACCGCAGTTGAAGAGAAGCCATCCTTGGTGCATGAGAGTCGTCATCGAGCAACCACTGACTAAGACACGGAGGGAAAAAACTGTGATCTGGGGGTTCCCCCACCGGAGGGTCGATCGGGGGTCTATAGGAAGTTTTGCGGGTCCTGTTATCGTGCATGCTCCCTCATCACGAGAGATCTACTCGGTTACCTATGTAGTAGTTTAGTCATCTTAACTGATTAATAAATAGAAATTATTGGGCTGACACTCGAGTCTCAATCCCCACGAACCACCCATTCCAACCCCAACCGCTCGGGGTCCATCCCAACCATGTAAGTCCCTACGGTACGCGGTAGTGTTGTAGTTAGGGTTGGCTACCGGGCACCCAAATAAAACGGCGGACTTTATAGCATAATTATTAATAGATTATAAATATACACTTGTTAAAATTGTCCAATAAAATCTTGAATGTCAAATTACCTTAAATTAGTAGACAGGTATCTTTACCGATTGAGATAAAAAAAAATCCTCATACGATCCGGCTAGCATAGTATCAGATAACGATAATGCTTGATTAATCATGGGAAGGATAATGTCTTACAGTATAAACATATAATAAATATAATTGCATATGCCAAGCATTGATTTTTTAGTATATTATGTCAATGTTAACTCCTGGGCTCAGGTCTGACAGCTCTAATTCATTTTCATTTATTTGAGGCACTAATGTGCCTTTTTTGAACCAAATGATTATATCAGCTCACGACTTATAAACTGACTTAAATCTAGAACATACACAACATCCAGCCCCATGACGTTAATTCATCGCTCTGAAAGGGGAGACCCACATTTCACTAATGGTAAATTTTTCAGCCATGCCAGTAAGTGAACCCGGGACCCTTAGCTCAGTAGATATACACGCTACCGACTGAGCTAAAGAGTCAGACCTATAGCTCTAAGGTAATTATAGCGACCTTCTGCCGTTGTTGGCTACTCTAGAATATCTTATGTTTTATATGACTCAGTTATAAGAGCATGGTATCATGATGTAATAAATACCATATTGCGCATGCGCAGGTGATACTAAACATTATATACTATCTTAGGGGTAGGTTGTCTGGAAGATAACTCAAGTAAACGCAAGGGAGATTAAATATTTTAAATCTAAGGGAAGTTAGAGCTTGAGGTATAGAACTTAACGCTCTCAACCCTGCCCAACCAAAACCTGTGAGATCTATGTTTAATCAGTGACCCCAAACAGAAGTACCCCCTCCTGAACAACATCATCATCAACAACAACAACAACGATTGACAACGCCTCATGAGTTGGCCAGGAATCCCCCCTCCCCCTTTTCCCACCATTTCACTTTGGACCTCCCTTAAGTTCATTTTCGTCTGTTAATGTCAGCCATTAAAACAATTAACCGGGAGCTATTTTTAACAGACTTTGATGACACTGATGGAGCCGGATGGATCTTAAAACGTAAATAGGGGTGAGGGCAGGGGACATAAAGGGCAAGGGAGCAGTCAATCTATAAACCAATTAACCACTGCATTCTCTTTCATTAGTAAGTGAGCTCCAAGCGTTAGTTTTCATGGGTAGGGTGAATAAGGGGGGGTGGGGAGGAGGACATTCGATTAGACCGTCCAATTCTATTACAACATTTCACCGGATTCCTCTTTTAGTGGGCAAAGAAGCACTAGCCATTATTTGAGGGATGAACCGCGTCAGGCACTCAGGGATGGGGGGGGAGGAGGGCAGTTCCCCTCAACACAAAGCGAGTCTGCGTCTAAGCAAATTTTTTAAAAACTTTTATTGAAATAGATTTTTTATATTAAAAGGTTTATTCCCGTGCTCTGAGTCCTAATACCCTTCCAGTCTTTCCGCATATTTATCCTAATGGGGTCAGGATGAGGAATACAGAATTTATAGAGAATGTAACGTAGAGGGAGAGTGGGAAAACGTTTACTAACATTACTTCAGTACACCAAGCCGTGATTCGAACCCTGACATCTCTGGTTTGGGCTAGCCATAGGCGATCTTGACGCCATGACCCTTGTATTCACTTCAAAAGCTAGAGCAAGAATCAACCAGTTAATTACTGATATTTTGTAAGTAAATGTAACCCGTATCGGTGAGTACGTGGACTAAATGTTAGGCTCATATAGTCTGGTTGGCTGGTAACGAAAAGAATAAGGATTGAATCCCAACTGGATGTAGTGAGCATAATTTTTCTTAGGTGGTTTCTCCACTATCCTTCTAAACCTATTGAGGTACATTTAATTTAGATTCTATCTTCCTCATTTTTATCCGATTTTCCTAATTAAAATGCGTTCATCTCGGAGGGCAGAAAGACGCGATGTAAAAATAAAATAACAAAGTAATGATAAGACACAATCGTACAACGTTTCTAATGTAGGATATTATAGCTCAGAACAAAATGTTCAAAAATATGTTTTCAGTAAACTACTCTTAAGAAAAACAAAGCTATAATTTTTGTTATCACTGAGTTTTACTACCTGTTCAGGCTATACGCATATAAGATAATTACTCTAATGAAGTAGGGATGAGGAGAAAAATAATTTTAGAGGTAATCTTCCCACATTTGCGCGCAAGGAGGGTGAGAAACCATTTAAGAAAAACCAACCTCAGTAGACCCAGCCGGGATTCGTACCCCAATCTCCTTATCATCAGCAGGCCAGAGAGTGACGCCTCAGGGCATTCGGCCACTGAAGCGGGTAAATAATGTTGTCAATCACAATAAACACTCTTCATTTATACATTTCAAACAAAATTTGTTTTAACCATTTTAAATTAATTTCAAATATTTATATATAATGTGTTGATTATAAACTACCTTCCGATTATTAATTGTATTTGTAAAATTACAAATTTATATTTTTATTTATAATTTTTTTTCCAGATACCTATTTTGAACTAATTCTTTAAAAAAATTCAAATATTCAAATATTTGTCATCAGCAAAATACCCTTATACTAATTTATTTTAGAAAAATAAACCTATATTATTAACTATCATGTAAAATAGGCCCCAGATACAGTTTTGAAAAATTGGTATAAGAAATTTGAAAAAAATGTCAAAAAAATCAATCTTCAGTAAAATACTAAAGTATTTAAATTAAAAAAAAATGCAGTCGTTAGTAAACTACCTTTAAACAAATTTCCCCCTAAAAATCAAGTGTACATTTTTATTTGTTATCTAAAATATAACATTTTTAACAAAACCGTTAAAGCCATTCAAGAAAAATTTAGGTATTTGCAAATATTACTTATCAGTATCCTTAATTTAAGAGCTTGAGTCAAAGTTTAAAAAAACTAATAGAAAGCCATATAACAACTAAATATCAAGTTTGAACAAAATCCACTAAATCATTTAGGATCTGGGCCAAAGGACAGACAGACATATAGACATGGAAAATAAATAATTGTAAAATCCACTTTTTTGTGTTCGGGGGAATATAAAACGTAGAGATTCATCATAATCTCGAGGTCAAAAATTTTGACGATCATAATAATTTATGAAAAAGTAATTTTTTTAAGCCCCGCGTTTTACTACCTGTTCAGGTACGCCTATGTACTAGTTACAATAATTGGTTAGGGATTATGAAAGCTTGATTTGAAGGAAGTGCACCTGAATTTGCGTGGAGGGAGAGTGGAAAACCATTTAGGAAGAACTATCCCAGTGCACCCAGCTGGGATCGAACCCCGATTCCTCGTCTTCGAAAGTCTAGTCCAACACGAGATTCGCGCGTTAGACCACGTGGCCACCGAGGCGGGTAATTTTCTTAATAGTGATTAAAAATTGGTATTGGACAGATACACTATCGAATTAAATTAATTGAATTTGTGTTACATTTTACAACTCCAAATGGTAACGAAGTTGCAAATAAAAAATATTTTCTGATAAAAGACAATTTTAGTTGGAAAATTGGCCTGAGTATCTTCTTGACTGAAGATTTGGGGTATCCTGCTATAGTGTTCATAAATAATTCGATACCTATCCAACTTTAATGACATTTCTAGTCTCGATTGCTAAAATTGTTGGTCCAAATGCTGGTGCATTCTCTCTTCGTGACAGAATGATACGTAAGATGTTGAAAAACATCAAGAGTAATCCATTTGAAAGGTTGATGATAGTAATAATAATAATACTAATAAAAAAAAAATATAGTCAATAAATACATTAAAGAGTAACCAAACTAGTTTTTACCATCTTAAATATAATACAAGGATCCAAAATAAGGTATATCTTAGCGACTCATTTTAAAACAAATCATTATTGTCAACTCTAGAATCCATAATGGTATTGAAGAGGAATGAGTCCTTGTTGCGCTACAGACTACCTTTGTTGCCTAATACCATATTGAACATTTTCCATTGTATTGTGTAATATGGACGTGTGGAGGAGTGGGGGAAGGGATACTGCGACCAGCGGGGAGATAATTTGAAAAGCTAAGCAGTAAAATAAAAATAGAGACCATCCCATTTGTGAAACGTGAAATAGAATTACTTCATATTCCATCTGATATTAATTTGCATCTAAAATGAAGTGGAAAGTCAAATAAAATGGAGGGGGGGGATGGAGCCACACAAAATCATCAAATTTGAAACATAAGCTTGAGTTGGTGGTAATATTTTAGAATATTTATTTTTATTGGATTATATCTAATTTGGGCTTTGTAGGTTTGTTCTTCCAAGATCAGGTTCTTGTTTGAAATTGATTGTCAGCACCAAGAGAGACAGTTTAAATTATTACATTATATACAATTACTCTAGTTTTAATGTTATAAAGACACGTTTTATTTGTTTATCTTTATTTGCCGTAATTGATGTTACCATTTTAACATATTAGCAATATCTATCATTGCATTCCCAACTTAGAGCCATGAGTTTATCAATATCTGGGCAACACCCCCTTATATTCGAAGCAAAACTATCAAGAAGTGTAGAAAGCCGTTTTAACCACTGATCTGAGGTAAAAAGCTTTTAAAAATAATAAGCCAACGTTTGGACAGGAATTATTAGAAAATTAACAAACCTTGAAATAACTGCCAAAGAACGAAACAAACAATAAAGGTTAATTATTTATTTATTTGAGGTATTTAACGTGCACTGTTTGAGTAAACCGATTATATAAGTACAAGAGAATTTCTATGAGCGAGAGCAAAAGGGCCTACCGATTTTGCCGGTAAAGTAATTTTCCCATACCTTCCAGGATTGTTTTACATGCCGCAATCAACATGATACCAATGGCTTTACTTCCCCTCTGAAGGAAGTTGTGTTATCGGATTTTTACCATATGTTGACCCCGGCTGGGTTTGAACCCACGAGCATTGGGTCCTGAGATGAGCACTCTACCCCAAGACCACCAAGGCCGACAAAGGTTGATTAGAACATTACAAATGTGAAATAAAAATATTTTTAATTTGGTAAATATGTAGTCCACAAGATTCTGTGGAAACATAATTTAATGAACGTGCATTAATAATAAATATTACCTCAGAGCTGATAGACTTGAAGATATCTCTTATAACACGTTAAAATTAAAATTCCCCTCCTTCTCTTTGTGAGAACCAGTTAAGTTGAAATTGTTCCCCTACCATCCACCTAGATGAAATTATACAACACCCCACCCCTTCCCATGTTCCAGCTTGAAGAGAAACTTTGGCCAAAGATTGCTGCTCGGCTTTTGTTTTGTTTTACCGAGGATTGCGAGCCGCCTGTTTCACTGGAGACATGCGCTCTCAGAGTATGCGGGCTGCAGGAACGTTACCAAGCGAAACTCTGCTCTGAGCAGCTCGCTAGGTAGGAACACCGTATCTTGAACTTCTACACCACACTCTCAGGGGCTGTAACTTTGGGTGGAACAAACGATTACTGCATCAAGCCATCGATCAATCCATTGGTTAAGTCCAAAAATCATATAATTTTATATGGGGAAACTGCCCATTTAATGAATTGAGCAAATTTCAACTCATTCCATGAACTAGCTTCTTGTTTGACCATCTCACTAACTATGCAAAAATGTAATTAGCTCTTGCCCATTCCATTAACCGGAAACTTATTATATTAACTACTACAAGCTTAAATTAAATTCTTTTTAAGCTATTATGATTATTAAAACTAACCCTAACATACCCTACCCTTACATTATAAAACGATTAAAAGTTGAATTAACTTTAAGACCAAACCTGTTCTTTGTTTGTCATTTCACGAATCGGGCAAAAGCTCGTCCAATTCATGAATTGGGAAATGAAAGAGCTACCCAATTCATGAAATGGGCAGCACACGCGCTGCACAGTTCATGAACTAGACTATTTTTTGCTCAGTTCGTGAAATGGTTTTGAGAGGCCAGTTCATGGAATGGGCAGAAATTTGCCCGATTCATAAACTAGGCAAACTCACGAATGGGGGGGTACATATATGAATAAAGTCGTTTATTCACGAGGTAATAAAACCTTCAAGTTCATCAGCTACATAAGGCTCTATCCCCAAGTACTTTATGGTTCAATAGGGGATATTTCAAAATCCAGTGTTTCAGTTTTTTTTAGTTTTTTGCACCACGCCTTACTAGCCATTCGGGTTTGCGCCTATGTACTAATTACACTAATTTGTTAGGGATTATGAAGATTTAATTTAGAGGTAGTGCACCCACATTTGCGTAAGGGGAGAGTGGAAAACCCTTTTAGGGAAAACCACCCTCATTGCACCCGACTGGCATCAAACCCTGATCTCCCCGTCTTCGCAGTCTAGTCTAACACGAGAGTAGCGCATTAAACATGTGGCCACCGAAGCGGGCTAGTTATTATTTCATCAGTGAACATTGGAAAGCCCTAATGTACAGTATTATTCCTTAATAACTTTTTTCGGCCGTGATGAGCCAAACCCGGGACCTCTAGCTCTGTAGGTACACGCACTACCAACTATGCTAAGGCATACATATACAATATGTGGTTTATCACCCACTTGCAGCTTCATAATGTGGTCTATTTGCAAGATCTTGATACATCTGGTTATGAAAACAGGAGATAAGGCCTTCTAGTGTAGCCAAGGGCTGGAACAATCGACGTCAGCTCAGTGTTCTTCACCGCCAGGTATCGATTCACTACTTTGTGGTTGATAAGCCTATCAAGAGTATCTTTCCTGGTCCTTTGACATCGGTCGTGTGTGTTTGTGTAAAGACTTGGAAGGATCAGAGTGGAATTATTGTCCTCTAGGTTATCAAAAGTGATGAGAGAAAGAGAGGGAACTCTAAAGTTCATCATCCTCTTTTAACCTTCTAAAATATTGGAGACAGATATTAACAAAGGAGTATTAAATAAGTTTCTAAAAAGATTGCTACGCGAATCTGTGGTCGCATGCTCTAACGCGTCACCCCGTGTTATATCGGATTACTAGAGACGAGAAGATCGGGGTTGGAATCCCGTTTTAGTGTACCCATGGTGTTTTTTTTAATAAATGGCTTCCTACACTCTCTCCATGTGAATTCGTATACATTTCTTCTAAAACTCTACCTAACTGATTCCTATTTCATTGGGCGTCATTAATGTATGCGTATAAGCCAAACGGACATTAAGGCGTGGGGAAAAAATATTGTTTTGCAAGAGCTTAACATAGTTGGACCCGATTCGGTGCTCAGCTGCCCTAAATATCAGGCTCACATTGTATCTGTGAGGTATAGGTTCGAAGCACAGCCGGGTGTACTGAGGATAGTTTTCCCACAATGTTTTACCACTAACTCTTATAAGGCTTATGTGGGTTTAGTAAGTATAAATGATACCGTTCTAACCTATACCATTATCATGATTAAAAATGCATATAGCAACGGACGGGTAGTAAGACGCGATGGAAAAAGCCAAAACAAACAAACATTAAACATAAACTGGTTTATCATGGCCTAGCCCCATAGAATTTACTTGAACCTCTCCCAATAAAAATACATTCGACCCTACCAAGATAGGGAATTCTGCTTCTCATGGTAGGAAGCACAGTACAGCAACGCTCTTGACCAGGCCGAGGTATAGGATGTTCTGTATAAGACGCGCTTGAAGTACAGCCTAGTTTGCTGCAACCCCAGAAGTGGTCGTCCTGATCTGCACTCAGGGTAGCCTTGGCCCTAAAGGCTAAGACTAGTGAACTCCCGGCTGGACGTGACAAACATCGGGCTCAGTTTATTCTCTCCTTGGCCTCCAGCTATCCGGATCTTCCTGAGCAAGCGCGCCGCATCCTGATACACCCGTTAACATCGTTTATATCACCCTGAATAAGGGATGGCCCACAGCAATCGCAGCAGCAGGAGGGGACCAGGGAGCAGCAATCGAGAGGAACGCGTTCATCGAGTTTCTTCAAATCGAACTTTTACCAATCAAGGAATGCGAACAGACGTTAGATATTACCATTCGCAACTGCTTCTTTGTGGGTATAAGAACTGTCCCAATATCATGCAGACAAAATAAAACTACTAAATAAAAGTTAGTTGTGTTGTAAATGGCACCCATCACCCACAATTTTACATCCATGCATTAATCAAAAAAGTCTAATTGTTCTCGAGGATTGCCATTATAACAGATGCCTAACATAAATTAAAATTTATTTTATAAGTTTAGAATAATGAATTACGGTCATTGCTGTTTGTTAAAAAAAAAGGGGGGGGGTGAGAGGGTTCCTCTCCTAAGAAAGTTTGAAAGCCGGCGAGGTAGCTGGATGCTGGTTGCTATGAGACGGAACGCTAATAAAACATTACTCTGTATAAAGACTAGAACGATCGTCTCGCAAGATAATAAAACCTATTTTTCTGTCCTTCCTAAACCTCAAGTTTCTCTCTTGCGCCGAGTAAATCTATAACCATTCTCTCCCAATGAACGATCAGAGGGGTGAGATCTCTTTCAACCCCATCAGCTCCACATGTCACGAGCATCTCGGCCTTAGAAACAATACCCAAGCCTCTCATCTTCCAATTAGAGATTAACATCTCTCAAAGCTCTCCCGGTCCACGCTCGAATCTCGCGTCACACAATAACAAGTATTTAAAAAAAAACTTGAAAATAAAACCGCAGCAAGTTCGTCCTGACAGCTCCAGTTTGAGGGAGAAAAGGGGGTGAATCCTCACGAATTTCTGTTCGAGGATGAGGACGCTATCAAAGAGCTCCCTCTCCCCTCCCTCAAACGAGCATATTGTTCCGAACCTCTCCCCTTCCCCCAGCGCTCCCTCAAGTTTCCTCCTGTATTCAATTTCAGGTTAAGACGTAGAAGCTCTCTTGTGTTTTAACGTTAGCTGTCATGTGCAAGCGAAGGGAGCAAGGGAGGGAGGGATTTGAGCTTGGTTATGAGGGTTGTTGGAAGTGTTGGAAGGGGGTCCTTGTATGAGTGGACTTACAGCATCACGGGGTGTTGGGGAGCGGTGTTCCGTCAATAATACCCTCCCTACCCCGGCCCCACAACCCCCATCTCATCTGTGTATGGAGCCCAGACTCCAGTTGGATTGTTTAGAGTCCGACATTGAGTTGTGTCTGAGAGGCCACAGGCTCAGCCTCACGGACGCCACCCGGAATACGAGATTCAATCCTGGCAATCTAGGGCGGTGAAGTTCCTTTGATTTCCCCAACTGGTCTGTAGGTTAGGTGTCACTAATGCCGGGATCACGAAACTCAACTTTAATTCACTGTTCAAGTAACGAAACATAACGTAAATGTTTGCCTCGGGTTTTTAAATGGAGTCCATCACAATCCACTTAACTTGACGTTTGCGCTCTTAACGTAAGGGGCGGCAGACTGACGAGCGAGTGATAATATAATGACACATTGTGTAATTAGAAGTGGCCAATGAGCGCGCACGTGAAAGATAGAATGTTTATTTTAAGCGCGCGCTCGACGGTAGTCTAGTTACAGGCGTAGGCAATTTTATTGTTGTTGTTCATGAGTGTAGAAACTTTCATTTTGAATTTATTACTATGATGGTTAGCACATGCTACATACCTATTATATTATGTATGTAAAACTGATATGTAAAATTCCTTCAATATTATCAAAGTAGGCCTTTACAAATAAGAATCACCATTAGCATGGAGAGAGGATGAGAAAACCACAACAATAAATCACTTGTTAAAACCCTCCCTCAGTTCACTCAGCCAAGATTGGAGCCTCCTCGTCAACAACTAACGAGAGCTATCTGCTAATCACACGCTCGCTCACTCCCACGCTCGCCAGTCTGGCCACCCAGTCACTTGCGCGCTCGCACGCTTGTCAGTCTGGCCGAACCCTAAGAGTTATGTAGGGGAAAGCATTCAAGTTATATTAGGTGAAGTGTACTTACCCTAGCCTGATTTTGAGAGGCAGCCCGTTCTGGAAGGCCTTATTTCTTACCAGAATCTCACTGTATATCACTATTTTTGTATGCCTAAGAGGACTTCCAAAATGTTAGTAGGGGGTCCGTTCTGGAAGGCTTTTGGTTCTATCAAATACGATTATAAAGTAGGACTTTGTTACAAAAAAATAATGGTATATGTGTTCCTGCCAACCAATTAAGTTTCAAGGAACGTCAACACGGTTATTTACTACGTCATTTGTTTGTTTATAGTGTCAAGACGCTTACAGGAGTTCTGATATCACTATAATTCTTTACGTTACGTGACTGTTGATTTGATCGTGTTCCGGTATGAGAACAACTCTAGAGCAGGATATCATACAATGATCCCCCTCTCCCTCTTTGTCCAAGATATCTGCATATTTACACAAAATTAATACCGAATTTAATCAGGTACAGACGAGGAAGGTAAAATTTAGATCAAATGTAGTGAATCTGTTTTGAAGAAGAGGGGTAAACCAGTTAAAAAAAATTCATAATACATCTGCCTGAATTCTAACCATGGCCTCCCCATTCATCAGCAAAACCAGACGAGACTGACATCTTTATCCGCGTGGCCACCAACGTAAGTAACGGATGAATGAATGTGACTTTGTAAAGAAAGACTTTATCTAGGAGGAATTACTGTGACTAGCACGTCACAAACACCAAATAAACATCATGCAATCAAGTTGGAGAACACGACGTATAGTTGCAGTCAGAGAAATGGCTGACGTCAAGGAGAAATGGTGCTCAAGGTTAAGTGTAGGAAGCGCGAGAAAAGGGCAATGTTTTTGAAGTTTTAATAACCAAACAAATTTTAGAGCAAACTATAAAAAATATTACTCCAATATAAACATAAAGCTTAATTTTCTTCACATGGTGATATCAACAGCTCATGAAAATGTCAAGGATGCTCTAGAATTTGATGAACACTTATTATCTTCATTCAAAAAGTTTGTCATTTTAATGCCGCTATGCTCATGGCAGAAATTCAACAACTGTTGATATCAACATGTGAAGAAAATTAAACTTTATATTTGTACTTAAGCAATACTTGATTTATTTTAGCAAAAAAAAAGTTTTGCTACAAAATTTGTAAAAACACTCACCTTTTATCACGTCCCCTACACTCCCCCCTTAATTCTATAAAAGAGTCAGCCTTCACCTATAGGCCTACCCTCCAACCTCCTCTGTGAGTGAATGAGTTCTTTTATCACTACAGTTCATCTATCCCTAGTGTTGGGTTTGGTTGTTGTTGTTTCTTAGGTTAATTCAATATGTCAGGGGTGTTTTGATAACATAATAATAAAAATAATAATGTCTTTATTTGGGCGAAACTAAGACAGGCACTTTTTCTTACACTTAACCTGTATTTTAAAAAATGAACGTTAAATACATCCCATTAAAATGCCTCGCGTATATGAACGTCACTTTCTTCCAATTAAAATGCCATTTGAAGACTTGGGAGTTCATTTGACGTCCTTGTTTGTGTTCCATAATTTCGACAGAATCTCTAAAGTAGAGTTGTCATTAATTAATTCAACTAAATATAGCAGAGGCCTAGAATTGTTTGTTGAAAATTGTGTTTTTGACATTTTATTAAATACACAGTCTTTTAAAATAAACAAGAGAAATTTATTTTTTCACACTTCATGAAACGTGTCATTTTTACAATACAAAAAAAAAGAGTTGTCTTTGACGTTTCATAAAAAGTGTTATTTTCTGTGCCATGTCCATGAAACAACGAGCAGGACCTGTTGCCGACAACCGGGAACTCTCACATAGGACTAGCTCAGTTTATTAAGCTGCCTATTAACACTTCCCTCCCTGCAATTCACTCTTTCTGGTCGGCCACCCCTTACCCTCTTGTACTCCCTCGCTCTCCCAAGCTCCAAAGGTAGGGTCTCTTTTCATGTCAACATCAGTCTGATAGGGGTGTTCGAGGACACTACAGGTGTATGTGAGGTAAAACCACTGGATGACAGGGGTGTTCGAGACACTACAGGTGTATGTGAAGGTAAAACACATGTTGAGCAGGGGTGTTCGAGGACACTACAGGGTGTATGTGAAGGTAAAACACACTGATGACAGGGGTGTTCGAGGACACTACAGGGTGTATGTGAAGGTAAAACACACTGATGAGCAGGGGTGTTCGAGGACACTACAGGGTGTATGTGAAGGTAAAACACACTGATGAACAGGGGTTGTTCGAAGACACTACAGGGTGTATGTGAAGATAAACACACTGATGAGCAGGGGTGTTCGAGGACACTACAGGGTGTATGTGAAGACAGTGGCCTAAGATTATTATCTAACACCAACATATTGAGTTGTAAGATACTTATTAGATAGCTAGTGGGCCTAAAACCCAACTTAACTAGAGTCGTATCTATCAGTCAGATATCGTATGGAAATTGTTATGTAGCTATCCCACATACTTTTAAAACCTTGGAATGCCAGACCTCCACCGTGGTTCGGATTCCACGTTAAACTGTAGGCCCTCCATTTCATCTCACAATCACCCTACCATTACACATTAGCGTAAGTGCGTATAACCCAAACGGGTAGTAAGACGCGGTGCTAATAATTTTAAAACCTGTCAATATTGGAATAAAAAGCCTTAACGTCCTTCTTTATTCGGGAGAATTATCATGTTACTGCACTGCTCCAATCGCGCTCGCTCTTCAGTAGGTTCCGTTTGTCTAAAATAGGGGTATTCTACCTGGGATACGTGAACACATTTTAGGGGGTACGTAATTTTTTTTAGATATATATTTATAATATGTATTTATAATTTAAAACTTACTATTTAAAACTTTAATTTGGATGTCAGCTATTTTATTTATTTTAGACGTAAATTATAGAATATATTATAACTGGCACTATGCACTTATAATTTTGAGGGTGCAAAGTTGATTAAATCATATCTGGGTGTACGTGAACAAAAAAGGTTGAATACCACTCGTCAAAGACACTCATGGTACTCCTAGGGGTTTGGTTCAAATTAGATTCCTAGAATAGCGACTTTCCCACTAAAAAACCCGAAGATAAGAAACCGTAATCATTGATCTTAAGGGTAAGGAGTGCTAACCGCTGCACCAAATGCTGCTCTGATACTCCCTAGACAATTACGTTCACAAACAAGTGAGACACATCGTCATAACGTGATTATAAGGTTAGAGTATGTTAGGTATTGAGAGAGATCTCACTGGAACATACTGTACTCATATTTTCACAATAGCTACTAAGTGGCACTTGCGTAGTTCCTTCCCCTAATGACCCCTTGTCGTCTGCAGAAAGGGGAGACTGAGATTGTTGGAATAGGAGACGCAAGAGATTCAATAAGAGCACAGTGGAAAAGATGAAGGAGCAGATGGCATTTCCAAGGCCCGAGAAAGAGCGTTAGCAATGTTTGGAAAGTCTTGAGTTGCATCAGCGTCATCCTCCACAAGACAAGCTCTGATCCCGGGTCTTCCGCAACCAAAACAAGCAACCCCCAATTCGTTAGGAGCATAGCTGCATCTACAGGTCAATATTTTCCAAATAAATATCTAACCTGTATCGGATTTGGTCAGAAAAATATTTCAAAAATTATTTAAGCACTTCTTCAAATTCATCCAAATGTAATTTGATAAAGCAATTTTTTTAAATCAAATTTAAAAATTTAAAAACACAAATCATATTAATGATAGCACAGAGACAGCTACATTTATATTTGAGCTTTAATCAACATAGCAGTCATATATTATATATATTTGATAACTACTTGGTATTTCATCTTACCGATTAGGAATAAAAATTGTTCAATTATTTTTTCTCAAGTTTTACATATTTTACATCATATGTGCATATTTGATGTTTAAAACTGAATCTGTAGATATTACATTTCATTTAAAATGTCAGTAATACTAAGACCTCGAGCTGCGAGCTGGATTATTTAGAATTAATATTTAATAACTACCTTACCTCTCTTGGTGATAGCAGCTGAAGGCGTTGATAAAACTGACTTACCTGAAAATAACAAAAATACCAAATTTAGAGAGAATGTTTTTTCACAGAGTAGTTTTAAAAGTACTACTGGAACACTATAGAGACAATAAGAATTCTTTTAATATCAGCTCCCCCAAAATTGATTAATGTTTCTATTTTCAATGAACAATAAATACAATTTTTAAAACGAATCTTGTTTCAATAGATTTCACAGGATTGAATCTTTAGTTTTTAAAATATCAACTTAGGTCCTTTTAATAATTCCACAAATCCATCTGAAGTTTATAAATTTGAAGAGTTAATGACCCAAATAATTAATATGGGCACGAGTAACGTAATACCGTGTAATATATTTAATATACGTAATTTAGTTCATACAAGTTGTATTATAGGTAAAATATGTAATCAGTTTATAAAATTCCATTCCTCACCCCTTAAACAAAACCAAACAAAAATCTATTATTTTATTTCTATACGTAATCAGAAAACTCGCGTTGATATTCTAATTTGATAAGTGAGAGGAGACTGTATTGCCACATCAGGGACTGTGACAGGCAGTGTTGCCACATCAGGGACTGTGACAGGCAGTGTTGCCCTCCCTAACCGTCCTTCAAAGGAAGATCCTCACACGAGATATAGAAGAAAAATGACATGGAAATGAATATGCAGAGGATTTCAAGAAACACAAGGGAGCGATAAGACGGGGTTGGTAGGAAGTTTAAGGGGAAGAGTGGGAATGAAGAAAAGGGAAACTATATGAATAAGATAGAGAGGAAATCAGGAATCAAAGAAGACATAAAGGGGGAGAAAAGGAGATTAAGATATCAGGTTACTGGAGAGGAATAGAAAATAAAATGGTTGTGTCAAAGGGAAGCTTTGATGAGCGCAGATTGGTAGATGAGGGGGTTGAAGGGAAAGGGGGTTGCATCAATCAGGGATGAACCAGACGTCACATCCTTGTATCGAGGAGAAAATAGTCCTTATATTGCGCCCTCTAGTTACCCCGTCTTTATCAAAGCCATGTCAAGGCGATATAATGAGTTTGTCTGTTGTGTATGCACCTCAGCTGGAATCATTACTTGCTTGAATTCAGTTTATTAGCACCACGTCTTACTACCCGTCTGGGTTATACGCACTTACGCTAATGTGTAATGGTAGGGTGATTGTGAGATGAAATGGAGGACCTACAGTTTAACGTGGAATCCGAACCACGGTGGAGGCCTGGCATTCCTCACATTCACAAGATGTGATTAATACACGTCTTGCCAGAGGTAAAGGAACTTGAATTCAGATCCGCGACGTTCGAGGAGGGTGTGACGGCCATTTTGTTATGATCCCGCCCGGGATCATGATTCAAATCACAATACTGGCAGATACTTCTTTACGATCTATTAACTAAAATATATTTCTAAAGAGAGCAGTTAGTACCTGCTCTTCCTCGTTGTTAAAAGATCTCAGTACAAAGAGTCTACCATGCGATACTTTATGTTACAGCATTTTCTTTCAGCCCGCATTCCCCTCCTAAACTGATACTTTTATTCCTTGCATTAGCGTCTAGTAATAATATTCTCACATATGTTTGGATATAAAGCACACGTACACATATCAACCAAGTTTCTAACTCGTACACAGTAACCCGCTCAGAAATTGTTCGATCAGTTGTAAAACTTGCTGATTAAGCTTAGTCATGCTTATAGTGCTAATATTATTTTAAAAACACATCGAGATTGAGAGAGATTGGATTGAAATTAACATATGCCGCTCACAAATATGTTAAATGAGAACTGTACAAAAGAATCGAACTCTTAGTATTTTTTTAGACTGCCTTAAAATAGTTATTGGTGTACGAGCAGGACAAACCTCAGTGGTAGAGCATTGGTGTCATAAGTGAAAGGTCCTGGGTTTAATTTCCTTGTTCTAGTGTCTTTTTCAACACTATGTACATACAGAATAAATGAGCGTTTACAAGAAATACACTAACACATTTTTTTTGTAAGGACATTAATAAAAGTGTGTTACTAGCACCTATTACTTCCTGATATCGTCGATATAGGTATCTTACACGATGAAGCTAGGACCAACTGTAGCCTTTCAACAGACTCGTGCTTTCGACCACGACACATGCCAGTCCTCACCAGAGTAATGATCAGGAGCCTGACAGTGTCTCCATCCTCTCCATGACAACAAGAGGGAGAATACAGGAGTGGATTCTAAACAGGGGCAAGACGTATCGGCTGGATCTTGACTTCAGCTCTGGAATACTTGATGAGGGTCGGGAAACATACAAGGTCGATACAATTGTGGGTCCAGGCAGGACATGAGAGCAAGGTCGATACAATAATGGCCGATATGTATGGCAAGGTTCATACAATGGTGAGCTTAGGGCATGAGAACAAGGACGATATAATGATTGTTAATACATGGGGTCAAGGTCAACACAATAGTGGGGTCAAAGCATGATATAGCCTACAAGGTCAATATACCAATGTGGTCAGGACATAATACCAAACCGATATAGCAATGGGATCAGAACATGGGGTCAAGGTCAACACAATAGTGGGGTCAGAGCATGATATAGCCTACAAGGTCAATATACCAATGTGGTCAGGACATAATACCAAACCGATATAGCAATGGGATCAGAACATGGGGTCAAGGTCAACACAATAGTGGGGTCAGAGCATGATATAGCCTACAAGGTCAATATACCAATGTGGTCAGGACATAATAAGAAAACCAATATAGCAATGAAATCAGAACATGGGGTCAAGGTCAACACAATAGTGGGTCAGAGCATGATATAGCCTACAAGGTCAATATACCAATGTGGTCAGGACATAATACCAAACCGATATAGCAATGGGATCAGAACATGGGGTCAAGGTCAACACAATAGTGGGGTCAGAGCATGATATAGCCTATAAGGTCAATATACCAATGTGGTCAGGACATAATACCAAACCGATATAGCAATGGGATCAGAACATGGGGTCAAGGTCAACACAATAGTGGGGTCAGAGCATGATATAGCCTACAAGGTCAATATACCAATGTGGTCAGGACATAATACCAAACCGATATAGCAATGGGATCAGAACATGGGGTCAAGTTCAAAAGACTGCATTATATTCTAAAATGTAATCTTATAGAACCCACTAAAACAAAAATGCTTCAACATTGACAATGTTCGTCTGAAGACACTTCAACGTGTTCTAACGTAATGGCTGGAATAATATAAAATATTCTCTAACTTTAAATATTTCTTGTTCAACGAATATCGTTTGGTTTTTATCGACTGGCGTGACCAGAACTTAACAAACCCCTAAGCACCTGATGTTACCCTTGATCCTATGGATGAAGAGATCCCTGAGGGGCATTGTAACCCTCAATAGTGCAGTTTTTACTGACAGTGGGCCATATTATATATTTTGTGTGTGTGTGAGAGAGAGAGAGAGAGAAGTAACAATTCACACCAGCGTACCTACGTGTGTTCCTCTAATTAAACTGTTCCGCTCCTGCTGCTTGATAACGAAAACACTGCCCGGCAGGTAGGGAGGACAGCTCACCCCCCCTCCATTTTAGTTGGGGGATGCACAATACATGGTCATCGCATGTTCACACAGCCAGATTCAGCGTATCAGTAAACGAGTATGGGGTAGCAGACGGACACTTCTGATTCCAATTTAAAATATGTTCAGAGCATCTTATATAGCCTAACCAATAAGAGAAGATCGTTAAGTTGTAACTGTTGCAATTAAATAAGTTTCCAATATAATCTGACCCATCCAGGATTCGAATCGTACACGTTTAACGGTAGCTCGTCTGGTAAAGTAATACCGGTACTAGGCCTATATATATGTAGATCCCAAAACTTCTTGGTTTATTTGTACTACTGTGATTGTAAAAGAAGGGGGAGAGGGTATATTCTTTCAATACAGCTACCTGCTCGTGTCTTGTGACACTAATAAACTGTTACTGACACTTAGCACTAATACCACCAGGTAACGGGATGGTTCCTCCTAAAAAAGTCTATCTTCCCGAGCCACTTATTCATTGAGCAATGATAGACCTCTCTGAAATAAGAATAAAAACAGATTCAATCAACAACAACATTAAATAAATTTCAAGCTGGAAAATGACTGAGATATTTGACATTTTAATCTCTTCAAGGAATAAAACTAAATATGCGTTAAAGAATTTAAAAAAAAATCATATTTTAATTCCGTTACAACGGACTTTCAACCTTTCCCCAAATCCCATCACCAAATATTAACCCACACGAAGTTTCAAAAGACGGCCGTTTCTTCGTCTTTTCAACCTTACACGAAATAAAATAACCTTTTATCTCCCTGCCCCCCCTTTTTCCATACTACCCCAAGTTTTTCTGTCCCATTTGACGAGGGAAGAAAGGCTGTAAGAATTATGAACCCCGTTGTCAGGAAATGAAAATCAGTTCCTTCCCCCCCTCTCTCCTCCAAAACTCTTTTACATATCAGCTCAACTGGTGAACCTCATGGCGCCGCCATGACACTTTGTATTGTGCTGCCATCCAGCGAGTGATGAACGAGTGACAATCGTGTCCCGCCCCGAGCCCGACAGAGACCGGGAAGGTGATCACTCACATATTCAGACGAGATATGCTAAGTCCTGAATCAGTTCATGAAGGAAATAACTGCTAGTATCAGTATATAACTGTTTACTGTGTTGATCGACACACATTTGGTGGATGGGACTGGCGGGTGGTAAACTACAATGCATACACAATGTGACGTGACTGAGCTTTATCTGGTTCACAATGTAAAATATAATTTACCTTATTTTTAGGACCCAATAAACTGTCCAAATACCGTATCTTTAGTTAATAATGATATTTAAGTCAATTTTGATGAAAAAAATTATTTTGAGAAGTTGATCACTTACAAATGGATTTTATGTGATCTATTTATTATTTCTGTTAAAGTTTAGTGACGAATTGAATTCTGAATCCAAAAGAAGATAAACTAAGGCCTGTAAGCTATAACTTACTGTATACAGGACTTTATACGACATTTTCGATCATGTGTCGACAGACGCGACCGAAAACAAACTCTAATTTAAGTCATTTTGAACATTTTCTCGAATAATTTATGCATTATCTTTAAAATTAATGACGAATTCCGTTGCTGTACTAATTACATTGAACAGCTATTGACAACTTGCGCAGGCTTTCTCCAAATATCACCTTTCCTAGGTTTTCTCTCAAGATATCGACTAGCCCAGGCTTTCTCAAAGATAGCAACTTTCCCAGGTTTCCTCCGAAATATCGAATTGCTCAAGATTTCTACAAAATATATACTTTCCCAGGTTTTCTCAGAGATATCAACTTTATCAGGTTTCCTCCGAGATATCGACTTGCCCAGATTGTCTCCAAGATATCAACTTATCCAGGGTTTCTCCAAGATATTCACTTACCTAGGTTTTCTCTGAGCTATAGACTTAATGGCCATGTTTTCTCCAAGATATCAACTATCCAGGTTTTCTCAGAGATATCAATTTGCGCGATAGTAAATAACTTGTTCTGAGAGGTTCAACTTACTCTCACTTTGTGGAGTAGCTAGAGAGATTAACCAAAATTCCAAGGAAACCTGCACCGATTCCTGATGTTATAGCTACCCTTCAAGGTGAAATGATTAGGTATTTAGTCTAAGTCATGTTCTGATAATATCTGGTGTTCCTCACGAGGCAGGTAGGTTTACATAAGGTATTTAATATGGAGGTCAGGTATGAGGCAGATGAAACACGGTATTTCTATCATTACTTCAGGCCATGAGTCAGATAGCTCTGTATCGAGAGGTCAAATCATAAGTCAGATGAATACACGGTATTTCTATCAAGAGGTCAGACGGACACAAGCTGTAGGTCTGTTGACCGGCCGAGAGCGTGCAACACTTAACCTAAACCATCACCAAAGTGGTGCCACTAATGGGTCACCTTTCCTTTCTGTTGAGATGCACCCACATTCCTCTCCAGCAGTCACCTCATATATTTGCAATGCCAATAGTTATTATAAAATATGTACAATGCGATGAATTAAACCTATCGAATAGTGGGATATGTTAAGGTGGGAGTGTAGGGAAAGCGAGTTAAGAACAGTATTTTTTGCAGTTTTTATGACAAAACATTTTTGTGGTCAAAATAAATCAAATATTTTTCCGGTAGAAGTATAGAGTTTAATTTTTTTCACATGGTGATATCAACAATGCTTGAATATCCGTCAAGGGTGTCTTAGAATTTAATGACAACTTTGTATCTTCATTTAAAAAGTTTGTCATCGAATGTCACTATGATCATGACAGACATATATTTTTTTAACACCGCATCTTACTACCCGTTTGGGTTATAACGCCTCTGTACTGATTACACTAAAGGGTTAAGGAGTAGAAAGCCTTAATTTAGAAGAAATGCACCTGCATTTGTGTGGAAGGTGGAAAACCATTTGGGAAAAACAACCCTCAGTGCACCCAACCGGGATCTAACCCCGATCTCTCCATCTTTGGCAGTCTAGCCCAACATGAGATTAGCGTGTTAGACCACGTGGCCACCGTAGCGGGTATTACATATTTTCAACAACTTTTGATATCACCATGGAAAAAAATTAAACTCTATGTTTCTACTGAAGCGATATTTGTTTATTTTGGCCAGTAAGATGTTTTGTTATAAAAACTGCAAAAACACTACCCTTTTCTCGCGTCCCCTGCAATCCCCCTCAATCATTATTGATTTACAGACGTCTTGCTTAAGTGCTAAAGCTTAAGTGCTATTAGCGCCAGAGATCGCACTTCTAGTGATAAAAAGTAAAGAGTGATAAACCTAGGTTGCCTCAAATGTGTCTGGGCAACATTTGCAACTTATCACTGGCCTGAGTTAAGGTCGACCAATAGTTTCCAAGCACTTGCTTGAGTTAGGAATTCTTTGGCTTTATGTCGGCTACCCTTCCCCCCCCCCTCCCCCCCATTTCCAAGCATGGATGGTTGCCCCAAGTGGCCAGCTCATGACACAAGGAACAAAGGATGGACTTTGATTGGTGTAGAGCTTGTAGGGTGGGGATAGCAAGCTTCTGAATTTTTTATTTCTTTTAAATCTAGGAATTTCTTCCCAGTTCTTGAGTGTCGGTTGAGAGGCACGGTTATTTCGGGCAATTAAGCTAGGTGACCCACTTCACAGTGAGTGTAATCAGTTCTACTTGTAATAAATACTCTTAATCAAGTGATGTATTATATATATATTAATATATATTATATAATTAATAATATAATAATTAATATATAATCCAGTTTAGTTAATTGACCTTAGTGAGAAGAAAGTTAATAAGATAATACATTAATCAAAATCAGCGATGGTTTCGGTTTGACCGGATAAAGTTTGAACATAACATATGAAATGTACTGAGGTAGTCCAATTAGGAAGAATATCAAGTATGTACAAACCATCCTCGCATCCAGGGGGAAATAATATGGGCTTCACAGGGGATTAACTGCTCGTGGGGACATGGATACTTAACCTGGTTTACTGGGACAGTCCTTTGATGATTAATGTATACATTCAACATGTCGGGATGGGGGACTTTGAATATACTGTATAAACTAGAAGGACAGGGTGATACAGGTTGTCATATGTATAATGGCTCATCTGTATGGCCGAGTGATCAGAGAGGCTGTCTACTGATCTGGGGGAGCCTGAATCCATTCTTTATGTCCCTATAGCTAAGGAAGGAAGGATGCCAATTTAAGTTTTAGAGGGCCTTGGTTTCAACACAAAGGTTTTTAAATTACAAATATACAAGTGGTCACTTTCATATTTATAGAAGACCATCTCCTTATCTTTGTCGGTAGCAGGTCTAACTTTATTTGAGAGGCTGTAGCGACTCCAAGCGAGTTACCAAAAACACCAATTTAGTTCTAGATCAACCTCACTCGTTACTGTTTCTGACAGATAATTCATTTTGGAGAATCGATTAGCTTCCTATAAATACATTAAATGTTTCAAGCAAGAAGTAATATTGCATATTTTTGTCGCCATATCCCTTGTCAACATAACAATTGAAGTTTCCTTCACAGCAAAGCACTTGTATTTAGGCCTACATTATACTTTGATAGTACTTGCATGGCTAGGCTCGAGTAAAATGGCGTCAATTTTGTCTTGGCTTGTTTTCCGGCTACTGGAAAGTTGTGGCTCGAGTCCCGGCTGGGTGCACTGAGATTATTTTCCCTAAATAGCTTACCCACTCTCTCTTCACGCAAATTCTGGTGCATTTATTAAAATGTTACTCATCTCCTCCCTGGTTTACTTGAAATCACCCACCTCGGTGGCGTAGTTGGCTAACGCGCTAGTCGTGTTGAGCTCGACTGCTGAGGACGGGAAGATCGAGGTTCGAATCTCGGTCGAGTGAACTGGGGGTAGTTTTTCCTAAATGGTTTTACACTCTCCCTCCACGCAAATACGGGTTCACTTCCTCTAAATTCAACCTTACCTATTCCTAATCCATTAGCGTAATTAGTACTTAAGCGTATAACCCGAACGGGTAGTAAGACGCGGTGCTAAATAAAATAAAAAATACTTGAAATCCAAACGTGTAATAGCAAAAATAGCTTTAGTCAATGCTTATGATAAGAACAAGAGTTGCATTGTCAATCGTGTGCCTTTAGACAGCTCTTCCCCTGAAACTAGGCACAACCTGTTAGAGCCCCTACACCTAAAATACAATTTATAGGACCCAGCAAGAAAAATCGATGAATATATCTGTCTTTGTTGTTGATTTGCTGTAAGATTGTTTGGAGGTGGTGCTCAAATACACCTTCACCACTTTGTCTCCATGCTTGTAGAGATGTAATTACATTTTAAATTTCCCTTTTCGATCAAAGTTAATCATATTAATGTATCCCGTCCGCCATTTTGGTTTGCAAGGACCGGAACACACGGTGTTGTTTCTTGATAAAGTAACAACCACTGACGTCTTCAAACTTATCAACATATTTTTATCTTCTCTCGGGGAAAACGGCCATTTTGAGCGCTACACCGAGTTTACTTTGAGTTGTACCACCGGTCAGTCAGCAGGATGCCGCCAGAGAGTAGTGGGGCTTGTAACACGGGGCTCGAAGCTTGTAGCGCGTGGCAGGGGAGCCCCGCTAACCGTGATGACACCACTTTGATCCCTGGTGAGGCGAGGTAATGCCTTGTCTTCAGTTAATCAACCCCCTAACCCGCTCAGTGACGTCAGAGGAGAGAGAGGATTACTGCATTATTATATCACATACCCCTTTCTCTGTCCATGCTGGGACAGTGAGCATGTCACTGGAATACAGCTCAATGGAGCTCTTTCTAAATATCATCACTCTTGTCTCTCTACCAAACTGGGACAGTGAGCATGTCACTGGAATACAGCTCAGTGGAACTCTTTCTAAATATCATCACCCTTCTCCTTCCACACTGGGACAGTGAGCATGTCACTGGAATACAGCTCAGTGGAGCTCTTTCTAAATGTCACCAACCCTCCGTCTCTCTTCACACACTGGTACAGTGATATTTGATCAGAAAAAATCCACAATGGAGCTCTCAATACTTTGAATAGTTTAAAAGAAGAATACATATAATTTATACTCCTCCGTAAATAAACAAACGTGGATCCAAACAGCTTATGGACATGTTTTAAAAGGTTGAGTCGCCATTTTAATCACCATCCTGAGATTCCTCCCATCATACTATAACAAACAAACGCTTCTCCGTGACTCAGTAGAGACGACACATGGACAGCTACGGACCTTATGGGCTGTTTGATTATTCACACAATCTATCCAGAGTTGAGTTAAGTGGACCAGAGAACTTGTACCTCGCGGAGGAAGATGTTATGTTCCTCTTCTACAATATGGTTGACTTGGAGCCGGATGATGTAAGTTATTTATTATGATGGGGTTGGTAGACATGCAGGAAGTTGACGGGGAAGGTTGGTTAATGGAAGCGAACATTAGATTAGAGACCACTTCCTGGGCTACTACTATCTTCATGTTCTTTACCTAAATACATTTAACGTATATTTTGTTAATACAGAGAGTCGCGGTTAAACCTACAGTTCCGGACCAGGTTTTAAAACAAGATTTAAAAAATATATATGAGCTATTTTATTTAAGAGAATGAAAGTGAGCTGACACAGAAGGTAAAATACGTAAATCCTGCACCTGGATACTTAGCAGCCGTCGACCTCGGTCGCCTTAGGGTGAAGTGCTCGCCTCAGGACCCGATGTTTGGGGGTTCAAACCCAGCCGGCGTTGACGGATATTTCTTGCGTGACAAAAATCCGTGGCATAGCTATCTTCGGAGGGGAAGTAAAGTCGTCGGTCCCAGGTCGATTGTGGCATGTAAATAACCCCATAAGTTATGTGAAAATAGATTTACAAGCAAAATTGGTGGAAACTTTTGCTCTCGCTCAGAGAAATTCTCGTGTGCTGATATAATCAGTAGATTCAGAAAGTACAATAAATAAATAAAATACTTAGGAGCCAAATATCAAAACTCTTGTTTGTGTGATCGAGTGGTCAGTTAAATTCTCGGCACATGACTCGGTAACGGATGTGGACACAATTTTGGTTATCACGGAGGGAAGAAATATCATTTTAGAATATGATTACTAAGTTTTGTATAAGGCCTATTTTAATGTATATGTAATTTGTATTTTGTGTTGATGTGTGTGTACCATGTCTTACTACCATTCTGGGCTGGGCGGCGCATATGTTTACACTATTGGGGTAGGGTTGTAGAAGGTAGAATTTATAAGAAATTAGCCCTCAAAAACTGCATCCAGCTGCGTTATAGCTCTCACCTTGCTAAACTAATAAAGTAATATAAAATTCATAATATTGATTGCAATTTTTCATTACATTTATTTACATCAAGAAAAGTTTTAATCTTTGATATAGTGCCGAGTGGAACATTAATTAATCTAGACTAAATCGTGATTTTTTACTCTCAGTAGAGTACTAGTATGTATAAAATATGTTACATAAATAATTCGTTTGTCTGATCATAATCATAACATTTAGTTTTTCTCAGGTATCTAATTAATTACATGGGTATTCCGGCAAATAATTAACCTTATTAATATATGTAAATATAATTTGCAGTTAAATAAATACTAAAATAAAACTAACTACCCAAAAGATAAGCTAGTAGTACAAATTAAACTGCATATTAAAATAATACGTCAAAAAATAAACACGTGACCAAACAAATCGGGCCTCAATAGAAGCATTTTTTTCAAAATTTACCTTTAAAAAAATAATATTTTGTATTGTCAAATCTCACTTTCCTGCCTCTATTTCATTATAGCTACGCGATAACAGGGTATGATACTTATAGACCAAGAGACAGACCACATTTATTTGCCCCTGTTTACCGTAAACAGTGATTGGTGCTTAAGATGGGGTGCTAGTGAGCGTGAGTTTAGGGCAGTATTTTCGAAGTTTTATAGCATAAACATTTATTTGGCCAATATAAATCAAATATTTCTTCTATAAATCATAGAGTTTAGTTTTCCGCACATGCTAATCTCAACAGTTCTTTAATATCAATCTATCAAGGGTGTCCTGGAATTTAGTGACAATTTTTTCTCTGCATTTAAAAAGTTTTTCACCAAATGCCGCTATGCTCATGAGAGATATTCAAGAACTGTTGAGATTAACATGTGCAGAAAGCTAAACTCTATGTTTCTATAGAATAAATATTTGATCTATTTTTGCCAAAAAATGTTTATGCTATAAAAACTGCAAACTTAATGCACTAAACTGCCGCTCACTAGCACCCCATCTTAAGACTACCCATAGCCTACAGTGTGCAGACAGATCATTCTTAAGGAAAACCAGGGATGGGGTACTAGTGAAGGCGTCATCAATATGGCCGCCGCGCCAAACCAGGTGTAAATAAAAGTGGTCTATCTCTTGGATTATTAGATCTCATCCGAGCTAATCAATAGACAACGCCATAGTGCGAGCACACCTTTACATGCTACTGGCCATCGCTTGAGAAAATCAAACAAAAAAGTAAGCAGAGTTTGACCTGCAAAAATGCTGCAACCATAGAGAGCCGTCAATGTAACACATGGCAATGACCGAACAGAAGCGAAATACCCCAGATCTCGCTACGATTAACAAGATAGGAGGACCCTTAAAAGATTCTTGTAAATTTATGTATTGACCTTTTATTTGTTTTACCTCGGTGACGTTTTACACGAGAGGTATTTTATCGCGCGATGTCTATGTTGCGTGAATTTTATCCGCTGAGATACATTGGTGCAAATAGGAGAGTTCACACAGGGAGATAAATAATAGCGCGGTAAAACTCCCGCACCACTGGTCTACAACAGCCGCTCGTGTCCTACACCACGTCAAAAGCACATACTATAAACATAGGAAACAAGTGGTATTTTCCTTCTCATCTGAAAGCAACGTCGGAATTGACCGCGTGAATAAAAGTTCGCGCGACAAAAACATCGCGGGATAAAATACCTCTCGTGTGAAACGGCACTTTATCGATATAGAGCTTTAGAAGTTTATTTAAACAGTAAATCCCCACTAAACCGAACCCTGGTAGTCCGAAATTTCGAACACAATTTCCGGAAAATATGGGGGATGGGGTAGAGGGGCAGGAAACAAATGAATTCAAATAAAATATATTTTATTGGATAGCAAACCCAAAAAGCTAAAAGAGAATTGTAAGCAACTGTAGTGATAATAAATGCTAGATATTCACGTGTTTTAGTCAACACAATGTGTTTTCCTATAACTAAAAATAATAACAGTATTGTCAAAAAAAAGATATATGACTATTGTAAGTGTAAAACTACAATACTACAACACATATTACGTGCTACATAAATGAAATAAATGTAAATTTTATAAAACTCATTCAATCGTAATTTAAAATTTGCGAAAATACTCTCTATCCCGCAGACCCTTTCGTATTCTCGCGGTTAATCTGAATTTTTGCTAATCCGAACAAGCTTCGGTCCCAATTAGTTTGGATTAATGAGATTCTACTATATTAAAAATGATATGAAGTTTGTATAATTATCACGTGAGTCTGAGCCTCGAAATCCCAATGGACGAGACACCCCTGATAACAATCATAATCACAAAACAATGGAGGAATACTGTAATTTAAATGTAATCCATGAAATTAGTAATTGTATAGTCATTGTAATCGAGTTGTCGATTGTACTTACAAAGGTGGGCACGTGGACTAAACGTCAGGCTCATCGAGGGGGATTTTATTGTTACGGGGAAGTTTTTATTTGAATCAAGGAAGGGTTTACTGCAGGTATTTTTTCCCCTAAATAGCTTCGCGCTCATCTTTCACGCAAATGCGGATATATTACTTATAAATTTTGCCTTCTTCATCCCTACTCAATTAATACTATTAGATTCATGTAGCCCAGATGGGTAGTAAGATGTGGTGGAAAAAAAATTCGAACGTGTGAGGTGAACATTATAAATGATAATGTTAGATGAACATAAACAGGTTGTGGCTTATTTCTTAACACAAATTATTTAACATCAATTGCGCACACATACTTTCAGGAAAAAATAAAAAAATTGTCGTAAGCATTATGTACATTTAAAGTTAAATTTGCAATGTTTTTATATAAAAAATAATAAACTAATCTGTTTATAGCTCTCTTCGCGGTTATATCTTCAATCCGTGCTTGAACCCAATTTATATAAGCTTTTATAACATTATTGTGCCGTGGATATCTGCAGTTCACTTTCCTATCGATTAATTAATTTTGTCTTGAGTTAAGTTACTTTTTTAATAATAATAATAATAATAATACTTAGCACCGCGTCTTACTACCCGTTCGGGTTATACGCTTAAGTACTAATTACACTAATGGGTTAGGAATTGGGAAGGTTGAATTTAGAGGAAGTGAGCCCGCATTTGCGTGGAGGGAGAGTGGAAAACCATTTAGGAAAAACTACCCTCAGTTCACCCGACCGAGATTCGAACCTCGATCTCCCCGTCCTCGGCAGTCGAGCTTAACACGACTGGCGCGTTAGTTAACTACGCCACCGAGGCGGGTCAGGTTACTTTTTTAATCGTAGGTATGTATATTTTTAAACTGACTAACCATATGTTGGAAAGTCGATTCTAGAATTATACATTAAATAAGCCCGAATTTAAAATAACTAAAAAACACTCCAACATTCTGGAAGATTCGTTCTGGCCTACCCCATGGTGTAATCTCCCGGTATGCATCATTCAAGAGTTGTAATCAAATCATCCCTACTCTTACGGGGACTGCATCAACTAAACACCGCCATTGTTTACAACCGAACAATGGAACAACTCTTTACCTCGGCTTCCACTTGGCTGGAGGTAGACAACAAAAATGGAATCAAAGAGTTAATTCACATAAGAGTATGAACTTGCAGCTAGGTAGCGGGTTAGGGGGAAGAAAGGGGTGGGGGGTCACAAACAGAGCATAATGGTGGCCCATATATTATGGAGAGAACCCACGCATGGTAAATACAACACAATTACCTCGTCTGAACTCTGAAGAGGGAGAGAGGCACAATGGCTGCCAACGTTGCAACAAAGTAAAGCCAGCGTTTGCAAAGGTCGGGGTGGTTTCCAACCAAGGAGAGGGAGGGGTGGGGTGGTGAATTAGCAGGCTCGACAACTTAAACAAATGTGGGACTGCACATCCCTCGGTAGACTGATAAGAGCACATCAGCAAGGGGTGGGTGGGGGATCCAATTTCCCGTGCTTTGAGGCCTGTGTTAACATTGTTTGTTGATCAAGTAAAAAGGGGGGCGGAGGAAAGTGGGGAATGAGGGGAGACAGCTGACCCGAAATCACCCAAACTTCTGGAGATGAGCTCATTTACACCTAGGGTGGTTTGTTAGCTGGTTTAAAGATGCGAAAACCTACCAAAATAATGTCTGGTCGCTTAAATGGTCGATACATTTGTGATTCTAAGGGCGATGAGTTGTAATTAGAAGCAGGATCCCCCTCCTCTTTCCCCAACATGCGCCAGCGTGTAAACACAATTTGACACACTACAAAAGGGGGTTAGGGGGTGTGAAGTAATTACATCAGAGCCAAAAAGTTGTAGTCAAGAACTTCTGATTACTTCCCTACAATTGATTTTAATGTCTTACGCTGTTCAAAATTTATTTAATTCATAATTTTCTTGAAAACTCAGGCGGGGAAAGGGCTTTGTAGCTTGGCTTATAAATTGTGATAGAGTTATTAGAAATGTCCCAGTCTAATCTGAAGAAGGTGCCTTTGTTGTAAGCGCTAGGTAGATCAACTCTTACTTAAACACCTAATCTGCCAAGAGAGTATAAACAGTTAATTATTGATTTCGGGGGTCCGGGTTCGATTGCCTGTTGTGCTGAAAAAGTATCACTTGGCAATAAAAAGTGGTCTGACCATTCATTGAACACCAAACATTTTATTACACTATAAATAGGCCGTATTTATTAACACTGCCCGTGTCCGCTTTAGTGGCTGAAAAGTCTGAGGCAGGGGTATCTAAGCTTTTTTTGTTGGTGTTACAACTTTTGAAAGAAAAATAGAAGATAATGTTTGACCCACAACTCCAGCCCCAGTTGACCCGGTCTCGACCAGGCTCCACCCCGCTCCACATACGCGTACCGGTGTAAGCGGAAAACATTAGTCCAGGATATTATTAGTCTAAATGCAAGAAGGACTCTAATACAGCATCAGCACGCACTCAAAAGAACGGCATCTCTTTGAAACCGAACAGCGGTCTAATAATCTAAATGTTGACTAGGAAATTCGTGTCGATATTAATGCTACTTTATTAAATCTCTCGCATCTTAGTTATTTACCAAAGCCTTCACCGCATCAACAACAGTGGTTTTTTAAATCCTATCTTAAAAAGGAAAAAAGAAAGACAATTAATTAGCATATTATGTCAAAAGCCTTTGAATATTTTACACAATATTCTTACTCTGGCACCCCCCATAAATATGATTTAAATTTAAACATACATACAAATATATAACATTTTAAATTATATTATAATAATTATAGAGTAGAGTCACGCCCCTATAAGTTATTTAGAAAGGCCTTCCTCTGAAATATTTTAAAAATCTATTGCCGTAAGGCTTAAGAATTTATTTAAAGTAGTCTTTAACTTTTAAAAAAATGGATGTCCCTAAAAGCTCTTTGAAGTTTTTAGTTTCTCGACCTCTTGGAGAGAGAAAGTATTTTGATCGTCAAAAAATCGAACTCTAGATTTTGATAAATGTCCATGCTTCATGACTTCCTAAATAAAAATAAATAAAAAGCTATATATTTTGGGTCATTTTATATTTAAGATTAATATTTACACCATCGCTGAGTAGGCAAATGACAAATAAGTAGGTTATTATTTATAAACTGTTCATTAAAATACTCGCTTAAACACAAATTGTACAACAAAATTATTTTAACTGTTACAAAATAAGAGTCTTGACAACACGCTTATCTTTAACACACTTAACACACAACTTATACACATGAATTACATATTTTAGCCTACCTTTGTAGTTATAATTATTTAAAAACTGCCCTTATTACACCCGACCAAGATTCGAAACTCAATCTACCCATTAAAGAGAGTCTTGTCTTATTTTGATACAAACTAACAGTACATTTTGACCATTGTCAAAGAACCACTACCTAAAAATTTCCTAGACTAAAGATTTCCTGCCACACCGGCACTAACAACATATTACTGACCGGTGAGGCCTGCCTTCAGTCCTCACCGCGCCCAAGACAAAAAGTAGAGGGATAATATGCGCATATTGGATGCTCGCGTCGCCGACAGTGTACAAAGACTATCAGAACGATTGTTGGGCGCGCCTTTTGAAATAGGCGGAGACAAGTGGAGTATGTTCTGGAAGATTGCTAACCCTTACCCCTTTCCCCTTTCCCCCTCCTTTGTTCCGCGCCTTGAGAGCACATAGCGTCACTTGTCTGGTATATATAGGGATCGTTCTGTAATGTCGTTACACATTACATTGCGATCATTAGGTGAGATACCTTGTACCTAGGTTTGATTCACGTCTGTACAGTCAAAATCCCGTCTGGCCATAATAATTCTAAATTACTGTTTAGGATTTAATATTTAAAAGAATTCATTTATTAATTGTATCTGATCTTACTTTAAATTGCTTGTTGACCATGGATAATATATATAAGTTTGCACGGCTTAACCGAACGATTTGTTTAACGTCACCTAGAGATCTATTGAGAGAACTCACATATTTGTTAATGGTAGTTTATACTTCTTCCGCTTCACGGATGGTCTTATACCTTGGAGCGCCACCATCTTAGGTCCAAGATTGATTCTTGCGGCGTCATAGCTTGTTTAGTCAATTTTATTCATTTAAATGTTTATCTGTTGTTATTCTTGGAAAGTTAATTTATTAGTGTTACTATTTGATTATATGATGTTAGCTAATTTGAGTCCGCGAGTCGGCAAGGTTTGCTCTCTGATATAGGCTTTGTATTTAACTTAAATACTGCCAGTAAAGAAATTTGTTTCTAAATTAAATTATTATTGTCTGTTTCTACTAAGCCTAATTACGGCTAGAGAGGAATATGTTGTCAAGAAGTCTTTGTTCACTGTTAGAGGACCACCGGTGGTGGCGAGTAAATACCTTCCACATAACTAGTGCTTTTGGATATTTATTATGATTACCTTGATAAGATGTTTGTGAATGTCAATTTAACTTCTGATTGTAAGATGTAGTTTACACCACCATTTAAGAGCATGGGATGGAGTCCCGGACGTTTCATATTTTATGGTTCGGTGATTGTTGTTTACAGATCCAGCGCCATGCTTCACTTTCTCTTAGAGCTTTTCTTGTTATGTTGTTTTTGAATAAAATAAACTCTCTTGTGACCAACCTTTCTGTTATTATTGGGTGATAACCAAGGGTCGGGTTACAGGTGGGCCACATTGAACTAGAGATTTTGGGTAGAGGGTTGGATTGATAAATAACACTAACATGTTTCTTTGAGATAAAGAGAATGTTTCAATATTTAGTTTTACACTAGACAGGACGTTTTTCTATTTAGTACAAATATAAAAGTTTTTAAGTTTTCCCGTTTAGTGTGATGTTTGGAACTGTTTGTCTGGTAAAATTGCTCCAAGATTTGGTTCAAATTTAATTGTTCAAATTAACAATAGTGAGATCAAATGTTCATCTGTCAATGAGGTACAATATTTATATTTGATATACTTCAGCCTTGAAAATGTTTTCTCACACAGGTATGTCGAACCATACACAGAAAACATGCCACGAGCAAATCCTTGTCTTTAAAAATCCCTAAAGGATTCATTTGAAGATAGGTCGATTACTTCCAGCTGGAGAGGTGGAAAATCTTTGACTCTGCAGTTACAAGGATTTTTAAAAAGGCTGATGTTCCCCAAGGCTTCATCAAAATCTTGAAAACGATCTGAAACGGCTGTTCCAGCTGTGAAATTTCCTCTAATGCAAAATAAGTAGGACATGGAACAGAACATTCATTTTTGTACTTATCACAGCTTGGGAAGTGAACTAAGTTGTTAGCAGTAACCTGTTTTTCAAAAAGAACTAATTTCTCCCGGAAAGCTATTACATTTCCATACAAATCTTAAATGATAGAATGTTCTCCTTGAAGTTTCAAATTCAAGTAGTTTATGTATTCGGCCAGATCAATAACAAACGCTAGTTTCCATATCCACGAGCTGTCTGAATGAAAAGGCACGGGGTGGTTCTTCTCAGTCATGAACACATCAATTTCTTCCCGTAGCTCAAAACCTTTTCAGCACTTTGCCTCTCCTGAGCCAACGAACTTCACAATGATACGGAATGTCTTGGTATTAATTTTCAATTTCGTCAAAGAAGTTTTTAAATTGACGATGGGGTCGGATAAAATTCACTGTGTGTACAGTAACATCCATCACAACAGATAACTGCATGTGCTTACCACATAAAGTCTGTTAATGGATGATGCAGTGAAGAATCATTGGTTTCACATCTCCGATTTGTTGAATGTTATTAAAGATACTATTAACCTGGTTTTGGTTCCGCACAAGTTCCACCCCACATCTGTAGTTACACACTTAAGATTTTTCCAGTCAAGTCCACGGTTAAATACAGTTTCCTTGACCTTTGAAAATAGGTAATCTCCAGTGAAGTACTTACCATAGTGTGAACAGCAGCTAATTCTTCCGTAGTTTGAAATTCGCTGCTAGCCCCACAAATAAACAAAAGCACCTAAGCAGAGTATGTAACATCTGTTGATTCATCCAATGCTATTTAGAAACACTAAAAACTGCCGGCTGTTTTTTTTAAACTGCAGATCTTTCGTTCAACGAGCAACGGTATTTGCTGACAGACTTATTGCATTGAACAAAGACGTTTTGTTCGGACATACTTCCTCAACAACCTTACAAATACAAAGTTGTTATCAACTGTCCGTCAGTGAATGGTTTCCCTACCTTAGCTAAAACCTGGGCTACTTGGAAACGTGCCCTTACAGCTGAATCATTCTGCTACGTTTGTTTTATAAATATTTAACTTTGAGAAGTTAAATTATTTCTCATGGTTTCCATTTTGTATGAACGAGTTTTACCATTGAATTCCGAATTCCTACTGCGATGCTTAATATCATAGTGCCTACGAATGTTATGCTCTTTAAGAACACCAATAGTATCCCTGCAAATAAGACATAATGCCTTATTGTTGTTTCCAACAACAAAATAATCAACACACCACTTATCTTTTAAACACGGCACTTGGGGTCAACTATTCTCTGTTTAGCATTCGATATGATAGATCTCTCAAATCAAAACACATAATCACTGAAACAACACAAATACCACGCATAAAGAATAACACTCAAAATAAAGTGTTGCCAATCATAAAGCAGATGTTGCCAATGTCTAAAGTATAAAGTATAGAGGCTAACGATATGATGGTCTGAATTAAGAACTCGCATTGGCCTAGTTCACCGTGTTAACATTGGGAATAACATCCTAGTCGCAATTTTGAAGACCTGATGATGGCGTGATCGCCAAAACATGTCGTCACCCGCACAATTAGCAAATATATAAGGAGAGGAATTAAAACACACAAATAAAGAAAGTTACTTTATTTTTAAATTTTCAAGACGTCAAACAAATTTGCTTTTTGTTACACTTATTTCATAGTAATAATTGTACTTATTTATATTATCTTGTATTTATAATATATCATAAGTGAGTAAAAGTATAACCTGGATGAACATCCATTAATTTCCATAAATATATCTTTCTCGATTATTAACACAGTCTTATTTTATAATTATTTGACTCGAATTCAAGTTTGTACATCGGATTATTTACACTAATTCTAATAATTGGAAGAAGTTACTTGTTATGTTTTAACTTTATTTTAATATGTTTCATGCTATATTTTGCACTGTTATTTGTTTATTACATATTTAAGGTACCTGAAATAACAACCTAATCAATTATTTTAACCTTTATATATCATCTTTCTACTGTCAATGTCTAAATATTTTAAACATTGCAGAACATGTCTTCCTTGTCAACTTATTTTCAAACTATCTACTATTATATTTAACTATTCAACTAAGAAGTTCATTATTGTTGGCATACTATTTACCTACTATTTTTTGTATAGTAATACCCTTCATATAACCTATAATCCTTATTTCAAGCATTCATGAAAACTTTTAGAGTCTGCAATGGTGTAGAGTATTAATGAACTCCTATCTAGCCAATTGCCATTTTCCACTATTCTTTTGATTATCAGCTAGATCCTATAATCTGTCACTACTTTAAATATTGCATCAGCACAGATGTGTATTCTTTCTTGTTTTCTGCCAATTCATTTCAGAACATTAATACTTTAACAATCTCAATGATGATTTTTTAGAAATGTTATTGTAAGCTACTGTTTTATTCGACTTAATTCATTATCAATTAATTTTCCTTGAATAAATTATCCTCATGTTATTGTTCTGATTCTATCTTGTTGAATGACCAAAGAAGTTGCTCTAATCAATTTAAGTAGCTGTTCCATCCAAGTACGTTTCTTATATTATAAATTTATATTTCTCCTTACTACAACTATAATGAACATTAATGAAATTAGTTCATCTTTATTTTAAATCTGACTCAAATTCGGGTAGGAAATATAGTAGTTATCATAATGTTTTTAATTTGTTTCACGGGCCGGTCAAAAGCAACACGTGGGATGTAGGTTGATGAGACACAGACATTAAGGCATCACTCTAGTGTTAGACCAGCCTGCTAATGACGGGGAGATAGGGGTTGGAATCCTGGTTGGATCTATTGAGGGTGGTTTTTCCTAAATGGTTCCTCACTTTGCTTCAACGCAAATACGGATAGAATACCTCTAAAATTTTCCTTCCTCATCCCTAACCCCTTAGAGTAATTATCAAATATGCGTATAGCCTGAACAGTGAACGGTAGTAAAGATTCGTGATAAAAATGCTATCACAATATTCGTGTGTAGGGAGCCTCAGCTGATTCAACCAATAAAAACTAAGCCTCTCAAATTGTATCTATTGATTCAATGGAAGACACGATCGGTTGTTGGTGTGGAGTATACATAGTCTTGATACAGACTGTACAATAATTATCCCTTGGGCCTTACAACCAAGACATTTACAACCGGAAGTTGCCCCCGAGCGTAATTTCCTGTTTCCACAACAGTGAAGTGCATCTTCTATTTGTTTCTGAACAGTTGACTAAATGAAACTAGAGCAGGAAACGATGTCCTTACTTAAACAAGTATTGTTACAAGTACAGGCTTAAAACATTCATTTAGGGCAGTTATGGCCACGCACAGATGGGTCAAAGCTATGGTTCTATAAGTAGCATAATATTCGTTCTTCCATCGTTGTAAGCAACTAACAACCGTGTGACCCTTCAACCAACAACCTTGCCAGCACCCAATTAACAACTCTTAAACCCCCAAATAACAACCTTTTGAGATTTCAACTAACAACCACCTGCTTTGGAGGCCACATGGTCTAAGGCGTTACTCTCGGGTGTTAATTAGACTGCCGATGTTAGGGAGATTGGGGTTCGAATACCAAATCGGGAATTCTGAGGGTGGTTTTCCCAAGCTTGTTTTCCACTTTCCCTCAAAGCAAATGCTGTTACACTTCCTATAAAGTCAATCTTCCTCATTCTCAACTCATTAGCGTAACTAAAACTAAGCGTACAGCCTTAACAGGTCTTGTGAGACGCGGTGCTAAAAAAAAAACTAACAGCCCTGTAAGCCTTCAAATTACAGTCATGTGAGCCTTCAACTAACAACCCTGAGAGCCTTCCAGCCCTGAGAGCCTTCAACTAACAGCCTTGTGAGCCTTCAAATAACAGCCCTGAAAGCCTTCAACTAACAACCCTGAGAGCCTTCAAATAACAGCCCTGAGAGCCTTCAACTAACAGCCCCATGAGCCTTCAACTAACAACCCTGAGAGCCTTCAACTAACAACCCTGAGAGCCTTCAACTAACAACCCTGAGAGCCTTCAACTAACAACCCTGAGAGCCTTCAAATAACAGCCCTGAGAGCCTTCAACTAACAGCCCTGTGAGCCTTCAAATAACAGCCCTGAGAGCCTTCAACTAACAACCCTGAGAGCCTTCAAATAACAGCCTGAGAGCCTTCAACTAACTTCCCTGAGAGCCTTCAACTAACAGCCCTGAGAGCCTTCAACTAACAGCCCTGAGAGCCTTCAACTAACAGCCCTGAGAGCCTTCAACTAACAACCCTGAGAGCCTTCAAATAACAGCCCTGAGAGCCTTCAACCAACAGCCCTGAGAGCCTTCAACCAACAGCCCTGAGAGCCTTCAACCAACAGCCCTGAGAGCCTTCAACTAACAGCCCTGAGAGCCTTCAACTAACAACCCTGAGAGCCTTCAACTAACAACCCTGAGAGCCTTCAACTAACAACCCTGAGAGCCTTCAAATAACAGCCCTGAGAGCCTTCAACTAACTTCCCTGAGAGCCTTCAACTAACAGCCCTGAGAGCCTTCAACTAACAACCCTGAGAGCCTTCAACTAACAGCCCTGAGAGCCTTCAACTAACAACCCTGAGAGCCTTCAACTAACAACCCTGAGAGCCTTCAACTAACAACCCTGAGAGCCTTCAACTAACAGCCCCATGAGCCTTCAAATAACAGCCCTGAGAGCCTTCAACTAACTTCCCTGAGAGCCTTCAACTAACAGCCCTGAGAGCCTTCAACTAACAACCCTGAGAGCCTTCAACTAACAGCCCTGAGAGCCTTCAACTAACAGCCCTGTGAGCCTTCAAATAACAGCCCTGAGAGCCTTCAACTAACAGCCCCATGGAGCCTTCAACTAACAGCCCTGAGAGCCTTCAACTAACAGCCCTGAGAGCCTTCAACAACAGCCCTGAGAGCCTTCAACCAACAGCCCTGAGAGCCTTCAACTAACACACCTGAGAGCCTTCAAATAACAGCCCTGAGAGCCTTCAAATAACAGCCCTGAGAGCCTTCAAATAACAGCCCTGTGAGCCTTCAACTAACAACCCTGAGAGACTTCAACTAACAGCCCTGTGAGCCTTCAACTAACAGCCCATGAGCCTTCAACTAACAGCCCTGTGAGCCTTCAACTAACTTCCCTGAGAGCCTTCAACTAACAGCCCTGAGAGCCTTCAACTAACAACCCTGAGAGCCTTCAACTAACAGCCCTGAGAGCCTTCAACTAACAGCCCTGTGAGCCTTCAAATAACAGCCCTGAGAGCCTTCAACTAACAACCCTGAGAGCCTTCAAATAACAGCCCTGAGAGCCTTCAACTAACTTCCCTGAGAGCCTTCAACTAACAGCCCTGAGAGCCTTCAACTAACAGCCCTGAGAGCCTTCAACTAACAGCCCTGAGAGCCTTCAACTAACAACCCTGAGAGCCTTCAAATAACAGCCCTGAGAGCCTTCAACCAACAGCCCTGAGAGCCTTCAACCAACAGCCCTGAGAGCCTTCAACAACAGCCCTGAGAGCCTTCAACCAACAGCCCTGAGAGCCTTCAACTAACAGCCCTGAGAGCCTTCAACTAACAACCCTGAGAGCCTTCAACTAACAACCCTGAGAGCCTTCAACTAACAACCCTGAGAGCCTTCAAATAACAGCCCTGAGAGCCTTCAACTAACTTCCCTGAGAGCCTTCAACTAACAGCCCTGAGAGCCTTCAACTAACAACCCTGAGAGCCTTCAACTAACACCCTGAGAGCCTTCAACTAACAACCCTGAGAGCCTTCAACTAACAACCTGAGAGCCTTCAACTAACAACCCTGAGAGCCTTCAACTAACAGCCCCATGAGCCTTCAAATAACAGCCCTGAGAGCCTTCAACTAACTTCCCTGAGAGCCTTCAACTAACAGCCCTGAGAGCCTTCAACTAACAACCCTGAGAGCCTTCAACTAACAGCCCTGAGAGCCTTCAACTAACAGCCCTGTGAGCCTTCAAATAACAGCCCTGAGAGCCTTCAACTAACAGCCCCTGAGCCTTCAACTAACAGCCCTGAGAGCCTTCAACTAACAGCCCTGAGAGCCTTCAACCAACAGCCCTGAGAGCCTTCAACCAACAGCCCTGAGAGCCTTCAACTAACAGCCCTGAGAGCCTTCAAATAACAGCCCTGAGAGCCTTCAAATAACAGCCCTGAGAGCCTTCAAATAACAGCCCTGTGAGCCTTCAACTAACAACCCTGAGAGACTTCAACTAACAGCCCTGTGAGCCTTCAACTAACAGCCCTGAGAGCCTTCAACTAACAGCCCTGTGAGCCTTCAAATAACAGCCCTGAGAGCCTTCAACTAACAGCCCATGAGCCTTCAACTAACAGCCCTGTGAGCCTTTAACTAACAGCCCTGTGAGCCTTCAAATAACAGCCCTGAGAGCCTTCAACTAACAGCCCTGAGAGCCTTCAACTAACAGCCCTGATGGCCTTCAACTAACTGCCCTGAGAGCCTTCAACTAACAGCCCTGAGAGCCTTCAACTAACAGCCCCATGAGCCTTCAACTAACAGCCCGTGAGCCTTCAACTAACAACCCTGAGAGCCTTCAAACTAACAGCCCCGTGAGCCTTCAACTAACAACCCTGAGAGCCTTCAACTAACAGCCCCATGAGCCTTCAACTAACAGCCCTGAGAGCCTTCAAATAACACCCTGTGAGCCTTCAACTAACAGCCCTGAGAGCCTTCAACTAACAACCCTGAGAGCCTTCAACTAACAAGCCTCATGAGCCTTCAACTAACAACCCTGAGGCCTTCACAATAACAGCCCCATGAGCCTTCAACGAACAGCCCTGTGAGCCTTCAACTAACAGCCCATGAGCCTTCAACTAACAGCCCTGAGAGCCTTCAATAACAGCCCATGAGCCTTCAACTAACAGCCCTGTGAGCCTTCAACTAACAGCCCAATGAATTCTAAGGGGACGGCCAGATTGGGCGAGAGAGCGAGCGACTTTAAGATATTAAAATTAAGGTGCGGCAGAAGGGCGCGCAAGTATTTTTACAGTTTTTATAGAATATACATTTTTTGGCCAAAATAAATCAAATATTTCTCCAGTAGCAACATAGAGTTTAGTTTTCTGCACATGCTAATATCAACAGATCTTGAATATCTGTCAAGGGTGTCCTGGAATTTCGTCAAAACATTTTAAATAAGGAGAAAAAGGTTTTGACAACATTCCAGGACACCGTCGACAGATATTCAAGATCTGTTGATATTAGCATGTGCAGAAAACTAAACTCTATGTTGCTACTTTAGACATATTTTATTTATTTTGGGCAAAAAAAATTAATACTATAAAAACTGTAAAATTACTCGCGCTCCCTTCTGCCGCACCTTAATATAACACATTGGTTGTAAAAAAGGTAGCCAAATCAAGCGCGCGTGCTTGACCTTGGTCAGTCTAGTTTACAGGCGCTAGGCAATATTCTTGTATGTTGGTTCATTGAGTGGTAGGAAAACTTTTCAATTTGACATGATATATTTGGACTTTTTTATAGTTATCGATAAGCTTAGCACACTTGCTACTAACGGCCTATATTAATTGGTTAAATCATTAACCATACCTATATATATATACATATATATGGTTTATAGGTATATATATATAGGTATGGTTTATATATATATATATAGGTATGGCTTAGTGGCTTATATGTGTGTAAAACTGATATGTTAAAATACTTCAACAGTATAATCAAAGTAGGCCTTTACAATTAAGAATCACCATTAGCGTGGATAGAGGATGGGAAAAACCACATAAATAAATCACTTGTCAAAAACCACCCTCATTTCACTGAGCCAAGATTCGAACCTTTGCCTCCTCGTCAACAACTATCGAGAGCTATCTGCTAATCACGCACTCGCCAGTTTGGCCACCCAGTCGCTCGATCGCTTGTCAGTCTGGCCGAACCTTGAACAAACAAAAGCTTTTGTTTTTTAATTCAAAGGTTAAGTGTAAAAGTCTATTTGTACAAAATTTATAAATTACTCAAAAACAAAATGAAATAAAGCATAAACTGATTTCACTTGACCCTTTTACACACTTATCCTTTATATCGAAAAGGGAATTGAAACAAACAAATAAAAGAAATGCGATAAAAGTCTCCAGGTGGAATTTTTTTTTTTTTAGAATGTCGTCGTTCCTACCTCACTTGACATTTCCGTAGAAAACAGGAAAGGGGATAGAGAAGGAGGAAGGTGCTTTCCCAGTGGAACAGCAGCAATCTGGCCACACAGCCTCCTGTGAGGCACTCTAGGAGTGGGAAAAGGGAGGTGGGGTAGAGACTAAGCCAGTCTGCGAGTAGAAAGAGTCACACAGCCACGCGAACTCTCTATCCCGTGTGTGTTTTTTTGTCCCCAGGAATCACCATAGCAACTGTTGAAGATGCCAAGCAGAGGTCACTCCGGTCAAACAAGGATCTTATCTCAAGGGAGAGGGGAGACAGTGAGACACTGTGAGGGGGAAGGGGGGGGGGGGAGTGATGACGGCAAGGTACAGGAGACTTGGCGAGGAGGAAGAATACACATGGTACTTTGAGAGGGAGGTCAGGAGTCTCAGGATACAGTTATAGGAGGTCAGGGGCGCAGGACATAGTTATAGGAGGTCAGAAGGCTCAGGAGACAGTTATAGGTTAGGAGGTATAAAACATTGTTTTAGAAGTTCAGGAGACACAGGACATAGTTATAGGAGGTCAGAAGGCTCAGGAGACAGTTATAGAAGGTCAGGAGGCACAGGAAAAAGTTATAGAAGGTCAGGAGGCACAGGACAAAGTTAGAGGAAGTCAGGAGAAACAGGATACAGTTCGAGGGAGGATATAAACTTACTCTATGGCATTAGGAGTTCGAAAGTTTATTGCCTCACCTACATATACCTCAGTTTTAACTTATGTGGTGCTGACTGACAGTTCACAGCTGACTTCTGACAGTCAACATTTAGGTATATACCTAAATTTTGACTGTCAGAAGTGACAGCTGCTAAACACATGTTTTTTGCAGATCATATGGTTCGGCATAGGGATACATAATTTGGTCTGGTAGCTTTTTAAAGCCGTCAGAAGTCAGCTGTGAGCTGTCAGTCAGCACCACATAAGCTAAAACTGAGGTATAGGTACCCGCCACATGTGAAAACAACTGCACTTTAACCCGCACCCGTCATTAGCGATGGTGGTGGATAAAACCCGCTACGTGGGAGAGGGCTCTGACAGACAGCAGTTGTGGTGTAGTTCCTTTGAATATCCGGGATTTGGCGCCAATAGACAATCCGTCTATAATATAATTGTCGATTACTGCCTAGCGTTAATATACTAAGTGAAACAATTACTTAAAAAAACTTTAACCACAAAATACATGGGAATGATGTTGTTTTTGTCTGTGTGTGTGTGACACACCATGTAATACAGATGATTAATTTAAAAAAAATTGAAGCTCTTTGTGGTTATTATTCTCAAATGTGCAAAGGTAAGTAAATAATAACCTCTCTTTGGATATCCATCTAAAAACATTGCTAATCATACAGTAAAGTATTAGTTAAAACAAAATATTTAATTACACAAATATTAGAGTCAAAATTAGGTGAAAAATTATTACTTGGGTTCCGCTTATTAGGATCACAAATTTTAAATATAATATGTTCTTGAAATAAAATTAAGTTAAATATCAACAGGTAAAATAATAATAATAATAATAATAATTACTAAGCCAGAAAATTGTATTGTTGTTTCAAATGGCCTCCATGGCACAGTCTTAAGTATGAAAATAATCAATTTAAAAGCAAATCTTGCAGTTAATTAATTGGCCAGAACATAGTAGGCCTATGTATGTCTTGAATATATTTATGTAGTGTTGTAGTCTCTAGTAAAATGAAGTCGATCGCATAGCTGGAAATAAAACTATTGTGGATTGCTCTCACCAAATGTCTGGATCTCCAGGTAAAATAAATAACTCAATTTATATTAACACGTACATTTTTGAGCTCTAACTTACCACCGGGCCTGAGAGAGAGTGTTCTTCCTTTTAAAATTACCCAGCAACATAGCGCGGCTCTTTCAAAATCCGAGCAAAACGCCAATCGAGGTTACAGCAGTTCATTAGACTCAAAAATAATTAGTTCTGTTAATGTGGGTAAAAATTTAGAAATCATAATCAGAAAATAGAAACTTCATGGAAGGTATTTCAAAGTGGTTGTAGTAAGCTTCCTTTAGCACCAAACTAGCAAGAAACTAGATAAAATAATTGGTTTTAATTTCCTTTCACTCGGATTTATTGTTGGTCTCGCTTGGTGGCAGCACTATCGGATTGTATGTGACATAGAAAAATCAATCCAAAAACGATGTAAATGCTTCCTCGGTGCACAATAATAAATATCTTTGTTACTTAGAGGATAAAAAATATTTTTTTATATTTTTTTATTTATATAATCGGGAAGCCGTGGTTACAAAAATCAAGGTAGCCAACTGCTACATCTGTCCACCAGAGCTCTTGACAGCACAAAATAATATAATAAAACTCAAAATAAATAATTATACCAGACAAACAAAATAAATAAACAGATATTAAATGAATTAAAATTGTTACAGTTAGACATATATAATTTTGTGTACATTGATAGTTTTTCTTCTTCTTTACTTTTTAATATTCACCTCTAATCACAAAATGGCTGTTTTAATAACTGGTTCTAGCACATCTTTTACTTCTTTCTTTGATTGAGGGAATTAGTTTCTTACCCTTATTGTTATTGGAATGTTATCGTTAATTCGCATTTAAATCAACGATCAGTATGGTTCGCAAATTAAAAGGTTAAGTGGTCAATTTCGCGAAAATATTTTATTACATTTTGTTTCGCACATGAAACGATACTACGGTGTTTAAATAAGTTTTGGTATTTATCATAACTTCAAAAATTGATAAAATGATATTGAAATACATTTATATAGTCATTTTAATTGTTTAAGTTTGGATTTTGATGTTCACGATCTTACGGTAAGAGAAAGTATTGTGATCGTCAAAAAAATCGAACTCGAGATTTTGATGAATCTCGACGTTTCATGAACCCCCGAATCCGAAAAAGTGGTTTTTTGAATTTCCGTCTGTATGTACCTCCAACTAGAGCCTAAACTATTTTACCAATCGGGCTAAAACTTGGTATCAAGGGATTTTCATAGGGTTTCCCTAAGGATTTTGTAATCGGGTATCTAACCCTAAAATTAAGGATAGTTTACTGAAGGGTAAATTGAGAAAAAGTTGATTTTCTCAAAATCGGTTCTAGCGATTTTGATTAAATTTCATTTCAAAACATTTATAAATATTCCAAACAAAATGGCTTTTTCAATATTTCGGCAAAATGACTTTAAGGGTTCCGATCTGATGGGTAAATGATCATTTTTTTATCATATCTCCGTAACTTTTGAGATATGAGATTACTTATCATTACAAATATGTATATCTATTTATAATACAAATATTTTATTTTGAAGCATATTTTTATAAAACAATAACTTTCAAAACTATACGCAAATAAATATATTTCTTAACTTTTCGAACACTAAAAATAAACTATTTCGACCGTAACAAAAAAAATCTAACCTGAAAATTTGATCGATGTCGACGTCTCATGAGCCCCAAACCCTTAAAATGGTATTTGCGATGCGTCGTTGTGTGTGTCTGTTAAAACTTAAAATTAAGAGTAGTCAAATAAAGGGCGAAACGAAAAAAATCGATTTTCTCAAAATCGGCTCTAACAATTTTGATTAAAATTCGTATCTAGGCGTTTATTGATATTATAAATAAACTGGCTATTTTCATTTTCCCATGAAAATGACTTTTAGGGTATTTTACAGAAGCTGGAATTTCCGTATCTACGGAACTATTTGAGATACTAAATAAATTATCATTGCAAAATTGTAGTACTATTAAAAAAAACTTTTATATAAAATATATTTTTATAAAACCAACAGTTTCTGAGATATTGGCAAATAATTTAATACAATTTTGTAAGCTTTAGTTGTAAAGAGATACTACTTAAGTTGTAGCGCAATAATTCTCCAATGCCATACAGAAATATAAGTAAGTCTCTCAAAAATGTCTCTTAAGAGAAATGTTTGTACAACAATGATCTATCTCCATTTTAGACTCAATAGTCAATATTTAATTTTTTATTGGTCAAAATTTATAAATGAGGAATTCAATAACAATGCGATGACCTGAAGATGTGCAACACCTAATAAAATGTCGAAAATTTTAATCGGAAGTCAAAATTTTAATACGAAGTGTTGACCCTTGTGGACCCAATATTAATCTTTTTTATTGGTCCAAACATACAAATGAGGACATTAATTCTGTAAAAATGAAATTATAAAATTTAAAACCAGGACTCAAAAAAGTTTTACATAAGTATAGTGCAATTTATGCTTGGGTTTGTCAGTGTATATTATTTCGTTTCCCATATATTACGAGTTTTGAGTAAATATCTCCATTTTAAAACAATTTATTTTAAATAATGTTTCAATACAAATAAGTTCAATTATGTTTCCATGTTACCACTTGATTATGAGTGGATAATATTTCAAAATAATGTTTTGTGTACCCCATATCTATCACTCTCTCTCTCATACATTTACTCTTCATCACACACTCTTTTACAAAAATTCAACTCACACACTTTCTTTCTAACACACTCTAGCTCTCTCACATGGACTTTCTCTCACAATATTTCTCACACTCTCTAACAAACACACACTTTTTCACATACTCTCTATCACACACACACACACACACTATCTATCACGTTTTCTCTAACTCTCTGTCTCACACTTTCTCACAGAGAAACTCTCTCGTTCCCATTCTAAACACTTCACACGCTCTTTCACAATTACTCACTCACACTCATTCAATCACAATCACTTTCTCACTATCAATAGCTAACACTCACGCTTTCACACTCACTTTCTAACAATCTCAATCTCACAATCATACTCACTCTCACTATCACATTTTCTTACATCTCACTCTCTCTATATAATATGTATAGTATTTATATTTTTATATGTCCATTTCCGGTAATCGAAACTACGAGAAATCATCTGATCTGATTTTGACAAACGAATACTCATTTTAAAGGTTAGGGGTCAAGGATGCCGGAAAAATAGAATCTTCTAAAGAAAACTCAATTTTCATCACTAATTCCTAACTTTTATGCTGTGTTCGCAGTGGCTAATATGTATAGCCATTCAGTGTTGACATATTCATGGAAACCCTGATTTGTGCATGTTTGTAAATTGGTAGATAAAATATTTATCTTTGGTTAAAAACAGTAGCAGCTCAAAATTCTTATTTACGTAGAATGGTGCAACAAATATGTAAAGCGCTGGGCGAGGGGTCGTTTTAAAACTATCGTCATGATTTGTGGGGGGAAAATACACGTTTTGTTTAAAAGGAAACTCCTAAAACTCAAAATATATGGAATGTTGTTAGCCTATGACGAGTAAACCTTTAACTAGAAAGTTGAGTTTGGCCTCATTCTATAGAAATTTTCCCAATAAAATGTTTTGAATACATTTGGCATCGCTCCAACGATCCACTAATATAAAATATTTGGTCAAACAATTCTATTTGTTGTAGCGCGCACAGGTGGTGAAGTGGTCTAAAGCGTAGGTTTCGCCAAATACTGTGATCGTGAAGTCGAGGTTTGAAGCTCAGTTGAACACTCTGTAAAGAGGTTGGACCATTTCAACTCAATGCAAATGTTGGTGTATTTCCTCTAAGAAATCCTACCTAAATCTTATTATAAGTCGTAACTAGCCTTTGTACTACAAACAAATGTTTGTGAAGTGTATTCCATCGAGGACACACATAAAATAGTTCAATAAACCGCGCAATAACTGCCAGTATAGTCTGATCACGGTGATAATGTCGTCATAACTATAACAGTTCAATAAGCCACGCAATAACTGCCAGTATAGTCTGCTCACGGTGATAATGTCATAACTATAATAGTTCAATAAGCCACGCAATAACTGTCAGTATAGTCTGCTCACGGTGATAGTGTCGTCATAACTATAACATTTCAATAAGCCACGCAATAACTGCCAGTATAGTCTGCTCACGGTGATAATGTCGTCATAACTATAATAGTTCAATAAGCCACGCAATAACTGCCAGTATAGTCTGCTCATGGTGATAATGTCGTCATAGCTATAATAGTTCAATAAGCCACGCAATAACTGCCAGTATAGTCTGATCACGGTGATAATGTCGTCATAACTATAACAGTTCAATAAGCCACGCAATAACTGCCAGTATAGTCTGCTCACGGTGATAATGTCGTCATAACTATAATAGTTCAATAAGCCACGCAATAACTGCCAGTATAGTCTGCTCATGGTGATAATGTCGTCATAGCTATAATAGTTCAATAAGCCACGCAATAACTGCCAGTATAGTCTGCTCATGGTGATAATGTCGTCATAGCTATAATAGTTCAATAAGCCACGCAATAACTGCCAGTATAGTCTGCTCATGGTGATAATGTCGTCATAACTATAACAGTTCAATAAGCCACGCAATAACTGCCAGTATAGTCTGATCACGGTGATAATGTCGTCATAACTATAATAGTTCAATAAGCCACGCAATAACTGCCAGTATAGTCTGCTCACGGTGATAATGTCATAACTATAATAGTTCAATAAGCCACGCAATAACTGTCAGTATAGTCTGCTCACGGTGATAGTGTCGTCATAACTATAACATTTCAATAAGCCACGCAATAACTGCCAGTATAGTCTGCTCACGGTGATAATGTCGTCATAACTATAATAGTTCAATAAGCCACGCAATAACTGCCAGTATAGTCTGCTCATGGTGATAATGTCGTCATAGCTATAATAGTTCAATAAGCCACGCAATAACTGCCAGTATAGTCTGCTCATGGTGATAATGTCGTCATAACTATAATAGTTCAATAGCCAGCACAATAACTGCTAGTATGGTCCACTCACAGTGATAATGTTGTATTCATACCTATAATAGTTCAATAGCCTACGCAATAACTGCTAGTATAGTTCGCTCACGGTGATAATGTCGTCATAGCTATAATAGTTCAATAGTCTCCACAATAACTTTAAGTACAATCCACTCATGGTGATAATACCGCACTCATCCCTACAATAGTTCAATAACCTGTATATTAACTGCCGGTATAGTTCGCTAGCAATAATAGTGTCACATACATCCACCTCAATAATTTGTTTCATAACATTCACAAGTGACGCCAATTAATATTATTTGTCAAATTGAAAAACAAATTGAGGGAGAGGGGCACCTGATGACTACCTAATTGATTTTAGTAACGTAGCAACTGTGATAAAGACCCAATTAACGTGCACGGACTATACTACATTACGGTATAATTATGTGGGCGGAAAGAAAACAGACGGACAGTGAACACTTAAACAAAATAATCGGGTATTATATCAACACAAGAGAGTAACCAAACTTGAACTGAGCTTTTAATATTGCTAAAACACAGAGAACCATTTAATTACACCCCCCTTCCTCCCAAAGAGAATAGGGAGTCAAACAGGGTATGGAGGAGAATGGGCTGGCGAGAGATGCCGACATTTACAAACTATAAACATATTCAAAGTTTCATGAAAGGTGGAAGCGTGCATACCTTAAGTCGCAACTCTATCGATTGTTAATTTGTATCTGGAGAAAAGATGGGCACACAAGCAAATCAAATTGAAAGAATTTCTTTATTTTTTTAATCACCCTTTTTTATTTGTAGAGAGATAGAAACGATTCGCCTTTGACGTGGTTTGAAAAATCGACGAAGGTAAAAACAGAATGAAAACCTTAAGAAGATTTATAAATGAGAGGCAAAGTAAAAGAAGATTGGACGACCTGAGAGTGGAGAGGCAATTGCAAATAAACACGAATCAAAATGGATTGTTACAAAAATAAGAGTGTTGCTTTATACAAAATGTTTGTTGTAATACAATGTATGAACCATTAACTGAAACATTTCTCGGAAGTTCTATTGTTAAAGGACTTAGATCTGGAGTGCTACTAAGTACCTTCATTCTCGCCGGCCGTAGTTGTCCTCTCCCGTGATAAACCCTGCTGCACACTACAACGCCTGACTTCCTCTCCTCTCTGGAGCCGCCAAGATCGAGACTAAAATACAGGCGCGTTACAAAAGGGAATGCCAAGAGAGAACGAAGAGAGGAGAAAGAAGGAAAAGAGAGAACGACTTGAAACGTTGTTTTAATCCCCTTAGCTGTCTCGGAAAGCTTTGCTGCTGCGAAACATTCGTGGAAGGGCTTAGACTCTGCATGTCTCGGGATGGGAAACACATTTATTCCTGTTCATCCTGTTCACCTGCCTGTTGTGCCCGACTCTGAACCGGGAATACAGGGTTGGCTGCACAGATAGTAAACTCTGCTCTGATTAGGATAGAAGGGTTGACTCTTGAGTGATAACTGAGTGATGAGCAAGTTAGCCCATCTTGGGGTTTCTTTGTGACTAGCTTCCATGAATAATTTTTTAACCCTTTCTCGAGGAATATGCAGGCGCAATTTCTGTCAATTCTTATCAGTTACAAGGCAGGCCTGCATTAAACTCATGGTAAGACAATATTATGACAAATATGATGGTATGTATAGTAAAAGATCTTCTTTTGAAGAGTGTTTTAAGAGTAAAAGTCAATTTCAGATTAATATTTTTGGGGATAACGTAAAGCAACTTGAAGCAAGAGTTCGGCATATATCATATCACAATTACAGGATCTGAAACAGCTTAGTCAGGATATAGTGACATCACCTGATTTAGAAACAATAATTTCAACCTAGACAGTATGTAGTGACGTCAGACCTGATTTAGAAACAAGAATTTCAACCTAGACAGTTGTAGTGACGTTCAGACCTGGTCCAGCAACAAGACACCAACCTAGACAGTATGCAGTGACGTCAGACCTGGTCAGCAACAAGACACCAACCTAAGACAGTATGCAGTGACGTCAGACCTGTCCAGAAAAAAGACACTCAACCTAGACAGTATGCAGTGACTTCAGACCTGGTCCAGCAACAAGACACTCAACATTTACAACATGTAGTGACGTCAGACCTGGTCCACAAACAAGACACCCAACCTAGACAGTATGCAGTGTCGTCAGACCTGGCAGCAACAAGACACCCAACCTAGACAGTATGCAGTGACGTCAGACCTGGTTCCAGCAACAAGACACTCAACCTAGACAGTATGCAGTGACGTCAGACCTGGTCCGGCAAACAAGACACCCAACCTAGACAGTATGTAGTGACGTCAGACCTGGTCCAGAAACAAGACACTCAACCTAGACAGTATGCAGTGACGTCAGACTTGGTCCAGCAACAAGACACTCAACCTAGACAGTATGCAGTGACGTCAGACTTTGGTCCAGCAACAAGACACCAACCTAGACAGTATGCAGTGACGTCGGACCTTCTGGTCGTAGTAATAAATATGAAGAGCAAACCTCGGACCCGGCCGAGTGTTCATCATGAAGATTGCCACGATATGGCGGGACGGGACCAAGAGACGTTACACCCACTCCAAATTACGGCGCCGTAAAAACCGACCGTTAGGCCATTGGCCACGACGTTTGGTGTCGGGTAGTGAGGGGTTAACAGTGACCCAACTCTCTTTCACGCCCAACGAACTAGCTCGCCCCTCAACCTTACTTCCAAAATAAATGTTGGTACGTGCTGAAAGCTTGTCCATTTTTATCACCAGTTCATTTAATATATCGCTGATAAAATTATGTCGTATATAAGGAGCGTCTATGAAGAAACTTTGTAGTGTTCTATCTTCAGATAAAAAATGACGTATTTTATAAAAGCTTACATGTTAAAAAAAATCAAAATTAGAAATATGTGGCGTATCTATCTGCTTTGCGGTAATTTTAAATATCACTTTATTTTAGTCTCAGCACGAATTCTACGTGTTTTAGAATACCAAGAATAATATTTTGGTGGGATCTCTGTGCCCGGGAAGTTGTCACTCTGTCTCGCAAGTCACGAGTACACACTTGCTCCTAACTAAGTCTGTCTAAGATAATATATTAGTGTCCACTCAGCACTAGAACAGGGAACAGGAAGAACACACCACACACACACACACACACTACTCTACACTCCCTCTGCCGGGGACACAATCAAGGTCCTCTAGAACCACCGGATGTTTGTTGCGATCAGGTGACCTCACTGTTTTTTGTGTTTTTTATGCTACACGTCTTACTACCTATCCGGGCTATCCGCATACTTATACTAAAGGGGTAAGGATGAGGAAAGTAGAATTTAGAGGAAATGTACTTGCATTTAGGTGAAGGGAGAGTGGGAAATTGTTTATGAAAATACGCCCTCAATATACCCAGCTAGGATTCCAGCCCCAATCTCCCGGTCATAGACACCACCCACCACCCGAACATTGAAGCTGGAGACTACAATGTTTATATTTTTTATCACCGCGTCTTACTACCTGTTCAGGTTGTACAAATAAAATGATAATAATTATTATTCTAATAGGTTAGGGATAAGAAAGGAAGCATTTTGAAAATAATATACACGCGTTTGCGTGGAAGGAAGTCGGGAAACCATTTAGGGAGAAACTCTCAGTAGAATGTCCGGATTCGAACCCCAAGCTCCCCATCTTCATTCGGCCAGCCTAACACGAGAGTGACGCCTTAGACCACTCGACCACTGAAGTGGTTCGACTACAATGTTGAGAATTGGAGTTGGACCGTTTGTACACGGAGCCCAAAGAGACGGAAAAGATTGTTCCTAGTTGGAAACTCATCTCCAGGGCGGGAGACGCTATTGGCTGGGAACAGCTTTATTTACACTTCTAGGAGAGGGAGGGAGAGATAGAGAGAGGGAGAGAAGCGCTCATAACAAACTTGGGCTGAGATCACATTTCAATACATAACTTCTAACTAAGAAAAAAGTGGGAGAAGATTTGTGTGATTTTTAATTATAAGAAGAGTAAAAAAACAAGTTTTTGAAAATAACAAACTTAAGAAATTTATTAGGTACATTAAGTTCTATTTATTCTTTAATCAGGATATTTTTTATTCTGTTTCTACGCGTGCTCATTTGTAAGTTTGGTTTTCATTTTGTTACTAAATTATGGATACAATCAAACTTAATGTAAATATGTTAATATGGAATAAAGGAACGGTATACAATTAAGTATATAGTGTATATAGTGTATATAGTGTATATTAGTGAAGCTTGGGGGATGAAGTTATTGTTATTATGGAAACCAGCCGTAACTGAGTCATATTCGAATGAATTGCAAAGTGACACCTAAGCACAGGACTCGAACCAGGAACCTTCTGCTTAGCACACCAATGCTCTACCACTGAGCTATCCAGGCTCTCTTCACTCATATTATTTTGAGGGTAAAGTCTGTGATGGACGTGTGAATATCATCGGCCACTAAGAGCTATCATTGATATCAGTCACCGATGACTAGAGTGTAGCTTTATGTTGCCAATAGTGTAAAAATGTTTAAGGTGCGGCAGAAGGGAGCGCAAGTATTTTTACAGTTTTTATAGAATTGACATTTTTTGGTCAAAATAAATCAAATATTTCTTCAGTAGCAACATAGAGTTAAATTTTCTGCACATGCTAATATCAACAGATCTTGAATATCTGTCAAGGGTGTTCAGGAATTTGGTCAAAACTTTTTAAATAAAGAGAAAAAGTTTTGACAAAATTCCAGGAAACCCTTGACAGATATTCAAGATCTATTGATATTAGCATGTGCAGAAAATTTAACTCTATGTTGCTACTGAAGAAATATTTGATTTATTTTGACCAAAAAATGTCAATTCTATAAAAACTGTAAAAATACTTGCGCTCCCTTCTGCCACCCCTTAAGGTCTCCATCAGGAAGCCTCCTCCCAATAGTCCTGTCACCTCAAAACCCTTTCAGGGATATTAGAGTGCCAGAAGCTAAATTTACACATACCAATCATTAGGTCAGCTCTTGATGAGAGCCCTCTTCGGTGGCCGCTTGGTCTAAGTCGTCACTCTCACAGCAAACTAGAATGACTATGATGGGGAGATCGTGGTTTGGATATTGGTCTGGTGTACTGATGGGATGTTTTTCCAGAATGCTTTACCACTTCCCCTTCACGCAAATGCGGGCACGCTTCTCCTAAATATAACCTTCCTCATCCCTAAAATCATTAGCATAATTAGTACATAAGCGTATAACCCAAAGGGGTAATATGACGCAGTGCAAAAAAAATAAATATAAAACAACATGTGTATATCTCGCCTTCCAATCAGTTGCCTCCACTTGCTGGACGTGCAGTCATTGGCTGGTTTTCTGCTTCAACAAGGAATATTTATCTCAAAATCCCTGAAGACGTAATTTCAATCAACACGACTACGTCTTCAAATCGTATCAAATATTACAAATAAAAAATCATTAGAAATAAATTAAAATATTAATAATTACTACTATAAGAAGTTTAAACATTTTTTTCTAGTATATCCACGAACTGCTATTCTAGACCAAACAAATTGTTGTTTTATTTAAATACAGCGGCATATTTGGTTGTGATTGGCTGAACGCAAGTAGGAGATAGACGTTGACCCGACATGTGATTGAGCTTACGTTGCTGCTGTCTGTATACATTGAATATTAAGGATTCGTAAGACGAGCGAGTGCACATACGTGGCTATTGTAGACAAACAATGTCACGGGTTCTACTGATTGAGGAAGAGCCTTAGCATCGGGATTAAATATTTTAAAAACTGCAAATAAACACAATTTATTTACTATTTATCCAATTATCAAATACATATGGGTCAGTAAAAAAAACTTCATGGCGTCAACCCGTTAGCGAGATATACCGACCAAGTGGTCACTGCATGCAAACATTTGTGGATAGAGGGTGTCATATGGTCAGCAAAACAAACCCTCCGACCCTTAATCTCAGTTTTCTAGACCGGAGCCATTTCTTTGTTAAAATAACTCCTCAATTGTTCTCATGAGGCTGAGTTGACACCGTTACAGATCCACTGCTTCACAGAAAAAAAACTGGAAGCGTTGGAGATCGAACCCGGGACATCTGTATCTGTATCCAGAAACTTTAACCACTAGAGGTGGTCAATAAAGTACTATTTATTTTAATGTTTATACTTTCATATTCATATGACACTGATACGAGAATGAAGACATGAAGGGATACGACAGTGTGTGTGACTAAAAACTTTGTTCCACGGGAATATTGGTTCGAAAGAAGAGTTTCAATCACTGAGCTAAATCTCATTTAATGATGAAAACCTAACGAATGAAAAGGATTTAAACCCAAACCAGACAACATTAACAATAAAAATAACATTTGAAAGCCCCCTCCTAATCCGAGTGTGTGTTTGTATATATGTATGTGTGTGCGTGTGTTTTAGAGGGACGAACACATACGTGTGTACACCACATTGAGAGAGTTTTATCATCGAAAACCAGTTGATGTGGTCACATATTCTTTTACGCCGCTCCCCGACTCTCGGCGGACCGATATTAAAAGTTCGGTCCGAGGGAATGTGAATGGTGGATATTCCTATCCTAGGGCAGTTGAAGGGTTATCTTTGAACAGCGAGAATATTTCGCACAGTGGAAACAAAAGCAGGGGGAGGGGGGGAAACCACTGAATAGAGTAGCCAGATAAACAGCCGCCGCTGGGGAACTACCCCCTGGCTAATATACGATAAAAACTGTGAAATGGACCTAACAAAAACAGTTGAGTGTCAGCGAGCATGAGTGAGTGCCTGCGTTGGTTTTAGTGGAAAGGGGGGGGGGGGGTGGACACAAAGTCCACGCTATCACCTGGATAAAAAGGTAACGACCCCATTAAACCAGTGGTAGTCAAATGGACTCTCCCAGAACTGGCCGGAACTCTTATTACTGGTCGACTATTGCCCTGTTACAGTCGCGGGGAGAGGAAGAAGTTCTGTCATGACCGCAAAGTAAAACTGCGTTTCGAAACGTGAAACTAACCTGACTCCGATGACCGGGGCTCGATGCAATACAACTACACCAAGGAGTGCTATTTTTTTAATACAAAATATGACTTCCTGACATCTTACTTGCGTCAAACTGCTTTATAGGTTAGATATACCTCAGTTTTAGCTTCTGTGGTGCTGACTGACAGCTCACAGCTGACTTCTGACGGCTTTGAAAAGCTACCAGACCAAATTATGTATCCCTACGCCGAACCATATGATCTGCAAAAAACATGTCTTTAGCAGTTGTCACTTCTGACAGTCAAAATTTAGGTACATACCTAACTGTTGACTGTCAGAAGTCAGCTGTGAACTGTCAGTCAGCACCAAAGAAGCCATGGGGCTACTGTAGTTTCACTTACTATAACTAATATGGGTATTTGAAGGTACAACATAAAATTACTCATCTCATCCTACTCTCTCTCGTTAGATATCCTTCAGTCGCTTTTGCCAGACCAAACATAAGAAAGTACACTCCTTTTACTCTGAAGCTTACCGTACATGTTTCCACTATGGCGTAGCTCATAAGATAGAGCCATAGTGTAATGCGTCAAGGAAAAACTGCTACCAGCTGTACCATACACGTTTCCACTATGACGTAGTTCATTAGTGTAAATATGTGGATAGTGCGGACTGGTAGTAAGACTCTGAACACAAAAAACAACAAAACAATACATTGAATCTATACTTATATCTATTTCTTCTCCGGTGATTACGAGTGCTATGAACGTTCGGAGTTTAAAATAGAAGATATCTTAATAATATGTTCCTGTTAAAATATGTCCATTTTAAATGGCCAAAGTCTTCCTAGTTAAAAACAAGCTCGTTACAAACACAGTTGAGTGAAATTAGCCCGCGTTTAAGTATCTCTATAACTGGACGTCATAACCTTGCACACAAAGTCAAGTGCGTCATAAAGTTCTAATAATATGCCGGTAACTGTGATAATATCTGCACCGGAGGATGACGTCACCAGTCCAGTGTCAAAGGTTAGCGTGTGGGAGTAACTTTAAACTACCAGGAACTAGCTAGAGTATATATAGCGTAGCAGTGGTGGTAACTTGACAGTATAAAATGTGTATTGCAAACATTGCTTGAAATTCACTAATCTTAACCGAAGTGGAAATCTTTCTTATTTTTTAGTAATACTATATTATCAATCAAAAGTGCTATTAAACGCTTCTAAAAATACTTCCCTAAGGATTGCTGTGTAATTGGATTTTTCCTAACTTAATGAAAGAACAAAATTTGTTAATAAAACAATTTTTTTTTGTTTAGCGGTTGTGGCAACAAGAGATATTATAATAAATGAAATGTTTATTTATTTATTTTAAACACCACGTCTTACTAACCATTCGGGTTGTACGCTAATGGTTTTATGGATTAAAGATTAGGGAGAAATTTAGTGAGAATGAATTAAGTACGGAGTTTTTTTGAGCTATATGAACAGTTTCTTGCCTACCCCGTAAGGGAACGGCATGATTATATGTGTATGTATATTTATAGGAAGTCCACCCGAATTTACGTGTAAGGAAAGTATAAAAACATTTTAGAAAAACCACCCTCAATACACCCGACCGAGATTTGAACCACGATATCCTCGTCATCAGCAGTCTAGTCTACTGCGGGAGTAGCGCGTTAGACCATGCAGCTACCGAAGCAGGTAGTGATATATTCAAAAGTATTATGTTTAAGCTTAGATTTTCTTACAACTGGCCACCATAATTTATAAAATAATTGTGTTTTTATAACCTAGTGAAAGAGCCATACAAAATCTTAGTTTCAAAATAAAAAAGTTTATAATTTTTCAAATGAATGCGCATGCACACAGCCGAATAAGGTTTGTGTGACGTAATCAACCGAACTCATTTCGTCTGGTTCGCCATCTTAATGTATGAAGCGAGCGCAGCCTTTTAGAAGCTATTGTTTGTAAAGCATTTTTAGATGAATCACAGATAGCACTTCCACAAAAAAGAAAACATCCAAATGGCTATTTTTATAAGTTCATGTTTTATTCACGTAAAAATGGTAAAAAAAAACTATAAACAAATTGTTTGTTGTGAAAGTTTTGAGTGGTAAAAGTGTCATCAACTAAACATATGGTTTGGCGAATGGATACATAAGAGTAGAACTAATAACTTTTAATAGCTGTCAGTAACCACCATTCCTACGCTGGAGAGCGACTATATCTGGCTTATGTTTCACATGCAGATCATCTCATCAAGGTCAGCACAGTGCAATGCATGCGCTTCGGCTCACAAATCACATAAATGTAGTATAAATTAATCTGAGTTCTCTGCAAATTGTAAAAATGCTTTGCTTGGACAGTGTATCGTTCTATAATAAGGAGTAAATATATTTATTCAATACATTTGACATTAGATCTGTTGGAAGTTTTTATGGTTTATGGTTATATGTATTTAAAAAATAATTCAATGCAATATATTTAAATGGTGCTAAACTAATTAGTCAAACTAATTTAAAATTTCAAAGGTTGAGACCTGATCAAACAAATTTAACAATAGAAAAGGTGTTCTGAATAATAAAGCACACCACTAATAATTACAAACACGAATTCAGTTATATTATTTATCAGAAATATACTTTGAGCTCAGTGGGTGTAGTTCAACCAATTCAATGTTTTATTTTCGTTGCCAAGCCCAACATAATGGATGAAGCTCAAGATTTAAACCATCAAACTATAGACACGATTTAAGTTTGCAGGTCTGCAAGAGATAAGTTTTTATTTTCTCAGAAAATAGTTAAATAGAAGTTGACTGGGCTAGTAAGATTGACTTTAGATACTACTGTAAGGTAGGCCCTACACTTTATTTACCCTCAATGGAAGCAGTCTTACCAGTTACCTTGATAGATTACACTATGACCCTATCTTATAAGCTATAAAATATTCGCTACTTTACAGAGAAGATGAAGGGTACCTTCAAACAAAACACTAGTATTTCTATAGAAGCGACCTGAGATTGTTGGTCTCTACCTGATATCTTCCCTGACATATGGTAGATCGAAAGGTCAACTGTAGAGCTTAATAGCCCTGATATCCTCTCTGAGATACAGTGGCTTAGAAGGTCGACTGTAGAATTTAGTAGCCCTGATATCCTCTCTGAAATAGTGGCTCAAGAAGTTGACTGTATAAATTAGTAGCCCTGATATCCTCTCTTAAATACAGTGGCTCAAGAAGTTGACTGTATAAATTAGTAGCCCTGATATCCCCTCTGAAATAGTGGCTCAAGAAGTTGACTGTATAAATTAGTAGCCTGATATCCCTCTGAAATAGTGGTCAAGAGTGAGTATAAAGTAAAGCCTTGTATCTACTTGAATACAATGGTTGAACAGGTCTAAGTAAAGCTTGTTTAACTAATACGATCAAGGATGCAGTCTAGTAATTGCTTATTTCGAAATATTCAAATCTTTGAGTTTGGTTTTGGAGTTAATTCAAATTATCACCCTCTGAAAAAAGTGTTACTCACCAAATAATAATACCGATTGTCAACCACATATCCCAGTGTAAGCTCTTCAGGACCGAAAGCCAATCAGAGGCCAGCTGGCAGTATTTGGAGACCCCTGGACGCGCTCAAGGTAGGCTACGTCTATAATGAGTTTTGGGGAACTGGGGCTAATCCCACATTATATTGACAGAGGTTCATGTATCACGGTCGGTATTCTGTCAGTGAGGGGGTGGTTATAACGTAGGGTGTACGGGGGGGGGGGCAGGGGGGCTATAAGGGAGGGGCAGAGGCAATCTAAAACCATGTAGCTACTGTGTTACTCCCCGACTAACTCAATTTGCCGCCACTGAAATGAAAAATGGCGCAACTCACTTTTGAGATGGAATGTAAATAAATATTTGGTACAGAGAGAATTTGTTGGGAACGTGTGTTCACATGGCAAGTGTCTTGTATGGCTCTATCAGGATCACATGATAGCGCCGGAAACGCAAACTTAACATGACCAGATGGTTAGAAGGTGCTCTATTTGAGCAAAAGAATGTGTTGGTCGACCCTGTTCAAGTATCTTTGGAGATTTAAATTGCTAACAGCCGGTGCTGAACTTAAACGTATTTTTTAGTTGTTATTTTGTTTAACAACCGTCTGGGCTACCACGATTTTTAATTACGTTTATTGGGTAAGGATGTGGAAAATAAAGTTTAAAATAAATGTATGCACATCTGCGTGAAAGAAGAGATATAAGCCATCTAGGAAAAAAACAGTACAGTTGGCTAGTATTCTAATCCCGACCTCCTCTTCACCAGAAAATCAGAAGAGAAGAGCCTGAGATCTAGTCCAAGCCCCCCCCCCCCTTTCCCAATGCATGTTAAAATATTATAGGTTTACATCTATAGCTCTTATTTTTATACTCCTTTAGGAATCAGCATTTATATAAAAACTATCAAAATATATACTTAAAATTTAAATTATTATTAACACCGCGTCTTACTACCCGTTCGGCTTGTACACATTTACGCTAATGTGTGTGTAGGGTGATTGTGAGATGAAATGGAGGACCTACAGTTTAACGTGGGATCCGAACCACGGTGGAGGCCTGGCACTCCACACATTCACAAGTTGTGATTAATACACGTCTTGTCAGAGGAGAAGGAAGGGTTTGGCAATCAGATAAATCTGTGCTGGGGCCGAGGATTGAAACCCGGACCCTTAGCACAGAAGTCTGACACCTTATCCCTAGACCACCAGGTCACCCTGAAATTTAAATATTGGAAACACTACGCAAAGTAGGTTTCTTTTTACCACCACATCCTACTACTCATCCGGTTTATACATATACATACTACGCTAGTGTGTTAGGGATGTAAAAAGGTTGAATTTAGAGGAAGCGTACCCGAATTTGCGCTAAGGGAGAGAATAAAACCATTAAGGGAAGATCACCCCATAGCACATCCAGCCGGGACTCAAGCTCCAATCTTCCAGTCATCGACAACCTAGTCTATTGCGATAGCGACGCCTTAAACAATTCGATCACCGAGGTGAGTTAAAGTAGTTCATTTCATACAAATCATTCCAGTATGATGAATTTAATTTTGGTATAGACCACGTAATGGGAAGGATTTTAGAGAAACTATAAATTAGTTTATCGTGTTTGTGTAAAATGAGAACAGAACTGTTTGTTTGAGCAAAAATTCTCCCGAGAGTCGGGCGACCATTTCCACACATGCACAAACCACTGGGATCCGTGTCCTCCCGTTCCTAGTGTCCTGTAGCAATGGTTGAACGTCCCACATGGTTGGCTTTTCCACTAACCGGGACAGTTTCATAGAGCCATCCTCGCCCCACCCCTCTCGACACCAAACTCAACTTGTAATGTGTTCACACATCATTGGGTTCCAAAATCAACCCTCACTTGCTCCCTTTTTGTTTGCTTTATTTTCTGTTGGAGCGTGCGGTGGAGAAACAAGGCATGGTGGTGATGATACCACTTTTCATAATGAAGCTAGTATGGTGGTGTTGATACCACTTTTCATAATGAAGCTAGTATGGTGGTGATGATACTACTTTTCATAATGAAGCTAGTATGGTGGTGATGATACCACTTTTCATAATGAAGCTAGTATGGTGGTGTTAATATCACTTTTCATCATCGAGCTAGTATGGTGATGTTAATACCACTTTTCATCATAGAGCTAGTATGGTGGTGTTGATACCACTTTTCATCATCGAGCTAGTATGGTGGTGTTAATACCACTTTTCATCATAGAGCTAGTATGGTGGTGTTGATACCACTTTTCATAATGAAGATAGTATGGTGGTGTTAATACCACTTTTCATCATCGAGCTAGTATGGTGGTGTTAATACCACTTTTCATCATAGAGCTAGTATGGTGGTGTTGATACCACTTTTCATAATGAAGCTAGTATGGTGTTGTTGATACCACTTTTCATAATTAAGCTAGTATGGTGGTGTTAATATCACTTTTCATCATCGAGCTAGTATGGTGATGTTGATACCACTTTTCATAATGAAGCTAGTATGGTGGTGATGATACCACTTTTCATCATCGAGCTAGTATGGTGATGTTGATACCACTTTTCATAATGAAGCTAGTATGGTGGTGTTAATACCACTTTTCATCATCGAGCTAGTATGGTGGTGTTGATACCACTTTTCATAATGAAGCTAGTATGGTGGTGTTGATACCACTTTTCATAATGAAGCTAGTATGGTGGTGTTGATACCACTTTTCATAATGAAGCTAGTATGGTGGTGTTGATACCACTTTTCATAATTAAGCTAGTATGGTGGTGTTAATACCACTTTTCATCATCGAGCTAGTATGGTGATGTTGATACCACTTTTCATAATGAAGCTAGTATGGTGGTGATGATACCACTTTTCATCATCGAGCTAGTATGGTGATGTTGATACCACTTTTTATAATGAAGCTAGTATGGTGGGGTTGATACCACTTTTCATCATCGAGCTAATATGGTGGTGTTAATACCCCTTTTCATCATCGAGCTAGTATGGTGGTGTTGATACCCCTTTTCATCATCGAGCTAGTATGGTGGTGTTGATACCACTTTTCATCATCGAGCTAGTATGGTGGTGTTGATACCACTTTTCATCATTGAGCTAGTATGGTGGTGTTGATACCCATTTTCATCATCGAGCTAGAATGGTGGTGTTAATTTCAATTTTTCACTAAAAGCTATGGTGGTGTTGATATCGCTTTTCATATTGAGGCTGGTATGGTAGTGTTGATATCACTTTTCATTATGGAGCTATTATGATGGTTTCATTAAGAATATGGTAGGGTGATGTTGATACTACTTTTAATAGAGTGGTTGGTATGGTGGTGTAAACAACCCTTTTCATCATGATGTTGGTATTATGGTGTTGATACCACTTTTAATTATGAAGATAATCGAGTAGTGTTGATACTAGTTTTCGTTATGAAGTTGGTATTATGGTGTTGATAACACTCTTCATTATTTATCTAGTAGAGAGGTGATGATATGACTTTTCACTATGAAGGAAGCTGGTATGTCGATGTTGATACCACTTTTGATAATGAATTTAGAATGGTAGTGGTGATAAAACTTTTCATTATTTTAGAGTTGTATGGTGATGTTAATATCACTTTTCATTATGAACCTAGTGTGATGGTGTGAATATAACTTTTAACTATGAGCTTGGTATGAAGGTGTTGATATACACTTTAATTATGAAGCTCGTATTCTGATGTCGATACCATATTTTCTGATAAACCTAGTGACTCAATCTGATGTGTAGACACAGTGAGATAAATATGGTAGGGTCAGTAGTTTCAACAAGAACCACAGAAGAAGTGATTAGATATGTAGACACAGTGAGACAAATATGGTAGGGTCAGTAGTTTCAACAAGAACCACAGAAGAAGTGATTAGATATGTAGACACAGTGAGACAAATATGGTAGGGTCAGTAGTTTCAACAAGACCCAAGGGAGAAGTGGCTCTAGATTTGTTCGGGGCACATTTTATTTTGTAATGATTTGAATAATATTTCAAGTAACACAATATATTGTAGGCCTATATACTAATATACCATGGTCTGTCTGGAGTGAGCAAGTGAGGGAGTTTACTTGCATTAGCGAGAAAAGGGTCTGGGAATCACACACACCTCCAGTGCACCTAGTGGAGATATTTAGCTAATTTATCAATTTATAGAGTAGATCATGATATCAAATTGACAAATAGACCTCACCTACACCTGCCATGACTGTAAATAAACCATTTACCGAAAAAAAAAAACTGCTTCTCAAAGCAGCCGATTCATATTATATAAATAATAGTCTCCAGTCCAAGGTGCAAGTTACCAGATGAAGTAATGGTCCAGTACGTCCCACACTTCATGCAGATGTGGCGGGGATTACAGTCTCCAATTATTCAAGTGCATTCCGCTTCAAATTGGTTGCGGCCTCCAAGGACATTCCTCTGAGCAAGTAATTCTGTAATTGCGATGCCGTAGTCCCCGCAGTATTATCCGGAATACTGGACACAGCATTTACAGGCTAAATTTATCTCACTCTGGAGACAATGAGTTCAAGTATCTGTGAGTCATAATATCAACGTGGTTGGCATGTAATCTACACATATTTGGCTATCGTCTCTTCAACTTATTGGGATGGGTATCTCAAATATTCCAGGAATATATTGAATTTTACTTGTCACGAAATATTGAGAGCAGGTAGTCCCACATATGTGTGTTGTTAGGAGTTGATAGTTCCATGATACTAAAGTTGTTGAGAACTTTATAGTATAGTATATTATAGTTGTTGAGAGTTGATAGTCCCACAATATTATAGTTGTTGAGAGTTGATAGTCCCACAATATTATAGTTGTTGAGAGTTGATATTCCCATAATATTATAGTTGTTGAGAGTTGATAGTCTCACAATATTATAGTTGTTGAGAGTTGATAGTCCCACAATATTATAGTTGTTGAGAGTTGATATTCCCATAATATTATAGTTGTTGAGAGTTGATAGTCTCACAATATTATAGTTGTTGAGAGTTGATAGTCCCACAATATTATAGTTGTTGAGAGTTGATATTCCCATAATATTATAGTTGTTGAGAGTTGATAGTCTCACAATATTATAGTTGTTGAGAGTTGATAGTCCCACAATATTATAGCTGTTGAGAGTTGATAGTCCCACAATATTATAGTTGTTGAGAGTTGATAGTCTCACAATATTATAGTTGTTGAGAGTTGATAGTCCCACAATATTATAGTTGTTGAGAGTTGATAGTCCCACAATATTATAGTTGTTGAGAGTTGATAGTCCCACAATATTATAGTTGTTGAGAGTTGATAGTCTCACAATATTATAGTTGTTGAGAGTTGATAGTCCCATAATATTATAGTTGTTGAGAGTTGATAGTCCCACAATATTATAGTTGTTGAGAGTTGATAGTCCCACAATATTATAGTTGTTGAGAGTTGATAGTCCCACAATATTATAGTTGTTGAGAGTTGATAGTCCCACAATATTATAGTCGCTGAGCGTTGATAGTCCCACTATATTATAGTTGTTGAGAGTTGATAGTTGATAGTTCCACAATATTATAGTTGTTGATAGTTGATAGTCCCATGAGTCCTGAAAGTTAATGTACAACCCAAGACCCCACTTTTAATGTAACCACACTCACAGACCCTTCATGGATAGCAAAGTGACAACACGTAGTGGGTATGAATGGCCGTTAAAATAGTCAATTATTTTGAAACATGACCGGTTTTAATGAGAGACCACCAACAATAGTTCATTAGTTCCCGGCCAGAGAGCGTGTGGGATTTTAGGGGAGGATATATCATACAGGAGACATAATCCAGAGGGTGCACATAGGAGGGATGATTTGGGTGAGCAAATATTTCACGAGCCATCACGTTTGATGTGAACCGGTCATGAGACGTACAGTCTAGGATATACCACTATTACGACCGTCAGATTATGTTCTTCAAAGATAATGTGCCTCCCTTGAATAAAGGAGTGGAGGGGGGATCTCTATTGTCTGGATACTTAATTCTTACTACTGATCTGGAGTGTACTATTTATTTATCTTGAGTATCAAGCTTACGTTGCCTGGTCCCACGATGTCGTAGCTTAGAGGAAGGGCAATAGTGTAGTCCACCAAGGTAAGACTGCTAGCTTTAGGGGTAAACAGAGTGTGCATCCACTGTCCCATAAGTGAATATCTATTGTCCCTGGAGTGTAGCTCCATTATTCCCGGAGTGTATATTCACTGTTCCTGGAGTAAACAACCATTGTTACTGTAGTGTACATCATTTGTCCTTGGAGTGAACACACATTGTTCCTGGAGTGTACATCATTTGTCCTTGGAGTGAACACACATTGTTCCTGGAGTGTATAAAAATTATTAATGGAGTGTACACCAATTGTTTATGAAGTGTACATGTATTGTCCCTGTAGTAAACATCCATTGTCTCTGGAGTGTACATCAACTGTTTCAGGAGTGTATATCTATTTTTCTGGAACGTACATCCATTGTTCCTGAAGTGTACATCCTTTATTCCAGAAGGATACATCCATTGTTTGTCAAATGAGCCTTCACTGTTCTTAAAGTATAGGCCTAAATCTATTGTTCCTGGAGTGTACATCCATTTCCTTGGAGTGTACATTGTTGCTAAAGTATACAGCCATTGTCCCAGTAGTATACATCCATTGATATGACCTTGGGTGCACTAGGGGTGACATATCCATGATGGGGATTTTGATGTATTGGGTCTGGTCCATCCATTAGGTGTATTACTAAGCTATCAATTATAGAATATTGATATAGATTCTTCAAGTTCGTCCTTCTCAGCCTGATTATTTAGGAATCAAATAGCTAAAGCTATTATTTATGATTTAGTGAGGATTACTCCATCTAGATATCATATTCTTAAAATTGGAAAATGACACCTGGACACGGGAATACAACCCGGTTTGATAGTTTAAGTTAATTTTAACCAGTACTGGAAGTAGAGTGTGGCTAGAATACCCAACTAACTTATCTCAGTAACTGTGGAGCTAGTTAATGTTCCCTGGTTCAATCACAGGGCGATCCTCGTAACTCAGTACCTGTGGACTGAGCTAATGGTCCCAGGTTCAATCACAGGGAGATCCTCTTAACTCAGTACCTGTGGACTGAACTAATGGTCCCTGGTTCAATCACAGGGCGATCCTCTTAACTCAGTACCTGTGGACTGAACTAATGGTCCCTGGTTAAATCACAGGGAATTCCTCTTAGCTCAGTACCTGTGGACTGAACTAATGGTCCCTGGTTCGATCACAGGGAGATCCTCTTAGCTCAGTACCTGTGGACTGAACTAATGGTCCCTGGTTCGATCACAGGGCGATCCTCTTAACTCATCACCTGTGGACTGAACTTATGGTCCCTGGTTCGATCACAGGGCGATCCTCTTAACTCAGTACCTGTGGACTGAGCTAATGGTCCCTGGTTCAATCACAGGGCGATCCTCTTAACTCAGTACCTGTGGACTGAACTAATGGTTCCTGGTTCAATCACAGGGAGATCCTCTTAACTCAGTACCTGTGGACTGAACTAATGGTCCCTGGTTCAATCACAGGGAGATCCTCTTAACTCAGTACCTGTGGATTGAACTAATGGTCCCTGGTTCAATCACAGGGAGATCCTCTTAACTTATCACCTGTGGACTGAGCTAATTAACCTGGTTTCAACCATAGACATTTCGTACAGTTAATTAGGTTAAGCTAATAACAGCCAATATCTGACGCTATAGCACCAAATAAACAATACTACTCTACTACTCACCTGCTATCCCATTTTCAGGGCCTGTTGTTCTCCAAGTTTAGAGCTAAGGAAACTACCATTAACTGTGGGTCTTTGTAGCTTAATGCTAAGATACAACTAATTGAAGTGTTTAGTTGGGGTAGTTGAGGGTTGAAAGGCGCACAGGGTTGGCGTCGTAGGGAAGGCTGTAAGTGGTTCTTAGAGTCAGACAATTCCAGCCCTCCCCCCAACCCATCCTCCTACTGGTGGTAGTTTATACACTGCCTCAAATACCCACAGTAGGTCGACTGTCTAATGGCTTAAATTACAGGCAGGGCAAACAACATACATAGATTGGGTTCTGCCATGATCGAGAGCATTTAGGTGCCAGTCTGAAGCACTGTCTACCTATAACGGGGGTCTTTAGGGGATTACTGTAGGAATACTGACTGAGGGTCTACAGGGGATAACTGTTGGAATACTGACTGACAGAGGATCTCCAGGGGATTGGTGTAGGAATAATAACTTACTGAGGTTCTCTAGATAATTACTGGAATGCGGACTATAAGACTATCCAGGGGATTAATTTAATTGGACTGACTGACTGAGGGTCTCCATGGGATTTTTTATTGGAACATTTACTGAGGGTATACAGGGGATTACTCTTGTAGTATCAGGTATCCGGGGGTATAAAGGGGACTTATGTAGGAATACTGACTGATTGACGGTCTCCGGGAGATTAAAAAAAATTTGGCTGCCCAAGGGTCTTCAGGGGATTTATATAAGAATACTGAATGAGGGTTTCCATGAGACGGCTGTTGGACTTATGACTGAATGCTTATATGGGACTGAGGATAAATATGAGATAACTGTAAGAATAATGGCTGACTAAGGGTACTTAAATATTTAATGTTGAACTATAGCAGAGAGAAGACAGGGAGTGAGATATATATAATATTCACTTGGAAATTCTACCAAATACTATTTTGGATTCACAAATGTTCTGGAAAAATGTTTATATAGCTGTTTAAACACTCCTTTACTGCCACAAAATATGTTTAGATATATTCTAAGACTGTAAGGAATCCATGCTCTAAATACTTTAGTAAAAAACCATCGCACCCTAGATATTATTTTAAAAATCCTTCATACCCTAAATAGCACTGTGAAAAGTCCCCTTGTACTAAACAATACTGTAAAAAGCTTTCACGCCCTAAATAGTTTTGAAAAACTATCAATTACTAAATAGTATTGTGTTAAAGCCCTCGTACACTAAATAGTATTGTGTAAAGCCCTCGTACACTAAATAGTATTGTGAAAAGCCCTCGTACACTAAATAGTATTGTGAAAAGCCCTCGTACACTAAATAGTATTGTGAAAAGCCCTCGTACAATAAATAGTATTGTGAAAAGCCCTCGTACACTAAATAGTATTGTGAAAAGCCCCTCGTACACTAAATAGTATTGTGAAAGCCTCGTACAATAAATAGTATTGGGTAAGCCTCGTACACTAATAGTATTGTGAAAAGCCTCGTACACTAAATTTATTGTGTAAATGCCTCGACATCTAAATAGTATGTGAAAAGCCCTCGTACAATAAATAGTATTGTGAAAAAGCCTCGTACACTAAATAGTATTGTGAAAGCCCTGTACAAATAAATAGTATTGTGAATAGCCCATGTACACTAAATAGTATTGTGAAAAGCCCTCGTACACATAAATTGTATTGTGCAAAGCCTCGTACACTAAATAGTATTGTGAAAGCCCTCGTACACTTAAAATAGTATTGGAAATGCCCTCGTACACTAAATAGTATTGTGAACAGTTCCCTCGTACACTAAATAAAATTTGTGTAAGCCCTCGTACACTAAATAGTATGTGAAAAGCCTAGTAACTAAATATATTGTGAAAAGCCCTCGTACACAAATAGTATTGTGTTAAAGCCCTGTACACTAAATAGTATTGTGAAAAGCCTCGTACATAAATAGTATTGTGTAAAAGCCCTCGTCCCACTAAAATAGTATTGTTTAAAGCCTCGTACACTAAATAGTATTGTGAAAAAGCCCTCGTACATAAATGTATTGTGAAAAGCCCTCGTACAATAAAAGTTGTGAAAAGCCCTGTACACTAAATATATTGTGAAAAGCCCTCGTACACTAAATAGTATTTGAAAAGCCTCGTACAATATAAGTATTGGGAAAAGCCCTCGTACACTAAATAGTATTGTGAAAAGCCCTCGTACACTAAATAGTATTGTGAAAAGCCCTCGTACAAAATAGTATTGTGAAAAGCCCTCGTACACTAAATAGTATTGTGAAAAGCCCTCGTACACTAAATAGTATTGTGAAAAGCCCTCGTACAATAAATAGTATTGTGAAAAGCCCTCGTACACTAAATAGTATTGTGAAAAGCCCTCGTACACTAAATAGTATTGTGAAAAGCCCTCTACAATAAATAGTATTGTGAAAAGCCCTCGTACATAAATAGTATTGTGAAAAGCCCTCGTACACTAAATAGTATTGTGAAAGCCCTCGTACACTAAATAGTATTGTGAAAAGCCCTCGTACACTAAATAGTATTGTGAAAAGCCCTCGTACACTAAATAGTATTGTGAAAGCCCTCGTACAATAAATAGTATTGTGAAAGCCCTCGTAAATAAATAGTATTGTGAAAAGCCCTCGTACTATAAATAGTATTGGAAAGCCCTCGTACACTAAATAGTATTGTGAAAGCCCTCGTACACTAAATAGTATTGTGAAAAGCCCTCGTACACTAAATAGTATTGTGAAAAGCCCTCGATAAATAAATAGTATTGTGAAAAGCCCTCGTACACTAAATAGTATTGTGAAAAGCCCTCGTAAAATAAATAGTATTGGAAAAGCCCTCGTACACTAAATAGTATTGGGAAAGCCCTCGTACACTAAATAGTATTGTGAAAAGCCTCGTAAATAAATAGTATTGTGAAAAGCCCTCGTACACTAAATAGTATTGGAAAAGCCCTCGTACACTAAATAGTATTGTGAAAAGCCCTCGTACACTAAATAGTATTGTGAAAAGCCCTCGTAATAAATAGTATTGTGAAAAGCCCTTGTACAATAAATAGTATTGTGAAAAGCCCTCGTAAAATAAATAGTATTGGGAAAAGCCTGTTACACTAATTGTTTTGTTGTAAGCCTCGTACATAATTAGTATTTTGGAAAACCTCGTACATAAATGTATTGTGAAAAGCCCTCGTACACTAAATAGTATTGTGAAAAGCCCTCGTACACTAAATAGTATTGTGAAAAGCCCTCGTAAAATAAATAGTATTGGGAAAAGCCCTCGTACAATAAATAGTATTGGGAAAAGCCCTCGTACAATAAATAGTATTGTGAAAAGCCCTCGTACACTAAATAGTATTGGGAAAAGCCCTCGTACACTAAATAGTATTGTGAAAAGCCCTCGTACACTAAATAGTATTGTGAAAAGCCCTCGTACACTAAATAGTATTGTGAAAAGCCCTCGTACAATAAATAGTATTGGGAAAAGCCCTCGTACACTAAATAGTATTGTGAAAAGCCCTCGTACACTAAATAGTATTGTGAAAAGCCCTCGTACAATAAATAGTATTGGGAAAAGCCCTCGTACACTAAATAGTATTGTGAAAAGCCCTCGTACACTAAATAGTATTGTGAAAAGCCCTCGTACACTAAATAGTATTGTGAAAAGCCCTCGTACACTAAATAGTATTGTGAAAAGCCCTCGTACACTAAATAGTATTGTGAAAAGCCCTCGTACAATAAATAGTATTGTGAAAAGCCCTCGTAAAATAAATAGTATTGTGAAAAGCCCTGGTACACTAAATAGTATTGTGAAAAGCCCTCGTACAATAAATAATTTTGTGGAAGTAAGATAATTAACTTGTTTGTGTTTTATTCTTGTTATTTATTAATTACAAAAATTTTTTTTTTTGGCAACAGATAGTACAATAATTAATTAAATAGCAAAGCTATTATATTTGATAATTATGGTTATGGCCGCATTAACTATCGTATTATCTAAATTTAAAATTGACACCTGGACATGATAATCGAACCCGGGACCTTTGGCTTAGTGCGCCAATGTTCTAACCACTGAGCTGTCCAGGAATCATCCCGTGCCCAGGTTAATTCTTCACACATATTTTAAGGCAGGGTCACGTTACGGAGCATTGGGTTACTAAAGCCAAAGATCCCGGGTTCGACTCCATGTCCAGGTGTCTTTTTAAATTTATAAAATACAGAGTACAATTTTTTATCTTTCTCTTTCGTTATCCTCTGCAACTTTGTTCCAGTATGCCCTTTTATTTTCTCTCTTTCCAACTTTCTTCTCCATTTCTCGTATGCAATGTGTTTCCTTTGTGTTGGTTCCACGGTCCCCTTCCTATCCCTAAACGAATAACAGAATGTTTGTTAAAAAACCCTAACAGTATAAAATATCTCCCTCCAACAGCTCAGGATCCACATGATCTCACTACGATTAGGTTAATACTTGTTCAACTTCGCCCGTCACAGTGTTTGTTTTAAAGCGGGGCGACCATAACTGAACATTAAAAATGTCTAGACAGTTTATTGAGCGGATGTCACAATATTTCTAGTGTTTGAAGATTGAGAGTTTTTCTCCCTTTTTAAGGATACCCGTGAGACAGCTACACATGTAAAATATATATTACATATGATACTCTCATAGTACAGTGTGTTACCAACATTACAGTTATATCAATTTTGTTACATTCACATATGCTGCTGTTATAAAATAGTGTTCTACCAACATTACAATGATAGCAACTTCGTATAGTCACAAGTTCTACTGTCATAACAGTCTGTGTTTCCGACATTATAACCATATCATGTCCAAGTAATAATACAATAATTAATTCATGTTTATTTGAAGCCAATCAACAAAAACCTACAGCTAAACCCCCTCTACGTTTGACGTCACATTTATTAACCACAAATACATATCGATTTTCATTATGATTTTTTAAAATGTATCAATACTTACGGGAGGAGTTTATGTAAAAAGGGGGAGGGAATTAAACTAACGGAGAAAACACAATCTCTAACGGCAAGCATTATATATGCCTCGGACGTCCTTGGTTCAGATCCTGACCGGTTTATTATACGAACTGATCACCTTGATTCTCGTGTCTTAAGTTGAAAAATTAGCGCTAGGTTGTTTTATGTTGTGTTTGGGCGTCAGATAGGTTTACGTTACCTATCGACGGTTATAATGATTTTGATTAAAAAAATAGCACAAATTAATAATTCGGGCTTATTTAACTACCATTTTGATTTTTTTAAACATTTAAATACCGACTATTGCTGATCAAAATTGAGTTGGGGTGACTATTACACCTCCATACCCTTTGATTGCATGAACCTATAGCACATCCATTCTGGTTGATGGCTTGACCACGAGATTTCACCCCATAGTAGGCGCAAGATCTTCTGCTACCCTCACTGCTCCAAAAGAGAGTCAATCCCAATTGGCCAACTTCCATCATTAAAAATAAATCATCCAATCCCTGCCTTAAAAAATTTCACCTCAGGGTCGGGGAAATCTTGTAGGTATGCCTTGTTCTCAACTGCTAGTTTTGATGTCAGGAACGTAAATCCTAAGAAACATTATAGGTATTGTTACCCTGGTTTGAGAAAGTGAGGAAAAATAAATCTCAATACGTCCTTCACTGTGAATCATAAATTCTGGAAAAGTTAACATTGAATAATAATATAGGTTATACCGCAAGTCTATCAACATTGTAATTTATTATCTAGGTGTAATTACCAACATAAAATGAAGCAACAAGAGTTTTACAACCATCAATATATACTAGAGTTATTTTAATTGCATATTTTTTTGAAAGCGTTTTTAAACGTTATAAGGAACTTATTTAGCCATCAACATTAAATTTTAATATTTATCTCCGATAGGAATGGAATATGAAATCCGATGCTGACATATAATATGGTTTTAGTATAACTTTAGTGTGCAGTGCTAGTTATTAATCTAAGCTGTCAAGGATACCCCAACAAGTATAACTTAGATAGGCTAGTAGCTAAAACAAGATCTCAATAACAAAACAATATTTTGTTATATTTGATTATACTCCCTACATTCGGCGTGGTAAGGTCCTAGCTTGGAACCCAAACATAATATAAAACATCCAGATAATCTTACAAAAATAAAATCACAGGGATTATATGATGGTAACTTAATATATATATTATTATTTTTATTAATTAAGCACCGCGTCTTACTACCCGTTCAGGTTATACGCACTACGCTAATGTGTAATGGTAAGGTGATTGTGAGATTAAATGGAGGACCTACAGTTTAGCGTGGGATCCGAACCACGGTAGAGAGCTGGCATTCCTCACATTCACAAGTTGTGATTAATACACACTTGTCAGAGGTGAAGGAAGGGTTTGCAATCAGATAAATCTGTGTCGGGACCGAGGATTGAACCCCGGACCCTCAGCACAGAAGTCTGACACCTTACCTCTAGACCACCAGGTCACCTTAATATATATATATTAAAATCAAGACTCACCAACTAATTCTAAAGCCATTGTTCGAATCCAGTCAAGAGAGGATGTTAGTCTACACGGCGTGTGAGAAATGAAGAGTTTTAATAGTTTAATTTATGCAGCAAGGATTAGTGTATTAGTTACCCAGTCTTCCTTACTCTGGATTCAACATGGTTAAAATGTTGGCCAAATAAACTAGGGGTGGGTTTTTGGTTTGAAGTATTTAACATGGCTGTTTTTTTCTCTTTCATCAATATGTGATGTTGGTGAATTATCTCTTCACTACCAAATACATTCATAATGCTTGTGAGTGCCATATTAAGAAAAAAAAAGTTTTATTTGTTTAAAATTATTTTGAAGCTCAAAGCTTTACCAGTTCAAGAAAACCTCTGACATTTAATTTAAGGCCATATCATCCTCCATGCATTTGAGTATCTAGGTAAGGAAAATAGTTCTCAACATTTATAGTAGGTTTCCTCATATCACTATCCCATGAAGGGGATTAGTCTAGGTAAATCCCCCATCTTACAACATTTCCCCACCCTGGAAATAACGTCCCAAAATCTTGTAGTTAGTTTCCCATACCACTATGCCACGAGGGGATTATTCTAGGCCAATCCCCAGTCTCGTAACATTTACCCACTCGTGGAATAAAGTCCCAAACATCGTAGTTGGTTTCCCATACCACTATGCCACAAGGAGGATTTTTCCCCCGCCCTGGGAATAAAGGAAGTGGATTCACAAGCTAGCATAATGGAATATTTAAATATGTATCAAGTGGGACACTTCAAGTTGAAATGGAAACAAAACAACAGCGGTGGTCGCAAGAGAAAGTTGCAATAAAGGCAGGATGGTGCGCCATTTCACCGAGGTAAAGATGTAGATACCCGACAAAGATGACAGCTAAACTCTGAAGAAGCTGGAAGGACTATGTTAGGAGAACTGCACGTCTCAAGAGAAATTGTAGAGCAGGTGATGTGACGTCATCACGTGGAGGGTTCATAGGGGATCTATACTACCCGCAGAGCTCTACTGCTATACAGGTAGTAGTATTCACTACACAGTACGGCGGCACAAAAGGAGATATACTGCCCACAGTACATGAATATTATACAATTAGTATACACTTTACAACATGTCGGCACAAAAGGAGATATAATTCTCACAGTACATGACTACTATATAGTTAGTATATACTATACAACATGTCGGGACAAAATGAGATATAATTCTCGCAGAACATGACTACTATATAGTTAGTATACACTTTACAACATGTCGGCACAAAATGAGATATAATTCCCGCAGAACATGACTACTATATAGTTAGTATATACTTACAACATGTCGGACAAATGAGATATAATTATCGCAGAACATGACTACTATATATTATATACACTTTACAACATGTCGGCACAAAATGAGATATAATTCCCGCAGAACATGACTACTATATAGTTAGTATATACTATACAACATGTCGGGACAAAAGGAAATATAATTCCCGCAGAACATGACTACTATATAGTTAGTATATACTATACAACATGTCGGGACAAAAGGAGATATAATTCCGCAGAACATGACTACTATTTAGTTAGTATATACTACACAGTAGGGTGCCACAAAGTGAGTTATACTGCTCTCAATACATTACTGTAATGCATGTAATATACACAGTCTGAAAGGCGATAACCCGATTCACTGGCCAAATGGTTGAACTAAGGCATCACTATCGTGTTATACTTGTCTGCTGTTGTTGTGGAGATCGGGGCTTGAATCCCAGTCAGGTTTACTGAGGATGGTTTTTCCTAAATGGTTTCCCACTCTCCTTCCACGCAAATGTGGATAGACTTCATAAAATGATTTCTTCCTCATCTCTACCCCATTAGAATTATTATAATATAAGCGTATAACCTGAACAGGTAATAAGACGCAGCGATGTACGGTGATACAAAGTCAGTTATACTGTCTAACTGCTATACAGGTAGTATACATCCCACAGTACGGCACTACAAATAGAGGTATACTACCAGAGAGAAATGACCGCTATATTGGTAGTATAAACTACAAAGTATGGCCCTATCAAGTGAATGGAAGGAAAGATTGGCTCACATTCCCATCTCTATGGTTGATTTCCAGGTAATCCACTCAGTGATCAGAGTTGAATGTTTTACACGCTATTGTCACATTTAGTTTATACTGGCTTAGCATCTACTGATTATAATAGACTCCAAGCCCCACTACCCTCTCAATAGCTCAGCCAGACATCAAACGATATCTTTGTTTGTAGACCCAGATGTCTCTGACACATTGTAATTTATATTTCCAATGTACAGATACTGTGTTGCTACACACTTCAGATTAATTTCCAGTCCACTATTGGAGGGAACTGATTCTTTTGTTGTCTCTGTATCGATCCAGCTGTCAGCAGCAGAGCTCGAGTCCAGACTAGTATAGATTTCCTATATTTAGCTGGAGATGCTCCGTGCAGGGGGCGAATACAAGATAAACTTCAGGTAATCTCCTCACGGTTATAGATGTGATATTGGAAAATTTACTTTCATTTTTGCAGAAATATTTCCTCAATATTTAGATGGCACGAATTCAATCGATATATCCAAAATTTTACAGTTTCCACTTGAGTTAAATTTCTCTTAATTACGCTCACATCAGACAAATTATCAAATGAGCTGCAATAACAGGTCAACCACAGCAAATCAATTTTTCACATAATTGCTACAGCGCTTATTGGATGAAAGTGTCAATAGCGTCGGGTGTGCTGTATCCAAAATGTGTTAATATATCAATATAATCAAAGCCTTTACCGATAAAATACCATCCTCTGTGATTCAATGATATGAAATTTTTATTGTAGAAGCTTCATCTTGTGTCACGGTGTATGATAGTGTGCAGCAGGCTTCTTCCGATTCCTGGCTCAGACCACAATAAATAAAATCTTACTCTTTACTTTCCGAAGCACCCTTCCGCTGCCCCTTCTCGGTCGTTTGAAAGCGAATCAACGTGAGGGAAGAATGCGATAAAAGAGAAGAGGTAAGGAAGAGGGGGTGGGTGGAGAATATAGGATTCGCTTATGAAGGTGTTGTTTGAAAGGTTTCCGGGTGGAGGTCCTCTTCTCCAGGCATGTAACCAACCCTCATATATCCTCATTCCAAGGATTCCGTCAGCAAAACGCTCCCCTCTCCTAACCTTCAACCATCCTTTCATCCTTACAGCCACCTTTTATTTTACAAAATTTCTTCCCTCCGGAATTACTCCGCGTCTCCCACTGTCATCTTAAGGATGGAATTCCTGCGCCGGCCTCAAGATAAAGCCTTCAGGATTTCTTTCCTTTCCCTTCGAATCATTTTTACCGGAATATCTTCACTAGAAGCCAAAACTTTCCTTGGCTTCTTTTACATTCCTCCGTCCTTTATCCTTATCAATTTAAAAAAATTAATTTAGCTTTGCTTTATTTAATTATAATTTTCTTTTCTTCCTACATTCCCTTTTATGTTGTTATCTGAGAAAAAAAAGTTTCCGTGAAGAAAAAGGGGAAGGGGACTATTCCAGACATTTCTAATTCTTTTATTTGTCTGAGGTATTGTTCGTCTCAGGGAGGTAGAATCAGGTTGATATCGCGTCACGACAGGAACAAAGGAAGGAATTCTGAGCACAAATAACTGCTACGATGACGACCAGACAAATAAATGAGTGAACAAACGGAACTCTCAAAAATAGTTTGGAAACCAGGCAAGAGTTCCCTTCCAAGAGATACGTATCATTTCAATATTATTCTTTCTTAAAAATATTATTTATAGTGGTCACTGCTCATCGTTAAAATATAACTCATTGCGTTGGTTAGGCCAAGTTAGTTCTTGCTAGGCTGGCTAATGTTACTTTAATACAGTATAATTTAGTTTAAATATAATATCAACAAAATTATTAAATACAAACTAACTTATTTCTCTCTCTCCCAACCACTCTAGTATGTCGGATCGTTCATTATATATGTTCTGATTTCAACATATTTTGTTTAGGTTACATGTTTATTATCAAAATTTAAATCTTTATTAGTGTATTTATAACCTGTCTACCATCAATAATCTAGATATTTTTTCCCACTAAAAATATCAGGAGATTTTAAATGTACTTATTTAAAAACGAAAATAAAGTATTAATAAAACTATATTGACTTAAAAAAGGGGGGAATGAGGGGGTAAAATAATTATTATTAGAAACAATTTTAAAGATAGTTTATCCTAAACTGATCCTAGTTTTTTCAAATTACACCACAAATGAAATTATTCTCTTTTTCCAATGTGACAACTATAGAAGATGCACATCATGCAGATGAGTGGGGATTAAATTGTTACGTTATCTTTTAAGTCTTTAGCACGAGTCTCATCTTTGAACAAACATGCCCTGTTCGCTGTTTAGGATAATGTGGAGTGCACTGTGCTATCTTTCCAGAACAATATAGGATACACCGTGCTGCTTGTACAGGACAACGTGGGAACAACGTTATAAATGTGGGATGGATTATATATATATTTATATAAATTATATATTTAACATTTTTATATTTATATGAAAGAATAAACCGTTTGTGACAGTTTATATTAATGCTTATTAAATTTTTCAAATATATTATACAATCTTGATCTGGATTATATCAGCTGAAGAGAATAAATTTAAATAGACTTTATGTTTCTCAATGTAGGAGAATGTATGTTAAAATAAACTATTATATTCTAAGTTTTGTTACACCTGAGACTCACGAGTTTTTAATGTAACACATATAAACATGCTATAGTGTTTATAAGTTGTTATCGTAGCTTATGTTATGATTTGAGTATCATTATACGTTTAGACAATCTATTATGTATTTTCGAAAAATCTTTTTTGACTAGTGAGTGACTAATCTGTTATATTTATGCTTGTAGAGTTATAATTAAATCAAATTGAATTTTACTTGGACATCAATTTGAAACATTGACACTTTTATTTTGTTTGAAAAAAGATGGGGTAGTTCAAACATTTATTTTGTCCAAAAGTCTCGCTAAACAGTTCATACAACTTTTTTTATAGGAATAATTTAGCGAGAAATATTTTTTAAGGACTATCCAAACAAATTACAGACAGTTGAATAATTTTAAATTATGAAACCACGTCATTTAAATATTCCTACGTCATCATATCTTAATACTATGGCAGTGAATTTATGTAAGTCCAACACCTTATCTTAGTCGGTAGATTGTCTGTCAACTAAGCCAAAGGGTCCTAAGTTCTATCCCCGGCATGGTAACTTTTTTTTATCATTGGTGAAATGTAGGCTGGCGGCTGAGTACTGGTTTTTTTCTAGATTTAAGTTAGTTTCTAAGTCATGTGATGATATAATTAATCGTTTAAGATAGTGCACGTTAAATACTTGAGGCAAATAAAATGAAAATACTGTGTTCATTCTTCCTTGTGTACATTCCAAAGTAAAATATGGCGGCTACATTTATCTATAGGTCGGTAGATACCATATTTGACATTTATGGATTGCAATATTTCCTCTTCCCACTTTGGTCCGGGTTGTATTTCATATGGATCAGGTCAGCTTTCTTGTCATCCCTGACCATATCATAGACACGAGAGTAAACAGGTAAGTGGTTCGACCCTATATCACAATCATACAATCAAATAGAAGATCTAAAGATCACCTTCAGACTTCAATTACAGGATATTAAAATCGTTCAGTGTGACTTTATCACCAGCAAATAATTAATACACCAGGATTACATTCGCGATGACGGCTGGCGACGCCTGTGACGTTACATCAGCTTTGTACCCAGGCACGCCCGTGACTCAATCAATGACAACACCAACATATCGTCACAAAGCGACTGCTTTGTGACACCGCTAATCTCGCAATAACCGAATGTGCAGAGCTTTTGTAACGGGGAATGTGTGACGTTTTAATCGAACGGATGACACTAGATTCTAGATTTAGGGATCAATAACCATCAAACGGAGGGACGGGTGTTCTGTTACCACCGAGGTGAACAATGGGTTGATACGAGAGAACTGCGAACGAGGTTCGGTGATTGGAAAATGTGTTGATCAAACAACTGAACCGACGGGATTATATCTTACATTGATTGTTTGTGAGATGAGCCTCACGGGCCTATTACTTTGGGTTGGATGGACTTCTTTTAAAATACATTTAACAAAAACACACTTGTTATTAAGTTTCAAAGAACTGGACTAGCTAGATATTAGATTAAGTTCAAATGGACTATAACTTTTTTAAATGAATACAACAAAAAAAACACCGTATAGTTACTTTATTGAATCAAATATATTTTTTCATTGTGTTATTTAACAATATCATATAGTTAATTTCTAAACATTCACGTTCTATATTCATGAGTAGTCGTAAGATGCGTTTGGCTTATTTTATACTTCAAAAGGGACTGTCTATTATAAAATTATGCAATACGTAATTTCAACTACAAGAATTAAGAAAAATAAATATAAAGGAAGATACATAAGATACTGTGCCACAGGGGTCTGCAAAGCTTCGAAAACTTCGACTTCTCTTTGAATAGTCATTCGCTTCGACTTCGATTCGAAAGTCAAATTCTGAATTCGACAGTTAAGAAGCTTCGCCCAAAAATATTTCAAGTTAAAACACACATTTAAAAAAAATGCTGTTATTTCCATTACAAATTCATGTTTGCATTAAAAAAACTAAAATAATTAAATTACATATTTTGATAATAGCTCAAATTATCATTTTAAGACAAAATATAATTATTATTGAAATAGAGCGTTTTGTAAATCATATTTAATACCTAAATTTATACAGTATGTAAAGTATATTATTTTTATCCAACGTTAAATATTTTTTTAAATATTCGAGCTTCAATTTAGTTTCGGGAATATCTCATACTATTCTATTCGACTTCTCTTCGAATTGAAAAAATAGCTTTTGGCACATTCCTACTGTGCCAGTTTGTAAAGTCTTAGATAGCTGGCATTACCTCAATATCAAACAACACGCGAGTGAAGATGATTGTAGACAGGTCGTTATAGATCACAGGACCAACAAATACACTATCAATAACTCAGAGCACACAACCCCATGGCAAGTTATTTCCCTATTAAGGTATCAGTACGCACCTGTAAACAAATAAACATACCTGTGGTTGGTCTCCCACACCACTCAGCCCCGGCTACAGGCATCAAGATATCCCTGCCTCACTAAAGTGTCAGATACGTGGCCTGTTGCATTGAGTGGAGGGAAACGTGAGGTTAAGTTCTCAAGCTCGCAGCCAGCCGGTTCGGTGCGGTAAGAGGGTGGGGGGTGGATATCAAACTTTAGTTCATTATTTGTACAAACTTGCTCATTTCCATCCCCCCCGCTCCTTCTAACGGGAAGTAGGGATCTCGTGGTTAGATCGTGGTACATCTCACAGTTGTATTTGTTTTAAGACTCGGAGTGAACTTTGTGCCTGAAACTAACTCAATACCAGCCATATTCATTGGGTTTACAAACTCTCTCCAGGCAAACGCTCCCAAGGCTTCATCTGAAGGGATGATTGATAGTTATTGTATTATAACATATTAAATATACTAGTTTTCTAACTAATATAGACCTTTTGATCAAACTGAACGACTGGGCTTGGTGCTTAGGTTTTTCCTTCAAGTCTATTTAGGCTGAGCCTAGACAAGTAATATTTAATTTAGCAAAAGGATAAAATATAGTTTCCTCAAATATATTTTTATTAGGACAACTACAATTTAAACATATATGCTACATTTCCATCCACCCGACGGGGAGTAGGGAATTATGGCCTCTGTGGTTTAGTGGTCAGCGTTCCTGGTTATAGATCCATAGGTCCCCAGTTCAATCCCTGGTGCTTCCAATATGTATCTGTTTAGCAGTGGGTATGGAACGGAGTCAAATTCAGCCTCGGGAGGACAAATGAGAAGCGACTTGAATAAATAAGCAGTAGCTCCTGTTCAGAAAACAGATTAACTGCTGGAGGGCTCGTTGTGCTGACAACATGATACCCCCTATCCGCAAATATTGGCACGGCGATGGCCACTTGGTCAGTATAGCTCGCTTGTGGGCTCACGCCATGAAGTTACCTTTTGAAAAGTGAATAAAACTGGGGCTTTGGACACGATTCATACTGTTATCTTCTATTTGGCTTATTTTCACGCTCTAGCAGCATTATTAACTCAAACTATCAAATTTGAAATGTTGTCAATACCAAAAATCACTGAATTAGTTCATCTAACCTTTAGGGAGCTGCCTATAGTATGATTTTGGTAGGAAGAACAGTTACTAAAGTTACCAAAATGATTTTTATATATTTATACATCAAGTCATGTTATTTGCTGCTGTCACTTTTAGTAGATATTATCAATACCTATAGAATAACACAACTAATACTGCAAAATGTTATCAATGCTGGCCTCAAAGAAATATGTTCGAGCTTTCTCTGCTGTTCTTCCAAAGAAAATCAGGATATACCTGAGAGGAGCGTACCAGCGCCCGGATATCCCGCGATATATCCTTACTTTTATGGTTGCCACCTACTTGACGGTAAATATCCTCACTATGAGGTATTACAACCCTAGCCCCAGAGTAGGTTATTCTGTGTCCCTCATGTTAAGTAGCACGAGTGTTGTAGTTTTTTTTAAATCAAGCACCAGGGCGTATTGCGGGCGGTCTCAACTAGGAGTAGCTTGCTCTGTTTACTCCCCTGCGAGAGTCAGCCAATGGAAACTCTCGATGAGAGACGCGCTCAATCGTGAGATTGAGGGCCCATCATGGGGTCAGTCGTGCGTGTCTTGTGCATGGTTCAACAGTTGGCAGGACTGGGGACCGACCTCACCGCGCTACAGGGCTGCCATCTCTACCACGAGATAGCCTTGATTTACGTAGCAGGCTAGCGTCTTCCTGCAGTAATACTTACCAGTGTGGTATACAGCTGTGAGATTTGATATTTTATGTTCATTTTGAAATAATATGTCCATTTCGACAGATTGTGTAAATTTTAAAAGAATGTGTCCAATTTTAACGGATATAAAATTAATAAGGAATGTATCCAATTTTACATAAGGTGCAAAATTTGAAAGAATGTGTTCAATTTTAATGGATATGACATTACTAAGGAATGTATACAATTTTATATACGGTGCAAAGTTCGAAATAATGTGTTCAATTTTAAAGACGGTGACAATATTGAAAGAATGTATCAAATTTTACAGACGTGCCAATTTTGAAAGAGTATGTCCAATTTGACATTATGTGCCCCTGCCTATTTTTGAAGTTGTGTCATGTTTGATAGCCTGTTCCAATTTTTAAAGAACATGTCAAATTTTAAAAAAATTGTGTGAATTTTGAAAGAATGTGCCCAATTTGACCTAATGCATCTTTTCCCATTTCGAAATAATGTGTCACGTTTGATAGCTCATTCCAATTTTGAAAGAACATGTTGAATATTAAAGACGATGCCAATTTTGAAAGAATGTGTTCAATTTAACATACTGTGCCCCTGCATATTTTTGAAATAATGTGTCATGTTTGATAGCCTGTTCCGATTTTTAAAGAACAGGTCAAATTTTAAAAATGGTGCTAATTTTTAAAGAATTTGACCAATTCGACATAACGCATCTTTGTCCATTTTGAAATAATGTGTCACCTTTGATAGCCCATTCCAATTTTGAGAGGACGTGTTGAATTTTAAAGACGATGCCAATTTGGAAAGAATGTGTCCAATTTGACATAATATGAACCTGCCCATTTTAAATAATGTGTCAATTTTGACTGACTATATCATTAAGAAAGGATTTTCCAAATTAAACAGCTGTAAAACAATTCCATATAATACTGAGACTAGTTTGAAGTTTCTAGCGAATATTCTATCAAACGTGTCAAGTTGTAAACCTACAAATGCAGATATTCCAAATGTATTGCGCAAAGGAGGGTGCCAACCTTACTAATAAAACTCAAATAATTGTCTAACATGTCAAGTTGTTCCAACAAATTTCTACAAGGATACCAACCTCTCTTTCCAGTGAGATTTCATGGAGATGAACAGGAAAAATATTCAGGTTCACTAATTTGTTATGAGAATTGAAAGTGAAGCTATTTTTCTTTAGCACCTCACAATACTACCCATTTGTGTTATACAGTTGTGCATTAATAACGTTAATGAGCTAGGCATAAGGAAGGTTGAGTTTATAGGAAGTGTACCCACATTTGCGTGGGGCTAGAGGAAAACCATATAAGAAGAACTACTCTCAATACACGCGACCGGGATTGAAACACGATATCCCTGTCTTCGGTAAATTATTCTATTGCGAGAGTTGTGTCTTAGACTATGCGGCCACTGAAGCGGACTATACTTTTTTTTTATCACCACCTCTTACTACTTGTTCAGGTTATACGTATTATCCAATTGTTAACACAGAAGTGGCAGAGGAGGATTTTTGGTTCTGCCAATAACCAACTAATTCTAAGATCGAATCCCGATAAAACCAACGTGTTAATCGCATGGGGTGATAGCAGGGTTGTTACCTGTTTAAAGAGTTTTTTTACTTAGTGATTTCGAAACTACTTTGCGAAGCGAGTTGCATCTTAACTTGCCTCACCTAAGTACTCTAAGCACAAACACTTTTATACACCAATCACCCATGTAAAATGTGCTATGTCTCTTACCTATGGGTTGATAACGCTTCCCGTCTTCCTCTGACGAGTTTACACACTCATGCTACTATTTGAACCTGGAAAACATTGACTCGATTTTTAAAACTATCCTTTTTTGTTTATATTCCAGACACATATGCTTCAACGAAATTTTTCAATCTAAATCCTGGTAGGAAGATTCTTACAGGCAGTTTTCGTGAATCAACTAATTAGACGATTTAAAAAAATCTTTTACAAAAAATACTACTTAAATATGAAATAAATTAATGTTGTGATAGTGTAAGAATGTTTTTAGAATTAGTTGAGAATTTATGGTTTTTGTTTGAATGTTATATCTTTAAAACTTGCCGAGTAAAACGTAAATACATTTACATGAAAAATCTTATGTTGATTTGTTGTGACGTCACAGGTAGGCAACTTCCTCAAGTTGGTTGATCGTCTTTAAAAACAGCTAATTTCTAAAAAAAATAATTAAAAAGCTGTCTTGGCTAGAAAATATCAAGTGTCTTAGAATCTATAGTAAAAAACAAGACGCCATTTTTCCTCTCAAAATAAAAATTCAAAATATTTGTACACGTTTCTTCCCCCTTTATTTTATCATTACTTTCCCCTCATTGCGCACCTTTTATTAAATTATGGGACAGAACAGCCCCATATAATGGAAAGCAGAGTTTTTAAGATTGAGAGCGGTACAGACATTTTCTAGAGGGTACATTTTTAAACGCTAAAAGCAAGCAAGCAAGCAGAGCGAGCCGGTCCGGAGTGTGTTTTCGGAGCTTGTCAATCCATCAAGGCGGAGGGAAAATGGATGACGCTGAAAGCTTTTGTGGTTGAGGGTTTTAAAGGGGCTTCTTTTCTAAGCTCGGAGGTGAGATAGAGAGAGAGAGAGAGAAAAAACACAAGGTATCGTAAACTCAAGTGTTTTAAATGGCGACAACATCCTGTGGGTTTAAGGGGTTGCTTGGGCCGGGTTTGCCCTTTAGAAGATTGACTTGTTGGGGTTTTGAGAGGGAGCAAAAGGGGGTAGGGGGCAGATGAGTGCTTAGGAGAGTGAGAAGCATAAAAAAAACTAGGGGGTGGGGTAAAAACATTTTAAGTTTTAAATGCAAGCCACCTTTTGTTAACGTTTTTATTTGATAAAGAAAGTAAATTTTAACATGGATAAACTCAGTTTACCCTCAATAGGTGACCATAAAGAGTACAACGTTGTTATATATCTTATATTTAAATATAAATGATATGTTAAATAATTATTTTAATGGGCCTACTTTATACATATTAGATATACATAAAAAATAAACTGATCTTAGAAATGTCTGCGAAGAACCAACAATTACCATGGGTGACCTGGTGGTCTAGGGGTAAGGCGTCCGACTTCTGTGCTGAGGGTCCTGGGTTCAATCCTCGGTCCCAGCACAGATCTATCTGATTGTCAAACCCTTCCTTCACCTCTGAAAGATGTGTATTAATCACAACTTGTGAATGTGAGGAATGCCAGGCCTCTACCGTGGTTCGGATTCCACGTTAAACTGTAGGTCCTCCATTTCATCTCACAATCACCCTACCATTGCACATTAGCGTAAGTGCGTATAACCCGAACGGGTAGTAAGACGCGGTGCAAATAATAATAAATAATAATAACAATTACCATGACAACGCTCAAAGCGTTCTTTTTTTTTCAGCACTGGGTCTTACTACCTGTTCAAGTTATACACGTATGTACTAATGAGTTAGGGATGAGGAAGGTTGAATTTAGAGGAAGTGTACTTGCTTTTGCGTGGAACACTATGTTAGAAAAATCACTCTCAGTACACCCTGATTTCCCTGTCATTGACAATCTAGTCTAACACGAGAGTGACGCCTTAGACAATGCTGCCACCGAAGCAGGTGAAAGCAATGGGTTCATTGTGAGAATATCACAATGGGTCGTTGGATGGACCAGTGACTTCTGGAGAACATAGGACTTGTATTCGTGTATAGGTTTATTTACATAAAATAAGCGTGTAATCACTTTGATAAGCACCGAAGTAACCTGGCTCGGTTTTTAATGTTGACCTACTTCTCACTGGTAAAAAAAGACGGGGAAAGACTTAATGCCTATGTCCGCCGTGACCACTGACTTGCAGCAACGCGAACAAATTACACACATCATTAGGCACGTAGACAAATTAGAGATTAAAATTTTCTGCAGTGGCGTCTTGTGGTGGAGGGGTTAAATTGTAAAGGTGACATTTAAAAAATAGTGTGTTAAGAGATGTGTGGGTTATAGAAAGGGGGAACGGAGAACGGGGATGAAGGAGGGTTAGATAGGAAGCACGGAGGATGGGTGGGGGGAGTAGACAAATATCGGGCTAACCTTAAAATCATTTTACTTAACTTATTGACAACCAAAATTGAAGTATAATTTACGATATGAATACAAAGGCTTGCATTAATTTGTTTCTTCACTATTTTTTTTAGCACCGCGTCTTACTACCCGTTCTAGTTATACGCTTATGTACTAATTACAGCAATGTGTTAAGGATGAAGAAGGTTGAATTTAGAGAAATTGCACCAGTATTTGTCATCGGCAGTCTAGTCTATTGCGAGAGTAGCGCGTTAGACCGTGTGGCCACCGAAGCAGTGTTTCTTTACTACTACTAATACTACTACTAATTTCACTATAACTAAATTATTATCACTATTATTATTACTATTCATTTAATCAGTTGAAATTATTTTACATAAATAATAATTGGTTCTCCGCTGCCTTCTACACTGAATTTATATGAGCAAGCGTGAAAGGGCCTTCCAATTTTTCTGGAAAGTTATTTTCCCACGTCTACCAAGGTTCTTTCATATGCCGCAATCGACATGGGAACGACGGCTTTACTTCCCCTTCGAAGGAAGTTGTACTACGGAATATTATCGCTCAAGAAAAATCCATTGACCTCAGCTGGGCTTTAACACATTAACATCGGGTCCTGAGGCGAACACTTTACCCCAAGACCACCAAGGTCGACTCCTCCTTAAAAGGAGTGTAAATACGTGGCGAGCCGGGGTTAGAAGTGAGACTTAAGCACAGAAAAAATGGTCGTAATTTCAAGGCAATAGTTATCCAAGTATTAACAACATTCCTATATTTCCCGGGAGCGTGAACACGCACCACAAGGATATCGAGCGAGGCTAAAGTACCCACAATTCCAAGAAACAAATAAACCACGCGAATGTAAATGAGGAGTGGGTTTTAATGAATGAATTCCGGAAATTAACTTTGTCTAAAGCTCTATTTATATACTCGTGGCAGTGCCCTTTCACACGTGAGCTCGAGAACGGAGAGGAGGGAGCTCTGTTAGGTGGGGGTCGTGGGGGAAAGTAGGGGCAGATAAAAACCCTGAGATAACAAAAAAACTAGGAGCAAACATGTCTCCAAAATAAAATTTTGGAGCAACCGCTACCAAGTATATGTAGTCAGTGTTAATATAAGGTTATACATTTCCTCAGTGAAGCACCAGTTCTTGTTCCCGGTGATGCACCAGGTTTGGTTCTCAGTGATGTACCAGCTCTTGTTCCTGGTGATGCACCAGTTTGGTTCTCAGTGATGTACCAGTTTGTTCCATGATGCACCAGTCTTGTTCCGTGATGCACCAGGTTTGGTTCTCAGTGATGTACCAGCTCTTGTTCCGGTGATCACCAGTTGTTCTCAGTGATGACCAGCTCTTGTTCCCTGGTGATACATCAGTTCTTGTTCTCAGTGATGCACCAGTTTTAGTTCCCAATGATGCACCAGTTTTAGTTCCCAGTGATGCACTAATTCTTGTTCCCATTGATGCACAGTTTTAGTTCCCAATGATGCACCAGTTTTAGTTCCCAGTGATGCACAAGTTCTGTTCCCAGTTATGCACAGTTTTCGTTCCCAATGATGCACTAATTCTTGTTCCCTAGTTATGTACCAGTTAATGTTCCGTCAATGATGCACTAATTCTTGTTCATAGTTATGTACCAGTTACTGTCTCCAGTAATGCACAGTTCTGTTTTCAATGATGCACCAGTTCCTGTCTCATTAGGAAGTGTGAATGTGACGCTCCTAATTAACCTGTTCAGCAGGAACAAGCACGCGCCAACAGCGAACAAAGAGGAAGCCACTAATCAACAACTACATGGCAGCTCTTTATTTACGTCCAGTAGACGGATTATTGTTCATTAGACCGGTAATAGTAGAGAAGGAACATCGACTAACTACAAGCTTTTGTGCCTTTGCTCGCAAGGAAATAACATATATTATGTTGACTACATCAGACAAAACATACTAGAGTAGGCGGACGAATGCAAAAAGTGGATCTGGAAGCCTTTAAAACTATTTTAGAAAAATTGCCAATATGTGGACGACAAATTTTATTTATTTTTATTTAATTTATTACAACCACTTAGCACTCAATCAATGTTATTAGCAACTGACTCTCCCAACCATCTCTTGATTTCATACAATATGTAGATTAAAGCTTTGACCTCACCCGACACTCGAACCGAACTGTTTTGGAAGTGATTGTTTCTAGTCAGAAACACAATGCCTCCACGATCCTTGAAAACTGGTCGCAACTCCTCGTGGAAATCCACGTCATGCTCTCAGGTGGAGTAATAATAATAGATAGTAAAGGAATATGTCGACATAAAGTACAGAGAAAATGCGATTGAGTTTATTTAATACTCTTTGTTTCAAAACGTATTGAAACCTATTCTCTTCAAAACGCATTTAAGTTTCCTTTGCGATCTTATCAACTACCCCTTCTAGCCTACAAGCAGGGGGGAACAATTGGAAGGGGGTGGGACTGGTGTGTTTTCTCTGAGAAGGGGAACACAGAGAGAGGGAACATGTAGAGCGAGACATGCAGAGGAAGTGTGATATTGCGGAGAGTGATAAAGGGTGGAGGGACAGAGAGTAAAGGGAGAGAAGAGGGAAAATATTATTTTTCAATGCACTGAGTCTCAGTACCCGTCCGTGTTATCCATATATTTACACTAAGGGGGTATAGATGAGGTAGGGGCAGATTTAAAGAGTATGTACCTACATGTGTGTAGAGTCAGAGTGGGAAATCATGTAGGGAAAAACAACTCATTAAAGAAGAATGTTAACCCCTGACCTCCATTAAACCATCAAACCAGAAAAGACTAGGTTGATGCCTTTGCTCTCGTGTTCGCCAGTGTGGATGAGAAAGTAATAAGAAATGAGAGGCAAGGAGAAGAGAGAACCAACGCTGAAGAATTATTCTACGTTACCTATAAGCCCGGGTTGGTTTGTGTGTTTTTCTAATGCAAATAATGTTTTACACAACTGTACTAGTAAAATATCCTCTCAATATCCAATTACTTATCAAACTTGCCCTTTAAAGACAATAAACATACATTATGTTAAAAAAAAGGCGTATGACATCAGGGTTTGTCTAATGTAAATTCCTGATCTACTGGCAGTGGCGGATATGTAACCGTCTTATGAGGATTGGAAACCATGTAGATGCGGTTACCTTGCCCCGATCAGATGACGTGATGGTTATTATGAAGTGCCGGTAGAAGTCTCAAACCTAACCAAAATTTAATTAACCAGACCATGGTGACCATAGGAAAACTTCCCCTTCAGGAAAAATACCTATGGGTGCCACCAGGAATCGAAACCGGGACCTCTAGATTAGTTGCCAGGAATGCTAACCACTAGACCAAGAGGCTGGTCATACAGTCGCTCATTACACTATTTTTCGTATCGTTGGTCAAATGTATGCGGGGGGGGGGGGGGGGGGATGAAACAGTTCACTAGTACAGCTCCATTGAGACTTGCCCTATAAGAAACGCCTGCTATAGATAAAGATAAAATAATAGTTTAAATACTACACTTACTTTTATTTAATATTTGACGCCATGTTTAGTTAATGTGAAAGTTCTATTGATGGGTATTGTAATAACATTGATAAACTTTCTAACAACGTTTATCCAGTTTCGACTTCCGGCATTAAGACTTTCCCTTCATTTCAAACCCGTCTAGCTCTCAGAACCTGACCAAGACATGATCGTTACAGAGGGGGGAAGTGGTAAAAACCTGTAGTGGAAAGGAGTGCGCTTGAGTCAATATGAGAGCCCATATAAGGCCCATTATAACTAGTCCAAAATATATATCGGTGAGCTGGAGTACCCCCACCATTTTATAGAAAAACTTTACCGGAGGTAAACGTGAATCGGTCTGTTCAACTGCTCGTCCCAAATTACTTTAGTAATTTCTGAAACATATATTAATTGTATTTGCCGTACAAATGTATTGGACCAGAATTGTTTGTAGCCCCATTGTATTAAAAGAATTGAAACGTAGATAATCCGATAGGATTATAAAAGTTATATAATGGCCGGAACAATAATGAATAATTATTAGCCAGTTGCAAGTAATTTACAATCCGCATCGTTCAAAAGACACTAAATGAACTGGATTAAATTCAAAACGCGCTAAAGCTGGACAATAATAAACACTAGAGTGCTTTTTAAATGAAAATGTTTTGCTCTATCAAAGAAATATGAAAAGAGACTCTATGAAAAAAATATATAATATTGTACTTCATTCTGTCAGATCAATTTAGAATGATATAATCTAAAAGTGGGGATTTTAAAAGAGAAAATATAGAATACTAGACATATATTCATCCAAGAGCACGTTTATGAATTTATTACCAGCCAAAATAGTAATATAACGGCCTTCAGAGGCCTACAAAAATACAGTACCAAGTATTATGATGAAAATAGTAATAACTAGAGCCCCATGCATTCAAATCTTAATATATTATTTAATATACAATTATGGGAGTGTTATTAAGATGGGGTGCTAGTGAGGGTGAGTTTAGGGCAGTATTTTCGAAGTTTTTATAGCATAAACTTTTTTTGGCCAAAATAAATCAAATATTTCTTCTATAGAAACATAGAGTTTAGTTTTCCGTGCATGCTAATCTCAACAGTTCTTTAATATCTGTCGAGGGTGTCCTGGAATTTAGTGACAACTTTTTCTCTGCATTTAAAAAGTTTGTAACCAAATGCCGCTATGCTCATGACAGATATTCAAGAACTGTTGAGATTAGCATGTGCAGAAAACATAACTCTATGTTTCTATAGAAGAAATATTTGATCTATTTTGGCCAAAAAATGTTTATGCTATAAAAACTGCAAAATTAATGCACTAAACTGGCGCTCACTAGTACCCCACCTTAAACCTTGATCTAGAACAAATGTGGGATTCATATGGATGGGTTTGAAAATAACCGTCAAGTCTTCCAAATATCCAGGGAGTTTCGGGTGGGGGTTAGCTTATACTCCTAATCCTGTAGCCCTTAGATTAAATATTGTGTCAAACATGCTACTAGATAATTATTGAAAAACAAACTTCAAATTATAAAGTTTTTAAGTTTGACTAGATTGGCAATGCCCGGGTTTAAGCATACAGTATCTTATCTACGTAAACAGTATGAGTGTGAATTTTAATAACCTGAAACAGCATTTACCTGGGAAGAGAATAGAGACCCATATTTAAAAAAATATTATCTAATGCGTCCGATAAGGAATATAACCCCGAGCTCATAATCCAAGTAGATCACCCCAGCGTAAATACGACACTTAAAGCTTCCTTCATCCAACAAATAAATACATATAATAATAAAAAAAAATGACGAGCGTCCAGGTTTTCCGGACCTGTTTTTATTACCACAGAGTCATGACGTCACAGGGGAGAGTGACCTCTTATCTCACCTGGTGCCCCTTTACCCCTCCATTCCCGGTAAACTCGGTCTGCCCGTTGACACGCTGACACACCTTGACAGACTGTCATCCCCCCTCCCCCTCTACTAAACACTGACTTGGGGATATATGTTTGAAATTTAAAACAAATTTAACAATAGGCAGGAATATTCCAAACAAACTTTGTGACATAAAAGGCTGAGATCAAGACAGGAATACGTCCTATAATATTATTCACTGTATGTGTCAAATTATGGAAAATGATGCAGTTGTGTGAGCGTGATTTAAGCTCAAAATACTATATACTCGTATTTGGCCAATTTACACGCGAGCTTGTTTTATTGCTCATTATGTTACATAATATATATAATATAGAATAACACTCCTCTATATTTAATTTTCTGCAAATTAAAACATTTCATTCCTCTTTCTTTAACTAAATCATCTCACACTACGTGTAAGGTCAATTGGTAAGCTAGAAACAGTACAACATGAAATTGTTAAAAGTAATAAAATAAGATTGTATAATTGTTTATAATTTTATTAACACTCATTGTTTTTTATTTTTAGGATAATCTTAATAACTTGTTAATGAATCTATAATATTATCTTACTGTCTAGTATAAACAATATGTAGCCCTAAAAATATTAAACAAAGTAGGATAGATTTAGTGATTGAATTGTGGACGTGTACTATTTTTGCACTGCACGCCTCATGTGACGAGAGCAGGCAAGGCATTTTAAACATGACAAGCGCAACTTGGCACCTCACGTCAAATGGACCCGCTTCCCTTGAAACCTGTAATATTCCAGTCAAGTTGAAAAGTTGACTGAAAGGACGTGTTTCCTGAGGGACAACATCAGGCTATCGGAATCATGTTAGGCTTCATAATATAGCAAATATTAGCAGAGCGGATATCAAGCCTGACCAATACCTGAGAAATAAGGTTCAAGCCTCATAGGATACAATGGGGAATGTTTAACTTGCGAACTGGGATTTGAGATTCTTTGGTAAGGTAGTTAATGAATACTACCCTCCTCTTCATTATTTTTCTTATTGTATTTAATTAAGTTATATAATAACAGTTTTTTTCTCTGCGTCTCTGTGTTATGACTCGTACATTTATTAGGTTAGTAAGATACGAAGAAAAGGTAGAATTTAGAAGAAATATACCTACATTTACTTAGAGAAAGAGTGGGAATTTAAAAAAAAATTAAATTAAATACACCCACCGGGATTAAGCCCCGATTCCTCAACACCAGCAAGCCAGCCCGACACGAGAGTGACACGTTAAACTATACAACCACCACTGCGGGTAGTAAACGTGTTCAAAAAACAAATGGGATGTGAAATAGGATTAATATAAATTGGCTACAAAGACTACACGTTTACCTTTCTTCCAAGCCAGCTCAAACTACCCAAACCTAACTGGCTTGGGAACAAACAGTGAATAAAAGGATTTGTACTAGATACATCCTAGAGCAGCATTGGTAAATTTGACAATCAAAGTGTCTCACAAGCTTATTCATTTATTTTAAGTAAAGATTTAAAGGAATCAGATCTAGAAACTTACCACATATGTATTTTTAAAATTTCATTGCGTCTTTCTACTCGTCTGGGATATACACATTTTATTTAATATAAGTCACAAGCTTGGAGTTCTAGTGGAAACCATTGATGAAAAATTGCTCTCAAGACACCAGGCCAGGATTTGAGCTATTCCATCCGCGGAAACTCAAAATATATCAGATTGACGTTTAGTTAGCCCACCAATGAGGCTTGTGTTTTATATATAACGACGTTAAAATATACGACGTTGCCTACTTGGTGATTTAGAAGCTTCTGTGAAAGGGGCTGCATCTTACCTTGACTCACCTAAATGCTATAAGCACCAACAAATACACACTAGTGTACAAGTTAGAAAGATAAGGACGAAAATGAGTTGTTCAGCCTGCAAGGCCTCTTACCTATGGATTGATAACACTTCTCATCTTCCTATGACTAGTTTACACACTCACGCTACTATTTGTGCCTGGACAACATTGACTTGATTTTTAGAAATATCTTTTTCCCTGTTTTTCTGTTCGAGATAGACATATGCTTCCGCGGACTTTTTCATTCTACATCCTGGCAGGAAGATTCCTACAGGCAATTTTAGTAAATAAAACAAATAACCTGAGTTTTAGACAATTTACAAAAAATGCGTTTACAAAATACTACTTATCTATACAAAAAATAATGTTGTAGCATTGTAAGACTATTTTTTGAATTATTTAATAATTTATAGTCTTCGTTTAAATGTTATATCTTTAAAACGCACCAAATTAAACGTAAATACATTCACATGGGAAATCATATCTTGATTTGTCGTGACGTCACAGGTAGGAAACATCCAAATGAGTATTTATAATCAGTTTGCACTAAACCGTTTTCATAATCTCAGTTAAAAATAACATGCATGTATATACACAATTAGTGTTAAATATATCTGAGAGTCACAGAAATTTAATAAATAATTTAATTGCATATTAGTTAATATCAGTTTATAATATATAACATGTCAAAGCACATCAATAAAAAATCCATTTTTTTCATTATGATAAATCAATCATTATTACATCTATAGAAACTACCTTATATGTATGTTTTAAATCAATTAGTAATAATTATGGCAGTTAATTCGACCAATTATTATTTCAATTTAAATGTCATGTGGAATTCGAACCAATATATTTGACATAAAATTGTAAATACACTAACTTATTATAGATAGCCAGTAATTTAATTTAATGTCCAAGCCATCATTGTTAATGATATTACGTATGTTATGATACATTCTGTTCTATGTAAAGTGCAGGCATATATATTACAAATTTACACTTCGTATCAGGAAAACAGGAGAGGAAACGCGAGATATATAATTTTTTTTTACTAACCTTCGCCCTTAAAGAATATTCTTCAAATACTGCCAAATTTTTTTATATCGACAGGAATCCAACAATTTTTTTTTTTGGCATTGGTTTGGTTTTACGTACGAAAGTTAAATGTAAAAAAGTACAATGTAGACATATTCAAAACGACATATTAAAAATGTCGTTGTAGCTAATAAATAATAGAAGTTCAATCCAGACGATGATAAATAATAATTTAATTTATTTATTTATCCCGATGGATTTTTATGAGCATGGGATATTGATGGCCTAAGCTATTATGCCTCTTCCCTCTAGCATTTTTGACAAAGTACCTTATTGACATACTCAAGCATGTTTTACTATGTAGTTTTCTATAGAGTCAGTGTGGTAGCCACCTAACCATCAATGGTAGGATGACTAGATTGAATTTTAAGTAATTTTAGAAATATTACACTTGAGAAAGGCTAGTAAATGATACCATGGGCGAAACCAACGCCAGTACACTTGATAAAGAATAAACTCCCGGACCACCAGATCAGAGTCAGTCCCACTACCACACACCTATCTCTACAAGTAATAAATAGTATGTAGTTGTAAGCATATCCAGGATTATGTCGGAAACGTGTGTATCAGGTAATAGATAGCATTGTACAGTAAATATATCATTTCATATCCAGGATTATGTCAGAAAGGAACATGTGTATAAGGAAATAAACAGAATTGTATTGTAAATATAACATTTTATATCCAGGATTATGTCAGAAAGGAACATGTGTATAAGGAAATAAACAGAATTGTATTGTAAATATAACATTTTATATCCAGGATTATGTCAGAAAGGAGCATGTGTATAAGGAAATAAACAGAATTGTATTGTAAATATAACATTTTATATCCAGGATTATGTCAGAAAGGAACATGTGTATAAGGAAATAAACAGAATTGTATTGTAAATATAACCTTTTATATCCAGGGTTATGTCAGAAAGGAACATGTGTATCATGTAATAAATAGCAGTGTAATGTAAATATAACACTTTATATAAAGGAGTGTGATGATAAAAAATGTTTGTATCAAGTAATAAATAAAATATTGTGATAGGTATAAAACAGTTGCTATCTTGGAAATGTTAGTAGTAGAACTAAGTTAATAACTCATATTCTTAGATAGCTATAAAACCCAATATTACATAATTACATTACAATACAACTTCACACACACACACTTCCAAAATAACTGAAGGCGGATGTTTGTCTGAAACCAATGGGTTGTTGATATTGTCACTACGCAGACGCAGAGCAGAGAATTTATGTGAATTTTAACATCACTAGTTGGTACAGGTAAACCATCCATCAGAACATGTATGTTGTAAGTTAAGGTTAATGAGCTATACTTTACCAATGATTATTAATAACTACAAATTTTGCAGCAAGAATGTGTTCATATGCATCATTTAGTAACCCTATTAGAAGATTATTTGATCTAACATTAATTCTAGCATAACATCTTATCACGAGTATATTACAAGTTTGTGGATCTCACACTTCTGTTTGGTGTGGGCCCCCTACCTCCCGTGATGGCGAGCTTGGTCACTTTTTCCATTGACCTTATTAAGTCCCTCCTGTGAAGGTAGCCTTAGTCAGTTCTTCTGTGATGGGAACCTTAGTAAGTTCCTTCTACTGTGAAGGTGGCCTTAGTCAGTCCCTCCTGTGAAGGTGGCCTTAGTCAGTTCTTCCTGTGATGGGGACCTTGGTCAGTTCCTTCTACTGTGAAGGTGGCCTTATTAAGTCCCTCCTGTGAAGGTGGCCTTGTTCAGTCCCTCCTGTGAAGGTGGCCTTAGTCAGTTCCTTCTACTGTGAAGGTGGCCTTGTTCAGTCCCTCCTGAGATGGTGACCTTAGTCAGTTCCTTCTACTGTGAAGGTGGCCTTGTTCAGTCCCTCCTGAGATGGTGACCGTGGTCAAGATCTCCTGTAACGGTGACCTTGGTTTCCAACCTATGACGTGCGCCCGTTGTTTAATTAAAACACCAATGGTAACACACACACCCTGGAGGGTGTTTATCCAGAGAGTAGGTTGTGAGCCATTGTAATGAGCTGCTGGTGACCTGAGTGTGTTCACAAAGCAGTGAACATGTCACACACACACGTTATCTCTATTTGATGAATCTAAATCCGATAGCTCTGTTTCTCGAGAAAGATAATGACTTGCGCTCTCGGCCTTGTTTGTAATGCACTGATTCCTTTCAGTAACTAGCGTTATTATCTATCCATATTCGAAAGTGATTTGACAAGGGCACCCTGTACATACAAGTCATCATTTAATATTTTGTCAAGCTTTGATAGTTTTAATCGGATTGAAATACAAACACTTAGCAGTCTCCAAGCTACTCACTCACCACGCACAGAAGGGCGTCAATTCGATCTCCCACCAATAAATGATATTCCTTCGGCATAGATTGAGCCCAGGGGTTCGATTTAAAATGTAAGGTTTTGATCCTGTAGGTATATGTTTGATACCTTTTCCTAAATTCTGATGCGAGCAATATTTTGAAATAACAAACAACTTTTTAAATAACGCGTAATTTTTGGACGTCTGTTATCCATCTCAGCGCTTCGACAGGTGCCCCAAATTACTTAAATATTTATGGTAATGAAAGTTAATACAACCTCAGCCACAAAATGGTGACCAGAAGGAAGATATATATATATAAAGATATATATATGTGTGTGTGTATAAAGTGTAAGTATTAGTGGGGTGGCTCATGTATGCACCAAATTTGATCAAAGTTCGTCATTGGGTTCAAAAACACAAGTTTAAAAGTCATTTTTCTATGTTTTAAGAAGTTAACAAAAAGGTCTTTATATAAATAGATGTTTATTCAAAACATAAAATATTGCCATATAATTTAAGTGCACTATATTTCACCATTAGAATTATTGTGTAATCAAAACGATCATTTTATCTTTTAGTACACGAATACAATATTTTCTAAAATAAATGATACTATCTTCCGAACAAATCGTTGTACCATAGTACAACTTACAAACTAATTTGACCAAAGGCAATATTACAGACCAAGCAACCAACACCAGAAATTCTATTCGGTAGGTCAAGGACCCATTTTAATAGATTCTCCCAGGTCCCGGTGGCGTATTAACATTCCCTAACCCAGTACAGAGCACCACGCATTTAGAGCGATATGATTGGCTATAGGTCTTTGCGCGGTGTTCAAACAGCGGTCACTCACCAAGCGCAACAAAGGCATAAGTGTTGCTGCACATAATATACTAACTAGGAGTTTGCCGCCAGCTTCGCTCGCATTGAGGTTAGGTAAATTACTTTTTCCTATATTTATTATTAAAAATGTATTATTAAAATAAAATAATTAGCCTTTAAAGGAAGGTTTAAATACTATATGTAGCTACGCAAATTAGGTTCAAACAGTATAAGCAGTTACAAAATAATTTCAAAAAACCTTTAAATACACAATAAGAAAAGTTTCAAATATAATAAGTAGTTACAAAAATAAAAAATAACAATTTAAATACACTTTAGGAGACATTTCTAACATAATAAATAGTTAAAAATAATTTTAAAAAACATTTAAATACTATTAAGTAAATACTCAAATATAATAGATAGTTCCAAAATAATACAGAAATATTTAAATAAACTTCAAGAAGAGGTTCAAACATAACAGGTAATTACAAAATAATAAATAAAAAAACATTTAAATACACTTTAAGGAAAGGTTCAAACATTATAAGTAGTCATGCAAATTACATTACATTAGAAGCGTTCCTCCCATTAATTAATTCTGAAGATATAATTATAGTAAGACAATATTAGAATACAGGCTGCACGGTATAATGCGCTAGTCTCGTGTTAAACAAGACTACCAAAGACGGGAAGATCGGGGTTAAATCCCAGTAGGGTGCACTGATAGTGGTTTTTTCTAAATGGTTTCTTCCACTCTCTCCACACAACTTTGAGTGCACTTCCTCTAAATAACACCTACATTGTCCCTAACCCATTAGCGTAATTAGTGCATAGGCGTATAACCCGAACGGGTAGTAAAACGCGGTGCTATAAAATATATATGTTACTGTGAATGTGCTTAATTCATTATTTTGAAAAATAACCAGTGAATATATAGAATCACCGAAAGCGATGGTTTATTTAACAAATTATAGGATTTATCTAAATTTACCAATGATTTTATTAATTTTCCAATGCAGTTTGGTGAAAGTATGAAATATGAACTGTATTATCTACACTTACCGGTGATATTAAAAAAAAAATCTTGTGTATAAGACAGTAGCCAGCCAATAATTTTGGAAGAGTTTGGTGGGCCCATCCCCCAATTGCCGGAGGCTAGAAAAAATTCTAAATTCTAAACAGTTCTAGAAGCTATCTGAAGTGTTTTTTTTTATGGCAACATAGCCCCTTAACTGCCGAAGGCTTGGGCAAATTCTAAATATTAAACACCTCTAGAAGCTACCCGAAGTGTTTTTATGGCAACATAACACCATAACTGCCGAAGGTAAGAAAAAATTCTGAATGTTAAACACCTCTAGAAGCTATCTGAAGTGTCTTTTATGACAACATAGCCCCCTAACTGCCGAAGGCTTGGGCAAATTCTAAATACTAAACACCTCTAGTAGCTACCCGAAGTGTTTTTTATGGCAACATAATACCATAACTGCCGAAGGTAAGAACAAATTCTGGATATTCCATAAATTTTTGGTTCATAAAATTTTGGAGGGGGGTTGATCTTCCAACCCTCCCTCGAACTACGGCCTAGCTTGTGTATCTGGATAAAAATATAGAACATAAATCCAAACTAACCTAACCTAACCTAAGCTAAAATAAACTCGTCAAGATTATCTAAACTAGCCTAACTTGCCTAAACTAACCTAACCAAACCTAATCTTGACATGACTTATTAACATTCACTGGGGGTTGATGGTAGTTTCGTAAAATGTGAAATAGTAAATATATTTTTTACATTCCCCAAGTGAACCAGTGGATTTGTAGAATCACCGGTGACTTTACAAAGTCATCACATTCAGCACATTCATAGTAGCATATTTATTAGAGCACAGAAAGGGAACATGATTAATATGCATTGTATATATGTGATACATATATACAATGCATATTATAGGTATTATAATATAATATATTATATAATACCGGTACTATAGTATTTTCACTAAAGATCTAAATATATACCATAATGCATATATAGTCTTAACTATAATATATATACAATTTAGATGTATGCGACGGATATATAAATTATATACATAATAACTATACATACAGCCTAATTTTGGTTGGAAGAACGGTAGAGAAAATTCAAACATATTTGTTTGCGGTCAACAGTGATAACATTTTACTATTATAGATATTGATAATATCTATAAAAATAAACAACTACATATAACATCAATTGATGTATGAATATATTCAAATAGTTTTAGTAACTTTAGTAACTAACTTTTACTGCTCTTCCTACCAAAATCATACTATACTTTATAATTAATACTATTAACCTTTCAAGGCACTGTAACGTGACACAGCGCGTGAGAAGAGAAAGGCGGCATAGGGGAAAGAGAGAGAGGGATGGTGCGGTGTAGGGACCAATCATATCGCTCTAAATGCGTGGTGCTCTGTGCTGGGTTAGGGAATGTTAATACGCGTCCCGGTGTAGTCTGGTGCAATTGTAGCAGAGTGTACCAGTGTAACAACCAAACCACAATAACATAACGAGAACAAACAGAGGGTGAAGTGCAGTCGGAGACGATCAATACTAGCCCTGCGCACATACTAGCAGCCATGTATGTACTTTCTCTCTCTCTCTGAAACTAATTGCTACAACTGCGACTGAATAGTTAAATGGGACTGGCGACAGTAAAACTTGACCAAACTGTTGGCTGGCACTTTAGTCGCTCAATAGAGGAAATATATTCCAATTATTTCACAGCCACAATAAGTTATATGGACGTTGCGTTGGGTTTACTTTAGTTTATCAAAAGTTACACAAACTGCCTACTTCAGGGGAAAATAGTATGAAAGTTATATATAACAATACAGGACATAAACAACGTGAACAGGAGCAGGGAACAGGATAAAGAAGTTTTTTTTTTGTGTGCACCTTATCTTACTCATTTGGGCTATCAATAAATTTACTTCTCCTTAAAGATGAGCTGGAATAGAAATGAACTGTACCCGCATTGACGTGAAATGAGAGTAGGAAACCATTTAGGAAAAAAATTACCCTCAGTAATTTCGGATGGAGCTCGAACCCAAAATTCCCGGTCACTGGCAATCCAGTATTTTGCTTAAGTGAAGCTCTAGACCATGTGATCACCGATGCGGTTGGCTATGATTGATGAGTACTGTTAATACACATACCATATCCACTAAGGGAGTAGGACGAGCAGGGTGCATATAGGCTAGTACTGGCCACCATCGGCTCTGTTAGCCTATTTATGTTTCGCAAGGTAGACTATTTCAATTCACAAAGAAAATTGTGGTGATAGTCGTAAATTGTGTAAAATAGTTGGACTTGGCACTATTTTTGACCCCAGGCTACTACTAGCATTAACCAAGCCGCCCCTCCCCCAAAGTTGATTGGGCACTGACACCTTGCAGCACGATTTATCTCCCAAGGTAGATTGAGCAATGCTAGCCTAACCTAACCTAACCTAACTTAACCTTACTCCTCCTCTCACTAAGAACTAGTTTTAGCTCAGACATACTATATGTAGTAGCTAGAGTTCATCTGGATGACTGAAGTCTAATGGCAATTTATTGTATTAATTTCCATTTAATATTCTACAAGTAAGAACCCGATTCACATTTTACAATTACGTCTAATTGAGTCAACTGTGCCCAATACACATATTTACAATTTATTCTAGTAGAATCGATGATTCCCAATAATTTATCATACCCAATCCACCAGTGACCTAAAATTGTCAAAGCAATAATTAATGTCTTAATTTCCAATGTGGCACCAAATGGATGTGTTAAAGTGGAGTGGTGATCAATATACAATGTTTATAGCCAATGGAACTATCCAAGATCGACGTACTTCCTTCATTACAAATGTAGCTAACATTATGAATATTAAATAACTAGTTTAATACCAAACTAATACATACAAATGGTAATAGTGTATTATTTTAGCCCTATGGGATATTTGAATCTACTAAAACACAGAATGATATAAAAACTAATGAAAATTAAAAAAAAATATTCTTTAGGATAGAAAAAAATAACCAGTTGGGATTAGTGTAGCGGTTAGCACTCCTGAGAGATGTGAGAAGTCTGGGTTCAACGATCAATAGGGTAGTTTCAGTGGCTTACTATCCTTATGAGCAGGGATATCTGTGCTAGTTGCCTTTATAACCGGGTTAAACTTAATCAAATTCAATCTTGCCTAGTTGCCATTTTAACTAAGGTAACTAACTGTCTGTTAAATCATAGTGCCTAGTTAACATATTAACTTGGGTCAACTAAAGCCTGTTAAACTGTGTCTTGTTTCCATATTAACGGGGGCATCTCCGTCCGGTTCAACCATTTGCATTTGCCATATTAACCGGGGTATACCTAATTTTTAATCATATCTAGTTGCCATATTAACCGGTGTCACTTCCATAATTTCAAATATCCATAGCTACCATATTAACCGGGGTCAACTTCATCCTGTTCAACCGTAATTTGTTGCCATTTTAACAGGGGAAACTCCATACTTTTCAACCACACCTGGTTGCAATACTAATCGGGGTATCTCCATCCTGTTAAACCATGTATAGCTGATATTTTATTTTATTAATTTATAACACCGCGTCTTACTACCCGTTAGGGTTGTACGCATATGTACTAACTACGTTAATGTATTGGGTATGGAAAAGGTTGAATTTTTAGAGGAAGTGTGCCTGCACTTGCGTGGAGGGAGAGTGCAAAGTCATTTTAGAAAAAAACACCCTCAGTACACCCGACTTGGATTCGAACCTCTATCTCCTCGTCATTAGTTGCCATAGAAGCCCGGATTGGATTCTGCCCTGTTCAACCATTCCTTATTGCCATTTTAACCGGGGTCAACTTCATCCAGTTCAACCGTGCTTGAAACTCCTCCATCTTTCTCTGCAGCTGATAGCTACCCTCATGGGTATACTTCCCACCAACATCAACTTATTTATACCTCTCTAATCGCACGCACGCACGCACCGCGAGACAGGGGTGAACAAGATACACGACTCCCTCCCAGAGCTAAACAGGAAGCACTTACATCAGGGATTTTTCCCTAGATAAATCCCGTCGGTCACCTGGTCTGCAACACATTTACCTCTCATCTACACAAGGGAGGGAGAAATCTGCTCTTATTCACAAAATGAAGTATTTGCTAGGCTTAAGGGGAAGGTTTAATTTAAAAAACCCAACTAATACCTTAACTCAGTTGGTAGAGGGTATACTTTCTGAAATATATGTACCAGTTCAAATCGCGGTATAGTTGAAAATCTATCATTGTTGAAATTGGGACTTCCCCTTTCAAAGTGATTAGTTAACTGCTGAAGGAGGACTGGACACTGTTTCTGGGCTAGAATTAAGTTAGTTTGTAATACATGTGTTAGTATAATCAATACGGTAAAAAGTGCAAGTAGGATACAAAATAAATAATATGACCAATCTGTGTTTTTAAATGGATGCATATAATATGTGTGTGTACCGTTTGTCTAGCCTGTAAGTGAGCAAGCTTACCTTACATTGTTCCATCATGGCTTCACTTATAAGAGGACCATAGTATTGTCAGTAAAGGTAAGATTGACCTTTCAGGGCAAATGGAGTGTACGTCTGTACAATTCTACAGAGCCTAATAGTTTGACCAATTTTCTTCAAATTATATTCATTTTTAAATATGCTCATCATTGACATTCTAATGGTTGTTTTAAGGACGCTACCTACCTGTGACGTCACGGCAGGTCAAGATAAGATTTCACATGTTAGTGAATTTACGTTTTATTCGGCGAGTTTTAATGACATAACGTTGAAACAAAAACCATATTTTCTCAAATAATTCTAAAAATTGTCTTACATTGTCACAATTTTGTTTTTATCTTGAATTAGTTTTTTTGTAAAGGTAATTTTTTTCAAATAATCTACAACTTAGACTATTTGGCTTGGTCACAAAAATGGCCCGTAGGAGTCTTCCTCCCAGGATGTAGATTAAAAAGTCCGTGGCATCTTATGTCTACCTAGAATAATGAACCAGAAGATAATTTTAAAAATCAAATCAATGTTTTCAAGGCGCAAATAGTATAGTGACTGTGTAAACTCGTCAAATGAAGAGGGGAAGGGCTATTGGTAGATAAACAAGAGGGCCCACAGAATGAATTGCTCATTTTCTTCCCTCACTTTTTCATTCATGGTGTTTAAGTGTGATTCTGTTAAAGAGTGCTTATGTGCGTCAATCTAAGATGCAACCCACTTCGCAAATTATATTTAAAATCAAACGTAGACACGTAATCAAACGTATAAAACATAAATAGGCTTACTAAAGGTACTTTACTCAAAGCAACAAATCAAAAACTGTGATTTATTTGAAAACTGCTTCAATAATAATTATTATTTTGTTGAAATATAATCAAACATGTTAGATAAAATCAATCTACGGGTTATAAAGGTATTCTCTGATCAACAGGATGCAATATAGTAGCTCTAAATGTAAAAAAGTACTCAACTAATCAACAACAAGTAGCGTGGACCACTTTAGGTCATCAAGTTCCTCCCTGATGAAAAAGAAGCGTATCGCATAGTTGTGAAAATATGTTTCTTTTACAACAACATTTTTTTTACACGTTCCCACAAAATGAGGGATAGAATTGCCACTTTTTTCTTTCTTTAGAAACTAAGCCATTCCCGGTGTTAAAAAAAATCACTTTACCTAATTGCTAACCGTCGTCGACCGAACAAAACAGCCGACGATTGAAGAAGATAATTTAGAATGTTGAGGGAATGTAGGAGTAAGGCAAGGCGACAAAAAGAGAGATGAGAAGGGGAGCAAGATTTTGAGTGGCTGGGGGGGAAAAGAGGGTTCAGGAGAGGGGGGCAAAGAGGGAAATGGTTGGGGGTAAAAACTGAGCTGTAAAAAAATGGTTGCCAGTGGCGTGTGGGGCAAGGGAGAAGGGAAGGTGTTGATGGTTTAAGTGAATGAGAAGTAGAAGAAGGTTAAAGTACGACGAGTGAGTTAAGAGGTGCGGGCTTTGGGGGGTGAGGGCGCTTAAAACCACAGTAGACTCTGGCTAACACTATTTCAGGGGCTGCGCTCAAGGCGCTGGAGAGGGACTTATTCTAGAAGACCTTATAATGGAAACGAGAAGGGCAGTGAAGAATATTAAAGTAAATACAGACCTCTTTCTAATATAACACTTACAGTATCACCCCTAGCTTGTTCACTAGCTGAGTGGACAAGGATACTGACTACAAGTCTAGAAGACTCCGGTTCCAATCTGTTCCTATATAATCTAGATTTACTAGTTTTACTAACTAATATTCTGTTTTGGCACTAATCCCTCTCCTATTCCTATTCCCCAAGATTGATTAGTTTTACTAATAGTCAGTTTTGGCACTATTCCCTCTCCTATTTCTATTCCCCAAGATTGATTAGTTTTACTAATAGTCAGTTCTGGCACTAATCCCTCTCCTATTCCTATTCCCAAGATTGATTAGTTTTACTAATAGTCAGTTCTGGCACTAATCCATCTCCTATTCCTACTCCCCAAGATTGATTAGTTTTACTAATAATCAGTTCTGGCACTAATCCATCTCCTATTCCTACTCCCCAAGATTGACTGTTTTACTAACTAATAATCAGTTCTGGCACTAATTCCCTCTCCTATTCCTATTCCCAAGATTGATTAGTTTTACTAATAGTCAGTTCTGGCACTAATCCTCTCCTATTCCTATTCCCCAAGATTGATTAGTTTTACTAATAGTCAGTTTTGGCACTAATCCCTCTCCTATTTCTATTCCCAGATTGATAGTTTTACTAATAGTCAGTTCTGTCACTATTCCATCTCCTATTCCTACTCCAAAGATTGACTGGTTTCACTAACTAATAATCATTCTGGCACTATCCCTATCCTATTCCTATTCCCCAAATTGATTAGTTTTACTAATAGTCAGTTCTGGCACTAATCATCTCCTATTCCTACTCCCAAGATTGACTAGTTTTACTAACTAATAATCAGTTCTGGCACTAATCCATCTCTATTCCTACTCCCCAAGATTGATTAGTTTTACTAATAGTCAGTTCTGGCACTAATCATCTCCTATTCCTACTCCCCAAGATGACTAGTTTTACTAACTATAATCAGTTCTGGCACTATTCCCCTTGTTTATAATATCCATGGTTGACCAGTTTTACTAGCTAATAGTTCTGGTGCTATTCCCCTCCTATTCACATACCAATGGTTGTCAAGTTTTATTCAAAGATAGTCAGTAATGGTGGTTAATATGTCTCCCTAGGACAAAAGCAAGATGGCCATATCATGGACGCTGACTCAGTGATTGTCACTTCTGACGGTAACACACTAGTTAAAAGTTGGGCCAGAAGGAAATCTCAGTTAATATATCTCTCTAGGTCAGAAACAAGATCACCATATCTCGGTCACCTGACCCACCTCGAATACTTTTTAATCTCCTGTGCACGTATTATTCCTCGTTTAGTAGGAGTCCTCGCAAACATTAACGGGATTATCTTTATCTATTATTCACACATGGTCCCTGCTGTATCAACACCCTATTATATACCCTGATATATAGGCCTCCAAGCGCTACCTCGGGGTTTAGTCCCATCCATTCTCCCTAATTGCCTTGTCCAAATGGGAAAGAAATAGCAAATGGGGCACTCAAGAAGAGAGTAATATTCCTATCTTATTACCCGGTAAATACAGGATCCTAGAGAGAGCCACCAATAAACTTCATCCGTCCAAATGGGGTCTAAAAAATATATTGACACAGTTACAGATGTATAGTGCTAATTTTTGTATTTAAAAAGAAGTATGTGGTTACATTAAAGTATAGGTTTTGATAAAGGTATCAAATCCAAGTAATGTAAAATTACATGAGCACATTTTCTAGGGCTCAAATCCCCGTGCACGTTGTATATCTAAAATATGTAAATCCATCCTAAATGAATGCATCTCATTGTACTTATACTGGAATGTTTGGATCAATTTTCTTCCTTGGTTTGTTGAGTTTCAATAAATCACATATCTTTGAAATATATTTTATATTCAGTACCTTTCCTATATGAGTTTTAACAAAAACACGTCACACACCCTAACATGTAAAGTAGTAAAAATATAACATTATATTTATCTACCTCATCAGCAGTTTAAATGGCTAGTATTTACAATGTCCCATGTATTATTCTGTAACACACATCGCGCAACCCACAACTGTATGAATTGTAGTATTAGAGCTATCGCACGGCGTCAATAGTTTAAATGGATATTATAGTGCCCCCCGTACTAGATGATAATACATCCTGCAACACACAACTGTATGAATTGTAGTATTAGAGCTATCGCACGGCGTCAATAGTTTAAATAGATATTATAGTGCCCCCGTACTAGATGATAATACATCCTGCAACACACAGCTGTATGAAATGTAGTATCAAATCTATCTTACGGCGTCAGTAGTTTAAATGGATATTATAGTGCCCCCGTACTAGATTATAATACATCCTGCAACACATAACTGTATGAATTGTAGTATTAGAGCTATCTCACGGCGTCAGTAGTTTAAATGGATATTATAGTGCCCCCCGTACTAGATGATAATACATCCTGCAACACACAACTGTATGAATGTAGTATTAGAGCTATCGCACGGCGTCAATAGTTTAAATGGATATTATAGTGCCCCGTACTAGATGATAATACATCCTGCAACACACAACTGTATGAAATGTAGTATTAAGCTATCGCACGGCGTCAATAGTTTCAATGGATATTGTAGTGCCCCCGTACTAGATTGATAATACATCCTGCAACACACAACTGTATGAAATGTAGTATCAAATCTATCTTACGGCGTCAGTAGTTTAAATGGATATTATAGTGCCCCCGTAATAGATTATAATACATCCTGCAAAACACAACTGTATGAATTGTAGTATTAGAGCTATCTCACGGCGTCAGTAGTTTAAATGGATATTATAGTACCCCCCCGTACTAGATGATAATACATCTTGCAACACACAACTGTATGAATTGTAGTATTAGAGCTATCTCACGGCGTCAGTAGTTTAAATGGATATTATAGTGCCCCCCCCCCCCCCGTACTAGATGATAATACATCTTGCAACACACAACTGTATGAATGTGTATTAGAGCTATCTACGGCGTCAGTAGTTTAAATGGATATTAAGTGTACTAGTATATACACTGCACACACTTATCTCACGGCGTCAGTAGTTTAAATGGATATTATAGTGCCCCCCCACCCCCCGTACTAGATGTTAATACATCTTGCAACACACAACTGTATAATTGTAGTATTAGAGCTATTTTACGGCGTCAGTAGTTTAAATGGATATTTACAGTGTTCACTGTAATATACACTGCAACACACCCCGCAGCACACAGCTGTATGAAATGTAGTATTATCAACACCTATTTATTTTATTTCACAAGAGATTACCGCAAAGAGCTATCAACGCTTGGAGCCATAAGAGCTGTATGGACATCAACTGATTTTGTATCACGATCTTATATAAGGTTTTTACTCCAATCTCGACCTTTCAGCTATACTGATAATGGCTGAGGCTAGCCCAGCATGAAAACCCTAACAATCAAGAAATGGTCTTCCTTATTGTTCTATGATTGTTGTAAAATAGTAGGGAATCAGCATATTATAAGGATGACGAGTGCTTACAATTTTATAGAACATGTTATAGCACTGGTGTTTAAAATAAGATGATTTTAACCAGACTAGTTATTGTTGTGCAACAATTTTCTCGTCAAGGTAGGAATCAACCTTTTTTTTGACAGCTAAAACGTTACCACAACAATTTCATAAATTCATACCTCAGGTTACATAATAGTAAATTTTAATTTTTGTTAGATAATATGAATACCTATAAAATAAAACTAATAATAATATAGTAAAATCTTATCAATGTTGATTTAAAAAGAATATGACTGTGTTTTTTTTAAAGGGTTTTGCCTACCAGAAGTGTAATGTAGTTTATTTAACTCCATAGTGTATAACCCGAAAGGTAGTAAGACACGGTGCTAAGTATTATTTTTTAACTCCATGTGGAGTAAAGGGTTTTATCGGACGGCGTTTATGTTAAGACTACTGTTCATAAATGAAAACGTGTTTATCACTGCCTTGTGTTTAGAAAGTACATGTAAACCTCTTCAGATGAATAAATACATAGACAAATCAACGTTCCTGTCGTCGTAAAATCCAACTGGCCCAATAAACTCTGGAAGTAGTGAACAAGAGGGAAATCTTGAACCATTTGGTCGTCGAGGTTTTGTTACGCCAGACAAATGTTGTTCTGCCCCTTGCAAGACGCAATATTACTTTCATCGCGTCATCAAGTTCCTCCCTTGGCGTCTCCTGGCATTTACACTTCCCTCGTCGCAATAAGACGGCAGCTCATTTGCTTGGCGGGAGCTGAACTTCTTTCAGTGGCGATGATAAACCACGTGTTCTTTCCCACGGGGTGAGAGTGGCCTAGGAGACAGGTTGTGCTCCGTCCCCCTCGGCCCATCCCCCCCCCCACACACACACACACACAAAGAATGAGCCTCGTCTTGTGTGTGGAACACTTTCCCAATCCTACACATTTAACACCTTAGGAAATACTCAAAGTATTTAATTGGCACCATTGAATTTCCAATTTTGTTTGTGGTTTTATTAAACCAACTGCCTTTGTAAATGTCACTTGAGCCACTCTTACCGCAAGAATTACACTGGGGCAAGCTTCCTCACAGCCAAACCAAATAGTGACCTTGTTATAAAACACGCTGCAAGCTCAATGAAATGGCTTTCAGAAGCCACGAATGTATTCAATGGCACTTTGTGGTTTAGAATAGTTATGTCCAAGATGTGGTAATGTAAGTCAATCACCAATAAGAAACAACCAGGCTTAGTTTGTCTTAGCACCACGTCTTACTACCTGTTCAGGTTATACGCATCTGTACTAGTTACGCTAATGAATTAGGGATGGGTAAGGTTGACTTTAGAGGAAGTTTACCTGCATTTGCGTGAAGGGAGAAAGAAAAAACATTTAGTGAAAAAACTTCAGTACACTCCACCGGGATTTGAACCCCAATCTCCCAGTCATGGTATTCTAGTATATTGTGAGAGTGACGCATTAGACCATGCGGTCACTGAAGTAGTTATCTTTACCGTGGATATTTTAGAATTGAAACAAATGGAGAGAAAGGGCCCTGGCTCCATTTCGACTAAATTAACTAAACTAGTTCATCCCAGCCCCGTTATAGGCAGTGGATGATGCAACTCCTCTTGAATCAATCCCATGTTTTCTAGTTTTGTATCTATGGGGTCAGCTATAGACGCTCACAGATAATGTGTGTTTAGTGGATTTTGGCTGGTTGCGTCACCTGGCCGCCAGGCGCGCTAGCTCCCCGTGCTCTCGTATCGATCAGAGGCCGTCGTCACACGACCACGTGACGGGTACAGTCACAACAACAAAGGATTACACCCTCAGCAACCATTGGGACCTTACAAGCACAGTCTACAGTCGTAACTCTTCGCTATAGTCCAGAAATATCATTTGCATTGCATAGGACTTATAAAACTTGCTTGAGATTGTCTAAACACCCTACCTAAGTTCTATAAACTGCACTATCTATTTAAAGGCAAGAACTTTATTCTATTAAGCGTCTGTACTTGAGCAAGGTGATATGTAGTCAACCTCTTAGCAATTCGACCACGGGGAGAGCCACATTATTAAAACATCCTTACAAATTATTTACATGGGAATTTTTCAAAGTGAAATATCTTTAGCGATGTATAATTGTAATTTATTTTCGAAATTAAATAGTGTTTGACTAAAAATGTATGTATCGTTTTGAATTGAGGTTAATTGATATTTTATTGAAACATATCCATACCAGAAAAGTCTCAGAGGTCTAGAAAGTATAAATATGAAATGGTGGGAATATGAACTATACTCTGACTTAGGTAGGAATAACAGTCTAAGATAATTCAAACAGATTTATTTGCGGCCAACATTGATAAAAGTTTACTTTATTATTTGTGTTATTTATTATATCTATTAAATGTGACAGCTGCAGATAGCAAGACTGATGTATAATATATTTTTAAAAATTAGTAACTTTAATAACTATCAGATACTGTTATGCTTACCAAAATCAGGGTAGACCTCCTATCTGAATAAAACTTAGAAGTTTGAGCACATGCATATACATTGTAGGAACACAGGAGGAATAAAACTACTTTTTATACCCTCATATGTCAAGTTATATGATATTCAGCTGATATTTTTGATAAATAGCATAAATATTTGCAAAATCACACTAATTGTTTATAGCAAAAATAGTTGTTTATATTTTGTTTTATGTCCTTTCGACCACGTTCGTGATTATGTTGTTTATTTAGTGAAACACTATTTTAAACATAGTGGGGTCCTATAGCTTTCCATTTGACTATCAGTCGATAAACAGTCACTAATATAAAATTGTATTTTTACTGACCTTCAATAATTAGTGATTGTGGTTATTTTACTCTACTGGTTAAGGTTAACTTTACAATCCAACTTCGTTACATTAACGTATTAAGGCGGCTATAGAACCAAGAATGTTTCACTGAATGGGCGACGCAGGTTTGTGACTTTTAAAAAAAAAGTGTCTTACTACCCTTTTGGGCTATACCGCTTATGTACTCAACTACGCTAATGAGCTAGAAGTGATGATCACATTTAGACGAAGTGTACCCACGTTTGCGTGGAGAAAGAGTTAGAAAAACATTTAGGAAAAAAACTCCCTCAGAACACCCAACAGGGATCAAACCACTATCTCCCAATCATCAGGAGTCTAGTCTTTTGCATTTGTGACTTGTTGAAATGGGAAACAGTCAAAACATAAGAGCCAGTCATCATCAAATATTGTACAGCCTACCTCCCATTTCATACAAGTTTATAATAGAAAATAATAATCGATTGGTAGCCTGTATATTCCATTGTGGTGCTAAAATTTTGTCAGATATACGTGTAATTTATTGGGATGGAATAAATAACACGCAAAATAATTTTTCAGGTGCAAAACGTTTTGTTTGGTTTCTATGAGATATATTTTTTTTAAGCTTGAAGGTTTATTTTTGTTTCAGTGTGGTATAGCCGTCACTAGCACATGCGCGTCTTTTCAGTGGGTGATTAACACCCCTTCCATCCTCCACCAACCCCCTACATGGCATATTCACCCCCTCTCACAGCACCACATAACAGTGGTGATGTTAAAAACTCCTACAACTGATGGTCTTTATTAGTAGCATTGGACAGCGCTTTACAAATATTGCCTTCACTGAGTTATATTGGAACACATGAGGGTCCCTCAGGCAGTGAACGCTTCTAGATCACCAGCTGAAACCATGAAACATAGAGATATACGCCAAATATCAACATAAATATATCAAACATTAATAGTTAGGCACCACACACCACGAGTAAATGGCTATATTCCTAGTTAAAACCTTTGTTTATTTGAATTCTTTCACAAGCTCCCAAAAACACTTCAACAAATAGTGGTCTTACTGTATTGAGTATATCAGCAGGTAAGATAGTGACTGCTCCATTTATAAGACTGATTCCCTCGTTCAAAATTATAGAGTTGTTTTACTATATTGTTTGGCAGCAGGTAGTAGACACATACAAGTATTGTATTAATCTAATTTCTGCTCATGAGAACTGCTCCCGTAAGTAAACACCTTCTAATGGATGGAAATTAATGCAGACATTTAAAAATACTAACTTATAATTTACAAAATGTATGTTTTTATTTCTTGACATTAGGTTTGAAAGGAAGGACTCACATGAACAACGGTATTCCAAGTTGAGTGTATTTTTACGAAGCCTCCCTACTACAATCCCTGCCGATGGCAGGGTGGTGTGTTAGGACCACCCCTATCTCCCCAGAGTATCATATTGAAGCTACCCCACACCTTACTCCCACCCTGTGGTAACACTACTCTTGCCCCTTGAGAAGTTCAACTGCTAATGACAGGCTTCACCTTCCAGCACGAGCTATGGCCTACTTGAAGGTCAAGTCATGCTACCCCTAACATTGCACGAGACGCGCGCCTGGCACTAGGTTCCGCCACCCCTAACCACCAGTGAGGCCTAAACACTTTTTTAAACCAGCCCCAAGCTCCCCTTTCATTCACTCTTTTCTACAACACCTACTACGGAGGACACAAGTTCTCCTTCCATTAAAATACTCTAGCTCTTTACTCCCTTGTGGTAGCAACGTTAAGGTGGGGTGCTAGTGAGCGCCAGTTTAGTGCATTAATTTTGCAGTTTTTATAGCATAAACATTTTTTGGCAAAAATAGATCAACTATTTTTTCTATAGAAACACAGAGTTTAGTTTTCTGCACATGCTAGTCTCAACAGTTCTTGAATATCTCTCATGAGCACAGTGGCATTAGATGACAAACTTTTTAAATGCAGAGAAAAAGTTGTCACTCAATTCCAGGACACCCTTGACAGATATTAAAGAACTGTACATGTGCGTCAAACTAAACTCTATGTTTCTATAGAAGAAATATTTGATTTATTTTGGCTAAATAAATGTTTATGCTATAAAAACTTCGAAAATACTGCCCTAAACTTACGCTCACTAGCACCCCATCTTAAGGCGGTGCTATACGCCTGTCATTCGCCTCTTTGCGAACTACTTTCCGAACTGTCTGTTGAATGACGAGCACACATCTACACACATGCGCCTATTTATCGAACCTCAGAGTAAAGAAGTCAGCTGTAGGGAACGACGAGCATTCGTGCTAAACTTGGAGGCTGAAAAAAAAACCCACACATTTCTGCAGCTTTTCTTTAACTTTATTTACACATGTTCAGAACGTAGCCATTAAATAATAATTGTTTTTATTTTAGGGCCACTAATATAGAAATATAATGTTTAATTGTTGTTAAATACGCTTCCAGCCATCATAACTTATTAATAATATTATGTAAACTATGGGATGGCTTCCATATAACAGGATATTCTTCATAAAAGTACAAAAATCGCAAGACCAAGTCGTTGGACCACTACATTTCCACAGTAAACACAATACACTTGACAAACATAAACACAACTGTGTGGACAGGGGATGGATACTATTCTTGGTAAGCCAACTGTTCCTGCCCTTTGATGTGTGCTAGATTACCGACAACTGACGTGAGATGTTTGCAGTTAAACGAGAACCGAACATTCGTTATAACTCACACACCCACAAGACGAAGTATTTGCTGAATGGAAACACCCATTACTCGGGATTCGGCGAATGACGCGTGTGTAGCGCCGCCTGCCTTTGGAGAACACTTCTGGCCACGCAAGCGCCACTTTCTCAACTTTAATGTCAATTAAAATTGACCTTAATATTTATTTTCGTTTGCATAGCTTCTCTTAAACATTTATTAAACTATTCCTAGGAACAGGTCGATCTATATTACCGGTAAGAATATGCATACTATATAAACGACAAACACGGTCAATTAGTAGAAATGGTGAAATGTGTTAATTGTAGCACACTCACAAATACTTGACCAATGAAACACGGTCAAAAGGGTGAAAATATATTTGTGTATGAAGACAAGTTAAAGACGTAGATTAGATGCATTTTGAAGGATCTTTATTTAAAAATAACGCTTTCAAAAATAAAGTTATTTATTTATCTTTTTTTCAGCTACAAAGTTTGATCCCCATGATCCAATTAGTGTAATGCATAGGATTTTATTTGCATTACACTACAATTAAATGTGTTTAATGAATGCTTGAGTAAATCCAATAAAATGACTTCACTTTATACACTGGATTAAGTAATTTAGTAGTTTCATTGACATCGAACTGAGTTAAATATATTGTCTTACCTGCCGCTTTCATCCCAAGCCTTTAATTGTCTTTCACTGGAGAGAAATACCCCACTAGAAATATTTCATAATTCAATTCAATCTGTAAAAACCACGAAACAAAGCAAAGGATGGTGTCAAAATGGTCGAAACTTACCCTACAGTGCTTGTTGGGCATGGAAACTAAACTCTGTTACAAATGTTGTAGCCATCCAAGGCCCTCATGGCGATGTTTACCTTGTTATTAAATATATTCTAATATTTGTGGTCAGTGTAAAACAATAAAAGAGTGATTTAAACAACAGTTACAATTCACCTACAGTCAAACACGGATGTTGGATCACCATGCAGTCTATACAAAGCTTTGTTAAGGCAACACTAATTTTTAAATTTAGTAAAAATAGGTGTCCTAACACTTCATTGTTTAGAATAGATCATCAATTAGTTACTTGATGAATTGTCTTATAACCATCTTTATACACATGTGGCTAATATGTCACTCTCACAGTCGACTGGCCTGCCGATGACGGAGAGATCGGGGTTAGAATCCTATTCGGATGTACTGGGAATGGTTTTTCTTAGTAGGTTTTCCAATCTCTCTCTCTCTTTCTCTCTCTCTATCTCTCTCTCTACAGGCAAATGTGGGTACACTTCCTTTAAATTCCACCTTTCTCATCCTTAACACATTAGTGCAATTAGTACATACGCGTTTAATTCGAACGGATAGTGCCTCAGGTGCTAAAAATTAAATTAGGATAGTGCTAAGTTATATAACATTCTGGAAAGTGCTAATATACATAAAATCCTACACAGAAGGCCTACTAGGCTAAATAGAACCCTGAACATTGCTAAACTATATAGCATCCTGGAGAGTTCTAAGTTATATATAGCATATTGTACGGTGTTTACTTATATAGCATCCAGGACCATGAATAGTTGTATAGCATATTATGGTGACCTGGTGGTCTAGGGGTAAGGTGTCAGACTTCTGTGCTGAGGGTCCGGGGTTCAATCCTCGGTCCCGGCACAGATTTATCTGATTGCCAAACCCTTCCTTCACCTCTGACAAGATGTGTATTAATCACAACTTGTGAATGTGAGGAATGCCAGGCCTCTACCGTGGTTCGGATTCCACGTTAAATTTAGTCCTCCATTTCATCTCACAATCACCCTACCATCACAAATTAGTAAGTGCGTATAATCCGAACGGGTATTAAGACGCGGCGCTAATAATAATAATAATAATAATATAGCATATTGATTAGTGATAAATTATATAGCATATAAGACAAGGTTAAGTTATATAGCCTCCAAGCCAATATTAAGTTATATAGCTTCCTGGACAGTTCTAAGTTGTATATAACATCTTGTACGGTGCTAGACTACATAGCATCAAGGACTGTGCATACGCATAGTATAGCGTGTTAGTTAGTGTTAAGTTAACATTGTCCAAGACAATGTTAAGTTATATAGCATCCTGGACGGTTTCAAGTTGTATATAGCATATTGTACGGTGATAAAATAGATAACATCCAGGACCGTACTTAGGTGTATAGCATATTTGTTAGTGATAAGTTATATAGCATGCTAAGTTATGTATCATCCTAGACAGTTATAGGTTGTATAACCCGCCTCGGTGGCGTAGTTGGCTAACGCGCTAGTCGTGTTGAGCTCGACCGCCGAGGACGGGGAGATCGAGGTTCGAATCTCGGTCGGGTGAACTGGGGGTGGTTTTTCCTAAATGGTTTTCCACTCTCCCTCCACGCAAATGCGGGTTCACTTCCTTTAAGTTCAACCTTCCTAATTCCTAATCCATTAGAGTAATTAGTACTTAAGCGTATAACCCGAACGGGTAGTAAGACGCGGTGCTAAATATTATTATTATTATAGGTTGTATAATATTATGGACCATGCTAGGTTATGTAACATCCTAGACAGTGTTAAGTAATGTAGCAACCAAGACAACCAAAGACCCTGACCAGGTTCCTCTCAAAGGTCTTCTCATTGAGATGTACCATGTGAGATTGGAACAGAGGGTAGGGGGAAGAGTGACGGACGATAGCCGGACTAGCACATGTTTACCTCGCGACCAACCAACCATTATTGCCTTCCAGAGACTGGTCGAAACTTTACCGGAAACACGTGTCCAGAAACTTTGTCTGCTTCTCACCCAGAAACTCAATTATAAAACCACTCTCCTCCACCCCTCTCCAGACCTTACCAAAGTTTCCACCACCCTTACTATCTTCCCCCCACCCGCTCTATCACCCTTTCTAGTCAAGCTCCCTGAAGATGGTATATCCAATACGGTTCATACAAGCTTGGTTGAGAGTGTACTTTGAACCAGGCAACTAGGAATGTTCTAGTAGATCTCACTGAAGATGGTATATCCAATACGGCTCATACAAGCTTGGTTGAGAGTGTACTTTGAACCAGGCAACTATGAATGTTCTAGTAGAGCTCCCTGAAGATGGTATATCCAATACGGCTCATACAAGCTTGGTTGAGAGTGTACTTTGAACCAGGCAAATAGGAGTGTTCTAGTAGATCTCCCTGAAGATGGTATATCCAATACGGTTCATACTAGCTTGGTTGAGAGTGTACTTTGAACCAGGCAACTATGAATGTTCTAGTAGATCTCCCTGAAGATGGTATATCCAATACGGTTCATACTAGCTTGATTGAGAGTGTACTTTGAACCAGGCAAATAGGAATGTTCTAATATATATCCCTGAAGATGGTATATCCAATACGGTTCATACAAGCTTGGCTGAGAGTGTACTTTGAACCAGGCAACTAGGAATATTCTAGTCAAGCTCCCTGAATATGTTGTATCAATTACGGTCCATACAAGGTTGATTGAGAGTGGACTTCATGCCAGCTCCCCGTGAATAGTTTAACACAAAGTACCCCCATTATTAGATGATATTTTCCTTACATAAGTTATTCTTCTCGTAGGAAATATTGTTCATATTTACAAACTTTAAAACACTCTCAATTTATCCTGTATTCATTACAGACAAAGATTTTGCTGCACGATATCTCTTACTCCCCATCCTTCCCCCACGACACCCTTAAACCTCCCTTCTCCAATTGGTAAGCTCCTAATTATAAAACAAGTTACTAGTCGCAGGAAATTTGATTACAGTGAGCCTAAAGTTACGGTGTATCCAGTCAGGCAATGAACCCGGCTGAGACTGTGAAACATTCCCGGAATAGCATGGGGGATGTAAGGGGGGGTTGAACAAAGAAAGGGTCCAATGAAAAGGAATTCTTGAAGGGGGGGGGGAGAATTCCCCACCCCTTTTACAGATTGCCCACGCAATGTTTGTCAGATAAATACGATTTCCGTGTGAATCGTTGCAAGTATTTGATCTAAGGCCACGTTTCCTAGCAAACTTCTCAATAGTATTATTTAACAATCTCAGAACTTATGATTGAATCAAATTATATATTTGAAAAACTGTGTTCTAAAGGTATACAATCTCTTAAACATTTGATTTGACACAGTGCTACTCTACCAAATAAGCTACCTAGATTATCCATGGTCAAGGCTCACTGCTGTCTTCCCACACTCTATAGACTTGAAATATTACTTTAATGAAGAGTTTGACAGGTTATGTAAATTCTTGAAGGTCATTAATAAGCATTCTAGTATAATAAATCAGGTAGGAGGCCTATTATTGTTTATCGGTAGACAATATGGCTCTCCAAAGGGAATAGAGGAGGTTCTTATGTCTGCATTCACTGTAGCATCCAATGACGTATTTCAGAATTGGTGGGCGAATAGTTTTCCTAACTTGAACGCTTCTGTTTCAGAAAAATCTGGAAAGTAATCCAACCATATGGGACATCCTTGTTTCAGAACATGTGATAAAATAGTTCTCAAATCATTTGGATCCCCTTATTCAGGAAAGGTTATAATTTAATCTTACCAATTTGGACACCCCTGTTTCAGGACAGACTGTAGATAAATCTTCCAACCTTAGACGTTCCTGTTTCAGAAAGTCTGGAGAGTGATCGTCCCACATTGGACACTCCTGTTTCAGAACAGGTGATAAAATAATCCTCTTACCTTGGACGTTCTTGTTTCGGAAAAATAGTGATTCACCCGCATTGGTCACCCTTGTTTCAGAGCACGTAATAAAATAATCATCTCACCTTGGACGCTCCTGTTTCAGAAAAAGCGAGAGAATAATTCTCTCATATTGGACGATCTTTTTCAGATAAATCTTGAGAATAATCTTACCAGATTGTACATCCCTGTTTCACAACAGGTAATAAAATAATCTTTGCATAATTGGACGCCCTTGTTTCAGAACATACCGGAGAAGACTCCTCAAACCTTGGAAATTCCTGTTTTAGAACGGGCGGGTGTACGAATGTACGTTCTGTTAGTTCCATATGCTGCCATGGTCTAAAGGAGAGCGCCAGTGTGTAATACACACCCACATTCATAGCTGGGCGATATTAGTAGCGGCAACAAATGGCGGGGCTCCTCATTATTTATCAAGTAGTACAGAAAGCAATATCCCCCGATGGTGAGGTGGGGGAGCAAAGAATTAGCAGAAGCCCCTCCAGTCCACCCCTTTCCACACAAAACACAACACACACACACAGAGGACGTGTATTGGTCTCTACGAGCCAGGGCTTTGTTCCTGGAGCCAAGGGACTTGCTACAATTTGAAACATAAATATTTGAGATACAATGGGGAGTAAAAGTTAACAGGAATTAACTTGATAAAAAAAAGTGTAATGCTGCACTTTTAAACAACGTGAGTCTCTAGCTAAAATATCAAGAAACAGATTTTAGAATATAAACAACTTCATATCAGGAGATACCTTCCTCACTAGCACCAGAGCATGAAATAGCTCCTACCTCTGTTTACTCCTTAAGCATGTGAATAGTTGCAAGGCGGGGTGTGAACATTAGGGGGAGTTGAACCTCTCAGAGGTTTGTCGCTCATCGTCCATGTCAGGCGCGTCAAACTTGTTTGATCATAAGGGCTTCGTTGAAAATTGGAAGTACTGAAGGGGTCGTATTATATTAAAACAATGTCAACATCTTGATTAAAGAAAATCACATTTAAACATAATCATTATTATTATTATAGACCTTATAAAAAGAATGGTCTAAGGCGTCACTATCGCGTTGGACTAGACTGCCGATGATGGTGATATCATGGTTTGAATCCCGGTTGGGTGCACTGAGGGGTTTTTTACTTAGATAATTTTAACCCAGAACTATGAAAGATTTTATTGGCTTCAATGATGTGAGTTATAGGTAGCTTTAAATAACATAATTGTCATAAGCTATGAGTGAAGATTGACCCTGATCACGAGACAATACATATATAGCGGTAGAGCAATGGTGCACCAAGGCAAAGGTTTTGAGTTCGATTCCCGTGTTCAGAAGTCATTTTTAAAATTATTAAAATTTAGAGCTTGTGTCAAAGTCATTTTCATAATTTATGATGAATGCGTGTCCACAAGCCACGATCTCTCGGCTGTTTATTCCTTTTCATAAGAAAAAAACCACTATTCACACATTCATAGGCTGCCAAACATTGCAAACATATGGTGCGCCATTAAACCATTATTGGGAATCGATCTTTTGTGGTAGAGGATAAAAATGTGGTACACCAACATTACCTGCTAAATATTGTCAAATTTCAAATTTCCGAACCCAAATTGTGTATTTTTTTTAACGTTTATAAAAGGAATAATCGTACTGCATTGTTTGCTGGGACATTAAATGGTTCGCGGGCCGCACAAAATCAAGGCTCAGGCCTTAAGATTGACAAAAGGCCTGTTCTATACTCCGTCATCACTACGGCTGAGGTCTCAGGATATGGCAACAAGCTATGATAGAAGTAAGAGGGGTAGTACCAGTCCTAGCTTTTACCTGAAAGTGGGATCGGATCACCCAGAACCCGGGGGTGTACATACTTGACTTGGTTGCGTGTGACCACGGCCTTGTCAAGATAACATTCGCCTCTCTCACATACACACATACACACATACACACGCAAGACGTGAACCAGGAGACATCCTGTGGTTGCGCATAACAGCCAGTCAGTGGATGCCTATTGCGCACGGAACTACTTTATAAGTACCAAGATAGAGAGGGTAGATATGTCGTGTTGCGTGACCCCGTACGATGATTTACACCGGACACGAGCTACGGACCCTTCAAACAGAACTAACCCCCCTTAATAGCTACGTGTGAGCGATATGATCACTCATTGAACGAGATTATATCAGAATGATTTTTAAGAGTGAAATTTCATGGACTATGATTCTATTTAAAGTGGCTCGGCCGCAGAGCTTAGAGAACTTGCTTCCAGTCCAGACTGAGATTATTACAATAATATTCTACTATTGAGTGCATTTGCTGGTGCATAAATCTAGTAAATATTTGTGTTAGTGTGTGTGTGTAGCTTGTAAATACTTGTGTTAGTGTGGGTGTGTATTAGTAAATACTTGTGTTAGTGGTGTGTGTGTAGCCAGTAATACTTGTGTTAGTGTGGGTGTGTAGCTAGTAAATACTTGTGTTAGTGTGGGTGTGTAGCTAGTAAATACTTGTGTTAGTGTGGTGTGTATCTAGTAAACACTTGTGTTAGTGTGGGTGTGTAGCCAGTAAATACTTGTGTTAGTGTGTGTGTGTAGCAGTAAATACTTGTGTTAGTGTGGGTGTGTAGCTAGTAAATACTTGTGTTAGTGTGGGTGTGTATTAGTAAATACTTGTGTTAGTGTGTGTGTGTAGCTAGTAAATACTGTGTTAGTGTGGGTGTGTATCTAGTAAATACTTGTGTTAGTGTGTGTGTGTAGCCAGTAAATACTTGTGTTAGTGTGGGTGTGTAGCTATAAATACTTGTGTTAGTGTGGGTGTGTATCTAGTAAATACTTGTGTTAGTGTGTGTGTGTGTAGCCAGTAAATACTTGTGTTAGTGTGGGTGTGTAGCTAGTAAATACTTGTGTTAGTGTGGGTGTGTAGCTAGTAAATACTTGTGTTAGTGTGTGTGTGTAGCCAGTAATACTTGTGTTAGTGTGGGTGTGTAGCTAATAATACTTGTGTTAGTGTGGGTGTGTAGCTAGATACACTGTTTTAGATTTTGGTTTTGGTTATGACACACACTTATTTTAAGTGTGAGTTGTTAATGACTGGAAGCTGGATTACACTTAGATATGACATGGAATTATTCTTATTGTTATCTGTGAGAACTAGGGAAGATTTGAGCAGTGTTTCAGAAAAGTATTGTGTAGAGTGGGATGCTTAACGTTCCTGATTTAGGCATACAAGTGCTAATTCATAGTATATACACATAAATCAAGTGTACTAGTTCCTAGAATGTGCACTTATATGACAAAGTGTAAACAGAGCCCAGGCACACACCTCCCTTTGAACTCTACAAAACTATACATAGAAAAGTCTAAACGCTAAGAAACTAACAAAAACCTTTTAACGCGCTCTCTCAATCAACCACAGTAAATGTTTTTTCAACCCCCATTTACCCCTTTTTCGTGTACAACCCTTTATTATGTCCTGCTTACTTAATCTTTTTGCAGTTCCAACCTTTCGGGGTCAATATTTGAAGGCAGAATTACAGCTACTTTTAAACTTATTTATACAGGGAATTATTTAATAAGAACCACAAAGAATTCCTCCCCTCGGCTCGCAATGAAAACATTATTAAATATGCGTTGGGTCGGAAGAGTTGGCTAGTATCCTTGTTCGAGAACAACGCCTGGATTATGGTTGTGGAGTTTCCATGCTCGGAAAAAACACGTGGATTATGGTTGGATTCTCCTTGCTTGAGAACAACGCATGGATTATTGTTGTGGAGTCTCCCTGCTCGAGAAAAACACGTGGATTATGGTTGCGGAATCTCCTTGCTCGAGAACAACGCATGGATTATTGTTGTGGAGACTCCTTGCTCGAGAACAACACTTGGATTATGGTTGTGGAGTTTCCATGCTCGAAAACAACACGTGGATTATGGTTGGATTCTCCTTGCTTGAGAACAACGCGTGGATTATGGTTGTGGAGTTTCCTTGCTCGATAACAACACTTGGATTATGGTTGTGGAGTTTCCATGCTCGAAAAAAACACGTGGATTATGGTTGGATTCTCCTTGCTTGAGAACAACGCGTGGGTTATTATTATAGAGTCTCCTTGCTCGAGAAAAACACGGGGATTATTATTGCGGAGTCTCCTTGCTTGAAAACGTGTAAAGTAGGTTGTGGAGTCACCATGATCGAAAATAACACGTGTATTAGGCATGTGAGTCTCAATGCTTGAGAACGCATGGATTACAGTTATGGCGTCTCCTTGCTCAAACTTATATTTGGATTGAGGTGAAAATATGGTTGAAGTGTCAAAGAGGAATTGTTGGAATGTTTTATTCTAAAACTATTGAGTTAGGCTTATTAAGAAAATACTTATTTTTATTTTATATCAACATGTAACCAAACGACCTTCATCCACTTTTTACATAATAAACCAGAGGAGCTCTAATCGAGTGTTTAATGGACCAAGGCTACTCACCTGTGCTGGCTGCTGATGGTGTTACTCTTGGAGCTGGTGATATTGTCAGGCTGCAAGAAGTCCTTGTTGACTCCTGCAGGGGACTTGGGCGGCTTGGTGGGGTAAGTCCTGGGACTTCCCGACATGAGGTACTCTGGAAACACAGTTACAGGCTTGATTAATAAATCTGGAGTGACTTGGCTTGGTGGAGTGAGTCCTGAGGCTGTATCACATGAGGTACTCTGGAAACACAGTTACAGGCTTGATTAATAACTCTAGAGTGACTTGGCTTGGTGGAGTGAGTCCTGAGGCGGTATCACATGAGGTACTCTGGAAACACAGTTACAGGCTTGATTAATAAATCTGGAGTGACTTGGCTTGGTGGAGTGAGTCCTGAGGCTGTACCACATTAGGTATTCTGGAAACACAGTTACAGGCTTGATTAATAACTCTGGAGTGACTTGGCTTGGTGGAGTGAGTCCTGAGGCTGTATCACATGAGGTACTCTGGAAACACAGTTACAGGCTTGATTAATAACTCTGGAGTGACTTGGCTTGGTGGAGTGAGTCCTGAGGCTGTATCACATGAGGTACTATGGAAACATACAGCAACTTGCTTGACTAGTAACCTTGGACAGTGTCTGTTTGATTAGCTAAACTATAATAGTAACTAGCAACTCACTGGGAGTAGGTCAGAAAGGAAGCCAGTGCTGCCATCTTATCAACAACCTGATTCCCTTCAGATCACTTATATAATGTTGGCCGGATGTTGTGCAGGCCGTGTGACCTTGAGACATACACTAGGTTTAGGCAGTTGAGTTACAACATTTTAAAGTGTAAGATGAGTTTTTTCACGAGCAGAGCGAGTATTCCTGTTGGAACATTATTTTAAGGCCAATTCCTACATGAACGCCAACAATCGTTTGTGCGTAGCTTTCCAGAAACACGCGTGCCGAATAAATCAACAATATGCAGAATTGATGGCACAAAGTATAAGTTTTTTCTTTGGTTTGCAATTCTTTTGGAACATTCTGTATTTACACTGAATAACAAATGCATGAGCAAATTTACTATATTTTCGTGAATTACTATAAGAAATATGGTTCAGTAAATGTTTCAATTTTAATTTTCTTAATTTCGAAAAAATATTTTTGCAAGACCACTTAATTTCTCATACGCCTTGAATGTAAAAGATTTATCCTATTGCTCTTGTTTAGAATTAAACACATCTATTTTTAAAAGTATAAAAATTTTCGAAGCCAATAATGCCATTGAACAAGTTAAGTTATTACATTAATGTGCTGCTGAGGAAATATTAATTTAATGTTTTCATAGCTGCTGGATATAGAGCCACCTCTGGGTCCCTTAATGTTGGTGATAGGGAGGCCGTAAATATCTCAAACTAAAGAGAGTTAAAAACACTATTATAATTGTTACAATTAGTATATCTAAAAACATGAATTTGCTTACTACCACCACAAATAATAGTAACAAAGGTAAAATGTTTATCGTTTATTAATATGTCTGGAGATAATAAGTTAATTACATGCTGTGCGCCATTTTGTTTTATATAAAAATTGTAGATACATTTATTATCTTTAATTTTAGTTACTGTAGGCTTTTATATTATAAAATCTATGGAAGTTTCAGTCAATAATGTTGTAACAAGTAACATTATATTTCCCCTCACCCTGCGCCATACATCTCAGCCCCTCTGCATGAGTTTCGGAAGTGGCAACACGTTTTTTGTACTATTTGTGGTGCCAATTAATAACTAAAACACCCCGCGATATTTTATCACAAAGCTCACACGGAAAACCAGTTGCTCTCCCACTAGGAGGGTCCAACGACTTAATTTTTTGTATGTTAGATATTTTTTTCTCGCTAATCTATTAGGGTGCAAAATGCCATACTTGGGTGAAAAATGGTGCAAAACAGGACTTTTATTTTGGCATTAAAAAACCCAATTAGTTAGTGAGGGGATACGCTTAATATTCCCCCCCCCACCTTTTCCCTTTTAAATATCTTTTCTTGCATTTTTATATTATATTATTTAGCACCGCGTCTTACTACCCGTTCGGGTTATACGCCTAAGTACTAATTACGCTAATGGATTAGGAATTGGGAAGGTTGAATTTTAGAGGAAGTGAACCCGCATTTGCGTGGAAGGAGAGTGGAAAACCATTTAGGAAAAACCACCCCCAGTTCACCCGACCGAGATTCGAACCTCGATCTCCCCGTCCTCGGCGATAGAGCTCAACACGACTGGCGCGTTAGCCAACTACGCCACCGAGGCGGGTCTTTTCTTGCAAAACTATTCAGGTGCAAAACGCCATACTTGGGTGCAAAACGGTGCAAAACAGGCCTTTTAAGATGTCATAAATAAAGTCCAACATTTAGTTAGTGAGGGGGGGCTACTCTTAACTTGGCCCTACCTAAACATAAACAGTCATACCGTCTCTGGGGTTAGGGTGCAAAACGTAATACTTGGGTTCAAAACGGTTCAAAATAGGTGCAAAACGGTGGTATATTTAAATTTTAATTTTGAGGGTTTGGGGGGGCCAACTTAAGTGATCTCCTCCCTTCACACCAACTAACAGCTGTGTCGATATGAGAGATACATCCAGTGCTGCCAACTATCGACTTAGCTTGATTTCCTAATGACCGAGTCACCTCACTATGAGTCTTGTTGAAACTATTCACTGATATTTACGTCCCCACGCTGGCAAACAGGATAAAGATATTATTCAGTGAGCTAATAGTTGAACAAAGTACCCGGTTCCCCAAGTACACGAGTAAAAGCAAGGTACCCGATGCCACAAGTACACGAGTAAAAGCAAGGTACCTGATTTCACAAGTACACGATGTAAAAGCAAGGTACCTGATTCCACAAGTAACGAGTAAAAGCAAGGTACCCGGTGCCACAAGTACACGAGTAAAAGCAAGGTACCAGATTCCATAAGTACACGAGTAAAAGTAAGGTACCCGGTGCCACAAGTACACGAGTAAAAGCAAGGTACCTGATTCCCCAAGTACGGGAATAGCATCAAGTTATCCGGTTTCACACATACACGGATAGAAGCAAGATAGTTTATTTCACAAGTACATGGTACAAGATATCTTGTAAGAACAATTTAAAAGGTCGTCTATCACTACCCAAACGTCAAATCTTAGCGGCTATTTAACTATAACAGATTTTCTCCCTTTTAAGCTGTCTTTTATCTTTTATCGGATACATTTTTGGTGGAAATTATCACTGGTAGCCGATAACAGCTGTCAACAAAAATAATGTAAGTTTATTGTAAAATAACCCCTGTACCTTCGGTTTAGCGCAACAATCTACCACTGGGCTATCCAAGATGCATCCCGTGCTTAGGGTCATTCTTCGCGTGTAGTTTAAGATCGAGTCTTTAAATAGTTGCGTGAGGTCGTTTGCTACCTAGATATGTCAAAAGCACAGATTCCGGTGATTCAGGGTTGACATTTATGTTGCCATTTGTACAAATATAACATCAGTATGCTAATCAAAAAGTACAGGGTTCGATTTCCGTATCTAGGTGTACTTTTTTTTAAACATTTAAAATACACATAATTTCAAACGTTTTAATTATTTTATTCATTTCAAATTAATTGCGGTTCTTGTTTGTCGAATCTTTATTAACTGTTACTGGACAATAGAAACCTTATTAAATGTTTAAGTTTGTTAAATTTTATCTTCACAGTGCTTAGAAAGTAAGTATCAGCTGAATACTTTAATTAAACAAGGCTGAAGGTTGTGAAATAATCTAGCGTCGATGTTTGTTCGTCTTTCTTAGAGAATGATAGTCAATGCAGGAGAATTATATTGATACTTATTTAAGTTTTTACATTCATACTAATTATCTTAATGAGTTAGGCGTTTGGATTGTTGAATATAAAGGAAGTGTACCCGCATTTGCGTGGAGGTAGAGTGGAGAACCCTTTTGGAAAAACCACCCTCAGTACACCCGACCAGGATTATAAACCCTATCTCCCTCCCTGTCATCAGTAGTATAGCCTAACACGAGAGTGACATCTTAGACCATGCGGTCACTGAGGCAGGTCCAAAAATTATTACTACATCATGTTAGGAATTATGCTATCTACTATCTGATGTATCCGTTTTCGCACTGGGAATCTATAAAGTAGCTTTGTTATTTTTAGTATACAAAATTAACCACAAAATAGTAACCAAATCTTAAATACATGTTTGAATTGTGATACGAAACACGAAAGTAGGCTGACCAAAACACAATGTCAAAATAGAGACATATTCTAAACATGTTTTTAAAGCTGACATTTCTTTGGAAGATTAAGTTACAACTTCTTTATACATAATTCTTTGAGCTCTTGCCTGTTAGTGATAATAAAAAGGAAATAAGTGTCGCAGCATGGATACATTTGGTTGTTAAGGGTTTTTAAGGGTTTTCAATTAAATCCAATCAAAAGGTATTATGCCCATTTGGACCTTTTTACACATTTTTAACCTTTTTACCCTCTTTTATTAAGAAATAACCTTTTCACCCTTTATTACTTTACTGCCCTATTTACTCTTTTTACCCTCTTTAACCCTTCCACCCTATTTACGCTTTTTTACCTCACTAACCTATAACCCTTTCTTTCCCTTTTGATATTTTTTATTTCTTTTACCACCTTTAGCTTTTTTATGGTTTACCTTTTGCCCCTTTTAAAATATTTTCTCAATTGCACCCTTTTTGTTCTTTTTGACATTTTAGTCATTTTTGGACCTTTTTGCAATTTTTGCCTTTTTGTTCCTATTGCTCTTTCTGATTAAATTTACTTTTCACCATTTTTACTTCATTTATCTTAAATAATTTTTGCTTTACACTCTTTTTTCCGTATACACTATTCATCCTTTTTAACCTAAAGTAATAACCTTGTTGTCCTTTTTTCCCTTATTGCCTTATTTACCAATTTACCCTCTTTACACTTTGAACCCCATTTACGCTTTTTACTCCTCTAACCTTTTATTCTTTATTTTAATCTTTACCCCATTTTGCTCTTTTTCGGCCTTTGATCCTTTTTATTTCTCTTACTCCTTTTAATCTTTGTATCCTTTTTATTTTTTATGGTTTACTTTTTGACCTTTTTACCATTTTTGCACTTTTTAACATTTTTACCCCTTTGGTCTTATTGATCTTTTTAATCTGATTTACTTTTCATCCTATACAGTTTATACACTACACCCTTTATACACTATACTATTTATACCCTATACCCTATTTACCCCGCTAACCTTTTTATCCTTTTTCCCTTTTCACCCTTTTGTGGCTTTTTAATCTTTTTACCTTTTTAAATTTATTTTACTCCTTTTAACCTATACATATTTTTTATTTTTTATAATTAATTTTAATTTATGACCTTTTTACCATATTTGCTCAACTGTGCCCTTTTTGGCCTTTTTGACATTTTGGCCACTTTTAAACATTCTTGCAATTTTTGCTTTCTTGAGTTTAATGCTCTTTTTTTTGTTTTACTTTTATAGTTTTTACATTTTTAGCCTTTTTTCTCCTTTTAACCTATTTTACATTAATTGCCCAGCTAGCCCCGGAAAAATATTCAAGGGTAAAAAGGGTATAAAGGGCGTAATTTATAAAGGGTGTGTGGCATAAAGGTTAAAGGGTAAAAAGTGTAAGGCGTCAAAAGGGTAAAAAAAGTAAACTGGGTAGACGGTAAAAATGCTAACAGTTAAAAACACATTAATACATAAAAGCTATTTATTAGAAATAAATCACCACATTTAACAAATTAATATCATAACGACATGAGAATAAGAGTTTGGGGTGGATACCAAACACATCTTGTATAATCTTCATGGCAACCAAACTACATTATACATTTTATTAAATGTACTAAATCTTTCTCGCGGCGTTTATAGTTTTTATTTATTTTCAGTTTTTAATTGTTTAAAAATATTTTAATCTAAATTTCAAAATTCTGGCTTCTAGGGTCACATGTTCTTGAACAGGGGCTACTAATATTTAAATTTCTGACCTCTAGGTGAGGTAAATATTGCGCAACGCTCATGACAGATACAAAAACCATTCGTTTTATTAAATAAGATTTATCTTTGGATTTCAAGTTTAAATATACCTATATCTTAACATTTCTCTTTGCTTTTCAAATAGAAGTATCTACTATAATTATTTCATCTTGGATTTGAAGTAGATATTTTTCCTTGTTTATCAAGTTAGACAGAAAGTAAATTAATACTATATTCGATAGTGCATTATAATCATAGATAATAACCATGCTCACGTGTTTTAAGACGTCAACCTTGCAAATGTATATCAATAAAATATGCCGTAGGTACTCAATCAAGCTTAGAGCTATAAATTAAAATCACTTGAGATGATATATTAAACTTAAAACCCTTTTGAGCAGCTGCCATATTTGGACAGATAACCAGAATAAAATACCATGAATACATAGTTCAATCTAGGTTTGAAAAATGTCCCTGCATAATTTCGTTGAAATTGGTCCACGTATTTGAGAGTTGTCACAGAACAAACACCTGGACAGATAAACAGACCAACTGTCAAAGAGTCAAGTTAAAACAGAACCTTACTACGCTTGGTTAATTAACGTTATCTGGAAAAGATACTAACGGCGTCTACATGAGATACTAACGGTGTCTGTAGGAGATATCAATGGTGTCTGTAGGAGATACTAACGGTGTATATAGGAGATACCAACGGTGTATATAGGAGATACTAACGGGGTCTATAGGATATACTAACGGTGTATATAGGATATATTAACGGCTTATAGAGGAGATAATATTGGTGTCTATATGATATACTAATATACTATAGGAGATACAAACGGTGTCCATAGGAGATACCAACGGTGTCTATAGGATATTCTAACGGTGTCTATAGGAGATACCAACGGTGTATATAGGAGATACCAACGGTGTCTATAGGAGATACCAACGGTGTATATAGGAGATACTAACGGTGTACATAGGAGATACCAACGGTGTCTGTAGGAGATACTAACGGTGTCTGTAGGAGATACTAACGGTGTCTGTAGGAGATACTAACGGTGTCTGTAGGAGATACTAACGGTGTCTGTAGGAGATACTAACGGTGTCTGTAGGAGATACTAACGGTGTCTGTAGGAGATACTAACGGTGTCTGTAGGAGATACCAACGTTGCCTAGTGAAACATTAACATTGTTAGGCAAGATATTAACGTTGTCTACGGGATATATTAACGCTGTTTTGGGAGATATATTATTGTTGTTTAAAGGATGTATTCTCGTTGTCTAAGGGAGATATTAACGTGGCCTGTACAGCTTGGGGCTTGCTATTATTATGTAGCATTGTAGTTCATTAGAGCATCGTGTAGAGCGCTGGTAGTCAGGGGGCCGGAACCGGAAGACATGGAGCACTGCACGGGAAGGAAACAAGACTTGTGACTAGGCGGGAAGAGTGTCATGGAAGAGGGGAGGGGGGCCAGACAAGTTGGACCGCAGCTTTGAAAGCACATGAGCCACTGTTTGAACAAAGTAAGGGAGGCTTTACTTAGTTTCTTTACCAGCCTTATAGCTCTTAGGTAGATACAACAACAAGACTCCAAACAGTCGCTTTAACAGTCAGTAAATGCTGATAGTACAACCCGGTACCCTGTGATTAGTTAGAGATCCTCTACACTGGATATCATCTCTGGGGGAACTGCATGGCTACCATTGGGAAACAGCGTTGTCATTCTCTTGTTTTCTTGTAGTCAATCTTCCCTCATATAAAGACACATTTAGCAACGCTGCTTCGTCAATGTTGCCAGTAGCTACTTCTTACCCCAGCATAACTGAGAGAGTAGATTTGGCAACAGTTAACAGAAGAGAGAGAACGAAGATAAATTGTTTCTCCATAAGACCTGCAGTTTCCTCACCGGTGATATCAGGTGTAGCAACTGCTGCCATTGTTATCCAACTCAGCACTCAGAGGGACCACGTGACAAGTCGTGTGTTTAGTGTTCGCATGCCACGTTATCGGGGGTTTAGGGTCTTATTCGTGACGTGTGTTTTGGGAGGTGCGGCTATTACACCCAAGAAGGTCTTCCCTTTTTCTCTCTCATCAGGCGAGTGCAGGTACATTTCCTTTGGCATTCAATAAATCAATCTACTGCTCACCTAATTAAGATAACTTCTAAACATATCTAAACATCCAACACGATGGAACAAACTATACATCTGGATGTGACGTCTTGTTGGTGGAAGCGTCTATTTAGATTGACCCACTTTTGGTGCAGCATGGTCCAAGGCACCGATCTTGCAATAGACTAGACTTCCGATGACGGGGAGATAATGGTTCGATCCTAGTACGGTGTAGTGAAGGTGGTTTTTCTTAAAAAGGTTTTCCACTATCTCTCCACACAAATGCAGGTAGAATTTATCTAGATTAAACCTTCCTCCTCCTTAGCACGTTAAAGTAATTAGTACATAATGGGTAGCCCGAATGGGTAAAAAGATGTAGTGCTAAAAAATAACATATTTTGACTGTTTCAAAATGACTGTAATACATTAATTGAAATATTATATTCTAACACCTATTGTACTCTGATACATATTTTATATTGCACTCATCTAACATTTACTGATTCATAACAATAATTTATGTAACAGTAGTCAAATAACAAAAAAGTGAAATTGTAAATTTTTTATAGAATTTTAAAATGTTTATTATTGAATTCTTTGTTTCAGTCACTTTTAAATGAAGAAATGTGACATCTACCAATTTATTTTAAATGTTGATCATACTCTTCCAAACATATGTCTCTATCACAATACGAGATACTTATTAACTTAACCTAATACACAAACCAACTGTTAAATTCTCTCACCCACCCTTCAGGTATTTTAAAAGTTGATCGTGCTTTTTACTTTCTTGCTATCTTACAGATAGAGAAAGTATTGTGATCGTCAAAAAATAACTCAGATTTTGATGAATTTGGACGTTTCATGACCCCTGAATCCGAAAAAGTGTTTTTTTTGAATTTCAGCTGTCTGTACCTTGGACTAGAGCCTAAACTATTTTACCGATTGGGTTAAAACTTGGTACCTAGGATTTTATAGGGCTGCCTCGAAGGGTTCTTGTAATTGGATATCTAACCCTAAAATTAAGGGTAGCTTACAGGAGGGTAAAAAGAGAAAAAATCGATTTTATCAAAATCAGCTCTAACTATTTTGATTGAAATTTCATTTCTAAGCATTGATTAATATGATAAACAAAATGGCTACTTAATTTTTTTTGGCAAAGTGACTTTAAGTGTTCCGGTCTGATGCGTAAATTCTCATTTTTTTCACATCTCCGAAACTATTTGAGATATGAAATTACTTATCATTGATAATATGTAGGTCTATTTTAATACACATATTTTATTCGAAGCATATTTTTATAAAACCAATAATCTTCAAGCTAAACGCATATATATATATATATGTTTTTATTTTTCGAAAACTAAAGGTCAAGTATTGCGACCGTAAAAAGAATCTAAACCAAGATGTTGATGGATATCGACGTTTCATGACCTCCCGAACCATAAAAAGTTGTTTTTTCAATGCTGTCTTCCTTTGCGTCGGTCTAACCTTAAAATTAAAAATAGTTTAGTAAAGGGGAGAAAAAATCGATTTTCTCAAAGTTGGCTCTAACTATTTTGATTAAATCTTTATCTAGTCGTTGATAAGGATTATAAACAAAATGGATATTTTCATTTTCTTGTGAAAATGAATTTAAAGTACTTTACAGAGGCAGAAATTTCTCTATCTCCGCAACTATTTAAGATACTAAATATCTTATCTTTGCAAAATTGTAGTACTATTAAAAATAAAAAACTTTTATCTGAAATATATCTATATAAACCAAATTTTTTGAGATACTGGCAAATATATTTATACAATTTTGTGAGCTTTAGTTGTACAGAAACACTACATTAGTTTTAACGCAATAATTCTCTAATTCCATAGAGTAAGTAGATAAGTAAGTCTTTCAAAAGTGTATGTTCTTTATTCTTTAACCTCTTGGGGGAAGTGTTTGTACAACAATGATCTATCTCTATTATTTTGGACTCAATAGTCAGTATATACCTTTTTTATTGGTCTAAATATATAAATGAGGAATTTAATAAAAATTCGATAAACATAAGATGTGCAACCCCTAGTAAAATGTCGAAAATTTTAAACGTAATTCGAAATTTGAATACAAGTATTGACCATTGTTAACCCAATATCGATTTTTTTTTCTGTCCAAATATACTAATGAGGATTTTAATTCTTTAAAAAGAAAATCATAAAATTTAAATCCGGGAGTCAAAAAAGTTTAACGTAAACATAACGCAATTTTTTCTCGGGTTTTTTAGTGTATATTATTTCATCTCACATATATTACGATTTTTGAGTAAATATCTCCATTTTTAACCAATGGAGTGAGAAAGTCCGTGTGGAGTTCCGTACCATTTATTTTTACATAAATACTCAATTATCTTAGGTCTTATTCGGGGACAAACCCCGGTCTGTGAGATCTGTCTCTAACGCTTTAGCAATTGGAGGATGGGATTCATCTCTCATCCAAGCTAGGAAATTATTAAATATATATGATAACATTAAATCAAATAGTCTCACCTAAGTATGATTTTTTGGTGATGGGGACGTCTGGATCTGAGACATTGGTGGGTGTACTGAGGTTATTTTATCTTTAATGGCTTCCCAAGAAAATACAGGTACATGTAATTTACCTTCTCATTCGTAGCCCATTAGTTGAATAATTGGATAGTAAGACGTGGTACACAGAAACAGAGTGTAAACATTTGCCCAGTAATAAATAATAATACTAATGAGTGAACAGCCCAAAGGCTGGTTTTGATGGGTTTCCCATGCATCCGGAGCAGCGCACGCGTTTAGTCTTTCGGATGGTTAGTGTCGCCCACCCACACCATCTAGTATAAGGCACATGCACTAGTTAAGTTATTAAAGGGCGGTAGTTTTTCTTTTATTTCCACGGTGAGTTTCTATGAACCAGCGAGAAAGAGTCTACCAATCATGCCGGAAAGTTATCTCACATATCTTCCAGGGAACTTTTACATGCCACAATCGGCCTGGTACTGACGGATTTATTGCCCCTCCTAAGGAAGCTGTGCCACGGGTTTTTATTACTAGACACAAATCCATTGACATAGGGTGGGTTTGAACCCGTGAACATTGGGACGGTGGGGTGAGCCATTTACTCCAAAAGCCACCGTTGCCAACCAATAATATACTTAAATATAATTATATTTGTTTCAAGTGAATTCCCGCATTCACTAGAAAAAATGATTACATCACAATTAAACTAAATCAAATCTTATAGAGAACAAAAAAGTGTCATAAAAATAACGAATTCTTTTTGTCTCTATTTCTATGACAATGGTGCGATTATGACCCTTGAAAATGGAATCTCTCTCACTTCTAAGAGCAAATGAAAGAGAGAGAGAGAGAAAAAATAAAGTAAAAAAGGCTGATAGAAGCCTGAGAGCAATTTTTTTTTATAAATAAGTGGAGTTGAATGAGGCTGAGATAAAAAAAACTCATTCGAGGAGAGATGTCTTATTAATTTGATGTCGGGGAAGATGCTGAGATGGACCAGAGGCTAGGAGACTCCCCTGAGCGCTCCAATTAATACCATCCACTACGCTGACTTCTAGAGAGCGTTCTCGACACAGCAGCTTAAACACATCAAGCAACACATCTGCAGATGTTGTGTTTATTTTATCAGACAGGTTTTTAGATAGTCACGTCACTGTTGTTTTATGATTTATTTTACACTTACGAGGAATAGACCCTTGAAATAGTTAGCTCTTGAATCAAAAACTAGCTATAAATCTAGGCTTACAATAACATTTTTGTTTCTATAGCTTAAACGAAGATGAAATTACTTGTACTTCCTTTAATAATATCTCAAAATTACAAATACCTTATTTAGTTTCTCTATTTATATGGGAAAGTTGGATTGCACAGTCAATATAAATAAATGGCAGGGTGTACCGCATATACTTTCTCATTTTTTTAATCTTAAAATAGAGACATGTTGGGAGCCAAAAAGTGCCCAACAATTAGAACAGAATACACACTCAAAATTAAGAAAATGCAACAAGAGAATTATAGCATAGTTGAAACTTGGAATTGTTGCAACTTAGGACGGCCACCTGGCTCACGATTTCATTCCTAATCTTGAGACAATGGCTGCTGTATAACATATACAATTATTTACAAAGACGATAGTTGATACATGATAGCTGTCTATGGGTAAGCTACCCTTAACTCTACAATATTCTTGGACCATGCAGAAGTCTCAAGCTTAACAACATCCTCTGATGAAGTACCAGATATTACTGTACTGATAGTCAGTTTGTCCTGGATGAGCTTCGAGTCATGAACCAGCTGTTCATACTTAACTGGAATTTCCATGTTATTAAACTAGTTAGTTGAAGAATAGTAAACATCTCTCGTATTATTTAAATGTGTGCGTATGTGCTCCCACCCTCTATGAACTGGCGACCGGTCATAACAGATATTTACTGAAAACGCATAAGATTTATGAAACGAAAAATAATTGTTAGGGTAAATGATAATTGTTTTTTTTTTAATGCCTGGATAAATAATTTAACCAAAATCGTTAGAGCTAATTTCGAGAATTAGATTTTTCCATTCTTTTCTCTTCAGTAAATAACTAACCTTAATATTTTTAGGGTTGGATATCTAATTCAAAATTTCTCAGATATAACCTTAGGAAAACATTAGATATCAAGTTTTAGCTAGAACGGTAAAATGGTTTCAGTTCTATGTTGAGATACAGACAGACAAATAGAAAACAGGGAATATCGTGAAAACCACCTTTTCAGTTTCAAGAGGTCATGAAACGTCAACACTTATCAAAATCTCAATTTTTTTTATACAATCACAGTATTTCTATCTCTGAGAGGTTAAGTGAAAGTAAAATAATTAATTTTAATTAATTTTAGCACCGCGTCTTACTACCCGTTCGGGTTATACGCTTAAGTACTATTTACACTAATGGATTAGGAAATGGGAAGGTTAAACTTAGAGGAAGTGAACCCGTATTTGCGTGGAGGGAGAATGGAAAACCATTTAAGAAAAACCCCCCAGTTCACCCGACCGAGATTCGAACCTCGATCTCCCCGTCCTCGGTGGTCTGACTCAACACGACTGGCGCGTTAGCCAACTACGCCACCGAGGCGGGTGAAAGTAAAATAGCATAGAAACAACTACATCTGCAAGACTCAAGTAGTAATAATATACCTATATTAAATATAATTATGCTTCCTCGACAAATTCAGACGAGTGGTAGAACCGTCGTAAACCCACGGACGTTTTAAGATACACCACAACTAAATGACAGTTGAGTTTTTAAAAGCAAAACAATGGTCACTTAATGAGGGAGAATTTTACGAAAACCCTTTTAGTATGTGGAAAGTCAATTAAGATTAAATTCGTTTTTACATTCTGAAATTAAAACATCATTTGAGAGTGAAGATGACACAGAGGAATTACGTTTCCTCATTCCAATATATTTTATAAACTTGTCATTGGGATATTAAGCCGCTGTTTCAGATATTCATTAATCATTAATAATTCACAAGAAGTAATATTATTATGAATTGTGCAATTAATAATATAATTTGTTTCATTAAGGAACTAATTAATTATTAATATTTATTAGAAGGTAATACTTTAAAAGGGTGCAGTGCAGTACAATGTAGCTATTAGAGAAGCGAAGCATGCAAATACATGAACAAGATCAGTTAAGGGTAGTAAATGGAAAATTGCCTTCCTGCATGTGATTATGGTAATCATATTTATATTCTATTATGTTCTCTTTGTGTGTGTTCCTGTTTAGTAAACAGAGCAAGTGAGGTCAGGTAGAAGTCGACGGAAAATGTGGGATGGGGGATGCTGCGAATGCCAATAACAAGGCAGCGAGGTAATGGGGCCGTCATATCGATCCCTGTTTAATTTATCTGCTGGGGGATGACTCAACCCCCACAGGGAGACGTTCTAAATGGGGAGGGTTTATCCGATAAGGGATCTCACTGGAAGGAAATTGGAGCCTGAGATTTGGCCGCCAGTAAACATTCATTACTGCTCACGGGTTGGGAAACACCTACAGCCCTCTAACCTCCACAAGGTGACTCGTCAGCAACAAAGTTGGTACACAGCCGCTGAACAACCAGTCATATGCGTGGTGGAATTAATTGGTGAATAATGATCCTTAGAAAACCTACCAGACAACAGGCTATAAAGTAACCAGATCATGATGACCCTGAAACAACTCACCAGACAGCAGGCTATAAAGTCACTAGATCATGATGATCCTGAGCCAGCTCACCAGTCCACGATGATCCTGAGCCAACTCACCAGACAGCAGGCTATAAAATCACCAGTCCACGATGATCCTGAGCCAACTCACCAGACAGCAGGCTATAAAATCACCAGTCCACGATGATCCTGAGCCAACTCACCAGACAGCAGGATATAAAGTCACCAGACAGCAGGCTATAAAATCACCAGTCCACGATGATCCTGAGCCAATTCACCAGACAGCAGGATATAAAGTCACCAGACAGCAGGCTATAAAATCACCAGTCCACAATGATCCTGAGCCAACTCACCAGACAGCAGGCTATAAAGTCACCAGTCCACGATGATCCTGAGCCAACTCACCATACAGCAGGATATAAAGTCACCAGTCCACGATGATCCTGAGCCAACTCACCAGACAGCAGGCTATAAAATCACCAGTCCACGATGATCCTGAGCCAACTCACCAGACAGCAGGCTATAAAATCACCAGTCCACAATGATCCTGAGCCAACTCACCAGACAGCAGGCTATAAAGTCACCAGTCCACGATGATCCTGAGCCAACTCACCATACAGCAGGATATAAAGTCACCAGTCCACAATGATCCTGAGCCAACTCACCAGACAGCAGGCTATAAAATCACCAGTCCACGATGATCCTGAGCCAACTCACCAGACAGCAGGCTATAAAATCACCAGTCCACGATGATCCTGAGCCAACTCACCATACAGCAGGATATAAAGTCACCAGTCCACGATGATCCTGAGCCAACTCACCAGACAGCAGGCTATAAAATCACCAGTCCACGATGATCCTGAGCCAACTCACCAGACAGCAGGCTATAAAATCACCAGTCCACGATGATCCTGAGCCAACTCACCAGACAGCAGGCTATAAAATCACCAGTCCACGATGATCCTGAGCCAGCTCACCAGACAGCAGGATATAAAGTCACCAGTCCACGATGATCCTGAGTCAACCCACAAAAGTGAAGGCCCTGAAGTTTAACAACTCAGCTCATTCTGCTGGCCGAGTGGTTCTACAGCGGGGAGAATATTTTCTTGAAATAACCAAACAAAATAAACACTACATCAACTAAGCTATTTTTTTTAGCACCACGTCTTACTACCTATTCGGGCTATACGCTAATGGTTTTAGGGATTAGGAAAGCTATATTTAGGGGAAATGCACCCACAATTGCGTGGAGGAGGGAAAAACCATTTGGGAAAAAAAACACCCTCAACACACCTGACCTAGATTCGAGCCTCAATCTCCCCGTCAACGGCAGTCTAGTCTACTGCAAGAGTAGCACATTGGACCATGCGAACACCGAAGGGGGTGCTTGTTCCTGAGCTTCATCGTCTTTCTCATGCAGGTAAGCCACTGCTTGTCTCATTATCCTACTCCCATGGTTTAGACAGATAATTCCCACTAACCAATTCCAACATTGAAGTGTACTGTAAAATCTCCCCACTGGCCACGTGTCCCGTCCACCATCCTACCCCTGTTATCCTATGTTGTACAATATATGGTCGGTAAGCTTGTAGCAGGCGAGGAATGGGAGCCATCATAAAACACAAGTAATGCCTCCAAGTTTGTCTTGCGTGGCCGCTACCAGCGCTTCCTGCGAGAGTATTTATAAACTTACCATACATCGCAGTCGGTGAGGGGAGTGGCATTTGGGAAAAAAATATCCTATATTTTTAAATGCTGTATTTCAAAATACGCTTTATTCAATGTTTTGTGATTAAAATTAGACAGTAGAAACTTATGATTTTTAATAGTAATATATATAAATTTAAAAGTAAATAAATTTCTAATCCAATATTGTTATTACTCTTTATCTCAGAGCCAAACTAACTTTATAATCTGTATATTGAAAAATGACAAATGAACACCGAACCGAACCTTTGGTTTAGTATATAAATTCTCTAACCACAGAGCTATCCAGGAGTCATCCCATGCCTATGATCATTCTTCATGATATTTTAAGGCAGAGTCTGTGATGGACGTATAAAAATTGTCAGCATCATACGAGTGATAAACTAACATCACAAGCTATCAGATAACGCAGCCATCTTAGACTCGGTAAGGCTTTATGCTGCCATTAGTACAATGACAATTTGTATGAAAGCGCTTTTCATAATGGCTTAAATAGCCAAGCTATTATATTTGTTAACTACGGTTATATCCACATCTAAATATCGTAATCTTTAAATTGAGAAATCACACCTAAACACGGGAACTGAACCTGTCACCTTAGGCTTCGCTTTGGCTTGCTTTGGTTCGATTCCCGTGTCCAGGTGTCATTTTCCAATTTAAATATTATGATATTTACTTGCGGCTATGACCGTAACTAACAAATAAATAGATTGGCTATTTAATCCTAACTAACTTAACTCAAACAAGTTGAATTTTATAATAAAATTGATTTCGAGAGCAGTGATCACATTTATTACAAGATTGAAGTGCACAGCTGGAGTGTATTTCAAATTCCCTTACTATACTATTACAGATTGATATTTAATTGTCTGTACGTTAAGGTAGGATGGAAGGGGATGTGAGGAAAATAGAGTGTTTTTGTAGTTTTTATAGCAAACCTTTTTTTGGCCAAAATAAATAAAATATTGGTCCAGTACAAATATAGAATTCAATTTTCTTCACATGGTGACCTCAAAATTTCTTGAATATATGTCAAGAAATTGCCAAACCCTTCCTTCACCTCTGAAAGGACGTGTATTAATCACAACTTGTGAATGTGTGGAATACCAGACCTCCACCGTGGTTCGGATCCCAAGTTAAACTGTAGGTCCTCCATTTCATCTCATAATCACCCTACCATTACACATTAGCGTAAGTGCATATAACCCGAACGGGTAGTAAGACGCGGTGCTAATAGTAATAATAATAATCTGTCAAGGGTGTTCTGGAATTTAATGACAACTTTTTCTCCTCATTTAAAAAGTATCTAATCTAATTCCGCTATGCTCTTGATGGATATTCAGGAACTTTTGATGTCAACATGTGAAGAAAGTTAAATTCTATGTTTGTACAGGAGCAATATATTTTTAATTTAAGGTGGGGTGCTAGTGAGCGTGAGTTTAGGGCAGTATTTTTTAAGTTTTGATAGCATAAACATTTTTTGGCCAAAATAAATCAAATATTTCTTCTATAGAAACATAGAGATTAGTTTTCTGCACATCCTGATCTCAACAGTTGTTGACTATCTTTCAAAGGTGTCCTGGAATTTAATGACAACTTTTTCTCTTCATTTAAAAAGTTTGTCACCAAATGCCGCTATGCTCATGACAGACATTAAAGAACTGTTGAGATTAGCATGTGCAGAAAACTAAACTCTATGTTTCTATAGAAGAAATATTTGATTTATTTTGGCAAAAAAAAAATTGTATGCTAAAAAAACTGCAAAATCAATACACTAAACTCGCGCTCACTAGCACCCCACCTTAAGCCAAAAAAGTTTTGCCATAAAAACTGCAAAAACACTGTCTTTTCCTCGAGTTCCTTTCCATTCCAACCCAAGGACCCAGCTGTGGCTGTGGGTCGGAGCGGTAAGGTGTTCCCAATCGTTCCTCCTCTACCTGGACGTAACTTCAACCAGAGACGTTCAATGGTTCCGATCCAACCCTCCTAGCTCTCCGCAGTTTACATAAACTAGTCCTATTACCCACTTCAGCGGCCAAATGTTCTAAGGCATCACTATCGTGATGGACTTGCCTGTTGAAGATTGGGAGATCAAGGTTCGAATCCCGGCTGGGTCTACCCATGATGTTGTTTCCTAAACGGGTTCCCACTCACTTTCCACGCAAATGCTACTAAACCACCTTTAAAATGCTTCCTTCCTCATCTCCCCCATTAGAGTAGTTATCATATATTCGTATAACCTGAACAGATAATAAGATGCGGTGATAAAAAACTAGTCCTTTAATTTTATATATATTAGTGCCTGTCCGGAGTTTCCACACATTCACTTCAGGATAAGGATGATAAGGGTATAATTTAGAAAAAATGTAGCCGCATTATAATCGAGGAATAGGGAGGAAACCCTTCAGAGAAAAACCACCTGGATACAACCAGCTGGGATATGAGCCCCGGACATCCTAGTTAACGATAAACCAGATATGATGAAGCCGATGCTTCGCGCGCGTGTTGACGTTCACAAATAGATTGTTAAAAATGTTGGGTTGATATTGATTAAAATAAAAATATTTCTGGTATAGAACTACACGTAATGTATTTCATATCCCGTGGCCGCTTCTTTTTAACTCCACGTCTCGGCTAATTACCGAAATACGACGACGCGGGTAATTAATCATCTGGCCTGGTATTGTATCGCACCTTCTCTTGTTGGCAGGGAATTTAAAACTGGTCATATATTATATTCGGCGTCAGTAACGATTCTAGCGTTCTTACCCATCCATTATTACAGTTTGTCATATCACGAGATACCAAACTACGCCACGCTTAAACTTGCATCGGACATTTTGCTCTGGGCTGTTTCGTGGCCTGCGATATATTGGGTGTATATTAAATAATAAATCGACGACCAAACAAATGGATGTCCAAAGTTTAACTCAAGGCCAACTAGCCTTCTAGGTTGACTAACTGGTGATCTAGCACGTTCATATAGATTCTTGCCTTTAATAATAAGCTTGTATGTCTACTATGAAGAAACCAAGAGGAACAAATTTGATGTAAAACTTCATTTTATTTCATCACTAAACGATTATTATCAATTCACGTAATTCTGATTTTTTTTAGCATCGCTTCTCAATAACCATATAATATACTACGCATATTATGTACCAATTACGTTAAATGTGCTATGGACAAGGAAGGTTGAATTTAGATGAAGTGTACCCGCTTTTTCTGGGGGGGGAGAGTAAGAGAGAGAGAGAGAGAGAGTGTAAAGCCATTTAGGGAAAACTACCCTCAGTATATCTGACCTGGAATTGAACCCCGATACCACAATCATTGGCAGTAAAGTCTATTGCGAGACTGATGACTTAAACTACGTGGCCACCAAAGCGAGGGATTATAAAAATTACTGTATACATTTTTACAAATTATAGATTTGAACTTTAAGGGCGATATAAACATTTTTAAAGGCTGTAGGATCTGACAATCACAATCCAAAACGCGCTTACATTGACAATTATAGTTCTTGCACCACGCCAGAGATATAAGGGTGCATATGAGGTTTTTTTTACTTTGAAACTTTGCCAAAATATTTAATAATAATGGAAGAGTTTCCTGCAAGAAATCACAGCGCCAAATGGTAATTATATCAAGTTTCGTGGAGAGCACGACAGCCATGTAATTAAAACTGTGTACTTCAGTTTTAACACTCGAGACAATAAATGGCGCTTACCAGCACAACTACATCATGCTTTTAGGTAAAGTTCCTAAAAGTCACAACCTTAAAACTTGAAAGAACTTTTGTTTGTACAAAATATTGTAACGTCGTTGGGAGAGAATCATCCTCATAACAGGGGGAAGGGTGACTTAATAATTAATTAGATATACACCCACTGAATAACAAAGAGAGGTAATTTATCAATCAATTGAACAAATGTGAACATTTTCAACACAAATTAGTATGAGTAACTCTTTCCTCATCGTGTTTGATTCTCTCAGTTTGATTACGAGAGAGATGGTCACAAATACGACACATACATTGATTGAAGTTACATGGTATTTATTGAACCGTGTGAAAGTAAGTACACTACTCCAGAGGTTACTAATCTAGGCTACCAATACTAAAAGGAACGAATGTCGCGGGATGGCAAGGCGCCCGCGAGACCAGGCTGAGACGTCCTTACCATTCGTATCCTAGTTCTTAAGCTCTCACACATCAGACAGGTCAGTCCTCATACAAACACACCAAGAGAGTTCTGGTTCTCTCACAGTCGCCATATTGAAGGGGTTAGCGTGTACTCAATTGATTTGCCCTCCTGGTCAATCAACAAGCATCTAATTACTCAGACTGGGAAGCCTGATGCTATATGAATGTGGGGACGTGTTAAGACAGTCATCTAACATGGGAAAACTAAATAAAAATATCATAAGTGCACCCGGCAAGGATTTAAAATCCAACTTATGGGTCAATAATAACAGATTGCAATGCGAGTTCAATGCCTGAGACCACTCGACCCCCTTTGCAGAATATTGCAACCATAAGACTCTAATTAGGCTAAGGAATGTGTGCAGGTAATTTTTTTACCCTTGTTATTTTAAAAATTGTTTGAGAAATTAAACTATAACGAATTTGGCGAAGACAGTAAAACACAGATAAACTATGATCAAAAATCAAAAGAGAAAATAGTAGAACAAGCGAAGATAAATTTAACACTTTCCTCACGATATTTTACGTCAGATTCTGGTTGGTTTTTTTTATATTAAATTCAAACCATGCGTATGGCAACTGTTTAACATATCACTTTCTTGTCAACATATCACAGAAATGCCTGATGTGGTGAGTCAAACACAGATAAACAGTAAATTCCCCAACCAAATATTTCCGGAAGGGATTAAACCTCAACAAGGAAATATATATATCCCTTTTTAAGAGTGGTCTAATCTTATTAGCGGAGGCTAGTAGCCAATTGTTATGTTTCTGTAGAGTAGTTGGGCTCCTCTTCGCTGACAATAAACATGTAACGACCTCAAAATGCAAAACGAGCGAGTGAGCCATATGCCGGCATTTTCTGGGAGGGTTCCCATTCGGGGGAGCTAGTTGGGACTGATCGGATCATCCCCTCAGTAGGGGTCGCTTTCATCGAACAGTGGGGCGTAAGCCTCTTACCACGACAAAGATCCATGGTTATCATTCTGGTAGGGGTTAGAAGAGTGGTCAATGTGCCTGACTCTAGCAGACCGAGGCTTGAACACCAAACAACTGCACATCCCATCTCTAGATGAATGCTCAAGTTACGCAGAACCCACTCTCCTCAACCTGTATTTAACATTTCAAACTAAACCTGTTTTAGTTGAGGCCATAGTTATAGACTTGTCCATCACAGTTAAAATGCATTTATCTAAATTAATCAAGACTAGTTGATCACTGCGGGCAGCACCTGCAGCGCGAATAGGAGAATCTATAACAGTGTTCAGGATATTAGCTTGCAAATACAATGGGAAGACTTAGATGAAGTTGTGAGAGTAATATTTATTTAGAGTGGACCTGAAAGAGATAAGGTGTAATGAGGTGAAATGGATAGATCTAGCTCAAGATAAGGATGGATGGCACACTTTTGTAAGTGCAGTAATGTGCTTTTGAATTCCTAATGCCATAGAATAAGTAAGTAGGTAGATTATTCTAACTGTATCATTCATTTACCCTGAAAGTTAGCAAATTTACCTTCATAGTTTGTAGCTTATGAGATAGGGCCATTCTGAAATAGGCTAAAGTAAGACAGCTTGCCAACTTTCAGGGTAAATGGAATGTGCATTGGTATGTTATAAAGGGAGGCCAATACTGAAGTATATGAATCAGATAGTGGACGATGTTGGCAGAAGAAGGTACAAAGATGTAAACGATTTGTTACAGGATAGGTAAAACTAACTGAGCTGCAGCAAAACAATCGCAATATTGATGACCTAATAATGAATGTTATATTGTTTTTGAAACTAAAAATAATGTTATAACATTCATTAACAATTCTAATTTTAGAACTACCAGCAAATTCAACAAAAGTGGAATCAACAAATTAACGTGCAAATGTAACGCTATGTAGATCGGCCAAATAGGTCTTTTTTCTTTTATCTGTTCTAAAGAGCACTAATGATTTTAATTAAAAAAAAAATCTTTGAACCTTTAACTTGCAGCCACCAATAAATGTAGGAGACATAATTATAATCGATTATTCCAAATGTAACAAAATGAACACTGCTGAAAACATTTATATTTGAACAGTCTTAATACAAGTGAAAATTTATTAAATGAACAAACTCATTTTTAGAAACAAATATTAATAAAAATCATATACCAATAACCTCAACGGGTAAAAAAAAAACTCCGCTGAAATACAAAATGAAAGTCGCAGAGTCCACAATTTTCATAGTTTATTGATTAGTTTAATTTAAGTTTTTCTTCTAATCCTTAAATTTTAAATTTTAATAAACCATTGGCATGTATTTAACACATCTATTATACATTAGTTTATACCTCTTAATTTATTTCTCTTTGGTTAGTCATTCTTTTTCTAGTAGATTATTGAAAAAAAAAATCCCAAACAATTTTAATCAGAACGTATCATAGCGTGCACATCTTGTCTACTTTTTATGGAAAATAAACCTTTCTTCTAACAGTTAAAGGGCATTTTATAAGCTTATTTATTTATTCAATTTGTTTCAACTTATTTAATATTTTTCATATTTTAGATATTCGTCGTCAATCCTCATTATGAACAATTAATTTTACTATCTTACTTTTATTAATTCCTGATGATGCGTGCACCGAACCTATTATAATTCGAACAGCAAATAGCCCTTAGCCATGTAAATAAGGTAAAAGGGACCAATTTTATAGATAAGGAATACAAAATAATAATAATTTGTAGTCAATTATCTTCCATATTTCATTTTCAAAAACATATTCATACAATGTAGCTAACATTATGTAATTTTTAATTAATTTATTTTAATATCACCCATCACATGTTTTAAATGTTATTATTATTATTATTATTATTATTATTTTATAATTGATAATTTATTGTCAACATTTGTTACCGGCTTGTCCATAATTTACATAATTGTACTTTTTTTTTTACTGATCAAGAAGAAGAAAATTTTGTATTACAACAAACTATAAAAATCATTATAACTTTAATTTACAATTTTATTTCTTATCAAAATAATATCAATGAACTTGACACTTAAGATACAAACTATATATGAATCTTAAATGTTTAATTTACACTTCAATAATTTCAGTTAACGGTTTATAATATTTTTAAAGACACGTAGATAAAGTAGCTTGCTATAATTATAAATCCCCCCCCCCCCCCAGCGCTCCACTACCCCCACGCACGTAGTTAAAGGGACTGGCTCCCGCTGCCAGGGTATCAGGAGACCAGAGAAGTGAAGAAGTAAATCTAGAGTGCAGAGCAAATAAACGACCCGGCCCTGACGTCACTGAGGGACCAATGAGAAACAAATGTTGTATTACTTCCTTGATGGAATAAAAGTCCCAGTTTCTCTCCATAGAGATGTTCGTCTATGTAAGAGTCGGTAGTATTCTTTCTCTTTGGAGCTCTAGTCACGGAATCAGTCTATTGTGCACCATTGGAGTTTTTGGAGTGCCACAATTGCTTTCCTTCTCCGGTATATTTGTTGTGTTTAAGGGGGGATAGAAGGTAGCTTGAGGTTTGGTAGTACTCTTGTAATTTTTACAACAAATATGTTTTTGGCTAGAATAAATAAAACATTGCTCCAATAGATACATTAGTTCAATTTTATACACGTGGTAATCTTAACAATTTTTGGATATTTTTCGTGGACATCGTAGAATTTAATCACAACTTTTTTTGATTGATTTAAAAAGTTTCTCATCGAATGCCATCATGCTCATATAAACAATTCAAGAACTGTTGAAATTATTATGTGTCAAAAATTAAACTTTGTATGTATCTAAAGGCTACTGGAGCAATTTTTCATTTATTTTGGCCCTAAAAGATTTTACAATTGCAAAATTACTACGACTGCAAAAAAAAAAAAAAACTGACCCGTTTTATATCACCTTAAGAAACACAAGGAAATGATTCAGGGCAGGGAAAGACTTTGTACAGTAACAGTTGGAAGGATTGGAAATCAATTTGGACTCGTTTAAAGAAACAAGTAGGTTTCGTCTGGATAAATATTTGATTCGTATTTTGACGAATTTAAGACAAGGATGAAAGAAAGTAAGATGTGTGATTATACATGAACTTTTTGTCTTTAATTAATTAAATAATCCATACATGTATTAATAAATACAATTTACTAATCAATACATTAACTATTAAATACCTTCCTCATCCTTTTCATTAGTTACTTATGTGTTACAAGCACCAATTAAACAAAAATTAATGTACCTAAACAATACGTTAATTTATTATACCCAAATAATTATTGTTTGTGTTGTTATTGAACATTAAACTATAATTTTATTTTATTAATTTATTACCTCCACCCCTGCTCATATTACTTGCCCCCTATTTTGTATTCACAATACCGGCCGTGAAGAATGTTTACTGCTTACACCCAGTTTATTCAACGCTACTTCGCTCCCTGATGAAAGCGCGTGATGATATAAAACTTACCATGACTCCTTAAAAAAAATAAAGGAGTACAATAGAAAACGTACTGTTTTGATCCGATGAGTATTTTTGAGTTTACTGGCAACAAATAAACAAACAAACAATATAATAATGGATTATTTGGTATTCTTATCGTTTATACTACACAGAAAAATAATAACTCCACAAAATTCAAATGCGCAGACAAACCTTAGAGTTTTATTACATATACTATCTAAGAAATAAAAATTAAGTAAATTGAAAGAAGCACTCTATAGTAAAGCACCTATCGCACCAAATAAAATTATATGTTGATTTATTACCAAGAAACAAAACTAAATAACCCAATTCACTAGCAATAGCACTAACTAATAAAAACATACATCCAAAATACTCGTGGCCAAGGGATTTATTAGAGGTTTGTAGGTATTTTCAAACCCCTCGTTGCCAAAAGGACTCACAAAGAATATTTATACATTTAAATTGAATATAATTGAATAGTTGTTACAGTTTTAAAACGCAAATGTAACCCCCCCCCCTATCTCGGTTAATGCATACTTTTTGAGCTTACTGGAAACAAACAAACGGAATCGCACGTACAGACATATTTAGTTTTTATACTATTATAATGTATAGAATCGTTATGTATTCATTTTAAACAATTCAAAAGATAAAAATTAATACATAGCTAACTGTTAAGACAAAAAATATCATCCCAATCAACAACAGACATGTTTTTTTATATTAGTGACATCCCTATTCTTTATTGAATAGGGGATTTATGTTCTATGACTCAAAAATTACTTTACAGTAACTGTTGATAAAATTGTGATTTAAATAAATTTAACTCATCAAGTGAAATCTGCTCTAATACTTTTACAATCTTGACACAGTTAATTATATCTTTATAGATAATTTACAAGGGAACACAAACGTTGACTTACACCATAGCTACCAAGGGAGTATTACGTTGAACTACTTATATAGCTCACAGAGGAAAAACGTTAAAGGACCTCTATAGTTCACAGGATAATAAACGTCGATGGACCCAAATATATTTCATAAGGTAATACAAACGTTAAAACCATTTATCTCACAAAGGAATACAAGCTTGAAAGGCCTCTGTAGCTCACAAGGGAGGAGTAACGTTTAATACATTTATGGTTCACAAGGTAATACAAACTTTGAATGAACTCTATCAAATCACAATGGAATACAAACGTTGAAGGATATTTATATAGCTCGCAAGTAAGATTTAAAGTTGAACGTATACATATCTCACAAGGGAATAGTAACGGTGAAGGACCTCTATAGTTCACAAGATAATACAAACGTTGGAGGATATCTATATTCCACAAGTAAGGCATGCAGTTGAAGGGCATCTATATCTCACAAGGGAGTAGTAACATTGAAGGACATAATTATATATATATTATCAATATATATATATATCACAGGGACCTCTCTCTATAACTCACAAAGGAGAACCTCTATAAATCACAAGGGAGTCATATCAATGCCACTGTGTGACACATCACAGGTGAATCACCTTATCTTCCAGTCCATATAGTTCATGGTGCAGTGAAAATACAATAAAATACCTTCCTAGCCACACTTTTTGAGGTAGGTTACGTGCTATTAACCTAATGGATATTGCACAAAGGTTTAGAAGGGATAGATAGTTCCTCCCCTCGTGAAATTGAAAATGAAATTCTCAGCAGCGACAGAGTCATAGACTATCCTTGTATCTCGAGAGACAATATTGTTGTAAGGGCTTGGCCTCTTCTGTCCTCTGGGAAGAAATAAGACCTCAACTTAATCCTGAATAGTAATAATAACATTACCACATAGCTGGAGCTACCTCTGCTTAACAGTTACAACTTATTAAATTGTAGGAGGGGGGGAGTGTCATTGAGACATAAGTGGTTAATTTATAGACTAATGACCCTAGAAGTGACCCGCAGATGAGGAATATCTTGGTTGAACTGGATACGTACGTAAGGTGTTTATTGTAAAGACAACGTGGAGAGAGACACCAGGTAGAGCAATAACAGCGACCCCGGAGCGTGTTATTGCAATACGGAGCACTCGAGAAACAGCGCGAGCGATATTGGACCTTATTGCTCAATGGCGCGTGACCGGAGAGTGGGGAGGTGACGTCATAAGGCTGGTTACCGCCGCTTGACTCTGTATTGCCATGGATGTCCTGAAGAGATATTGGTGTATGATAGAGCACTTGTAATTAGTCACAAATTAGTAGCCCTAGCTATCAGAGAAACTATCGCTCTTTACATCACCGGAACTCTCTGGCACAGGGCGAAATATTTAGTGCTATTTAGATAAGAGGAGATAGCTCTGTTTTGACTAGTGTTAGTTGAAAACGAGGAAGTATGTATGTTTTGTTAAGTTATACCTAAACATTGAGAAATAGATCTGTTTTGCGCAATGTTACTTCAACACGAGAAAATAGATGAAGTTTTGTGTTGTGTGTTTAGACACGAGGTAATATCTCTTTTTTGTGCAGTATTACTTCAAAATAAAGAAATTTTTTTTGACAGTGTTACCTTAACAAGAAGAAATATCTCGTTTCGTCAACATGACGATATAGTTCTATTTTGTTACCTCCACATGAAGCTATATAATTGCTTTAACAGTGATTCTTTAACTTGAGTTTTTTTTTTCAGTTACAGTGATACATCAAAACAAGATAAAATTTTTGTTTTTTGATGTAGCAGTGTTATTTTTACACGAATAAATATCTCTGTGTTGTGCCGTAACAAAATTATCCAGTCACTGTGCTCCATCAGCGCGTGTGACTGAATGGATTTAAACTAGTGTTGACACCAGATGTCAACAAAGCATTTGGGTCTCCGTGTTTATACAACAAGAGTCGTTTAGCAAAACAAAACGTTTCTATTCGCCAATTGGAAGTTCGCGTGTGTAGTGGAGTCACGAGTTGTAAGTACTGACAAGGCACAGTGATGGCTGTCACCGGTAGCTGATGTTGTACAATGTCCCGTCCATGTCTCAGTGATTGTGTATACTCCAGGCGGTGTCTACAAGGAGAGCTGGGGCTTTGAGTACTGACAGGCCACAGTGATGGCTGTCACGGTAGCTGATGTTGTACAATGTCCCGTCATGTTCAGTGATTTGTGTGTACTCCAGGCGGAGTGTCTACAAGGAAGAGCTGTGGGCTTTGAGTACTGACAAGGCCAGTGATGAATGTCATTGGTAGCAGACACGTAAAATATTTCTTCCATAGCTCAGTGGTTCGTAAGTCCTCTAAACAGCGTTCCAAGATTTAAGAAAGGGCGTGGTCCGACCAAAGAGAGCTAGTAAAACAACTGAAAGATCACCACCAAGTTGTATGAGTTAGAATCATATCAACATGTCTTGTGAAACTGTTCTTTAAACAACAAACTGTAGTATCCCCTGGTTTGATAGCCACTAATTACACACAGAAATTACCAATAAAAATCCGTCTTTGAGCTCACGTGAAGGTTTGAGTTCTAGGACAGAGTGGAAAGTATCAAAGAGGAGGACCCTTTAAGTTTTTCTGTGCAATATGTAGTAAGGTGAATAAACTTGTCCTTAAAGCCAGGAATAGCACACAGACTAGTCATTAATATAATCTCGTGACGTCAAATTGGTTCGTCGTAGACCCACTTCTTCCCCCCCCCCCCCCCATCAGTACCTAATCTCTAAACGAACAGACATTACCACTTCATCAAAAAACAAATATATGGAGTGCTTCTACCACTAGAAAATGGCGGCGATTCAAGAGAGCAGATATTACCACTTCCTTTCAAAGTGTTAAAGTAGACTAACTGAAAATGTTTCTTTCTAAGGTTTTTATATAGACTAACTGACAATGTTTCCTCTAAGATTAGTATTATAGACTAACTGACAATAATATTACTTAAATTCATTTTAATTGTAGTAAGGAGAAGTAAGAATGAGTATTATAAGGAACGTATTTGGTAAAAGTGACAATTGGGTGATAAATAGTTATACTTTTGTGTCAATTAACATACAAGTTGGTGACCTGGTGGTCTAGGGGTAAGGTGTCAGACTTCTGTGCTGAGGGTCCGGGGTTCAATCCTCGGTTCCGGCACAGATTTATCTGATTGCTAAACCCTTCTTTCACCTCTGACAAGATGTGTATTAATCACAACTTGTGAATGTGAGGAATGCCAGGCCTCCACCGTGGTTCGGATTCCACGTTAAACTGTAGGTTCTTCATTTCATCTCACAATCACCCTACCATTGCACATTAGCGTAAGTGCGTATAACCCGAACGGGTAGTAAGACGCGGTGCTAATAATAATAATAACATACAAGTTATTAAAAAAAGAGATGTTTTTTAAATAGAAGTGACAAATAATTAATTATTCAAGGCTAAAAATTATGTCAGGATTTTAATCACATATAAATACATAAGTTATTCACATAAGTGTCATCTAGATTGTTTAAGAGACTTGAATTAAAAAATAGGAAACATCAGTATTAGAACAAGATTCTATAAAGATATTAGAAAACAATTTTATTGAAACAGAAAGTGTAAATAGTTCGTGTTTTAAGCTGGAGTTGTTAACACTATACAATTAATGAATGATCAGTTTGCAGAATCTAGGAACCAGTCAACAAGGCCAACTATGCAGTATAAACAATTATACTAATTTGTTATTGATGTCGGAAATGAACACTTATAATTACATAAATTAATTATCTAAAAAATATTTAGGAACTGATCAAAAGAAACTTGAATTAAAAAGGAACAGTAGTTAAATAAGTTATATAAAGAAATAAATTATAGAAAAATTTGGAAATTTTATAGAAACAAAAGTTCAAATAAAACTAAACTGGAGTGTTGATAATAATAATTAAAAGAGAATAAATTTAATAAGATCTATGGACAGTAAATGAAGCAATTAACAATTACAATATATGTTAAAATTATTCAAATTGTTAAAAATAAGATGGCGTATTGATTGATTACTTGAAAGATAATTGAAAGAAAATTTTAATAAAATCAAGAAAAATGAATACAAAAGTTTTTACACAATGCAAACATATTAAGATTGAATTATACATGAAACATGTTAAAATTTGAAATTAAAATTTTCCCAATAACATAGCATACTATATTAAAATATGTTATAGTTTAAAGCTGTTATTAGGTCAAGAGGTTGCACACTATGTTAACGAAATAAATAATTGATTAGATAATTGTTGATTCGGTATCGTCCAGAGCAATCAAGGTGGTTTAATAATTCGATATAAGATTATTAAAAATATAAGAGAAAGGATGAAATTAAGAAATGTAAACGGAAAATACTTGAAATGTTACTTGAGTATGTATTAAATATACGTTCCTTAACTGGTATTTAATTCCACTCCTTAAGACATTTGTACTGCCTCTAGGCTGGTTGGTCGACGACATGTTTCGGCGTTTATTACGCCATTATAAGGTCTAAGACAAAACCAATGCGGAAAATTCAGTATTGAGTTGTAAAAAATAGATTAAAAAAAATAGAAAGTTCAAGTAAAATTAAGAGAAGTAATGATGTTAACCAAAGAAACTGAGGTGACATAGTCATAGAGAGTTAAATGGTGGAACAATAAATTTACTATTTTACTGTATACTATACACAAAATTAGACTGTCAAGCTTACCCATATGGTGGAGTTAAGTTGTTGTTCCCGTAGTTAACACAGTGCAATTAATTTGAGTCCAACAAATTTGTTAATTTATAATTTTTATTATGAATATTCCAGCAGATCATTGGACCAACTAAGCGTTAGGGAAATTGGAAAATTATGCTTGAGATGTCGCTAGTGTATCGGTTAGTAATTGCTATTGAAAATAGATAGATGAAAAAGAGGAAATGAAGTTCCAACATAGTTTTGGATGGAGAAAAGAATCTGGGAAAAAAGGAAAAAAGAATATAAATTTAAATCTTCACGACACTGGCCCGAACAGATCTCAGCTACGATGATAGGAGGACAGGTTTTTTTGGCGGGATGGGGTGTGGTTTTAATTTTTAAATTTTTACATGTTGTGGAAGATATCTGATTGTGTTGATAAGGGATTGGTTTTCAAATTTTGTTTGTTCATTAAGGACGATATTGTGATGAAAAGTGGCATTATAAATATGGAGCTTTTCAGCAATGTTCATTTTTAAACCTTTGGTTGAAGGTAGGAAAAGTTCCATGAATTGGTTAATAGGAGTTGGTTGATGACCTGAGATTTTTAAGTGTTCAGCAAATTTTGATTTGGTTCTGTTAAATTTGAAGTCACTTAAGTGTTCAGAATAGCGTTTAGAAAGTGCCCGTCTGGTTTTCCAATGTATGCAGCGTTACAACCACAGGTTAGTTTATATATTCCACTTTTATTGTAAATATTTTGGATATTGAGATTGAAGTTGGAAAGATGTTTTTTGATTGTGTTGTTGGTTCGAAAAGAAATCTTAATATTATGTTTTTTAAAATTGTTTAGTGATTTTATTGGTTTCAAGGCCTGTATAGTAAAATTTTACCCATTTAGGTTGATTAAGATTGTCAGAAATATTTGTGAGGTTGGATTTTTTCCCCATTTGAGATTTTTGTTTCTGAAGAATTTTATATATTATAGAGTGAGAATACCATTAGAGGTGGCAATTTTTTGAAGATGTTAAGTTCGTTTTTAAAATTCTTTTGGAAAGTGGTATATGAAGTAGTCTATAAATCAGGCTATTGAAAGTTGCTAATTTATTAGATATGGTATGGTTGGAGTTATTATGTATATTGTATATGTATAATAGAATCTGTATGGGTTGGTTTACTGTAGATTTTGTATGAAAAAGTGTTAGCCTTGGTTTTTGAAATGTTTAGATCTAAGTAGTTGATGCTGTTGTTTTGTTCAAGTTGAATCGTAAATTTCAATTTGGGATGAATGTGATTCAGAATGTCAGATTTATTAAATAAGGTATAGTCAAGGATATTATCATAGATAATGAATATGTGGTCAACATATCTGCAGTATAATTGGATGTTTATGTACTTAGTGAGGTAGTTGATTATTTTGGGGTCATTGTTTTATATAAAAATTTCAGATAATATACATGAAATTGGTGATCCCATGGCTAGACCATCTGGTTATGAATAAAATTTATTATTAAACTGAAAGTAGTTCTGACTTGCTATGGTTTGGACTATGCTAGTGATTTGATTGGTATACTCCATGGAAAGTCTTTTTCTATGAGTGTAGATTTGATTATGTCAATAGTTTCATTGATGGGTACATTTGTATAAAGATTTGAAACATCAAGTGACATGAATTTGGAATCAGTGTTCAGAGTTAAATTTTTAAGCTTGTTTGTAAGATCATAAGAACTTTTAACATTGTAGGAGTATGGAAGTTGAAGATTATTATTTAATACGTGGGTTATTTTGTTGGCTATTTTGTAAGCTGGTGCTATCTGGTAGTTGACCAAAGGTATTATTGGAATGTTTGGTTATGAATTTTGGGTAATGATGTGAACGCAGGAGCTTTAGGATTCATGTTGAAAAGTTTATAGTTGTCTTTAGGATCAATGATTAGAGGTATTTGTTTTGGTTTGCTTTTAATGGTCTTTTGAAAGTTGGTGGTTGGATCAACTTTAAGTTCTAAGATGTTATTATTCCGTATGAAATCTAACGTTTTGTAGATGTATTCATCCTGATCTATTAGGACAGTGGTGTTGCCTTTGTCTGCTTTAATATTGATGATTTTATTTGTTTGAAGCTTCTTTTTGAGTTTTTTTTATATCAGTGAGTACATGGGTAGGATTGGTTTTGTTATTTTCTTTGCGGTGGTTTTTTGAAGGTGGTTACCTATGAGGTGTCGTGTTTGTTCTTTGTGTTCATGATCAATATGCTGGATGGCATTCTCACTGTCAATAATAAGAGAATGTATTTTACTGTGAGAGGTTCTGAATGAGAATTAAGTTTATAGCCTTGTGTAAGTATTCGTTCTTCTTTACTATTAAAATGAAAATGTTTCCTATAGGGTTATTACTATAGGCTAACTGACAATGTTTCCTTTACGGTTAGTATTATAGACTAACCTACCATGTTTCTTCTAAGGTTAGTATTATAGACTAACTGAAAATGTTTCATCTAGGGTAAATATTATATACTAACTGACAATGTTTCTTCTAGGGTTAATATTATATAATAACTGACAATGTTTCTTCTAGGGTTAATATTATAGACTAACTGACAAAGTTTCTTCTAGAGTTAGTATTATATATTAACTGAAAATGTTTCTTCTAGGGTTAATATTATAGACTAACTGACAATGTTTCTTCTAAGGTTAATATTATAGACTAACTGACAATGTTTCTTCTAGGGTTAATATTATAGACTAACTGACAATGTTTCCTTAAGGGTTAATATTATAGACTAACTGACAATGTTTCCTTAAGGGTTAATATTATAGACTAACTGACAATGTTTCTTCTAGGGTTAATATTATAGACTAACTGACAATGTTTCTTCTAGGGTTAATATTATAGACTAACTGACAATGTTTCTTCTAGGGTTAAAATTATATACTAACTGACAATGTTTCTTCTAGGGTTAATATTATAGACTAACTGACAATGTTTCTTCTAGGGTTAATATTATAGACTAACTGACAATGTTTCTTCTAGGATTAATATTATATACTAACTGACAATGTTTCTTCTAGGGTTAATATTATAGACTAACTGACCATGTTTCATCTAGGGTTAATATTATAGACTAACTGACAATGTTTCCACTAGGGTTAATATTATAGACTAACTGACCATGTTTCCACCAGTCAACATTTGTTGAGAGTGGTAGCAACCCCCTGAGGCTGTTGGGGAAAGAGCCAACGTCTGTTTTTATCACGTTATACGGAAAGAAGGGAAGGGGGCCACGCACATGTCTATAAAATCAACACAGATTTGGGAAGAGCAGGAAAGTCAAGGGGAAATGATTACACCGCGACTCAAACAGTCAGGACTGAGAGGGGGGAGGTGGTTACTGAAGACACACGGGGTGACCTCTCTAGCGTACGTTAACACGGAAGGAGGGTTGTTTAAGGTAGGACTGACCATCTTATGGTTTGAATAAGTCACATCACCTGTCCACCCCGGGACAGTCCAAACTTACAAGAACTCCACAGGACAACCAGAGATGAATTATGGCTAATTTAGGTTCACGATGTTTTGGTTTAATATATTTGAGAATAGAGTGACCTAGGTTTTCTTCACATGATTGTCCTGACTTGAATAATATCTATTTATGAATTAATATAATTATTTATACATTATTTTAAATTACAATGACAAATTACAGAGGTGTGAGAAGCTTCATTTGGAGCAGGGATATGCCAGACAAATACAAGGGAATGATCTACAATGCTTATTACCGGCCAATATATTGGAGTAGGCTGCAGAAACGTGTGTGATGAAGGAACAGGCTAAAAGCAGAAAGCAGGCGAGTGAAATGAGATTTGTGAGAAGTAGGATCGGTGTGACAAAATTTGACAGGATAAGAAATGAGAGATTAAGAAGACTAGTAAAGGAGGGGCCAGTCCAGGACAGGAGAGAGAAGGCAAGACTAAGACCATGTGAGAAGAATTGAGAGGGAAAGGATGACCAGGAGGATGTTGGATATGGAGGTGGAGAGTAGGAGGCTGAGAGGAAGACCGAGGGTCAGATGGCTGAAAGGAGAAAGGAGGAGTGTGGAGGAAAGAGGAGAAGACTAGGCCAAGGGTGAGGGAGAGAGATAGTGGGAGGAAAGGAGGTGGTGGAGAGGTTTATGTTCCAAACAGACCGAGTCAGTGGCTGTAAGATGTTCATGATGATGATGATTTAAGCACTACCTAAATCCTTGACTGTGTTGCTGCCCTGGGTCAAGCTATTTCATGACATCCAAGAACAAATATTGCATTAGTTTATCTTTAATTTATTCGGGTGCTAAGGTCCATTATACTTCAGTTGGATTCCCTATCCATTCAACCATGAATATAATACAACAATAAAAATCTGTTAAAATTGGTGGTCACGTGTTCCAGGACGTACTTCTCAAAACATACTAGAATGAAGATGAAGAGGAGGTTGGGGCTCAAATATCACCTGAGTGTACTGAGGGTGGTTTTACCTGAATGGTTCCTTACTCTCTCTCTCTCTCTATCTATCTATCTAAATGTTGGTATATTGGTGGCCTCCTGATTCCGAGCAGTTCAGATTGCGAACATGAGATTTTTGATATATGGGGTGGAGTCCTGGTTGCGGACACGCCATGTTGCTATGCCATCCCACCCCTAATTTGATAATAGTGGTGGCCCGCAAGGGACCAGCAGTTGTACGTCATTTCAGCCTCGTAGGCCTTGATTTAACTAAATTACATACACGAGTATTTATAGGCTAAGTTAGGCTATGTTAGTTTAGGTTATGTCAGGCAAGGTTAGGTAATGTTATGTCAGGCAAGGTTAGGTTATGTCAGGTTATATCAGGCTAGGTTAGGTTAGGCTATGTCAGGTTAGGTTAGTTTAGGCTGTCAGGCTAGTTTAAGTTAGGGTAGTTTAGGTTATGTCAGGTTAGGTTAGGTTAGTTTAGACTAGGGTAAGCTTGGTTAGGAGGAAAGCCCCGGTGACCGGTGGGTGCTGCTAGTAACCCCTTCTACCCGTGTCACCACCCTCACGTAGGAGTTCCCGTGAGTTCCTCTTTTACTTGTTCGCAATCTGGACATTGGATATTTAGGTGACCATAACATTTTTGGGCGTGTTCGCAATTTGGACGGATTTTACCCAGTTCGCAATCTGGACTGCTCGAAATTAGAATACAACCGGTATATTTACCTTAAATTATACCTTCCTCAACCCTAATCTATAAAAATATTTGTTTTAAAAAGTTTTGAAAAAGGACGTGGTGTGTAATTCATGGAGATAGTCACGAATGATGCACAGGGAAATAGATTGAGGTTTATGTTGAGAAAAACGTGTTAAAATATCAAGAAAATCTCACGAAGATTTAAAATGACATTTGCAACTCAGTAATATGCAGTTATTTAGTCATAAATCGGCCTCTTACCAACTAAAATAATGAATAAAATTGATAATAACATTGATAGCATTATTGTTAATTCCTATAGACTATAAATGTATCAAAATTATAATTAATATGCAATAGTTGTTGATTGGTTTGATGTTGCAGCGATATTTAATTAAAGTTTTATTAGCACCACGTCTTATGACCTGTTCAGGCTATACACTAACTACTAACTAAGCTACTGAGTTAAGGATTAATAGGGTTGAATTGAGAGGAATTGTACCCACATTTACGCGTAGGAAGATTAACGAACCATTTAGATAAAACTACCCTCAGTACACCTGACCGGGATTCTAACCCCAATCTCCCTGTCATTGGCAGGCTAATCCATTGTGAGAGCGACGCATTTGACCATGTTGCCACTAGAGCATATTTAATTAAAATTTATTTTTAAATTTTAAACCAGTGTATGAATAATTTTAGTTTTAAATTTGTATTATATTATGCAAGATATCTATTTTGTATTTTTAGTCAAATTTATTTGTTTACTAAAGAACACAAATTACTAATCTAAGCATTTTTTAAATTGTTTTTCTTAAGAAATAGTTCATAGCTTACTTGTTCAAATATTAATAACTTTCCATACAAATATTTACAAAAGATTCATCAGGATATTAGTCAAGAGTAACTATTATTTTATTTCATAGAAAAAGGTCACGCATTCTAGCAATATGATTTTTAGTCAAAATCTCTCTAAACTTAAAACGTTTTTGCCCAGGCTTTACCCCTCCTCTGCCTCACTCCCCCTTTAATCATGAGCTAGAACCCAAATGAAAGCTTAAATTGTCACTAGGATTCATCTCAACGAATAAACAGAAGATCTCGAGCGGATGATAAAAACCAATTTACAAAATACAAACAATAATTATATCCAGTTTGATTAATAAAACGTATTATACTATGAGTTCATTTATCACTGAACAGACCAGGGGAATAATTCCCTTTTCCCAGCCTTTCAACTGCCATTAAAACCAAATTATTACTCAGTTTTTAGCTATGTCATGTAGAAACATAACCATATAACCAGGGGCTAATTTATAATTGGGATTAAATATCATTAAACTAAAATTACTCGATGATAACCTATAAAGCAGGAATTGTCAGTGTTAAACTTATAAAAGAGACCAATTATTCGTTTTATTAAAGAGCTCAACGAATTAAATTTATTACGGCAGTAAATGAAACAGATCATTAAAGTAATAATTTTTTTTTAACATTAATTATCTTTTGAAAGGATAACGTGAATTCAATGAAAATAAAACTTAATAATGCAAAGGTTGAGTATATACATATATATATATACACATAAATCTTAAATTCAGTACAGTGATCACTGCAATCCCTTTCATAAATCTCAACATTTAATAATATATATATCACTATACTATATTTTACTATATTTACAAATATAATATAAATATAACCCAAAACTATCCAAAATGGTATATATATATATATATATTATTTACGTACATTAGATGAATATATATATATAATTTTTTACGTACATTAGATGAATATATTATATTTACACACACACTTATGTTATCAAATGTAAAAAGGGGTTGAATACTATGCATGGTTAAAATAATGCAACTAGTTTCTAAAACATTATTTACCTACCACTAATTAATATTATCAATAACCCGTTTGGTGGCCACAGGTGCTACTCTTGCAGTAGATGGACTAGATTTCCACTGACGGGGAGATCAAGATTCGAATCTCGGTTGGGTGTACTGAGGGTGGGTTTTCCAAAACAGGTTTACACTTTCCCTTCAGTCAAATATAGGTACACTTCCTCTAAATATAGCCTTCCTAATCCCTAAAACCATTAGCGTAATTAATACATAAGCGTGTAACCCAAACGGGTAGTAATATGTAGTGCTAAAAAAGTATATATACTATCAGTATTTTTAATGTGTAGCTTGGCTCCGTACCAAAGGAATTTTGGGAGTTCAAACCTGTCATAAAGGTAGCATAAATGGTTTAATATGTGAATTATTGTCTCCTAAATTCCTAGGCTAGTAGATAATATAAGTACTATAAAATACATGGCATCTACAGACCCCAATATTTTCTAAACTGGGAATTTTATCAGGAAGCATTAATTTTAAAATAATTCCTTTCGTTGGGGACTTCCCCCCGAACCAAAGAAGGTAAAACACCTAAAATAAAAGTTTGGGTTCAGTCCTAGTGTAACTAATATACAATATAATATCATTCCAATACTTTATGCGAGCAAGTGTTACAATTCAACGTTTCTGTATCGAAATATAGATTACAGTGCTTGCCTGTTATCGGTAGCACAACACAAAACTGTATGCATTTTAGCATTTAATCTTTTTCACGGCGACAGTTAAAATATAATGTTCCCTTGCACTTAATGCGAATACTTCTCGCATTACATAGATGTAGGATATCTAGTATTAATTCTATGTCGCGGCGTTATGGGTTTGAAATAATATACATTTTTCGAACTAAAACTAATGTAAAGACATTTGATTGGTGAAATATTACTACGTGGTCATGGCACTTATCTATTTCTGTGAGCTCAAGGTTCGATTCAAAGCGGTGTTTGCAAGGTTGTTTTAAATATCTGCTATTAGATTTCCTGATGATAGACTTATTTGTTACCAGGTTAGATTTAGTACTAACATATTCTCCTATCTAATACTGCACTGTGGCCACACCGTACTGACGCGGTCACCGCAATAAACCCCTCTGTTTCGCAACCAAAGTCTAGCCTCGTCCTCGCGAGAGCCTACTTTACCCACTTTTACAGGAGGAAACTACCGATCCTTGAGTTCATTCCTTTCATATTATATTAACAACATTAGATTGAAACACCAACATTTTTAAAGGGTGCCATTAATGTCCGAACTAGCTCAAAGCCGAAAAGAGCACACTTATAATCAATCTATTTACCTCTAGAACCACTGGTTTGTTAAAAACAACGTGCTAAAAGCATCAAATAGATCATTTAAACTTTTGGCCAACATATTCTCTGCAAAAATTAACATTTAATTTCCAAATTTCTTTATCTCAATTAACTTAAATGTAGTTCAACAAGCTCCTTTGTGGAATTTTAACATACACTTATATTAATTAAGAGAAAAACAAAACTAAAAAACATGTAAATAAATTTTGTATACTGTTGCATTAGGTATCTCCTTAACAAAACAATAAAAATAACATTATCATAGCAATAGAGATAAATGAGACAAATTGAATATGTTATGTTCCCAACATTATTTACAAGGAAAAACAATTTCTTGTTGATCATGTTTTCTATCTCCTGCTGATTTTAATACAGTAATAATAAAACTAACATTAAAAAGTGTTTGTGCTATTTTTGAATAATCAAATCCTTTTTTTAAATTGTCTTTATTTTCTTGAAATATCCTTTTAAAAAAATCAACCATATGACTTCCCACCAGCCTTTCTATTTTAGAATTAGTAGGAAAAATAGAAATATGTCTTTATCAATTGAATAAAAATTCTTTAAAAAAAACAAAAACACACATTAACAATGAGCACTTTCCATCTGGTGTCCTTTGATGTTGGTTGTATAAATGGTAAAAATTGATTTCCACAACTATTCTTGAATTTAAATACAAAGAAAATTCGGGAACATCTAAATAGATAATACATTTCTCAGCGAGAGTTCTAAAAACAGCATCGTCCTTCTTAAGAAAATAAAAGGAAGTCATAAAAAAATAGTTAACTAATATATCTTAAAATAACATTTACAATTTTCTATTACAATTTATTTAAAATGTACTGGAACGCGAAGTATATTTAAATAAGTTATCGTATGATGAATAATAAAATTAATCTCGCTATCATAATTTGTTACTAAGAAATTAAGATTCATAAACCTATACTTTGCTCCAAAGACAAAACAAATCGAATCGAGTACCTGCTGAGCTCAGGTAAGTGCAATATTGTTGTCTCCAATGTACGATATCGTATTAGGCATGAAAATGAAAACGAGTAAGGATGAAAAACATTCCCTCAAATATAATAATAATCATCTTCCAAAACTTAATGTTTGCGCTATTCCATTTTTTTTAACAAAAGGAATAAATAATTGTATTCAAAATGTTTCTCTTGAATGATTCACTCAGTTTTATAGCCAAACATATAATTCAAGTGGGTATTATACGTCATAAATGATATGAAGATATCACATGTGCTATGAAGAGATACGATGACTTCGTTTACTAATTTTAAATTAGGCCTAGAGGTTGATGGTTGAGATGGTTGAGACCAAGGAGGAGGATAGTTCGGTAGTTTCTCATTTGACATGTTTACTGTGACGTTACATTTTCTCTCGAGTCTAGGTTGAATCTATCAACTTAAGTCGTTACTACACCTTGTGTTACGTAATAACAAAATAACTCTTTATAACTCCTGTCTTCTATCTTCCACCCCAGTAAGTTGTACGCACAGCTCTCCCAGTAAAATAGCTCTCAGCACAATTTGTTACTCCCAACTCAATAACGAATCACCAAGAGAATCGGACAGGAAACCAACAAACTACACACGGTAAGGTAATAAGATTTATTTTAAAAAACCTATCAAATATTAACAGAACGAAATCTAGGCTTGCGTAATAGTATTTTAATTTTGGTCGGAAACCCGACGTAGAACGTAAAGTAGCTTAGTTTGAGAACTCCACCCCCAAGGGGAGTGGGGTTAGTTAGAATCAGCCCTAGCCCGGCCGGACGTACGTTACAAAACTCAACTACAATTATTCCCTCCTGGGGGCGGTCGCTTCCTCTTGGTTTACAAATTAACCTCCACTAATGGCCCTCCTACTTCATAATTAAATAAATGACAATCTGCGTTTTCGTATTCTGTTCCTCGGGGCGGAAAGGGCCCATGTGGCCGGTGGAAGGGTGTTGCTTGAGCGGTGGTATTCCAAGTAAGTCCGACATCTTAGTTCAGTCTTGACTACTTAACTAAGGGTCCTGTGTTCCATTTCCTGCATGTCCTATTAATGTATCATTGATGAAATAGTGACTTAAACTTTCACAGTTATGAATTAACGGTCTGGGGAGTGGGTGCTGTGTCTGTTCTAAAATTAAGCTATTCGTTTTCTGAGAAAGCATTATTTTCAAAAAATACATATTAAATATCGTAACTAAATCAATAAAACATTCAAGTGTCTTCTAATCTCCAAAAACCCTGCCACTCTCGAGTAGTGAGTGTTGCGTTTATTAAAAGACCTATGCTATCCACTGGAAGAAGTAGCTATCAACCCGTTTTACAGTTTGTTTCTATCTAGGTACTCTTTCAGGGTTCAACTACATTACATCCAGCGTATGAGTGGTTGTAACTAGCAACTAAGAAAACTAAGAAAAGCTACCAGATCTACTCTCATGTCTCTATGAAACTTAAGACTTTCACCCCCACAACGACAATTTGTTTTTAATTGGTTTTTCATTTTAAGCGTTTTTTTCATAATTGATATATGAACTATGAAAATATTAATTTGGATTTTTTTTTTTTGAAGTGGCTTCTGTAGTTCACTCAAGAATTATCTACAAACAGTAGCTTTTAAAAGGCTACCTTCTCTTCATATTTATAAAGATGGTGAACAGAATGTAATGAGTTTGGTTGATGACGTCAACAAACCGTGTTAGGTTGTGTTCATGAGCATGGACTTACAAAATAAAAACGTAATATTTTGTGTGGCTCTTTTTATAAATTATAAGAAAAATTTATTTATTTTATAAATGTATGGTCGCCAGTTATAAGAAGATGTAAGTGTGAATATTGTTCTTTTTAGCTTATTATTTGATATATTATAATATCTCGTGTTCCCACAACCGCGAAACAAAAGGCATGATAGAATTTTTTTTAGCACAGCGTCCTACTATCCGTTCGGGTTATACGCTTAAGTACTAATTACGCTAATGGGTTAGGAATAGTAAAGGATGAATATAGAGGAAGTGAATCTGCATTTGAGTGGAGGGATATTGGGAAACCATTCAGGAAAAACTACCCCAGTTCCCCCGAGTGAAATTTGAACCTTGATCTCCCCGTCCTCAGTAATCTAGCTCAACATGAAACTAGCGCATTGGCTAACTACGCCACTGAGGCAGATATATATATATATATTATTTACTAAATAGCCAAATATACAATTATCCTCAACTAAGTATTATTATAAGTGTTTGATAACATTTTTGATTGATAGTATAACTATTTCCAGATAGGTTAGCACTTGTAACGTTCAACCAATGTTTGGAATGTAATCTAATTATAGCTTTCAGCTACCGCCGTTCCTACGCTAGATGGACTGTAGTTTGATCGTAACATCAGATGGTATTCTATAGAGCTGCACTTAGTACATGTTATGGCAAGTATGTTTCATTGTTCAACGGAGCTAGGATATGAGAAGTGACCCAGGTAGTATCTACCAGTAGAGGACGACCTTCTGTCGCGCCACTGAACGAAACAACGAAGATGAACTTGCTTATTCAGAGGTCCTGTACACTGATACACAGGCTAGCAGTGGTGGATCTAGGAATGTTACCAGGGTAGGAGAGGGAGAGGAACAATACTGCCTCACTCCATAGAACCTACTAGTATATCTAGGAATGTTACCAGGGTAGGAGAGGGAGAGGAACAATACTGCCTCATTGCATATAACCTACTAGTATATCTAGGAATGTTACCAGGGTAGGAGAGGGAGAGGAACAATACTGCCTCATTGCATAGAACCTACTAGTATATCTAGGAATGTTACCAGGGTAGGAGAGGAACAATACTGCCTCATTGCATAGAACTTACTAGTATATCTAGGAATGTTACCAGGGTAGGAGAGGGAGAGGAACAACACTGCCTCATTGCATAGAACCTACTAGTATATCTAGGAATGTTACCAGGGTAGGAGAGGAACAATACTGCCTCATTGCATAGAACCTACTAGTATATCTAGGAATGTTACCAGGGTAGGAGAGGAACAATACTGCCTCATTGCATAGAACCTACTAGTATATCTAGGAATGTTACCAGGGTAGGAGAGGGAGAGGAACAATACTGCCTCATTCCATAGAACCTACTAGTATATCTAGGAATGTTACCAGGGTAGGAGAGGAACAATACTGCCTCATTGCATAGAACTTACTAGTATATCTAGGAATGTTACCAGGGTAGGAGAGGGAGAGGAACAATACTGCCTCATTGCATAGAACCTACTAGTATATCTAGGAATGTTACCAGGGTAGGAGAGGGAGAGGAACAATACTGCCTCATTGCATAGAACCTACTAGTATATCTAGGAATGTTACCAGGGTAGGAGAGGGAGAGGAACAATACTGCCTCATTCCATAGAACCTACTAGTATATCTAGGAATGTTACCAGGGTAGGAGAGGAACAATACTGCCTCATTGCATAGAACTTACTAGTATATCTAGGAATGTTACCAGAGTAGGATAGGAAAGGAACAATACTACCTCATTCCATAGAACCTATTAGTATATCTAGGAATGTTACCAGGGTAGGAGAGTAACAATACTGCCTCATTCCATAGAACCTACTAGTATATATAGGAATGTTACCTGGATAGGAGAGGAACAATACTACCTCATTCCATAGAATCTACTAGTATATCTAGGAATGTTACCAGAGTAGGATAGGAGAGGAACAATACTGCTTCACTCCATAGAACCTACTAGTATATCTAGGAATTTTACCAGGGTAGGAGAGGGAGAGGAACAATACTGACTCATTCCATAGAACCTACTAGTATATCTAGGAATTTTACCAGGGTAGGAGAGGGAGAGGAACAATACTGCTTCACTCCATAGAACCTACTAGTATATCTAGGAATTTTACCAGGGTAGGAGAGGGAGAGGAACAATACTGACTCATTCCATAGAACCTACTAGTATATCTAGGAATGTTACCAGGGTAGGAGAGGAACAATACTACCTCATTCCATAGAACCTACTAGTATATCTAGGAATGTTACCAGAGTAGGGTAGGAGAGGAACAATACTGCCTAATTCCATGGAACCTACTAGTATATCTAGGTATGTTACCAGAGTAGGATAGGAGAGGAACAATACTGCCTAATTCCATGGAACCTACTAGTATATCTAGGTATGTTACCAGAGTAGGATAGGAGAGGAACAATACTGCCTAATTCCATGGAACCTACTAGTATATCTAGGTATGTTACCAGAGTAGGATAGGAGAGGAACAATACTGCCTAATTCCATGGAACCTACTAGTATATCTAGGTATGTTACCAGAGTAGGATAGGAGAGGAACAATACTGCCTAATTCCATGGAACCTACTAGTATATCTAGGTATGTTACCAGAGTAGGAGAGGAACAATACTGCCTCATTCCATAGAACCTACTAGTGTTTAATTATGTTGACGAAAATGGAACCAAAATAACGAAAGGCCTTAATTCAACTCAAGAATATTATTGGGATACCTTCTTGTGAGTACATTATTATAAACCAAAACTAAATCATTAACACTGTTTAGGAGGAATATTTGAATGAATATCTTTAAAAAAAATATCATCCATTAAATGTTTAAAGTAATGCTTCGATAAAATTTGTATGCTATTATTAACGCGTATGTTAACTGGTTTAGCAGCAATCCCGCACTAGAGTTAGCCCCTAAATCGAGTTGAAGTCATCTCCAATCTATTTGGCTGCTATTGAATTCCTGGTCTAGATCCTTGTCAAGGTCAGAAACACTAACAGTGTTACTCAATGTCAACACTCGAAGACGAAGAGGTACAAATAGATCACGGCACACAGCCTTCGATTATTTTACTGGGTGGTTCCCTCTTCTCGGCAATGTTCCTTGGACCGCCACTGTTTCCTACGTGTCTGAATTATTCATGAAATAGAGCTACGTTAGTCCAGCTCTAGGATGGGCCATGGTCAGATCCACTGCAACTTGGACAAGTTAAAAGTGGAGAGAGGATTAATAATTCTTATTTTAAACTGGAAGATCGAAACTAGAACCCAATGGTTTCCTATCTTCCCTCTTAATTTAGTGATTGGAATGATATATTTGTGCTACGGTCTGTCTGGTATGACTTCACAGGTCGTTTTTGTGTCTGGGTCTTACAAAATGGTGGTTCAATGTTCCTTTTAATCCTTAACGTTGCTCGCAGGCTTACAGGATTAGTTCTTTAAATACGGTGGAATAATGGGGCTTGTAACCATTTAGTATGATATCTCCACCAATTCATTAGAGTGATTTTATACTGGTATAATGGTCCAGGTTTCAATTCCCGGAGAGGACTCAAAATATTTAACTTTAAAAACTTGAGCGACTACCTTATGCTGTAGAGTAAATTAATTATTGCAACCCACTACAGCGGCCGAATGGTCTATGTTAGATTGGCCTGATGTGGACGGGAGATTGAGGTTGGAGTCCCGGTCGGATCTACTGAGGGTGGTTTTCCTTAAATGGTTTGCTATTCTCCTGCCACGTAAATACTCCTCTAAAATGCTTCCTTCCTCATCCATACTCCATTAGAGTAATTATCATATTTACGTACAACCTGAACAGGTAGTAAGACATGAGGATAAAGAAGAAGATTGTGGACAATGGTTGCCACGTTTTCCCTAGAATAGTGTTAAGATAAGCTACTGGGATCCTGTGTGGGTATCATCTCTACTGTTTTCAATAAGTATTAGCTATTATGTGTCTTTAATTGGCTGTACATTAGTCACATATTATCTACATATTAGCGTTATATCAGCACATAAGCATACATTACTTAAATTAATTGATGTTATACCCGCCTCGGTGGCGTAGTTGGCTAACGCGCTAATCGTGTTGAGCCCGACTGCCGAGGACGGGGAGATCAAGGTTCGAATCTCAGTTGGGTGAACTGGGGTGGTTTTTCCTAAATGGTTTTCCACTCCCCCTCCACGCAAATGCGAGTTTACTTCCTCTATTCAACCTTCCCAATTCCTAATCCATTAGCGTAATTAGTACTTAAACGTATAACCCGAACGGGTAGTAAGACGCGGTGCTAAATAATAATAATAATAATAATAATAACAATATTTTTTTTTATTATTTAGCACCGCGTCTTACTATCCGTTCGGGTTATACGCTTAAGTACTAATTACGCTAATGGATTAGGAATTGGGAGGGTTCAATTTAGAGGAAGTGAACCCTCATTTGCGTGGAGGGAGAGTGGAAAACCATTTAGGAAAAACCACCCCCAGTTCACCCGACCGAGATTTGAACCTCGATCTCCCCGTCCTCGGCGGTCGAGCTCAACACGACTAGCGCGTTAGCCAACTACTCCACTGAGGCGGGTAATAATAACAATAATAATTGACGTTATCTTAGTTTTGGACGGGACTGTATAGGGAGTGTGTAGTTAGATATCTGGGGATTTAGAGTAAGTGAGTTAAAGGCAGTGTTTTTGCAGTTTTTATAGCAAAAATGTTTTTATCTAAAATGAATAAAGTATTGCTCCAGTAGAAATTTAATACATCCAACACCTTAGCTCAGTCGGTAGCGTGTTTGCCTATTGAGCTAAAGTTCCCAGGTTCGATTCTCGACAGGGCTGATTAATTTCTCATTGGTGAAATGTAGGTTTACTCTTTCACAGTGATGACTTAACACCCGTGGACTGGATGTTGTGTCTGTCCTAGTCTTAAGTGATAGTATAAGGCATATGAAGCTGCAACAGGCCTAGCAAGCCGTTAGTGGAGAATATGTCACTTGATTAAAAAACTGATCCAGGCCATAGGTTGCAAACAGTAATGGCTGGAAAAAGAAATATAAAAGTTTATTTTTTTCCCCATGGTGATATTAACAGTTCTTTAATATCTTTCAAGGGTGTTCTGGAATTTAATGACAAATTTTTATCTTAATTTAAAAAAGTTTTTCATCTAATAACGCTACGCTCATGACAAATATTCAACAAATTTAATGTTACTATCACCATGTGAAGAAAATTAAACTCTATATTGCTACTGGAGTAATATAATTATTTATTCAAGCCAAAAAATGTTTTTATAAGAACCGCAAAAAATAACGTACCTGACCTTATCTCGCGTTGCCTACATCCCCACCTGCAGTTAGTTATGTTTGTATTTGAGGGAGAACTGAACCAAATATAGGTTAGTACTGGTATGTATGGGAAGTGCACCCAACTATTTGAGTTTAATCCAAAACTGAAGGCAATATTTGTATCTGAGGTGAAACTGAACCATTGAACTCAGTAATCAATATGGAGGGTTGAAGAGCTCAGGCCAATTAACAATATTTTTGGTATGTAATGAGGTGAGGGGTCTGATATTAGTCCCCAGGCTACCATTTCAACCTCCAGCTCAAGCTGTTTGTCACGTGACCACGATGATGACCCCTGAGTCCCATTCACACGGACCCACGCATACATCTATAGGGTGACAGGATCAAATAATTTGGCAATCGAGATGTAGTTACGTAATATTCCCATTACTCAGAACATACAATGGTTAAGTAACAGGATGATTGTTTGTTGAACATGGATGATAACCCGAGTAGCTAAGTTGGTGCAACATTTGTGTTGTTATGTAAAGTACCGGTAGTTGAGCATGTACAGTTTGTAGAACATTCAACCATTGATGTGAGCGTGTAACCCGAACAGGTAATAAGGCGAGGTGGTAAGAAACCCAAAAACTATTGATTTGGCTATAAATACTAGTTTTTTTAGCACCACGTCTTACTACTTGTTCAGATTACACGAATACTGTATGTGCTAGCTGCCCTGATGAGCTATGGACAAAGGTGGTTGAATGTAGAGGAAGTGTATCCGCATTTGCGTGGTAGAAGAGTAAATATTTTAAAGTAAAAACCAGCGTTATTACACCCAACCAGGATTTGAGCCCCGAGCTCCCTGTCATCGGAAGTCAAATCTATTGAGAGAATGACGCCTTAGAACATTCGGCCACTGAAGCAGGTATTCAATATATAATTTTTGAACATGAATAATAATCCGAGTAGTTCAGCTAAAGTCTGTTCAGCGTAGGAATTGTTTTCTGAAAGGCCTTTTTCCCTACCAGAAAGCTATTATATATTAGGATTTTGGTAGGAAAAAGGACCTTTCAGAGAGTAATTCCTACCGTGAATGGAGTATAGCTAAATATCGGCAGATTGAGAGCACCTTCACCTCTGACAAGACGTGTATTAATCACAACTTGTGAATGTGAGGAATGCCAGGCCTCCACCGTGGTTCGGATTCCACGTTAAACTGTAGGTCCTCCATTTCATATCACAATCACCCTACCATTGCACATTAGCGTAAGTGCGTATAACCCGAACGGGTAGTAAGACGTGGTGCTAATAATAATAATAATAATAATAATAATAATGATTGAGAGCAAAATTCCGGCTGATTAAACAGTTTGTTGTTCACCGGGAAATTTGTTCAACATGTCAGTCTCAAATTGTTTCGGTCAGAAAACAACTCTAAATACGCGGATTGAAAAAAAAAAGGTGAGACTCAATATACACCTACTATCGACTTTTTTATTTCTAAGGAATAATCCGTCTCAGTGGGCGGCGTAGTTAGCTAACGCGCTGGCTTCGTGTTGAGCTAGACTGCTGAGGACGGCGTGATCGAGGTTCGAATCTCGGTCAGGTGAACTGGGGTGGTTTTTTCTAAATGGTTTTCCACTCTCCCTCCACACAAATTTGGATTAATATCCTCTATATTCATCCTCCCCAATTCCTAGCCCATTAGCTTAAATAATACTTAAGCGTATAACCCGAACGAGTAGTAAGACGTGGTGCTAAGTTGAAGTATATCTAAGGCATACGCCCACCAATGGTAAAATGGTCTAAGGTGCCAAGATTTCGGGAGACTGGAAGGTCAAGGTTCGAATCTTTACTGGGTGCATTGAAAGTTGTTTTCCCCATGCGATCTATCACAGTAAATCTCTCATCACCTTAACATACTTATGTGGGTGCATTTTCTTTAATAGTCTTCCACAGTTTTTAAATTAACTCGTTGTTAGCCTTGGTTTTGAACAAACAATAATTTTCATTCCGATCGACATCTAGCAAATATTAATATTATCAACTTTTTATCAGACACATCAAAATCATAGGATTATTTTATCACGTCTTACTATCTACTCAAGGTATACGCATATAATAATTACTCTAACGGGGTAAGGATGAGAATGGAAGTATTTCAGAGGTAATCTACCAGTATTTTCGTGGAAGGAGAGTAGGAAACCATTTAGGAAAACCACCCTCAATAGACCCGACCGAGATTCAAATCCCAATCTCCCCATCAGCAGGCCAGTCTAGTACGAGAGTGACGCCTTATATCATTTGGCCACTGAATCGGGCTATTTAATTATTAACTCCAGACTATTGACTAAACAGAATTCTAATTAGTCTTCTTAATATATCTCGAACATATTTGTTCCTGTGAAGGATACAACGTTCTATAAATTCTAAGAAGCTTGGTGCCTTGGTGCTCTTGAACGTGGTAGAACCAACTTGCAACGATTAACAAAGTAGTACAAACCTAGGTTTTAATAATAATTTTTCAAATTTAAATTAAGTTGGATAGTCACAGTAAAAAATTTCATAACAAATACAATTTATAAATAGAATATCCAATACTGACCTTTTAATCACAGATGCCATAATTGACACTATCAAATGTAAAATTTAAAGAACACGTGGTGACATAAACATAGATTTAGCTGCTTTTTAAGTTGCGTGATATTGTTCATCTTACGGTGGCCCAGCTATACATATGTGTTATTTGTGTTAAAATAAACATTTGCTTTAATTTCAGTCCAAATTAAAACTGTTTTCGCTCTCGGAACAATCAGACACTAGACTAAGATGTAAAGAATGGCCAACTCCGTATCGTAACCAACCATGGGGTTGAAATAGTGTCGAAAACATGCAGCCCAGGTCCGAGGACACAGGGAATTTGACCACAACACGTCATGTGAACAGCAGAACTAAAAAACTCACCCATTCGGTTCATGGCCGTCTCCTCTAGGATCTTTCTGCAGAGTCGGGACCAAGTCTAGTAGATAGTAATGTCTTTCAACATGTTGTCAGAAAACACAAACCTCGCGACAGACACAACATACACACAACAGAAGAACAAGTTGCTGGGATCGATTAGGTCACATGACGATCATAGAGAAACAGGCATATGGGGAATAGGAGAGGTCAGTCAAAATGGCGCCAACTGCCACAGACTACTAAAGATAGAAGACACGGAGTAGCGCGGGTAATCAATGGTCTATATTATGGTGTGCTCTGTTACCACGCGGTCGGTATCTGGTCCGGTAGCGCCCTCTGTTGTGACAAGGACGGTTCGATTGCTTGGAGTGGCGCGAAGTGGTTCCGACATGCGCCGAGCGGGGGCGGAGATGCACGAACTCTGGAGAAGGGGAGGGAGAGGATGAAACAAGATTGGCAGAGAGAAGACACACGTCATAACAAATCGGCTGGAATAATAATAATAGAACAGAGAGAAGGGAGAGGAGGGAATTGATGATGAGTTGCGGGAAATAGATCACGTAATAACATCTCAACCATTTGTCATGGTTGAGTTATTCTTTTATCCGAGTCCTGGCTACCAACGATTAAGAATAGAATGAGTAAGATGAATATGCCGGTATTTGCTAGCAGCCATAAGAAAAGAATGGAAAGGACTGGTAACGCTAGGTGTCTGGAGAGGGGATATAAAATCACACTGTTAAAAAAAATATTGACAACGGTTGCCTTTAAAGTCACGCATTATAACAACCTGCCAAACCATCAAAGTATATTTGGTAGTAATTGTAATAAGGCTAGCTGGTTCGTGATCCCGGAAATAGAACCTATCACTGGTCAAAAATACAAGATGCAGAACATCGGACGAGAAAATAACTAAGTTTGACTGAGTATGTGGCCTTGCTACATGTATAGGCCTGTGTGAAGGCCTTTATTAAAGTGTAGGCCTGTGATAATAAAAGTGAAGATCTTGTTGCAAGTGTAGACACGTGTGTTTCCAAGTGTTAATGCTGTACAGGGACAGTATTGTGCTGCAGCATGTATCGTCCAGATAATTTCCAGGAGCGGTCCAGTGGTAAATATCAATCGTCCACTCTCCCTTCTGTAAATAGAGTTGTGGGGTTGTTTATTCAGCCTGATCGTGACAAACAGTGGGGTAATCTCCTCTGAACTCCCTACCCTACCCACCAGTTTCAAACTGCAACAAACATAATTATGAATACCATTGTTTCCGGCAGAATTAGGTCCCTTCCAGAACCTTTCATGTCACATTTCATAGAGGCTTAGATTTATAGTCAATTACTATAACTAGCAATATGCCTTCATCTATTTACTCTACTAGAAAATCTACTACACCTATAAACAAAATCACCCAATTTTTCAGCTGACCAACCGTTACTATGGAAAATGGAGAATACCAAGACGTGGATACTAGTTTTAAATTGAGTAAGCGTTGTACTATCAAGTTGAAATAGTTTCCCTATTGGCAGCTTTAGGCTACACGAATTTATTAATAGCATCATAACTTTGCTGGAGATAAAACAGGAAATCGCTCAGTCAAAAAAAAGTAATACCTCCAGTACAGTCCACTGGCATTGAGCCACCAACGTTATTGAAACAATGGCACTGATATTTAGTTTTGGTGTTTTAGGCTAAGTGAGTTTGTAAGTCCTGAGGTGATAAAATTTTATTATATAAACTGCGTGTGAATATTTAAATTTTATTAATATAAAAAACAAACTGTTGGAAACTTAAAAATGTCCATAACATAAATGTGACATGCAATGTTTTTTGACGGAAGGCGACATTGTTTTGGACGCTAGCTCCAATCGGAGCTGTTGATTTCTTTATTTACGTAGCCGTGTGTGTTTTGTGTGTGTATTGTGATTTCAACCATCCTCTCGTCCAATCCACTGAACATTTACTTTGTCGATAACAAAACAATACATTTCCCAAACCTATAGATACGAATGATTACTTTCGGTTTTGTGATTTTTTTTTTGTAGGAGGTATTTGAAATATTGATTTAGTAATATTATATACTGTTTGTAAACAGCGAAATGGAAATAATCTCATATTTATTTTGATCTATGATGGAATAAACCATCAGAGTTTTTGAGTAACTAACTTTAAGAGCTTTGATGCCCAGGATTAAGGGTCGATCTCCGTCATCCTCAATATGACCTTCACGAGTTTCAGAATAGTGGCCACATCTTTTTACTGTACTAAGAAATTTATCTGAGGGATTGTCAGTTATTTTAGTAGCTCGGCTATGTGACATAATATATATTTTTTTACTTTTGATTGTGGACTGTGTTGACCTATCTGGAACTAGAACCAAGTTTCTGAGGGGTGATTGGTTAGTCAAAATCACATCTTCAAGCTCTTGTACAGTATACATATCAGTGTAACAGACACTGCTTTATAAAACATCATAAGAAGTTAATATTATTTTGAAAATATATTTTACATTGCACTACGTATTAATACCTACCCGGGATACAATATTGAGGTAGGGCCGAGAAAGTTCAAGTTTATAAAAGAGAGTGTGAAACCATTGAAAAAACTCCCTACTTATAGCCGACATTAGAAACCAATCTTTACTCAATAATAATAATAATAATAATAATAATAATAATAATAATAATAATAATAATAATAATAATAATAATAATAATAATAATAATAATAATGTCTTTATTTGTGCGAAGTTTATGGGCCAGCATTTTCTTACACTTAACCCCTTAATAATAAAGAATGTACATTTAATACTTATTTGATAAAAACTTATTTATATTATTTGTATGGAAATAAAAATAATCAAAAAATATTGCTCAGATACATAATTGTACATTTATGAATTTATTAAAATAAAATAAACGTGTAATATGTAATAGCATTAATAAAGGAGAGAGAGAAAAACAAAACCAAAAGAAACGCCAAGGCTCACAATCAGTTCACACACACACACACACACACACACAATTCACATGTCATTATACAACGCATACCATATTTAAACATGATGGAGATAGCAAATAGCTTAAAAATAAACAATGCTAATAATATTTAGTAACTATTTAGATTAAATACATTTTTACAGATAATAATAATAATTATTATTTATTATTTCTTCACACACACATTATTGCTGTATCCCCAAATTCCCCTAACATCGACGATCGAGACTCTGCTCACAGACCTTGAATCATTTGATAATAGTGTCAGCAGTTTTAATAGAGAGAAAGAACAGAAGTTAGATCTGTGAAGAGGGATGGAGATTGTGTGGGTGTCACGTGAGCGGTCCTAAGATTTAGATGAGTATGTAGAGGGACTAGACGTGAGGAAAGGTATCGATGTGAGCAATATTAATTTATCATTACAAGATTATGTAGATTCCGTCTATCATCAAGTTGAAGCCAATCATGTTTGTTAAAATATGTAAAAATATGGTCAGGGATCGCAATTCTATGTTAAGCCTTACACACGTGTTTGAAGTTTTGTAGGCTACTAGCGAGTTCAACGTTGAGTCATTGTAAACTATACCACAATTGTCAAAGTGAGGAATTATTAGAGTTTGAACAAGTGGTATTTTAAGATAGCAGGAAGAAAGTTCTTAAGTCGCTTTAATAAATGTAAAGTCATGATTTTTTTAAATATGAGTTACTTGGTTAGAACATTTAAAAATATCATTAATAATTTATAGTTCCTGATTTTTTACCACAGACTCGAAAGGAATTATGTTTTTATTCAATATTGCATTAGGGAGGCTAGAAAAGTTTGTAGTAGATGTAAGTTTATTTGAGCCTATAGTACTAGATTGAGATTTAACAGGATTAATAAACAAGCCATAAGCTGCCCATGAGCGCATTGTATTACGATCTGAGTTTAATAAGGCGAAGGCATTATTTAATAGATGTGCAGGGGAAGACAAATATATTTTAAAATTGTCTGCGCACAGATGCTATTTAGTGAATTGCAGACAAGCCGGTAGGTAATTAATAAACAGGAAAATCAACAAAAGTGCTAGACCCGACCCCTTCAACACTTCCACATCTACACTACGCCAACCAGAAAGGGATCTACCGATTGCAACATATTATTGTCGCCCAGATAAGTATGAGCTAATCAAATTTACAGATAGGTCGGGAAAATTAAAATATGACGATAATTTAGCAATTAAGATTTCATGATTGATTGCATTAAATGCTTGACTGAAATCTAAGAGTATATGTAATATGACTCGTCTGTTGTGGATTGCCAGTCTTAAGTCGTCTGTAACATTAATTAGTGTTGTGGCTGTGCTATAGTGCGGTTGAAAACCAGACTGATATCTGTCCAGTTGCTGGCAGTTAGGTAACAATATATTTGACTATACCCTATGCATTCTAAGGCTTTGGATAGAGCTGGAAGGATACTTATTGGTATAGAGTCCTTGACTGTACTAGGGGAAGCAATTTTAGCAATAGGTCTAACAAAAGCAGTTTTCTAAGCAGTAGGAAAGATTCCAGTTGGTAGAGGGTGATTGAAAATATCAGTGATAGGGTCAAGTATTCGGTGAATTATTGTAAGAGTGAATGTGATAGGGATTTTGTCCGAACCCTTCTCTAGCGATGTTATTCTTTTGATTGCATTAAATACCTCGGAGGGTGCTATAAGCTTTAGACCAAATTGATTGTGTCTTGCGGGCATAGATAGAATATTATTTATAGTGTGTTTTTAGTCTCGTAATTCTAAAGTAATCATTGCCATTAAATCAGAACAGATTATCCTGGCGCTTGTCCATGTGCCACCTGGTATAATTTTTTTTAAATTGAATCATTTATAATGTATTACAGCTACTCGTATTCATTTAGTAACGGGAACATAAATTTTTAAAACTGTAATATCAAAACTTACGTGGGTTTATTAATACATCTTCAAGACGAGACAAAGATTTATTTTATGGTTTTCAGCAGTCCTAATTTTGTAATCTGATTTAGTAAACAATTAATATAAATGATAATGAATAAAATAAGATTTAAATTTATACATGGGAATTTTCTTCCTTAAAAATATGTAATGATCTTTGAGATCCCACATTATATTTATATTTTATAATAGTCAGAAGTAAACGCTAAAGAAGAATTTTATATCTGGGTTTTCTTTATATTTATAAATACATCAGACCTAATTTGTGATCAAGATAAGCCTCATTGACCCAAAGTCAGGTCCCTACCTAACTAACCACGGTTACAATCCATGTTCCCATAAAAAATCAATGTTACGACACAAATGTACAGTACATTCTTTCTCATAGTCTTTAAATTCAATTAAGTGAAGAAGAACTAACCTGTGGACAATCTCCACGGATAAGTTTATGTAATACACATGAGTTAAAAGTAGTATATTTTAGTTTGCAACAACATTTTCAAAAATAGGTCATCAGTAAATTGCTACTTTATTTCAGATAAAACAGTATAGAAGTATATTTATTATACAATACACTACTCAGATACCTACTATGAGCAAAATTATTTGAGTCGTTCTTGAAAGATTCCAAATTTCAAAAATAGTTTACCAGTAAAAAAAAAAACTTCATGGCGTCAGCCCGCAATCGAGTTATACTGACCGAGTGAAGATAGTTCCAGTTTCTGCAGATAAAGGTTGTCATATGTTCATCACATTAATCTCAGTTTTCTAGATCGAAGCCCCTACTTTTTTTTATTCAAGTAGCTCCTCGTTTGTTCTCAGGGGGCTGAGTTGAACCCACAGAGAAATCTGGAGGCACAGGGGAGCGAATCCAGGACCTCTGGATCTGTAGCCAGGAATTATGACCATTAAACCACAGAGGCGGTCGTTTAACAGTAAACTACCCTTAATTTTAGAGCTAATATTAAAATTTCACCTTTAGCTATGACCATTTTATGTCATCAAGTTTGAATGAAGCAATTTCGGTTGTAGCTCTAGGTATCGGCAGGCATAAAGAAAGAGTTGTAAATCCACTTTTTTAAGTTAACTGGCACACACAACGTTAAGATACATAATAATACAATACTTTCTGTATATGAGGGAATAAAATTGTATCTTGAGAATTCCCTAACATAAGGTGCTAACGGCGCCTGGCTCGGAGGAAGGGTAGGCCACCAGTCGCACCGACCCAATAAATATGAATGAAGGCCGGAGGAGGTAAAGAGACAGGAAAAAGGCCATTAGCGAACAAGTTGGGAGAGAATTTGCCGAGGTCTGGCTGGGTCTGCGGCAGGTAAGACTCTGGTCTTGTTGGAAACATTTAGCGTGCGACACCCCCCCCCACAAGGCGCCTGGCGGATGTCTTCTGAACCAAACACAGCAGGATACATTCCATACAATAATCTTTGATTTGCGATTAGAATTTACGTGCATCAGTGGACTAACGATTTAAAGCGTCACTCTAATTTGGTTTGGTTTGCCAGTGATTGTAAGTCAGGGTTCGAATCCCAGCTGCGTTTATCCTAACTGATGTTCCACTCTCTTTTCACGAAAATTCAGCTACTGTACATTTCCTGTAAATTCCATCTCCATCTCTACTCTACTATAGTGAATACTCAGGCAGCCCAGACGGGTAGTAAAACACTAAGCATTAACACACAAAAGGAGGTACTTATTCCACATTTGTTAGTCTCTCCCTATACTTGCTTGTGACTAAGTGGTTAGAGACAGTAACAAGAGCTATTGAGAAACCTGGCTCCACCCTCAGTGGGACATCAGTTAATGTAGTATTTGTATGTATAATCATTCTGTTATGTAGCTATTAGTAACAATAATAATGGTTGATAAGTGCTGGATGTTTAGTGTAGGGTAATTAGTGCCGGATTCTTTAAGCTTGAACTAGGTGATTTAATGGTGTTGGGTGCTTAGTACTTGGTGCTTAGTGTTGGATACTTAATGTTGGGTTCTTAGTATTAGGTGATTAGTGCTAGGTGCTTAGTGTTGTATTATTAGAGCTGGTTGCATAGTGTTGGCTAATTAGTGCTGTATTCTTAGTGGTAGGTGCTTAATGCTGGGTTTTTAGTGATGGGTTCTTAGTGTTTGTTGATTGTTGTTGGGCAATTAGCGCTTGGTGTTATTTGTTTGATACTTAGTGCTGGGTGATTAATATGAGGTGCTCAGTGTTGGGTTATTGGGTACATATTGCTGGGTACTTAAAGCTGGACGCTTAGTGTTAGGTGATTAGTGCTTGGTGCTTAGTGCCAAGTTTTTGTGTTGGGCTATTAGTGCTGGGTGATTGTATTACGTAAGTTTGTAATTCGTGTTCTAATAATACCCTTATGTGTTGGCTGCCTATACACAAACATTAGGCTCTGATTTGGGAAAGTCCACGATGGGACAAATATAAATCGATCATCTCGCGAGCTAGTTCCCAAAGTTTTCCTTCAATGATCAAATAGTCGTGTTGGGAGTGTACAGAGCAAGTTTGCACAGGGGTGAAGGGGGAACGAGGGGGTCCATCCCTCACTCACGACGACTTGAGCCGTGCACGACCATCGATTTTACAAACTCACCCTCTTTCTCTCTTTCAAGGGGTGCTATCTGTGTTTCTACCCCCTTCAGGGCTGGACAAAACTACCACAAGTCACTCACATTTTAGTTTGGGGAGAAGAGTATCAAAATAAATCACACAAACTCGCTTACTTAAAACACTACCATTTGAGAGCAAACACTTGAACCTTGCGACCGTGCGATGGGAAACTAAGATAAATACAAAAGAAGGTGTATCGAGAAAAATAGATATAATTGCTTTTTAAGTGTAAACACAAAGATAAACCTATCAAGATAAATGCACGATGTTTGTATTCAGGTTAAACACATTAACCACACCACCGAGGTTCATTGAACAGTATGAGGGGTACTTTAAGTGGAACTAACTCCCTCATCAATTCTTAGTTTAGGAAGGTCCCAGTTTGAATCTAACTTCCAGAAAAACAATTTTTACCTGTTAAAATAAGATGCTAGAAAAAATTTACTTGGCGGTTTTAAATTGTATTCATGACCGGATTATTTTCTTACTATCATATAACGATCGACACCATTGTTCTGAAGACAGCACACGGAGTCAATAAACACGTGCAATATTTACATTTTGTCTAATGCTATCCTACAGTAAAATTTACACCTGCTTCAGTGGCCACATGGTCTAAGGAGTCACTCTCACAATAGACTAGACCGATGATAAGTCGATCGGGACTCAAATTCTGGTAACGTTTACTGAGGGGTTTTTTACTAGATAGTTTTTCACTCACCCTCCACGCAAATATAGACAAACTTCCTCTAAATTTAACCTTATTATTCTTAACTCATTATCAAAATCTGTACAGGTACCTGAACAGGTACTAAGGCACGGTGCTGTGTAAAAAAATACGGGCTGATATGTTGCAAACAAGGTATGCTCTGTTTATAAAATAATAGATCGGTCTAGCTCATCCACTTGGAGTCAAACATATAAAGAAGAATATTGTTGCTTGATTAAATGGCTGAATGGTCTAAGGCGTCACTCTTGTGTTAGACTGGACTGCTGAATACGGGAAAATCAGGGTTCGAATCCCAGTCGGGTATATTGAAGGTGGTTTTCTCTAAATTGTTTTCCAATCTTCTTTCACGTCAATGCTGGTAAATTACCTCTAAAATGCTTCCTTACTCATCCCTACCCATTAGATTAACTATCATATATCTTAATATATATAATTCTTCTGTACGTGTGTATGTCACTGAACTCCTTCTAAACGGCTGGACCGATTTTGATGAAATGATTTGTGTCTGTTTGAGTGGGTCCGTGGATGGTTTAGATTCACAATTGGACCCGGTAGGTGGCACTGCAATCGGGTTCTATTTTTTTATTTTTTGGGGATTTTTTTTTGGGGGGGGGTGGTTTGGGGGATCAAAAAATAAAATTAACTGTACCCGGCATAAAAATTTGTAAGCAAGATTCGCAACTTTTTTCGATACAGCTGATATTTGTGGAGTTCTGGGCAAAATTCCAAAAATGAAAAGATGTTTTATTTTGTATGTTGTCTTGACAAACACTGAATTTGTAATATTTGTGTAACTCACTAATTGGAGTTCATTGTGAATTTGTAATTGTGATGATCACATAGTATTTGTTTTATTATCGAAATCAACTATGCCACCCAAACGAAAAGCCAAAATTCGGGCAGGACAACGTCTGTCGGGTCCGCTAGTATATATATATATATATATATATATATATATATATAATATATATATATGCGATGCCTATATATATATATGCGATGCCTATAATCTGAACAAGTAATAATACGTGGCGATAGAAAATACATATTTAAAAAACTATATTCCACTCCCCTAGCGCTACGCTTCGGTACTAGTTCACAGACAAAGATACACCAGACCAACAGCCTCCAGGTTAAAATGGCTGCGTTCTGTGGGAGAGCTTGAGGCCTTCAACATCGGTATCGCTAGGTGCTTTCGAGGGGCATTTTAAACATAGTTTCACTAGAGAGTCGTAGACAAATAACCTTCTAGAGTCAATCGGCTGGCTTCAACGAAGCTAGGTTCAGGTAGAGACCCAACCCACTCTTCACATTATCACAAATAGCTTAGGCAGACTGCACATTACGATTAAAATTGTCTCTTTTATGATGAACACGTTAAAAGTGAGTCGTTTAACAAGTGCACATTTGAAAAAGCTTTTATCACTGATCATTGACACTAGCGAACTCCAGTGTTGATGGACTCAACCTGGCTCAAGGAGCGTGGCGAAACTCCTGTAAGGTTGAGGATCTGGTGTATCCATCTCTGTGCGCTAGGTGCACTTTATTCTTACACAGTACATTCCTGCCTATGTGCATCAATAAAAATAGTTCTACAGTTCACATTTCTCTGGTGAAACACACACACTATTTATATATTTTCGGAAAGATAATACCCCAAATCTACGAGTCCATACCAATTTGATTGGATTGAAATTCATCTAACTGTCCTAAAAAGTAATATCCGTTTTTCCTGTTCAATTACTATTGTGTATCATAGTGTATGTATGTACGTAGACAATATACGTCGAAACGATAAATGATTTTTTTTAGCACTACCCGTTTGGACTATACGCAAATGTACTAATTACGCTAGTGGTTTTAGGGGTGAGGAAGATAATATTGGAAGTGTACCCACAGTTGGGTGTAGAGAAAGAGAGTGTGTGTGAAAACCTTTTAGAAAAAAAAAACCATAGTTCACCTGATTAAGATAAGAACCTCGATATCCCCATCCTCAGTAGTACAGCGAGAGTGACGCCTTAGATCATGCGGCCACCGAGGAGTGTCGCAACGAATTTAACCCAATTCTTTTTTTAATCACTTCGTCTACTACCGGTTATTTTTAAATACATTGCTGACATTCCAAATGTTTATTTACTACGAGAAAATTTAAAGAATAATTAAATTAATATTCATTCTTTCATAATAGTTGGGTAATTTTACGTCAAAAATATTCATTGACTTTTTATGTGCGATTTACCGTTTCAAAATTTGACATTTTAAATTTTTTATCAATTGGTTTACAAAAAAAAGTAAGTTCTTGTCAAATTAAAAATTTTATTCGTAAATTTGAAGTGGATCAAGCTAAATCATCTGGTTTAACATGTAATCAATTACAATTTTTCTTACCGGATCCAAACCAATCCCATTATCATCTATTAAAAAATTAACATAATAATAGATTGTCAGCAAAATAAGTTTTGAAAGTAATGTGTTTATCCTATAAAAAATACTTTTTCAGAAATCACAGCTCTATTCAAATACTGTTTTTTAAATTTTTATTCACACTGTCATAGGATCGTCCTTGTTAACGTTGATATTTGTAGCCTTCAAAAATAAGCTTGACGATATGTAAATAATACAATCATCACTACGAATCATATTCTTTTAAAAAATAAATATTTTTAAGTTTGTGTAGAATATAAATATATATAAAAATAAATTAATCTAGTTTTGGATATTTATTATGAAAAATATTGTAAGCTGATACTTAAATTATTTAGCAGAAATACAACAATTACAAATAAGTCATTATATAATTAAATTAAATAATTTCCTACTTACGACACATTTTTGTTTATAAAAATCAAACACCCTAAGTCCGTAACTTATTAAATCAGTAAAAAATTTGTTCGAGCTTTGAAAAATGTTTAGTTAAATATCTGTTAAATTAATTATATGATTCAAACTTCAATTTAAATTGACTCAGAGCATTCCGATAAATATGTATCCTTAAAATCAATTTCTTATACATGGAATAGGCCACATGTATAAAGTCCTCATCACGGATTATATATACGTACAAAGGACAGAAGTTTGTGTTGCCTTGATAGGAAACAGGTATCAATAAAAAGAGTTGTGCATGCCACGATCATACCTGTGAGGGACGGGAGTTTGTGTATTCCTGATAAGAGCAAGGGTTCAGTTCAAGGTCCTGCTACACAGAGCGCTGCATGCCACGACCATACCTGTGAGGGACGGGAGTTTGTGTATTCCTGATAAGAGCAAGGGTTCAGTCCAAGGTCCTGCTACACAGAGCGCTGCATGCCACGACCATACCTGTGAGGGACGGGAGTTTGTGTATTCCTGATAAGAGCAAGTGTTCAGTCCAAGGTCCTGCTACACAGAGCGCTACATGCCACGACCATACCTGTGAGGGACGGGAGTTTGTGTATTCCTGATAAGAGCAAGGGTTCAGTTCAAGACCTTGCCACACAGAACGATACATGCACGATATCTACCTGACCACTCGACACCCTCCAGCCACACAACATTCCACGAACTACAGCTAATACGCAGGACTGAGTGTACTCCATCACAAGGGATCCCACCTATGGGTTGCATTTACCGCTGGCGTAGTAGTATCTTACATGAACGAGGTATTCATGCCGGGTTCTTGTTCTACTCCTGTATTGCAGTCCACAGAAATATCCCAAAGCAAACAATGTCTTTGGAGGAATGTGGGACATAAACACACTACCACATAAAACATTGTATAATTTATATGGGAGGCTTAGGATGAATAGGTTAGTGTTTACTAAATTAATTTTTTATTACTGCATCTTAATAACTGTTTAGGTTATAAGCATGTATAATAATTACTCTTAAGGACTGTTATAAACAACCTTGTGCTAATTTTGTTTTGGTTTTTTACTCCCCTCCCCCTTGTCATGCATTGTCACAATTTTGTAAGCCCCCCATTTTTTTTAAATATTACGTCACAATATCAAAAACCTCCACACCACCACCATATTTAAATTGTACTTTAATTGTAGAAACTTTATAACCTTTTATTGAAATGTGTTCGTAAAGCAAGATGATCGAAGTCAATGAGTTGATCTTTGATTGTTTATGCGTACGCGCAGTTGGGTTAATTTCAAAATAAAATTTGGTTAGTTGTGCCGGAAAACTGGAAAAAGGGAGTTGTATTATCTATTTTCAAGAGAGAAGACAAAAAGAGGTGTACAAATTATAAGGGGATAACGCTGATGTGCCACTATATAAAAATATATGAGAATATAGTCGAAAAGATAATAAGAAATAAAATGAAAGGAAGGTGGAGAGAGGAACAGCACGGATTTAGGGAACACAGGCCTACAATAGATCGGGTCTTTGCCATAAAACAGCTGATAGAAAAACGGTATAAATATGGGAAAGACTTGGTAATGATATTTTATGGATGTGGAGAAAGAAAATGATAGCGTGGATAGAAATAAAGTTCGGAAAGCGATAGAGGAGGCCGAAGTGGAAAGAGGAGTTGTAATGAGAGTGAAAAACCCGTCTTAGGATAACAGGAGTTGTGTTAGGACGGAGAGTTGTAGGATGCAGTGGCTCCATTTAAAAAATGAGGTGAAGAAGGGGAGTTGATTCTTACCACTACTATTTGTAATGGCAATAGAAAAGGTCATGAATCAAGTGGCAAGGAAACTCTGGAACGAGACAATGAAAGCCATGATGTTTGATGATGACTTGATGATATCGGGGGAGGGGTGGAATAAGTAAGTGGAAATACAGGAGCGGCTACAGGAATAGAATATGGAAGTGTGAATAGTGTGGAATGAAATTTAGCATGGCGAAGTATAAAGCGATCGTAATGAAAAGGAAGAGGATAAGGCCTAGTAAAGCAACAAAGTTGTATGGAGTAGAGCTGAGAAAAGTACATAACGTAAATTACCTTGGAAGTATGATTGAAGTGAAAGGTGGAAGTAGAGAGGATCTAATAATAAGAGGACAGCAGGGAGAGAGAGAGTGGTTCTACAGGTGTGTAAGAAAGCTTCTTTGGAGAATAGAAGTGCCCTTGAAGTGTAAAGTAGTGTTTTACAGGGCGTACTTTGTACACATTGTCACAAATGTAGCAGAAACATGGAAATTGAACGTAAGAGAGACTAGGAAAATGGAGCCCATGGTAATTAATTTGTGAAGAGCATGTTAGCTGTCAAAAAGAGAAACAGAACTAGGATTTAAATTATTCGAAAAATATTGGGGTTACAAGGAGTACATGAGATAGTAGCGGAAGCAAACTGAGATGGTATGGTCATGTAATGAAGTTGAAGAAGGAAAGGGTGCAAAGTTTTTATGAAAATTAAGTATGTAGGAAAAAATACCGTAAGGGGGGCTAAAAAATAGATAGGGGAGCAGATAACAGAACGTGTACAATTGAGAGGAGAAGAATGGAAGAAACTAAAGAAGGGAAATTGCGGAAGGATAGAGGAAGATGGAGGCATTTCACTAAACTAACAGGAAACAGTTGATGATGTTGAGTTGTAGTGTGACGTTGGTCATGCCAATCACTACTACACACCCTTTCTCTTCCGCTGTTTCCAACCCCCCGATATGCGCACATAGTTTATAGAGAGCCCCTAATGGGATACGGATGAGAAAGGAAGTATTTTTAGCCGCATTTTTGTGGAAGGAGAGTGGGCAACCATTTAGGAAAAACTACCCTAAGTAGATCCGACCGTGATTCGAACCCTAATATCCCTGTCATCAGCAGGCCAGTTTAACACGAGAGTGACGCTTTATAACATTTATGCCACTGAAGTGGGTATCAGTATATCAACCTAACACATTCTACTTTTAATAATTCAACTTCCTGCCTCTGCTTAAGTGTTCGCATGGTATAAGGTGTCATTCTCACGATATACTGGATTCTCAATGAGGAGGATATCGGAATTTAGATCCCAGATGTATGTAATGAATGTTCCCTGCCCCCATCAAATGGTGTCTCACTCTCTCTTCACGAAATGTGGGTGCATTTAATCTGTATTCAACATTACTTATACCCTACCCTACATTGTAAATATACTGATAGCCTACAAGTGTAGTAAAACGTGGATAGAATAATATGTTTATTTTTATCACAGATTCCCTAATACAGATAGTCTGTTTTGCTGCCATCCTTCAATCACCCTCCTCATCCTAATTTGAATTGACGCAAGCGTGTACACACGACCAAGCCCCCACCAATAAGAGACAAGGGTGACGTCACACAGAAGCGGGGCCGCAGATGGGCCGTTTAGTATTGGACGTGATCATTACTGGTTTATTTTATTAACTGCAGGTTAGAGAGGAGACCATTACTGCCGGATGGGCTCCCATTATTCGGAAAGCTTTTTAATGTTCATTACATCAGTGACCACTTTAATATTCGTACGAATGGTTATTCTAGGTGTAGTTTAAAATGTGTTTTCGACTCTCAGGTAGTAAAAACTAGGTCCAGTCAGGTAGTATTCCATATTCTAACAGAACTAACAAAGCTTGCTCCAGTCAGGTATTATTCCACAATCTAACAGAACTAACAAGATTTGTTACAGTTTGATATTTTTCTATATTAAAAAACTAAGTCAATTGTATGCTGTTGGACTCGTGACATGGTGGGTATAGGTTGAATCTCTGAATTGGATGAACATTTGATTCCTCATTGGGGTCTACAATCCTTTCTCTCAGTGATTGCTAATGCACATCTTTAAAATTTTCTCTTCACCTCCAGACTCCACAAACATGGTCAACAATTTTTAGTTTAGATTAATTAATTCAAAATTACTAAGAATTTAAAAATATATAAAAATATGGGATTTGCATTTAAATAGAATGAAAGTTTCCTCAAGCCATGTTTATTCCTAGTCTGCTAATTGTCTATAGTCCAGAAGAAAGAATTATAAGTAGTGGTTTGGCTCCAGATTGTGTTTAAAATTATTTATTATTTGTGGTTGAGTTTGTATTGTGAAAAGAGAAAGGTGCTTAGTAGGTATTGTCATCGGTGTTGACTCTAGCTCAACATTTCTAGGTGTAGTGAAGTGTTTGATTTAAGTGACACGACAACTTAAATCAAACACTTCACTACACCTAGAAATGTCAAGCTAGAGTTTAGTAAAACACTTCACTATACCTAGAGATGTCAAGCTAGAGTTTAGTAAAACACTTCACTATACCTAGAGATGTCAAGCTAGAGTTTAGTAAAACATTTCACTATACCTAGAGATGTCAAGCTAGAGTTTAGTAAAACATTTCACTATACCTAGAGATGTCAAGCTAGAGTTTAGTAAAACACTTCACTATACCTAGAGATGTCAAGCTAGAGTTTAGTAAAACACTTCACTATACCTAGAGATGTCAAGCTAGAGTTTAGTAAAACACTTCACTATACCTAGAGATGTCAAGCTAGAGTTTAGTAAAACACTTCACTATACCTAGAGATGTCAAGTTTGAGTTTAGTAAAACACTTCACTATACCTAGAGATGTCAAGCTAGAGTTTAGTAAAACACTTCACTATACCTAGAGATGTCAAGCTAGAGTTTAGTAAAACACTTCACTATACCTAGAGATGTCAAGCTAGAGTTTAGTAAAACACTTCACTATACCTAGAGATGTCAAGTTTGAGTTTAGTAAAACACTTCACTATACCTAGAGATGTCAAGTTTGAGTTTAGTAAAACACTTCAATATACCTAAGAGATGTTGGGCTAGAGTTTAGTAAAACACTTCACTATACCTAGAGATGTCAAGCTAGAGTTTAGTAAAACACTTCACTATACCTAGAGATGTCAAGCTAGAGTTTAGTAAAACACTTCACTATACCTAGAGATGTCAAGTTTGAGTTTAGTAAAACACTTCACTATACCTAGAGATGTCAAGTTTGAGTTTAGTAAAACACTTCACTATACCTAGAGATGTCAAGCTAGAGTTTAGTAAAGCACTTCACTATACCTAGAGATGTCAAGTTTGAGTTTAGTAAAACACTTCACTATACCTAGAGATGTCAAGCTAGAGTTTAGTAAAACACTTCACTATACCTAGAGATGTCAAGTTTGAGTTTAGTAAAACACTTCACTATACCTAGAGATGTCAAGTTTGAGTTTAGTAAAACACTTCACTATACCTAGAGATGTCAAGTTGAGTTTAGTAAAACACTTCAATATACCTAAGAGATGTTGGGCTAGAGTTTAGTAAAACACTTCACTATACCTTGGGATATCGAGTTAGAGCTCATCAGCAAAGATACATTTACTTTAGGCTTTGCACCTAGAAATAGTCATTTGAAGTTTGCTATGGTACCAGTGAAGATGTTATTTGAGTGATTTCTACCCTGGAGTGTTGGCAATATATGGACAATTTAAACCCTCGTTTATTCCCTGACTGATTTCCTGGGCACCTCTTCTCCGCCCTCCCCCTTACATCTCCTCTTCGACGTTCTTTTCACCCCGGATAACATTTACATTTAGAGTGCTTTGTTCGTTTACCTCCCCCCCCCCCATATACAAGTAATTAAACGCTATACTAGCATACACTGAGAGAACTGCTCAGAACACATCGATTAACACCTCTACTAGCATACACTGAGAGAACTGCTCAGAACACATCGATTAACACCTCTACTAGCATACACTGAGATAACTATTCAGAACACATCGATTAACACCTCTACTAGCATACACTGATATAACTATTCAGAACACATCGATTAACACCTCTACTAGCATACACTGATATAACTATTCAGAACACATCGATTAACACCTCTACTAGCATACACTGAGAGAACTGCTCAGAACACATCGATTAACACCTCTACTAGCATACACTGAGATAACTGCTCTGAACACATCGATTAACAGCTCTAGTAGCATACACTGAGATAACTGCTTTATTCTATATTTAATGTCTACTTAATAAATGCAGTGTCATTCTACCACTCAATCTATAATCGTTTATAGCTTGGGAAAATAAATCTTCATAAATAGTGGCAGGACAGATCTTTGCTAAATTACTACATTCTCTTGAGCTATTAACTGTTGGAACCACGGTCCTACACACAATGTTCCAATTTATGTTGGAGGTAACTGAGATGTGGGTAGTAGACCTCAAAACAACACAAAAAGTCCATATGAACATAATACGTCAAAAATTCGATGGTTTCCAAGAAAATGCCTTCCCAGTTTCTGCTGGAATTATTAATAGCCCTACTTGACATACTCCTGTTGCACCTCTTGTAAGTGACGTATGACTGCTGTTATACAGAAAGAGCTGACGCTACACTAACAGGGGTGTATCAAATAGGTCTATTAACAATTCCAAGAGAAGCCTGGAAGTTCTTATCTCGAGAACCATCCAACATAGAACATATTATGTTGTTTTGAGGTCTACTATACACACCCGAGTTAATTCCCACAAAAATCGGAGCACCCCGTGTATCTGAAATCTGCCTCCCTCATAATTTACTCGCATTCATTTTGGGTATGTCCTCTTACACACATATAACATAATCCTATGCTAGGATGGGCTATTTAGTGTGAAGTGCTCCTGTTGTTGATTAAGTTTATTTTAAGTTCTGTGCAGTTTTTAACACTTCCGTTAAATATAATATTATAAGTAAAACGAGTAGATGTACGTTTATTCTCTTGGTTGTACGACACCTCAGCTCAGTGGTTGGCCTGTCTGACTCAGCTAACGGTACCGTGTTCGATTTCCATCATGGCCGAGAATTTATCATTGGAGAAACTTTTGTTTCCCCTCTAAAAGTGACGAATAGGCGTTCGGGGGCTGGTTTTGGTGTCTGTTTTAGATTTAAGTTAATGTGTAGGTTGTGTGCTGATATAATCAATCGGTTCGGAAAATACACGTTAAATACGCTTAATAAAAAAATAAGATATTCTTGGTTCCAAATGTAAAGTCAGATCCTTTGAGTTTCAAGAATATATTTGTTTTTCAAAGTACAAATTCATTTTCTTTTGAAAATACAACCTCTTCTATAATATGTAAGAGTCTTGGGGGAAGCCCAAGCGTAGCCAAGAGAAAGTTTATCAGGTTCTTCCCCCCTCCGCCTCACACGGATGGTCGCTATCTCTGGTCCCGTTGTTCAAACTAATCTGACTTTTAAACAGGTGTGGTCCAAACTCATGTCGGACACAGAAACTTGACAACGCCGCCTAGTTCGGACTCGAATAAAGAAAACAGGAGAAGAAAATATTCTCACGGGGAAGGGAAAGTTCACTCTCAGTTTTGCCAACTTTGATTTAAAATTCTCGGATGTGTACGGAATGCTCTTCTCTTTGTGCTTGATGGAAAAAAAAGCCACGGCTTGGTCTTCATTTAAATGACTTCTTTTTGTGATTATTATAATTTTTTACATTAAATAACGTATTAAAAAATCGTCCCGTGAAAACAAAGCAAATACTAAAAGGTCTCGTTGTGGTTGTTATTGTCATTTGTTTTTCCTCGAATGTTTTAATTATTTCTTATCCACGTGGCTATTGAGTATATCCTGGGGGTGCGAGCATAATGAGTCAAAATATGGATGATGTGATCATTTTCAGCAAATATGACTGGCTTGCTTAGCTTTGACACGGATTAGAAGGTTTATAACGTTGTCGTTAGCGTAGTAGATTACCAGACAATTGCTAGTTCGTTTCATTAATATTCATATTTTCAGCCATTTAATAAAATGGATTTGTCAGGGGTGAATAAGGTATAGTTTAGAGGAAATATATTCGTATTCTCGTGAAAGGAAGTTGGGATACCATTTAGTGGAGAAAAGCTTGATGCACCCCACCAGGATTCAGACCCCAACTTAGCCCACCATCAGAAAACCACTCGAGGCAAACTTAACGTCTAGTCATTGTTACCACCAATGCAGATTTCATCTTATTCATCCTGTGTCCTTAAATGAGATTAAGTGGGAGGTGGAACACCGAGAAGTGATAGATAAAACAATAGATACAAAGAATTAAACAAATATATTTGTTTGGCCAAGTGTTTTATTTTTCTGATTCCTGCGAATTAAGTTTTTTTTTAATAAGGAACTATATGGCTGGTAGCAGTAACTAAAGTGAGCTCTGAAATAGTATTTCCTCACACTCTTATATTATAAGTCTACAGTTTCTACCAAGCTGTTATTTAAACCTAGGTATTTCAGAAGTGTATGATCATCATCTAAGCCTATACGATCTAGACCAAGCCTTAAGATAGGACGTTGTGAATCCTGAAGGTGAAAACTGGACAAAGGTTAAGGAACAGGACGCTGTGAATCCTGAAGGTGAAAACTGGACAGAGGTTAAGGAACAGGACGCTGTGAATCCTGAAGGTGAAAACTGGACAGAGGTTAAGGAACATGACGCTGTGAATCCTGAAGGTGAAAACTGGACAGAGGTTAAGGAACAGGACGCTGTGAATCCTGAAGGTGAAAACCAAACAGAGGTTAAGGAACATGACACTGTGAATCCTGATAAGAATGGAAACAGAAGCAGGTTTTAGGAACAGAGCACTATGAATCCTGATAACTAGCATAAGTTTCAGTTTTAATCCTTTTTAACCAACATCGGCTCCATCGAGAGTGGTTCGAATCTCGAATAGGTCCATATTATCCTCCACGTGATGTAAAAGCAAACAAAGTCACGAGTGAAGTCGTGACTCTCTTTACGACTGTTGAAAGGTGCGTCATAGATGCTGGTAGAGGAAGGCGATGCTATTAGGTAATGAGAAAGCATGTGACGGTCTGTAGAGTGTGTGAGGGAGACATTCAATTACTGCCTTGGTCCGTCACGCGAGTGTTGCGGGTGGTCGCATGCGAGGGGCGAAATAATTAGTGGCCTGTTATAAAATAATCCCCTCAATCTCGATATGCACGCGGGTATCTGAACCCTCATAAATAGCCCCCAAGACATGTAGATAACAACAGTGAAAGTTAATGTGATGTTTTTGTGTGTAGTTGATCAATCTGTCGGGTTCCCTAACCCCCCCCACCCTCACAAAGATCAAGGGGAGGAGACAGACAAGGAAGTAGCCACATTCCTAAACATGGCTACACGGGAGTACGTCTTTATGCCTGTACCAGTCTACCGACTATTATAACTGAAACAATATGTATCCCATGGCCACAAGATTTAGGGGGAATATAAATTAAAGCCATCTAAATTAATTAAATTAAATATAGTTGAAAATTGATACCTGCACGCGGGACTCGATTCTAGTACCCATGTAAAGGAATAATTTTCCAACTCTGTCATATCAAATAGAAGCTGTACTTCTGTGAACGTCTGTATAAATGATAACTTCCATCAATTATCTACGTAAGACAATGATTATAAGAGTGAACAGAAGGTTGAAGATATATATTTAAAAGGTGTCACCAGTACAGGAGGGTTTGAATCAATAAAAGTATTCCCGTGGGGCTAGAAGCCCAAACACTAGGCCTGTATTCTGTCCAATATATTCAATTCCTGAGTACTAATATAATGAATAAAAGATTAGAACTTTTTCCTCATTAATTCAACAAAAATCAAGTCAAAAATAGGCAGGAGTCGCTTTATGTAGGTAATATCATTTGGGTGGGGATAAGGGTGTATGGAGGGTAACATTTCCTGAGCTATGGGTCAGACACAGGGCATGAATAACGGCAAGACACTTGCTGCGCCATTTCTTTTCCTCCTTTCAAATAAGCCAGAAAGAGGAAGGGGAGAGAGTAAAATAAAACTAAAATAAAATAAAACATAAAGAAAAGTAACAAAAGCAAAAGGCATTCAGGCTCACGTAGAAGAATAAACGGCCCCTAGAAGAAAAAAAAACCTTTTTATAAAAGTAAAATGTAATTTGAAATTGTGAAGTTATTTAGCCTTAGGGAATCCCCCCATATATTACCGTAATGTTATTTGTGAGAAGTTTGTGTGTATTGTTCTTATTCCTGGCAGAGAACAACTTAAATTAGAACAAGAGCCTGTGATGGAAGGAGGGATGAACAAAAGTGGGTCGTTTATTAGCAGGCAGGGCTAGACAAAACTGGGTCATTTTTTAGCAGGAAGGCTACACAAAACTGGGTCATTTGGTATCAGGAAGGGTGGAAAAAAGCTAGTATTTTTTTTAGCAGGAAGGGTAGACAAAACTTTGTAATTTATTAGCTGGGAGGGAGGACAAAACACAAATATGTGATATTTGTTCTCTTAATTGAACAACGCAAAAATCCCACCAGTTAAAAAAGTTTCCCACTCTAGCGAACAATATATTTATGTGTTTCAGTCACACGCACTCACACTCAGGCATCCAACAAATCCAATGAGGGGTAAAAATTCAACATTTGCAATAGTGAAATGGAGGGAGGGGGCGGTGAGGGAAAGAGTCTCGACTTCCGTTAGAACGCTCATTTTATTTTCGACTGACTTCCCACGTGACATTGTGCGTGATAGAGAGAGATACTATACACGCGGTCATCTTAGTTATTATCTAGTTCCCACGTGACATTGTGCGTGATAGAGAGAGATACTATACACGCGGTCTAGTTTTATCTAGTTCCCACGTGACACCGTGTGAGAGAGATACTATACACGCGGTCATCTAAGTTATTATCTAGTTCTCACGTGACACCGTGTGAGAGAGATACTATACACGCGGTCATCTAAGTTATTATCTAGTTCTCACGTGACACCGTGTGAGAAGATACATACACGCGTCATCTAAGTTTATCTAGTCTCACGTGACACCGTGTGAGAGATGAACTATACACGCGGTCATCTTAGTTATTATCTAGTTCTCATGTGACACCGTGTGAGAGAGATACTATACACGCGGTCATCTTAGTTATTATCTAGTTCTCACGTGACACCGTGTGAGAGAGATACTATACACGCGGTCATCTTAGTTATTATCTAGTTCCCACGTGACACCGTGTGAGAGAGATACTATACACGCGGTCATCTTAGTTATTATCTAGTTCTCATGTGACACCGTGTGAGAGAGATACTATACACGCGGTCATCTTAGTTATTATCTAGTTCTCACGTGACACCGTGTGAGAGTAATACTATACACGCGGTCATCTTAGTTATTATCTAGTTCCCACGTGACACCGTGTGAGAGAGATACTATACACGCGGTCATCTTAGTTATTATCTAGTTCCCACGTGACACCGTGTGAGAGAGATACTATACACGCGGTCATCTTAGTTATTATCTAGTTCTCACGTGACACCGTGTGAGAGAGATACTATACACGCGGTCATCTTAGTTATTATCTAGTTCTCATGTGACACCGTGTGAGAGAGATACTATACATGCGGTCATCTTAGTTATTATCTAGTTCCCACGTGACACCGTGTGAGAGAGATACTATACACGCGGTCATCTTAGTTATTATCTAGTTCTCACGTGACACCGTGTGAGAGAGATACTATACACGCGGTCATCTAAGTTATTATCTAGTTCCCACGTGACACCGTGTGAGAGAGATACTATACACGCGGTCATCTAAGTTATTATCTAGTTCTCACGTGACACCGTGTGAGAGAGATACTATACACGCGGTCATCTTAGTTATTATCTAGTTCTCACGTGACACCGTGTGAGAGAGATACTATACATGCGGTCATCTTAGTTATTATTTAGTTCCCACGTGACACCGTGTGAGAGAGATACTATACACGCGGTCATCTTAGTTATTATATAGTTCTCACGTGACACCGTGTGAGAGAGATACTATACACGCGGTCATCTTAGTTATTATCTAGTTCTCACGTGACAACCGTGTGAGAGAGATACTATACATGCGGTCATCTTAGTTATTATCTAGTCCCACGTGACACCGTGTGAGAGTAATACTATACACGCGGTCATTCTTGTTGTTATCTATAGTTTATTTACGACTTATTTGGTGCTGACTGACCACTATGAAAATTTACGAGACCAAATTATGTATCCCTACGCCAAAACATATAATCTGCAAAAACATATGTTTAGCAGCTCTCAAAATGTAGGTCTATATAAGAAACATATATGACAGTTTTATTTATTTTTTAGTTTTTATTTATTTTTGACCTTGATATGTTGATGTTAGGCCTAGTATTAACTATTAATTTCTCTACAATATTTAAAATTTTAGTATTTAATCTCATATTAGTTTCTATTATTATCATCATTAAATTATTTTTACTAATCAAATATTTTTCTGATTTTTAAATAATTATTTATTAGTATTAGTATTATTATTAACATTATAAATGTGAAAAATCTGAATGGGTAGTATTACATAGAGAAAAAACCATAGTCATAAACCTTTTTAACACTATTATTACAAATAAGTCTTTTTTGCTACGAACTTGTTGAACCTTTAATTGTTTTCCAACGGGGTCGCAGGAAACCATTCCACATCATATCTGTAGGGCCTACTGACAAATAAAAAACTATCATAATTAAAAAAACTATTTTAGATTCACTACTCTTAAACAGTTAACTAAGTCTCTTATAAAAATACAATAACTTATCACTTGAAGTCTTAACCTAGTATTTATTTAATTGAGAAAGACGTGCTAATATTTTTTTATTACACTTCACAGAGTTTCTTCAAATACTATAAAAATCCTAAAACTTGAGGTTTAGCCCAGTGGTCAACACAACACAATCTTGGGGTTAAAAGATATATTTTTTATAGTCTTGATACACAGGCTTTAATTTTTGAATAATGTATATTGATCACTAGAAACACTCGATATTTCTTTATCACACGCTTCAACACTATATTGGAAAAATAATTATTTAAAGCTCACTAAGAAACAGTTTATTTTCCAAGGATAACACTCTCACACACCAAACTAATATTCACAAAAGAACACACGGATTACTAAGTAGCCGAATTAATATTTTAAAAAAAGACACTGTATTATTAAAATTTGTAATTAAATTATTAACAGTGACAAAGACACGCCAAAATACTCAACAATAACATATTTTGTTCATTTCAACTTGTTGACACACGCACGTGGTTTTATTAATTAGGTTTTATACGATAATTCACTGTTATAATGTCTATTTAAAATTGTTAGATTTTGGTTATGAGAATAACCGTTCGGTTTTTGGTATAGTTTTGAAGTTTGCATTTACTGTTGAATTTAAATTCATTATTAAAAGCAAGAGCTCGTTAAATGTGGCCTTAGATACAAAAAACAAATATGGCCACTGAATAGAAGCTATACTGCCAGAAGGTGAAGTTGGCGACCTTGTTGGCTACTGAATGGCGAATGGTTTTAATACTCTTGTTTACAAAATTTAAACTTTATATTATTTCACAAACATTTTTTATGTCTTTTTCCCTTTTATTATCACAAACCATTTATTTATGTTAAGGATATGCGAGGCCAGTTATAAAAATATAAATAACTGAATATAATACTATTAAATGAATAATTTAACGCTCTATTTAACCTGTAATTGCCACAAGAGTTAAAAGAAAAACTAAAATGGATGTATTAGTCTATTTTTTCTTAAATTTGATTATGGAAAATCAATTCTACTATAATTCTTAGGGAAGTATTGTTAAAAGTGATTGCTAATATTTTTTAGTGATAATAATAGTAACACTTATCAAATAATAATTATTTCCAAATATGTTGACAAAAGTGACTTTCAGACAATGTTGGCATTACTTATAGCTTCTGCTAGCTGTCAATAAAAACCAAAGAAGTGGTAAATTAACGGTAGTTCCCACGTGATACTGTGGGAGAGAGTACTGCCTAGTTCTTACGTCCATCCAGAGCGTTTCACAGTCCAGTGATAAAACTAGCAGTGAGGTAGCGGTGCTATGTGGAAAGTAAAGGACGATAGTTTTATTATTATTATTAGCACCGCGTATTACTACCCGTTCGGACCATACACACTTACGCTAATGTGCAATGGTAGGGTGATTGTGAGATGAAATGGAGGACCTACAGTTTAACGTGGAATCCGAACCACGGTGGAGGCCTGGCATTCCTCACATTCACAAGTTGTGATTAATACACGTCTTGTCAGAGGTGAAGGAAGGGTTTGGCAATCAGATAGATCTGTGACGGGACATAGGATTGAACCCCAGACCCTAGCACTGAAGTCTGACACCTTACCCTTAGACTGCAAGATCACCGATATATTTATGATTATGTAGTCAGTACCATCTTTAGATCACTTTTGTTCAAGTTATTACAACTATCAAAGCTTGGGCCAGTTAAGCTACACAACTTTTTATTCTTCGTCTTGTTTTCCAAGGTTCGAGCTGATGCGTATCTGCAACATTATGTAGAGCTAGTGACTCCCTGTGAAGTGAACACATTCCCAGGCAACACTAGAAACCAAACAAAATGGTGACTTTTACTCCGCTGAAGATAATTTCCTTTCTACTAAATAGCAACTTGTTTGAGCTCCGGCAATTTTTATCCTCCCTTTGTTTTCCCGACATTTAGTTCAGCTTGTACAGTCTAATGACGCTCTCATGCCTTTTACCAACAAAAGGCAGGCGAGTGAATCTGTGTGTATACAGCCCGCAAAGCACAAGTACCCTCTCGCAGTCTGCACCACTCCACGAGGTCCGATTGTGTTTTGTTTCTCGCGCAAGCGTGATTAAGTGGCTTGCCGCCGTGAGCGTTACAGTCGAGGAGGTTTCCCGCTCTCCGGCAGCAACTGCACTGCCATCTGTCGGCGGGGGTGGGCACTTGAATCACAATCTATAATGAGGGTAGTTAAACATAATCACTTGGTTGTGTTTTCACATTAAAAAAAAACAACAGATGGGTTTAGAACCGCAAACAACAATGGGACTTGAACTAAGAACTTTTTACTAGACGAACCGGTGTTTATTCACTCTCCAGGTGTATCTACGTGACTAACGGAGCCCAGTCATTTCCGGGAGAGGGGTAGATTTTGAAGTGACTTATTACTATATAGACCGTCCATGGCTAACCATTGTCCCTGCAATGGACAGGACTCACCTATTTCTCTGACTGTTACGTTGCTTCAGGCAATAGACTTATTACGAGACATGATGCTCATGTCTAGTTACTGCCCCTGCAACGGACAGGACAAACATACCCCTACAGTGACGTCAGTTCAGGCAGTTGGTGGTTTCAATTTATTGCCAAGAAACTCATCGGTATACATATACACAATTACAACTTTTTATTTTTTGAATATGTTTGTAATAAGGTAAACACTGTAACGTCAATTTAGGCAAAAGTGTTACGGGTTGTATAGCATTCGGATCCTGTTGTCTATAAATTTAATGGTTAGTTAAAAAATACATCTATTGTCTTGCCTCTTGAATCAAGATTAGGCTTTAGTGAAACCATCTTATAATTAATACTAGATTACGCACCAAATTGACACCCAACAAGTACTGCACCCTGAAGCATTTTTGCCTTTATTGACGTCAAAGTCTGCAGTGTTTCAAACTTGATATTTGTTTAGCTTTTTAGATGTAAATAAAATCAATCTATTGATGTATGTATATATATATATATAAATAAAGTAAATTTACTTTAAAAGTGTGGATATTTCCTTGATACTAGATTTATTAATAAATTAGGTGAGATATATAATTCAAAACGTTCATTGTATCGATTTACTTGTATATTATTTATAGTAATAATATGTTTGAAAGAAAAGTATCTGACAGTTATTAAAGTTACTAGAACTACCTTTATAAATTTTTACGTTAAGCTGTGTGATCTACAACTGTTACGTTTTTATAGGGTGTACTAATACCAGTAAAATAATATTAATAATAATACGATTTCAAGGTTAACTGCACAAATAATGCGTTTGGTTTTTTCTAGGTACTATATCCACCATGTTCTTACAATAGCTGTGAAACATATAAATAGTACATTTTATAATTGTGTGATAATATAGATTATAAATAATTTACTTATATGCATGAAGATAATATTGAGTTATAATAAAAAGTCAAACTAAATGATACAATATACTTTTATGAAAGCTAGGAAATGACCGAAAACTTAACCGATTTTTGGTGGGATGCAAACACTATTATAACGTGGGGGTAGTTCAAACCACTTATGTAAAACATTAAATGTATCATCTGCTCGGAAATTTGAATAGTATAATCCTAAGCAAGGTTGATCCTTTTGTATGTACCGCACCTCACTCACCCGTTCGGGATATCTACTTCTCACTTCCCACCCGGGATATCCACGTCTCACTTTCCATCCGGGCTATCCACGTCTCACTTCTCATCCGGGATATCCACGTCTCACTTTCCATCCGGGCTATTCACTTTCTCACCTCTCATCCGGGATATCCACGTCTCACTTCCCACCCGGGATATCCACGTCTCACATCCCATCCAGGATATCCACGTCTCACTTCCCATTCGGGATATCCACGTCTCACTTTCCATCTGGGCTATTCACGTCTAACTTCTCATCCGGGATATCCACGTCTCACTTCCCATCCGGGATATCCACATCTCACTTCCCATCTGGGATATACACGTCTCACATCCCATCCAGGATATCCACGTCTCACTTTCCATCCGGGATATCCACGTCTCACATCCCATCCGGGATATCCACGTCTCACATCCCATCCAGGATATCCACATCTCACTTCCCATCCGGGATATCCACGTCTCACTTCCCACCTGAGATATCCACGTTTCACTTCCCATCCAATATATTCACGTCTCACTTCCCACCCGGGATATCCACGTCTCACTTTCCATCCGGGATATCCACGTCTCACATCCCATCCGGGATATCCACGTCTCACTTCCCACCCGGGATATCCACGTCTCACTTCACACCCAGGATATCCATGTATACAACCCCGTTTGGACTATCCGAGTTTTACCCCTCATCTTAGCTATCCGCATCTTACTCCTCGTCTGAGATAGTTAGTTACGTATCAATCCACAGCCAGGCTATAATTATATTCACACTTAGGGAATGAGGATGAGGAAGGTATAGCTTAGGTTAAATACACCAACACTTCAACGATAAATAGGGGAAAACTATTTAGGATAAAACTACCTGACCAGGATTTGAACTTAGATTTATCTGTCCCTAGCAAACCAGACCAGACGAAACTGACACCTTTATCTGCGTACCCACTAGTGCGGATAGATTTATTATCGGCAGGGACTGCCAAAGTTTAAAACACAAGAAATAATGCTCTCCGATGCATGTAATGAATAAGTTTTTTTAAATTTGTTTCAACTATGGGAAATCTAGTAATTTATACAGTGTCAGTTTGTGTGATGCAAATTATTAGAGAGGAGGGGGGGGGATTATCGATACGTTTCACGAGTAAACGCCCTCGACTGCAAAAATAAAATGAGCCTTCTTCAACATAATACACATCAAAATGTCGAGCGAGAATGGGGCAGTTTAAAATAAGCTCACATAAACCCCCAAAAAAGAGCGCAACCTCATCAACGGCGGGGACACTGCGCAGTTAAAAACCCATTCCCAGAAGATAAGAGCAGACGCCCTCTCCATGTTAATTGCACTTGTTACAATAAGTGCCTCCTACAGGCGCTCAAGGGGACTTCCTTAGAACGACACACTGCTAGGAAAAACACACAATTAAAGCGACGTTGGCAGATTTTTCTGCTGGATGTATCTCTAGCACGTGTTTAACGAACTCTGCTGGTATTTAAAGTCAGGGGGTGGGTTCGTGAGTTTGAATATTCATGAACACCCCCACCGACCCCCTCTATCACTCCCCTCGTGTGTATTATCCCGTGTTTGCTGAGTACATATGCCGCGCGCACCGGACTCGGCGTGTAATGGACTCCGGGGGCTAACTTGGTGTGGAAATGTCCATTCTCCGAGAAGGGGAAGAGGTGAACTTTCAAAAAGAAAAAAAAAAAGGGGGAGGTGGGGTGAATAAAAACTGGTAGTTTGCGGTGTGCCCCTTCGCCAAAAAGTTACAAAGGGTTAAGTTTGGTTTTTAGGAATGAGAGAATATTCTTTTTCATTGTTATTATTATTTGTGCTGGCTCGTATTTTTTTTCCCCAACCCTTGAAAGTAAAACCCATAACAATGTTAAGAATGCAAAGAGTAATATTAATATGCACCCTTATATTTTCCCCCTCCAGTTTTTCTATTGAAACTTTGAGTTATAGCCTGCCGTAAAATCCTTACAGTTTAAACATAAGATACCATAATGTGACGCCTAGAGAGAAAATATAAATCAACACTACATTTATTTGACGTCATTAATACATGTTTCACTCTAGGCGTTATGGGTGAGGTTACGTCCAACAGCGATGATGTATTTTAAAACTTACAGTAGAGACAATGCTCACTTTGTAATACATTATTTTTATTGGTTGATTGAATTTAATTGAAGACCTTGAAATATACATATTGGTATTGAAAAAAAAGTTATTATTTGAATTGATAATTCTTTTAAAACTTGCACCAGTGGAAAGCGGAATAATTGTCAGTCTTCTCTGGTCTAGTTTGCAAATTGCATGAATGTCGGGGTTCGAATATTGGCCGGATGTATTGAGTGTGGCTTTTTCTGAGTGGTTCCTCACTCTTCCTCTACGCAAATATGGGCACATTTCCTCCAAATCACCACCTATCCCACCAACGTAATTAAAATACTTATAGCTTGGACGGGTAGTAACACAAGGTGGATTTTTTAAGATTTCTTTTTATCACCGTGTCTCCCTATCCATCAGGGCTATGCGTGTATGTACTAATTAGGATTATGTGTTAGGGATGAGGAAGATTGAATTTTGATTAAGCTACCCACACTTTCGTGGAGGTAGAGTGGAAAAATCATTTATAAAACAACACCCTCAATAGGCCGCCACTCGAACGGGTTTTGAACATCAATCTCCCCGTCATCTGTATTCCAGTCTATTGCAAGATTGATGACTTAGCTCAGGGACTGCCAAACTCATTTAGTATAGGAGCTACTTTACAAATTTCAAATTATTTAATAGTTACCCGGATTAAATTTTGCCGAATCGCGTTTTGGATATTATTGCCACCTGTGAACAAATGAGGGTGGGGTATGTGGCTTGGATTTACAAATGTAGCTAGTGCCAATAATATAACAATGTAAGTATATCTATCATACTAAAATGCACATTTTTAATTCTAGAAATTTAAGAGTTATGCATTAACTTTTGTTCACAATTTTTAATTTTTTTGTCAGAATTCTTTCCGAATTCAGTAATCAATATGTTCATCTGTGAACCTACTTCCGTATTTGTTTTTCTCACCTTCATATTAGAAAATGACAACCCCAGACAAGTAAAGCAGGTAAACGCCTTCACTTGGAGTGCAACATGAAACAGAGCCTTGATACTTTCTTTCATATCTTAAGCTAGAGGCAACTCTCTTCAACGATATGTCTCTTTGGATAGAAAATGACCCGCCTGGGTGGCGTAGTTGGCTAACGCCCCAGTCGTGTTGAGCCAGACCACCGAGGACGAGGAGATCGAGGTTCGAATCTTGGTCGGGTGAATGGGGGTGGTTTTTCCTAAATGGTTTTCCATCTCCCTCCACGCAAATGCGGGTTCACTTCCTCTAAATTCAACCTTCACAATTCCTAATCCATTGGTGTAATTAGTACTTAAGCGTATAACCGAACGAGTAGTAAGACGCGGTGCTAAATAATAATAATAATAATAATAATAATAATAATAATAGTAATAATAATAATAGTAATATAATAATAATAATAATAATAATAAATAATAATAATAATAATAATAAATAATAATAATAATTAATATAATAATAATAATAATAATAATAAGAAAATTGCTCTATTTCAGATAAAAGAAAATCTTCCCGAATATGTTTCATGAAACTGAAAAATGTTCTATGTTCAATGTTTAGACAATGAGTTGAAGCAATTTTTAGGAATTGCTTCCACTATCCAAATTATATTTCAAACAGGGGGAATATTTTACGTTTTCTTGGCTGAGGTTCTTCTCCCAGAGTTCATGTTTTTTTTGGAAAAGGCCTATAAATTTTATATCATCTTCCATAAATCCTTACTCCAGCCCTGAAATTGGATTCTCAGTCGATTTAGTTTTTTCGTGACGTCTAGCAGAAACTAAAAATCCCAAAGACACTTAAAATCTTCAAGCTAAGTAGAGTGGGCACCAAGTTTTTTCTTTAAATACGACTATTGCATAAACAGGAGGTCTCCACACTGCCAATTAAGCTTGTCTGTCAGGATTTAAAACAAATGTATTTGAAGATCAAGTGCCATCACTCGGTTGGTAATTTTGTCAAACGGCTCATATTCTTATTGAACATTAATAAAATATGCAAAATATGTTTGCTGGTGAATAATTCATTGGTAAGGAACGTAACCTATAAAGTCTTAATATTTTTGGCACAAAGCAACGAATCAATTTTTTTATACCAGAAAAACCTGGAGTGCCATCTGTTGTGATACCCACAAGCTTGTGTACAGAAAAATTCCAAGAAGAAATCAATTCTTTGAACGCTGAGTAAATATTCCTACTTGTGAAGCAAATTATTTTATAATGCTCTTCATTTACAGAAATATTCCTGGAAATCAACCTATACAAAATATGACTAGCTCAGGGGTCAATTCCGTATACTTATCCACCAAAACATTAGTTGATTATTTGGAAGAAAATCTTTGTCTATCATCGAGTGAGTTGTTTTGTAATGCAGCTCAACATTTACCTTTCTTGCCTACCGCTACGTTCGCGTTGTACCAATAAACAAACACTCTTCTCCTTAACTTTCACGAATAAGTATTTCTCTCCCATTCTGAGCGTAAGGGATACGGAACAACTTGAGCTTACATTAAAAACATACATTAACAAACTACTTTGTAACGATCATAAATCAATCATAGCCTCTACCAGTAAAATGATGAAGACAAACGTCACGCGCAAACACGTGAGCTGATATGGGTGTGCGTGCAGTGTTGCCACGCCAACTCAGACTCTGAGACTGTGATGTGGAGTACTGTTGACCCCCCAAAAAAACTGTAGAGTGATCTACCGAAAATGCCATCGTGAGCTCCCGGAAGCTCGTTATCATTAGTTTGGTAGCCCCTGCCTTAAATCATTCAATCACCGAAATGAGTTTTAAGAGTGTTGTAATTTTATAACTGTTTCATAAAATGTATATAATATAACAGATTTGATTTCAACCTATCGGATAGGGATGATAAAGATATAGTTTAGAGGAAATGTACCCACATTTTTATGTAGGATAAATTGGAAATCCAATTATTAAAAACCACCGTGAGTACACCTAGCCAGGTTTGAACCCCAACCTTTCCACCCCCTGTTAACCAGACAACATTATCCTGAATTTCAATTCACGTGTCCATATATGCGGCCAACTAATTTCTGATGAAAATGAAACTTGGAACACGTGTTCCTCGACACATTCTACAATAAGTAGCAGGTTAGCTTACCTTGTCTAGAGGTAATTAATTTTCCTCTGTTGGGTAGTAGTAACAATCTTCACGGCCCACAAACCAAGATGAAGGTGAGGGTGAAAGTATTATTGAAAGTACTGGTTAAAGTTAGTGTGATGTTTAGTTGCGAGTATGACCACATCGAGGAAAGGGTGTAGCAGTGGGCGATTGTCTTCCAGTCGGACGATCAAAGCTGACGTTAGAACAGGGGGTAGAGGGATGGTTGTGGTGCGGGCTCTAACAGCGCCCGGGGTGCGACAGGTCTGACTACAGTTGGTAGAAGTAGTGGAAAAGGGGGTGGGGGGGAGGGCAAACTCGTCGCGTGTTGGGCCGGATTTGTTGACCTTTTAACAGGAAACAGAAGCCGCCTTCCAGCTTTGACCGTCCTTTGGGCTTCACTGATGACGTTTATTTGAAGGAGAAGTCCGCTAAAGTCAATAAGTCGATCATGATGGACGGGGGGGTTTGCGGTTGAGAGAATTTTAAACTCTTTAAAATTCAAAAACATTTATTGTTCCTCAAGTTAGCCTTAAAACGAGCAAAACAATTGAAATGTACCAACCATTTAATCGCGAGAGTAGCAAGCTTATCTTTCTTGGTTCTACTATGGTGCAGCTTATAAGATAAGGACATACAAGGTAGGACTGCTATCGTACTTAGTTACATATGTGTATCAATACAATACAATGATTGAGAAGACCATAATAATATACGTTTAGTTAGCCGCTTCAGCACCAATGTGTTATTATGAATATTTTTTGGCATGTCTTGTTATAGCAATCATAGTAAGACTGATTACTTCTCAGATCACACGGAGGGATTTAAGTACGCTCCTACCACTGATCTACCCAGTGGCATGGCTTGAAGACATTCCTTTACTTTAACTCAGTTGGTAGTGCGTTTGTATATTGATCTAGGGATCCTGCATTTGATTCCCGGTATGGACGAAAAAACATTTTTTTTTCCTTTCAAAGGGATGAATTAATGGCAGGATGGCCGAGTATTGTGTTTGTTATATAATTGAGTTTTTTTAAGTCGTGCTATGATATATTAAATCAGTCCAGAAAGCACACCATTATTATTCTTAATATATATATATATATTTAATGCTGAATACTTATGTTAAATATGGGAGATAATATAAATACGTTCTTCTATAAAACTTTACGGATTTTCCCAACAGTTTTCTAAAGAGTTTCCGGCCCTTTCAAGATGCGGGTGGGCTGGTAAGATAAATCTGTTGTCGATGGAAGCACTATCTGGTCTGGTGATTACCAGTGGAGCCGAGATGTTACTGATCCAACGAGTTGAGAAGGTAGTCTAGCCCAGAGGGGCAGCGTAGGTACCTTTTAAACCTCCACTGATGTGTAAACAAGATGTTGCTACGCTGCTCTTTATTCAAGTTCTGATAATCTGCAGGCCAACACAAACTTAACTGAAGGATCTTGGGGCTATAAGGAGGTAGTATCTAAAAGGTCGTGTGTAGTGAAACATGACCTCCTTACCAGCCTGGGTGAACAGAAGAGAGATTGCACCATTATTATTATTATTATTATTATTATTATTATTATTATTATTATTATTATTATTATTATTATTATTATTATTATTATTATTATTTAATGATCTTGGTGTCCTCCTGGATAACAAACTTTATTTCCACTATCATGTTGACCATGTCATTTCCCAGTCATTGAAACTACTTGGGCTTATTAAATTTATTACTTCATCATTTAAGAAAATTGACTGTTTTTTATGTCTGTATTATGCCCTGGTTAGATCTAAGTTAGAATATGCTACTGTTGCTTGGAATTCCATTACCTTAACTGACTCTCTTAGGTTAGAAAACGTTCAAAGAAAATTTGTTGCTGCATGCTATGATAAATACTTTAGTAACCGGATTTATTATGATTATGATAGAATTCGAAACCTATTAGGGCTCCAAACTCTCTTCTCGCGTAGACTTTATTGTGATGCCCTTTTTGTTTTTAATATTTTCAATAACATAATTTCTTGTAAATTTGCCCTTGATCATGTAGGTGTTCTTATCCCTTCTCGGGCTTCTCGTAATCAAAAATTATTTTTTCTTAATAGCTCTTACAAGGTAAGCCCTATAGGTCGTTGTATCCATAGTGCCAATTCTAGATTTGTCGAATTCGACTTTTATCATAAAAGGAAAGCTAAACTCAGAGAGTTATTTAAGGATATCCCATATCAATAATTTATCTTGTAGAGGTTCTGCCTATACTATTTAATACTATTTAAGTTTACATTGTTTAAGTTTACAATATTCTGATCTATTTTTTGCATAATGTTACTGCTTTTAACCACTATTTGGTTATTTATTTTTAAGGTTACTTTTTATTCTTATCATTATTAACTACTTTTTTGTCTCGTGGTTGTTTATCGGTATATGGCATTATTTGGCCATTTTTTGTCTATCATGTTTTCTTATGTAAATGTATGTATTGTAGGGTATGTACTTGTGTGCTTTTCAGTGCTGGCCTGTTATAGGTCTTACGACTGTTGGTCGGCACTATAATAAAGGAAATTGAAATTGAAAATTGAAATTATTATTATTATTATTAATAAGTAATACATTATTTGGAGGACAAAAACACAACTTAAAGAGTCGTCTCAATGCGAATGTGCAATTTTAAATATTTATACATCTTATAATTTACGATAAAAAACAACAACCGAAAACTGACTATATATAATTGTTTTTAATAGTGATGCATGTACACCATACTATAAAATGCCAACAAAACAGAATAATTTAAAGAAATACCGAAAATTGCGTTTCATAAGATAAGAATAATTAATCTTGGTAATACTTATCAAATAGAAAAAGACTGGGTTGATATTATTTATCAACGTTACCTAATAAACAGGACTTAAGTGCGTTATAAATTTCTAAAAATTCATTTAATATTAAGTTTTAGTTAAATTAAATGTGAAAATGAAGAGTGCCCTTAAAAACTTACGAACTCTGAGGAAGAATCCCTTGATGGGTCTAAGTGTGTGAGGTCATCTCAGTTACTACATTGAGGTCAACTTAAAATGGCTAGTTTCTAAACTCTTTCGTCGATTGATTCAAAACATCTTGAATACACAACCAAGGATGAATGTAATAATTGGGCATGTGTGTTTCCTCCATCTGCTGTCAGTGTTACCTTCCAAACATAATATCAACCATTTATGTTTGGAAGCGTCTTTCTGGGGATGTCCTCGTCTTTTCTTTTCCCAGAAGAAAGCTAAGTGATTATGTTCAACTGACTTGACTTTTAGTTCTTGTTGAGAGTTCAATGACCAAGACACATATAATATTAGTCCCAATGTACTCATTAGAAGATAGTCCTGTCAGCCCTGGTTGAGAGTTCAGTTAGTAAGAGACTTATATTAGTCCCGATGTAGTCATCAAGGAGAAAATCCTGTCTGTAAGCCCTGGTTGAGAGTTCAATTAGTAAGAGACTTATATTAGTCCCGATGTAGTCATCAAGGATATAGTCTTGTCTACCGCTAAGTTCCTGGCTTATTTCACGTCAAGTCTGAAACATCACAAGGAGCCGACACAATACCACACAAGCCCAGGGAGGTAAGCTGTACTCGCTCGAACAAGAAAGTTTTCCAGCCCATGTACAGATCGCCAGTGGCGTGATTTGGTAGTTTCCATGGGAGAAGCCCACCGCGTTTCGGGGATAAAGTTCAAAACACTGCTCGCGTTATGACGCGAGCCTCACCAAACAAGTGTTAATACTTTGAAAGGGTTAGTTTACCTTGAGATTGGTGGAGTTGGCTCAGCGTAAGTGGGATTCCAGCGAAAGGATTCTATATACCGGATGTATGTAGTGGAGGAGTTTGTACTCATTCTTAGGTTATTACTTTCTCTATAGGCTCATTCTGGTGCATAGCCTCCAAATTACCTTCTTTGACCTTAGATTATTTAAAGTACGTTTAAAAGGGTCAGAGTGGGCAGTAAACCAAGCAACCACATAATTTTGAGATGGATTTATAAGCATGATGGTTTTACTTCCTCTGCCGAGACGAATGACTCTTACTTACCTGACTTGTCCATTTCCCCTTAATTCAACCGACATCTTGTTAATGAACCAATGATTAATTATTGTTTGTTTGATAAAGTAGACTTTGTCATCAGAAGTGTTAGCTCATCTACATATGTAATACTTTCACATGTAATACATTTCTCACTTACCCGTTTCCAAGCAATTTAAGCTCCCCCTCCGGCCGGTAATTGTCCCTTCCATCCACCCCCCCCTTGCTATTCATAAGACACAGATTGAGGCAGCGAGGCTCAAATGACCTCTTCAATTATTGACCCCAGCAGCCGAGGGGAACAATGGGTACAGTCGAGAACAAAATCGTGCTCGGACACAGACAAGGATACACGTCACTTCTCACCAGTAGTGATTACACGTCACTTCTCACCAGTAAGATCACCAGTAGTGATTACACGTCACTTCTCACCAGTAAGATCACCAGTAGTGAATACACGTCACTTCTCACCAGTAAGATCACCAGTAGTGGATACACGTCACTTCTCACCAGTAAGATCACCAGTAGTGATTACACGTCACTTCTCACCAGTATGATCACCAGTAGTGAATACACGTCACTTCTCACCAGTAAGATCACCAGTAGTGGATACACGTCACTTCTCACCAGTAAGATCACCAGTAGTGATTACACGTCACTTCTCACCAGTATGATCACCAGTAGTGGATACACGTCACTTCTCACCAGTAAGATCACCAGTAGGGAATACACGTCACTTCTCACCAGTAAGATCACCAGTAGGGAATACACGTACCTTCTCACCAGTAAGATCACCAGTAGTGAATACACGTACCTTCTCACCAGTAAGATCACAAGTAGGGAATACACGTACCTTCTCACCAGTAAGATCACCAGTAGTGAATACACGTCACTTCTCACCAGTAAGATCACAAGTAGTGAATACACGTCACTTCTCACCAGTAAGATCACCAGTAGTGAATACACGTACCTTCTCACCAGTAAGATCACAAGTAGGGAATACACGTACCTTCTCACCAGTAAGATCACCAGTAGTGAATACACGTACCTTCTCACCAGTAAGATCACAAGTAGTGAATACACGTACCTTCTCACCAGTAAGATCACCAGTAGTGAATACACGTACCTTCTCACCAGTAAGATCACAAGTAGTGAATACACGTACCTTCTCACCAGTAAGATCACAAGTAGTGAATACACGTACCTTCTCACCAGTAAGATCACCAGTAGTGAATACACGTCACTTCTCACCAGTAAGATCACCAGTAGTGAATACACGTCACTTCTCACCAGTAAGATCACCAGTAGTGAATACACGTCACATCTCACCAGTAAGATCACCAGTAGTGAATACACGTCACTTCTCACCAGTAAGATCACCAGTAGTGAATACACGTCACTTCTCACCAGTAAGATCACAAGTAGTGAATACACGTACCTTCTCACCAGTAAGATCACCAGTAGTAAATACACGTCACTTCTCACCAGTAAGATCACCAGTAGTGAATACACGTCACTTCTCACCAGTAAGATCACCAGTAGTGAATACACGTCACTTCTCACCAGTAAGATCACCAGTAGTGAATACACGTCACTTCTCACCAGTAAGATCACCAGTAGTGAATACACGTCACTTCTCACCAGTAAGATCACCAGTAGTGAATACACGTCACTTCTCACCAGTAAGATCACCAGTAGGGAATACACGTCACATCTCACCAGTAAGATCACCAGCTCTGAGAAAATACAATAAGTCTCTAGACCATTCACATTAACATACATTTTATTAACTTTGATAAAACTCCTAGTGAAATGTGTTTGGCCCTGACGATAATCAAACCGAGGACTACCTTTGTGTACTACCTGTCTTACTACAAATGAGGGTTGTACGCATTAAACTACAATAAACGGTCAGGGATTGGGAAGGAATAATATGGAGGAAATTCGCCCGCATTTACGCGGAAGGCAAGTGGGAAAACATATTAAGGTAACAATTTATCCTTGTACACCTGAGTGCAAGATTCCTAGCAGAAACCTCCCCATCAGCAGCTAAACGGACTTGATATTCAGTCTGCTAGCCCATAAATAATGTTGAGTTGGTAGGAGGATGCTCTACCAGCTGAGATAAAGTGTGATCGCGATTGTTTTTACTAATACTTGGTGTCTTAGTGTATATTTATACTCTCTGTGACATCAAGAACCAGGGACTAGAACATTATCCTGGGAAACAAAATGGAAACCAAACTATGGCTAATATTTGGGCTTGAGCTGCCTTACTGGTCTCTATAGTTATTTACCTTGATTTTAATAAGGATGGACATTTAGAGCACCTTTAAAAAATACAAACATATTTTTCCCTCTTTATATTGGTAACATTTTACTATATCGTTAATGTTATTTCTTCTATATTAACATTATCTGTAAGAAGTGACAGCTGTAGATCACATGAATTGACGTGTGAACACGTGAAATTAGATCCAATAACTTTTATATCTATTAGATATATCATTCGTAATAAAAGCAGAGTATTATATAATAACCAATACAACTCGATAGAGAAGAGGCAATGCACCAACTTCTAGTCAAGCCTAAACCCAAACATCCAGTAAAGAGCTACTAGAACATACCTCATTATGTCACAGACGTGGCTGAAGATACTTAAGAGTTTTTGACGTGAATACGTCTTAAAATTTGCTACCATACGGGGGCAATCCAAAAAACCTAATGATAACAAAATCGGGGAATACAGTTTGGTGTTGTAGTTTCGAGTCTTTCCTCTACATCCAAAATTAAATTATACCACTGGATAGCTAACGGATCAAAGAATTCATTACGATAAGTGAGAACAGTGACGCATCGCGCGCGGTGGAGGGGGAAGCGCAGCCATTTTGAGGTTATTTTGCTGCGTATCGAGATTTGTAATTAGTATAACTTTTGACTCGGAGAAGCTACGATGTTCGTTTGAGTTTTAACCATCTGCTGTTACATAAACGTATTCACGTACAACACACGGCCGTGTCCATGACACAGCCACACCCCATTTTTTTTATCGTATGGCTTATTAGACCGGGAAGGACTTTGACGTCCAGGTTCGGTCACCTTATGTATATACGATTAGCCGCTCTGTTGGCAAAGAAATTGGCCTAGGGTACACCATAGGAGTTGTCTACAGGCCATGCCCACGTTAATAGGATCTGATTATAGTTATTAATGTAGATCCGGGGTGAGTCTTAACCTAACTTAGGCCTAACTGACCAAACCCTGGTGAACATTGGGATTATTCCCCTAATGGGAAAATTACCAAAGGTACTAGCCGGGAATCGAACCCGTGACCTTTAGGCTTTTAGCCAGTTGCACTGACCACTAAACCATGGGGTTGGTTACGGTGACTCTTAACAACTGTACGTAGGACTGTGCACTTAACACTTAACAATCATCCCGCACACTAGGAATTATTCAGGCAACGCGACGGCACGAGCTGAAACCCAAACACTAATGTTTCAACACCAGTAGGGAGGAAACCAGGGTACTCTGTCACTGTATTCAAAACTACAAAACCCGCCCCGGTGGCCACGTGGTCTAACGCGCTACACTCGCAGTAGACTAAACTGCCTATGATGGAGAGATCGAGGTTCAAATCTCGGTCGGGTGTAATGAGGGTGGTTACTTCCAAAATGGCTTTACACTCTCCATCCACGCAAATTCGGGTACACTTACTCTAAATATAGCCTTACTAATCCCTAAAAAAATTAGCGTTATGAGTAAATAATCGTCTAAACCGAACGGGTAGTAGGACGCGGTGCTTAAGAACAACTCAATAGGTGATGATTACTTGTTCATTCAACAACATATACAATGCTTACATCTAACTGATACATCCATAGATACAATAGGTAGGTATACATAAGTCATACAATCACAGATACATTAGTTAGGCTCATTCCTAGTTATTACAATCACCAATAATAGTTACTCTTAGTTCACACAATCACCAATATAATAATTACTCTTAATTCATACAATCACAAATGCTGTGGCTGCTCCTAGCTCATACAACCACAAATACTGTAGCTGCTCCCAGTCCATACAATCACAAATACTGTAGCTGATCCCAGTCCATACAATCACAAATACTGTAGCTGATCCTAGTCCATACAATCACAAATGCTGTGGCTACTCCTAGTCCATACAACCACAAATACTGTAGCTGCTCCTAGCTCATACAACCACAAATACTGTGGCTACTCATAGTTCATACAATCACAAATACTGTAGCTGATCCTAGCTCATACAATCACAAATACTGTAGCTGCTCCTAGTCCATACAATCACAAATGCTGTGGCTGCTCCTAGTCCATACAACCACAAATACTGTAGCTGATCCTAGCTCATACAACCACAAATACTGTAGCTGATCCTAGTCCATACAATCACAAATGCTGTGGCTGCTCCTAGTCCATACAACCACAAATACTGTAGCTGATCCTAGCTCATACAACCACAAATACTGTAGCTGCTCCTAGTCCATACAATCACAAATGCTGTGGCTGCTCCTAGTCCATACAACCACAAATACTGTAGCTGCTCCTAGTCCATACAATCACAAATACTGTGGCTACTCATAGTTCATACAATCACAAATACTGTAGCTGATCCTAGCTCATACAATCACAAATACTGTAGCTGCTCCTAGTCCATACAATCACAAATACTGTAGCTGATCCTAGTCCATACAATCACAAATGCTGTGGCTGCTCCTAGTCCATACAACCACAAATACTGTAGCTGATCCTAGCTCATACAACCACAAATACTGTAGCTGCTCCTAGTCCATACAATCACAAATGCTGTGGCTGCTCCTAGTCCATACAACCACAAATACTGTAGCTGATCCTAGCTCATACAACCACAAATACTGTAGCTGCTCCTAGTCCATACAACCACAAATACTGTAGCTGCTCCTAGTCCATACAATCACATTTACTGTAATTATTCCTAGTCCATACTGCCCCAGATTCAATATTTAATCCTAGTTCATAAGCTACAGCTTCAACAATTATTACTACCCGCTTCGGTGGCCGCATGGTCTAACGCGCTACTATTGTGTTGGCCTAGACGGCCAGAGAAGGGAAGATTGGTATTCGATCCCGTTTGGGTGCACTGAGGGTGGTTTTCTTAAATGGTTCTCCACTCGGGCTCCACACAAACGTGGGTGCACTTACTCTAAATTTAGCCTTCCTAATCTCTAACAGATTAGTATAATTAATACATAAGCTATAAGCCCAAACGGGTAGTAAGACGTGGTGCTAAGAAAAAAAGGTATTAGTTAGATCTACTCTATACCATGTGAGACCAAGTAGAGCAAATAGAAGTGCAATGGACTATAGAGAAGCAGTAAAACAGTTTTCAGGTTAGCTATGAATACTTGATTCAACTCTAGTGTTTGTTTCTGTAGAGCAACACTTGTTTGCAATTACTTCAACACCAATCAAATACGCGAACAAAGGGTATGAAGCACTTTTCCTGCAACCACACTCATACACATATGCTACACCCATGTGTATCGATTGTTTTAACTCCCAATTAATTCTGGACAGGTTGAACGTGTATGTGAATGAAAAATGAATAAACGAGTGTCCGCCGATAATTGGAGCAGCACTTGTAAAACCTCGTTACCTCCACCTCCTCTCGTGTGCAGTCAAGTGCAATTACCGGGGAAGACCAAGTGGCTTCAGGCTCGCATTGCAACCCTCAATAGCTTTCATCTAATCGAAGCATGGAGACTCGCACTGTTAATGTACCTGACTTGGACTCTTCAGTCAGGACTGGTAGCAAGGTTAGTGTACCTGACTTGGACTCTTCAGTCAGGACTGGTAGCAAGGTTAATGTACCTGACTTGGACTCTTCAGTATTCAATGTTATACTGAGGAGGACTGGTAGCAAGGTTAGTGTACCTGACTTGGACTTTTAGTCAGGACTGGTAGCAAGGTTAGTGTACCTGACTTGGACTCTTCAGTCAGGACTGGTAGCAAGGTTAGTGTACCTGACTTGGACTCTTCATTCAGGACTGGTAGCAAGGTTAGTGTACCTGACTTGGACTCTTCAGTCAGGACTGGTAGCGAGGTTAGTGTACCTGACTTGGACTCTTCAGTATTCAATGTTATACTGAGGAGGACTGGTAGCAAGGTTAGTGTACCTGACTTGGACTCTTCAGTCAGGACTGGTAGCAAGGTTAGTGTACCTAGCTTAGACTCTTCAGTATTCAATGTTATACTGAGAAGGACTGGTAGCAAGGTTAGTATATCTGGCTTGAGCATACCATTGTGAAATTCTGGTCATTTTTACTGAACAGGGCAGGTCAAATTGGGGGAGTGGAGGAGTGGATACCACTCCTGCCTATTTACACTTTAATTAACGTCCATTACTGTTCCCAGCCTGTTGCTTGGCTCAGTTTTTTAAATTAAAATCACATATTTTCCCACTACCAGCCTGCTAAGCCTGTCGTAGATTCATATGCCTTATAATCTATCTTAAGACTTGGACGGGCACAAGATCCAATCCCCGGCCGTTAATTTATCAATTTGAAAGGGTAAAACCATATTTTTATCAATGGTAAATTTTCGGCCATGCTGGAAATCGAACCCGGGACACGCTACCAACTGAGCTAAGGATCACTCCTGACTCTGGACAAGGGAATAGAGTATGAGCCATAATATATAGAGCTAAGAGATGTTATTTGGGGTATTTAATTTACTCTCTCTCGATGAATTATTTTGCAACTTCCTACACAGCTACCTACTCATTCTGTTAGTTATTCAGTTAGTTAGTTAGTTAGTTAGTGGTGAGATTCTGTCGGGGACCTTGCATGTTGTAGGAACTCTTTAATCCGTGCGTTGTGATCTTCACCTGGGTCTTCTGTGAGTGGTATGTAGATGGAGTGGTCAGATAGCTGACTTTGTGCCTCTGTGATGTAGTCAGCACGATTCAAGATGACTGTGGGGGAAGCAATATTATATTCTTTATTTAGAAAATCTTAAAAACTAATACGTTTAATATACTAATAAAGTATCATATTTTGTTACACAAATTCCCCTTTATAGTTTAGCAAATGCTACGTCCAGCCAATTAAGGCCAAGAACAGAAGGTGATTTGACTGACAAAACTTGGTGGGCAAATAGAGGAGGCGTCAGCCACCCCCATCTACCATGGCAGCAGTCACCCTCCTGATTGGCTGACTAACAACTGTAGCCATCATAAGCTCTGATTGGCTAATATTAAGACAAGTTATTTTCCATCGCTCCAGCATATTTAATTCGACCACTCTGACTAAGTTGTGTATTATTGCATCGGGATTTGAATTGGTGGGAATAAGGCATCAATCTCGTGTGGGCTGATTGGCCGGTGTCAGGGAGAAAGGCTAGAATCCTGGCTGTGTGTACAAAGGGTAGTTTTACATAAATTGTTTCCTACCCTCCCTTCCTCCACAACAATGTGGATACACTCCCTCCAAATTAGATCTTACTCATCCCTACTTTATTGGTGTATATGTTACAGGAAAAGTAGATTCTTCAGTAAGAGTCGACTCTTACTGGTCTTTTTAGTAAAAGTTGATTAAAAGCGAAAAGTGATGAATTTCGATCAACATTTACTAGTCAGAGTTGACCGTACCTAGGGAAAGTATACTCTTACTACCTTGAGTTAGTAAAAGTTGACTTTTTGCAAGGAAATGGTCTACTACCTAATAAATAAATGGTACGGCACACCGCACAGACTTTCTCTCTCTTTCTATAAACTCGTAAGATTTCTGAACGGAATAATGTACATTGTATCATCACCACTCCACATAAGAACACGCATAAAATAATATACAATGATATAGAATCAATGAGAAAAGAGGCGCATCTTTGTCCACCTAAGAAAATTTCAAACAGTTTAATGTCTTCCACAAGGGTCAACACTTTGTATTAAAATTTCGATTTCTGGTTAAAATTTTAACATTTTAAAAGGTGTTGCAGATCTTCAAGTCATCGCATTGATATTTAATTATTCATTTATACATTTTGACCAATAAAAAATGTAAATATTGACTATTGAGTCTAAAATGGAGATAGATCATTGCTATGCAAACATTTCTCCTAAGAGATTTAAGGAAAAATAACATACTTTTTTTAGATACTTACTTATATTTAATTACTCTATGGCATTGGAGTATTATTGCGTTAAGACTTAAGTAGTATATGTTTACAACTAAAGCTCACAAAATTGTATTAATATATTTGCAAATATCTCAGAAACTGCTGTTTTTATAAAAATATATGTCAAATAAAAGTTTTTTATTTCTAATAGTCCTACAATTTTGCAATGATAAGTTGTTTAGTTTCTCCAATAGTTGTGGAGATACGGAAATTAACGCTTCTGTAATGTACCCTAAAAATCATTTTCATAGGAAAATGAAAATAGCCAGTTTATTTATAATCTTAATCAACGCCTAGATACGAATTTTAATCAAAATCGTTTAAGCAGATTTTGAGAAAACCAAATTTTTCTCTTTTCGTCCTTCAGTAAACTACCCTTATTTTTAAGTTTTTATAGACACACAGACAGACGGCATTGTAAAGACTATTTTTTAGGGTTCGGGGGGTCATGAGACGTCGACATCCATCAACATTTCAGGTTAGTTTTTTTTTTACGGTCGCAATACTTAAACTTTAATGTCCAAAAAGTTAAAAAAAATTCATATAATTGCGTATATATTGAAAGTTATTGATTTTATAAAAATATGTTTCGGATAAAATATCTGTATTATAAATATATATACATATTTGTAATGCTAAGTAATTTCATATCTCAAATAGTTTCGGAGCTATTTAAAAAAATGTTAATTGACGCATCAGACCGGAGCCCTTAAAGCCATTTTGCCGAAATATTGAGGGTAGCCATTTTGTTTGGAATACTTATTAATGTTTATAAATGAAATTTAATCAAAATCGTTGGAGCCGATTTTGAGAAAATCGACTTTTTCTCTTTTTGCCATTCAGTAAACTACCCTTAATTTTAAGTTTTAATAGACACACAGACAGACGGCATTGCAAAGACTATTTTTAAGGGTTCGGGGGGTCATGAGACGTCGACATCCATCAACATTTCAGGTTAGTTTTTCTTACGGTCGCAATACTTAAGCTTTAATGCCCAAAAAGTTAAAAATATATATATAATTGCGTATATATTGAAAGTTATTGATTTTATAAAAATATGTTTCGAATAAAATATTTGTATTATAAATATATATACATATTTGCAATGCTAAGTAATTTCATATCTCAAATAGTTTCGGAGCTATTATAAAAAATGTTAATTGACGCATCAGACCGGAGCCCTTAAAACGATTTTGCCGAAATATTGAGAGTAGCCATTTTGTTTGTAATATTTATTTATGTTCATAAATGAAATTTAATCAAAATCGTTAGAGCCGATTTTGAGAAAATCGACTTTTTCTCTTTTTGCCCTTCAGTAAACTACCCTTAATTTTAAGTTTTAATAGACACACAGACAGACGGCATTGCAAAGACTATTTTTAAGGGTTCGGGGGGTCATGAGACGTCGACATCCATCAACATTTCAGGTTAGTTTTTCTTACGGTCGCAATACTTAAGCTTTAATGCCCAAAAAGTTTAAAATATATATATAATTGCGTATATATTGAAAGTTATTGATTTTATAAAAATATGTTTCGAATAAAATATTTGTATTATAAATATATATACATATTTGTAATGCTAAGTAATTTCATATCTCAAATAGTTTCGGAGCTATTATAAAAAATGTTAATTTACGCATCAGACCGGAGCCCTTAAAACGATTTTGCCGAAATATTGAGAGTAGCCATTTTGTTTGGAATATTTATTTATGTTCATAAATGAAATTTAATCAAAATCGTTAGAGCCGATTTTGAGAAAATCGACTTTTTCTCTTTTTGCCCTTCAGTAAACTACCCTTAATTTTAGGGGTAGATATCCAATTCCAAAAACCCCTCGGGGCAACCCTATGAAAACCCTAGATATCAAGTTTCAGCTCAATCGGTAAAGTAGTTTAGGCTCTAGTTGGAGGTACAGACAGACAGACAGACAGACAGACAGACAGACAGACAGACAGACAGACGGAAATTCAAAAACCACTTTTTCGGATTCAGGAAGTCATGAAACGTCAAAATTCATCAAAATCTCGAGTTCGATTTTTTTGACGATCACAATACTTTCTCTACCTGTAAGATAGAGAGAAAGTAAAAACAAATAAAAAAGCAAAACCTTTATGATACAAAGAGAGATATAAATATTTATTATTTATTACAGCAAGGTAAAGATTTGTGACACTTTGAGTTGCAGAGCTAACCTAACCTAACCTAACCTAACCTAACCTAGAAAACAACAGTAAACAAATAGAGCTGGGACATTCAAAACAAAGATGTACGCGCGAAGTCGCATGTGGAGAGCAACATCGCGGAATCAACTTTTACTAAACTACAGCAGGCATAGTTAACTCTTCCTAGGAAAAGTTGATCTGTTTATTCTCTATCAACTTTTACTGATACTTTTAGTAAGAGTCGACTTTACCTAGGCAGAGTCAACTCTCCCTAACAATCTACTTTTCCTGTGACATGTATACATCATTTGAATAGCCCAAAGCGTAGTAAGACGCGCTGCATGGTATGTATATATATATAAATGGTATCGACGGTAGGAGAGGTGGTGACATCTATGAAAAGTTATCATATATCCATTCTCCAAACCATATGATCTGCAAGACCATACGTTGATTTGTTGTTACTTTTTTACAGTCAGAACTTTCACAACAAACAATTGGTTTTTAATTAATTTTTTTTAACCGATGTTACATTATTGAAACACGAACTTATGAGGATAACCGTTTGGAAAGTTCTTTTTTTTTTTTTGTGGTTCACTTTAAAATGCTTTTTAAATGAGAGCATCTAAAATGCTAAGTTAAAAAAAAAATTATTGAACCAGCCGAAACAAAAGTGGTTGATGACGTCATTTAAAACGTATTCGGTTTATTTCATGCGCTGTTTACAAATTAAAACTTTTTATTTTGAAACTTATATTTTGTATGGCTCTTAATTCTAATTTATAGAACACATTTATTATTTTAGTGGCCAGTTATAACAAGATCCAATTATTGTGAGTATACTATTTTAAATTTATTATTTCATATAATATAATATCTATTGTTGCCACAACCACGAAACAAAACATAATTGTTTTATTAATATGTTATGTTCTTTTAACAGGTTACGAAAAAGCCATTTATAGAGTCATATTTAGGAAATATTATTAGACTAGTTTGATAAAACTTTTTATCGATAACATAGTATTACTAAGTAAATTACATTATTATTTCTTAAAAAGTTAACATTAGTCACTTTTATCCCATGTTTGCCATAAAGAACCTTCTGCTAGCTGTCATTAACAACCTTTTCTACCATAGATGCCATATATATATATATATATATATATACATATCATATATAATAATATAACTAAATATTATTTATACATATTAATATTATAATTATATACTTAAAGATATGCATAATACTAGATACATATATATAGTATATTTCCCTTTGTGAATGATAAACTCGTAAAGTAAACGCAGTAATTGAATCAGTTGCCCCAAAAGAGGCCACCAAACAGGTCTATCTCACTCCGGTTGGGTAAGTGGTCACCTACTCAGCCAAGATGTGACGTCACTGCTATGACAGCTTCACTGTATCTGCGCTCGCATGACATGCCACACTACTATGTTGAACCCACTGATGCTTGATGGTTTCAACCTATTAATTTTAAATAAGCTGTCATTAAAAAAGTTTATAGCCTATACTTTTGTACTATTCTATTTTGAAGCACCATCATATTTAAACTGGTAATATTAAGCACTATGCAATGTAGTAAACCTTAATAAATTCAAGATAAACGTTCATTAAATTTACAAGAATCTCTAATAATATTGTATTTTAAGCATCGCGTCTTACTACCCAATTGAGCTACACGCTTAGTATTGTTGTTACACAATATTGTTGTTGCTGTTCATAACAAACGAGTCAAGCAGCTCAAAAAATTAGACTATTTTTTACTATCATTGAATACTTCTATTACTTTAGCCGTAGTTTTAGAGAACATTGCGTTGGCCGGTTCAACTCGTTGTCTTCCATTTCCCTTTACAGCTTAAAGAGAAGGATCAAGTTTGTGGCACAGTCTAACTTCACCTGTGTGCTTTTTCAAAACATTGATCAAAATATCCGGATTAATCTCTGTACCATCTTCCAAAACAAGTCCTTCATCAAGAAAACTTTCTCAAACGTTTTATAAAGTGAGGTATGTCAGTAAAGCCTACACTTTTCTTTCGCAGTTGGCAGGATTAATAAAATACGTGTTTTTATGTGGATATTTTGAGTTCCTTCCCCAGTGCTACACAGCATCCTAAATCAGACACAATGGCACATACTCTCTGAAGACTCCACAGCGTCAATAATCAGGAAAAACAATTCTTGGTTCAGAGTCTTGTCGAAATCAACATACATTGGATGCTTCAATGTTCTTCAAGGGGAAATGGACTAGCCTTAGCAGTTTTTTAAATTTTAATGCCTGTTTAGGGCTTAAATGTTCAATTCTTTCCAGAGCAGCTAAACGAGTACGTCTAACATTAAATCGTTCTTCTCTAAGCAGAGCCAATTTCAATTTATCATTGTGTTCCATTTGACTGGTTGTATTAAAAGGTGGAACAGTAGTTTTTTTAGTATTTTCCTTTGTGATAAACCTAATAAAATATTTTTCATGTCCTCATAATAAGAGGTAGAAAAATGGTCACTTCACATATGGGGATATTTACAAATAACTGCGTCTAATCGTTAACACTTGTTCATCCAAAATTTGCAACTTATGGGATCCATTGGGAATGTATAATACACAATGTTGATTCCCAGTTTTTTATCTATTGAGAATTATTTGTGCACGTTGCTATAACACAACAACTCATTCTTGTTAATTTACACAGTTCAAATTAAAGAAAGACACAACATATCCACATCACTAGCGGGCTAAAAACACCGCACACGTATACAAAAAAAACAAATTTAAATTGTTTAGAAGGAAAATTAAAACGATATCAGTAAATATCACGATTTGATATATTACTGATGGAGACCGTGGGGTTGTCAAGTAGGTGGTCACGAGTAGTGACAGAGCTGTGACGTCACGGCAGTGTTTTCCCCTCAAACCCGCCGTACCAAGGTGGCAGCGTCAGCATCAAATAACTGAGACAGCCCTTATTATAAAAGCCCTGACCGAACACATCGATGATTAAGTTTTCCGTTTGTGTGATCGATATTAGGATACTTTGAACTTAAAAAAAAATTACATTGATAAAATATTACCAAGAGGCCCTGGGCATGAAAATACATATTTAAAATTAAAACATAAATAATTAAGCTTTAAATATATAAACCAGGAGCTGGGAGGGGCTTCATTTGCAAAATATAAGGGACGTATTCTGTTTTTGGGATATGTTAAGAAGGCCATTGACTTTAAGAAAATGCATATTTCCAGGCGAATTTTTGGTCGAATACATTTTTACAGTATATACCATATAGCGCTAGAGCCGTGACTTAAGAACGAGCTTTGTTCAAGTGTTTTAGTAAAAATAAGTGCTCACATGTCTTACAAAATGTACTTTTATTGCTAACATCATAATATATTAAAGGTTTAAGTAATAAAACCATAATCTGTACAGTTCTGGAAGTATTAGTTGGGAAAAAAATATCAAAATATATTTATTCAGCTTCAAAGTTTTTAGAGTTTTCCTCTGAACATTTACATAAACTTATACACAGTGTTTCAAATTTTCTACAACTGCACGATTTGGTAATACATGAAGTTTTACATTTACATGTCTGCTGGAACTGGTTCTTTGGTTATGAGGTTTAGATACAGGATAGAATTTTCTTCAAGCTTGTATCCAAACTCTTCAAAATTTAAGGGTTCAAATAAAGACAAGTATGCATTTTTTTCAAATATAAATTTGTCCAGAAGCATTCATACAATCCAAATATAATGCATCAGAAGTGCAGAGTACTTGTGATAAGTTCACGCTAATACCAATTGCTTGAGACATTGATATGTACTTAACCTTATCTGCTGAAATGCTTTGTTTGCATATAAGATAAGAACATTCTTCTTCTAGCTGATTAAACTATTCTGGAGTAATGATATTTCCGTTTCCTAGCAAAGAAAGTGCTGATTGGATAGACGGCAAATGAGCAAAGATTCAAGGCTTTTTTTTAACTTAGGCTACTGGTTGTATCACAACTGGTCAGGGCATGTAATGCTGGTGAGTTGATACTAACTTCTTCTCCAAGTAATTGTGCAGCTAGATGGCATCCTAACATCTGCATTTTTTTTGGCTGGATCTGAATGAAACCATAAACCTTTGCAGTTGTAAGCCTCTTGAAGCTTTAGCCAGAAATGAATTCCAAGTACAAATACATCAGAATCTGGAATTTGCACAGCTATTTCTGATTGCTTCAGATATCGAGATGCATGAAATACATGGCAGATAATTCTAAAATCTCCTTCTAGATGATTTGATTTTAAATCAAAAACTTCGTCAAAAACAGAATTCTGTAGTTTATAACACTTCGTAGGGTCGTCAAACCCGCCGCAAATATAAATTTATTTATCATCTTTAATCTGAATATTTGTATTAACATAGTTGCATACAAATTTAGCTAGCAAGGATTAGCTTATTTTCGATATTTGAGAAAAAGATTTTACAATTATTTAGAACATTTGTAAAAGGCTCCAAAATAATGACTTTAACTGAATCTCTTCCCTTAGACTCCAATTCATTTTCAACAAATTGAATGGATATGTCATCCTATGAAATGCCACGTCTACTCTTGATACAGAGGCACTTGAAAGTAAATATGTCGCTTGTTTGAAAAACTCCTTAGCAAACTGCCCAAAAGTTTGGATTTTTTAAACTTAATGGAGTTAACAAGTGCCATTCCATCAACAATACAAGCCTAGTGGTTATTTTGAGCACTTATAATATTTTCTAGTCTTAAATCGGGATCACGAGAATGGTTATTTTCTATTTCGTTCATCAAACTTGATTTCTGACTTTTATGATAAAAAACACTTTTGTCAAAAATATATTTTTAATATTGTATTAATTCATGGGATGTTAAAGCTACGCAAATCAAACCAACACAGGCCTGCTAACATAGCTAACTTCCACACCTCAACAATTTCTTTAGAGTCGTCTAGTGATTTATTAACTTTGCTGTCTTGCTTCAAATTAGTTGTGTAACTAAGATTAAGAAACTCCTTTTTTATTGTTTCAAATAGTGTTTTTCTCAAAATTAAGCACTCTCCTTCAAATTAGCTTATCGCTTGCTCTCCATTATGTTTTACTGAAAGTAAACATTGTGTTATTCTTGTCTCAGCAACCGAAGCAGTATAGATATTTATTATACTTTTATTCGGGATTGTTTTTGAATGGATTATACTGAGCCAAAAGAACAATTAGGCGCCGGATATTTTCTTCGACTCATTGTGAAATGAAGAATCGGTATCGCTAGTAGCATCCAGATCACAATCAAGAAACATCAATAAAACCTAATGGACCGAATTTTTAAAAGGATACAGAAGTAGACATCTTTGCATAGCGTCCTCATTTTGAGTTATTCCAATCAAACCACCCGTTACACCTGAAGAGCGTATTTGAGATTGTTATAATGCCAAATCGCATCCCACATAATTAAATACTCCAGCTGTTTGTTTCACAGAAAGCATTTATCTTTTAAATCCATCGATAAATTTAGCTGGCCTCTCAGCAGCACTTTGACTATTCATAAAAGTGTTCGGCTCAGGTTCTTGCACTAAATATTCAGAAGTTTCACAAAATAAACAATAACACTCGCCACTGCATTTTATTTTTCGGCCAACAACTTCTACATACATTTTACTAAAATAAGGCAATGAAATACATCAATGAGTGCACGTTAGCTCGGTAGTGACACTATAAAACGACTGAGAAGCGCCTACCCTCGACTGCACCTACAAAATATAGCTAGTGAACACAGGGAGGGGTGGAGGCGTGCAAGGGGGGGGGGGCGAATTGACCACTTACCCAGCTGGAAACATGAATTTCCATTTAAACTATCATCCCAGGTGGACAGATCTGAAAAGAAACTGTGTCCCTCATATTTTGCGCATGAAATCCCTTCTAGCACCTGCACTGATAGTTCGAAGGGTAAATTTATTTAAAGTAACTATAAACTAACTAGAATATGCATTTGAGATTTGTGAAGCTAGTAGTTTTCGATATATTAGATAAAGCTTAAGCTAATATCCTAATCTAGGAAATTTTCTAGCTGTTGGATAAAGAACAAGCTAAGATCCTAATATAGGAACTTTTCTAGCTGCTTGATAAAGTACAAACTAAGATTCTACTTTAAGAACTTTTATAGTTGTTAGATAATGTTTAGCTAAAATCCTGAGATAGGAACTTTATCTAACAGTTAGATAGAGCTCAAGATAAAAGCTTTTCTAGCTATTAGATAAAATTCAAGCTAAGATGAACAAACTAAATCAAATATGTATTTATGGACATCTGTGGTTGGGTAAGTCATTTTATGAAATGAGCAATTTTTTATTTTCTACCCAACACAAAAACATAATCATTGAGAAGTGAGTGAACTCTTCCTAACGCGTAATCAAGAGAAATATTTTTATTAATTTAACTTTTCTGCCACTCCATTGTCTTCCCTCTGTGTTGCTTTTGGCCACCAATTTAGTTTTTAATAAAACTGAACGAATGAAACCTTATCTAGCCAAGCCTGTAGAAGCCGTTAATATCGTTACGTTTGATAATGCCTATGGCCTCAGTTTACGGTTGTTAAAAAATTTAACGGAGTGTGCGTGATGTCAACTTTATTAAATATAGAGTTGAGGCCTTATTAGTGACGTGTAGTCTTTTCTTCCAAAGGTGATTCTATTGTTCGTGTGTGTGTGGGTAATGTTCTATAAAAGCAGTACATGCCATAAAAACAAGAGAAACTTCATAATTAACATTCCTGCAAAAGCGTAACTTTTTTGTTACAACAAAAATATGTTCTACCCAGGAAGCGACTCAACCTGGGGCACAATTGTTGGGGGGAGAAGGGTGTGGAGTCAAAAAGTGGAAGAAAGATAGACCATATGGTAAAGAGACAACGTAGTTGTGTTTCGACCACAAAAACAGTTTCACATGTATTATTTTTTCTTGGAGCCCCGGTGTGTTGCTCCGCAAGGAACTGGGACATGCCTTGAACTTAAAGAAACTGTGTGAAAATCCAGTTCAAATGTATTTCAATTAATAAACAACTCTTTTTGTCTTTATTTATTTCTTTAGTTATTAGAATGTTTGACCTTGGCGGTCTTGGGGTAAATTTCTTGCCTCAGGACCCAATGTTCATGGGTTCAAACCCAGCCGGGTCGAAGGACTTTTCTTGAGCGATAAAAATCCGTAGCGCAACTTCCTTTGGACGGGAAAGTAAAACTGTCGGTGCCATGTCGATTGTGGTATGTATAGGAACCCTGAAAGGTATGTGAAAATATATTTATCGGCAAAATTGGTAGGCCCTTTTGCTCTTGCTCATAGAAATTCTCGTGTGCTGATATAATCAGTCAGTTGAGAAATTGACGTTAAATACCTTAAATAAATTAAAAATAAAAGCTAGCCGGTGGCAATCTATAAGATAATATCAGAGAAAAAGCGTCATGAGTGAAATTAAGGTAATTTGTATGTGTTGTAATCATTAAGACAAATACTGCCTAATAACGAACAAATCTACATAAACTAAGAGAAAAGGACGAGGATAGTGATGATTGCAGTACTAGTCATTATTCAAGCAATTAGTCTGACATGAAAGGAACACGTTTGAGAAGGTTTATTAATTAATAGAATCCTATGTTCTCCGTGTTCACGTCCTATCAGAAAAGAAAATTTCCAGCAAACCGGAAAATTCCCAAATTCACCTAAACGTATTTCTATAGAGTTGAATAAAGTTTTTTTTTCCACACCTTTATCCAATCTTCCCACCCAAGTCTTCTTTTGTTCCTGTTTGTATCATCAGCAGCACGGTCCTTGTCACGTGACACTGGCTTCATTAAAGAAGTGTGTGTGTGTGTGTATGTGTTGCTGCCCCATTGTTCCACTCCGCTATCCCTCCTCACGTAGCACCGTTGTCAGCGCCGCGGCCGGTAATTAATTGAAACAAACTGACTCACTGAGTTGACTCTCTGACTCACTCAATGCTCACAAGCTCGTAGCAAAAAAAAAAAAAGCTTCAGAGAGTTTGGAAGTCATTGTCCAGCGTTTTACAATGGCTCATTTCAACTGTCGCAAAACTAACACGGTCAGAAACAGCAGAACCTAGGCCAGAGGATTACTTTTGGAATACTGGCTAAGAGTCTTTATAGGGGGATTACTTTGGGAATACTGGCAGACTGGGGGTATACAGGGGATTACTGTTAGAATACTGACTGACTGAGGGTCTCCTGAGGATTATTGTTGGAATACTGGCTGACTGAGGGTTCCAGGGAATAACTGTTGGAATAATGGCTGAATGAGGGTCTCCAGAAGATTTATTTTAGAATACTGGCTCACTGTGGGTTTCTAGAGGATTACTGTGGAATACTGGCTGAACTAAGGGTATACAGGGAATAAATGTTGGGAATACTGGCTGACTGAGTGTTTCCAGAGAATTACTATTGTAGTAACATTTGTTGGAGTTGGAGGTCCCCAGGGGGTTACTGTTGGATTACTGGCTTACTGAGGGTCTCCTGAGGATTATTGTTGGAATACTGGCTGACTGAGGTTCTCCTGAGGATTATTGTTGGAATACTGGCTGACTAAGTGTTTCCAGGGAATAACTGTTGGAATAATGGCTGACTTAATGTCTCTAGTGGATTACTATTGGAATACCGACTGGCTGAGGTTCTCCAGGGGATTACTGTTGGAGTACTGGCTGACTGAGGGTCTCCAGGAGATTACTGTTGGATTACTTATTGACTGATTATTTCAAAGAGAGTGCTATTAAACAGAATGACAATGGTCTATCTCACTAAGGTCCTATTTTAGAGCGTTGCAGGTGACTAAAGAGTATTTAGGAGATTTTACTTATAACCACGCATAATGCTATCAAAGATAGAATTATGCCACCATATTGTTTTGTGAAGAAGAAACAACGCTCCTCATATATATAACAAACCATTACTAAAATCTTTGAAATAAAGCAATTGGATATCGATACAAGCACAATTAAAATCAAACATGAAATATAATACATTTAATAAGTAGAGTAACTTTGTTTCGTCATTTACCTTTTACCGGTTTCAATCCAGTGTCTTAGGTCAAAGTCACTTACTAGACTCTTAAAAAAGTTTCAGGAAGAGGGTGAGGGGAGTCGTTGGAGGCTCACATTTTTACTCTAAATGTGATGCTCGGTGGAAATTTGTAATTTTTTTAATGTCAATAAGCTCTCGAACAAATTGTGTTCGATTTTATTTTTATCTATTAAACCCAGCTAAAAAATATTCAGTATTATCTCGATATTGTTGCACACAGTGTGGACATCCTCCCTCCCCCCCCCCCCCCCCCCATCATAGCTCTCGTAGTAACCGCAAGCCACCGCTAGGGGCGCGGTGCGCGTGTCCATCATGGCCGCCGGGCTGTGGTCGCACAGATATCTGTACTAGCAAGTAGTACACAACTCCCTACCCACACTGTCAAGAGGGCAGGAGAGGGTAAGGGGGCGAGGTGTTATTTGACCTGACCAAAATTCTACCCTTGGGTAGTATACCAACCAAACAGGACCTGGACAGCCTAACACGCTCTCACTGAGCTACAATATATTCAACATGGCGGATTTCAATGCGATTTCGGTACAATGAAATTTACAAATATAAATAAAGAATTTAATCATTTTAAAATAAACGTACTGGAGTTTAAATATTATTTGAAAACAATACACAAACACTTCCACACACACACATATATACCAACACACACACACACATATATGTATACTGTATATGTATATATATTAATACACACACACAGACATACACGTTTTGTGTGGTACCATTCGAAAAGTTTAAGAGGCCATGTTGACACGGAAGAAACTATATATTTTAGATAGGTTGCTTCTTATTATAGCTATTACTATAAAGTATTTAATAGATTAATTAAATATAAATGCTGAGGTGAAGGAAATAGTTGGGTAGTAAAAGAATTTGTGCGAGTGTTCACCAAAGGAGTGAGGAAAAATCTGTAAGAAAATAACATTTTCGGATAAAACCTTCTAAATTGAGCTTTTGAATCCTAGACCAGAGTCAGCTATACTATCCGTGAGGAAAGCAATATATTTTTCCTTCCTTCCTATGCAACGAGGAGGCAGCGAGAAAATTCCCCACACGTCTGTGAGCCCTGGGCTAGCGCCGGCCATATTGCCCCTCTCCCACCAAACGGGAGTAGTATGGGAGTCCCATTCACCCCACTATCATTTCTCTGGGTCATATTGTGAATAAGGTAAGATGGGGTGACCTCTGACCTCCATGGTCTGGCTGAGTGAGATCTTTGGAACTATTTGATTGAGAGCGTGACAATACATTCTTATATTATTGATACCGTACGCAGGTGCAGATTCAGGGGGTGGGTCAAAGGGTCAGTTGATCCCCCTGTGAATACAAAAAACAAAATGAAAGTTCAAATTTTGGGAAGAAAATACAACACATATATTTTAATACAATTTTTATTATTTTTACATGCAGACACCTCTTAAGTTGGGTCCACACGTGCGTTATTCGTCCACGTTTATTCAATGTTCAATATGACTTATGCAAGTGTGAAAAAATTATTCGTTTTCGTATACAAATATTTGTCGTGCATAGCGAGTAACGAACATTGTTATGCGTAGAGACGGTAGACTAGCACACATCAAAGAAGACTAATAATCGCCTGAGAGCAGTTCATCCACGAATACCGAATATAGAGTATGTGTGGAGAGCAGGAGTGGTGGAAATGTGGGGGACTCTGCCACCCTGGAAATAAGTTGCCCCTCCTTGGAATAAATCCCCCCCCCCCCCTTAGATATATTTCAAATCCTCTGATATTATCGAATATGAAGCTGAAAGATGGCCTTAAATCAAACTCCAAATGACTTCTAGATACGTTATATTGTCAAAAATTTGCAGGGGAGGACCGTATCGATTAACTACTAGACTAGAGGCATCTAACTGGCACCAAAAGTTAGGGGAGGAAAGCTCTGAATAGCTTCTAAGGTCATCCAAATTTCAAAAAATGTCCAGGGAGGGCAATTCCAAATTCTGAATTTTCTGAAATTTCTGAAAGAATTCAATTTTAAAAATTTTATCGGTGGAAGACCACTTAAAAGATTATCTTCTAGAGGTATCTAATTATCGTAAAAAAATAATAAGAGGGTCACTCTAAATAGCTTCGAGGGCATCCACATTTCAAATATTTCTAGGTGAGGAACACTTTAATTGGCTTATAAAAGAATCTAATTTAAAAAAAATCAAGGCGAAGACTACTCATAGCTTCTAGAGTGAACTATTTTTCAAAAAATTGTTGAAGGAGGGCCACTCCAAACAATTTATAAAAACTATCTGATTTCGAGAAATTGGAGAGGATGACCACGGTTTAAAACACACATAAGATCAAATATGAATGAGAAACTATTAAATGGATCCAAACAAAAATTTAACATTGTAAGTTAACTATGTTATTTATAATTATGACCCCCTTATGAAAATGATCTGGATACACCCCTGACTGTACGTATTGTCTGGTTTGGAGCGTGACCATACAATCTTATATGATACTGTACGTATTGTCTAGTTTGGAGCGTGATAATACGGTTTTGTATGATACTGTACACATTGTCTGGTTTGGAGCGTGACCATACAGTATTATATGATACTGTACGTATTGTCTGGTTTGGAGCTGATAATACGGTTTTGTATGATACTGTACACATTGTCTGGTTTGGAGCGTGACCATACAGTATTATATGATACTGTACGTATTGTCCTGGTTTGGAGCGTGATAATACAGCTTTATATGATACTGTACACATTGTCTGGTTTGGAGCGTGATAAATACAGCTTTATATGATACTGTACACATTGTCTGGTTTGGAGCGTGATAATACAGTATTATATGATACTGTACACATTGTCTGGTTTGGAGCGTGATAGGAAAGTCTTGTCAAATACGTTCAAAATTGAATGTTTTATGAGCGTGACAGGACAGTTCTAGGTACTGATAGTTCACACTTTCAATATTGACCCTCCTTCTCCTGTTTAATAGGATATCCTCTGCTAGACAAGGTCCCATCACAGACGTACACGAGCGAGATAGTTGCCAACATCTGGCCGGTTTAATGGACAGTCTTAAGAGTTGGGGATCCAGTTTGGATTGCTTCTAAAAAGTATCGACGCGTGTGAGGGATGGTGAAGATTTGAAGCTATTATCAACGAAATGTAGCAGAACGGGTGTTGGAAGGGAAGGAGGGAAATATTGTTTACAATCGTGAGCTCGTTGCTTATACGTTACTATGACGACCTGAGATAGTCTAACAACAGACGTGCCTTCATCCTGTGTTAGGAGATAATGTTTATATGGAGAAATAAGTATGCTTCACTCAGAGATTCACAGTACTGCTTTATACTAGACTGCTGCGCTGTACTTCACTGTGCTAAAATATAATGAACTGCATTATACTATACTACACTGAGATTCCACATACTAGACTGTGCTGCGCTGTACTACATTGTGCTGTGATGTTCTCTAGCGAACTCTGCTATAATACTCTGTACTGCATTATAATACACTGTGCTAAAATATAATGAACTGCAATATACTATACTACACTGAGATTCCACATACTAGACTGTGCTGTGATGCTCATTAGTGAACTGTGCTATAATACGCTGTACTGCATTATAATACATACACTGTGCTAAAATATAATGAACTGCAATATACTATACTACACTGAGATTCCACATACTAGACTGTGCTGCGCTGTACTACATTGTGCTGTGATGTTCTCTAGCGAACTCTGCTATAATACTCTGTACTGCATTATAATACACTGTGCTAAAATATAATGAACTGCAATATACTATACTACACTGAGATTCCACATACTAGACTGTGCTGTGATGCTCATTAGTGAACTGTGCTATAATACGCTGTACTGCATTATAATACATACACTGTGCTAAAATATAATGAACTGCAATATACTATACTACACTGAGATTCCACATACTAGACTGTGCTGCGCTGTACTACATTGTGCTGTGATGTTCTCTAGCGAACTCTGCTATAATACTCTGTACTGCATTATAATACACTGTGCTAAAATATAATGAACTGCAATATACTATACTACACTGAGATTCCACATACTAGACTGTGCTGTGATGCTCATTAGTGAACTGTGCTATAATACGCTGTACTGCATTATAATACATACACTGTGCTAAAATATAATGAACTGCAATATACTATACTACAATGAGATTCCACATACTAGACTGTGCTATGATGTTCTCTAGTGAACTGTGCTATAATACGCTGTACTGCATTATAATACACTGTGCTAAAATATAATGAATTGCAATATACTATACTACACTGAGCTTCCACATACTAGACTGTGCTGCGCTGTACTACATTGTGCTGTGATGTTCTCTAGCGAACTCTGCTATAATACTCTGTACTGCATTATAATACACTGTGCTAAAATATAATGAACTGCATTATACTAAACTATGCTGCGCTATATTACACTGAACTGCGCTATACCACACAATATTGTGTTATACTAAATTTAGCTGCGTTGTATTACATTTAGCTGGTTAATATTATACTAAGCTATGTTATATTGCACTGTACTGCGTTATACCGTACATTTCTGTATTATATTGCATTTAGTTAGTTCATACTACACTGAGCTATGCTATACTATACTATGATGGGTAGAGATAGGATTTTTATATAAAATTACCTATTTTAATACTTTCAACTATAAAATTTGAAATGACCCGCCTCAGTGGCAGCGTGGTCTAACACGCTACTCTCACGGTAGACTAGACTGTTGATGACGGGGAGATAAAGGTTCGAATCTCGGTCAGGTGTACTGAGGGTGGTTTTTCCAAAATGATTTTTCCCTCTCCCCCACGCAAATACGTATTTACTTCTTCTAAATATAACTTTCTCAATCCCTGAAACCATTAAAGTAATCAGTATATAAGCGTATGGCCCTAACGTGTATTAGGACGCAGTGCTAAAAAAAACGTGAAAAGCAAAATTTCGGTGGATTAGATTGTTTGGGACTGTATTTTCAGTTTTAATTTTACATATATTTATATACATGACTGAATTCTACATAGTTTCAAGGATTAATAAAATTACATATTTTGCGTGTTTTTTTATCAAGGTATTATTTTTGTGTCTTTCTTGGGGAAAATTCTTTATAATGACGAGTCACTAATTTTCAGGCAACCTGTACCTAGTGAAATTATGTCAAAGTAAAAGGAAGATATGCTGATTCGTCAGAGAGGACTACAGTTGCCGTAACATAACTTTGTGCCTGACATTTCTAGTTCTGTGAAGGGGGAATTCGGCACTGCCAGCAGCCTCAGCAGCACTTCTTTAGCGTGGCGTGTCAGTTTGTAAACAAAAGTCAACGACTAGTAAAAGCAATAATTCTAGAATTTGACTAGCTCATTTTCCAGTTCTTTGATCAGAAGAAGAAGCGGATGTAAAGCGGCAAGGTAAGGAACAAATAACGAAAAAGGAACCCAAAATTAATCAAGGAGATGTAATTGGAAGTCTGTCACAATAATATGGGGCTTATAATGGCCTTTTGTAAAGCAAAACAAGACCAAACACATCTATACATGTAAATGTAATATTAATATCTGCTAGTATGTAGAGGTAAAACATTTAATCTCAGACAAAAAGAATATATCTAGGAAACTGAATTTAAAATTTTTAGAGTGGTTTGACATTAACTTTTAAAAAAAAAAAAGAGCCGGTAACAGTGGAGGTTTCATTGAAAGTCTGTAAAATCAGTTATATAATGTTATTAATTTGAAAACTTTAAATAATGGGAAATTTAAGTAGTGTAAAGCAAACTAATAACACGCAAATAAGTAAATTGTACAGTACATGTGTATTTATAAAACTTAATTTGTGAACCAATCAATGTACTATTAAATTATAAAAGGTATTACATCATGATATTCTATACTACACGAATATGATCTATATTACATCCTGATATTCTATACTACACGAGGCTACAGCATATTACACCACGATATTCTATACTACACGAGGCTGCAGCATATTACACCATGATATTCTATACTACACGAGGCTACAGCATATTACACCACGATATTCTATACTACACGAGGCTACAGCATATTACACCACGATATTCTATACTACACGAGGCTGCAGCATATTACACCACGATATTCTATACTACACGAGGCTGCAGCATATTACACCTTGATATGCTATACTACACGAGGCTGCAGCATATTACACCACGATATTCTATACTACAGGAGGCTGCAGCATATTACACCACGATATTCTAAACTACACGAGGCTGCAGCATATTACACCACGATATTCTATACTACACGAGGCTGCAGTATATTACACCACGATATTCTATACTACACGAGGCTGCAGCATATTACACCACGATATTCTATACTACACGAGGCTGCAGCATATTACACCACGATATTCTATATTACACTAGGCTGCAGCATATTACACCACGATATTCTATACTACACGAGGCTGCAGCATATTACACCACGATATTTTATATTACACTAGGCTGCAGCATATTACACCACGATATTCTATACTACACGAGGCTGCAGCATATTACACCACGATATTCTATACTACACGAAGCTACAGCATATTACACCTTGATATGCTATACTATACGAAGATGCGCTCCAAACGTTAAAGTTCGTAAAAAGATAAAAAAAAAAATTTTAGACAAATAATATTTTTCTAAGCTTTTTTCCAACAGAAAAACCTTGCATAAGCTACCAGATATTTTAGCGGGAAATGTTGGCAAGTGAGAATATGGCCCATACTGCAGTCTAATTGGGAAATATCTCTAAGCTCTCCCGTTGGTGTAATGGGTGCACTGAAGGGTGCCATTCCTACTATACAAGATGACACACTATCATGGATTGGGATATAATGGTGCGAGGATAAAGAGGGTAGAGGAAAAGGAGGGACATGGATGGAGCCGGTCAATAACACAAGTTCAACAGTTTCCTCTTCTACCGCACGAGGCGCTACTTTCCAACCCACGCTGGTTGTCATGGCAACCACTGCGGTGAAAAGAAACACTCAACGACATCTGTTGAGCATTTGACATATTACGAGGAAAAGCTAAGTTTAAGAGGGAACCTAAATTGTTGAGCATTTGGAATTTACTTAAGGGGACGCACAAGTATTACGTAATAACTTTTTTGCTCATTTTGGACGCCCTACCCCTTTGTATTAAAAAATAAGCAAACTTTCAACCCCCTTCTAACTACCCGTCATAATTTCCTAATATTTGACGAATTTTTTTGTAATATTTTACAGGAATAACCATTACATTTTATGCAATTTTAATTTTTTGGAAATTATTAAAGTAGTGATATATGGTGGGAACTAATTCACAATAAACAATGTGGTAAAATTAATCATTTATTGTACTAAAAAGGTAAAATTAAAATTTTACATATTTTAAAAATCTTGTATTTCAATTTAAAATAAATTGAAATTATATAAAAGTAACACATGAATTATTATATTTATATAAAACTATTAAACTACTTTTAATCTGATGACCAAGGTCCTTGAGTCCACATCTCAACACTTTTAACTATTATATGTATATTTGGGGTGGTTTGGTCACTGCATCATTCTTCACCGTCTCTCTCTGTCTTACTTAGGCATTGTTCTGATCCCCCCTAGCCTCTTGTCATCAAAAATAAGCAAAGCCCCAACCCCACCACCTTCTCTTCAAAGCTGCTTACTTAATACTTGAATAACAAAAACCAACTGGGAAAATGACAGGTGAAACTTCTCCACGACAGTGACTGGCAGAACTACTCTAATACAGTGAGTGACAGAACTACTTGCTCTAAGACAGTGACTGTCAGACATACTCCAATACGTTGATTGATAGAACTACTTGCTCTAAGACAGTGACTGTCAGACATACACCAATACATTGATTGATAGAACTACTGGCTCTAAGACAGTGACTGTCAGACATACTCCAATACATTGATTGATATAACTACTTCAAGACAGTGACTGTCAGACATACTCCAATACACTGATTGATAGAACTACTGGCTCTAAGACAGTGACTGTCAGACGTACTCCAATACATTGATTGATAGATATACTTGCTCTAAGACAGTGACTGTCAGACATACTCCAATATATTGATTGATAGAACTACTTGCTCAAGACAGTGACTGTCAGACATACTCCAATACATTGATTGATAGATCTACTTGCTCTAAGACAGTGACTGTCAGACATACTCCAATATATTGATTGACAGAACTACTTGCTCTAAGACAGTGACTGTCAGACATACTCCAATACATTGATTGATAGAACTACTTGCTCTAAGACAGTGACTGTCAGACATACTCCAATACATTGATTGATAGATCTACTTGCTCTAAGACAGTGACTGTCAGACATACTCCAATATATTGATTGACAGAACTACTTGCTCTAAGACAGTGACTGTCAGACATACTCCAATACATTGATTGATAGATCTACTTGCTCTAAGACAGTGACTGTCAGACATACTCCAATATATTGATTGACAGAACTACTTGCTCTAAGACAGTGACTGTCAGACATACTCCAATACATTTATTGATAGAACTACTTGCTCTAAGACAGTGACTGTCAGACATACTCCAATACGTTGATTGATATAACTACTTGCTCTAAGACAGTGACTGTCAGACATACACCAATACATTGATTGATAGATCTACTTGCTCTAAGACAGTGACTGTCAGACATACTCCAATACATTGATTGATAGATCTACTTGCTCTAAGACAGTGACTGTCAGACATACTCCAATATATTGATTGACAGAACTACTTGCTCTAAGACAGTGACTGTCAGACATACTCCAATACATTGATTGATAGATATACTTGCTCTAAGACGGTGACTGTCAGACATACTCCAATACATTGATTGATAGAACTACTTGCTCTAAGACGGTGACTGTCAGACATACTCCAATACATTGATTGATAGAACTACTTGCTCTAAGACAGTGACTGTCAGACATACTCCAATACATTGATTGATAGATCTACTTGCTCTAAGACAGTGACTGTCAGACATACTCCAATACATTGATTGATAGATCTACTTGCTCTAAGACAGTGACTGTCAGACATACTCCAATATATTGATTGACAGAACTACTTGCTCTAAGACAGTGACTGTCAGACATACTCCAATACATTTATTGATAGAACTACTTGCTCTAAGACGGTGACTGTCAGACATACTCCAATACATTGATTGATAGAAATACTGGCTCTAAGACAGTGACTGTCAGACATACTCCAATACATTGATTGATAGATCTACTTGCTCTAAGACAGTGACTGTCAGACATACTCCAATACGTTGATTGATAGAACTACTTGCTCTAAGACAGTGACTGTCAGACATACTCCAATATATTGATTGACAGAACTACTTGCTCTAAGACAGTGACTGTCAGACATACTCCAATACATTGATTGATAGATATACTTGCTCTAAGACGGTGACTGTCAGACATACTCCAATACATTGATTGATAGAACTACTTGCTCTAAGACGGTGACTGTCAGACATACTCCAATGCATTGATTGATAGAACTACTTGCTCTAAGACAGTGACTGTCAGACATACTCCAATACATTGATTGATAGATCTACTTGCTCTAAGACAGTGACTGTCAGACATACTCCAATATATTGATTGATAGAACTACTTGCTCTAAGACAGTGACTGTCAGACATACTCCAATACATTGATTGATATAACCACTTCAAGACAGTGACTGGTGGAACAACTACAAGACAGTGACAAGCAGAGCTAATCCCAAAATAGAAACTGTCATTACTTTTTACAACACCTACCCCTTTCTGTGTAGCGCCTCTTTATTTCTAATATTCGCCGCTACGTAGTAGCACTGTACTACAAATATAATTCTATAGCATACAACCTTGGATAGCTACCTCCCTTGACTTCAGTATCTGTGTACAGTAAAAGCGTTTGAGTCCCGGCTTGGAAATCTATGTCTCACATTGTCATTGGTAAAACAGCAGACTTAGCTTAGATTAGTGGAAGTCTATAAAGTTATTACTCTGAGGTTATTTGATGATAACTTTATAAACATTAGACTAGATCAGTTCACGACTCTAAGACTACCTAGATATAGTGCCAGGAATAGTAGATACAAAGGGTCTAAAGAGACCTATGATGGAGTAGAATTAGACGTAAGTAAAGACCATTATTCTTCCTGTTTTTAAAGCAATATTTTTGCCAAAATAATTTAAATATTTTTCATGTACAAACATAGAGTCTAATTTTCTTCACATATTGACCTCAATGGTTCTTGAATATCTGTTAAGGATGTCCCGGAATTTAATGACAACTTTTTATTTCCATTTAAAAATGCCGCTATAATCATGACAGATATTCAACAGCTGTTGATAACACCATTGTGAAGAAAATTAAACTCTATGTTTCCACGGGAGATATAATTTATTTTGACCAAAAAAGGTTTTGCTATAAAAATTTCAAAAACACCTGTTTTTTTTTAATCCCATTTCCTTCCACCCCGTCCTTTAGACCAGTACTACTCTCTCTCTGACCACTCAACGACAAAGGGCAGTAAACAGCGCCTTTCTAATAACTTGACTCGTTCATCTCAGATAACTCCTTCCTCTTCTTCTTCACTCAAATCAGAAAGGCTTGGAAATAATAAGAAAGCAACAAACGAAACAGTTTCTGACTATCCAAGCGAGAAAAGAGTCTCAGAAACATCATCTCGGCAGGAAATAGCTAATCTCGGAAGGCGCATTAATCGCAAAGGTCGGAGCTTAGCCGGGATGTGGTTTCCATAAACAAAGACGAGAGAAAAATGTAAACTGACTCTTCCCATCATGCAACAGCACGGAAAATAGAAATATACTGTGGCAGTAGAAGAAACAGTATCCCTCCTTGGATATTTTATTAATCTCCTTTATTTCCATTTTCAAAGAACGTCTAAATTAAGGTAAGAGGCTACTTTGGCAAGGCCATGGGTACAGCCCCAACTAAACTAATATCTTAGAAGACTCGGGCAAGGCCGTGGGCACAGCCCCAACTAAACTAATATTTTAGAAGACTCGGGCAAGGCCGTGGGTACAGCCCCAACTAAACTAATATTTTAGAAGACTCGGGCAAGGCCGTGGGTACAGCCCCAACTAAACTAATATTTTAGAAGACTCGGGCAAGGCCGTGGTACAGCCCCAACTAAACAAATCATTTAGAAGACTCGGCAAGGCCGTGGAACAAGCCCAACTAAACAATATTTATAAAGACTTGGGCAAGACCGTGGGTACAGCCCCAACAAAACTAATATTTTAGAAGACCGGGCAAGGCCGTGGGTATACCCCAACAAAACTAAAATTAATAGGAAGACTCGGGCAAGGCCGTGGGTACAGCCCCAACTAAACTAATATTTTAGAAGACTCGGGCAAGGCCCGTGGGCACAGCCCCAACTAAACTAATATTTTAGAAGACTCGGGCAAGGCCGTAGGTACAGCCCAACTAAACTAATATTTTAGAAGACTCGGGGCAAGGCCGTGGTACAGCCCCAACTTAACTAATATTTTAGAAGACTCGAGCAAGGCCATGGGTACAGCCCCAACTAAATTAATATTTTAGAAGAATCGGTTAAGACCATGAGTACAGCCCCAAATAAATAATATTCTAGAAGATTGATCTGTCGCAACCCGTTTCGGTGGCCGCGTGGTCTAACGCGCCACTCTCGTGTTAGATTAGACTACCGAAGACGGGAAGATCGGGGGTCGATTCTGGTTGGTACACAGAGGGTGGTTTTTTTTCCTAAATGGTTTTCCAATCTTATTACTCGCAACTGTGGGTACACTTCATCTCAATTAAACCTTCCTAATTCCTAAATCATTAAGGTAATTAGTACATAGGCAGCCAGTAAGATGGTGGTAATAAATATTAATGATTAATTAATAAATAATGATCTGTCGTGAGGTCATTTTCTAGCTCTGAGTGTGTTTGGCTGATTCCACTGGTAGCATGGAGATACCGGTATAGTCAGTATATCCCAGTATATGACGTAACTGATCAGTCTCATATTACTTGTACCTCTTGATACCATCCATAAATGACGAACTGTGAGCTTGCAGTGACGAATAAATCTCCAGAGACACAGTCAGGAAACCAAACATCGCTGTATCCGGTATTGCTGGAGACGTCTCAGAACGGGAGAGCACCCCCGACTCCCCCCCTCCCCCTCTCTACATGGCGTCGCACTGAATAATAGATTAAATGTTAGATCCCTGGTGCAGACATGTCCCTGTAAAGGACGTTCACAATGGTACCCACTCAGTGAATCAAATCTTCAGACAGAGAGAGAGAGAGAGAGAAGTGATACAATTTCATAAAACTTTGCCCCCGGGACTTAGGTGACCGTTGAGAGGTCAAACTGTTTTGCATCGCAAGGGCAAGAGCCATCTGTAGGATCCCTACAAGGATCCACTATATTCAGCTGAATATGTAATAGATTCTCAAGTGAGTCGATACAACTGCTAGTTAATAATGTTAGTTATTAGAAGGACAAGTCTAGAAGAAATACACCAACAACTAATAGGAGAGACTAGCTTATGTAAAGTTCACATCCCTAGAACATGACGCAGGATTCTAGTCCCAACGTGCCAATATTCGACCCCTTGGCCACCTCTTCCTATACAAGTCACTTTATATATAGGGCCGTATGCATGACAAAGTCTGAGTAGATGCTAAGGGAATAATCATTGGTAGTGGCGTTGATTTGCAAACCAAGACAAGCTGCGCAGACGTTTTCCCGAGAAATGACGTCATAACGTGAGTAGCGCGATAGCCTAGTCGGGACAACACTTTGCGGGTACTCAGCTTCTACTCATACTAACGCCCTACTTACACTCATGGCCCACTGAGCACCCAATGAGCATATACTCAGGCTCGTTATTGAATATCCCAAAGACTCAATTCAAAGGCAGATCTAGGGTTCTATCCACTGAGGGACGGAGGGGATATTAAATTAGAAACATATTGTCTAAACTTCCAACTAAATAAAGCACGACTTAATCTTATTATGTGCACTATCGATTGAAAACTATTCGACAATTTGGTACAATGGGATCAGACTATTAGATAGTTGATAATCATTTACAGTAAAAAGTGCTCAAGATAATCTGATTTCATGGCTGCAGTACAGATATAGGATAGAAAGAATTGTCATGGGTAGTCGAATTTACTGTTTAGAGCGATAATATTGTTATTTCATGTAGATATAAGTGAATGGGAGAATGACTGTCTTCTGTCAATTTATGTAGCAGAGTAAACTTCTAAGCCATATTCATAAATCATGGCCAAAATTACTGTAGAGGACTGTATTGTAACTGTTACGAGTTGAAGATAAACAGCATTGAAATGTTACACGTAAATACCCTTTGGGGATCTCTGGGGGACATGCCATGTCCGATTGCAGTTTGATAACTTAAAATTCTGCGTTTAATTGTCCAGATAATTTGTGGACAGAAACTTCTTAGTGTTTGTTAGTAACTCAGGTGTATTTAATACTAACCTCTCTGAAGAAACATCAATCAAAAATAAACTGCACACATGCAAGGAATAGTGTATCCGACTCCCTACGATGGGAAACCATTGTTTAATATCCGAACTAGCACCCATCACAGTCCAAGAAAGATCGAACCCCCCGCCCCCCATTAGACCAGGTCTGTGGGCTGACTAAGTGACCATCCGATAAATTGTCATCTGTTTCCTCTTGGGCCCTACCTACCCCTCCTTACCTCATTCTCTTAATAATCTCTCCCCGCCTTGTTCCCAATCTCTTGGCAGCGACCAGACCCCTCAATTTGTCCCTGACCCTTGAACCTACAATAGACTTAATAGTCTAATACATCCTACTAATACAACACAGAGGTCCAACACATCTATATCTGACTTTACTGACACAGTGTAATAATATATGTTAAAATGTTAAAGAGTGATCATTACCTTATAACTTTGTACGTGTTGTAAATGTTTGAACGTGATCATTACTGAACAGTATGTAGTTGTTAGGAAATGTTTAAGAGTGATCATTAATGTATACGTATGGTAGTGTTGAAATGTTGAAGTGATCATTAATGTATACAGTATGGGTCGTGTTGGAAATGTTGAGAGTGATCAACTGATCATTACAGTGTAATGAAGATCAACTGTTAGTATGGGTCGTGTTGGAAATGTTGAGAGTGATCATTACTGTATACAGTATGGGTCGTGTTGGAAATGTTGAGAGTGATCATTACTGTATACATATGTGGGAATGAGAGTGCTCGTGGTTGTTGGAAATGTTGAGAGTGATCATTACTTATACAGTATGGTCGTGTTGGAAATTGAGAGTGATCATTACTGTATACAGTATGGTCGTGTTGGAAATGTTGAGAGTGATCATTACTTATACAGTATGGGTCGTGTTGGAAATGTTGAGAGTGATCATACTGTATACAGTATGGGTTGTGGAAATGTTGAGAGTGATCATTACTGTATACAGTATGGGTCTGTTGAAATGTTGAGAGTGATCATTACTTATAAGTATGGGTCGTGTGGAAATGTGAGGTGATCTTATGTAACAGTTGGGTGTTGAATGTGAGTGATCATTACTGTATACAGATGGGTCGTGTTGGAAATGTTGAGAGTGATCATTACTGTATACAGTATGGGTCGTTTTGGGAAATGTTGAGAGTGATCATTACTGTATACAGTATGGGTCGTGTTGGAAATGTTGAGAGTGATCATTACTGTATACAGTATGGGTCGTGTTGGAAATGTTGAGAGTGATCATTACTGTATACAGTATGGGTCGTGTTGGAAATGTTGAGAGTGATCATTACTGTATACAGTATGGGTCGTGTTGGAAATGTTGATGTGATCATTATGTATACAGTATGGGTCGTGTTGGAAATGTTGAGAGTGATCATTACTGTATACATATGGGTCGTGTTGAAATGTTGAGTGTGATCATTACTGTATACAGTATGGGTCGTGTTGGAAATGTTGAGAGTGGATCATTACTGTATACAGTATGGTCGTGTTGGAAATGTTGAGTGTGATCATTAATGTATACAGTATGGGTCGTGTTGGAAATGTTGAGAGTGATCATTACTGTATACAGTATGGGTCGTGTTGGAAATTGTTGAAGTGATCATTACTGTATACAGTATGGTCGTGTTGGAAATGTTGAAGTGATCATTACTGTATACAGTATGGGTCGTGTTGGAAATGTTGAGAGTGATCATTACTGTATACAGTATGGGTCGTGTTGGAAATGTTGAGAGTGATCATTACTGTATACAGTATGGGTCGTGTTGGAAATGTTGAGAGTGATCATTATGTATACAGTATGGGTCGTGTTGGAAATGTTGAGTGTGATCATTACTGTATACAGTATGGTCGTGTTGAATTGAGTGTCATATGATACATTGTTGTTGAAATGAGGTGATCATTACTGTATACAGTATGGGTCGTGTTGGAAATGTTGAGAGTGATCATTACTGTATACAGTATGGTGTTTGGAATGTTGAGGAAATTAAATAGGGTGGTGAAGTGAAGGATCATTACTGTATACAGTATGGGTTGTGTTGGAAATGTTGAGAGTGATCATTACTGTATACAGTATGGGTCGTGTTGGAAATGTTGAGAGTGATCATTACTGTATACAGTATGGGTCGTGTTGGAAATGTTGAGAGTGATCATTACTGTATACAGTATGGGTCGTGTTGAAATGTTGAGAGTGATCATTACTGTATACAGTATGGGTCGTGTTGGAAATGTTGAGAGTGATCATTACTGTATACAGTATGGGTCGTGTTGGAAATGTTGAGAGTGATCATTACTGTATACAGTATGGGTCGTGTTGGAAATGTTGAGAGTGATCATTATGTATACAGTATGGGTTGTGTTGGAAATGTTGAGAGTGGATCATTACTGTATACAGTATGGGTCGTGTTGGAAATGTTGAGAGTGATCATTACTGTATACAGTATGGGTTGTGTTGGAAATGTTGAGAGGATCATTAATGTATACAGTATGGGTCGTGTTGGAAATGTTGAGAGTGATCATTACTGTATACAGTATGGGTTGTGTTGGAAATGTTGAGAGGATCATTAATGTATACAGTATGGGTCTGTTGAAATGTTGAGAGTGATCATTACTGTATACAGTATGGGTTGTGTTGGAAATGTTGAGAGTGATCATTATGTATACAGTATGGGTCGTGTTGGAAATGTTGAGAGTGATCATTACTGTATACAGTATGGGTCGTGTTGGAAATGTTGAGAGTGATCATTAATGTATACAGTATGGGTCGTGTTGGAAATGTTGAGAGTGATTCATTACTGTATACAGTATGGGTCGTGTTGGAAATGTTGAGAGTGATCATTACTGTATACAGTATGGGTCGTGTTGGAAATGTTGAGAGTGATCATTACTGTATACAGTATGGGTCGTGTTGGAAATGTTGAGAGTGATCATTACTGTATACAGTATGGGTCGTGTTGGAAATGTTGAGAGTGATCATTACTTTTATACAGTATGGGTCGTGTTGGAAATGTTGAGAGTGATCATTACTGTATACAGTATGGGTCGTGTTGGAAATGTTGAGAGTGATCATTACTGTATACAGTATGGGTCGTGTTGGAAATGTTGAGAGTGATCATTAACTGTATACAGTATGGGTCGTGTTGGAAATGTTGAGAGTGATCATTACTGTATACAGTATGGGTCGTGTTGGAAATGTTGAGAGTGATCATTACTGTATACAGTATGGGTCGTGTTGGAAATGTTGAGAGTGATCATTACTGTATACAGTATGGGTCTGTTGGAAATGTTGAGGGATCATTACTGTATACAGTATGGGTGTGTTGGAAATGTTGAGAGTGATCATTACTGTATACAGTATGGGTCGTGTTGGAAATGTTGAGAGTGATCATTACTGTATACAGTATGGGTCGTGTTGGAAATGTTGAGAGTGATCATTACTGTATACAGTATGGGTCGTGTTGGAAATGTTGAGAGTGATCATTACTGTATACAGTATGGGTCGTGTTGGAAATGTTGAGAGTGATCATTACTGTATACAGTATGGGTCGTGTTGGAAATGTTGAGAGTGATTATTACTGTATACAGTATGGGTTGTGTTGGAAATGTTGAGAGTGATCATTACTGTATACAGTATGGGTCGTGTTGGAAATGTTGAGAGTGATCATTACTGTATACAGTATGGGTCGTGTTGGAAATGTTGAGAGTGATTATTACTGTATACAGTATGGGTTGTGTTGGAAATGTTGAGAGTGATCATTACTGTATACAGTATGGGTCGTGTTGGAAATGTTGAGAGGGATCATTAATGTATACAGTATGGGTCGTGTTGGAAATGTTGAGAGTGATCATTACTGTATACAGTATGGGTCGTGTTGGAAATGTTGAGAGTGATCATTACTGTATACAGTATGGGTCGTGTTGGAAATGTTGAGAGTGATTATTACTGTATACAGTATGGGTTGTGTTGGAAATGTTGAGAGTGATCATTACTGTATACAGTATGGGTCGTGTTGGAAATGTTGAGAGTGATTATTACTGTATACAGTATGGGTTGTGTTGGAAATGTTGAGAGTGATCATTAATGTATACAGTATGGGTCGTGTTGGAAATGCTGAGAGTGATCATTACTGTATACAGTATGGGTCGTGTTGGAAATGCTGAGAGTGATCATTACTGTATACAGTGTGGTACTTGTTGGAGATATTGAGAGTGATTACTATTGTATACGGTGTAGTACTTGTTGGGAATTTTGAGAATGATCACTACTGTATACAGTATAGTACGTCCTTGAAAAGTTGAGAGTGAGCACAGCAGGACAGTGTGGTACGTGTTTGAAACGTTGAGAGTGAGCACTGTAGGACACTGTAGTACGTGTTGGAAATTTAAAGAGTGATCATTACTGTATACAGTACAGTTTATTACATGCTGAAAATATTGAGAGCTATATTACTGTACAGCCTAATAAATGTTGAGATTGTTGAAAAAATCACTGCTAGACATAGTGTAGTATGTGTTTTGTTATGAGAATCGAGCCCAAAATAATAATTTCACCCTCACCTTCACCACTGAGCTACTTCAGCCTAATCAAGGGATTATTTGTATTCTTAAATTAATCCAATAACAGAATAATAGTTATATATATAGTATAATGTATATAATTTATTAGCTTAATCAATTCCATAAATATATTTGTTATAAAATGTAATTAGTTTGACGGTGAAAAAAATGATGAAACCAACAAAATATTTAAATATTCGTTTTGGCACTAGAATCCAATAAACTAATTTTTCTTTTAAGTGGCACCATATACTTTTTTTTCTATCTTGGCTTATTTTAAGGGAATATTTACTGTTCTAAGTTTCCATCCTGCTGACCTTTGTGCAAAGTGATGTTAAATGAGAAACAGGGTTGGAATCCCGACATTACTGGTATGGTTCTGATCCAGGCAATTCTTCGCACCATTTCCTCACAGCAATTAAAGTGTAATCCAGTTGATGAATCTGTGAAATGGTAGACGATCAACGTTGATTGGACAGGCGATCAACTTGAATAGCGAAGATACTGGAGGAGTCTGGAATCTGAAGTATCTAATGATTCAAATTCATCGCAAAGACACGTTTTAATTACTTTTAATTAAATAGAGCTTTCCAAATTAACTACAGAATCTAAATATAGTAACACGAGACTCTCCCTCGCAGTTAAATTTCCGCCTGACATATTATTTTGACAGAGTGGCTCAATTAAAGAAATATACTATTTCAGTATTTATAAGAGTACATCTTAATCTCAGGATGTGAACAATTTTATGATTTGTGTCCTATGCAGTTAATGAACAAACAATCCACATGTTTTAATAATTGTATAACGTATAGTTTTAAGTCTACCTCATGGCATCAATAATTGTTTAAAAAGTTATTTCAGTGCCCGTGTGTTTATTACACACCCTGCAACACACATTTTTTTAAACTTTTAGGTTTTTTTTAGGTACCTAACGTGCACTTTCTGAACCGACTAATTAATTGTTTTCTGAAAGGCCTTTTTCCCTACCAGAAAGCTATTACATAGTAGGATATTGGTAGGAAAAAAGACCTTTCAGAAAGTAATTCCTACCGTGAATGGAGTATATATTAGCACTAACTTCAATCTAGAGAAGGCACAACAGCCAGTCTCCAACCGTTAATTTATCACTGTGAAAGTAGAAGCCAACATTTCACCATTGATACATTTTTATGTCATACCGGGAATAGAGCATGGGACCCTTAGCTGACTAGACAGAAACGCTACCGATTGATTTGTCTGACAGCTCTAGTATTAAATCTATTTCATGGCGTCAATTGTTTAAAATATTATTCCAGTGACTCTGTGTTTTAAAATACGCCCCAAAAACCAACTTGTATAAACTATAATATTAAATCTACCCTGTGGTGTCATTGGTTTAAATAATTTGCTCCTGATTTGGATATTAACTGGCTCCAGCATGAAGCAATGCTATTAAATACAGCATTATATATTTATTTCAGTGTCATTGTTTTGAATTTATATTTTGGGAACTACAGTAAGAATACGGTAGAAAGGATTGTTTAGAAAATACAAACAGGTTTTTGATCAACAATGTTGGGATTTTAAGCCATCAATACTATTTAATAAAAGGGACAGCTGCAAATACCATGTCTTAACGTATGCATACATTAAAGTAGTTTTAGTAACTTTTGTAACTGTCGGATACTGATTTAACACCGTGTTCCTTCTATAGCAGTTTTACATTCTAATAACTTTCGTAAAATACTGAAATGAAAAGTTTTGGACAGATATCAACATTTGGGACTCCTGTTCGTGCCTTTATTCGAGCATGGCAACCTTCATTTAGAGTTAACTGGATTCAGTATTGCCAATTTAGCGACTTTGTTGCTAAACTAGCGACTTTACGGTCTGAAACGGCTAGTTTTTATTTTTAGCGCCTAGCGACTAATCTGGTGACTGGCGATGTTCCTTAGATTTCTATCAAGTTCATGTTCATCATTTTAAATTTTAATACTGTAGAATTTTTATTTTTGAGCTACTGTACTGCAAGGACGCATAGCGCATTGCTTCGGTCTACAGAAGATCTCTAAACTGTCTATCTGTCATTCACAAATCACAATTACATTGTTCTGGATCCGGGGATCACCTCAATCCACTGATGTATCTTACATTCAGTCCTGATTAATGTAGAAATTTTTGGTTTGACGACAAATCTGACGGATTTAATTTATTTTTTCGTTTAGTGACAATCTAGCGACTTATAGTACTAATCTAGCTACAACACATATATGGTCGTTGGCAACACTGACCGGATTATTATTTAATCAACTAAGTATTTGAATAACGTACATATCAGTGACACCAGAAACACCAGCCAACGCTTCATTTTATGCTATGTGTGTTTCAAAGACATGTTTTTTATACAAGTACCAACGCAACTTGCCTTTAGTTGCCCCGTGACTCTAGTCTACCCACAATGCAACGTGAGGAAGAATGCCGGCCATAAAGTGAATGCCTCACTAGCGCAGGCAGGATGTTGACATTGCGGTCTTGTTAGCAATTTAATTTGGTTGGGACCGTCGTATCAATATCAGCCAGCGGTGCTCTTGATGGGCCGTTTATTGATTAGGTTAAGACAAACATCGCGTGGGACGAGGGAACTCCAGCCGCCACACTTCCTGTCAACAAGCCTTGACAGCACACTCTAGCAGGAAAACACAACAACTACTTCCCATCCAAGGGCTTTGTCCTTGCTCTCTTTATACGTTAACATGATTATAATGGTAATGAACAGAGAATATTGACGTTTGGTGAAATTTAAATACTATTGACTGTGTGTGACGTTGCTTAGCTCTAAGTGACGACACATTTATACACATAAAAAAACAAATGCCGAGAATATAATAGTGTAAATCAGGAGGGTCGAACCGGTGACCATATATCTCCATTGCTGATTTGTAGCACACGCCAAAAATTATGGGAATAATGTATAAGGCCAAGACCACTTGAGCTCATTATCAATCTCAATTAGCACAAATTACCTCACAAAAATAGGCCGTTTACACTCATTTTATTTAGCACCACGTCTTATTACCCGTTCGGGCTATACGCATATTTACTAATTACGCTAATAGTTTTAGAGATTAGGAAGGTTATATCTATAGTAAGTGTATCCAAATTTGCGTGGAGTGAGAGTGGAGTTTTTTTTAGGGAAAGCCACCTTCAGTACACCGACTGAGATTCGAACCTTGATCTCCCATCATCGGGAGTCTATTTTACTGCGAAAGTCACGCGTTAGACCACACGACCATCAAATCGGGTCGTTCCACTCTAAAATTACAGTACAGGCTCTTAGGGACACTTATAATCTCTTTCTAGCCCGTTGGTTTCCCCGTTAGCACTATTCTGATATTTTGTGGCTTCAAAGTGAACATAGTTATTTCTATTATTCATACATCTATTGAAAGCATATAAAAAATTTAAAAAAATACAAACCATTCATTGTTTTATACAAAAGATGAAAATTATTGTTGTCTCAATTTCACAACGTTTCAAATATTTCGCATCGTAAGTCTCGTTCCGAATTCTCAAGAGCCTAACCTGTAACCGCGCGCCCACCTATGTGGGACTATAGTAGTTATTTGATTATTAGTATTTAACACATTTACAACCCTAAATTCTCCCAGATGTGTATGTGGGTTAGCGAAATACTTATATTTAATTAAATTAAAAAAATAAAATTTTCCGTAATTCAATTATTTAAAGTTATGAAAAATATATAACAGTTTGAGATAGTATGAAATTTTTTTGTTCCTCAGAATTATGTACTCACTAAAACTAAACTATTATTTCCTGTGTTCGTATTTTAGTGCAGACCACATTGTATTTGTAAAAGTATTGAAGATAAGTGGGCTGGTTAGTTTCGTCTCGCGGGCCGGATGGGGCCCGCAGGCCGTGAGCTAGCAAACCCTGGTCTAAGGCATTATATTCTCATTACACTTTGTCACCATTAATAATCAGGTTGGGGTTCGAATCCTGGCCGAATTCACTGGCATGGGTCCAACACCTCACGACAGTCGGTAGCGCGTGTCTCAAATGAGCAAGGGGTCCCAGGTTCTATTCCCGGCATAGTAGATGATTTATTATTAATAAATTGTCGGATAGAGAATTGAATGTTGTGTTTTTCTTAGTATTAGGCTAGTTTATAAGTCATGTCTTAATATAATCAGTGTTTTAAAAAGTACAAGTAAAATACACCCAATAAAAATATATTATTTGGATTTGGTTTTATCAAGTGATATTTTTATAATTCCAGGAAAATACCAAAAGCACTTACTCCCATCAACTTTACTCATCCTTAAAATATTATATTTTTGATTTAAATTAATTTAAGTTGCTGAGTCAAAACATACGTTCCAGACACAACACTGCGTGTAGATATAAATACATCCTTGTTGAGTTTAGCACCAATGACTCCCTCTGCTAATAACAGTCGGGAATGTGAACAAATGTCCTCTTAGAAAGGAAAAACACAGCTGTTTGTAACGTACAGTATGTTTCTTTACCAGTTGTGAGCTATTAATATTTATCTTAGCTAATTTTGGTGCAAATTTACATGGTGTTTAGTGATTTAATAGTAATTGTTATCGAACCTAAAACTAAGTTTTATATTATAATCAATCTAATAAGGTATGGATGAGCTAGCTAGCTAATGGTTTAAGAAAGTGCACACACATTCGCATGAATAAAGAAAGGTGAAATAATTTGTTTTAACTGACTGAAAACCATCTTCAGTTCCACATACTAGAATTTAAACCTCAACCTACTCACCACAGGTGATTTTATGCAGTTTATATTTAAAGCGGGTTTAATAAATACATAAACACAAACACAATAATACACAATTATTAATATAAGCCAAACTTCAAATGTATCGCCATAAAGTGTATAAACTTCGTGTAACTTGATTAGTTTCTCATATACAAAAGTTATACAAAATTGTCGATCTGTCTTAAGCGAATGACATCTGGCTCGTCATGAGATCTGTAATGCACTATAAGAGTGGAGCATCCTATGATAGGCTTTCTGGATTCTGCATGATCTAACCTAAAATCTGCCAGACTTTCTGAATGTCATTCGAGCTAACCTCGCATCTGGCAGGCTTTCTGAATGACGCACAATCTAACCTAGCATATGGCAAGAACTCTGAACGAAGCCAGATCTAACCTAGCATATGGCAGGCGCTCTGAACGAAGCCTGAGCTAACCTAGCATATGGCAGGCACTCTGAACGAAGCCTGATCTAACCTAGCATATGGCAGGCACTCTGAACGAAGCCTGATTTAACCTAGCATATGGCAAGAACTCTGAACGAAGCCTGATCTAACCTAGCATATGGCAGGCACTCTGGACGAAGCCTGATCTAACCTAGCATATGGCAATAACTTTGGACGAAGCCTGATCTAACCTAGCATATGGCAGGCACTCTGAACGAAGCCTGATCTAACCTATCATATGGCAAGAACTTTGGACGAAGCCTGATCTAACCTATCATATGGGAAGAACTCTGGACGAAGCCTGATATAACCTAGCATATGGCAGGCACTCTGAACGAAGCCTGAGCTAACCTAGCATATGGCAATAACTTTGGACGAAGCCTGATCTAACCTAGCATATGGCAGGCACTCTGAACGAAGCCTGATCTAACCTATCATATGGCAAGAACTCTGGATGAAGCCTGATCTAACCTAGCATATGGCGGGCTTTAGGGACGCCGCATAATCTATATAGCATGAAAGTATTTCTTGAACTGCGTTTTTATGTTGTTTAAATTAATAGTGCCTAATATGAAATATCCAAGCTTTAAGCTATCTCTAAATATTGTTAGACTATTAGCTGCTATATTTGCACCAGAGTCCTGTCCTATCAAGGACACCTGTGCATGGCGACCACACGTCACAAAAGGGTAGCCTGTTAATTTTCAGTCCGGGGGTGAGTACGGTGTTGCGTCTTTGCAACAGTCAACTGTTAACGGTGCAATTAACGGAGGGGAAAGTTTGTTATGTGTTCGCCGACCATAAAGTCAACTCAGCTGTCTGTAAGCAATTGGAATTGGTCTGTGCATGGAGGTTTTGTAATTATTAGTATCAGCAGTTGTGTTCGTTTGTTTTCAGTAATATACCATCAAAAGATAAGCACAAATCAAGACCATCTGATGGCAGTCCCGAGTATCTGTGAGATGAATATCGTCACTCAAACACACACACACAAACACATACATACTTGTTGCCTCAGGTTATTGATTGATAGACCCGACTTTTAAACACCGGTCCACAAACAAACTATAGCTCGTTCGACAATCTCGAGACATAGTCCACACTATGTAAGTCCACAGGTATAACTAGGTTGTTAGAGCTCTTGGCACAACCCGAGGGTCACCAGCACCTGTAACCCACTTGGAATGACATCTAAATTAATCGTACATCGCGTGACACTTCTGGTATATTAAGACACTTCGGCCACACACCACTAAATTATCTGCCCCCTGCAGTGATCGAGATGTATTGGGATTTAGACTCACAATGAACTGGTTTGCAGTTGATGATGTGGTCGAGGATCGAATCAAACAGCCCACTGAGAAGAGCTGGTCTGATATTCATAAATAGCAGTAGAAAGAATGACTATAAACAATGAATATCATTTAGTGTAATGATGCAGAGCTAAATAAAATAATTAATGGTCAGAAAATAATGTTTTTTCGTTTTCAGATTATTAGTTCTATAAAAAAAAACACGCTTGTTTTAATTTTGAACTTAGGACTGCCAAAGTTCACAAAATTGAGAATTGAAACCATAAAACTTGTATCAATGTGATAACCTCATGGTTGTGACATTTAAGAAAGGAAGGACATCCAAGTCTGATTGTACTTGGATAGATTTGTATGTAAATGTAATAAAACTGACATAACGGCCGTCCACCTGGATCGATACCGCACATTAAGGTAATACGGCCATTACTTTTCTAGGGGTGGCCTTACGAGACCAGCCAGACAATTTTATTCTAGACCAACCGATAAACAAATGGAATCATGGATGAGATAAAACTTAAATACATTATTTTCGAATAAACTGGGCTATTGTGTTATTATCATTAATAACTTACATATGCTGTAAACTGAATTTAATGTGTCAATAGCCTTAAGATCCATTATATTCCCAGGAGTTGTACTAATCACGATAGTCATAAATAAGTTTTTAAATATAATACAGAAACAAGAAATAAAACACGCAAAACATTTCCTTTTAAATTACAAATCCAAACCATGCAATTTAGACATAAGATAACAAAATCTATTGAGCCACGTTTAGAACGAAATAAAATATTCAAACCCAAGTTTTTCCGTAAGAACGTTCATTTGATCAGTATTATTTTAACAATATATTATTATGTATTGATAAAAGTTGTTATGGTTGCTGTGATATTGCTAACTTTATTTAGAACCTCGTATAATACGTCCTGTTTGACTTATACGCTAGTGTTTTAGATATTAGGAAGGTTGAATTTAGAGGAAGTGTGCTAGTATTTGCGTGGAGTGAGAGTGTAAATCCTTTTAGGGAAATCCACCCTCAGTACACCCAATTGGGAGTTAAACCCCGACCTCTCTGTCATCGGCAGTCCAATCTATTGCGAGAATGACGCCTTTGACCACTCGACTACTGAGAGGGGTCGGTTCTAACTGTATAAGTTTATATTACAGGCCAAGTTCATTAACAATAATAGTCTAAGGGTGGAAAATATGTAGCTAAACCAAGTTAATAACATTTATCTTATTGTTTATTTAAACCTACACATAAATTGATGGGGAACTGTAGAGACATCCAGGTACTAGTGAGATCAACTGGGATGCGGGAATATAGTCCGGGTACAATGGGGACAGCCAGGTACTAGTGAGATCAACTGGAATGCGGGAATATAGTCCGGGTACAATGGCAATGATTTAATAGAGTTTGGTACAACCGGTATTTTAACTTCCTCTTTTAGGTGGAAGAAAGCAACGCTATACAATTAAGTATGTATGAAAGGTAAAATTTGGAAGATGAATGATTATAATTAATTTAATAGGCCGTAACTGAATCATATTTGAATAGGATGAAAAAATACACCTAGACACGGGAATCGAACCCTGTACCTTTAGTTTAGCGAGCCGATCCTCTTTCTATCCTAGAAATTAGTACAAGTTTCACTAGTAAGACTCATATTATTATTTATAAAAACAGGATAAGGATTGGTTCTATCTGCTCAGCAAATAATACTCTATTAGCGCACCTAGCGTTAGTTTGTTGAACCAATACAAGCTTTGTGCGATAATGTACTTTGTAACATACAATTTTTTTATTGACTTATAATATATTTTTCAAGTAAATAAAAATTAAAATATAAGCCAATGAGTTTAAATTGACGACCTTTTAATTAAATGTAATTTTTCAATTTTTAAAATAATCTAGATTAAAGATTGAAAATTTGGTTAAAATAAATTTGAGAAAGTAATTGTTTATCAATATAATTACAAATCAATATATTTTGTGTTAGATTGTTCCAAATACTAGACTAGTCATCGTGAGGTCTTCTGCCTTAAATAGGCAACTAAATAAACCTATAATACAACAACTGTATTAAGTAAATATAACTTGTAAGAGTTAAGTACAACCAAGAGTTTTGTCTGATATTATAATACTTTTATTATATTCCAATGGTAGAAAACACGTCCACACCGAGTACAAACATTTCAGATAAAACAGTTCCCTCCAACGCGCACTGTCACAAACATAGACGGATAGTTTCAACATTTATGGCGACACTCTAAAGCGATGCCCCCTGTAAACTTTTATGAACAGGTTGGAATGTCTCAGGACATAATTAAACTTGTTGAATACACGGGCTATAAAACTAGTCCCTTAATATAAAAACGATAAGGTTTACATTTTAACAGAAATATTGTGATTCAACTATGGCAATCCACAATATTTTCTAGACCTTACTTCTGGCTACATATAAAGTTGTATTTAAGAGTGTGCTAATTTTAAACTACTGACAAAACATACCAAACTAATTACAAGAGGAATAATCACATAATTATAATAATATGTTATAAATTCTAACTCAACGCACAACAGACCAGTTAAGAGCGTATTCCTACCTTGAGAGAGGAAGACACTATAGAGTGTGTAGTGTGGTTGCACAGTTATAGAAAGGAGTGCTATGGAGTCTTGTAAGCTAAGGGTACAGTCCTACCTTGAGAGAGGAAGACACTATAGAGTGTGTAGTGTGGTTGCACAGTTATAGAAAGGAGTGCTATGGAGTCTTGTAAGCTAAGGGTACAGTCCTACCTTGAGAGAGGAAGACACTATAGAGTGTGTAGTGTGGTTGCACAGTTATAGAAAGGAGTGCTATGGAGTCTTGTAAGCTAAGGGTACAGTCCTACCTTGAGAGAGGAAGACACTATAGAGTGTGTAGTGTGGTTGCACAGTTATAGAAAGGAGTGCTATGGAGTCTTGTAAGCTAAGGGTACAGTCCTACCTTGAGAGAGAAAGACACAAGAGTGTGTAGTGTGGTTGCACAGTTATAGAAAGGAGTGCTATGGAGTCTGTAAGCTAAGGGTACAGTCCTACCTTGAGAGAGGAAGACACAAGAGTGTGTAGTGTGGTTGCACAGTTATAGAAAGGAGTGCTGTGGAGTCTTGTAAGCTAAGGGTGCAGTCCTATCTTGAGAGAGGAAGACACTATAGAGTGTGTAGTGTGGTTGCACAGTTATAGAAAGGAGTGCTATGGAGTCTTGTAAGCTAAGGGTACAGTCCTACCTTGAGAGAGGAAGACACTATAGAGTGTGTAGTGTGGTTGCACAGTTATAGAAAGGAGTGCTGTGGAGTCTTGTAAGCTAAGGGTGCAGTCCTACCTTGAGAGAGGAAGACACTATAGAGTGTGTAGTGTGGTTGCACAGTTATAGAAAGGAGTGCTGTGGAGTCCTGGAAGCTAAGGGTGCAGTCCTACCTTGAGAGAGGAAGACACTATAGAGTGTGTAGTGTGGTTGCACAGTTATAGAAAGGAGTGCTGTGGAGTCCTGGAAGCTAAGGGTGCAGTCCTACCTTGAGAGAGGAAGACACTATAGAGTGTGTAGTGTGGTTGCACAGTTATAGAAAGGAGTGCTGTGGAGTCTTGTAAGCTAAGGGTGCAGTCCTACCTTGAGAGAGGAAGACACAGTTGGCCGAGGGGGTTGCCGGGTGGTCCTCCTTGTCTCCCGAGGGGTAGTTGGCCGTCCCGGACCTGCTTCTGAGGGTGGCGTGTCCTTGTTGCAAGGGATGGTGTAGGGAAGGGCCACGGGGAGGCACCTCTGGGGGTGCGGGCTCTGGAGGGGAATCATCTGCCAGGTCTGCCAACATGCAAACATTATACCAACATTATAACAACTGGATATGAAACTGGGAAACCATTTAGGGATTGTTTATTTTTAATTTTATAAGGTTTCAGTTAGTTTGGCCCTCATCTTGGACGCCATATTTCTAAATTTAAAGTCATTTTGACAGTCATAGCAAAGCGTATTTTTTTTAAAAAAAGTTTGATTTTATATATATATATATATATATTTGAAATGTGATATTATTACGGTTTTGAGCAAAAATACTAATCCAAATAAAGTTTTAAGTGTCTAAGAATGGATTCGGAGTACTTAGACAGTAGTCAGCCAGCTATTATTTATCTTCCTACATAAACAAGTAGACTCCATTTACACAGAAAGATAATAGGATTAGCTTTAATGATTATCCTATGCCCATATCTTATAAACGAGACCATAGTGAAACCAAGCAAGGTAAGTCCCAGTGTTGCCAACCGTACGATCTGGATACTACTTTTGATATAATCTCACCACGTGTACAATCCAATTTTAGGATATTTTCTAAAAGTAGTATCCTGTGGCCCTACTATCTAGTAACAAATTTTACATTAATCATAATTTTTTTTAATGAAAATCGCAGGGCTTATCAATACAATATCAGAAAGTAGTATCCTACCGGTCAAAATACAATCCATCTCAGGTCCATGTACTATCGCTAGAGACTATAGACTTGGCAACACTGGTAAGTCTTTAGCTTTTAGAGTAAAAGGAGGGTTCAAGACAGGACATGAATGACTGGTGCAAGAGTCAGTCTAAAAATATGAACGTTTTTAAACTATGACCTCCAAGTCATCACTCATGGTATGTTACCAGTAGAGTCCACGTATCATTTCAAGACGTGTGGGGAGACTTCCAAGAAGATTGTTATTTTTCCACGCGAGACAAGTCACCAATCACTAGATTGACACAAGAGTCTTGTTGTATCACCCCAAACATGGGTATTTCGGGTTTTCCTAACGCAAGGCAAGAATTGGGTAAGAAAAATAAAAGCTGTTTTTGGTCAATAGATTAGAATAATGGCCGACATAGTTCTAATTTCAAAGGTGAGGACGTAGCAATGAGTTATCGGGCACCTAAAATGTTTCACGTGATTGGTAAAACAAAAAACTTCATAAATAATTGATAAGATGGTTTGAAAATACTAGTAGTAATTAACAAATAGTAATTTAATCACCAAACTATTATACTATCAAAGGCTGTGAAATTTAAAAAAGTTTAACAGGAATTCAGATGAGATTACAACTTAATTTGCAATGGAGAGAGCAACCTTATCAGCCATTGAATAAAATACATCTCTCCACAAAGAGTGTCAACTAAAGCAACGTAAGTTGACTTTATTCACAATAAAGTAGATGTTCATGATAAAATCAATACAATATCAATATGGTGACCTTGATCTAGAGAGTTATACAAAATATATTTTGGCTCTCACAATATTTGTTTGGCACATAATAGTAAAGTTTTATTAAATGCTATGTATAATATATATATTTTAGTTACTCAAGAATGTCAGGACAGGATAACACTGGTCTAAAATACGTAGTATAAGGGGACAGGACAAAAAAATACAATTTTAAAGAAATGCACCGTCATTCTATTGAGATAGAGAGAGGATTGGAAACTGCAATGTAAAGGAAAACGCACATGACTGGGGATAGATGATAATACTAGACAGATTACGTTCATTTTTACATGAGATTAATTAAAACTGAATTCAAAACGCATTTTAAAAATTCACAATACAAATCAGTATAAAATAACGCTTTTCATTGAGCGACATTAAAACGGATCAGCCTAGTTTTTTTTATTTATTCTTATTATTATATTAATAAAATGAAGAGTTTGTGTGTCTGTCATGAGCATTGCGCGATATTTACCTCATCTAGAGGTTTGAAATTTTAAAAATTAGTAGCCCTTGTGAATGAACATGTGCACCTCGAAGCCCGAATTTTAAAATTTGGGTTAGATATTTTTAAATTAATTAAAAGCTGGATCGGAAAAAATAAAATTATTTTTTTTCGGTCTGCTTGAAGCAAATAAAACCTTTGCCAGTGGTAGCACCAGGGAATTCTGCTAGTATTATAATATTAACGCGGTTTAATATTTTCTTAAGAATATCAATTCTTCATATTTTCTTCAAATCGGGCTGTTCCACTTTCTTTCCATTCCAGATAATCTGAAAGTTACAGAAAATAAGCTGACTTTTTTTCATCATCTCATGGCACTGTGCATCTGCGACTGATTTCTTAGGTGCATCCGTGCTGGCGTGTCAAGAGGGATATGACACCCTGAGACAGCCTGAAAGTGGATGAAACATCTCTCTCTGATACGATTGTCGGATAAGGGTTGAAGTACTGCGCAAACGTTTGTCTTATCTTATATTATAACTAATATATATATATATAATATTAGAAATATCCTGAAAAAAAGTTTACAAACTAAATATGCTGCGAGATTTAGAAAAGCAAATGTTTAAAAAACGGCTCCATCCATCATTGAGAATGGATCATAAATTAACTTTTATAAAACAAGACCACTTTATTTTAATACAGTGTGACCCACTTCAGTGGCCAAATGGTCTAAGGCGTCACTCTAATGTTGGACTGATCTGCTAATGATGGGGAAATCGGGGTTCAAATCCCGGTCGAGTCTACTAAGGGTGGTTTTTCCTAAATGGTTTCCCACTCTCCTTCCACGCAAATTCATGTAGACTTCCTCTTAAAATTATTCCTTCCTCATCTCCATCCCATTATAGTAATTATAGCATATGCGCATAAACTGACAGGTACTAAGATGTGGTGATAAAAAACACAATAACGTGTGTGGAACGTCCATTCCGGATGTGACATTTCACGTTATAATGGGAACACTAAGGGCCAATCTTACAATATCTCGTCAAAGTCCTTGTAACTTAACTGTCCGTAAAGTCTAACCGTTGGTTAAACTTGGCGTTGTGTTTTACAATACTATTTTTATGTGCTCGTCAAATTACGAACAGGTGCCTTCCATTAGTTATTATCGTTAACTTTCTCGGAGCGCTAGATTTGTTTCAAAGCTTTTGATTGGCTTAATTTTACCATATAGAATATAATCAAGTCATTACAACGTCTATGGAAGTGTTATGAAAACAAATCGATCAAAGAAAATCCACTTTATTAAGACTTTTTAAGGTTATCTGCTATCTTTTATCATATTTATTTGTCTGCTAAAAAGGTTTGTTGAAAATAATAAACAAGAAATTTAAATTTTAGCAAAGAAGAGGAAATTTTGCTAATTGAATTAATAGAAAAATACAAACAAACGATTTAAAATAAACAATTCTAATTGGTGTCCATTCACTTTAATAATTTACAAAACTTTATTTTTGTACAAACTAAAACGTAAAATTATTCTTCCTCGTTAAAAAATTTAGGAAATTCTTTCGTTCCAATTTCTGTATCTCTTCGGTCTTTAAAGTCTTGGGTTCCTTAGAACTTGAAACTCATTTTCAAAGTAATCATAATCAAACAATAAATCATCCATTTCATAATACAAATAAATGTAACCTAACTTTAATAATAACATTTGCCTTGAAAACAATATGGCGGCGTCTTTAACGTTGCTAATGTAGACGTTATGTTTGCTAACCGGAAGGTAGACCTCGCGTTAACTTTACGAGCACTTTTACGTGGATATTAGCGCTAATCAAACATTGTAAAATCAAAAGTAGTGGTTGTTATCACTTAACCTTATGTTAAGCCCTAACGAATAGAATAACGTGACATTGTAAGATTGGGCCTAAGCATAATTTACCATTAGCATCTCGCGACTTAACACTCCTTGAATTATCAATGGCAGAACCGAGCTCCCAGATTGTGTCCCTTGCTACAATTACAACCACGCATTCTATGTTGTGGTGTAATAATTGTAAGTTAAAAGTGATGACAGGTTCAGATTAATCTAGATTATGAGCTAAGATTAAAATCGTGGTAACTTTCTAAAGGTGACCGACGGGCAGTTCCACTTCAGGGTGAATGCACGTCACCCGATATAAGAATGCAGCCTCCCAGATGTAATGCTGTGAATAGTGTTGTCCATGGATAAGAGTGAACAATAAATACACAAGATAAGGAAGGTGCCAGGCTTAGGTCTTTTTTTCATTGGAAATATTCATCTATGACGGGACCAGCCTTCCAGAATCTTATGAGAATGTTCTCATCACTGACTTTGGTGGGATTTACCGATCAGGGGACGATCTCACCCTCATTTGTAGTGAGCTCCAAATCACACATGTCACACCTTATCACCCAAAACTAAATTTATACCTCACCGGTATTTGAACCAAAGTCTATTTCAATGCTTCAATGCAATTGCCCAAGGTAGAGGCCTGATATTAATAGGAATAGTTGCTCGGTGCTTAGAAAAGATACTGAAAACTTCTTAAGTAGTGGTTGTTTCTTAGAGTAATGCACTACACGCATCTTACAAACTAGGTCTCACCAAACATTTATCTATGGCAATTTATAAAATATATTATTTAATATTCAAGTGTGTTATATTTAAATAGTTCCTCAAATGTTTTGTATCAGAATATTTATAATAAATACTCATGTCGATTAAAAACTACCACATGAAATAATTTCAAAGGCTGTATTGCCAAGAATCTTAATGTAAAGCCTGTATTGGTAAAGAATACTAAGTATCAGCCTTTATTTGTAAAGCATACGAAGGTACATCTTACATGTGTTAAGAATCCTAAGGGACAACCTTTATTGGTCAAGAATACCAAGGGTAAGTCTGTATTTGTAAAGCATACGAAGGCACATCCTACATGTGTTAAGAATCCTAAGGGACAACCTTTATTGGTCAAGAATACCAAGGCACAGTCTTCTTCATGTTTAAAAAGTGGTTTTGCTAAAATAAACAAATAGATTTGGCCTTAACTAGCTTATATGATTAATGTTATTTTCCCTTTCATCCTTTAAACCATAAATAAATTTAACAATTTTCAAGCTGTGGAAAAGGAAGACTTCACTCTACATTAGCTACATCTCAATTTTTGGAAATAAATAATTACCAATTGACCTATTTTTAACACAAATTTTTACTACACCGTGAAATAATTCAAATTATTATATTATTAAAAAAATCTTTGTATTAAAGGTGACAAATAACTGAGTTTTTTTTAAATATTAGAATTTTTGTCTGTACACACAATGTTAGTGTTAAACATGAAAAAGAACTGAGTTTTTCTAAACATTAGAAATGAGTATTTATTAATAGTTATGGTAGGAGAGCTTGTATTTATATACATACCGTTTCATTCCAGAGAGGATAAACCATTTTAAATGATAACATTCTTAGTAGGAATGTTTGTTTGTTTTTAGCATCGCATCTTACTACCCGTTCAGGCTATACACCTATGTACTAATTACACTAAGGTGATAGGAATTAGGAAGGTTTAATTTAGAGAAAGTGCCCCGCATTTGTATGGAGGGAGAATGGAAAACTATTTAGGGAAAACCACCCTCAGTGCACCCGACCGGGATCGACGCCTGATATCCCCGTCTTCGGCAGTCTAGTCTAACACGAGTGTAGTGCGTTAGACCACGTGGCCACAAAAATGGGTCAGTGGGCATGAAAGGAATATTTGGAGACGTAGAGTTAATCTTGGAACCAATTAATTAAGTTTTACCCATTTATCTAGGACCAAGTGCATATATTATTAAATTTAATTTTTGCATAGTATAACATTATAGAATACAGTATTTACTTAGTACTTTTAAAATATAATTTGCAATCAATTAATATATCTGTTTTTACTAGCCAGAACATCTTACACTTATTTACTCACTTATTGGCATTTGGAACTTGAAAGCTTACTACCGCACTTACAAAAGTATGCCATCTATCTATGTCTTGACCTAGATATGTCCAGTCCAAGGTTAGAGACCATGTTTCACAACCATAAAGAACAACTAGTAAAATTATTGTTTTGTATATTCAGAGTTTTACACTCCTTGAAAGCTGGTGAGATGCCAACAATTTACTGACCAAGTAATAGCATGAATTTCCAGACTATATTATTTTCTTAGTTTCCAAAATAACATCGTTATTGCTATTTAAAATTTTCCTAAATATTAAAACGCATTAACTCTATAAAAGTATTATATTGTTTGCAGTAATATCTAAATTATTGACTTCAATTTATTTATATAGTTTAATTTAAAGTCTTCTGGCTATAAAAAATAAATATATATAATTTAAGGTAAATTTATAAAGTTTTACCAGAATTAACTCTCAATTTAACAGGACATTAAAGTAAAACAAACAAGCGACTATGATTCAAACCCAAGCCTCCCCGGTCTAAGTCAAACCTACTAGCAAGCTAACTCTGCTAAATCTTACACAAATAAATAAACTGTTGTTAAAACTATATAAAAAGTATTTCTGTACTGGCCAAACAACATCATATTAAGTTCTTTTTGAATATCTGAAAATCTTATAACACTATTTTAAAAGGAAACCAACTACAGCAAGATCATTATCTAGTACTTGTTTCTATTATTATATTATTGTTAACTAAGACATACACACAACTAATTTTAATTTTTCAAATGAAGACGGAATATTTTTGAAATTCATTTACATTTTAGCAAAGTTCTATTAATAGTAAGTAATTTTGAATTAAATATTCCTCTTTTCATACAGGCAGTATAAATGAAAACTCTCCTACTTAAAGAGTGCTAGGGAAATAATCACCTTTTATATATTATTTAAATCTTGGTCGGTAACCATTATCACAACACAAAAATAAAATAATTCAACTAAATCAAAGTAACGTTCATTAGATTTTACATAGCATAGCTAGTGCTGCAGTGTTGTGATAAAAAAATGAACTTAAAAGGGTGATAAACAGAAATAAAAAATGTTTTTAGTGAAGAATGTTCACTGGTGGTTATATTAAACTAGTTAATGTTTTGGGTTTGTGAGCAAGGTCAACATGAAGAACCTGGAAATGATTGATCATCCCTTAACATAACAATGTTTATCAATAAAAAATACCAGCTTTAGCAATCAAACATCGAGTTATTAAAAACTGGACAGCATCTAAATGATTGTTACTTACAAACAAAATATTTTAAAACAATAACTTAAAAGTAACAAATACCTAGATATCCTGGATAACAGTATGATTGGCTTTATTATAACAATTTAATTAATATTAATAAACATTGAATAACATCAAAACAATATTCCATTATGCATTTAGAAAAGTATTCTTTGTCTTTTGTATGAAAATTTCAGCAATCCTTTATTAAGAGGAATAATATAGTGCTGAGAGATATTATTTAAAGGCACAATAAAAACATAGTTATTAGCTCAATAAAAATGTAAAATTAAGTATTTTTTACAAACTACAGGTGAAACTAAGGAATTACCAACAAAAATAATGTATTTTATTCCAAGCACAGCATTTTTATAACCCCTGGCAGTAGTTCAAATGATATTTAACAATTTGTAAGAGTCGGCATGAGTTTCTTCAAAGCTGCTTGGTCAATGGACAGTAAATACATTGAGTGGCATAAAACATGGTAATGGCGAATAATAAACGACATAAAGACTTTTATCGACCCAGCATCACCGTCATATTCTATTCTAATCGACGTCGTAGCCAATGAACACTGACAGAACTGAACAAAGCCTACAAACTAGTCACAAAACCATGCATTGGTCATGCCAACTAAACAAATACATACAGCGCTACATTGATATTTCCTACAAGTTTCTTTGATGACGCCATGGAACCAGGGACTTATAAAGATAAGTCCGCATACCGTACTGGACCCAGGTTACAAAATCGGGGGCCCCACATACACCATTAGGCTAGGGGATACATTTATTTCTGATCACCAGTTAAAACAGGATACAACAAGAATTTAGCAGCCAAGACACAGACTGAGCAAAACTTGTGTATAGCTATGGCTTCTTGCTTTGGGTCTAGCCAAATATTCATCGCACCATATGTTTATAACCGTATTTTTAAGAGCCAGCAGTACCTATCAGCGACGAAGCCTATTCAACCTAAAGACACCGGATCAGGGGCTGATAGGCGCCAGTCTTCTTAAACTTTATTTCTGTCACATTCTCTTTATTTTTTACAAAGGCATGATTCTTATTAGAAAGCTTAAATTTGTCTAGATTTGGTGCTAGGTTTTTGAAAAATTTTAAACATAAATTTAAGTCAATTATTGCTTATTATTATTATTATTATTATTATTATTATTATTATTATTATTATTATTATTTATCAATTAAGTTTAGTAGACATTATATTAAACTATAACAGATTCCTAAGGTCATCAAATATAAGAAAAGTACATCTGCTTGATTAATTATGGCCAACATTTTAAAACAATAAAATATTAAAAATTTGTTTATGTGTGTTTTCTAAGAAATATTTTAAATTAGTTGCTATAAAAATGGCCCATTTGATTTCTAAAAGAGGTATCTCATATCTGTCCACATTTTCATCTTCCTCTGCTCGGAGGACCGGAATGGGCCGCAAGGAAAGGATCAAGATATAGTCACAATGGAATCCTAAAATTGTCGAGAGATTGGGGCGGCAGATCACGACATTCCTCTTTCAGAAAATGTATCAGTTATTTTTCTCTGGCTCTCATAATGTTACTGTATTTCCAATATAGCTATATTAAGGTAATAAATACATTAACTATCAAACAAACAAATTATTAACCAGGTTTAGGGCAAAGCGTTAATCACTAACTATGCTCAAAGTTGGTCTATAAATAATTCGTGACATCTACTCATGGCCATGACAGTGAAAACGTGAAAATACGGTGAAGTGAAACGGTGATAAAACTCGCACAACATCTCCCGGTGTGACTAAAATACTCCCAAAACATCGTGGAAACATTTTCGCCATTTAAGTTTTCGAACGAACAAGCAACTAGTCCCTGGTGGTCTGTTATTACGCCGTACGATAACGATACCCGAGATCTCCAAAACACCCGGCTTCTAGTAGTTTGTCAGCTGATGTAGGGGAAAGGGGGATCATTTGAATTAACAAGCCCAATGAAGCTTGTACAGCCTTTATCTCCGCCGTGTAGAAACTCCCTTCTAGCGAGAACAATGAAACAAACGCTGTTATTAAAGGTTATTTTCTAGTCTAAATTATAAACCTCATTTTGAGTTTTGTGAAAATACAAAATATAGAAATCCACTAATAAACTGTGTTTTCAAACAAACTCGTCTGAAATTGTTTGAAAGTTTGGAAATGAGTCACCAACACGTGGACTAGATTTACTCGCTGGAAGGTTCGCATGTTTCTAAACTTAATAAATGATGGAATGTTGGGTGTTTCAGACAACTCGGCGTGTTTGTATTACTATGCAACATACATCCTTGTGCATAACACAGAACCAGTGGCGAGTAAAACAGGGCTAAGTCCTCTCACATGCCGGGAAAGTATTACATTTCACTGCTAGATAGTCACATCTTGCCCTTGAGAGTTTAACATAATCCTCGATTAGCTCGAGCTTGTTCTTCTAATATAGTGCTGAGGATTCTGGTACGAGGAAACGCTTAGAAAAGAAAAACAGATGTTTTTTGTGGTAAACATTGATGATATTATACTATAGGTTTTGATAATATTTATCTAAAGTGACAGCTGGAGATCACAAGACTTGAGTAAATTATATATATATAAATATATATAAATATATATAAATATATAAAATATATATATTATATATAAATATATATATAAATATATATAGATAATATATAAATATATATATAATATATAAATAATATATAAATATATAATAAATATATAATATATATAAATATATATATAATATATATTAATAAATTATATATATATAAATATTATATATTAATATTAATTTAATATATATATATAATTATATATATATAAAATATATATATAAATATATATATATATGTATATATATATATTTATATATGTATATATATAAATTATATATATGTATTATATATGTATATATATATGTATATATATATTATATATATATAAATATATATATATAGTAAATCTTGTAGCTATCAAAAAAGTTTCCTATCGTGTGAATAAACACAGTAATTGTGTGATTAAGGTGTCTACCTACATAAGCACTGAGATGCACTGCATACGGTCAGAAATCTTGCATTAAGCTATTTAAAAAAAGGGTTAGTTATTTTAAAATATGATTATGAAAAGGGCAGGCTAAAGGTGTAAACATATCCCTAAATAACTTTAAGTGTTATAATTTTTTTTTTAATTTACCAAAAAGTAGGTAAAATGATCTCATTTTCAAGGAAACTTTACTCAAAATTTCAGAGTTATGAGAGCTAGATAAATCATGAGAAACATATATTTATCCTTTTTCTAACAAAAAAAAATATATATTTACATTTTAAAAAGATAGGATAGTTGAGGATTGTTTTAGTGCTTATCAAGCTTCAGAGCCTCAGTACAGCAGAGATAGGATATGTTCATTAAATTAAGTGGCGCCCTTAATACTATCTTCAATTATAGCTCAAACTATTTCTTTATTCTTTTTGCTAAATAAACATTTCTAGAAATTGTAGATACGAAATATCGACATCTTTATGCAACCTCGTTACAGCTAACAGAATCCAGAAACGAAATTACTATATTAAAGGCTAGAGCTAATAATTACTGATTACTCTTTTATCAAATGAGTCACACAGGTTTATATATTTGTTACCGCCTGAAAAGTTCATTATAGTGAGCTCAGTATCTCTATTACCACAGACCCTTCATGAATAGAACGAAGCAAATATCGCTGAAGGGGCTAAGCCACGGTTTAAGACGTGACTATCTTGATAACATTATTTGGCCAGTTGTCAATCTGAATTGTTCCGTATAATCGGATGCGATAGCAGTCTCAGAAGCTTTAAAGATCATTATACTATTTATAACGTTAGATGTTTTAGCTTGAATACATTTTCAACACTTTCCAAAGTGATCGTTCTTTGAAACTGAAGTAACCTAACAATTTTCTGCATTTCTTATGTGGACTCGTAGGCTCGTGTTTTACTTAGGTCCTAAAAGGCCGTGAGAAAATTGAGAGTAGCTGATGAAGTTGATTCAAGAATGAATGAGAGAGATATACATCAGTCCACATACAAACACAACCAAAACTAAACAAGTCAAAAAACCAACGTACTGAGAAACATAACTTTTAAAATGTCGATTTAATCTATGGTATACACACCAATGTATATTTGACAGAACTGATTGGCCAAGTCGCACGTTATAGTGAATTTCCACGTTCTACTTCTATCACTAATAAATGTGTTTAGTAATCCTTCAATCGTTGACCTATAATGTGACCACTAATGTTAAACCATCAAGTGAGCAAGATATTCGTGTCTCATACTACCCACGATTAAATGTGACTCATCAATAATCAATTTTATCATTTACTGCAACTATCGCCTATATAGTATTATATTTCTATTTCAAGGTCATCTCGATCATAATATAATTCTAACAGCAATTTATAGCGATGGGTCTCTACATTTGCTCGAATGTGGTCGATATATTTACTAGGCTAATAAATTCACCAGACAAGATTTTTCTAGTCAGATATTTTAAATTAGGTTTATGGTATATTTGATGTTTATTGGACCGATATCAGATCCAGGAGTAGTTTCCGTTCGACTGAATCTACCAATGTTTCACGTTTGATTCAATTTTCCAGGTGTCAGTTTTCAATTAACAAGGATATGTATAGTAGGCTAATAGTCGAGCAAAACACAAACAATGAGTTTGGACTGTGAAAACAAATAGTTCACTAAAATAAAGCTCAAGAAGTTAAGAGTTGATTAAGCTTCAAGCAGTTGCAGTAGAAGCTTAATGAAGCTACACAATAATGTGTAACAAGAGGCTACGAAGTTTTAGATTGCACGAGATGTGGACAAATTATACAGAAAAATTTGTCTGCACACGATAGACAAACAAACTAATTAATAAATAGCCCTGTTGATGTTGCTTAAACACAAATTCATTACTAAATAGCCCTGTTGATGTTGCTTGAACACAAATTAATTACTAAATAGCCCTGTTGATGTTTCTTGAAAATAAATTAATTACTAAATAGCCCTGTTGATGTTGCTTGAAAACAAATTAATTACTATAGCCCTGTTGATGTATGCTTGGAAAACAAATTAATTACTAAATAGCCCTGTTGATGTTGTTGAACAAAATTAATACTAAATAGCCCTGTTGATGTTGCTTGAACACAAATTAATTACTAAATAGCCCTGTTGATGTTGCTTGAACACAAATTAATTACTAAATAGCCCTGTTGATGTTGCTTGAAACAAATTAATTACTAAATAGCCCTGTTGATGTTGCTTGAACAACAAATTAATTACTAAATAGCCCTGTTGATGTTGCTTGAAAACAAATTAATTACTAATAGCCCTGTTGATGTTGCTTGAAAACAAATTAATTACTAAATAGCCCTGTTGATGTTGCTTGAACACAAATTAATTACTAAATAGCCCTGTTGATGTTTGCTTGAAACAAATTAATTACTAAATAGCCCTGTTGATGTTGCTTGAAACAAATTAATTACTAAATAGCCCTGTTGATGTTGCTTGAACACAAATAATTACAATACCCTGTTGATGTTCTGAAAATTAATTACTATACCCTGTTGATGTTGCTTGAAACAAAATTAATTACTAAATAGCCCTGTTGATGTTGCTTGAAACAATAATACTATAGCCGTTGAGTGCTTGAAACAAATTAATTACTAAATAGCCCTGTTGATGTTGCTTGAACAAAATTAATAACTAAATAGCCTGTTGATGTGATTGAACAACGATTGGCTGGCTAGAACACGTGTACCTTTCCCTTGACGCTGAAGTAACGTGCACGTTCTTCCCTTGGACAACTCTTATGATAAGTGAACGTTAAGTTAACGGCATCATAGTGGCTTCCATTTAAATACTTAGGAGAACCTTAAGTTACGTTACGCGAAAATTAAGTGAAAGTAAATTATTTCAATCCCGGTATAACTGATTGCACTATGACCCTATCTTATAGGTTGCCCCATATTGGAACCAAGCACGGTAAACTTAATAAGTCAAGGTAAACGGTGTGTTGTGTGTGTTGTGTTGTGTGTGTGTGTGTGGTGTGTACAGGCCGATCAATGGACATGGACCTGACTACAGCCCAAACCATGCAAGGACCACATGTAATAGCAGCTCCTGGGACACAGTAGCTAGTACATCTTAGACTAACACCCACTACTTTGCTAGAGCTAGTCTTGGTTCTATCAGACGGCCCACTTACCTTGCAACATCTGGGCTAGAAAAACAAACACCAAAATATTGGAGCTCAACATCGCATTGGACAAATACTGTTAAGTGTATAAACAAAACAATTGAAGACTACAAGGGGAAAATGAGACTTGTCAATAAATGAGAGGCCAGCCATGTAAAATCTGGTAATAATAATAATACATTATTTTATAATCTGAGCTAAGATTTTGAACAAAATATTACAAATTGTGCATAGTTATTTTCTACTATACGCTTAATACATTTTTTATCACCGCGTCTTACTACCCGTTCGGGCTATACCCCTATGTAATAATTACACTATAGATTTAGGGATTAGGAAAGCATAATTTAGAGGAAATGTACCCGGATTGTGTGAAGGGAGAGTGGAAAACCATTTAGGATAAAACACCCTCAGGGCACCCGACCGGGATCGAACCCCGATCTCCACGTCTTCGGAAGTCTAGTCCAACATGAAATTAAAGCGTTAGACCATGCAGCCACCGAAGTGGGTAAAATATGTCTTACCAACAGCGAGACCTAAGAGGGCAGGATTAAGGAGGTTATTTAAAAGAAATTTTATTTGCATTTGTATGAAAAGGTTGTTAATAAAACCACAATGAGAATCAAAATGATCAAGGATTTGCGCCATTAAGCTTTACTGATTAGTTGTAATGGTGGTACCAGTAGTTATCCTTAAAGCTTAATTTACCATTTAGTTTGTGTATGAAAGAAGTGTAAAAGCTCATTATTTATTTAATATTTTTGAAAATTAGGCTGTAAAGACGTATTTGTTTTACCCCTGTACTCTTCAAATTCTATCAACATACATTTGTTTTGCCTTATATTAGAATTAGGTAGTTAATATTGATAACTAAACATTTTATGCGTTTTCTGACAGTGAAAGCTTCACTGATCTCTTATAAAATTGTACTTGATTAAATAGGGAATGTCACCCTGGAAAACTATATTCCTTCCAAAATATTATTTAAACAAAAATCCAAGTAAGTTTTTATCAATTTGTCTAGTATTTTAAATACATATTTTGTAGGAATATATTTTGTAGTTTTGCTAAAAAGTACTAAATACATTTAGGTTCCAAAATTAACAACGATCACGTCATTTACTTTATTTTCTTTCTTTTCTTGTGTTATTTAAGGAAACACTATGAGTTTAAAAACACATATTGACACAATTAAAAAAAAGTCAATACACTTGGCCTGACATTTCAACAAATATTAATTTAAGAATAAAACTGTCAGCATAATAAGCAGGCATGTAAACAAAATTGATTCGACTAGTCAATTATCCCAGCCTCAGTAAAACATTCATTTGAATTTTTAAAACAAATAGATTCAATAAATATGTTTGAAAAACTGAAATATGGCCCAAAAGAACAAGTAAATACACTAGTTTGCAACATCTCCAAGATAGCTTGGCATAGCTGCTAGCATTGCTCCAATCAATAACAAGCAAATTTACTAGTCTTTAATAGTTCAAAGATCACCTGGAATGGCTGCTAGCATTGCTCTCCAATTGTTAACATGAAAGTTTACTAGTCTCCAATGGTTACAAGATCACCTGGAATGGCTGCTAGCATTGCTCTCCAAATAGTAACAAGAAAGTTTACTAGTCTCCAATAGCTTCAAGACCACTTGACATAGTTGCTAGCGTTGCTCTCCAAATAATAACAAGAAAGTTTACTAGTTTCCAATAGCTTCAAGACCACTTGACATAGTTGCTAGCGTTGCTCCAAATTGATAATAGAACTGTTACTTACCAACCCACAGGTTTGGCCATGTCAGACCTGCTATACAAGGTTACATGTGGTCAGTCTTACACAGCCCTAAAATTATACAACACATACTCAAACCAACCCTTAACCGAAACAAACTTCACACAACACAGCTCTTATACAAACATATCTTAGACAGCACATACTTTACATAGCACATACTTTACATGACACATAACTTACAAAACACATACCTTACACAAAATATACTTTGCGCAACACATACGTTACACAACACATACCTTATATACTACATTCCTTACACAAACACATACCAATGACAACACATATCTTGACAACACATACCTTATATACCGCATGCCTTACACAACACATACCTTGACAACACATACCTTAAACAATGAAATTCTTACATAACAGAGTTCCTACAAAATACATCCCTTACAGAAAACAATCCTTACAAAATGCAACCCTTACACAGCACAGGTATTATAACACCATCCTTACATAACATCCCTTAAAATATAGACATTACACAATACAATACTTACAAAATGTCACCCTTACACAATACAACCCTTACATAATAAAACCCTTACAGAACACAACCCTTACACGACACAACACAGGCCTTACACAACACAGTCCTTAACAACCCAACACAACCATTACACGACACAGCACTTACACAACACAACCCTTACACGACACAACCCTTACATGACACAACCCTTACATGACACAACCCTTACATGACACAACCCTTACACGACACGACACAACACAACATAGGCCTTACACAACATATCCCTTACACAACCCAGGCCTTATAAAACACAACCCTTACATGACACAACCCTTACACGACACAACCCTTACACGACACAACACGGGCCTTACACAACCCAGGCCTTATAAAACACAACCCTTACACAACACAACTCTTACATGACACAACCCTTACACGACACAACACAGGCCTTACACAACCCAGGCCTAATAAAACACAACCCTTACACAACACAACCATTACACAATACATCCCTCAGCAATACAAATGTCACACAACAAAGTTACCCAGTACCTTACAGTACCTTGTGTACCATAAGAATACATTGAACAAATTCACCCAACACAAACTTAAAATGTGAAAACTAGGTTGAGATGAACCTTATTGGAATATTTTTTTTTTTTTTGTAGAATCCTACTTTCCAAAAATTGGTCCTAGAAATATTTACTAGGAAAATATTGTATCAATACTAATAGAATCATCAAACAAAATCATTAATTCTAAGATCCATTTAAGTTATTTCTTTCATTCGGCGTTTCAAAGGCTTTAAAATTACCATCAATACATGCAAAAACTTAATTTATTCATTAATATAGCTTTTAAAATTGTTACATAAGTTAGGGGAAAATCTATTAAGGCTGTTCAAGAGTAAGAATAAAATTTCGCAATTTTTTATTTTTATAATAATTAATATTTTTAATTAATTATAAATGTTCACTAAATGATAGTAAAAAAATAAATGGCATGGTGCACAGAACATACTTTCTCGCCTCTTTACCGAAAATTGTAGATATTTACTAAATACTCCTAAGATTGGTGAAGAAAATTAATGTAAATTGTTGCAGGGACATTATGAATCAAAGAGAATCACGTTCCACCAAAGAGCATAAATGAAATAATGCACACTGTTAAAAGAAGCAAACAGAGGAAAAAAAGAACATTTCGGTCCACCAAAGAGCATAGCAAACAGCTCTCCATCTTCCATACTTCAATTTAAAAAATGGGGTGTGGCTGTGTCATGGACACGGCCGTGTGTTGTACGTGAATACGTTTATGTAACAGCTGACGATTAAAACTTAAACGAACATCGTAGCTTCTCCGAGTCAAAAGTTATACTAATTGCAAATCTCGATACGCAGCAAAATAACCTCAAAATGGCGGAACTTCCTCCTCCACCGCACGCGATGCGTCACTGTTCTCGCTTATCGTAATGAAGTCTTTGATCCTTTAGCTATCCAGTGGTATAATTTAATTTTGGATGTAGAGGAAAGATTCGAAACTACAACACCAAACTCTATCCCCCGATTTTGTTATCATTAGGTTTTTTGGATTGCCCCCGTAAGGTAGCAAATTTAAAGACGTATTTACGTCAAAAATATATTTGCTTGTAGCTTGGAAGATTTTGGTTTTATAAAAATATATTTCAAACAAAGGTTTTGTTTTACTTTTATTAGACCTATAACGTTACGATGATAAGCTATTTAGTATCTCAAATAGTAGTGGAGATATGATCAAAATTGAAGATATCCACTATATATATATATAAAATGTAATTTTCCTGGCAAGATGAGACATGGCATTTTGTTTGTATTGTTAGACAGTGACTGGATCCGACTTTTTATCAAAATCTTTAGAGCCAATTTCAAGAAAATCGATCTTTTATCTTTTCGCTCCTAAGCAAACTGCCATTAATTTTAGAGTTGGATGTGTAATTCTAAAGACACCTCTGATGAACCTTATGAAAACCTTATACAGTAAATTTTATCACAATCAGTAAAATTGTTTAGACTCAAGGCCTGGATACGGACACAAAGGTAGAGGCAGATTACATCATGAAAACAACTTTTTAGGGTTTAAGGATCAAGATCTTTCAAAATTTCAAATTAACTTTTTTTTACTAACACAATACTTCTTTTCTCTGAAAGGTCACGAGAAGGTAAAAAGGTTTATGGAATATTTGATTTAAAAAATATTGTGTTTAATTTAGCTTAGGAAAACTAGTTACTCTTCAAATATTAATGTATATAGATAAATGTACCGGAAGTAGACTATACACTTTTTGTAGATATGTTTTGTGTTATAAGCTCCTCCATATTAATTTTTATTTATAAATTATGAAATACTACCAGTGCCACAATTTCACAACCTTTTACAAGCAAAGCTCTTGAAAAGAAACTACTGTGTATTTTGAAATAAAATTTTACTAAACTGATTACGTAAATAATATTGTCTCTTGTGATTTTATTTCCTCTGTGCCCAGTGTGATAGAAAAAAATGTAAACGTGAAACCATAATTTAAAAATAAGTAGTTTGGATTATTCCGGCTCTTATCATTTTAAGCCAAGTCGTGTTAATTTTTTTGAATGGGAGTGACAGTTGTCTGCGAGAAGATAAGGGTCAGCAAGATGAGTTTTTACCACCTTTACCCCTTCTCTTTAGTAAGCAGACTTACACACTTTATGGACAAGTAGATAGAAGAATTGAACTACAAGCTTAGATATATATTTTGTTCCTATGCATATTATCAATTATTCTCAGCCAAAATGGTGTATAAATATAAATATTTAATTTAAAGATAAATTAAAGTATTTTGTAATTTATAAAATGAATGAAACATAAATATTAACAGCCTATTAGAATGCACGTCATTTGATTCGAACCCCGATCTCCCCATCATTGCCAGTATGATCTAATGTGAGACTGAAGCGTTTGACCATGCGGCCACCGAAGCAGGTCACATCGCTGTTAAGAGAGTTTTAGAAAGAAAATCAAAATTTACACTTGGTAGAAAGGAAAGACAAATTTTCGTACAAACCAAATACAACAAATGAATTTACTCAACCAAGATCACTGCTATTTACTTTCATACAGCTACTGTTTGTCACCTCTCCTTCTAACCGTACGGGCTGGACGTATTTCTCTGATTAAGGGTGAGGAAGTAAGAATTAAGAGAAAATGCATCAGAATTTTCATCCATTCAGAATAGAAAACTATTCAGGAAGTTTCACCTTCAATAAATACAGCAGGGATTCAATCTCCGACCTCCCTGTCATCAATAAATCCAACTATATGAGCTTGAAATTTAGTCCACTTACCTACAGTGTGTGTTTTAGATTTTCCTGATGGATTATTTATAAGGGACAAGATTAATTGTTAACTAAACACACCTTGAACTGAAAATATTCCGTTATGAGTGTGTATTCCCCAAAATCTGCCGGTATTCTTTCACCCTTTAACAGGATCGTCCCGGTGTGAGGAAAACCAACAGTGGTGTTATCGCTCGACATATATTCTTCGTCACTATCCCACTTGCACTTACAGCAATCCATGTGTCTTACGTATATTATGCATGTTATTGGTCATATCTATTATTACAAATATTCAATTATATGCATCAACGTGTAGGGAAATTGTTATTCATGAAACCTTATTGTTAGATTATTGAAATATATAATTACGGAATATTTCACGTTCATACAATGTTGTGGAACTAGTGTTCTATTTGAAGCAGTTCCTTTGAAAAGTATCTACAGGTCTCGCTCCTCTTACGTCATACCTAGTTCCCAACTTGTCGTTAATCCTATTCAACCTAATTATTTAATGTTAAGAGGAACGGTGTTAAATGTATTAGCACAACTTGACTGTGGCGCCCCTAGTGACGGGGGTGAGAAGTAGCTGTGGCGTGGGAGTAGTACTGAAACAAAGCGTCGTCTAGTCACTTCAACCACATTCGCTCAAAAATTGGATTTTAATCCAATCTTGATACAAAATCGATGCAGATATTTCAAAGTCTAGAGAATGATTCCGTCATTAGCAGACATACTGAATTCGAGGATGGTTCTGGTAGTACTATACATTGAGAGCATTATACTGAAACACTAGGATTTTATAAGCAAGACTATACATGGCGAGCATTTACGGGCCAGGCTAGGTATGAATAGCTGGGCGCACTCGAATTGCGGAATAAAGTATCCTCTCAGCCGGTGCACATGAATTTTGGAACAACCTGTAGTCCCATTCAACTCCTAACCCCTAACATAACATAACCTAACCTCAATTTTCATTTCGTAACAAACTGTAATCCCATTCAGCTCCTAAGCCCTTAACCTAAACTAACCTAAACTCCATTTTCCATTTTGAACAAAGTCATTATGAATTTAATCTTACTCCGCAGTTGTGTATATGTATTACCATCTCGGATGATTGTTCCACAATTCGTGTGCACTCTTATTAGTTGTTCCACAAGTCATGTGCACTGGAATATCTTGCTACGCCTAATATCATTGCTGAGGTAGTTGCCAGTCCTATGGAGAAAAACTTTATCTTAGCTCTCTCGGTCAACTGTTGTTACATTGTCTCGCTTCCAGTTACGTCTGAAGATATTGTGCTAGGTAAAAAGGGTATACTGGCAACCTTAACTAATTAGCGTTGCGAAACATGTTTTATATTTGAAGAGAAATTGATCACGCGAAAACGAGAGAGTGACAGCGCTGTTTCTCAATAGTAGCCATACAGTTCCCTCAGCGATGATATCCAGTGTAGGTTAATGGTAAACGCATATTATATCCTGTTGCCCAGTTAGTCAAATTTCTGTTCTTTGAATTATAGTTTTTGGTCACAGTGTGTAAACAGTGTTTCAAAACAACACGTTAGTAATTACTTAATATACAAGGATCGGACCTAAAATTATAACTAAGCCAATATTGTTTCATTACAAAAGAATCATCCAACAAAACAATTACCTTAATTTAAAGATCAATTTCTCTCTCCGCTGTTTCGAAAGCTTTGCAATCACGATCAAAACTTTAAAAGACTTAAATAATTCATTTACATTTAAATTATAATCACACATATATAGTAAATGTTATATACATATATATTATATATGAATCCTATATCTTAGCTCAGTCGGTAGTATGTCTGTCTACTGAGTTAAGGGTCCCAGGTTCCATTCCCGGCATGACCGGAAAATTTGTCATTGGGGAAATGTGGGTTTACCCTTTCACATTGATAAATCAATGGCTTGGGACTGGATGTTGTTCCTGTTCTAGTCTTAAGTTAGATTTTAAGGTATATGAAGCTACGACAGGCCTAACAAGCCTGTAGTGGAAGGTAAAACACTGACCCAGGCCACAGGCTGGAAACATTAATGAATGTAAATATATATACATGAATACGCATGTATATTTTTTATTTATATATGTGTCACTGCCTAAACACGAAGTTTAGGTTAGTTTGTGAAATCACCGGCCACTTCTAGCTTTGGCCACCGAAATCAGCCAAAAACACAAAATATATATTAATTTACCAGGTGGTCGGGCTTTGACCTGCCAGTTTTAGATATGGCATTATAAAACTGTCCAAAGCAAATAGTTTTCTTTATCTAACCTAAATTTTATTGCGTATAGTTATAAACATTTTCTGAAAGTTTTAAAAAAATCACATAAAAAGATGAACATAATATTCTTAACACTGTGAGGCCATTTTACTGTTACCCCAAGGGCGACTCCATACTCTCAGAAAAAACTTGGTAGGAAGCACAGTAAAAAAAAAAAATTGCTATAAAGATTAAAAATCTGTGAAAAAATTATTAGTATTGTTTTATAGGTACTGATACTATCTTTAATAGTGACAGTTGCCCGCATGGCTTAGACTAGAGGTTGACACAAACTTCTGCACAGTGTATCAATCACGCTCACGGAATACACGCGTCCAACCTCAGTTCTCTTATTGAACAATATATTAGGTGCTATTGTATATTTATTGTGCGGAGAGGTTGAAACGTAAAAAGAAACATTTTTTAAAAACATCAACGTTTCTGGATACGTAATAGATGTAAGACTATTGTAAATGAAGGTCAATTGACAACTTTCTGAGCGTAAAAATAATTCAGAAACTAACCCTGTTCGTTTTTCACAGCTCATTAGGGTTATATTCACAGTTTTTCTTAATCGAACATCTTAAATGGTTATTTAACACAACAATGGTATAAGTATGAACTCAATTGACAGCCTTTCATCAATTTATTTAAAGTAGGAACCACTGGGATGGCAAACACGACAACGAACGAACCAGGCCTTAAATATCCCCAATATACTGTCAGACCACGTGGTACAGTGCAGTACAGTGCAGTGCAGTACAGTGCAGTGCAGTACAGTGCAGTGCAGTGCAGTGCAGTACAGTGCAGTACAGTGCAGTGCAAGACACATGCACAGGAGCATGGCACTCCGCCAAACTTGCGCCTCTACAAGATTTATTCTTTCCACCTAATCCTGTAAACCAGTGGAGGCGCGATGCAGTGTTCCACCTTAACGCGTCTCTCTAGATTGCCAGTGAGAGGGAGATCGGAGTTTTAATCTCGGTTGGGTGTACTGAGGGAGGGAGGGGGGGGCGGTTTCTCAAATTTTCACACTCTCCCTCCACACAAATTTGTGTACATTTACACTAAAATTCTACCTTTTTGTCTCTTTTCTATTGAATAACTAATGTTTACGTACAGCCCGAACGGACAGTATGATGTGGTGAAAAAAGTTATAAGAGTTCCAGAACACATGAATAGCCGTATAGATTTATGAAAGCATTTTTAATCTGGGCTGTAACTGCAATAAATGGACCTTCTTGTTCTGTTCTTACAAAAATCACTAATACATTATTTATAGGAGTGACTAGCTTTTGATTAACAAGTCTATTTTGGTGTTCAGAACAATAGTGCGATGAGATTTTATAAAAGTGGTATTTACAACAAATTCCCATGGAAACATCGGTTTATAAGAATGTCCCTTAAGACGTTATTCCAGGTGACGTTCCAATTATTTAAATAGCAGCCTCTGCCCCAGGCAGTGTCGGACGAGTGCTGAGACGTCAGCTCGAGTTGACCTAAAACCCTTCCTCTCGACTTTACAGGCTCAACTCGTTGCTTGAAAATAGAAGGGAGCTATTTTGTAAAAGTGAGAGGAAGGCGGTAAGGGTGGCCGGAGCATGACCCCGAAATCCGGTTAACACCACTTAACCTAAAACACGGTTTGCCTCTCATGGTATGGTGCGATCTGGTACACATACCTGCCCCTTCATCAAGTGGAGGGCGAGATATACAGCCCCCAACCCTCTTTTCCCTCCGTCATCTGATCATTGACTCACTTTTAAGTAGATTATTGTGGGATGGGAGTTTTGGAGAAAGTTAAAATTAGCGGCGGGCGGGTAGAGGCCGATGAAAAGGGCTTTTCTGGAGTGAAATTGTTTTTGGCTCCATTAGGCGGGACGGTTTTTAGCGGGATAGGATTAAAGAGATTCGGTTATGTTGGAGATTGAATTTAGCATCGCCCACGAGCCAGATAGAAGCTACCCACATCTCTTCTCAACGTATTTATCTTCCCACGGCAAAGGATTTATAAAGAGCTACAGCTCGCGGAACTCATTTTGCAAGGTACTGTTTCTAATTAATGTGGCTTACATTTCTAAATATTCCAATGAGGCTTCTATGGCAAATATTGTATTTCTTGCTGATTAAAATACACCTGGCTTGCATGCGAGGTCTTGATACAACCGAGGGGTAGCACCTGAAACTTACTAATATTAATTGGCCTCTGAAACATTCGGAAATTTCGGTCACTTAAAAAACTTCAATAGAGAGATTTCAACCAGAGGCTTTCACCGGAGGGAACTTCAAATTTTTAACCACGGGGGAATAAAAAAAAACCATGGCTTTTGATGATAGAGTTTTATTTTAATATGGGGTTAACGCCGGGGTTAACTTTATGGGTAGATGGCAAAACACCCCCTTGAAGCACACAGCCATTCAAACAGTAGCTCCTTGGAGTTTCCTCGTATTGAAAACTAGCTCTTTAGTGCTATCCACAACAGCTTAACCCTATTTCTTGTACCAGAGCTATAGAATCTTGTATAGATGTACCAGTCTCATTGCCAAATTATACTGGGGGTTAGTAATAGACTTTCTTTAATCCAATCAATCATCCTGGACGAGAAGCTCACCTTTCTTTAGTTCGTAATACCTGCATATACAAGAGTGAAGCAATAAACTATCAGAGTCCAGTTTTAGAAGCTAACAGCATTTTCCGTTATAAGAGGGTTTGGGAAGCTTTCAAATGGATATTATATTACCACAAAAAAATCTGGTACAAATAATGCTGGTACGGAACACATAATGCTGTTACGGAACACATAATGCTGGTACGGAACACATAATGCTAGTACAGAACACATAATGCTAGTACGAAACACATAATGCTAGTGTAGAACCAGCACTTCCCGGTCCAACGTGTGCCAGTGTTGTCCCGAGTTCTGTTCCAGGGGAGAGCACTCCACAAGATGGATTAGAACCAGCTAAGGAGATATTGATTGACGGAGCAGAGACACCCTCCAAGCTTACGGAATTACAATTAAGAAACCCGAGAAGGGCAAGGGCAGAAGAGGGGTGAAATAACCCCTTTCCACCCCCCATCCACCAAATTGATTTGGAACAGATGAGAGAAGGGGTAGAGGAGACTTTAAACTCTAGCGAGTAACAAGTGAAGGCCTCCACCAATCCTCTTCGCTTACCTTCCCATTATTCCCTGTGAACTGGCAACATCCCTTCCCCTCTCTTCATGTCTGTTTTTTTTATTATAATTACTTTCCACCGGAGTTTTCTCTCCGGGAAATCGAGAGCGCGTGTGCCAACAACTTCGCGTTCAAGTGTGGCTGGGGATAAAGGAACTTTGCAAAATATAAAGAGACTCGTTTAGCGTCGATAAACCTTGATTAATTTGTCAGCGGTTGTGTCTAGGGTGGGCTCAATGATTAAAATCACGTGGCTCTCAGATTGTAAACATCTCGGTCGGATCCGTCCGGAGGTACTGCACCTACCCAAAATTCCAAGCTCTAGCTTGGGCCCAATTACATTATTTATTAAACGTTCCAAGGTCACAAATCTCCGCCTGATCTAAGCAACCAGACCAAAGACCAATAATTTACAGCGTAACGGAACAAAAAACAGAATACTTCAAAGTAATTTGTTTTCGGTAGGTGAACCCATGGCTCTTAAATAGTTAGATATATTCCTGCCAAGATGAGTTAAAGTTGGTCTGGACTCCCAAATGACCGGGAATTTAACCCACACGGATCTCATTGGAGGGGAGGAACACATTATTTCTGGTGTCTTGAATGTATCGATACTTAATCATATAAGATACGAATTTAGCATAACATGGGATGAGAGGATTAATAAAAAAATAGCAGATCAATGTTTGAATATTAACATTAGCAGTTTCTCGTAATCTACCTCTGCCTACTAGTACCATTTTCACGTAATCTACCTCTGCTTTTTACTAGTACATCCATTTCACGTAATCTACCTCTGCCTATAGTACCATTTTCACGTAATCTACCCCTGCCTACTAGTACCATTTTAACGTAATCTACCCTGCCTACTAGTACCATTTTAACGTAATCTACCTCTGCCTACTAGTACCATTTTCACGTAATCTACCTCTGCCTACTAGTACCATTTTCACGTAATCTACCTCTGCCTAATAGTACCATTTTCACGTAATCTACCCCTGCCTACTAGTACCATTTTAACGTAATCTACCTCTGCCTACTAGTACCATTTTAACGTAATCTACCCCTGCCTACTAGTACCATTTTAACGTAATCTACCCCTGCCTACTAGTACCATTTTCACGTAATCTATCCCTACCTACTAGTACCATTTTAACGTAATCTACCTCTGCTACTAGTACAATTTTCACGTAATCTACCTCTGCCTACTAGTACCATTTTCACGTAATCTACCCCTGCCTACTAGTACATTTTCACGTAATCTACCCCTGCCTACTAGTACCATTTTAACGTAATTACCCCTGCCTACTAGTACCATTTTCACGTAATCTACCCTGCCTACTAGTACCATTTTCACGTAATCTACCCCTGCCTAATAGTACCATTTTCACGTAATCTACCCCTGCCTACTAGTACCATTTTCATGTAATCTACCTCTGTCTACTAGTACCATTTTCTCATTATATACTCTACATAGAGATATGAGATGGATAGTTCTCAGTTTAAAAAAAAATATTCACAGAAATTGTAACTTTAATTTCTTTTCCAGACAATTTTCCATTTATTTATATGGGACAGATGTACTCGAAACAGCCCAAGTTTTAAAGGTAACACAAATTTAATTTATACTAAGGATCTTAGCACAAAAAACATTGTAAAATGGATAATAACACAGATTCCAGTTTTCTTTTCACTCTCACGTATTGACTACAGCACTTATTGATCAAATGTGTCACTAATAGGACCATCTGTAGGGCTTACAGCGCCCTGTGCGAAAAACGAAACCAGAGGCCCCTCTTCCCCACCCTTTTCATCTCGTTTAATATAATCTTTTTTTTAAAAAACAAAGTGAGATTTGAAGAAAATGTAGGAAATTAAAAAAATTACAAAAACATTCCACAAACATGTTCTCTTGCTTTTTTTTTTTCGATATCTTAAATGTCGTTTTCAAAAAGTTTCAAAAAAAGTGAAAGCAAAATTAAGAACAAAATGTATGCTTTTGAGTAATTTGACTTTTGTATTTTCAGATAAAACACCGCCATATTTGTTGTTTTGAAAATTTCTTTTTCAATTTTATGGTGGAATTTAAACTAAAACAAAATATACCAGGAATAAAATGGAGGAAAAATTGCAAATCTTAATTAGCTTAAAAAATACAGCATTTTTAAAAACATATTTGTATATTATTTTTATAATCAGCGTTTGCAGATTTAAAAATTAAAATGCCCATAATTTCGGGATTTATTTTATCACGTTGGTAAAAAACATTTTGTTTTAAATAACGTACTCCGTCGGCGACTTGAGGTTGGACTGGACTGCTTGCTTAATTTGAAATGGATTTCGTCCAATTAAATTTTTGTATTATTTCCCTTATTTTATATAAAAAAAAGGTCATATCTAATAAAATCTAGTTATTTAAATCATTGTACTGTACATTCACTTGGGTTTTTATTTTTTATTTTTTTATTTCAAGTTTTACAAAATTTAAGTAACTTTATGCTATATCTGTGAGTTTCATTTTTTTAAATCTGCTGTATCTCATTTAAAATATAAAAATTTACGGTAGTCAAAAGTTTTCGCACCTGAAAATAATAATCGACTTCAGTAAAGAATTAGACTATTCATACAGTTTAAGATGGCTTGTCTTTATCACCACCCCATACACTTCCCTCATTTTGAATGATTTCATTCTTTTAGTCAGCTTATCCTGATAATATTTTACACTCTATAAATATTCAATTTATTAACACAAAAGTGGTTTTTCATTAAATTTATCATTTTTATGGTGATCTATTTTAAAAATTTGTATTAAATTTAACGTGCTTTTAAGTAAAAAAAATATTAATTTCAAAACTTGAAATTTTTATTAAATATATAAGAAAAAAATAAATATAAAATCATTGATTACCTGGAAACATATGGTACTTTTTTTTTCTTCAATAAATTTTCAAGTATTTACCGACGAAGCGTGATATTGTGAGCAACTCTATTTCTATTATAATTTACTAAATTTCATTGTAATAAATTGTGAAATGTTAAATATATTACACACATTAAATTTAATATATTATACATCCATAGTTGATTTGATTTGCGTATTTCTAATTTATTGTACCATTTATTGTATTTAAAGCTGTGAATAATCTAATTTATATCTAATTACTATGTTAAACATATTTCCAAATAATTGGGCGCAATGAAAATCATTAGAAATATTTTGAACATTTTTTTAAAAATTTATGAATAAAATTTTCAAAATAACCGATTTTATTTAGCATTCAAAATTTAATTTCCTGAAGATTTAAAATAAATAATACTTAACTTAATTTTAAAAGTAATATTAATTTAAGCTAGGGTTATTGAGAAAATATACACTTTATGGCATACTTGAACTAGAAAATATTTATTTGATGAATTGACACTCTTATCAATCCAAATCAGCATTTTGTTTTCTCTTGCAATTTTTAGCAGCAGTTTTTTGTGTTTTTTTTTGGCCATTTTCCGACGAGTTATTGTGTGCTTGTTTTATTTTTATTTTTAGCACCGCGTCTTACTATAATTTCAGGTTATAAAACTATGTACTAACTACGCTAGTTTGTTAGGGATTAGGATGGTTGTATTTAGTGTACCAACATTTGCGTGGAGGGAGAGTGGAAAACCATTTAGGATAAACCACCCCAGTTCACTTGAGCGAGATTCAAACCTTGATCTCCCGGTCCTCGGTATTCTAGCTCAACACGAATCTAGCGCGTTAGATAACTACGCCACTGAGGCGGGTAAAAACTGGTTAATACTTATCACTAAGTTTTTATTGATTTGTATATAACATTTTAATTGTATCTTTGTGGTCAACTACGAGTATACATCCAAAAAATATTTTTTAGCACCGCGTCTTACTACCAATTTGGGTTATATGCTTTAGTAATAATCACGCTGATTGGTTAGGAATTGTCAAGGTCGAACACAAAGAAAGTGAACCCACATTTTCGTGAAGGGAGAGTGGAAAACCATTTAGGAAAAACTATCCCCAGTTCACCCGAGTGAGATTCGAACCTTGATCTCCCCGTCCTTGGCAGCCTAGCTCAACACAAAACTAGCGCGTTATCTAACTACGCCACCGAGGTGGATTACACCATCATAAATAATGGGAGCAAACAAGGGGGGGGGGGGGGGCTATGGTAGCAATGCGTGAAGAGAATCATGTTCTAAGCTCAGTGATGGGAGTAAGATTACAGGTAGTTTTTTTATCACGCGTCTTACTACCGGCTCAGGTTATACACATATGTACTGATTAAGCTAATGTGTTAGAAACGTGGAAGGTTGGATTTAGAGGAAGTGTACCTACAGTTTCCTGGAGGGAGAGTGGAAGACAATTTAATAAAAAACTTCAAGACACATGACCAGGATTCGAAACCCAATCTCCCTGACATCGGCAGTCTAGTCTAACACGAGAGTGACAACTTAGACCATTCGACCTTAGACCACCAAAGCAGCTCGCAGGTGGGTTGTTGGCGAATTGACGACTGAGCAGGCAGACGAGAGATCATTATTTTGGAGATTGGTAATGGTGAGTTCTGTCCAAATATGTTTCATGGTGGCCTGTTTTATATATTATGTAATAAAGTGTGTACCTGGATTCACCAATTTATGTTCCTGTGATTTGCCTGGAGTTTATGTTGATTAACTGGGCTCAGAGACAGGATTGTCCAGGTTCCAGACCCAGAGTGTAGAATGTTTTTATAATTACTTAGTAAGTGAAAACAAGAGTGGTGCCCATCGTTTGGTGTTCCTACTGGTTTTGCATTACTACCAGTTTGGCACCCATAGTCACCCAGCCCCCTGTATGACCGTACAGATTACTCACTCCAAAGACCATCACTGGTCGGGTCTGCTGAAAACCAAATATGTTAATACTTCCATATTATAATCAAAGCATTTATGAACACATCCTCTTATTCATTAATATACAATGTCTGGCTAAGCATTTCAGAAAGTGTTTCTAAAATGTGTTTCAATATATTATTTCCCATAGAAAGGTCATCTCTGTCTCCAAACGTACTCACCGTTTTCCATGTGCAACCTCCTGTTGTCCTTGACGCCATCCACCTCAGGGTACGTCGTGTCAGACACGTTATCTGACCCAGACGACGCCGTGGACGAGCTGGACGACGATGATGTCATAGTGGTGACGCCACTTTGCGATGCCACCCTACGGGTGCCGGCCGAGACGCGGCCCCGGCTACCCAAAGTTCCCGAGTTACCGGCCGACGACGAGTATTGCGGCTGCTGTTGGTGGTGGTCACGCGACGCGGCCTTGGAACCGGCGCTGGCGTCGCTCGCACGGGATGCCACTAAAGTCGTGGCCGGGGCCTTCTTACTGTGGCCATAGTGGTGATGGTGGTGTCTCGTTGAGGAGGTCGCTGGGTACCTGGGAGGTGGTGGTGCGGTGTTGGTGGGGGTGGAGTTTCCCGAGAGGTTGGTAGACTCTATCGGGTAGGGGGATGCTTGACGGTGCCCCGCGAGTTGGGGTGAGTGGGGCAGGGGATGATGGTACATAGTGGGAGAGGCGCACGTTGGGGGAGGGGTGGGGAATGGGGTGGTGGGGTTATCGGTGGTATTGGCCTCCTCAGTATCCGAGCCTGTGCGGTAAGAGTTCAGCGCTGATAGGGACGAACGGTCAGCACCTGTCACAAACAAATCAAGCTCAAATTAGTTAGAGATCAGCATATGGGGATAAACAAAACAAGCTCAATACAACAAGGGAGTGTCACCTGATACAAACACAACATGTTCAGTATAGCAAGGGGGTGTTCCCTGGAACAAACACAAGCTCAATACAACAAGGGGTGTTACCTGGAACAAACACAAGTTCAATATAGCAAGGGGGTGTTCCCTGGAACAAACACAACATGTTCAATATAGCAAGGGGGTGTTCCCTGGAACAAACACAAGCTCAATACAACAAGGGGGTGTCACCTGTAACAAACACAAGCAGTTCAATATAGCAAGGGGGTGTTACCTGGAACAAACACAATCTCAATACAACAAGGGGTGTTACCTGGAACAAACACAAGTTCAATATAGCAAGGGGGTGTTCCCTGGAACAAACACAACATGTTCAATATAGCAAGGGGGTGTTCCCTGGAACAAACACAAGCTCAATACAACAAGGGGTGTCACCTGTAACAAACACAAGCAGTTCAATATAGCAAGGGGGTGTTACCTGGAACAAACACAAGCTCAATACAACAAGGGGTGTTACCTGGAACAAACACAAGTTCAATATAGCAAGGGGGTGTTCCCTGGAACAAATACAACAAGCTCAATACAACAAGGGGTGCTACCTGGAACAAACACAAGTTCAATATAGCAAGGGGGTGTTCCCTGGAACAAACACAAGCTCAATACAACAAGGGGTGCTATCTGGAACAAACACAAGCAGTTCAATATAGCAAAGGGGTATCACCTGAGACAAACATAACAACTCAATACAACAAGGGCGTGTCAGCTGGAACAAACACTAGTAGCTCAATATAGCAAAGGGGGTCACATGAGACAAACAAAACCAATTCAATATAGAAAATAGGTGTCACTAGGAACAAACACAAGTTCAATATAGCATATGGGTGTCACCTGAGACAAACACATTAAGCTCAATACCACAAGGGGGTGTCACCTGGGACAAAAAAAACCAATTCAATATAACAAAGGGGTGTCACCAGGAACAAACACAAGTTAAATATAGTATAGGGGTGTCACCTGGGACAAACACATTAAGCTCAATACCACAAGGAGGTGTCACCTGGAACAAACACAACATGTTCAATATAGCAAGGGGGTGTCACCTGGAACAAACACAACATGTTCAATATAGCAAAGGGGTGTCACCTGGGACAAAAAAAAAGTTCAACATAGCAAAGGGGTGGAGTATGGGTACAACACCTACAATTTAAATACCAAGGGATGGAGTCTAGAAAAATCACAACACAATGGTCAACATGGATAGGGAACATATTGTCTGTTATAAACACATGATAAGAATAGCCAAGAGGCAGGACCTGAGATAATCACATGCTCAACATGAACAGAGGGGGAGAGGGTGTCTGTGACAGACACATTTTAAACATGGATAGATAAAGCCATAAACTCTACAAGATGTTAAGGAACTTGAGTAAAGTTTGTGGAGTGCTGTCAGGTAGAGGTATTCGTTGATTGGTACCTTACACTCAATAACTTACTTTCATGAAAACTCGAATCACAAACGTTCATTGGCATTTCAATGTCTAACCACATGCATCTTGTTATCTTTGCATGAGTTTGAGTGAACAGGAGACAAGTGTTACTGGCAAGCCATGCACCCCTTTGAACACACCACAAGACACCACTGAAGGTCTCAACACACTTCCAGCAAATGATATGAATTGAAATTAAACTTCCTCTTTTGTCAAGTTAAGTGGAAACAACATTCATGAAACGAAGATGAACAGGAGATTATGGTCTGAGATATTACTAGAGGAACAGGAAATATAGGTCTGGGATATTACTAGAGGAACAGGAAATATGGTCTGGATAGTACTAGAGGAACAGGAAGATATGGTCTGTGATATTACTAGAGGAACAGGATAATAGTGTCTGGGATATTACTAGAGGAACAGGAGAATATGGTCTGGGATATTACTAGAGGAACAGGATAATTATGGTCTGGGATATTACTAGAGGAACAGGAATAATATGGTCTGGGATATTACTAGAGGAACAGGAAATATGGTCTGGGATATTACTAAGAGGAACAGGAGAATATGGTCTGGGATATTACTAGAGGAACAGGAGAATATGATCTGGGATATTACTAGAGGAACAGGAGAAATATGGTCTGGGATATTACTAGAGGAACAGGAATTATGGTCTGGGATATTACTAGAGGAACAGGAGAATATATCTGGGATATTACTAGAGGAACAGGATAATATGGATCTGGGATAGTACTAGAGGAACAGGATAATATGTCTGGGATAGTACTAGAGGAACAGGATAATATGATCTGGGATATTACTAGAGTAACAGGATATTATGGTCTGGGATATTACTAGAGGAACAGGATAATATGTCTGGGATATTACTAGAGGAACAGGAGTAATATAGTCTGGGATAGTACTAGAGGAACAGATAATATGGTCTGGGATAGTACTAGAGGAACAGGATATATGGTCTGGGATAGTACTAGAGGAACAGGAGATATATGTCTGGGATATTACTAGAGGAAACAGGAAATATGGTCTGGGATATTACTAGAGGAACAGGAGAATATGTCTGGGATAGTACTAGAGGAACAGGATAAAATGGTCTGAGACAGTGGTAAAGAAACAAGAGACTTAAGGCTAGGATTGTGTAGACTATAGAGGAACAGAAGAATATGGTCCGAAATGGTGGCTGAGAGTGCGTGTTGTGGAAGACAATCAAAGAATCTCGGCCTGAGTAAATTGAAGACGCTGGTTGCCACTTGATCCCGAGCTCAGGGAAGAAGAAGGCGGTGTAATACTACCCTTAGTTTATTGGATGCTACCTGTCTTCCGGGGAGAGAAGAGGGTTGTTCAAATAACACAACTACAAGTCCTTCGGTAATATCGTCTAAGTGAGACTCAAAGTCTCGGTGATGAAAGAGCCTACGTCGCTAGTTTTTTAATAACCACGTCTTATTACTGTTCAGGTTATAGACCTACGTCATTAGTTTCCGGCATATTTATTAAAGAAGGCATAATATCCCATATGCCTGAACGTGTGGTCGTCACAAGGCCCAAACCACAGTGAAATACCTCAATCTTGCGATGCGGACTTTTCTTAGTTTTGTTTCCTAAATTTTTGAAGAAATCGTGTCCATGGCTAAGGCAATTTGATTAGTTATAAAGAGAAATAAAATAGTGAATAATTCATCTACATATTCTATCCATAATAATAAACAGTAGTTTTATTTTTTAATAAAAGTCATAACAAATTATAAGGAAATAGGTATCATAAAATTACTCTTTGACTTAATAGGGGTAATTAAGTTACTATCCGTTAACAGACAATATTAAAGCTTTGAATGAACTCTTAGTCTTCCCCTGCACCCACATTAGAAAATACTTAGTCCATTTTTCCACCGAGAGAAGTGCAAATGATGAAAGTGGATCGACTTGTGTTTTCGCTAGCTCTGAGAAAAACAAGCCAAGATGAGAAATCTCAGAGGGGGTCTCTCCCCTTCCTACCCTCTAAACTCCCTGAGGGTGAAGGATAACGTGGTAGAGGGAAGGATATATCGAGCCAGCTTTTACTCGTACAGCCGGGTTCAACTCACCAAGCGATATTCTCACATACCTTCACCAGCTGAGGGCTGTTTATTGAAATCCAGGTTGAAGTTGACTTCAATTTTAAGTTGCTATCTCTTCTACTTACATAAACTTAGCCTCAGTACCTTCATTCTCTCTTGCTTGCTCCTGGAGTGCCCTTGTTCACATGGATAACTTTATTCTATTAATACATGTTACAGTGCCGTTACAGACTCGGGTAGAGGTGGAGTGTCCCTGTTCCCTGTTATCACCTCTCTCTATCAAAACACGTTAAAATATCCTAACTCAATAGAGACATGGGTGGTGATGCAGTGCTCTTGTTCGCTGAAATCACTTCCTATAAATCAATACATGAAACAGAATCATTACAGACAATGACTCAAGACTGGCTAGGTCTTGTTTGGACCATATTCTTGATTAGTTAAACTCATAGATCGGAAGTAAGAGACGTATGTCCAACTCTGCCTAGTTTCAATATCCTGGCTCCATTTTGATTAGTTGGACTCATAAAGCAAAAGTATGAAACGTATGTCCAACTCTGCCTGGTTTCAATAGTTGGTCTCCATTCTTAATTAGTTGGACTCATAAAGCAAAAGTATGACTCGTATGTCCAACTCTGCCTAGTTTCAATATCCTGACCTCCATTTTTGATTAGTTGGACTCATAAAGCAAAAGTAATGACGCCTATGTCCAACTCTGCCTAGTTTCAATAGCTTGGCCTCCATTCTTGATTAGTTATACTCATAGAGCAAAAGTATGATACGTATGTCCAACTCTGCCTGTTTCAATAGCTTGGTCCTCCATTCTTAATTAGTTGGACTCATAAAGCAAAAGTATGACGCGTATGTCCAACTCTGCCTAGTTTCAATATCCTAGCCTCCATTCTTGATTAGTTGGACTCATAAAGCAAAAGTATGAAACGTATGTCCACTCTGCCTGGTTTCAATAGCTTTGGCCCATTCTTGATTTGTTGGACTCATAGAGCAAAAGTATGAAGCGTATGTCCAACTCTCCTGGTTTCAATATCCTGGCCTCATTCTTGATTAGTTGGACCCCATAAAGCAAAGTATGACGCGTATGTCCAACTCTGCCTAGTTTCAATAGCTGGCCTCTATTCTTGAATAGTTAGACCATAAGAGCAAAAGTATGAAACGTAATGTCCAACTCTGCGGTTTCAATAGCTTTGGCCTCTATTCTTGATTGTTGACCCAAAGATCAAATTATGAGGACGTATTCAAATCTGCCTGATTAAAATAGCACAGCCTCTATTCTTAAATAGTTGCGCTTGGAAAGCAGAAGTATGAGAAGATAAATACAAATCTGCCTGGTTAAAGTACGAGGAGGTGTGTCAGCAATATCCGCTTTAAATAGCATGGCCTCTACTCTGGGGTATTTTGACCCACACAATAAAAGTATGAGTATGTATGCCATTGGTGTCTGGTTCCGATAGCATGGCAGCCATTATGGATTAATCTACTCCCAGAACAGAAGTATGATGAAGAAATACTTGAACTCTTTCTTTCTAATTTAAACTCAAGATGGATACAGTTGGAAACTGGATCACTTATCTGTTGTTTATTTGTGTAAATGACTAGTCCATCCATACCTTACCTTATTCCTGGTAATACACCGTGTAACATACCAGCAACACATTTATTGCTTCGTGAGGGGTTGCCTCTCATCAAACATTTTACTCCCTTCTTCCTCAACTTTAAAACGTCCACTGTGAACGTATAGCCTGAACGGTTAGTAAGACGTGGTGCTTAAAATAACTCTAATTGTGAATATTTTGTTTTTTGTTTAAAGTGTCTTAATATCTGTCCCCGCTATCCAAATATTTACAATTAGGGGGCAGCGATGAGTAAAATGTAATTTATAGAAAATATAACATTTGCATTGATAGAGTTAAAAACAATTTGGAAAAAGAAACTTCCTCAATTCACCCGGACAGTACTCTAACCTAGACCTCCTCGTTACAGATTGTCCCTTATCCTATAAATAGATGAGTTCACAAGTGAGACTGTCTCTAGTTCTTTCTAAGGTGTTGTTAAATGCATTGTTATTATTATTATTATTTAGCACCGCGTCTTACTACCCGTTCGGGTTATACGCTTAAGTACTAATTACACTAATGGATTAGGAATTGGGAAGGTTGAATTTAGAGGAAGTGAACCCGAATTTGCGTAGAGGAAGAGTGGAAAACCATTTAGGAAAACCACCCCCAGTTCACCCGACCAAGATTCGAACCTCGATCTCCCCGTCCTCGGTGGTCTGGCTCAACACGACTGGCGCGTTAGCCAACTACGCCACCGAGGCGGGTTTTGTTGTTAAATGCAAACTTAGGTTGGGTTTGTTCGTACATGTACTGCACATCTGTGTCCTGTTCCACAGAAATTATGACTTGTAATGACAGAGTGGGTTTATTTGTTTATTTTAGATGTGTTGTCTTAGGTCAAGATAATTTCTAACTCCTGTATTGAATGAACCCTACTTTTGTTAATTATATAAATCACTAGGGTCAACCCAAATTTAATATCAAGAGTTTACATTCAATCCCAACATTTAGAAGGTAAATTTCTATATAGGTGTCATAAGGGATAGGGTAACGCTTTCTTGAGAATAAAGCAACCAACCTTGGTGAGAACCAAACTAATCGAATTACTTAACTAGATTACCGCTAGGAAAACTGTAATGATTAGTACTCCTGACCGACACTAGAGGCCGAGGTTAGAACCAGATTAGTGTAAATTCATGTATGCTTTAACATAAAATTTGATTTTTTTTTAAAGTAGATTTACACTTCCGTAAGTTTAGCGGAGCCACTAGCCTTTCGGATTATAGAATAGGAAGGAGAAGAAGGCACACCCCTACCTCCAAATAAATGTGTAGGACGTTTGTTATAAAAAAAAAACTAAGCTAGAACATTCAAACCTCTTGTCCGACCTCACAAAGTAAAACTTGGAACTAGTTCCCATCTTACGACCATGTTCACTCCACCCCCTGACTTCTAACCATCCCTGCGGGAACAGCGCAAGGAGAAAAAGAGAATCTGATTGGAAGCGACTTAGCCCCCCCTGCCCCTCCATTTCTTCCCACGCGCTCTCCGTGGCATTAAGTTATTAAATTTTCATATTCAATCTCCCAGTTCCTCCCCTCCATGTCGGGCCAGAGCTTCTTACTCCTGGAGACTTCCTTACTTGCCTTACAACATTTCAAACACGCTAATTACAGTCAGGGCTTAGTAGAGAGTGGTTCTATGGCCACGTGAGGCTCACTAGAATGTCCAATATAGGCGTCATACGACTGGAGACTTCCTTACTTGCCTTACAACATTTCAAACACGCTAATTACAGTCACGACTTAGTAGAGAGTGGTTCTATGGCCACGTGAGGCTCACTAGAATGTCCAATATAGCGTCATACGACTGGAGACTTCCTTACTTGCCTTACAACATTTCAAACACGCTAATTACAGTCACGACTTAGTAGAGAGTGGTTCTATGGCCACGTGAGGCTCACTAGAATGTCCAATATAGCGTCATACGACTGGAGACTTCCTTACTTGCCTTACAACATTTCAAACACGCTAATTACAGTCACGACTTAGTAGAGAGTGGTTCTATGGCCACGTGAGGCTCACTAGAATGTCCAATATGGCGTCATACGACTGGAGACTTTCTTACTTGCCTTACAACATTTTAAACACGCTAATTACAGTCAGGGCTTAGTAGAGAGTGGTTCTATGGCCACGTGAGGCCCACTAGAATGTCCAAAATGGCGTCATACGACTGGAGACTTCCTTACTTGCCTTACAACATTTCAAACACGCTAATTACAGTCAGGGCTTAGTAGAGAGTGGTTCTATGGCCACGTGAGACCCACTAGAATGTCCAATATGGCGTCATACGACTGGAGACTTCCTTACTTGCCTTACAACATTTCAAATACGCTAATTACAGTCAGGGCTTAGTAGAGAGTGGTTCTATGGCCACGTGAGGCCCACTAGAATGTCCAATATGGCGTCATACGACTGGAGACTTTCTTACTTGCCTTACAACATTTCAAACACGCTAATTACAGTCAGGGCTTAGTAACGAGTGGTTCTATGGCCACGTGAGGCCACTAGAATGTCCAATATGGCATCATACGACTGGAGACTTCCTTACTTGCCTTACAACATTTCAAACACGCTAATTACAGTCAGTGTTTAGTAGACAATGGATCTATTTCCACATTAGTCTCACTAGAATGTTTTACCTAAATCTTACTCCCAAAAATACTTTACTAAACAACAGGCTGTAATTAACTAAATGTGTTTAATCATGTAGATTGCTAATAAAATACAAATCTTTCAAAAACATAAAAATAATTATTTTAAACTCAATTGTATGACATTTAAGTAAAATATTGTTAACTTTATTGATGTTGATACTTATATTAAATAATAAATTATTGCACGATTTATCATTACAATTTAATGGCCCTTGTTACATTAAATGCAATTTAAGATAACCTATATAGCTTTAGCAAGATGGATAGTTTGAAGCTTGAATAAAGTGCACCCGGGTTCATCTAAACTAGAGCAGTAAAAACCAAATAAAGCTCCCCCTGATCTCTCGGGGTAAGAGTCAGTCGTTCTAACAGCTCTTCTAATCCTGATAGAAGCTTGTCCCTACCCTAACCTCGTCCTTAGTAACGTGTTCCTCCCCGCAGCAGTACAAGCGAACATATTTACTTCCACCTAACTTTTTTTTTCATTTATTAATAAAAATGTTAATATTGTAACGACGTTGTTAGGGAGGTAAAGTTAATAATGAAGACATAGTTGGTGCAATTTATCTTATTTCAAGTTTTACCTTCCCTCTCTCTTCTTCTCGCACGTAAAACCTCGAGCAGAAGCTACTCATCAGAGAAGTGTAAAGTTCGTATATTAGATTAGTTGATTTTTTGACAGTAACAGTAATTGGTCCAGAGCGGTAAACATCTTGAAAACTGCTAGATTCAAAAGATGCTGAGAGTATTTGAAGTTTGACGCGTACCTCGGTTAATCACGCGGGTATTATTGTATTTCATATATATGTCACAGGAAAAGTAGATTGTTAGGGAGAGTTGACTTGGCCTAGGTAAAGTCGACTCTTACTAAAAGTATAAGTAAAAGTTGATTGAGAATAAAGAGATCAACTTTTCCTAGGAAGAGTTAACTATGCCTGCTGTGGTTTAGTAAAAGTTGATTCCGCGATGTTGCTCTCCACATGCGACTTCGCGCGTACATCTTTGTTTTGAATATCCCAGCTCTATTTGTTTACTGTTGTTTTCTAGGTTAGGTTAGGTTAGGTTAGGTTAGGTTAGCTCTGCAACTCAAAGTGTCACAAATCTTTACCTTGCTGTAATAAATAATAAATATTTATATCTCTCTTTGTATCATAAAGGTTTTTCTTTTTTATTTGTTTTTTATTAGGTAGTAGACCATTTCCTTGCAAAAAGTCAACTTTTACTAACTCAAGGTAGCAAGAGTATATTTTCGCTAGGTACAGTCAACTCTGACTAGTAAATGTTGATCGAAATTAATCACTTTTCGCTTTTAATCAACTTTTACTAAAAAGACCAGTAAGAGTCGACTCTTACTGGAGAATCTACTTTTCCTGTAACATATACACTCAACCATTTTAGATCAAAGCTAGTGTATTTGGTTCAAATCTTGAGGGCCATGGTTTGAATTCCTCCTAGGTGTAATGTGGGATTTTTTTTCCATAAATAACTTATATTTAATAAAAAATGAAAGCTGGTGTATTTACTTAAAATAAACCAATCTAGTCGTGTTTCCTAAGATAGTTAGCGTGGTTAGCGTTCACAAACATTTCTCCTAAATATGCTCCAAACAAGATATTTACCAAACTTTTCAAATATGATTGACTCACAGTTTTGGAAACGAAATCAATCAGATATTTAGTGACAGTTTCACATTCAGATTTAGTACGCCTAAAGTGTGGTGCTAAATTAAATACAGGACGACACTTACCTAGACCAAAATGGAACGGACCATTTTCATGTGAAACGGGCCCATTCTATTATAGTATAGCGCCGTACTTAGAGATGTGAGATGGAAAATTTTCCCTATATTTTCCGGAAAATTTTTCAAAACAGAAAATTTTCAATTATTATTTCTCTAAAATAGTTTCAACTGACTAAATTGAACTATAATGTAATCTCTATATATATATATATATATTGACATTTGGGATTATATATATATATATCTATCCCAAATGTCAAAGTTTATACTTAATATAAGTTTCTCCTGAGGGCGTTAACACCAGAAACATCATCAAACGAGCTTCGGTAGCCGTATGGTCTAACCGCTACTCTCGCAATAGACTAGACTGCCGATGACAGGGAGATCGATGTTTAATACCAGTCAGTTACCCTGAGGGTGGTTTTTCCTAATAGTTTTCCACTTTCACGGGTGCAATTCTTCTAAATTCAACCTTCCTCATCCCTAACACATCAGCGTAATTAGTACATAGGCGTACAAATCGAACGGGTAGTAAGGCATGGTGCTAAAAAAAAGTAGTAAGGAAACAAATGAATGCGAGATTTTTTTGACCTGCGATGTTCATAAATCATACTTCAATTTGTTATCATGAATAAGTTAATTAAAATATTTTTTAAGGTTGACCCTAAATTTGTCACCCCTCTTTATCCCCCATGTTTCCAATCTACACCTCCCCTGCCCTCTTCTTATAACCCACTCGTCTCTTAACACACCATATTTTGAAGTAATATAGGTTCTAGGTGCCACCTCTATAATTTGTTCCCTCCACCGTGAGCCGCCACTGCAGAAAATGTTCATCTCTATCCGTACTTGAGGCGTACTAAGTCTAACTATGAAACTGGCCCGTAGTGATCAAGCAATACTGTGTGTACAAACTTTAATGTGAGATGGGGAAAAACTAAAACTAATCTTTTTTACGTCAATGACTGTATGTCCGCAGACGTCAGTCTTTGGTGCTCGATAGTGCTGTTGGACACCGCGTCAATGGCTGTTCTTCATCGTCATCACTCGTAACGCAGACTTAGGACCAGTTTCGTAGTCAGATGGAATACACCTCAAGTGCGGGGTTATAATAAATACAGGATGACCCCTACCTGGACCATTTACGTAACTGGCCTATTCTATTCGAGTTTAGGTAGGAGGGATGTGGTATCGAAAGAAAAGTATCGATACTGTAATCATTAAAAGTATCAGAAGAATGAATATCGATACCGTACTAGTATCGAAAGAAAAGTATCGATAACAGTAAGTATCAGTATCGAAACCTTTCTGTCTCGTCTGTTTGTGGAATCCTTTAGTTAACTGAGTTCAGTGAGCTCTACAAAAGCTTCTTTCCTATAGTTCATGATGAACGTGCTCATTTATAAAGGAAGGGGTAGTAAGACTGGTCACCACTCTCCCCGTCACGTCACCCGGTCAGGCATAAGGATGTGTTGATAAACAAATATGAAAGAAAAACCATGAATTATGATGAGCTAAAAGAGATGTAATGCTAGAGTTGCAGAAAATAAGTGAGAATTGAGAAACAGTATCATTTTTTCTTCCTCCACAGTCCACCCTAGTAAACATTCAATCCCAGCACGAGGGAAGCTAGCAAAGAAATTGTTTCTTTCATAACCGAAGTGTGAGTACTAATATCAGTAAAAGTATCGAGTAGAAATACTAGTATCGGAAGGAAAATATCGATATTAGTAGAGTATTGATACTTTTTTTCCCATCCCTAGGTGGGTGTCATCTTGTCTCTAGTATAGCACCGCATTTGAGAGCTACTCAGTCTGGCTATGAAACTGGCCCCTAGGGCTACATCTCCCTACCCTTTTTTTTATAAAATACATATTAATACATACATTTCCACCATGCCTTACTAACCACACAGTAATTACGAGTATTAATAAGATTAAGGATTACATTTAGAGAAAATGTATCCGCATTTACGTGGAAGGTAAGTAGGAAACGTACAGGATAAAACACCTTCCACACACCGGGTCGGGATTCAAAACCCAGCCTCCTTATCACCTGCAAGCCGAAATAGGCACGATTGACGTTTAGTCCACGTTCCCACTTTCTAGTCATGTGATCTGCAGCTATAATTTTGAAAGATAGTCCAATACCTGAAGATTATAAAAGTAAAATTATTGTGTCACTGTTGACCACAATGAAATATATAGTTCCTAACGTTCCTTCCGTTATGGTCTTACTGTAGAATAAAAATCTTTGTATTGAGTTATTCCCTCTCATCACACCAACATGACCCACCTTTATTTTGATGAGAAGGTTGGTAATGCTGAGAACTAATTACTCGGAAGTTTCCAGTAATAACACCACTGTCAAGTCCATTTAAAACAAATCATCTTTGAACGCTCATTTTAATTTTTTTTTTTTTACCAGTCAAAGTAAAGTGAGACCACTAAGGGTGGAGAAGGCAAATAACTTAGTTCAACAAAATTTAAGTGAAAGAGAAGTAGGTGTATTAAAACAAACGGACAGAAAGTCAAGATAATGTCAAAGCTAGGTGTGGAGGGGGCTATCATCTTTACTGGAAATTGATGGGAGGTATATTATGAGAAAGGAGGCTGCAACTTACTAATTAACCTTCCTTCATTTCAACCACATTTTAGCCCCAATGCTTCTAACAGGGAGAGCTCTATTCCAAAAATTGACTCTTTTTATAAATCCTGAGTTTCATAGTTTACTAGTTTTGAGGAAGATTGATAGTTCTACTAATTATGAGTGAAATAAATATTTACATGAGTTCTGGGGGAATTTTCCAATTCTTTTAGCACTGAGAGAAAGATTTCATTAGTTCCAGTTCCACTAGTTCTGAGGGAGATAACCAGCTCCACTAGTTCTGAGGGAGATAACCAGCTCCACTAGTTCTGAGGGAGATAGTCAATTCTAATAGTTGTTAGAGAGATAGCCAGTTACACTAGTTCAGAGGGATCTTGCCAGTTCCAATAATTCAGTGGCTGCAGTCAGAGGTTCACCCCCTTAACCTGTAAGGGAAGACTGTTGACGCGGAGGAAACTGATTTCTTCAAGATCCGATTAAAGAACAGCGAGGTGGAATAGGAGATGAGTGAGAAATTAAACATTGGGGAATGGGGGTTTGGGGGGAGGAAACGCGATCCTTCCTGAAGTTGCGCCCCCAATACCCTCACCCTTCTTAGCCAGGAAACTACCCCTGCCATTAATTCCCCCTAATAGGCCCGTTCTAGCTAGGACCAAGCAAGGTGAACAACCGTATGTCCTCCATAAATAATGGCAACAAAGAGTCCTTTTTATGTTGACTTCAGATTTTTTAAAATATTCTCAGCTCAGTATTGGAGAGGAGTGACTCCATCCATCTAGAATAAGGAATACGTTGAAGAGAGTGAATAGGGCTGTTTCAATAATATTTGTTAAATGATTTAAAGAAATAATAGGAAAACCAATTTGCAGGAGATTTGCAAGAAGAATTTGCCTGAAAGTAGAATGGTAAACATTATTGTGTAGAAATCATACCAAGGGCATTTGATTGGATCAACTCTCACACTTGTCAAGTCATAGTTGGCAGTGCTAACTACTATTCGAGCTCTGCTGGTTCCTTTAACTTCGGTTATGATTCAAACTTTAGATTATAATTCATTAATAACTTTATCTTTATACCAAGACGAAAGAAACATTAAAATTTAATTACGAAATATTTAAACATATATATATATATTTTTTAGCACCACGTCTTACTACCCGTTCGGGTTATACACTTAAGTACTAATTACACTAATGGATTAGGAATTGGGAAGGTTGAATTTAGAGGAAGTGAACCCGCATTTGCGTGGAGGGAGAGTGGAAAACCATTTAGGAAAAACCACCCCCAGTTCACCCGACCGAGATTCGAACTTCGATCTTCCCGTCCTCGGTGGTCTAGCTCGACACGACTGGCGCGTTAGCTAACTACGCCACCGAGGCGGGTTTAAACATATTTTATTTCTTAGTAATTCAAATAGGGAAATTAAAATATCTCTCACCTATCCATAAAATATATTCAACTTGCTTCACTTAATTCTAAAACAGAAAAACTTAAAATGTTATTTTCATCCCTAAACAACAAAAAGTGAGGTAGCCTTTTACTCTATAGGAGACCTGATTGTAGAACAGTTGCACCATTGGCATACCACATGGGAAGCAGGGGAAATAAATATCCCTCAAGTGGCATAGCATACGATTAGAACTGAGGACTCTTTATTCATTGACTATCTTTCATAGCCTATCAGTTATAAGGACTCACTGACATAAATTATCTGTTATAAGAAGAACATACTGATCTATCAGCTACAATGGACTCCCTGAACTATTAGCTACTATAAGGATTTGAACCATCAGATAATAGAAGGACCAACGTTATTCTTAATGATCTCTATTTTTCTGAAATTTATTATTATTTTTTTAAATAATAAAAAACTCAACTTATTTATGCTTAAAGTTAAATGTATTTTCAATATAGGCTTATTTTTAAGGGAAGCAAATATATGTAAATAAATTGTTTAAGTAAAATAACATGCATATATATCATACTTGAACTTAAAATAATCAATTTGATTGATTTTTACAATCATAAGAAAATTAAGATGCTTAAATAAATTGAATATAAATATAATTAGTAGATAATATAGTTAATTTGAACGGTATACAAAGGTAATTTAATTATTTTTAAACTAAAAGCGTATAACCCGAAAGGTTAGTAAGACGCGGTGCTAAATAATAATAATTTAAACTAAAGTATTTAAAAGTATCTAAGCACATTTATAAACTTCGATAGCAATTAAATCGAAGCAATTAAATCGTAGCCGACATCAACATTTATTAAATTACCCAGAAAATTTTTTTTTAATGATTACATAAATAACCATTTTGGGGCCCCTTTAAATGTTTTAAATTAAATTTGCGGAATTTGATGTTTTAATAGTTGTAGAAACAATTGTGTTTTATATTTCTACACATCTTTGATTCCTGATCCATATCTCTGATCCTTGGATTACCATTTTTAACCCTAATCCGTATCATTGATGCCTGGTTACAATCTCTGATACCTGGTTCATACAGAGTGGGGCCAAAACCATTTTACGATAATTAACTTGAAAATTATCACTTTAATTGGAAAGTAAATAATCACTAGCTAAATAAAACCAAGCTACACAATACATTTTTTCACTTTTGAAGATAATGTCACTCAGATGAGCTACACCGGACGTCTGGCAAATATCAACACGTTGTCCATCACTTTCCTCAATATAGATCAACTAATTGTTTCCGCCCCACCCTATACTGATTATGGGTCCACATATCTCATCACTAGTTTATATATATGATCCCTGGTTTACGTCTATGAGTCCTGGTCCACATCTCTGATCCCTGGTCCACACATCTGATCACTAGTTTACGTCTATGAATCCTGGTCCACATCTCTGATCCCTGCTCCACATATCTGATCACTAGTTTACGTCTATGAATCCTGGTCCACATCTCTGATCCCTGCTCCACATATCTGATCACTAGTTTATCTATGATCCTGGTCCACATCTCTGATCCCTGGTTCCACATATTGATCACTAGTTTACGTCTATGAATCCTGGTCCACATCTCTGATCCCTGGTCCACATATCTGATCACTAGTTTTACGTCTATGAATCCTGGTCCACATCTCTGATCCTGGTCCACATATCTGATCACTAGTTACGTCTATGAATCCTGGTCCACATCTCTGATCCTGTCCACATATCTGATCACTAGTTTACGTCTATGAATCCTGGTCCACATCTCTGATCCCTGGTCCACATATCTGATCACTAGTTTACGTCTATGATCCTGGTCCACATCCTGATCCTGCTCCAATCTGATCACTAGTTTACGTCTATGATCCCTGGTTCACCTCTATTATCTATAGTCCACAAATCTTATACTTGGTTAACTCAAAATGATAACGTCAATCATCCTGGGTGGTTCCCTCAGGATGTTTGACATCTTCCTCTTTTATCTCTCGTCCAACACTTTAGCTCAGTTGGTAGCGTGTCTCTGTCTATTGAGCTAAGAGACCCGGGTTTGATTCCTAGCATGGCTAAAAAAAAATTATAATTGGTGAAATATGGTTTCCCACTTTCACAGTGATTAATTAACGTCCGGGGACTGGATGTTGTGACTGTTATGGATTTAAGTTAGTTTATAAGTTTTGTGCTGATATAATAAGTCGGTTCCACCCAAAGTATAATAAACTCGAACCCCAGACCTCTACTAATCGTTGCTCCCGTTACAGGCAACCAACCCTCTTTACATCTGCCCAAACCTATTCCAGCTTAGTTATGTAAAACTATTCATTGTTTACATGTAAGGCGAGGAGTGAAAAGGAGAGGAGGGTAGAGGGGGGATGGGGGGGCGTGTAATTTCCATGTCAAATTACGGGTGGTTATAAAACACTTCGTGGGACGGAGAATTATAGGGGCTATGCGCGAGTGTGGCTGTCCCGTCCCTACCCCACAACAATTACAACACATACTTACCTTTAAGGTGTGGATGTAGGAGACGCGAGAAAAGGGCATTGTTCTTGCAGTTTTTATATTAAACCATTTTCTTGGTCAAAACAAATCAAATATTGCGTCAGTACAAACAAATAGTTTGATTTTATTCAAATGGTGAAATCAACAGTTCTTGAATATCTGTCAAGGGTATTCTGGAATTTAATGACAACTTTAAATCTTAATTTAAAAATGGTTTCGTCTAGTTCCGCTATGCTCATGACAGATATTCAACAAATGTTGAGGTCATCATCATATGTTTTAACTGAAGCAATATTGTGTTTATTTGGGCCAATTTTTTTAATACAAATATTGCAAAAAAACTCACCTTTTCTCGCGTTCCCCACATCCCCACCTTAAACATAGAAACCAGGAGTGTATTTTTGTGTTCGTACTATTACTTATTGAATTGTCCCTAGTGTAGGGTGTTTAGGCTTAGTTTATATTCATGCATAACTCATAACTAATAGTGAATAGCGCATAGTGTATAGTGCACAATTCATAAGAAAATTACTAAGGTTTATAATGCAACGTAGTGAATAAGACATTCATAACGATTGTCATTTGTTTGAGAGGTGATTTCCTCGCGCGCGTGGTATGTCAATCATTGGTCTTCAAAATAATTTACATACTTACAAATATAATATCCTTGTTCCCTTTAACACGCCCATTCTACTAGCTGTATTATAATCTCAGAGATAAATATTGGTACTGTTTACTAAATAGTATTAATCTGAATTTATATATTTAGCATTTAATGGCAGACCATCTAAAATTGCATTTCTGGCTTTTTATCATCACGGGTAAATGAATTTTATAGAACCTATCCTTCTATATTTAATAGTATGTTTGAATTATTTATCTTCATTTGAGGACAATCTGGTTTAGTGGTTGAATGAAATGAGGCTAGAGTACAAGGGCGTTGCACGAAATGTATTTTTGGAGGGGGGGTTATGTGGGTTTAGACAATGAATTTTTCAACTCCTGGTGTTTTAAACCATAAAAATTCCCAAGTGACCAATGCAAATACAAAAACTACATTAATAGGAGGTGCGGGGTTCCTCCCCCAAGCAACAGAAACAAAACCATCTTCTTTAAATGCAACCGTATATTCATTGTCACTTTCATTTTCACTCATTTTCAAGTTAAAATCACAATATAAAACTATTTAACGATAATTAAAGCCCAATATGGCGACCAACTTCTAAAATAATATTTGAAAAATATCGAATTATGTTTTCCATAAATCCTATTGGCTAGATTTTTCTTGCGAGAATATCGTTTCACAACTCGTGCATAACGTATAAGAAAAGTTAAAGTTAAATCAACTTTATGCACTGTGAACTATTTCACTATTCACTATAAATCGATTATAGACGCCATCATTTAAAATAATGTATTTCAACTTCTTGCGCACTATACACTATACACTATTCGCTATTAGTTATGAATTATGCATGAATATAAACCAAGCCTTAGTTGTACACGGGATTTTATTTATTCATTCTTCGTCTTACTACTCATCAAGGCCATATGTATTGATTTTTCTAAAAAGAAAATTATGTTTTGAAATGAATGAGAGAGGTATAATGTAAAAAAAATGTATCCACAGTTACGTGGAGGGAGGAATTCATTAAAGAAAAAACACCCTCACTGCTCCGGGCAGGGATTCAAACCCGACCTCTCCACTACTGGCAAACTAGGCTAGATATATATTTGTTTTATACACGTGCTCACTAATGTGAGTAATACATAGTGATATAATAGGTGAATTTATTTATGTGAAGTGAGTTTAAAAATAATCGATTTTGGAAAGTAGACTTCAAATATCGAATTGTCAAGATAAACAAAACTGACGGTGACTTTAAAAGGGGAGATTAATATCGCAAATGAATCACTTCTTATAATAATTAAATTTTCTGATTCACTCCACAATTATTTCCCCTTACCAGACTACCCCTATAAAAAAAAAAAAGTATCTCTTAACTAGCAGGTAGTTAAGTTAAGGTGGGAGTGAATGGAACAAGCGTTAAGGGCAGTATTTTTTAAGTTTTCATATCAAAATTTTTTTTTTTTGCCAAAATAAATCAATATTGCTCCAGTAGAAACATTGAGTCTAATTTTCATAACATGATGATATCAACAACTGTTGAATATCTGTCAAGAATGTCCTGAGATTTAATGAAAATTTTTCTCTTCGTTTAAATTTTCTCACCTAATGCCGCTAAGCTCGTGACAAATATTTAACAATTGTTTATATCACCATATGAATAAAATTGGACTCAATGTTTCTACTGGAGCAACATTTTATTTATTTTGACTACAAAAATGTTTTGCTATACAACTACAAAAACACTCCCCTTAACTTGCGTTACCTACACTCCCACCTTAAGGTGTTTAAGGAAGTTAAGGTGGAACTAAGGACATTAGTGTAATATAATATTTCAAACACAAATAATTTTGAGAAGATGATAGAGCAGCTCAAATTTCAACGGCCCTACAATTAGTATAGCTTTTGTAAAACATTTCCGAATCAACAAGGCGATAACCGATTATATGATCGACATGGAAAGATAAATATCAGAAGCTTCAAAAGCTACTAAATATTCTTTCGTATAATAATATTCCAAGCTATATATATTTGTTATTTACCCCTATTGCTGGAAGGTATCAACTTTTACACTGGAAAGATAAACAAAGCATCAGCCTCGTTAAATATGTGTATGAAAAGTTTCTTGTTGATAATATAACTTAAGATATTTGGGCTGGATAGTTTATATATATATATATATATATATATATATATAATCTTAACTGTGTATTGGCAACTATCATCAAAACATTATCTCAGAGTGTATGTTATTTCACCTTGAAGTGAACGTTTCATCGGCCATGTATCAGCTCTCAGAACGTAATTTATTTCACCTTGAAGTGAACGTTTCTTCCTCCACATGTAAGTTCTCAGAACGTCTGTTATCTCACATAGAAATGAACGTTTCATTAGTCACATGTCAGACCTAGGTGAAAGTGGTCAATTAATTGTTCCATTATTCATGGATCTTGTAAGGCTCTGATGTTCAGCAGAGTTGAACCAGTTGGCAAGTTAACTTCACGTTGATCAATATTCAATACTTGGTAGCACGTGCAACACTGCATGACAAGACTCTGACGATTACCGCAGGGCTAACCATTACTCAGCATTACCATTTCGTGTGGACGTGGGAATTAAAACTAAGAGGCACATGAATAGAAGAAAACATGATTGGAAAACATTCATATAAATAATATGCAAGGTTGACAAAACGAAGAGCAATTCCAGGGCATCCACACCAGTGGGCGTGCGGACTATGGCGTTGATATATTCAAATAACGTGTAAGTAAGAACACAAACAAGCATACCAGCTACAACATAGTCATACCAGTAGTAATACAAACAACCATACCAGTAACAACAAGGAACAAAAAACTTTAATAACACAAACACACAAGCCAGTAAAAATACAAACAGGCTATATTGACACAAACAAACATACAAGTAGTTACATACACAAACATAAAACAATAACAGGGTGACCTGGTGGTCTAGGGGTAAGGTGTCAGACTTCGGTGCTGAGGGTCCGGGGTGCAATCGTCGGTCCCGGCACAGATTTATCTGATTGCCAAACCCTTCCTTCACCTCTGACAAGACGTGTATTAATCACAACTTGTGAATGTGAGGAATGCCAGGCCTCCACCGTGGTTCAGATTCCACGTTAAACTGTAGGTCCTTCATTTCATCTCACAATCACCCTACCATTTCACATTAGCGTAAGTGCGTATAACCCGAACGGGTAGTAAGACGCGGTGCTAATAATAATAATAATAATAATAATAATAATAATAATAATAAAACAATAACAACTAAAACATACGAGTAACTGCTCACACAGACAAGTAAAAATAAAAGTATACTAGTTGCAGCACAAACAAACTGACAGGTAAAAATACAAATACTGTATACCAATTACAACACAAACTGACAATTAAACATACAAAGATACCAGTAACAAAACAAACGAACCGACAAGTAAACATACAAAGATACCAGTAACAAAACAAACGAACCGACAAGTAAACATACAAATATACCAGTAACAAAACAAACGAACAGACAAGTAAACATACAAATATACCAGTAACAAAACAAACGAACCGACAAGTAAACATACAAAGATACCAGTAACAACACAAACAACCCAGTAAAAGTTGATTATCTTTTACTACCCCCTTAACCCCTCCCCGACTGACTTAACGCTGATTGCACACCATTTCCAAGACATATTTATTGCTTCCGAAATTATTTTTCTTCTATTCCCCCCTCCGGTCTTCTCGACAGGGATCCTATTTATTACCCCCCTCCCCACTTTTCTCTCTGACACAAGATCCCCTGCCCCACTAACTGCTCCAAGGGCTTTATAAACATTTGTCCGAGGGTGTGTGGTCTTGATCAACTAATAAAGTCTGGGACCAGATCCACTTCATAAATAGTTGCTAGTTTGAACAGTGCGGGTCTCACGGTGAAGAAGAGCTCAACTCCAAAAAAAAGCTTAATCTTCATGCGTTTGGATGAAAAGACCGAGCTCCAAATTCTATAGTTAAAGGTCTCAACTTCACATGATAGAAGAAAAGATCTCAACTTCCTCAACTTCAAACGCTGGAAGAGAATATCTCACTCTACACACTGAAAGATAAGGTATCAACTTCCAGTGTTATAAGATAAGGGTGACCTGGTGGTCTAGGGGTAAGGTGTCAGACTTCTGAGCTGGCGTCCGGGGTTCAATCCTCGGTCCCGGCACAGATTTATCTGATTACCAAACCCTTCCTTCACCTCTGACAAGATGTGTATTAATCACAACTTGTGAATGTGAGGAATGCCAGGCCTCCACCGTGGTTCGGATTCCACGTTAAACTGTAGGTCCTCCATTTCACCTCACAATCACCCTACCATTACACATTAGCGTAAGTGCGTATAACCCGAACGGGTAGTAAGACGCGGTGCTAATAATAATAATAATAATAATAATAATAATATAAGATAAGGTATCAACTCCATACTCTTAAATAGAAAGTCTCACCCCCATACGTTGGAAGAATAGGTATTAACTCTACACGCTGTGAAAGAAACCCTTAACTCCACAAACTGGAAGATAAGCTCTAAACTTGTCACGTTCAAACTGACATATCATGCAGCTCATCTAATGAGGCTCAAAGAAAACTTGAACGGTAATGTTAATTAATTCTTCTTTATTGTTTTCAAGGATAACGTGCAGATTACTTTATCTATTTCTTCTACACACTCTTGATACAACTTCCTTAAACTGGTAGCTTAGCTTAGATAATCTCTAAGGGTGCGGCCAGAGGTGGCAAGACTGAAGCGAGCGCGGTTGACCCGGTACAGTCTAGTTTAACAGGCTCTGGGAAATATTATTATAGTTGTTCATTGAGTGCTAGGAAAACTTCTCATTTTGACAGTTTTATTAATATCGATAGATTAGCACATTTGCTATAACGCTAATTTAATTGGTAAGATCATAACCATACCTATGACTGTGTTAATATTATATTGTAATATATATATATATATATGTAATATAATATTTAGCACCGTGTCTTATACCGTTCGGGTTATACCCCTAAGTACTAACTACCAATGATTAGGAATTGGAAGTTGAATTTAGAAGTAACCGCATTTGCGTGGAAGGAGAGTGAAAACATTTAGGAAAAACCACCCAGTTCACCCGACGAGATTCGAACTCGATCTCCGTCCTCGGCAGTAGAGCTCAACACGACTGGCGCGTTAGCCAATACGCCACCGAGGCGTATATATATATGTAAATCTGGTATGTTAAAATACTTCAATATTATCAAAGTAGGCCTTTACAAATAAGAATAACCATTAGCGTGAGAGAGGATGAGAAAACCACAACAATAAATCACTTGTTAAAACCACCCTCAGTTCACTGAGCCAAGATTCGGAGCCTCCTCGTCAACAACTAACGGGAGCTATCTGCTAATCACGCGCCTCGCCAGTCTGGCCACCCAGTCGCTTGCGCGCTCGCTCGTCAGTCTGGCGAACCCTTACGGTTGGCCAGTTAGTAGTTGGCTCGACGACTATCTCTACTGACAGACTCTCTCTCTCTACTGTGTTTCTTTCTGCCCAAAAAATAGCATGAAGCACTTCCAACTGAACATTCCAGCAGCCTCCCCCCTCTCGCAGGGATTAGCATCCCTACCGGTACCTGGTTAGCCAGACCCACTGGCCGTTGCTTCACACAACGAGACAAGACAACAAAGTGAAAAATGTAACTAACATTATGTCTGCATTCTATCCTATATGCAGTAATTAGTGGCAACCCTTCTCTGCATAGTGATGCATAGCCAAATTATTATTATTATTATTATTATTATTAGCACCACGTCTTACTACCCGTTCGGGTTATACGCACTTACGCTAATGTGTAATGCTAGGGTGATTGTGAGATGAAATGGAGGACCTACAGTTTAACGTGAGATCCGAACCACGGTGGAGGTCTGGCATTCCTCACATTCACAAGCTGTGATTAATACACACCTTGTCAGAGGTGAAGGAAGGGTTTGGCAATCAGATAAATCTGTGCCGGTACCGAGGATTGAACCCCGGACCCTCAGCACAGAAGTCTGACACCTTACCCCTAGACCACCAGGTCACCGATAGCCCAATTAACCTATCAAACTCCACACACTGGAAGATAAGGTCTAAACTCCACACATTGGAATAGAAGATCTCAGGTCCATATGCTAGAAGAGAACTCCATGCATCGAGAGAAATGGTAGCCTCTTCCCACTAGATTAGACATCAGAGGGAAAATAAATATCAAACCTCATTACAATGAACTGGCATAGAACCATGGTCTCCCGAGTCGAAAGGAGCAGTATTAATTTGTTTTGTTAAATTTTTAGCTATTGTAGTGGCTAGAAAACTAACTATCTTACCTTGAGAAAAAGGATGGATTAGGTTTATATGGCCAGGACTCCCTAAGAATAAGCTCAAGCTGTGAGTCAAGTCTTTTTTTGGTATCGAGTCCCAATAAAAAATAGCTACCCGCTTCAAGTAGTCTTAAATTGGAAATCAGGCTGTATAATACTGCTGGGATTGTATTAGAGCGATGATGAATAAACAAGTAAGGTGAACATTAAGGCTCCCTATCTTATCGTCGCCTCGTGACCAGACCAAACAAGCCCTGTATAACAAGAGCGATTAAACCTAGGCTCGAACCATTTAGTGGCTGGAGGTTGGAATGATGCACTTTCATGAAGAGGTCTAGGGTTTTGTGAAGAAAACTTGATTAGGATAAAGCTGCGCTTCGTTCAAAACTTGACAGATTCACAGTTTAAAGTTTCCCTTGATACTTTCTTACTAAAACCACTCATCGGGACAAGGAGATCGAGTCAGGTGTATTTTCCTTCATGGTTTTCTGCTCGACCTCAGAGGGAATGGGGGTACACATCCTCTAAATGCTACTCCTTCTTTCTCACTACCACATCAGTATAAAGATACCGTTAGCCGGGATGTTAATGGTACGTGAATCGTGTAATAAATTCAAATTTGAATGTTATTACGTTTCGATTTTTATTTAAAAAACCATATTCTGTAGGAAGTCCAGTTGGTAGCGTATTTTTCTACTGAGCTAAGGGTCCCGGGTTTGATTATTGGCATGGCAGAAAAAATATTATTGGTGAAGTGTGGGTTTACCCTTTAACAGTGATGAATTAACGGCAGGGGACTGGATGTTGTGCCTGTCCTAGCGTTAAGTTAAATTATAAGCCATATGAAACTATGACAGGCCTAGCAAGCTGGTAGTGGAAAATATATGGCTTGAATAAGAAACTGATCCAGGCCTAAGGTTTGAAACAGTAGATGATGCAAACAGTAGTAGGGAAGTAAAATGAAGTAAAATTATATTCTGTCTCAGAAGAAAGCTACTGCAATGATAGCCGAAACATTGGAGCCCCCCAATTCTATTGATAAAAGTCTTTTTCGTCATCAGCTGCGCTGATTAAATGAATTAATTTATAAAACTCTACCTTGAGATATTATATATCACGAAACATATAAGCCAGAAGTTTGCTTGAGTGGAGGTTTCAAACCTCATTGAGGACCCATGTTGCTTTGCAAGATCAACTGAGACCTCTAATGAGTTGCAAGACCAATTAGGTTCCATGATGCTTTGCCAAAATTAACTTAGATTCATGATGCTTTGAAAAAGCCAACCAGGATCCATTTTTCTTAGAAAGATTAACTGAGAGCTTAGATTTTTTGATATACCAACGGGAACCCACGATGCGTTGCAAGACCAACTCTGATATTCCACACAGTTTGTGCTTGAGTTGATTAATGGAAAACTTAAGTTGCCATTATGTACTGTTTTGTTTGGATAAGATAACGGGGAGCATTATGGGAATAAACCACGTCTGTTTTGGTTGACTTACATGGAGAGAGCAGACAGAGTAGAACATGTTTCTATTATGCTAACTATGTTCAGTGAAAACGATAATCTCAGTGCAGTACACTAAAGTAGTACCTTATAGTATAATATAGTATAATATAGTATAGGTATTATATAATAAAGTAGATGTGAACTCACCAATTAGAGAACTATCATCAAGGTATTCTGAAACAAAAAAAAACGCGTTAGTTGACGTTTGGATAAATAATTAACCAATAAATTCAATTATATCTAACATCAATCTATATCCAAGTTCCATGCATGAGATCTAAACACTCACATATGTATCAACATTAATGGGTGATTATAGAGTTGAAATCTGAAAAATATGTTTATGAGAAAAAAAAAATCAAGTTCAGATTTATAAAAAGTACAGTGACTCAATATATATATCTAGTAAATACTACCTAATTTATGTTCAAAAATCATATAGTTAAGAAAAAATAACAGGAAACTAATAGTCTCAGCCTAGTGAAGAGATTGAAACTTTGTGCTTTATACAATAAGTAACCAAATGTGCCATAATCGGGTTCAAGCTATTATGGAGCTCTAGTATTTATACACGCCTCGTGTGAAAATATGAGAAGTACACATGATTCGGGGTGCTAAGTTCACTCTCACAATAATTATGTATTTATCTAAAGTGTTATTTCTGAACCGACTAATTAGTATCACCACACGAGAATTTCTATGAGCAAGAGCAAAAGGGCCTACCAATTTTGCAGGGAAACGTATTTTCTAGAGATGTCAAAATACCTGTTTTTCTTGATTCCGATTCTTAAGTTCAACCTCTATTTTTCGATTCTCGATTCCGATTCTTTAACATTTACGTTTTCATTATTTTTCCAAGCATCCAACCTCATATAAAAAATATGTAGGTATTCAACTTCATAACATACCAAAAAAACTAAAAAACTTTCATAGTAATAAGAAAATTGATTTTAACGAAGAAAAATATCAATATTACAAGTATTAAATCATATAATCAAAATAATAATATAATTAGGAATTACATTATAGTAAACATGTATTATTACCCAAAAAATAAAGCCTCATTGAATCAAACATTTCTAAATAAAAAATTAAAACACTTATAATAAAGATGTTGAGAACACAAGTCTATTCAATTCACCAAATAGGATTGTTAAATGAAAGTGCACTGTTTTGACTTAATGACGTTAGAAAGAAAACTTAAGTAGCTACTGTATGGTAGCAACTTAAAATACCTAAGTAGGCCTACTTGAAAATGATAACTTTTCTGTTACTATTATTTGTCAAATAAAAGAGATTAGCTTTGTAGAAACAGTAAAAACAATTATTTTTTAGATATTAAATAATAATTGTTATTGTATGGAAAATCTAACATGCCTGATACCCTACTCCCCCTCAATGCGAAACTTGGACTCGACCATTACAACACAATGGTAGCTTGAAACTTTAATCTCACAATCTTATAGATACTGACTAAACACTCTAAAATTCTTCATAATTGAAAATCAAAGCAATTGATTTAAAAAAAAACTCGAAATTAATAAATTGATGATTTTATAACGGAAAGAAGAAAACATTTCACACATTTACATTTTTTAAGTCATCCGCCATACTGATCCTACGCACGTTATGTCGCCAGAAATTAGTGATTAAGTTTTGACAATATTTAATATATTGGACTACGCTCTAAATCTATTGAATTAAAATAAATACTTTTTATGCTCTATTTTTATTAACTACGCCAATTTTTGTTCTATTTTTATTAAAATTGTCTTATTCAAAGAGCTAAATAAAATATTGAAAGTTGAAAAGTGATAAATAATATAATTACAGGAGAGCGGCCATCTTAATTTGATCGAAATACCGTAGCTTTCGATATACACGTTGTGATATATCAATTTAATGAAAATATATCGATATAGTACGGAAAATTGCCATCCCTAGTCTACGTATTTTATATCGATTGTTTGTTTAGAATTTATTAATGTATTCTGACGGTCTCACTTAACATTTAATTTTAAAAAATTGTGTCGAATTTGTTAAGTTTTTACCTCTTTTTACTGTCATAATGTCAGGTCGTATTTATATTCTAGACAATTTATTTTTCATGAAGAACACCTCAAAATGTTAGGGCCGTACAATATTCGGGCTAATACGGTATATTTACAATTTTCCGGCATTTAAGTGAAACGGCAACTAAACTAATATGAGATATAATCGATTATTACCTATTCTGAATGTTGCTGTTTTGTTTAGTTGCCAGTTTTATTGAGAGCTAATAATTGAGGTAGCGGGAATCGTAATGTTAAGATCGATTCTCGATTATTTCGATAGCAGTAAGAATCAAGGGTATAGAGGTATCGAGGAATCTAGTTTGACAGACTTAGTATTTTCACATATTCATACATTTCAGGGTTATTTTACATGCCACAATCGACATGAAGGAAATTGTGCTACGGATTTATACCGTTCTGGAAAAATCCATCAACCCTTGCTGGGTTTTAACCACTCTCACAAGACCCTTTAAATATCATAAACACCGGAGCTAAGTTCACTCTCACTAGACCGTGTATGGATCACAAGTAAACATGGACTCTAGGTTCTTTCTCTCTAGTCCGAGTCCTAAATAAAACTCTTCCCGATGTCAAAAGAGCCTGTTTTTCTCTGTTTGCGTCTTTACGTTGCCCGTAGAGACGCGATTACCAAGGACACAGTTTAACGAGGAGAAGATGGGGATCAAAGATGAGAAGAGGAGGAGGAGGAGGAGGAGGAGGGAAAAGTTTTCTTTCCATCACGAGGAAGGGAGAAAAAGAGAGAACTCAGCCGACCGGAAACGGAAGTTCTGACGGACATCACGTGAAAAGAGTGTGAAGGCAGTGAAGGCAGACCAGGTATTAAGAACATGATGTCTTGCGAGGTTTGTGTTTGTGAGAAGGTGGAAGGAGTTTAAACTCTCTTTGATAGCAGGAGGGGTGCTAAGAGTGAGATTAGGATCAGTCCTTCATGACAAGACGGAGACGTCACAAACAGCCCTGGGTTCAACTCCTGGATTACTCTACAACTCTTTGCACCTCTCAACTGAACTAAATCTTCTAGAACCCGCTCTCACGGTTTAATACAGAGTTAGTGGGTACAATGTTTTTTTTATTGACACTTGGGCACAACAAATAACAGACTCTAGTGATACCAATTGCATTAACGTCCTGTTATATAAATTCATACACACGAAACAAACGCGTTTTAATAACTAGCAGGGTCCGGGGTTCAATCCTCGGTCCCGGCACAGATTTATCTGAATGCCAAACCCTTCCTTCACCTCTGACAAGATGTGTATTAATCACAACTTGTGAATGAGAGGAATGCCAGGCCTCCACCATGGTTCGGATTCCACGTTAAACTGTAGGTCCTCCATTTCATCTCACAATCACCCTACCATTACACATTAGCGTAAGTGCGTATAACCCGAACGGGTAGTAAGACGCGGTGCTAATAATAATAATAACTAGCACTAGGTATCTCCTTTTTATATAAGGATAAAATCAACTTAAAAATATCACTTTATGATTAATCTTCGCTGAGAGACCATTTAGGCCAACTAAAGACCCAAAATAACTTCATGAAGGAAGTCCTCCGATACCCTCTTGGACGAACAGAAATCCTCTAAGATCTTAGAGAGCCTTGATACCCTCAAAGGGCTTTGAAAAGCGTTCAAAGGCTCCCAATTTTAACGTCCTTGACCACAGAAGATTCACATAATATTGTTAAAGGATCTAAGTATTGATGAATTTGGAATTTAGGCATAACTTCACCATTATACGCCTGGATAGGGAGAGGAAAACCACCTTCTCCTTAGTGTATAGTTTATATCCTGGGAATATAACTGCGCCTGCACTTGTCGTTAACAAGACTCACTGAGAGTATACATATATATGCACATCACAAATAATCTTCATTTTTACACATATTATCAGCGTCATATATATATATATAAGATACCTGATTTGGCTGATTTCTTATGCATCCAATAAAAACCAACATTAAAATATTTATTTGGATTTTCATTGATTGCTTTCACATCCACCAATCAAATATTTATCAAGAGTGAGTAATCGTCATACTAATTTATCAGCACTTGAGCTCATTAGTCTCCTAGTTTAATTCCTTATATTTTTTTAAGCACCGCATATTACTACCTGTTCAGGTTATATGTATTTATGTGTCAGTTAAGCGAATGAGATAGGAATGAGGAGGGCTGAATTTAGAGGAAGTGCACCCGTATTTTCATGGAAGTAGAGTGGAACACCATTTCGGAAAAACCACCCTCAGTACACCCGACCGAGATTATAGCTCCGATCTCCCTGTCATCTGAAGTCTATCATAACATAAGAGTGACGCCCTAGATCATGCTGCCACCGAATCAGGTCCTTATATAATAATTTACTAGATATTTATTAAATGTAGTTGTATACAAAATGGTGAAAACACGTAACTAAAATGGATAAATATAGCAAAGCTCTCGATTACATTTATTTTTCACACTGCCTGTATTACTTCGATGAATGATCTACATTAAATAGTTGATATTTCTCTAAGAAAGTTAAATAATAATAGGTAGAGCAAACCAAGTTTTCCCGAATATAAAAAATAATTATAAATTTCAAACATCGGAAATATGTAGAGGAATATTTCATTCCGAGCGCTAATAACGTGGTTTCATCAATAATTAGTTTATAGACGTTCTGTAAGAAAAGCTCAATAGAGCTTACCACGCTTCAAGTTACAGTTCCCGCGTTCATGAAACAATCTCAAACAAGTTCCCGCAAAATAAGTTCAATCTTGTGACGCTAGGAGAGCGAGTGACTGTTCTTTTTCAGGTTTGATCCAATTTGTCGGAATAAGGAGAAGAGGGGAGGGAGGTAGGGGGTGATTCCACAACGTCTGAGAGAGAAGATGGAATATTCCTGGATACCTTTGAAGGATCAAAAACCCAATAAAAGGAATATTAAATAAGCGGTTATTACATAGACGTCAAGGTCGGTTCTTGGAACTGATAATAAATAGCCAGACCGGGACTAGGATTGTTTGTTGAGTTACTGAGATACTCTAGTGGAAGCAAGGATTATAGTGGAGACTCGAACATATCACAACTTCCAGCCTGGATTGAACTATAGTCCTCTTGAAATTCCAGCCAAAAACTAACTAGGAATCCATATAACTACCAGCGAGGGTTAAGCTAATGTATTCTAGAGCTGCCATCCAAGGTAGAACTAGTGTCCCTTAGACATACCAACCAAAATTGAATTAATTTATCCTAAAATTGTCCGTTAAGATTTAATTTTAGTCACCTAGAACTTCTGCCAAGATTGAAATTGGGGTACTCCGAACTTCCGGTAAATATTACACTAGTTACCCCTGGAACAGTCAGACAAAATCGAACTAATGTCCAATGGAACTGCCGAAATCTTGATAGGCCACACGATGATCGGAACACACCTCCCACGTCAGTACTAGCAAAAAGACAAAACACACATAGCCAGCTGCAGGTGATAGTTTGATATCAGCTCTCACGTCAGTACTAGCAACAAGACAAACCACACATAGCCAGGTGTTAGTTTGATATCAGCTCTCACGTTAGTACTAGCAAAAAGACAAAACACACATGGCAGGTGTTAGTTTGATATCAGCTCTCACGTCAGTACTAGCAAAAAGACAAAACACACATGGCCAGGTGTTAGTTTGATATCTGCTCTCACGTCAGTACTAGCAACAAGACAAAACACACATGGCCAAGTGATAGTTTGATATCAGCTCTCACGTCAGTACTAGCAACAAGACAAACCACACATGGCCAGGTGTTAGTTTGATATCAGCTCTCACGTCAGTACTAGTAACAAGACAAAACACACATGGCCAGGTGCAGGTGTTAGTTTGATATCAGCTCTCACGTCAGTATTAGCAACAAGACAAAACACACATGGCCAGGTGTTTGTTTGAGATCAGCTCTCACGTCAGTACTAGTAACAATACAAAATACACATGGCCAGGTGTTTGTTTGATATCAGCTCTCACGTCAGTACTAACAAAAAGACAAAACACACATGGTCAGGTGTTAGTTTGATATCAGCTCTCACGTCAGTACTAGCAACAAGACAAACCACAATTGGCCAGGTGTTAGTTTGATATCAGCCCTCACGTCAGTACTAGCAACAAGACAAACCCCAATTGGCCAGGTGTTAGTTTGATATCAGCTCTCACGTCGTACTAGCAAAAAGATACAGCACGCATGGGTTGGTGATGGATGGAAACACAAATAAAGATAAATGATCCGGTGGCAAACAGAGGAGCCGAATTGTTCAAACAAGGCTGAGGGGAGGTGTAAAGAGGGAAGAATGATTTCGTTTCCTCCAAGAAGTGGAGGGGGGGAGCTATCCCATTCCACCATCACATTTATATTCAATTGGGTTGAAGTGGGACAATTCTGTACTAACCGTAATCTTAAAATGGATTATCTAGGAGGATGTGCCTATGTACACAGATAGCCAACTGTTCATAAAGCTTATTTATTGAGTTATTTAATCAGGCATGAATACAGGAGTTTATCTACGTATGTAAAGTAAACTCGTAATAATTCGTAATCGGGTTATATGTGCACTGTTCTTCAAAATACTATAATATACAGTAGTTTTCGTATTTTTCAATAAAAGAGTTAGCTCAACAATACATGTGTTAATTTTAATGGAACTTTACACATTTTAATCACAACCAAAAGAATAAACATCATCAAAACGCTAAATAATAAAATAATTCATGATGATTTAAAAAAAATATGTTGGATGAAATAATACTATACAAGCTGTACATTATTTTGATGCATGCCCATGTAAAACTGTTTTATATAAATGATTATCCATTTTATAAATACAGTTCATATATTGTCAACATTAAAGAAAATGTTGTGTATTAAATTAGTCATGCCTCCTTTAAATTATGTGTGCAATATCCTGTTCCGGTTAGCTTGTAAGTTAGCTATATTTGGAATAGTCTTTCTTTGTAATTTATTATTACAGAATAATTATTACATACTTACATGTACTCAAACTAGAAATATATCAAGAGAAAAATAACTAAAGCACAAATGCAATTAAATAGTTAAATTTGTTTTAATATTCTTCTGACTCGTATCGGTAGCCCCATTATATAAGAAGTCCCTCTTGCAATGACTAGATTATTGGAAATGGGAGGACGGACTTTTAATCCCAGTTGGGTGTACTAAGGGTGTATTTTTTCAAAGATAGTTTCCTACTCTTCATACAATAAAATGAGGGTACAATTCATTCAAGTGTTACCTAACTCCATGCATTGGTGAGACAGCTGTTGATGCACCGGAGTGAAATTAGAATATAGAGACCCGGTCCAGTCTGAACAAACAAATACTCACAGATTTCCTGGAGAGCTATAGTGAAATTAAGTGCTAAGTAAAATGTAAAAGTTTACCTAAACAAGAGGGTGGGGCGTGGGTAGCTGGAAGGGGGAGGAAATGATCTATCACGTATTCCATCAAACATTCGCCTTAGGGCAACCAGCAAGAGGGCTGCAATTTTTTTAATGGCCCTGCCTAAGAGAGAGAGAAAGAGAGAGTGACCCATAAAGGGCCTATGTGTCTACACTTCCCTCGGAAAGAAGGCGTCAAGTCCAAGACTTAAAAGAACATTTTACAAACTCTTAAACACACAAGAGTCATTATTCCAAGTCACAGGTTGCAGGTGCATTTCAACTAAAATAACAAGTTTATAAATATTATTTTGAAGAACAGTTCCAGTACAAAATTTAAATTTATGACATATTGTTCTAAATATCTGTTTATTTATTATAATGAATATTTAATGTGATTTTTAAACTTTTTATTAAATTATAATAATATTAATTTAATATAAGCCACGCTGTTAAAATGGAAATATTAATAATTTATTTTTTAATTCAACCGTTTTATCAAGAAGGTAAATTTACCGTTTAATAAATGTGGTAGTGATAATTAGAGTAGTTGGAGTAAAAACTGCAACCAATCTTGCGTGTAAAGAGGATTACAAAACTTCAACGATAAATAAAATTAATAAAACTACCCTCAGAGCACCCGGCCAATATTTGAGCCCTGTAACTTCCGTCACTGTCAATCCGGTCTATTGTGGTCCTGTCTCTATATACCCTGTGATCACCAGTGCAAATATTAGATCTTTGTTAAACACACAGATTAAACCCCCCATTTCGTTTTGAAGACTATATTACATATGCATCTGCTGAAATCACTAGACTGAGATCGTTAGACAGTTTGTTGCAAGGGTTGAACATTCTTATTTGTAAAATCCTAACTTAGATTAATTTCTCACATTGTAGAGAGCACGTTGCTAATATCAGGACACATAAGTGGTCAAACGGTCTAAAGCGTCACTCTCGCTAAAGACTGTGTTTCCGATGACAGGAGGTTTGAGGTACGAATCTCGTCTGGGTAAACCAAGGGTGGTTTTTCCAAGCTGTATCACTTGTTTTACCATTGTATCTTCCCGCTATTGTAGGGGCATTTCCTTTCAGTTATCTTCTTCATCAATATCCCTAAATCCTCGGTCCCGGCACTGATTTATCTGATTGCCAAACCCTTCCTTAACCTCTGACAAGACGTATATTAATCATAACTTGTAAATGTGTGGAATGCCAGGCCTCCACCGTGGTTCGGATCCCATGTTAAACTGTAGGTCCTCCATTTCATCTCACAATTACCCTACCATCACACATTAGAGTAAGTTTGTATAACCCAAACGGGTAGTAAGACGCAGTGCTAATAATAATAATAATAACACCCCTAAAATAAATCCATTAATGACCTTGTTGTTAAAACGTAACAATAATACACCCATGAGGCCTGTAACAGATGAGGATGGAACCACTCCCTCTCCTCTAACGTCTCGACAACCAATCTAGCCCAGGCGCCATGTAAGCAGCCCAATCCACTATAAACTAAGGGGGCAGTTTGTTGGGATATACCGCGTATTTCCGCTAAGAGCACGTACATTTCTCGGCTCCGTGCGCACAAGATGGATGGGGGACCTTGAAATCGGAGGGCACCCCGAGTGCGGCCAACCAGAAATATTGACAAGGAGTGGGGGGGTGCAAAGAATAACTACCCTCGAGGGTATTTCAAGAATACTTGTATGAGGCCACGCTCTGATGCGTGAGTTCACATAAAACATTTATGTACCTAAGATAGAATTGTGATAAATTAATATTTAGCAAATTGCGATGCACTTAAAAGATGTCTGTCTTATTAGCGCCTAAGACCTCCTGATTCTCGTCGACTACTATTTACCCCTATCTTAGCTGCTATTTATACATTTTAATTCATCAGTGAAACAGTATTAAAATAGCTGCTCTGGAGATCCCCAAGAAAGCCCCTGAAGACAATCAAGAGATGGCCTAGAGTCACTCACTAGAAGCCCTGGATACACTCAAGATATGCCTTGTAGACACTCAAAAGACCACCCTGGAGATACTCAAAAGATCCCTGGAGACACTCGAAAGATCTCTGAAGACCCTCAAGCTGTGCCCTGTAGCAATAAAAAGACCACCCTGGAGATACTCAAAAGATCCCTGGAGATACTCGAAAGATCGCTGAAGACCCTCAAGCTATGCCCTGTAGCAATAAAAAGACCACCCTGGAGACCCCAAGTGGAGCCCTGGAGGTCCTCGAGAAGGTCATGTGGACGAGTGTTAAAAGACTTATTTATAACTAAAGTGCTCGTAATTCTTCCACAGCAGAACCCAAAGATAATATTTAGCACCGCGTCTTACTACCCGTTCGGGTTATACGCTCAGAACACAAAGAGCTATACAAGGATCTACCATAGTAAAGTTAATTGATTAACAAATATTCCAAATGTTAAGGTATTTTCAATAATTCTGAGAAGCTCTGTTTAATGTATTATTGATGTTTTCAATATTTACGTAACCAAACCCGCTCATTGTTGCATGTAATACAATGTTTCTCAGTGTATCCTCCATGATACACCTGACGGGGCAGAGAAACCACCTCATAGCCTATGATAATCACTCCGCCACTGTTGCAGGCAATTAACGTTGTTTAATTGGGTGTCACACACAGCGCCAGGGGGGGAGGGAAGGGGCAGTGTCGTAACTCGATCTCATCACTGCAGTATGTAAATGTACAGCCTGCCCTCCTCTCACGTCAGCTGTAGACCTGCCCGGTCAAGTGGGAATTAAGTGCACAGACAGGTGCTATTAATACACACCTCTCAGTACCTCTGGGGTAAAGAGGGGGGTGGTATCCAGCACAAAGGGGATGTTCGTCTCACAACAGAGATATCACGTTCCTAAATGCGAGTGTTGCTTGTTTTTGGTTAGGTGTATTAAGTTGGTTTTAAGGTTATGTTTTGATAATATTCTGTTTAGAACTCACTATCATCATAATCATCATCAATTCGAAATTGGGAGTTGTCCTTAGAAGTTTTCAATGCACATTTAATGACGTTGCTTAAATGTAGATTTCGAATCTATTTTACGAAGTGGGTTGCATCTTAACTGGATGCACCTAAGCACGCAAGCATTATCACACTTAGACACCAATGTTCTAATATAAAGAGAGGGAAGAAAATGATCAGTTTACGCTGCAAGTCCTCTTGTCATTCCCCCCTTACTCTGACTAGTTTACAAACTCACTATACTGATTGCGCTTTTAAAACATTGACTTGCTTCTTAAAATTACAATTTTCTTGTATACTATTCTAGATAGACATATGCTACCCAGGCATTTTTTAATCTACATTCTGGCAGGAAGACATCTACATGCCATCGTGACCAAGCCAAATAGCCTAAGTTGTAGAGGATTTATAAGAAGTACGTTTACAAGAAAACTACTTACAGATAAAAATAATAATAGTGTGACAATGTAGGACTGTTTAAACCATATTTAAGAATTTATAGCTTCTGTTTCAGCGTTATATCCTTAAGACTTGTTGAATAAAGTGAAAATTCACATGGGAAATCTTATCTTGACCTGCGGTGACGTCTAGGTAGTGAGTGATTTTAGACCCTGCCCAGAACCCCGTGAGATAGATTGAAATGCAACCTAAGCTGCAAAACTGTAATGAGAGTAACCGCATCCGAAGGGTTTGTACACTTTCACCAGAGGTTCTTAAAACTCATCGTAGTTGAACTCTTAGCGGGCGTTTCTACTAGATTTTCAAACACACTACGGGCGCAGTATTAATACAACATGATCATAAACTTAAGCTGAGTGTAATTAAATTAGGGTCTCTTCTAATAATAAATTAATGAGATTTGCAAAAATGAATTATCCAAACAAACAAAAAATAAAATATTTTTCCCGTCAAAATTAGCTCATAATTATTTAAAAGAGTAAAAATATAGTTTCCAATTTATTTTGTAGCTCGAATTATGTGTGTTATTCCAATTTCTTCCTAGAACTTTTCTGAATTATTTTACTAGCTCAATATTAATTTTAATAAATTTATACATTTTATATGATTTTGGATTGTAAATAAAAATCTTTACGAATAAAATTTTAAAAACTAAATTTAAAGCCATATGTAATATTCTAAAAACGTTTATGAGCCTATATTAATGGAACTAGTGTGATATATTAAGGAATATATTTAGTGCTAAGAAATCCAGCCCGTCTATTATTAATATTATTGCATAGGTAATTCATTAAATTCTGTTAAAAGCTTCCTTACGACGACTGATTATAGCCGATAGCTATAGTGCAGAGCTCCTTGGTATCTGCCTACCTCTGCTACATTCTTGTTATGCGGGTTGCAGATCTAGGCGCTGCTACCGGTGAATAGTTGTCAGCAAATGAAGTTGAACATTTCAATGGCTAATACTCTTTACTTTGCGAACTATAAAATTATGGCTAAGGTCCTTCTTTATTAAAGTCTCTTGTCTTTATTTCCAATTTAGGTTAAAACATTTGTAAATTTTGTGTTGAGCGTATTAACAGGACTCTGTAAGCTTTTATATTTTGTTCCCCTACAATTTTGGGGCCTTCATATTTTGCATTATTTATATAGCGTGTAGTAATTATATAAAATATTGTGCTAAACTAGTCAAGTAAATGTATGAACTATAAAGTAACAGTTCAAGATCACATGAAATTGTGTCTAAAAATGATGGTTTCACCAATATAGTTTACACGCAAATTTATTTAAATACGAGTAGTAGTCTTGTGTCAGTGGGGCTAAGGCATGACTGATGTGTTCGACTTTGACTCAAGAGTGAGGATTTGGGTTTCAATAGGATCAAATTAAAGAGTAAGAACAAGCTACACAATATGATTTATAATCTTTACTCAAGATAATTATCTTAATCTTGTACTGTTATGATAAAATATAGGCCTGAATATTTTAGTCTGGCACTGAATATAAATACTAAAACCTCATTTAAATATTTAATAACAAATGAAAGAGCTGATCGCTGTTACTTAAATAATAATAGTTATAGATTCGCCCCTTAAAGAACGTCTAGTCCAATATTAATCTGATCCCAGCAACTGTTATCCTGTTCTTCCCCCCACCCACCCCCCATTCTACTTCCTCCGACGTTCTGTATTCTCCTCGTCTCGGGATTCTTACAACATATTACATTTCCCCAACCCAAATCATGGCGCGTATCGGGAGCCCTGCACCCAGAAACAATTTTCTATCATTCACGAACTGTCGGCGCCCTCAACATTTCGTTGGTTTCTTTTTAATTTCGTGTTTCCGGCAGAGTGGTCTTCCTGCTGTCCTTGGAACAAGGATACAAGTGTGAGCCTCAGGATTTAAGGACGATACACATTTGAGGATGTTGGATTGTGTCCTGTATCGTCAGTCATGACAACTCCCAGGCCATGTTTTGTTTTACCAGTACCAGCATTTTATTAATAAATATTAACAACCTAGATACAATAAACACAAATAAGGATAGATTAATATTACGTGGAATTTTATCGTAAAATAAACAGCTAAAAATATTTTGGAAATCAAGCGTGTTTTAGGAAGTGAAAGATTATCAAAATCAAATCATCAAACCTTGAAAAAACTTAAGTATAAGGTTACAAATTATAATACATAATCTTAAATCAAGTTAGAGGTGTAAAATGACTAATTTAAAAAACAATCCTATTCATACTTGTTAAAATATGGGCTTCGTAAATAATATTAAATAAATTCATTTTTCACTGTTTCCTCCTTAACGCATTGTTTATAGCTCTCTCAAGATTGATCACCCGATATATGATTATTATGAACCAACAACTCCCATCTTTCACTTTTGTAACTACAAAATGGCCAATCAATATGGATAATAAGTTGTTTCCCCTTAGTTTTGAGAGTGAAATTGAGTGGTAGCTTTGTAACCCCTAAAACTGTCCCATAGGTATATTATTTTAAATCAACGTACGTAATTTAACTGTTGGCCTATTTATTTGCACCCCACATCACCAGAAAGTGTTTTACTCAAAATAAATTTATCAAATAATTTAGTTTAATGAATAGAATCAATGTTAAATTGCCAGCCTTTATTTTTAGACTGGTAAAAGTATCCGGTGTTGCCTGGTGAAACCATGCTTAAAACAAACAGAAAAATTATCTTCATTTAATTTCTTCCAACCCAGTTTTAAATCAATTAAACAAAATTATAGTCAAAAATTTAAATTTCCAGCTTCTAGGTGCAAATGTTTGTGCACAGGGGCTACTGATATAGCATTTCAGCCCTTTGTGCGCGATAGATATTGTGCAATGATCGTTACAGACAGACAAAAATCTCTTCATTATAATACTATAGAAGATTACATTGGTCTGATGTTAAATTAGTCTCGAAGCTTGTCGATGATCTAATTGACTGTTTTGTACTACTCGAAAATTTAAAAAAATCCTTCGAAAAATATGACCAGACGCTCTTACTATTTTTTGGTGAATACGTATTATAATACAATTTTCATCCAAAATACTCATCTCGAATTCCTCACATAGGCAATTTTATAATATACCCATATTCATCTAATATAAGTCAATTGATATATTTTTTCTTACCTCGTCAAAATTTTAGAAAAAAGTTTCAGATATTTTGTCATTTGAACACTTTGAAGCACTTTACATGCTTTTATTTTTATTTTTATTTTTAATGTATACCTCATGTGCCAATAAACTAGATATATTTTACATGTTATTAAAGGTTATAATAATTACAGTATTTATTAATAATATTAATTTGTTTCTTTATAACCTCAAAATATAAGTTATGTACATTTTTATTACTTAGTTTGTATGTAGATGTAGGTTCAACTAAAGTATTTATTAAAATGGTTTATATTTGTGTTTGCTATATTGCTATTTTTAATTATTTGTAACTGAGCTGTTGTGGTTTTAGTCTGTATTTACTCCGATATTAATGGAGTGAATACCATGAGAGAAGTACATAGGCTAGCCACGGAGCCCCCTATCCTCAATCGCCCCTTCCTTCGTCCCTTCTTCACATACTATGAATAGGCTTCGTTACTCACCCTCCTCTTGTTGAAGGAATATTGAACAACTGAAGAACTACTCGAGACATAGTTCAGTGGAATAACCATCCATTCCTCCCTAGGGCATTCTCTGCCTTTCTCTCTGCTTTAGGTTAAGACTCTAGAAACATCACGATCATTATGATCATACATGTTGCTAGTTCCATCCTGACTAAGTGCATTGAGGATGATTTCACCAACACTGTGGTTTCCCATATCCTCTCCAGGCTGGTACACTTCCTACAACTGTTTCCTTAGGTTTCCAGTACATCATTTGTATTATTATTATTATTATTATTATTATTATTATTATTATTATATTATTATTATTATTAGCACCGCGTCTTACTACCCGTTCGGGTTATACGCACTTACGCTAATGTGTAATGGTAGGGTGATTGTGAGATGAAATGGAGGACCTACAGTTTAACGTGGAATCCAAACCACGGTGGGGGCCTGGCATTCCTCACTTTCACAAGTTGTGATTAATACACGTCTTGCTAGAGGTGAAGGAAGGGTTTGGGAATCAGATAAATCTGTGCCGGGACCGAGGATTGAACCCGGACCCCTAGCACAGAAGTCTGACACCTTACCCCTAGACCACCAGGTCACCCATTTGTATTATTGTTATTGTTTTCTGTTTTATGTTTCGTTGATGGTTACTCTAAGCTGAGGGTTAGTTTATAAGCCCCCTCCATTGAGAAATCAAATGTGATGAGCTACTCACTATTATTATTATTATTATTACTGTCACCGCGTCTTACTACCCATTCGGGTATTGAGGTCACATGTGAAGATATGCACTTACGCTAATGTGTAATGGTAGGGTGATTGTGAGATGAAATGGAGGACTTACAGTTTAACGTGGGATCCGAACCACGGTGGACGCCTGGCATTCCACACATTCACAAGTTGAGATTAATACACGTCTTGTCAGAGGTGAAGGAAGGGTTTGGCAATCAGATAAATCTGTACTGGGACCGGGGTTTGATTTACCACCACTGGAACATTAAAATCTGACCCAATCTGTATTTGAACCGGTATATGTCATGTTGGTTGGTGTCATGTATCATCTGACTTGACACAAGGATCGAGCCCCTGAATTTTGTCTAAATTAGTATAGTGTTCTCACCACTAAACTATTTGTACCTTGTATTCAAGAACGTGTTCTTGGCTATCTCCAAGATATCAGTGACCCTGTTGACGCTAGCTGTGTACTTGCGATCTCCTAGCAGGACTTAAACGGTTCAACAGACCCACTACGGTGGCCGCATGGTTCAAGAAGATACTCTCGTAATAAACTAGATTGCCGAAGACGGATAGATTGGGGTTCGAGCCTGGCTCGGTGTACTGAGGGTGTTTTTTCCTAAATGGTTTTACAATTTCCCTCCACATAAATGCGGGTACACTTCCTCTAAATTCAACCTTCCCTTATCTTAACACATTAGTGTAACTAATACATAAACTTATAGACCAAACGAGTAGTAAGACGTGGTGGTAAAAAAATTAACCTATAGACAAATCTATATAATGAAAATATTCTATGTATTGTATATTGATCAATACAATAAAATTAAAATCGCCCCATACATTTTAAATAATAGTTACTAACCATATCCTCCCCTCTTTGAAAAAGTATATTGGTTTATTAATTAATTTGATCTAAAATCATATTTTTTTTAATAACTATCAGCCTTTGCTAAATTTTATTTAAGTCGTACATAAATAATTAAAAAATAGTAAAATAAGCTACACGTGGCCAATATATCTATTTATACTAACCATAATTGTGAGATTATGTATTATATAGAGTACATTAAGTTGGAAATGTAAGGGACGTGAGGAAAGGAGTTTTTTTGGAGTTCTTATAGCAAAACTTTTTTTTTGCCAAATTAAATAAAATATTACTCCAGTAGAAACATAAAGTATGATATTCTTTACATGATGATGTCAACATTTGTCAAATATATGTCAGGAGCATGATGGCATTGGATGACGAACTTTTTAAATCAAGAGAATAAATGATCAGTAAATTTCAGGACACTCAAGAACTGTTGAGGTCACATGGGAGTAAAATGAATCTCTTATGTTTCTACTGTTGCAATATTGGATTATTTTTGACCGAAAAAGATGTTGCTATAAAAATTGCAAAATTACTGACCTTTTCTCACCTTTTCTACATTCACACCTTAAGATAATGTAATTCACAATGCTAGCTAAAATTTAAACAAAAAAAAATGCAATTAAACTAATAGTAGACACAAAACTAAACACCATTACGATATGACTGGCTACAAGATAAAGCTATGTAAATGTAAACACGCTTTTAATATTCCATTAATAATCAACAATACTTCAATTTATTTGTGTTTTACAATCAACTCTTCTTTCGATATAATCAATGCCACATAGATTTGAGGCAGTGAGATTGACGTCCATTTGTATATGTTTTAAAGGCCTTTGCGGCCAGTGTTTAAAATGAAACCAATGTTTCAAGCCTGAAAAAATTAATTTCAAATATATTTGTAAGTTGTATTGATACCATTTTATGTATTATATTAGTGTTACTTTTTTATTTAACGTCTTATCTATATCTCAATTAATTGATCTTATTTAGTATATTTTCCATTAACAATCTCTAAAGTACTAACATAAAGTATTTTCAATCAATTAATTTAAAGAAAAATTCACAAAAAATTATATTGGGCTACATAATGGGTAGTAAGTTTATCAGTTATTACATTCCTATGTTAGTATCTAAATATCAAGTTAATGTATTCATGCCACTCATATTTTAAATAATGTAACACGACAAACCTTTTAGTATCGACCCCTTGATAGCTACACAATTGCCCATTTTAAAATGTAACAAATTTAAAAAAAAAAACACGTTTTCACAGCTTCCTGCATTCATAAAGAGTATCAGCCTATCGTGTAGTGACCAACTAAACAAAATAATATTTCGCTTTTGTCGCGGTAAACCACTTCAGCTCTTGAGGACCGATTCTAATTGGCTGCTGGAATATTTACGCTCGATCGGGGCTTAAGCTTTCGGCGTCCTTTTGTGTCCATGGGATTCCGCCACAATGGATTAAGCTTCAGTTTGATTTAAATTAATCATGAATATAAATACTAACATTTTTGTATACATTTTTTATAAACGTGAGAATAGACCCAGAGTCTAGAACTTAGCTTGTCCCAAAGACCAATATTAAATTATTACTTCTTAATTTTGACTAACTTGAAAAATAAATCATATTTATTAGCACTTAGATTTCTGCTTTCGTGTTTACATTGCAGTACGCTGAAACCAACTATAACACTTTCTGCTCTTATTATAGTAAACAAAACTACCAAATTAGTAAACTAAGCTGGTAAGATCACACGTCATTGAGCAAAATTAGTGCACTGTGACGTCATATCGATTATTATTATTTAGCAAAGCGCCTTACTACCCGTTCGGGTTACACGCTTAGGTACTAGTTACGCTAATTAGGAAGGTTGAATTGAGAGGAAGTGAACCCGCACTTGCGTGGAGGGAGAGTGGAAAACCATTTAGGAAAACCACACCCAGTTCACCCGACCGAGATTCTAACCTCGATCTCCCCGTCCTCGGCAGTCGAGCTCAACATGACTAGCGCGTTAGCCAACTACGCCACCGAGGTGGGTGACGTCATATCTACATGAGATTGTATAGTTTCTAGGTTATTCTAGACGTCTATATCACTTCTCGCATGAAGTTTAGATCAGGGAATAGGATGATTGTTTCCCAACGAGCACCTCTTCTCCTCCAAAAGTCAAAATCCACTCGAGTAAGCAACAAGTGGCGCGCGTATTGCCTAAAAGCAGCAGCTATACTTGAATAAACAAGGTGTGTGTTGCCTAAAAGCAAGTACTGTACTTATTACAATATGAGGCGTGCTCTTCCTACATGCAGGTCTATAATTATATCAACATTAGATGTGTCTATTGCCTTAAGCAGAGGATATACCTGTATCAACAAGAGACGTACATATTGCCTACAATCAGGGTCTATGCTTTATCAACAAGAGATGTACAATATTGCCCATAAGAAGGGCTATACTTGTATCAACAAAGAGGCATAAATATTACCTTCAAGAAAAGGTTAAACTTGTACTCAACAAGATGTGTATATGCTAAGTAGGGTATGCTTGTATCAGCATAACTATATTGCCAAAGGGGCTATACTTGTATCAACAAGAAATGTCGCGGTGTGTACAATATATTTTGGCCTACACAAGCACAGGGGAACCCTTCAAAAATACTTGTATCAACAAGAGAGGTACACATTGCTAACAGGCTATACTTGTTCACAGTCGTAATATGCTTCCAAGCAGGGGTGTATCTATATCAACAAGAGACGTGCCTATTGGCCATATCAACAAGTGCGCCGGGGTTAAACTTGAATCAAAAGAGGCGTGTATATTGCCTACAAGCAGGGGCTATATTTGTATCAACACGATGCATGCATATTGCCTACAAGTAGGGGATATACTTGTATCAACAAGAGAGTCTAAACTGCCTTTAAGCAGGGGTTTATCAACAAAAGGCATGCATATTTCCACCAATCAGTGGTTTGAATACGCTTTAGGCAGATTGATACTCTCTAGGAAGGCAGAATATACACATGAGAAGTGGAATACTCTGTAGTGAGGTAAAATACTCTAAGGAAGGTAAAATACACTCATGAGAGGTGTAATACTCTATAGGGAGGTTAAATACTCTATAGCGAGGTATAATACTCTCTATGGAAGTGTAATACTTTCTGTGGATGTAGAATACTCTCTAGGAAAGTGGAGTGCTCTCTATGGAGCTAATAACTAGAGCGGGTTGTGGGGTATAAAGCGTGCATGTCTTAAGTTCTCTTTAATTTATTACTAGCTTTAAATTGGTTTATAAATGGCTAATTAAATTCCGAAATAAATTATAATTTTTAAAATTCAATTTTTTGTTGTTAATAATAGGCTCTATTTATTAATAGTTATAAATAAAATATAGTAAACATGTTTGCGGAAATACAAAGAGAGATATTTTGTAAATGTCAATGGAAAGTTAACAAATCATCATATGATACTTGTGTGTGTATGTGTGAGTGTGTTGTGTAGATGTATAGGTTTTATACTCATACAAAGTTCCTATTAATTAATTCATAAATAATTTTGCGTGCGCTTTGAGTTGATATCAGCACCCCGGGCATATTTACTTTCAATACCCCCGGCTTCAACATAGCTCAATTTCATTTTTAGAAATATTGAAAACGAGTAATTCATAATGTAATGGTTCGCCACAAAGCGGATGAGGACGTAAATAAAACATTGTAAAATTCGTGCGCAATGGGAAGCCTGTTTGGATGCACAGGCCGCCTGTACAAGGATATATCACTGAATAATTTCATCAATGTTTAATAAATAATGCTTAATTGATGCCAGGAATCATTGTCCGGGAAAGCATGAAGATTAAATTGATCACTTGAATGATGTGATTTTACCTATAACGTGCCCATTATCTGGGGGCTAGTTCACGTGGGCAACTAGAATAGATGACGTAGCAGTGGTGAGCTCTATTTCATTATTAGCAGGGCCCTCAAGTTGATAACATTGTCTAGTTTTTCTTAAAGTCGATTGCAACGGTAGCTTGTATGTAAACACATTTTATAACAACCTGATATTGAAAACATGACTTTAACTGTTAATATTACCTGCTTCAGTGGTCACATGGTCTAAGGCATCCCTCTAATATTAGACTAGGCTGCCGATGACAGGGAGATCGGGGTTTTGAATCCCGGTTGGGTATATTAAGGGTGGCTTTTCAAAATTGGTTTTCTGCTCTTCCTCCACTCAAATGCGTGTACACTTTCTCTAAATTAAACCTCCCTCATTCCTAGCTCACTAGTGTTATTAGTACATATACGTATAACCTAAACAATTAGTAAGACGCGTTTCTAAAACAAAAATGCAAATTTTTGCATATTTGAAGGATTTTACACTTTACGCAATTTTGTGGCAATTTGGGGGATTTTTTTTCTGGTTTTTACTCTTATCGGGAATTTTCTGTCATGTTTAGAATCATTAAATCAAAATTGTAACATAAAAATAGCAATTTTAAAATGCGAAAATTTAGGATTTCCATTTGCTTGGAGCATTCGTTTTCTCGTGTAATTATTAATACGGCCAGGCATGTAGCAATGTGCATAGCCTATTATTTTCTGACAGAACATTACTAAGTAAGAAAGAAATTAAGAAGGAAAATACATGTATATTTATATTCTTACCTTGGATTGATTTTATATGTATTATTTGATTTCTTAAGAGCAACTTTTGTAGATTTGAAGATATATAAACAAATATTTGAGTGAATCTTATTTGTTTTTAAGGTAATTTAACTTTTGTTTATGAGAATGTTAATACACAAACTTCAAGTGCATTTTTTGGGAGTTTTAAGGGCATCAACTTACAGGCCCTGATGTGTTTAGTAATAACGTTTCTCCATTTTACTTTTGCCTTTTTTTTCAATACATCCTATATTTATTCCCTTAATCTAACCTTCCTCAAATACTTATGTCCCAATATTTCTAGAAAATATTATAGAATAGATAAAATGTAAATTTTCATATTAAACTATTTCATTTTCTTGTAACATTACTTATTATGACCAATCAAGGTTATTTTGGTCACATTTAAATATTATTTGAAAGTATTTGATTTGTTGGGCAATATTAAAGAAGCTCTTTCAAGAAATGCGGAAATTTTTACCATAGGATAGTAGGGAAATAGGTTTAGAAGTAAACGCTGAAAAGATTAGGTATATGATTAAAAGAGAACACAGATTGGGGACGATAATTTAGAGATTAATTCAAACAAAATATAATTTGACAGAGTTAATGAGCTTACATTTAAATATTTAGGAACAATTTTAGCCAGAAATAATATATTATAGTGGAAATTAATAAAATGATAGAGTCAGGTATTACTCGATCAGTAAGTCATCTTACAAGGAATGTAAGAATCAGAATACAAAACAATGATATTACTGGTTGTTCTTAATGGGCGTGAAACGTGGTCTCTTACCTTAAATGACGAAAAGAAACTTAGGATGTTCGAAAACAAGTACTTAGAAATATATTTGGTCCAAAAAGAGGTTAAAAATACTGAGAAGGGGAGGATATTGCATAATTATGAGTTAAATACCCTGTAATAAACACAAGAATTTTTAAGATAATCAGGTCTTGCAGATTACGGTGGGCAGGAAATGCAGCGCAAATAGAGGATTATAGAGCCATGTCAAACCCAATGGAAAGATACCATTGGGAAGAACTAGACGCAAATGAGAGGATAACATTAGAATGGAGCTGAAAAATATAGGATGTAATGAGGTGGACTGGTTAGAAAAGTTCAAGATAGGTATAGGTGACGCACTTTAGTAAGTGTACCAATGAAATCATTTTCATAAGTGATCAACTGAAAAATATCACGAGACCAACCAGTTGGCGACCACTGCTATAAAGAACAAAAACAATAGACTATCAGCCAAGAAAGTAACAACTAAATCTGTAGCGCCATAAAATGCATTACGCTAGTATTTACAACAGTTTTTAGAATATTTTCATTTTCAAAATAAAACTACAATAAAAAGTCAAGGCAATTTACATTTCATCAAAATTAGTTATAAAAATATTTCAAAAATAGCTAAATGTTTGTTGAAATCGATAAAATAAAAATCTGTTCAATCAGGAGAGACTGAAAATGTTAGATAGCAAGTAGTGAATAATTAAGTGATTGTATCAAACTAACAAAAGAGACACGAACAGAGAAGTTCTATATACAAATTTCAATAACTTGAACCACTCCTTCTTTAAGGTTTACAAGTGGTAGATATGGGGGGGTAGGAGCGGGTGTAGTTACTCTATACTTCCTGTCCTGTGTTTAGTCAATCTCACCACTAAGTTATATCGGCCTGGGTTCCAGGCTCCTCTAGACCTGTGTTTTGTCATCCTGGTATCTCAGCTATCAGGTCCTGGGTTCCAAGCTTTTCTAGACCTGTGTTCTGTCATCCTGGTCTCTCAGCTATCAGGTCATGGGTTCCAGGCTCCTCTAGACCTGTTTCTGTAATCCTGGTCTCATCAGCTATCAGGTCATGGGTTCCAAGCTTTTCTAGACCTATCTTCTGTCATCCTGTATCTCAGCTATCAGGTCCTGAGTTCCAGCTCCCCTAGACCTGTGTTCTGTAATCCTGGTCCTCAGCTATCAGTCCTGGTTCCAAAGGTCCTCTAGACCTGTGTTCTGTTATCCTGGTATCTCAGCTATCAGGTCCTGGTTTCCAGGCTTCTCTAGACTTGTTCTGTCATCCTGGTCTCTCAGCTATCAGGTCCTGGGTTCCAGGCTCCTCTAGACCTGTGTTCTGTCATCCTGGTATCTCAGCTATCAGGTCCTGGGTTCTAGCTCCTCTAGACCTGTGTTCTGTCATCCTGGTATCTCAGCTATCAGATCCTGGGTTCCAGGCTCCTCTAGACTTGTGTTCTGTCATCCTGGTATCTCAGCTATCAGGTCCTGGGTTCCAGGCTCCTCTAGACCTGTGTTCTGTCATCTTGGTCTCTTAGCTATCAGGTCCTGGGTTCCAAGCTTTTCTAGACCTGTGTTCTGTCATCCTGGTATCTCAGCTATCAGGTCCTGGGTTCCAAGCTTTTCTAGACCTATGTTCTGTCATCCTGGTATCTCAGCTATCAAGTCCTGGGTTCCAGGCTCCTCTAGACTTGTGGTCAGCCACTCTGGCCACTCAGCTAAGAGGGCCTCTTGAAGTTCATCCAAATGCTCCTCACAACCCTCGTATGAAATATTCATACACACGACGAAGTCGAGGGAGCAATCTTCCCACCACCACGTGACGAGGACGTAATTAATTTTAAATTGGTGAGAGCACTGAAAGATGATAGAAGGCTCGATTAACCGTGAGTGTTCTCCTAGATGAATGTCGATTAACCGTTGAAACAAGCAACACACACAGTGCATGGTGTAAATAGATTGTAAGCGTTTATTCACTTGGCCTTTATAGCGACGGCATGAAATTGCTTCCTCCCCCCTACCCCCAATTGAGTTGGGATGTTAAGGGAGGGTACCATAGTAACATTACCTAGGGCTGGGGGTACCATAGTAACATTACCTTGGGACGGAGACTGATATAGACTGCCAGGTTTACAAGCTTGTCTCTATAGCTGAGTGTTGGGGGAGGCTGACTACAGGTCTGGTACAATCTGGCTTCGTTGTATGTACAATAGTTGAATGTATGTGCATGTGATCGTTCTGTCACACATATTACTAATATAGTTTATTTGGTCACCGCATATTAATACCCGTTAGGGGTGTGCGTATATTAACTAATTACACTAATGTGTTAAAGATGAGGAAGATTGGATTTAGATTTAATGCACCAAATTTTTTTTGTAAGGAAAGTGGAAAACAATTTAAGAAACCTAACCTAAATACATCCTACCACGATTTGAACTCCAATCTCTCCGTTATCAGTAGCCCTTTCTATCGCGAGTGTGATGCCTCAGACATGGGTGATCCGACGCGTTTCATCCCATAGGCCAGATCCGATTATAATTTTGTACCGTGGGCCAATGATAGGTATATTTAGTAAACTGAATTTATGAACCTAATACATTATTATTATTATTAGCACCGCGTCTTACTACCCGTTCGGGTTATACGCACTAACGCTAATGTGAAATGGTAGGGTGATTGTGAGATGAAATGGAGGACCTACAGTTTAACGTGGAATCCGAACCACGGTGGAGGCCTGGCATTCCTCACATTCACAAGTTGTGATTAATACACGTCTTGCCAGAGGTGAAGGAAGGGTTTGGCAATCAGATAAATCTGTGCCGGGACCGAGGATTGAACCCCGGACCCTCAGCACAGAAGTCTGACACCTTACCCCTAGACCACCAGGTCACCAACCTAATACAACCCACTTCGGTGGCCACATGGTCTAACGCGCTACTCTAGCAATAGACTAGACTGCCGATAACGGGAGATCAAGATTATAATCTTGGTTGGGTGTACTGGGAAGGGTATTTAGGATGTGATTTTCCACTCTCCATCCATGCAAATGCGGGTACACTTAATATAAATATAGTCTTTCTAATCACTAAAACCATTAACGTATTAATCCATAAGCGAATAACCCGAACGGGTAGCAATACGCGGGGCTAAATAAACCTTATATATGCCTACAAGCAATTATTTTCAATACGTACATATATAATATATTTTTCATTGGTAAAGACTTTTTTACCATATATTTTTATTCATCTCCCAAAAATTTATGATGAAATATGAAAGAACACACGTTTTAACAAAGCAACCATACATTATAAAAATTATATATATCCATATTTTTAATAATCAAATAGATGCACATTAAAATCCAATCATGCACTTTATTAATAAACATTTTTATTTGATTAAGAATTAATAGCCGGAGATATTATTTATGCTTGTTAGTAGGGAATTACTCCACTAGATATCATATTCTGAAAATTGAAAAATGACACCTGTACACGGGTCCCGGGTTCGATTCCCGTGTCCAGGTGTCATTTTTCAATTTTCAGAATATTTTTATTTGAATCAATATCTATTTCACATCTTCCACCGAGGGTTTCCCTTTAATTTTCCTCCAGGTTACTGTTAGAGCCCCTTTTTTTAGTAAGCGCGGGCCGCGTTTGGCCCGTGGAACGTCAGTTGGAACACAGAGTCTTAGACTATTCGACCATTGATGCGGGTAGTGTTGGTTGCTTAATGTTAAGATAGATCCCTAAGGTAAATATACATTGATTTTGGTTGGAAAAACAGTTTAGAAAATTAGAAAATATTTCTTTGCGGCCAACATTGATAACATGTTACTATATTATTTATGTTATTTTATAGGAATTGATAATATCTATCAAACGTCACAGTTGCAGATAACATGACTTTATGTTGAATATATTAAAATACTTCTATTAACTTCCATACACCGTTCTTCCTAGCAAAATCAGGGTTTAGTTCAGGCCATTATTATTGAATACTGCTACTATTTTTTTTATTATCCTGCTTTCTTAAGGTCATTCGACCAACAAAATTGTATAGCATAATTTTAAGATTGTATAGTTATAAACTATAAATAGTGATTCATTGATTTCAAATCTTTACGGCTCACAATCTATTAGGGGTCAAAATTGATATTTTATGCTCTTCCCGTACCGTTGTTAAGGTAAAGAAATTAACTCTTGGGGATAAAATTTAGTATAACTAGACATTCATAATTATGAGGTGTACACAATGAAATATATATTAATAATATTGTTGTTAATATTACAATTATTAATACTATAAATATTTCATTGAGATATGTATAATATCATTGATATATATAATTGATATTATAATATGCTAATTATATTAATATTTCATTGAAATACTTATAATACCTCACATGAATGTCAAATTATGCTAAATTTTAGCCCAATACATTAATTACTTTACCTTAACAATGGTTTGTAAAAAGCAGAAAATAGCAACTTTGATCCCTTATAACCCGTGAACCATAAAGATTTGAAATCAATGAATCACAATATAAAAGCCCTTTTGAAAATTATTCAATACAATTTTTATGGTCGAATTACCTCAAGTTTGTTATTTTTAATAAATAAATTGACAATACTGTAAAGCATTTAGCTTAGTTAATATGGGATCGGCAAAGTCAAAATTTTCGACTCAAACTATAATTTGTTTTAAAGAATAATTTTGTACACATTTGATTTTAGATTATGTGATTTGAACAAAATTTTCAAAATACGTTCCAATTCGAAGAAGATATATTTGAAGTGACTAAAATTAAAGTTCATGGGTAGTTAGTTCAGAATGTCTCAACCAATAGATTAGTTTTCAAAGCGAATGGAGAACTAATTCTCACGAACTAGTTATCTCCGGTTGGATGGCTGCACAGTATTTGAATGACAGACTAATGCTATGAAGACCTAAACACGTATACAAGATCATGCCGATTGGAGATCATCCCATCATGAACCCCAGTGACAGTGTGGACTGACACACATTCATACCAACACGCACACAAATTAGTAGTTTGTAACAATCTGACAAACATCCTGCAAACATTATTTTTGGTAGAAAGATTTTCACGATATGATTAATGGTTCAACATGCTACAAATTCAATTCAATAGCACTATAAGGATTATTTATTCATATTAATAATTCCTCGTTTTAATCTATCTCTTATTTAGGTTTGTACATGCTAGTACATAAATTTTGTGAATAAATAATTGTACTGATATGTTTAAACTTGATCTTAGCATGTTTAGCATTACATCCTACCTAAGAAACTAAGGAAATATTAATCTCATAGCATTCCTATTGTAATTTAAAACTTGAATTACAAATATTATTCAATCGTCAAATTTGAGTAAGGGTATATTTGCAACTATAATTACTTCAGAGTTATTTTATTTATTCAATATCAAGCATACTCAAGTCCGACACCTTGGCTAAGTAGGTAACCTGTTTCTCTACTGATCTAATGGGGCCAGGTCCGATTCATAGAATGGCCAGAAAAGTTATCATTAGTGAAATGGGGGTTTCCTCTTTGCAGTGATGAATTAACGGCTGGGGCTGGATGTTGTGTCTGTTCTATATTTAAATTAGTTTATAAGTTGTGTGCTGATATAATCAGCATCATTTGCTGATCATTTGGTGCAGAAATTACACGTAAAATACCTTAAATAAATTTAAAATGAAATGAGTATACTCAAATTTATTTGAACCATTTGAAGATATATGTATTAACAATGAATACATCTTTAAAATATTTAGGTACTTGATAGTAAAAATAATTAAACTTCTATAGCCCAGACTTGTGGACACGCTCACAAATGCTTCACTCTCGTCTCGTCTGGTTTTTTATTGAAAGGTTTGTTGAAATTAAAATCACACCATCTCTACTTAGGATATTATTTACTAAATATTTTCCCTCTCTCCTTTCACATAAACTCGAGTACATTTTAAATAATACTTGCTCATCTCTACCTGATTAGTTTAAATATTAGACTAGCCATATTAGCAGTAAGACTTGAACTACGAAAAAATGTTCTTTCTTACACTTGATTATTAAAAGTTTTTTAAACAAAAATAGTGTGAAATTAATAATTATTTAATTAGGTGGACAGTCAAAACACAAATAAATTGTGGATGATTGTTGAATTGGGTCCTAATACCATAATTTAATAGTTAATATCAATACCAATTTAAAACCAACTATAAAATTATGGCAATGTGTTTCAACTGGTTGAGGAGGGAGCCATTTTACCAGAAACAAATTAGTAAAGTTTTTAATAAAGCCTCTAGCATCTTCTATTTTAATACAATTGGGCTAAGCAGCAAATTGCAATGTCAATTTATGAAACTATAAATATTTTGACCAATGAATTTATATTTGAATAAATCTGAGCGGTGGTTTATCCGCTGGAATCTCCTGAGTATAAAATACCACAGGGAAACATTCGTGTCACGCCTGATTGTTCTCTTGTTGGAATCAATCGGCTGGATTCAAAACTACCCTACAAATGCACTCAGATATCACAAGGAGCCCCTCATAGTACCCTTTGGTTACTCTTAGTGACACCAAGACCATCAGAAGAACCCTGAAGAAACTCTTATCCATAGAATTATTCATGGGCCAACTGAAGACAATCAGACAGTAGATTCTCTCAGAGACCCCTAAAGACTCTCAATATCACATGAAAATGCTAATATACCCAGATGGTCAACTAGTGGCTTAAACTGACTCCCCAGGTCTCTTGTTCCTGGCAGATCCAAGGGGGAACAACAACAATAACATTACATCCTTGGGAGCTTTAATGTGGGGAGGAAGGGGATGATTGTCCATGTTATGCTTTCAAGGGCACATCGGAGGAAAGTAACCATCCATAGCTATTAGTGGTTTAATACTTTTGGAATAATATTCTATTATGGGAATCAAAACAAAACCTGTTGCCATGACAACATGACAGACGTGACCAGAGGAAAAATGGAGTACTAGTTTGATAAAGTACTCACTAGAGTATCCGGCCAGAAGTGACGCTATGCCAGCGGCGTATGACACGGGCGTAGGGCTGATCCTTTGCTTGGAAGAAGATACCCCGACACCGGTCAGACTGCTGTTGCTGGTCCTCGAGTTGGCCACCAGGAGCGCTGGGCTGTTCTCGTCATCGGACGTGCTGTACTGACGTTCCCTCCACTCGTAGCTTCTCTGGCGACGCAGGCGCGACGCCACCGAGGAAGGACCTGTTGAGCTGACGACGCCGCTGTTAGGCCCAGACGAAAGGTGACTGACGCCGGCCGTGGAAGAGGGGAAGTTGCTACTAGTTCTCCCACCCGCCGATACGCGGCGCCCTAGCGACGTGTCCATGGCAACCGCTTCGACAGGCGATTGTTTCTCCGAGCCGCAAACAGAAAACTAGCCCGGGATGGACGTCTCGATATCGTGAACGTTTCGAAATAATAATAAATGTAGTTCTGTGAACACGGATCGTGGTCCCTCCTAGCGCGTGTTTGGGTCACTGGTGTCCGGGAGGCCGGCGCCGCGAATAGGTCCCAGGCCACCGTTATTGTTATTATTATTACTATAGTTACTGCCGAATCGTGTGCCCCAGACGGACAGGAACAACAATAACCTAATTACTGTCATTGTAACTGTTCGTTACTGCGCCTTGTCGGGGAGGGGGGAGGGACGGGGGGACTATCACACGCGGCCCATGTTATTCGACACGCCTATTGCCTCCATACAGGGGAAGTCTGAAACAGAGACAGACAAACAACATTGATAATTAAAATTCACTGTTTTTATTAGCGGAATATTGTTCACCCTATTGAACCAACTCTGAGGAATTCCAAAAATTATGCTCGTTTGTTTTTTAGTTTGTTTCTGTTTTGTTTCGTCGATATAGATCCGACATTCTATGTTTGGTCTACTACTTGTTTTTATTTCTGTTTATATCTATATAAATTTGAATCATTTAATATATATATAGCTCATTAGTATGAACTAGTATGTGAGCCGTCATAGCGTTACAGTGCATCCCTCTCAATTCCTGACAGTGGGATATAATACACAATGCAGCTGTTTATGAGCCATTATTAACAGAGAACAATAAAATGTTATTGAAAAGGTTCGGTGATATTTTCACCCATCCTTATCATTGCTATTACACCGACGATAACTTTACGAGTCATAGATATTTTAAAACGATCTTCGACGAGTTTATTAAGATTAACTTCTCTTGAATTCCATCAAAATTTGCTTGCCCTGGCCACAACCCACGACCGTTCTTTATATATGCATACGTCATACCATACTAATCTTTAAAACATACCAGCCTCCTCTGAAATACTGTATTTCAAGTACGGTTTATAACAACATATATCTGTTTGTATACTTCAGTGAGAAAATATCTTCGTTTGGATACTGACATTTAACCCCATGCAACCCCACAGGTACTAGCTGCGCTGATTGTTACAAATAACGTTTATAGATTAAGAGAACCGTGACATAAAATACATTGCAGCCCCTCCATGATCTACCTGGGAGTCAAGAATGACATTTATAACATTTAAAATATATTAACTTGCCATAGAACAAGAACATTTGCGTCACATTGTGTATTATCCATTTTACTATACTTATCGGTATAAAACATCTAACTTATAGAATTATCTTTATTAATTGTCCAAGTATTTGATAATCAAATATAAATAATAATTGTATATGTATCAATATTACTATTAATGTTTAATCAGGCCTAGAGTTTAGTAACATGCGTATATTTTACTTTGCCGTTTTTACGATTGCTATTGTTTTTTATGGTATAATGGTAGAAAGGAGAATATTTACAATTTTATTTTCTCCAGAACTTTTTTATACTGTATGTAAAAATTAAATACGTTTCAAAAACTATTGTATGTAATAAATTATACTATCGTAATTATTATTGATATATATAAAACCCGAATGCAGTGACAATATTAAATATCTTTTTTTGTTAATTAATTAATATATATAATTAGCAATCATTAGTAAAAATACATAACATAATATATAATACCATACATAGATACTTCTATATAATAATAAATCCCACACATGCCGTAATAATTTCATAAAAAGTGTGTGTTTGAGTATAGGTGTGTAGTACATATTCTGGCTTATAAGTAAAATTAGTATTTAGCCATTTTATTTTTTGAAATATAATTTTTTTATATTTACCTATGCCCATTGGACCACGGTCTAGATTTCAAGCTCATTTATTCTATTTTTCCAGTGACAGGAAGGTCATGGTTCAAACCTCTGCCGGGTAATTTAACGATGGCTATTTTCTAAATGTTTTCCCCAACTTCTCCACTCCTACCTTACTCAATACAACCACTTTAGCGTAATTAATATTTAAGTTTAAAACCTGAACGATAAGTGAGACGTCATATATATTTTTAATGTGAATTTTTGTTTATTTACAAAACAAAATTTGATTAGTTCTTATTAACTATCGAATACGTGACTATTCTAATGAAATGGGATGATATATTCTACAAGTGAATTTTATTTATTTAGGGGAAAATTTGAAAAATATAAGTTATTTTGTTTTTCTTTTATAAAGTTATTACTAAAAAAAATAATTGAGTAATAATATTATGGATTCATATCCATTGTAAACTATTGAAAACATTTTCCTATTAAAACGATGTATTCACAATAAACCAAATTAATTATCATATTAATTGATCTTTCGATTTACGTTAACCGATGAATAAATTAAATACACTATTACCACATGGTTTTTATGCCATAAAGGGTGATTGCATTACCAAGACTTTAGATTTGTCCAATAATCACAAACCTTCTGAACTATTGATTTGGATCTACTACAAACCCGGTTATTTAGAAATAAAAGATAATTGACTTAGGGGGCTTTACACCCGGGTGCAACGACTAGTTTTTATAATTTAAGAATGTTAAGTACAATTTAATTTCTTACAAATATAATCGTCTATGGATATTTAACTTATAAACAAATGCCATACATGTGGTTTTTTATCACTTCATCTTATTAACCGTTCAAGTTATACGCATATATGATCATCACTCTAATGAGGTAGGAGTGAGGAAGCAAACTTTTAGAGGAACCCCCCCCCCCCCCATTTGCGTGGAAGGAGATTGGGAAGCCATTTAGGAAAAACCATCTTCAATACACCCAACTGGAATTAAAGCCCCAAGTTCCTCGTCATCAGCAGGTCAGTCTAACATAAAAGTGACGCCTTAGACCATCCAGTCACTGAGGAGGGCCATATGTATTAATTAATAAGAGAGTTTATCAGTTGTTATCATTTAAAAACCATCAAAAAGTAGTTTCTAATACAAAACAAATGTAATCACTAATTCATTACCATTAAATGAAAAACTCTTGTGAACGTATTCAATATAAACAAAAGATAATCTGGTAAAAATTTGGTAGCTCTAATTCTAGTAGATACTGAAATAAATGTACCTAAATACATCCAGTTTAGCATTGGCAAAGTATCCCCTTCAATCTCCCCTTAACAGTCCGATACTAGATAACCCACCTTATTTCGATACCCCTTGCCCTTAACAGTCCGATACTAGATAACCCACCTTATTTCGATACTCCCTTGCCCTTTACAGTCCGATACTAGATAACCCACCTTATTTCGATACCCCCTTGCCCTTAACAGTCCGATACTAGATAACCCACCTTATTTCGATACCCCCTTGCCCTTAACAGTCCGATACTAGATAACCCACCTTATTTCGATACCCCCTTGCCCTTAACAGTCCGATACTAGATAACCCAACTTATTTCGATACCCCCTTGCCCTTAACAGTCCGATACTAGATAACCCAACTTATTTCGATACCCCCTTGCCCTTAACAGTCCGATACTAGATAACCCAACTTATTTCGATACCCCCTTGCCCTTAACAGTCCGATACTAGATAACCCACCTTATTTCGATACTCCCTTGCCCTTAACAGTCTGGTACTAGATAACCCAACTTATTTCGATACCCCCTTGCCCTTAACAGTCCGATACTAGATAACCCACCTTATTTTGATACCCCCTTGCCCTTTACAGTCCGATACTAGATAACCCACCTTATTTCGATACCCCCTCGCCCTTAACAATCCGATAATAGATGAGATAATTTTTCTATAACCGTTGCTCTTAACAGTCTAATAGTAAGATACCCTATGATAGTACACTCTATTTCAATATATTCCTACTCTTAACAGTATGATACTAAGATAGTACACTCTATTTCAATATATTCCTACTATTAACAGTCTGATACTAATATAGTAGATTCTATTTCAATATATTCCTACTCTTAACAGTCTGATACTAAGATAGTACACTCTATTTCAATATATTCCTACTCTTAACAGTATTATACTAAGATAGTACATTCTATTTCAATATATTCCTACTCTTAACAGTCTGATACTAATATAGTACACTCTATTTCGATATATTCCTGCTCTTAACAGTCTGATACTAAGATAGTACACTCTATTTCGATATATTCCTACTCTTAACAGTATGTTACTAAGATAGAACACTCTATTTCAATATATTCCTACTCTTAACAGTCTGATACTAAGATAGTACACTCTATATCAATATATTCCTACTATTAACAGTTTGATACTAAGATAGTACACTCTATTTCGATATATTCCTACTATTAACAGTCTGATACTAAGATAGTACATTATATTTCGATATATTCCTACTATTAACAGTCTGATACTAAGATAGTAGATTCTATTTCAATATATTCCTACTCTTAACAGTCTGATACTAATATAGTACACTATATTTCAATATATTCCTACTATTAACAGTTTGATACTAAGATAGTACACTCTATTTCGATATATTCCTACTATTAACAGTCTGATACTAAGATAGTACACTCTATTTCAATATATTCCTACTCTTAACAGTATTATACTAAGATAGTACATTCTATTTCAATATATTCCTACTCTTAACAGTCTGATACTAATATAGTACACTCTATTTCGATATATTCCTGCTCTTAACAGTCTGATACTAAGATAGTACACTCTATTTCGATATATTCCTACTCTTAACAGTATATTACTAAGATAGAACACTCTATTTCAATATATTCCTACTCTTAACAGTCTGATACTAAGATAGTACACTCTATATCAATATATTCCTACTATTAACAGTTTGATACTAAGATAGTACACTCTATTTCGATATATTCCTACTATTAACAGTCTGATACTAAGATAGTACATTATATTTCGATATATTCCTACTATTAACAGTCTGATACTAAGATAGTAGATTCTATTTCAATATATTCCTACTCTTAACAGTCTGATACTAATATAGTACACTATATTTCAATATATTCCTACTATTAACAGTTTGATACTAAGATAGTACACTCTATTTCGATATATTCCTACTATTAACAGTCTGATACTAAGATAGTACACTCTATTTCGATATATTCCTACTATTAACAGTCTGATACTAAGATAGTAGATTCTATTTCAATATATTCCTACTCTTAACAGTCTGATACTAAGATAGTACACTCTATTTCAATATATTCCTGCTCTTAACAGTACGATACTAAGATAGTACATTATATTTCAATATATTCCTGCTCTTAACAGTCTGATACTAGGATAGTACACTCTATTTCGATATATTCCTACTCTTAACAGTCTGATACTAAGATAGTACATTATATTTCGATATATTCCTACTCTTAACAGTATGATACTAAAATAGAACACTCTATTTCAATATATTCCTACTCTTAACTGTCTGATACTAATATAGTGCATGCTATTTCAATATATTCCTGCACTTAACAGTACGATACTAAGATAGTACATTCTATTTCAATATATTCCTGCTCTTAACAGTCTGGTACTAATATATTTATTTCTATTTAAATATATTCCTGCTCCTAACAGGCTGATGCTAAGATAGTACACCATTGCAACACTTTCTCATCTTTAACAATTTAATTCTAGGATAATACACTATATTTAAATAACTACACGCTCTTAAAACCGGCACTACAAATATATTTGTGGAAGAATCACAAACTGTTTAGCAAGGTTTAATATAATTCACAATATTATAATAAAATAATTTAAGACGTATCGTTTTCTCTGCGAACAGACTTTTCCAACCCCAGTTTCATCTTCCCAGGTAGGGGAACCTTTAATTAAGGGGAATGTTCAAGTTTTGAGTTTTTTCTTTTGTCTGTAAAAGGAAACAAAAAAGTTGATGTCAAAGTAAAAAGTATAAGAAAGAAAACATGTCTAAGTTAGTGAAAGTAAAGAGAATATAATATAAAAACGCAAATGGAATGATAATAATGGTTCGTACAGATAGAAAGGTTGGGAAGTGAAAGAGGGGAAGATGCCACTCCTCGCTTCCGGTATACTGTACAGTATTGGCCATAGATATGTTGCATTTATGCTTTATAGTTTTATGAAAGGCGTGTTAACTAACATTTGTATGTACTGTTATAGACAAACTGTTATCTAGCTAATAAAAGATAGTGGGCGTTAAATTTTATCCGAATACTATACTCAATAAAGACACGTGATTGTAATGCCCTACATATATACACTTACACCACGCTGCTGACATACAATCACAACACCCTGCAGAAAGAACTAACATTGCTCTGCAGTCACACACACATACACTCACAATACCATGCAGACAACCACTAACAATACCATGCAAACAACCACTAACAATGCCTTGAAGACATACATTCACAATACCATGCAGACAACCACTAACAATGCCTTGAAGACGACACAAACACACAATACCATGCAGACAACCACTAACAATGCCTAGAAGACGACACAAACACACAATACCATGCAGACAACCACTAACAATGCCTTGAAGACATACACTCACAATACCATGCAAACAACCACTAACAATGTCTTGAAGACATACACTAACAATACCATGCATACAACCACTAACAATGTCTTGAAGACATACACTAACAATACCATGCAAACAACCACTAACAATTACTAGAAGACATACACTCACGATACCATGAAAACACCCACTAACAATGTCTTGTAGACATACACTCACAATACCATGCAAACAACCACTAACAATGTCTAGAAGACATACACACACAATACCATGCAGACAACCACTAACAATGCCTAGAAGACGACACAAACACACAATACCATGCAGACAACCACTAACAATGCCTTGAAGACATACACTCACAATACCATGCAAACAACCACTAACAATGTCTTGAAGACATACACTAACAATACCATGCATACAACCACTAACAATGTCTAGAAGACATACACTCACAATACCATGCAAACAACCACTAACAATTACTAGAAGACATACACTCACGATACCATGAAAACACCCACTAACAATGTCTTGTAGACATACACTCACAATACCATGCAGACAACCACTAACAATGTCTTGAAGACATACACTCACAATACCATGCAAACAACCACTAACAATGTCTTGAAGACATACACTCACAATACCATGCAAACAACCACTAACAATTACTAGAAGACATACACTCACGATACCATGAAAACACCCACTAACAATGTCTTGTAGACATACACTCACAATACCATGCAAACAACCACTAACAATTACTAGAAGACATACACTCACGATACCATGAAAACACCCACTAACAATGTCTTGTAGACATACACTCACAATACCATGCAGACAACCACTAACAATGTCTTGAAGACATACACTCACAATACCATGCAAACAACCACTAACAATGTCTTGAAGACATACACTCACAATACCATGCAGACAACTACTAACAATGTCTTGAAGACATATACACACAATACCATGCAGGCAACCACTAACAATGTCTAGAAGACATACACTCACAATACCATGCAGACAACCACTCACAATACCATGCAGACAACCACTCACAATACCATGCAGACAACCACTAAGAATGTCTTGAAGACATACACTCACAATACCATGCAGACAACCACTAACAATATCTTGAAGACATACACTAACAATACCATGCAGACAACCACTAACAATGCCTTGCAGACAAAACCAACAGAACCTTGTAGACCCTTGTTAAAGCTCCAGTATTTAGACACATCCTATGGAGACCATCACAAAATGAATGTACCACATGGTGTACCAAGATAAAACAAGCCTTGGAAGTGTCACCGGTAGCTGTAGCCCAACACCCTCCCCGCCCTGCTGACATGTCAGAATCACACAGGGCCTGTCAGCGCTCTCCGCTCACTGGGGGGTACACGGTGGGAGGTATCAGTATATTGGTATAGATACATGTCGTAGGGGAATATTGAGACTACTCTGGGATAGTGAGTATATTGTAGATATGGCTAGGTGTGTCTAGATTCAATCTAGATCCTTGCATTGTGTCGAGCTATGTCCGCCTCTGTGGATGTCACACAGACACCAGGTAACAAGGGAAAACAGTAGATAGCAAGAATATATAGCCAGTAACAAAAGTTAACAACAGGTAACAAGTGTTAACTGTATGTGACAAGAGTAAACAACAGGTAGCAAGGGGAAACTATAGATAACAAGGAGAAATGGCACGTAACAAGAGTAAACAACAGATAACCAGGGTAAATAGCATACAACTAGATTCAACAACATGTAACTGGAGGTAAACAACAAATAACAAGGGAGTAACAACAGATAACAAGGGGAAACCAGGTAAATCGTGGGTAGCTATGGGAGACAGTATGTAAAAACAGCGTTTAACCAGAATAAACAACATATAGCAACAGGAAAAGCAAACAGCAAGCGGAACCAGCACGTAACATGGAGAAACAACATGTAACAAGAGGTAATAGCATGTAACAAGAGAAAACAAACCCTTGTTTGATTACAAACAAATACTCCTTTTTGGTTGGAGTTGCATCATCTGGTTCCCAACTAGTCCTCGTGTATAGGCGGATATCCGGCTTCATTCAGACCTTCAGTTATATTCTGAATACCTTCATCCTATTATTGAGAAGCTGAGCACTCTGGGTAAAGTAACATACACTAGACAAATCACCCCTGACAACACTCCTAAGTACACAACTCTGATGGTTACCCAGAGGTGTGGGTGCTGTTCTTTGGTGATACAAGGTGGAGAGTGGCTTTAGTCAGTAGTTAGCACATATGACTTTTGAAATGCTTATTGGTATATAGGTCACATAGAGAAAATTGCAACTTTGCAGTCGTCCTTGGTGACACTATTTCTTGACCTAGTCTAGTGGTAAGAACGCCTGCTATTCTGGTAATCCAGGTCAGCCACACTGGGTATAATTTCTCCCAAGATTTTCTCTAGGTGAAGGCTGTGTACCATTCTTTCAAAACTCAACCTTCTCCTGTTTATATTTAATAACTGGTTTAAATCAGTGCTGGTCATTAGAAGGATAGCAGTAGATCTACTTTATACCCCCACCTTCCATCCTTGTAGTTAAGTGGTGAAGGCCTACACGATATTAAAACAACTGGTTTTGTTTCCAGCTTTCTGGGAGCCAAGGTCCGGTGATTGGTTGAATATCTCAAGAGCTGACGTGACACGTGCATTAGTAAGTGGAAGATCCGGTGTCCAAAATATGGCTGCTGGCCAAACATTTTGTTCAGACGGAGCCGCAATTGAGGTTCTGAAAGCCTAATATGGGCTGAACAGAGGGCTATACTGCTACCAAGTGCTATGTTAGGGATATTTCATCCCCCACTTCATTACACCTCTACGTCTCTCATTAAACTGCCTTTGGCTTTACCCGTAGATCAGTGCATCATCCAAAGCATAAATTTGTGTAGGTGTAAAATAGTTCACTCTTTAGTTCTATTAATATGATTACCTGGGAAAAAGTTATATTTGAGAGTGTAAGATGGAGAATAATGTGTGTGGTCTGTCAACATTTGCACAAGCTGGCACCAGCCCTGAGTAATTCACTCTTGTAATAAGACGCAGTGACCGAAAATATAACTGAATAAGGAGATGTATTACATACAAGCGCATTTTTTGTCTGTGAGACTCAAAGTGAGACCTAGGGCCGTATGCCAGAACGGGTTTGCTTGCGTCATCATAGGCTAGAAGGTGGACCACAAGTGTGCTTGGGACTACACTAACGCGCTACTAATTATCCACTCACACTTAGTGACGTTCTTACATACTACACATAATGTCACTAGCAAAAGGTGTACTAAATGGAAGACAGAATAAAACACCCAACACTTGTATCAGGAAGTTTACTATCTGGGTGAAAGAGCACCCGATCACCCAACACCTGCACCAGGAAATGTACTAGCAGGGTTACAGAGAGCCGCACCCAACACTTGTATCAGGAAATGTACTAGCAGGGTTACAGAGAGCCGCACCCAACACTTGCATCAGGAAATGTACTAGCAGGGTTACAGAGAGCCGCACCCAACACTTGTATCAGGAAATGTACTAGCAGGGTTACAGAGAGCCGCACCCAACACTTGTATCAGGAAATGTACTAGCAGGGTTACAGAAAGCCGCACCCAACACTTGCATTAGTAAGTGTACTAGCTAGGTTACAGAGAGCCGCACCCAACACTTGCATCAGGAAATGTACTAGCAGAGTTACAGAGAGCCGCACCCAACACTTGCATCAGGAAATGTACTAGCAGGTTACAGAGAGCCGCACCCAACACTTGTATCAGGAAATGTACTAGCAGGGTTACAGAAAGCCGCACCCAACACTTGCATTAGTAAGTGTACTAGCTAGGTTACAGAGAGCCGCACCCAACACTTGCATCAGGAAATGTACTAGCAGGGTTACAGAGAGCCGCACCCAACACTTGCATTAGTAAATGTACTAGCAGGGTTACAGAGAGCTGCACCCAACACTTGCATTAGTAAGTGTACCCTATGGATGATAGCCGATATAACACAACACCAGAAGGTGTACTATCATGTAGCCCAAGCAAGAACCCAACATTTCCGTCAGGAGTAATACTATCTGGGTGACAGTCAACAAACCAAAGCCCCCACGCCAGTTTCCATTACTCTAAACTATTGACTGATGATCCGCTTTGAGTGTAATAATGGCTTGGAAAACTGCCTGACATCCTAAAGAATTCTTGGACATTTAAAGTCTTTTACCTATGCTTGTATATCCTCGTTCAGTTATCATGCCGATTGTTACACGCCATTTTAAGTCTGGCCAATAATTTATCGCTATGACTATTTGTCGTGCCCATCAAATTAAAGACTCATTCATTACTTCCCATGTATGAGATATCCGGACCACTACATATATTATATACCAGATCGATGGTGGTATTGGAAAATTATCCCAAGAATATCAACATAATTAAACTAGTTTATGAGTAATATTTTACATATTCATCCGAGGCCATGTTTGTTTATTCGTTATGCTTGTTTTTAGTTTCAAGTCAACTTTTGCATTAATAATATATTTTTCACTCCGAAAGAGTAGAATTACCAGAATTACAAATGGCTCTCATGTGATAAGCGAGTATTTTTTTGCATCAAAAGTATCTTTTACAGCTCATTAAAAAAAATTACTTTTAAGAAATCATATTCGCGCAGGGTTAATCTTTTTACCAAATAACAGTTCGAAGGAAAAATATATTTAGAAATTGTAAGGTGAAAAGTTAAATTCATTATAGTTTGTGAAACTCTGACGTAATTTGATAATGGCCTGTCATGACTACACGCCTCCCGTTACTTCGTCATTATGAAAGTTTAAAATTTAATTAATAACAGTGGAATTAATTTCAACTGAACATTTTTAGACGCCTTACACAACAAAATCCACCAAAATAATATATTTATATATTTGTGCTATAGCCGAACGCAGGTTCATATAAGTAAATCAATGTGTTTTAAAATAATGTATTTAGTTTTTTGTAAAATTTGTATTTGATAAATTAAAAACTATACTATCTTATTGGATCATAAACATTATGGAAATATGAGTCAAGTAATAAAATTAACTTATTTCATTGAATAAAATTAGAATGAGTGAAAATAACTTTTAACCTAAAGCGGTGACTTGCACTTAACATCTGTTTGGTTTTACACTGGCTGAGTTGGACAGGGAAGCTGGGATCCATACAGCCCTTTATAAGTTCTGACACTACGGTAGTTGAATATTCTGTGTCACATTTGTTATATTAGATTAAGTAGATAAGAATTTTTATATATTTGTATGTTCGTGTTTAATTCTTTAGATACAATAATTTATTCAAGCTGAATTTGTAGTTCCTTGTTTGCTTAATTCATGTCTGCTGGAAAATGTTGCATGACTAGTAAATGTGAAAAACAACTTGACGATAAAATAATAAAGTTGAAGCGTTTAAAACTGAATTCCCCAAACAGAAACTTCCCCTCTTTGTTTGATGTTTCCCGAGGTCCTAGGAAACAAGTTCCGTGGCAACACGAGAGTTGTAAATAGACGCTGGCGTCCCAGCACTTACCATTCTCTTTGCGCATAAATTGGGCGTCCTCCACCCAGCTCCACCCTTTTTTCAACCTCCTAGCCAACCCACCCTCGTATTAACATGGCTGATTTGATCTCGACGCCGAGCGTCCTAGCCCTCCCTCAAAGGACGTCGTCTCCTGTGTGTGTTTTGTCTGGGACGGTACCGGGATGAAAATAAAAGCACCCCGGTAATAATAATGTGAGCCTGCTGACGTTTAGCCTGGCCCTTGCGTGGGGGTAGCAAGCGGCTCACATCAAAGGAGGGACGGCCCCATTCATCTCCTCGAGCTGTAACAACTTCATTCACATGTTTTATACACGGACTGGTTGGACGAACGCTTGCTATCCACGCGCTTAGAAACACAGGAAGCTGTTTTGTTGAAATACACGATCCATTTCGAGGATTAATTCGTGGTTTATATTTGCTGAGCCATTCTGCGATCACTTTCGCAAAACTACCTTAGCTTCAAAATGGCGACCGACGAATTAAAACCATGTGATTGAACGTGACGGAAACAAGTTGTTTACAATGATGTACCCACGTAGTGGATACAAATATTTTATTCAGGTAAATATTTCGAAATACGATAAAATAATCATAAAATAATTCATTTTATATACATACATAAAAAATACAAGTAATTTCTGTTTTCCAAGTAAATACGATGCCTGTATTAAAAGGTATCTATTGTATGCACTATATTACACATCACAGATGACATTTCAAAATGGAGAATAAGTATTTTTAATCATGTTTAAAATATTGTTTCGAATTTGGGTAAAAATAAATTATTAAAAGTTATGAAACAGTGTAAGAAAACTTAAGTTTATGTTATTTTAGATTCCAAATATAACATTTAATTAAAAAACCTAACATTTATAACAAAATAGTGATCTTTTACAAGTGTTGGCAACCCAAAACCTAAACATATGATTTTTGAACTGTCATTCAGGTAAAAAAAAACCTATCATGAACAGACTTTATATTAATTTGTTAAATGAAGAGTACAATAGTAAAAACTGTCTTTACAAATGATTTATAGATTTACTTATTACCAACACACGGAATAAACGTCAAGCTCATCTTTATAGTTTGCTGGTAATGGGGAGGTTGAGGCTCGAATCCCGGCCGAATGTAGTGTGTTTATTCTTAAGTGGTTACCCCCCTCTCCCGAACATTGGGAAGATCTAGACACAGATGGGAGGAAATAACATCAGAATGGACCTGAAAGTGATAGGATGTAGTGAGGTGGACTGGATAGAGCTAGCTCAGGATAGGGATAGTTGGGTACTTTAAGTGGATGAATGAATTTGGCTCAAAATAAATATATATATAAATTAAAGATCAATACTTTCCTATATCCATCGATTCAAATTAAGAATAAATAAATATACTAAGAATATACCAATTTCAATTAGAAATTTCAAATATTTAAGAATTATTGGGTATTTGGAGTAATCCCACTACATTCCTGGAATTTTTAGCTGTCCATGTTTCCTAAAACTGTACATTGATTTAGGCCTGGTTGAATAACACCAGACAGACAATATTTAATTTGTATATTGTATTAGTAGGATTTAAGCTTCTAGCTATCTTGGTTTTAGAGATACTGTATAGCACCTACACACATATCCTTAAACACACAGAAGACACACAAACAACCAAACACACAAATAATGTTCTAATTTTAATACAATGTTATTAGTTTATTAATTGATACATTGGGTTTTAGAATGTGTAGTAAAGCTTTGAAGTCAATAATACAATAATAAATAAAACAAATTACAGTAAAAACATTAGATCATTTAATCACAGGAGAATGGAATATAGGCCTGGCCAAAACTGAAAATTTTACATCTCACATCTGTAGATACAGATGTTACATTTTCTATTTTATTGTTTACTAATTACTATTCATAAATTGACAGAAACTTTTAGATTGGGCAGCTTTCTCAGCCTTTTGCCTGTAATAGGTCTAAAACCCAACGCACCCACTTATCGGACTCGCAACTACGCAATTAAGTAATTTTGTCTGTTTACAACAACACACCAAACACAATCTTACGTCGGAACTGAACATTTTCCGTCTCTTGCGAGTGCGTAGTTACATTTGCTTGCGTTCAGCCAATCATAAACAAATGATCAGACCACTATAATCAGATAAAATGAATATATAGTTAAATAATCTACGAGAACATTTTATTTTATTGGCAATAATATATATTACAATATATTAAATTTTAAAATTAACTAATAAAAACAATAGTTTAATAGTTTATAATTTTTTTTTTATCTGAAGTGATTTATGTTTGAAAACTTTAATATAAATGGCTTTACTTATGCAGTCATAGTCTATGGTTGTGTATGTCTGCTCTTTGCCTTTTATATATTCTTTTTGTGTGGCACTTAAATTTTTTAAAATTGAATTCAACGATAATTTTATAGAATGTGTGCTAGGTGAAATTATGGCGCAGTAATAATTTAATATTGTTTTCAAAATGTTAATACAGGCTGGTTATCATTCTCACCAAATGTATAAGAAAAAAGAGCTTCCCAAATAAATGTTGATTTTAATTTAACATAAATTAAAGTTCGTTTCAAAAAACGTGTGGGCTGTTAATGTTTTTAGGTAGTTGTGAGAGATTACATTACATTTAATATTCAATAGTACCCATGAATTAAGAGCGCGTTTTTCCCGCACTGTGTACTAATACTAATAATATTATTAATAGTAAAAATAATTAAAACAAAACCATGATCTACAAATTTGTAGTAACAAAACTATCTGTTTATTTATTTGAATGGTCTATCGCTCATTATTTTAATGATTCTATTGGCATGGTCTGTTATATTTATAATTTTCTTCAGTGGTTAACATGTCTTAATTCCTATGGTGGAAATTACGTCTTACGACTTTTCATTGTAGAATGACTATTTTGAATTTAAGAAGAACGTAAATACGAGTAAGCTTACGATTGTATAATTACGAGTCCGACAAGCGGGTATGTTATTTGTAGACGAGCCATAAGGGGACTCTGAAATAAAATTAAACGTAAACATTTAATTTTAGAATCAAATTTGAACAAACAGTTATTTTTTTAATCTGGAACAGATTTTTACTATCAAACACATTTTAAAAATTAGGATTTTTAATAGTTGGGGAACAAACTTGCCTGTGTTGGGGAACTGATATTCAACTTATGTTTTTTAACGGTGTTTATTTTGGTTTGGTGGAAGGTAGGGGTGGATCCAGGAAGAAATATTGGGGGGGAAGGGGAATAACTTTTACCCGAAGGAGGGAGTACGGAATATCTACCAAATTATTTCAAATTTAACACTCAAAAGGTGTGACGTATTAAGGTCATACTGGATTCCGGATCCACTCAAATGTGTCTAGTTTTAAATTTCAATCTTTTCGTCAGTCACCCGACCATTTGCGGGGAGGGGGGGGAGGGGACGATGGTTTCATAGACACTAGCAAAAAGCTAAGAGCCTGAGCATTGAAGTATATGAAGTAGCCTAATATTTTAAAGAGTTAAATTTTGTATCACCGTTGACGTACTATTTTTTAAGGTAGGCCTACACATTGTGATAGTATCTGTTATTGTTATTTGCAATGTCACGTTTAGTCAGGAACTGAATAATAAAAGCGGAGTAAATGATTAACTCCTGATTTATGTCACGCCAGTTCACGAAGACTAAATGTAGGTCTACTGAGCTGTGGTGACACTACTGGATCAAACTCCATAGTTATAACGTTGCTATTTGCCTCAATGACTTCTCTAAAACAAAAATATTTATAAAGAAAATAAGTTATCTTTAAAACAAGAATGATATTGTTTATCAAATTTAGGATATTCCACATATATATTCACTAAAAATAGTTTCTTTACAGTTAGCTTCTTTTTCCATCAATCGACCATGTTTAGCAAATGTATTCCTCTGGCGGATACGACTCAGTGGAGGGTTTTTAGCCATTAAAAAAAATCTCGAAAATATTTCCGGTTAGGTATTAAAGTGCACAACCAACCTACTGCTCTGAAGCTAAAATATGGAATCACTAAATGGTGGAATGAGCTGACCAGATGAGCTTCCTTGTCCTTCTAAGAAAATAACTACTGCCACACGAGATGGTTGTTTACGTGGGGGTGTTCACTGGCGTCACAAGTTCAAGGGAGTAAGGGGGGATGGTATTTGTCTACTCTAAATGTTAGAACCGAGCTCTTAAATTCTCCGCTAGTTTCAGGTATTGTCAAGTCAGTCAAACAAGGAGGCCCCCGCAAAAGTGTATTAAGCGAAGTGATGTGGTTAAAGCGATTTACACCACGAGATGGATTCATCTGTAGTTTTAAACGTTGACCTCATAGAGGTAATAATCAAACATCTGCTAGCTCACAGCTAATCCACCAGAAAATTGATATAAATTTAAAACCTTAACACAGTAAGATAAATAATTAAATAAATAATTACAAACTGCTTTATAAAAATGTTATTTTTGGATGTAGAAGCAATATTTAATAAATTTTAAAAATATTTAGGTGATTTATTGAAATGTTTACAATTTAATATAAAGTAAGTTTTTAAGTTAAATATAAAAAATTAAAGACATAGAAATTATGGTTTTAGAAAAATAAATTAATCAAATATTATCAGTTAAAACAGATTTTAAATCAAGTTTAAAAAATTTAAATAAAAAAATAAAAACACAACTAGAATTAGTCTTTCTGAGAAAAAAATTGTATTCTAAAAAAAATTCAACGCACGGTTACCCTTAGGAAGCTATGTGATTATAATTAAGTGTATCGATTTATTATTTAGAAAACTAACAGGCTTACCAATCATAAACTGGTAGTCAATTATAAAACTTCTTATATGTAACGGTTTCGTCATATTACTATTTAAAGATAAAAAAAGAAAATGCGTTAATCAACGACTATTTTTAACTTCATACTTCATTGTGGTGATTATTCAGTTTTTATAAGACGATTTAGGGGACGTATTATTTATTTACTTAACACGCCTGTTATATTTTAATAAAAGTAAATTCGAAAGACTTCCTTCCTGTCTAGTTATACTCCGGTTGAAGTCCTCTGGAGTGCTCTACCATAGCAGCCTTAGCACTCTTGACCAATGTCAAGCACCTGTCCCTGTTACCCAACTGGTACAAACACCTGCCCCTAATCCTCAATTTGTACTCCCTAGATTGTACACGCACTTGTCCCTACTCACCAGGTGGTACAAACACCTGCCCCTAATCCTCAATTTGTACTCCCTAGATTGTACACGTACTTGTCCCTACTCACCAGGTGGTACAAACACCTGCCCCTAATCCTCAATTTGTACTCCCTAGATTGTACACGCACTTGCCCCTACTCACCAGGTGGTACAAACACCTGCCCCTAATCCTCAATTTGTACTCCCTAGATTGTACACGCACTTGCCCCTACTCACCAGGTGGTACAAACCAATACAGAAGTTACCTGTTACGTCCACTGTTTATTTTATACATCTGTTGGTTGATGTAGACGAGTATCCACGTGGGGAGAGGAAGAACAAGGTATATGTTTGTCCAATAAGGCTCATGTAAACAAGCAGACTAATTACCTATGGCTCATGTGGGAGTGCTGACTGACCATGGGTAGCAGGTTCTCAGTCTTTAAGGCTCTAGGGATCAAATAATACACTCAAAAAATAACCGAGACCCTTACAATTGTATCGTGGTTTTAATCAACAGAAGGCGGTATCAAATAATATACAAAATATTTCCAAAGATAGCAACATGTTGCACCAACGATCTCATTCTAGCACCAATAATATTTGTATAGGCCTACTTAACGTAGCATACATACTTATTGATTTAATTATTCCAGATCCTCCCACAGACTGGACTTGAAGCAGGACTCCCTGACCGTGGGTCCACTGGAAACGGGACAAAACATAACTTTTCTCCGATATCTGTGTCTTTTCGCCTACAAAACATATCTTATTTAGGCATCAATTCTTCTGTCACACAACCCAGACTTTATCAAAATCTTCCTCCTACCTCTAATCCATCGCGACCCATCGCCCAATGTGAGGGGAGGGAGGGATGAGGTGCTAAACCCCCTTCATCATGGTGCCAATTTATATGCTAATACACGCGGCTACCCCCAGCTCCCAGCTTTCAACAAGCATATGGGACGTGTCTGAAAAAACAAACGGTGAATGAAGGTGTTTCTTTCTCTCCACCCCCTTAATTTGTGTCGAAGGGTGCATACATAGCAGGGGGACAACAGGTAGATACTCTACAAGGGTTCTTTGGAGTCTCAGAGAGAATGGGCCTTTATTTACATGTACGCTCTTATAGTTACCCATTCGACACTTGTTTGAAAATAACAATGTATCACCTTGTTTTTAGTACTTTAATTAAACATATTTTTTGAAACAATCCTTCAACTCTTGGCAACGCTATGGTTTAAACGGAATGAATGTAAATAACTTATTCCACCGATAGGTTTTCTATTTTAAGAGTTATTATTTCACTGGCCATATAAATAGAGATATCAACGTACTATTGCAGTTAAATAAAAACATACCAAAATCCATTCATTAAAGTGTTTATTTATATAGTCGAGTTTCAGGACTTACAAAGAACAAATCCTGTTCAATATTTCTCAGGCAGGAGAAAACAAATTGATCCAAAAACATTTATGTTGCAGTCGAAAATGAACATTTTTTTTAAAAACTCTTCTCAAGATCAATACATTCATTTGGTAATGTATTTTTAAAATTGTTTGCTATTGAAGGTTTCAAGAATTCTGACATGTTGAAGGATGGCCACCGCAGTCTGGTGAATGGATATTTAGAGTTAAGATACGAGACCTCATTTATTGAAAGGAACGGGACGCTAGTGACCTTGGTTCTGACACTGAGTAACCCACCTAAACTACTACAAAAAATTAAGATCATATTGTGTTCAAAACGACCCAAGTATTAATCCTCGTCTGAGATGTTCGCAGCTTACACTAATGGGATAGGAATTAAAAAATTAGAGTTAAAATAAGGTGTTCCCACATTTGCGTGGAGGGAGAGTTTAGAAACATATAGGAAAACTAATTTCAGTACCCCAGCCATGATTAAAAGTCCAACCTCCCCATCACAAACAAACTGGACTAGATGTCTTAGCCACGTGACCACTATTGTGGTTAAGATCCTGTAACTGTTTACACACAAATTATTGATATAATTGGGTCCATCCCGTTGCCATTTCCAAGTCCACTGGGGCATTGGCATTTGACCGAATGACCTCTAAGAACTTTTTGTTGGAATTCCCTAATTCCCAAGCAGTCTAGAATGCTACTAAAGGTGGTGTATGATTGTAAAACGGCACTCATCGTATCTGCCCCGGACGTCCTTGGTTTGGATCCTGACCGGCTTAGTATACATCTTGATTTTCGGCACTTTATTACATTATTGGGGCTCCAGAGATAGCTACGATCCTACCAACGTTAATATGGGGTTATGTTAATGCGTATTAGTTTATGAGGCTATTTTATATATATATATATATAATTAATACAGTAATTATTAATTTAGGTTGATTTATTGAAATATACTTGTGATCAGCATTTTGTGAATTATTAATCCTTTATATTATTTATGCTAAAACCGAGTAAAAATGATTATCACTTCCATATTGTTTGATTACCAAAAAGATAGTGCTTATCGCACGTCCATTCTGGTTGATGTTTTGGCCGCAAGTGCTCCCCCAATGAGTCTCTTGATACCCCTGCAGCCCCAATAAGAGGGTCCACCTCACTTGATCAATTCACCTTCCTAAAATTTAATTTTAGCACCGCGTCTTACTACCCGTTCGGGTTATACTCTTATGTACTAATTACACTAATGAATTAGGAATTGGGAAGGTTGAATTTAGAGGAAGTGAACCCGCATTTGCGTGGAGGGAGAGTGGAAAACCATTTAGGAAAAACCACCCCCAGTTCACCCGACCGAGATTCGAACCTCGATCTCCCCGTCCTCGGTGGTCTGGCTAAACACGACTCGCGCGTTAGCCAACTACGCCACCGAGGCGGGTACCTTCCTAAAGGGAAATCGGACAAGGTCACTCTCACTGCCTTAAAAACTGCACCTCAGTGTAGGGGAAATCCTGTGAGATTGTCCTGTTCTCAACTGCAAGTTTTATATCAGGATCGTAAATTCTAAAAAAAAAAAAAAAAAAAAGAAGAAGCTATTGTTAACTAGGTCCAAGAAAGTGAGTAAAGGTGAAGCTCAATACGTCTTTCTGAAAACTGTGGCCTTGAAATTCTGTATAAACCAACGTTTCAACTGATCCAGTAGACCCAAGGCACTAATAACCTTTATTTGCATTGAATGTCTGTACACACAATGCAACACTTATCACACTTATATATCAGCACCTGGGACTTCCTGACTACAGTGTGAATTTGAGGTTGGGATTGAGGATGTTAACTCTAGCAAGAACTCAATAATCTTTATAGTACAAAGTAAAGACAAAGTTTTATGATCAACGCATTTATTAATTGCAATAATTTAATGTAAATTAAAATGTTATGTGTCTTTGACATTTCAACATCACTTTTTAATATTTCGGGCGTTAGAATCATAAATAAGCTACAGTAACTTTTGTTTGAAACATTTAATAATATTCATCATATTCGTTATATTAACAAGCCCAATCTAGAATTTTAACCACAGCTGGGTGCATTGGGATCGTTTACTCTATTGGGTGGTCTAAAATCATTATATTAGCCGAAAGACTTTACTTATTATCTTACTAAAAATGATTTATAAGAAACTCATAAAATTAGAGAAAATTTTAGTCAAGCGTGGTGAAGGTAATAATTGTTAAACTTATTTATAAATTGCATGATCAATTAGTCCGTGCGTAGGCTACTTATTTATAATCTAGTTTACCATCAAAACATTGAAATGTATTTATAAAGAAATATAGTTGTTCAACGTAAACATATATCTTATTTGAATTTGTCAAATTAATAATACAACCAAGGTCACAACTTACAAAACCTCCTTCTACCCATTTGTCTTTGTCACACAATAAGTTGATTGCTCTAGAATACAAAGTGTTCCCTTGGGGAACAAGGTCATTTCGAAACAAAACGAACTGAAATTGTTTCAAATCTATCGCAAATGTTTACAAAGTAATCTTTCAATGTTCGTGGAAATGATGGTCTGTCAATACGTGGCCGCTCCACATGGAACCCAAGATAATACCAAAATAAAATGAAGGAATAGATAATGAGGTTGAAGAGCGGTAATAACGACAAGAATGTAGGAAACTGGTTAGAGGACATTACCTAGATTCATACTAACTCTTTGAAATAATACTGAGTTGGAAACAACAGTATTAAAAAATGTGTATTCAACAAGGCTTTGTAGATTAATATTCTCATAGTGCAACACCACAGCTCAGTTGGTAGCATGTCTGTTTACTGAGCTAAGGGTCCCGGGTTCAATTCCTGGCATGGCCAAGAAATGCATCATTGGTGAAATGTGGGCTTTCTCTCTGACAGTGATGAATTAACGTCCGGGGCAGGGTGTTGTCTGTTCTAGACTTAATTTAGTTTACAAGTCATGTGCTGATATAATCAGTCGGTTTGGGAAGTGAATGTTAAATTTCTCAAATAAATACAATAAAAATAAATATTCTCGTAGGCTTATAAAGTAGATACAGTCGGATAGTGATAGGAAGACCAGATCTGATACTTCAACAAGGTACTGGATCTATATGAACATAAGCTACCTATTCCAAGACACTTGTTTTACAGATATCAAGTTTGACAAAATGGGTAGGTTTTAATAGATGTGGGGTCGATTTATGCACTGGTATTTTACTATTTATTTATGATGGTTTCTAAAATATTTGTTCTATGGCTATCCATCTATATATTAGTTTTCTAAATAATCAATGCAGCAAACTAATAAATATAATGTGTCTAATAGACTTACCACTTTTTCAGAATGTCTTACACGTCCAAGCTATCAACATTTAACTACTTTAATAAAATATGAATTAAAAAGGTAATATTTAAAGCAAATGTAGCCGAATTTGCATGAAAGAAGAGTGGGGGGGGGATGATAAAATAAGTCACTTTTGGTACAACAATTCGGGATTCTAACCAGACATCCTTGACACAGACAAACAATAATAGATGAGCTTGATTAACGTTTAGTCCACGTGTCCACCGATGAAAGTTAAACTTTCGTTACAAATATTATTATTTTTAATTTTCTAATATAAGTGAAGATTATTTAATTTGAAACATTAGACCACTGCTTAATTTTGGCTGCTTATCATAATTCAATGTATAGTTTGTGTGTAAATATATTAAACTAATTAGAATTTTTTTTATAGCTACCTATCAGCTTGACCACGATTATTTTCTCAACTAGAGCTTGTCTCACATTTCACATAAGGTAATCACTGAGTTATTCTACACACACAAGGAAAGAAAACTAAAGCTAATATAAAATGTTCAAAATCTAATATTAATTTTAACTATGCATATTTTTTTTTTACAAACGTTCACAGAAAAAAAAAACCTTGTGTTTAGTTTTAATAATTTCGTATGAAACTCCTATTTTAACTAATGTGTTTTTACCTTAAATTTATTAAAATGACTAGATTACTTTTTGTTAGTCGAACAAAAGAAGTGCCCCCTCCGCTCTCCTACATTTATTTAAATTAGACGCACCTGTGTAAATACCTATTACACAATTTATTCCTACAAAGTGACAAATAATTCTGTTCTTCGTCTGAGAGTCTACTAATTAATTCAAGAAAAAACTGTTTCAGTCTTCTTCTTTTTTTTAATTTCAATTATTCAAGACCACGATTCTTACCATTTCAAAGCGGAACACTCTACAAATATAATCCACAGTTATCTATATTTTATAGCAAGGTAAAGTTACCCTAAGCCATAAAAAGGGGTCTATAACGCAATGGGTGGGCCATGTAGCCCAAATTGTCGATGATTGATGTCATCATGATGTATCATCGACTTGTTTAAATATAACTTTCAAATAATTAATACTCACGTGGAAATAAATACTCATAACTTATAAAGAGTCTGACTTAAGATAGTATCTTGGCTCAGTAAAATTTACCCGTAATTTAGAATGTAGATTTGTAAAATATGTCATACTTTTTTTCTCACAAATTTAAAAAATTATATATTCTAGAAATGATTTATTGATTTCAAAATGTAACAAAAACGCTTAGCACCCATATCTTATTTATTAATTAACAAAATTACAATAATATATTATATATAAGATTTTATAATAATTATAATGATAGGAATTTGTACACAGAGCAACATTAGTTTTGTTCGTCCCTGCTCTATCAACTGAGCTACCCAGATTATTACGTATTATGACATACCCCTGGGGTTAAATAAAATACTATCTTTACACCTATTTACTTTTGTAAGCAAACCAAACTCATAATTAAAAAACGCTCATCAAGACAACAAAGTCAGCTCGAAGTTACCACAAACTGTCAATATTTCAGTCCAACAGCCCCGAGCAGAGGGCGAAGGCTTGGTGGGTGGGTATTTTTGTTTAAGTGTGGACAGAACCATTTTAATTACAAGCAACTGGCAACATCTCTTTCCAGAAAGTTCCGTCTGTGGGGGTAGCAGAAACGTCTTCTTGTTTTAAAAGGAGTGGGGTGGTTGGATGGGGGTGGTTGGGGGATAGAAGTTGTCACAGAAGTCTGGGAGAATGCCTTCCCTCACTCCCCTACCTTTCTCTTTGTGCTCTGCGAGGAAAGGGCAAAAGGGCGCTCAGAGTTTTACTTTGAAAAGTCATGTGTAAAGCAATACATTAGGGGCAGAGGGATAGGAGAGGGTGGGGGCGCCTACGGTACTACCCGCAGGGCCGTCATCTCAGTAGCTGATGACATTCACAGATGGCACCACTTGGAACTTGGTCTTCAGATGACGTCACTGCAGTGGAGAGAAAGGAGAGCAACGGAGATTCAAGCTCTGCGATTGTTAATCGCGGTAGTTGAGCGGTTAAGGAGGTCGACTCCAGGTTCATGGGTTTGAGAGATGCTACAGATAGTATTAGATTAATTATTATTTTGATAAAATAATCGTGTTTACAAAATGAAACTAAAGGCCCTTGATGTTAACGTCAATGTCAAAATCCCAGCATATCCAACTGAGGTGTTTTTTTTTATAAATAATTTTATATTTTTCCTCTATACAAATTAGTTAAATTTCCTCTAAATTCTACCTTCTGATCCGTAAGCTATCAGTTTAAATATGCAGACAACTTACAAGGTGTGGGGGAAGTGAGGACGGGAGGGAAAGCATAAAAACAGCTCCAATTCAGAATAATATCCTGTAATCTCTTGAAAATACAGTTCACGCCTAAATCGAGTCCCTTCATAGTTGTGCTCTGCACAAGAGACAAGACTATACCACCCTTGTTCAAGTGCAGCATCCAGTTCTCGTCAACCATTTTCACCTCTCCCTAGACCCTTGTTTCTCTCCATCACAAGCAAAAAAGGGGAAGGGGGGATACACCCAGCGAACAAACCACCATTAAACCCCCACGCAGGCAGCAAACCCCCGCGTGTGGGGTTTATCAGTCCACGATATGAGAGACCTTCCCCCTTCCCCTCATTTCATGCTTCTATCACAACCCCTCACGGCGTTTAAGACATAAACGTTTCCAGAACCAAAAGCTTCCTACAAAAAAAAAACTATATACCTTTATCTCCAAAACGTGATTTTTATGTTATCTTGCAGATTTTTGCGTTCACAGATCTATATATATTTTTTTCTGTTCCCTCCTCCATTCGTTCTTCTGTGATCCCATGAAGCTTAGAAGGTTTTATCCCCCCTCCTCTTTTCTGAATCACACTTTGATTGTGTGCCCCTGACGGTCCGTGATCCGCCCTACAAATATTAGCCTACTTCTCTCCTTGTGTCAATAGACGTGTCATATCTCGAGACTCCCCGTGTAATAGTTATTTGAGGGATATTTATCTGACTGTCGATATTAATATAATATAATAATAATACTAAATATCGTAATTAATAAAAACTATGTTCTAAAATATAATTTAACTTGAGTTAATTAATATATGTTAATATATTAAAGCTCTACTTTTAGAGCAACAAATACTCATTTAATATTCTGAGGGCAAATTTACCGATAGTGAATGATCCACTTTTATTTATAGCTAAAGCAGTATCTTCTTACATAAGCTAACCGTTACAAAAGCTACAAAACTACTTTTATGTATTCACACGTCAAGTCATATGATCTAAAGCAGTGATGGTGAAACTTTTTCAACCAGTATGCCACTTCTTATCTACGTTAATTGATGACTATCTAAAAATAAAACATGATTGAATATTATTATTAATTATCACGCGTCTTCTACCCATTTGGGTTGTACGCACTTACATAATGTGTAATGGTAGGATGATTGTAAGATGAAATGAAGGACCTACAGTTTAACGTGGGATCCGAACCATGTTGGAGGCCTAGTACTCCACATTCTGACTCATTCATGCTATGCAAGCAAGAGCACAGCACATTATCCAATTGACAATGAATGCATCATACCAAAAATACACCCCTGATTCCATCATAATTTTTTAGGGATTCAATCAAAAAAATGTGAAGCTAGTAGTGTTTCAAAGTAAAATTCGCCTAAATCCTTAGTTTAAAGAGATAATGTAAATTTATCACTGTAGGCTAATCATCTCAAATACATATTTTATACGTAAATAATGCTAATAATATTGAAATTTGCACGTGTCAATCCCAACATTATCTTGATTTTCTAATCAATTAAAGCATTAATAAATTATATTAGCTAATGTTGAATTTTGGTGGGGGGGGATTGGTATATCGGGATCACAATCAACTTAACATTACGTAATTTTCAATTAAAACTTTCACGTAGCGTAACGTACGGTTCTCCTCGTGTTTATTTAAATGTAAACCATCACGATGCAGTTGACATAACGTTAACTTAACGATCACATAATTTTCACTTGACTTAAGAGTTGTTCAGGGGCACCGTTCAAGTTACATGTACGTAAAGCGAAGGGTATCACGTGTTCTAGCTAACCAATCATGTTGTGAGACATGGCTATTTAGTAGTTGATTTATTTGTTTGTTTATGGCTGTTGCAGATGTCTTCTTTGGTATAGTTTGTCTACGTCTTACGGAAATCTAGAACGTCTAAGCCTCTTTTATATATCCAATGAGTTTATATTTCAAGTACTTTCAGCCTTATCAGCCTCATATGCTTGGGTTTCTTTTAGTAAACAATTTATTTTCGAACAGTCCAACTTCATTAATTGGGTTTTGCTTAAAATGTTACGTTATATTACGTTACATTACTTTACGTGATTCCTAAACACACACTATTACATTAAGCGAACGCTAAGTTTTTCCTTATCACCACGTCTTACTACCCGTTCAGTTTTTATGCACATGTACGCTAGTTTGTTAGTCATGAGGAAGGTTGGATTTAGAAGATGTGTAACAGCATTTTCGTGGAGATATAGAGAGAAAGTGGAAAACCATTTAGCCAAAGCCACCTTCAGAACACTTAACCGAAGTTCAAACCCCGATCTGCCCATCATCAGTTGTCCAGTCTATTGCAGAGCGACGCCATAGGCCATACGCCACTGAAGCTGCTGAACGTAACGTGAACGTTTACGTTACGTAAAGATTAAGTTGATCGTGATCATGGCATTATATCAGTGTACACAAATCTTTAAATAAGTTAGTTCAAAGACATACTACGCAGGTACTTAAAATAAATAGCACATCTTCGTTTTTTATATATTATTAAATAATATTATATATAATATATATATATATATGAATTGTTATAATATTTATCAATTCCAATAACTATGTGGGCGTATACTTTATGTCACCTAATGTTTCTAATAAAAGGTTTAAAGTCTTCCATAGTATTTATTCACATTTCAATCAGTTAGATCAAATATGCCACAAAAACAGAAGATTATTGAAAACAACAGATCTAACATTCGTAGTACTTTTGATGTAGACATGGTTATTAAAAACTGCAATTTCCAATATTTTTTAAAAAGTTTTATTTAACTAAATCAAAGTATATTAAGAGTTATTTAATTTTATTTAAACATGCGCTACGCCTTAACCTATTCAATGATGTTCAAAAAATAAGTTTGGCTGGTGTGGCTATTGAAACTCCGCAGCTAAAATCAACTAGTCTTGGTACTGTGACAATGCACCTATTATTATATCAACTAGTCTTGATACTGTGACAATGCACCTATTATTATATCAACTAGTCTTGGTACTGTGACAATGCACCTATTATTATATCAACTAGTCTTGGTACTGTGACAATGCACCTATTATTATATCAACTAGTCTTGGTACTGTGACAATGCACCTATTATTCTATCAACTAGTCTTGGTACAGTGACAATGCATCAATTATTACATCAACTAGTCTTGGTACTGTGACAATGCACCTATTATTATATAAACTAGTCTTGGTACTGTGACAATGCACCTATTATTATATAAACTAGTCTGGGAACTGTGACACCACTTCTAGTATCATATAAACTAGTTGTGGAACTGTGACACCACATCTAGTATCATATAAACTAGTCTGGGAACTGTTACACCACAACTAATATCAACTATTCTGAAAATTGAGAAATGACACCTGGACACAGGAATCGAACACGGGACTTTTGGCTTAGTACGCCAATGCTCTAATCACTGAGCTATCCAGGAATCGTCCCGTGCCCAGGGTCATTCTTCACTCATATTTTAAGGCAGAGTCCATAATGGACGTGCGGAAATCTTCGGCTACAAATGTGTGATTTTATTAAGATGAAGAGCTATCAGATAACGCAGCCACCTTCAACTCGGTAGTTGGCTTATTGATGCCATTTGTACAATTATTATAAAACTAAAACAAATATAATAGCTTTGGCCATTTGATTCTTAAATATGCGACCCCTTACAGTTATAATAATTGTACAAGTGGAAGCATTAAGCCAATTACCGAGTCGAAGGTGGCTGCGTTATCTGATAGCTCATGATCTTTATTATTATTATTATTATTATATTATTATTATTAGCTCCGCGCCTTACTACCCGTTATACGCAGTGATCTTAATAAAATCACACATTTGTAGCCGACGATTTCCTCACGTTCATCATGGACTCTGCCTTAAAATATGAGTGAAGAATGACCCTAGGTACGGGACAATTCCTGGATAGCTGAGTGGTTGGAGCATTGGCGTACAAAGCCAAAGGTACCGGGTTCGATTCCCGTGTCAAGGTGTCATTTTTTAATTTTCAGAATATGATATCTAGAAGCGAGTAAATCCTCACTGAAACAAAATGAATATAATAACTTTGGCTATTTGATTCTTTAATATCAATTAGTCGGACCACTGTGAAACCGCATCTAATATCAACTAGTCTGTAACTCTGCAACTAATATTAACTCGTATGGCTACTGTAACTCCGCAACTAATATCAGCTCGTATGGCTAATGTAACTCCCCAACTAATCTCGGTTGTAGTGACAGCTGTATAAGCTTGTTTCCACTCGGTGAGCGTGTAAACCAATATTAAGTGTGTTCCTAGATGGATGCCTCGTCTCCCCAACTTGTATAGGACTAATACTCAACTATAAGCTCCAATAGAAATCACTAATTCACCTATTTGACCAAACATCCACATTTCCTATCATCCAGCAATTGACCGGGAGTGTTTTGAGCTGAAACAGAAAGTTAGCTGACACAAGAGGGTTTATAAAATATATCAGGACCTACCAATTTACTATTCACACCGGCGCCAATGATTTGAACAGCTTTGTTGGGCTGTGAGGACCCCATCCAACCCTCCTTTTGAAGCTGTAATCAGGATTACTGTAGTCTCTTTTTTTTTTCATCAGACCATGATCACTGGACTTGTGTTTTTATGTCTGTGATCATGTAGATTGCTTACTTTGAATATACACCTGGTTTAGCCAGCTTACATGACTGTGTGTAGTTAGAGCCGGAACACACGTGAACATGTGCGTGGGGTAAAGACGATTGATTTAATTTTAAATGTTTCATAGAAACAATGGGAACTAGTGGGTGTGTGGTTCTGTCTAAGTCAAGGATAGTCCGCGGGGATTAGCGAGTGACCACTCTGCTGCGTTCTATCGGGGAGGTATCGAACCGCACGTACCGATGACGGACTCTTAATAACGTTAGAATCCTCCACGTCACAGCGGTTCATTACGGTTGCGGTTGTGGTTGGACAGCATCCGGCTGGGCGAGGAGAAAAGAACACAGTTTTACGAACAACGTTTTGGGAGCCTTAGCAGAAGACGGGATTATCATACATGGTAACGAGGATTTTGGTGAACAGGATGGTTTTAATCAATCAATCCTAAAAAAAATAAATGGTACGGCACACCGCACAGACTTTCTCTCTCTTTCTATAAACTCCTAAGATTTCTGAACGGAATAATGTACATTGTATCATCACCACTCCACATAAGAACTAGCATAAAAAAATATACAATGATATAGAATCAATGAGAAAAGAGGCGCATCTTTGTCCACCTAAGAGCATTTCAAACAGTTTAATGTCTTCCACAAGGGTCAACACTTCGTATTAAAATTTCGATTTCTGGTTAAAATTTTAACATTTTATAAGGTGTTGCAGATCTTCAAGTCATCGCATTGATATTTAATTATTCATTTATACATTTTGACCAATAAAAAATGTAAATATTGACTATTGAGTCTAAAATGGAGATAGATCATTGCTATGCAAACATTTCTCCTAAGAGATTTAAGGAAAAATAACATACTTTTTTAGATACTTATATTTAATTACTCTATGGCATTGGAGAATTATTGCGTTAAGACTTAAGTAGTATATTTTACAACTAAATCTCACAAAATTGTATTAATATATTTGCAAATATCTCAGAAACTGCTGCTTTTATAAAAATATATGTCAAATAAATTTTTTTTATTTCTGATAGTCCTACAATTTTGCAATGATAAGTTGTTTAGTTTCTCCAATAGTTGTGGAGATACGGAAATTAACGCTTCTGTAAAGTACGCTAAAGATCATTTTCATAGGAAAATGAAAATAGCCAGTTTATTTATAATCTTAATCAACGCCTAGATACGAATTTTAATCAAAATCGTTTGAGTAGATATTGAGAAAACCAAATTTTTCTCTTTTCGCCCTTCAGTAAACTACCCTTAATTTTAAGTTTTTATAGACACACAGACAGACGGCATTGCAAAGACTATTTTTTAGGGTTGTGGGGGTCATGAGACGTCGACATCCATCAACATTTCAGGTTAGTTTTTTTTTACGGTCGCAATACTTAAACTTTAATGTCCAAAAAGTTAAAAAAAATTCATATAATTGCGTATAGATTGAAAGTTATTGATTTTATAAAAATATGTTTCGGATAAAATATCTGTATTATAAATATATATACATATTTGTAATGCTAAGTAATTTCATATCTCAAATAGTTTCGGAGCTATTTAAAAAAATGTTAATTGACGCATCAGACCGGAGCCCTTAAAGCGATTTTGCCGAAATATTGAGGGTAGCCATTTTGTTTGGAATATTTATTAATGTTCATAAATGAAATTTAATCAAAATCGTTGGAGCCGATTTTGAGAAAATCGACTTTTTCTCTTTTTGCCCTTCAGTAAACTACCCTTAATTTTAAGTTTTAATAGACACACAGACAGACGGCATTGCAAAGACTATTTTTTAGGGTTCGGGGGGTCATGAGACGTCGAAATCCATCAACATTTCAGGTTAGTTTTTTTTACGATCGCAATACTTAAGCTTTAATGTCCAAAAAGCTAAAAATATATATATAATTGCGTATAGATTAAAAATTATTGATTTTATAAAAATATGTTTCGAATAAAATATTTGTATTATAAATAAATATACATATTTGTAATGCTAAGTAATTTCATATCTCAAATAGTTTCGGAGGTATTTAAAAAAATGTTAATTGACGCATCAGACCGGAGCCCTTAAAGCGATTTTGCCGAAATATTGAGGGTAGCCATTTTGTTTGGAATATTTATTAATGTTCATAAATGAAATTTAATCAAAATCGTTGGAGCCGATTTTGAGAAAATCGACTTTTTCTCTTTTTGCCCTTCAGTAAACTACCCTTAATTTTAAGTTTTAATAGACACACAGACAGACGGCATTGCAAAGACTATTTTTTAGGGTTCGGGGGGTCATGAGACGTCGAAATCCATCAACATTTCAGGTTAGTTTTTTTTACGATCGCAATACTTAAGCTTTAATGTCCAAAAAGCTAAAAATATATATATAATTGCGTATAGATTAAAAATTATTGTTTTTATAAAAATATGTTTCGTATAAAATATTTGTATTATAAATATATATACATATTTGTAATGCTAAGTAATTTCATATCTCAAATAGTTTCGGAGCTATTATAAAAAATGTTAATTTACGCATCAGACCGGAGCCCTTAAAGCGATTTTGCCGAAATATTGAGGGTAGCCATTTTGTTTGTAATATTTATTAATGTTCATAAATGAAATTTAATCAAAATCGTTAGAGCCGATTTTGAGAAAATCGACTTTTTCTGTTTTTTCCCTTCAGTAAACTACCCTTAATTTTAGGGGTAGATGTCCAATTCCAAAAACCCCTCGGGGCAACCCTATGAAAACCCAAGATATCAAGTTTCAGCTCAATCGGTAAAATAGTTTAGGCTCTAGTTGGAGGTACAGACAGACAGACAGACAGACAGACAGACAGACAGACAGACAGACAGACAGACAGACAGACAGACGGAAATTCAAAAACCACTTTTTCGGATTCAGGAAGTCATGAAACGTCAAAATTCATCAAAATCTCGACTTCGATTTTTTTGACGATCACAATACTTTCTCTACCTGTAAGATAGAGAGAAAGTAATAAAGTAGGTACTAGAAATTTATAAAATTGATTAAGAATGAATATATCAATGATTAAAGTTATGTAATTATTTCTTGTTAATTATTTGATTTTATAGAGTATGCAACATTTTTTTCATTAAAGTTTATACATGTTTGTACCTAAATAAATCAAGGGCTATAAACTTTTTTTAGTCACGTATCCTTTTAAAAGCCTGATGAAAGCTATAGATCTAACCTCATGAGTGAACATACATACCAACGTATACAATAATTGTAAAGTGTGGCTATTGTGACTTCGCAACTGTCAACTAAAAATGTGGCTACTGCGACTCCGCAACTGTCAACTAAAAATGTGGCTACTGTGCCTTCGCAACTGTCAACTAAAAATGTGGCTACTGTGACTCCGCAACTGTCAACTAAAAATGTGGCTACTGTGACTTCGCAACTGTCAACTAAAAATGTGGCTACTGTGACTTCGCAACTGTCAACTAAAAATGTTGATACTGTGCCTTCGCAACTGTCAACTAAAAATGTGGCTACTGTGACTTCGCAACTGTCAACTAAAAATGTGGCTACTGTGCCTTCGCAACTGTCAACTAAAAATGTGGCTACTGTGACTTCGCAACTGTCAACTAAAAATGTGGCTACTGTGCCTTCGCAACTGTCAACTAAAAATGTGGCTACTGTGACTTCGCAACTGTCAACTAAAAATCTGGCTACTGTGACTCCGCAGCTAGTATCAGCTAAGAATAGTTAAGAACATATAATATAGTTATAAATTAAATATAATAAATATTATATAATTGAAAAGAAATATTAGTAGGTATAATGTATTAAAAGTTATAACATTTTAATTAGTATTACGTTTGTTAATTAATTATGCATACTAATTATTGTCGAGACAAAATAAATTATATATAAAAGCTGTGAAATATACAACAAGGCCTTAAGTTTTACAAAGAATGATCGCCCTATGAAGGGAGGAGTGGGTACCTTAAGACCCAGATATGAACTCATTTGAAATATGCTTCAATGGTTGAGCGGGATTAAATATCAGATAGCAAATAAGAGTTCTCTCGCCAGAGGGTTCGCCCTCATCTGCAACGAGTATCCCAGCTACGTCAGAGTTTGGATGATTGCATCAGTGGGGGTTTGTATTCTTGTCCTGATAAATGTTGTTGATCTTGTGGTGTATCGCCCATCAATTGAACCAATCTTTATATACTCGACCGAGTATCATTTGGTTGAATAGTTTCTATCATTTGAATCATGAGCTGTTCATTGCAATTTGAGTAGGCTACCTCATTCGGTCAGTATTGAACTACGGCCTGGATATCGTAAAGATGACTTGGCCAAACTTAGGCTATTGTCCTTGAGTTGGTAGTAGTGATCTATGAATTCAGAATTGATATGGTCCTCCAGAAGTAGTTTCATCTATTTTGGCTGACCTACTACCATGGCAAGAGCGGCATTGTATGATGGTATGTTGTCTTTATAGTTCTATGACAGCTCGTGAATGTCTAACACCAATGCTTAGTCAGATTTCATGATCGAAAGCTAGGGTAAGAATGACTTTTGTTGTGTGACAACAGCTATTGTCCTTTGATCTGAATCATATTATATTATATATGTATTATATTAGCACCGCGTCTACTACCGTCGGGTACGCACTTACGCAAATTAGGGTAGGATTTGAAGAATGAGGACTACAGTTAAGGGGAATCGACCACGTGAGCCTGGCATATCTCCATTCAAATTGTGATCTGAATCGAAGAGCACCGAATATTCACTAAATTTGTCACTCCCAATGAACGAATTTCATGAAGTATTATAATGGAGAGCCATTTTGTCGATTGTAATGGAGGAGGAGCTAGCCCTGGTTACCCTTTATCAACTTAATCTCGGGCTCAAGCATTTTCGCGTGAGCCTCTGGTATATGCTGGTCTCTTTCGTGTTAGCGGCATTGTAAAAACTGTAGTCTTTGAAATGTAGTTATGAGGAGCAATGATTCTAAATAAAGCACAAAATATATAACTGAGAAAAAAATTAAAAACAAAATGTAATTATTATCTCTACCAAATTAATAAAAAAATTAAAACCCAATAGGAAGTTAAAATAAGCAGTCTTGAAATAATAATAGTGTGTAATATACTTCCCCTTTACGTTTCAAAGGATACACTTGATTACTACCTCCAAATTGATTAATTAATTTACGATACAAATTACAACGTTTCTAGATCCAGTTACATAAGAAAATTAATCCCAGTCAAAATGTGTGTTTATATTATAAGTAATACCACACTTATTAATCATATTTTGTTTCTAAGTAGGTTGTTTTAGAAGCCAGAAGGAAGGCTATTTCACATCACTCCGGATTATTATTTGCGTTCCTTTTAAAACGTCCTCCTGCCTAAATGTACAACTCTCACAAAGTTGGAAATAATATTGACAAAATAAATCTGTCAGGCACTGCTTGACTAAATTATAAATCGTTTAAAGCTTGTTTGGTCATAATTGGATAAGAAATGACAACTTAATAGCTGGACAAAATTTCGTTCATTTTGTATTCAGATCTTTGTTAGGTGAATTTATATTTGAGATTAGTCTAATAGAGCTCTGGCTGGGTTATACCTGTTGTCAAAGTTGTTGGGAAATTGGTAAAGTACCCTTTTATCTCCCCCTTTCCCTTTATAATATTTTAGTATGCTCCATGTTTATCCTCATCTGTGTGTGTATCCAAACAGATGATGTCAAAATGGTAACTAGGGTCCAAATTTATTCAGCCTCAGGCAAATTGTGTATTATGTTGTATATTCTCCTATGTCTGTTTTTTTTTCTTTTAATACACCTACATATCTGTTTGATTATTTCCATTACTTAATATTTTTGTTTTTATTTTAGATTCTAAATACCCTGTTATGACTGCTAGTCATCTAAAATAAACTTTGTTTAGCAGGAGTTTCCACCCAGCCCCCCCCCCCCCCCTTTTCACCATCAAACCCACTCATCACATATCACTAAACTTTTATATTTAAATGGTCCGACAACTTATCTCAGTCAGTAGCGTGCCTGCCTATTTAGCTGAGGGCCCCAGGTACGATTCCCGGGATGGCCGAAACATTTATAATTGGTGATATGTGGGTTTCCCCTTCCACAGTGATAAATTATGTATTGATCGGGGGCTGAATGCTGAGTCTCTTCTAGATTTAAGTGAGTTTATAAATAGTGTACTGATATATTAGTTGGCTCAGAAAGTGCACATTAAATACTGCAAATAAAAAAATTGTAAATAAACAGAGAGCCTTGTTTTTGTGCCTAATTTATATCATTCGGTGTTTTTATTTTTAGTTTAATATTTCGGCGCACTCTTCTTTAATTTTTGTTGTATGTTTCAATACAATTTTTATTACATTTTAAGTTTTAATCAATTCAATAACTTTAAATAATGAAAGTGTGGATATGGGTAGGGATAAGGTCAGTACAACTTATTTACCCATTTTATTCAAAATGGCGCAGGCCCCAGTCCAGACAAACTTGACTTTACCTGAAATTCCTTCCCCAATTCACCGCCCTCTCATCCGTAATGGCGTCAACTAAATTAGCAATTACTGCAACAACCAAAACCCTGCCAATTATTCTACGCCCATGCACAAGCAGGAAGGGGGTGGGGATAGAAGTGGTGGCCTTAAAAACATTCCATGGGGAGGGTAGTGGAGGGGAGAGACTAACGCTCACTCGGAACTGATATCGTAGAGAGTGCGGATGCCGGGGTTTTCTAAAAGTGCTGGTAATCAACACCTATAAAGACGTTCTATTGATGTCCGCTAGAAGCGCCAGCATCTAAATCCCTTCCCTTTCCCTTCTCTTGTAGGCATCTGAATACTAGTCAAGTGAAGTGGAGTAAAGTGGCTTAATTAGGGAGGCAGGAAGTCGCAGGAGGTTGACTGAGGGGATTAGACGCGATTCAAGGGTTTCCTGGAAGCTAGCTCCTCTCTCTCTCCCCCCTCTCTCTCACACACACATACAAACACAGTAGGAATCAATCTAGTTTTTATAAATGATTTCATCTCCCCCACCGCTGGGAAGTTATTCCAAGCAACTTAAATAGTATTACAATCGAGACGTTTTTAATTAACTTTCAAAATTTTTTGTTTACTAATGGAAAGAAGATATTCGATTTTACAATATTAATATTTTCGTTTAAATTACCTCTCCAACAATGACTAAAAAAAAGGTATGATGAACAATAACATGGGAGGTCTTGGTTCATTTCTAGCTTAAGGATATAATTTACTTGTATTACTGGTTTTTGAACTTTGGCTTTATTTATCATATATTATCATTAGTGACAGATCTAAATCAATGGGCATGTGGTCTAATGGTCAATCTCATTTAGTTTGATATGCCGCCGATGGTAGGTTGGAGTTAAGAATCCCAGATGAGTGTTCTGAGGTCGGGTTTTCCTTAATATTCTCCTACTCTCCCTCAACACACTCGCTGATAACTTTTTAAATCTAAATTACGCCTTACTTATCCTTATAATACTACTGTAACTACTCACCAACCCATGGGCCTACTTGTCAGTATGGCTTAGTGGTATGGGTTAGGCAGAGGCAAATAATCATGGGGTTCATTTATATCTTGTTTATTGAAATAGATGTGAGAATGTATAAATGTGATGTAGGTTTTAGAATAGTTTGAAAGAGTTTAGTAAAAGTTCCTCGTCCTGTCACTGTCCATACTCAGAGGTGATCTATCTTAGTTGATATAACTTCGACTAGTGTAGAACACACGGCTGCTCGACTATGAGTGGTAGTTATATAACGCAGACTTCCAAGATGATTTGAAGGGGCTCTCCTCCGTAATAAACAGGGAATAAAGCTGTAGGATATTCTTCTCACAAGTTATAGTAGCTTGGTGGCTGAGTATTTAAAGCACTTCGAAGTAAGCATCTTTACCGAACTAGCGTTCTTCTTGGCTACCCTTCTCAAAAAGGTATAAAACTTACTGCTACATACCATCAAAAGAGGGGTGTCTTCCCCTGAATTAATGTTTATATCAATACACTGTGTTGTTCTAGTTGACAAAACATCCTCTGTTTTAAAAACATGACCTGATGCACGTACACAACTGCTGATGTAAAACAATTTGCAGTATGATTGCTTAGACCTACGTGATCTTTGCACGCATTTGATTAATAAAGTCTTCAAGCCAAGAAACTATCGTAACTAACATCTATGTATGCAAGATTCGCCGAAAACAACATCATATATATGTGTTTATATCCCGAACATATACTAAGACGTGGGGTAAAACTACTAATACAATCAATTATAATACAATAGTGTGAAAAATAGTTTGAGGTCGTTAAAAGCTGAGGAAGTGCCTAAGTAAATGATTAACCATGGCTATATTTATTGTCAACTTTAAGTATTTTTTATTTTGACGGAAATTTAGTCACTTAGTGTAATGAGCTTAATATTAAGTGATATTAATCGTATGAATCGTATTAATCGTTTCTATATGTGGTCACATCTATCATTTACTGACATTCCTCAAAGCATCACTGGACGAGTTTTATGAACAAATATATCCTATATAAAGTAATGTTATAAAATGTATTAACATTTATATTAGGTTACCCATTAACACCCTTTTCCTTTACAAGCTAGTCCATTGAGGGCATTTATTGGGTTGATACACAATGATGTATTTGAAATTTAGTTTCAATAATAGAATTTTTTTATGGAAATCAATAAAAACTGTACCATAAGTACTATAGCACAGTTTTTGTACATCATCTGCTAGTGACCGACCAAGAATAAACTTCTTGAGTGAGCCACCAAACCTTGCTCCAAGGGGACTTTGTTAGTTTAGGAAACATCCGTAAATATCGCCACTGGAGGTCATGGTGATTCCTTTGGCCATATGCATCTGCATCCTTGCCATAACAAGATAGTGTCCCTGGCTGGCTACCTCTGAATCCTTAACCATTCAAAGTAGCAAACCTATCCGGCTGCCTAACGTTTCCACATGCTTCAACCTTCTAACTAAGAGCAAATTTCTGTAACATATTTAAAGGGGAGAGGAAAAAGAGGAGGGAAAAAGCTAGAGAAGCTCACTGATGCTGGATACTCCTCAACAACAACTCCCTCTTCCCCACACCACACATTACATTACCTTGCCCATGTCCTCAATACACCCGATCCTCATCCACCCCTCCATCCACCCTTCAGACCTCCAGCAACTCCCCTTTACCTCGATCCCCTGGGACTACCAGAATTGGGATTTCGTGGACATCCTCAGAGAAAACTCCTCAGACGAAGACGATTACAGGAGATCAAGATTCGAATCTCGGTCGGGTGTACTGAGGTTTTTCCAAACTGGTTTTACAATCCCCCTCCAATGCTGGCACACTTCTTATATATATATAACCTATATAATCCATAAAACCATTGGCGTAATTAGTACATAAGCGTACAGCCCGAACGGGTAGTAAGAATATGGTGCAAAAAAATTGACAAATTCTGATTAATCTGAGATGGGCTGCTGTTGTTGATAGATAAGCAGCTCTTGTGTAGTTGAGTGAATTAATGAATGAACGAGTGAGAGATAGTGAGTGAATAGGTCATTGTGTGAATTAGTGAGAGATAATGAGTGAATATATGGGTTAGTTAGTGAGTGAATGACAGTGAGGGACAAGTTGAAAGAGGGAATTAGTGAGTGAACGAATTAATTAGAAAACGTAAGTAGGTGAGTGATGGAGTGATTGAGGAAATGGGTGAATTAGTGATGGGATGAATTAGTGAATGAGTGGGTGAGGAGTTAAGGAGTAGGTGAGGAGGTGAGAGAGGAGTGAGGCCAAGCTTGTCTATGATCCAGAGTTAAAGTCTCATCTAACCTACCTCTTATTGCTTTAACGTCATTTAAGCAAATATTTTAGCTGTAACACTTAAATCCTAGTGTGATTACCAGCAGAAGTGGAATAATGTGGGGGGGATTCCACAGATTTTCATCTGAGAAATGGATATAGACCACAATATAAAATAAATCACACCAGCTATGACCACTAACATCTAACTACTATCGATAAAACCACCTGATGTTTTCAGTACTGGCACTAGATCATTATAAACACTGTAGACATGTATGGAAGTATTTTGTCGGTCCTGTCCTGTCCTGTGCAGTCAAGTGTACCAGGCAGGAAGATGACAGTTCTCTCCAAGATGTGGAGAGAAAGAGGGGTAAAGGGGGGATAGGGGGAAGGGAGCTCTGTAGGAGGAAGGAACAGAAGAGCTTTCAATAGCGATAAAAACTCTTTTCAAAATATAAAACAAACGAAGGTGATTTTAATGGGGTCTTAAGTTGGACTATCAAACTCATATTCTGATTCCTCCTTCCTCTTAAAAAAATATAATAATACAATTTTTATGGAAATTAGCGTCTTTTAAATTCTTATTTTTTAAATAAAGTAAATGAAGATATAATCTATTTAAAAATAATCTACTTGTTAATTCTTCAAAGGTTTTTTCTAACACTTTCAACACACCATTTATATTTGTCACCATAATACAACATGTATTTATCAATGAACACAGAACTCCTCACTTCTAATTGAAAAGTTCCCATTAGTGCACAATTTTTGTATTAACTAACTTACTTGAAATACAATGACAGGTGATGATTGATCAGGTGATGATCTGCCAACAAATTATAGCTATGACTGTAAAATATAGAGATACAAATGGTGCAAAAAGCAACTGTAACAATATTTTAACAGTTAGATACATACAGTGTGCTTAGGATTTCCCCACCCTTGTCAAAGCCTCCATGTTCATGTGTGAGGTAGCTAGTTAATATACAGATGTAAGAAATGTAACAATAGGTAACCTCCTTGTTATTATTATTATTATTATTATATTATTATTATTATTATTATATTATTATTAGCACCGCGTCTTATACCCGTTCGGTTGTACGCACTTACGCTAAGTGCAATGTAGGGTGATTGTGAGATGAATGGAGGACCTACAGTTTAACGTGGAATCCGAACCACGGTGGAGGCTGGCATTCCTCACATTCACAAGTTGTGGTTAATACACGTCTTGTCATAGGTGAAGGAAGGGTTTGGCATCAGGTAAATCTGTGCTGGGACGAGGATTGAACCCGAACCTTATCACAGAGTCTGACACCTTACCCCTAACCACCAGGTCACCAACCTCCTTGTTGATGTGTGAGGTAAGCTGGTTCATGAACAGATGTGAGGAATATAATATTTAAGTAACCTCTTGTTGATGTGTGAGGTAAGCTGGTTCATGGACAGATGTAAAGAATGTAACAATAGGTAACCTCCCTGTTGATGTGTATGGTAAGCTTGTTCATATACAGATTGTAAGGAATGTAACAATAGGTAACCTCCTTGTTGATGTGTGAGGTAGGCTGGTTCATGAACAGATGTAAAGAATGTAACAATAGGTAACCTCCTTGTTGATGTGTATGGTAAGCTAGTTCATATACAGATGTAAGGAATGTAACGATAGGTAACCTCCTTGTTGATGTGTATGGTAAGCTAGTTCATAGACAGATGTAAGGAATGTAACGATAGGTAACCTCCTTGTTGATGTGTATGGTAAGCTAGTTCATATACAGATGTAAGGAATGTAACGATAGGTAACCTCCTTGTTGATGTCTGAGGTAATTTAGTTCATGGACAGATGTAAGGAATATAATATTAGGTAACCTCCTTGTTGATGTGTGAGGTAGGCTGGTTCATGGACAGATGTAAGGAATATTTCACAAGGTACAAAATACCCGCCCTCCCCCTGTTTCCGGCCCCACGCTTGAATCCTGCCAGCGAAGGACCCCTGAAATCCAATCACAGAGTAATATCATTTGTGTGCCCCCTCCTCACAACTCCGGCCCCTTTCTACATATACAACTTCCTCTTTTTTTCATCTCCTTTGCCTAGTTTTTTATATATTTTATTCAGTGAATACGAGAAAACGAAAGCGTGCCAAAAAGAGGGGAAATAGAAGACGAAAAAATATACATTCTTGACTATAGATTTCAATACGTCAAAATTCAATTATTCAATGCAGTTGCTGTGTAAAAGGTTGGATTATGTCGAGACGACGTCTTCCCCACCCGAAGACTCCAAATTCACAGAGTCCTAAGACGCTTCCTTTCTGTATTTTTAGGAGGCGTGCAAGAAGAAATATGGAATATTATTATTTTCGCCTCCTCTTTATTTTGAAAATTAAATTCAGAGAAGTATTTTCTACATGAGTGGATAAGATCAAAGGCCTAACTTGAAAGCGTGTGGGACAATGTTGAGCTAATAACGTTTCTGAGACAGTTGATTACTGGAAAGAAACAAGATTGGTATAAAAGTGAAAAGAAACAAGAGTTAGAACATACTGGATAGAAACAAGAGTTAGAACATACTGGATAGAAACAAGAGTTAGAACATACTGGATAGAAACAAGAGTTAGAACATACTGGATACAAACAAGAGTTAGAACATACTGGATAGAAACAAGAGTTAGAACATACTGGATAGAAACAAGATTTAGAACATACTGGATAGAAACAAGAGTTAGAACATACTGGATACAAACAAGAGTGAGAACATACTGGATAGAAAACAAGAGTGAGAACATACTGGATAGAAACAAGAGTGAGAACATACTGGATAGAAACAAGAGTTAGAACATACTGGATACAAACAAGAGTGAGAACATACTGGATAGAAACAAGAGTTAGAACATACTGGATACAAACAAGAGTTAGAACATACTGGATACAAACAAGAATTAGAACATACTGGATAGAAACAAGAGTGAGAACATACTGGATAGAAACAAGAGTGAGAACATACTGGATAGAAACAAAAGTGAGAACATACTGGATAGAAACAAGAGTGAGAACATACTGGATAGAAACAAGAGTGAAAATAGGATAGAACAAGATTTAAACTACTGGATAGAAACAAGAGTTAATACATACTGGATAGAAACAAGAGTTAGAAAATACTGGATAAAACCATGATTAGAACATACTGGATAGAAACAGAGTTAGAACAACTGATAGAAAAAAGTGATAACATATGGATAGAAACAAGTAGACTACCTGATCGAAACCAAGAGTTGAGAACATCTGGAGAAACAAAGTGAGACCTGGAAAAACAAGAGTGAGAACATATTTGGATAGAAACAAGAGTTAGAACTACTGGATAGAAACAGATTACACATTTGATACTAAACAGCTAGTTTAAATATTGATACAAACAAGAGTTAAACATACTGGATAAAAAGGAATAGAACATACTGATAAAACAAGTGATACATACTGATGAACAAGAGTTGAACATACTGATAGAAACAAGTGAGACATACTGAAAACAAGAATTAGACAATGATAGAACAAGAGTGAGAAATATGGATAAACAGAGTAGAACATACTTTACAACACGAGTAGAACTACGGAAGAAACAAGAGTGAGACATACTGATAGAACAAGATTAGACATACTGGATAAAACAAATGTTAGAAGCATGCAGGGATAGAAAAGAATTAGATACGCCTCCTGGATGAAAACAAAGTAGAAGTACTGGATAGAAACAAGATTAAACATACTGGAAAAGAAACAAGAGTGGAACAACTGGATAGAACAAGAGTGAGAACAACTGTAAACAAGAGTGAGACTATGATAAAACAAGGTTGAACTACTGATGAAAAAATAGTTGAAGTACTGGAAGAAACAAGATATACATACTGGATAATAAAAGTGAGAACGTACTGGATAGAACAAGAGTGAGAACATACTGGATAGAAACAAGAGTTGAGAACATACTGGATAGAAACAAGAGTTAGAACATACTGGATAGAAACAAGAGTGAGAACGTACTGGATAGAAACAATAGTTAGAACATACTGGAGGAGACTATAGTGAGACCAAACTGGAGATAAGCTAGAATGAGACCATTTTGGAGAGAAACTAAAATGAGACCATATTGGAGTGAAAAATTAGGAAACTAAATTAGATAGAAATATGAGTGAGAATTATATTGAAGAGAAAGCTTGGGACTTAAACCTTTTGGTTGGTATTAAAAACATGTCGGTGTGGTTTACTTAAACAAATTACACAATAGCTTCATATACATTCTCTTGGGGAGTTTTTATTGCCTAAATTTACAAAATGACAAGGCCATTCACACACTGGATCCTATTGTAGTTTGTGGAAGCAAGGGGAATAGAACCAAGGTGCCCTCCGTTTACCTTGAAAGGTAACCATGTTTGTTACACTATGTTGCGGCTTGTAAGGCTAGTAGTTACATGCTTAGTACCCCACGCAAAACACATATAATGAAATATTTTGGAGCGCAGAACAAGTCCACTATCGCTAACCAATTTACTTAGGCACCAAAAGTAGCACATACTCTATGAGAGATCGTTTAACGTAGTAGAACCCTTCATGTCCTAGGGGGATAATAACAAAAAATTTAGAAAAACCATCAATAAAGTTAAGTACACAGGTATTCCCACTAGTAGAACGAATGATGGGGCCTACAAAATCAATAAACACATAACTGCAGAATGTAGCCCATAACGAGTGTTCCAAAAAAACTCCTGAGCTATCTTTTTGTGAGTTTTGAAAATAATCAAATGGCCTCCAAAAGTAGAGTTTTGAAAGTACTTAAGTATCATACCCCTTAATTTAGCAGGAACAAAATTTTTCTGCCATTATTGTTCTTCCCTGCACGCACAATACATTTCTATGCATGGTAAATTTCTCAACCTTTCACCCTTCCCCAGCCGATCTATAATATCCCTACAGTAAGGATCTTCTAGCTGATGTTGAGCTGACGAAACAAAAGACTCGGGAATGGAGTTGATAACGTTCACACCAGCAGGAACAGGACAAAAAAAATAGGGAACACTCCTTCGTTGATGCGGGAAAGAACATCGGCAACAACGTTTAACTTTCCCCGACACATGTTCAGTTCTGAACTTGAACTGAGACAACTTCAAAGCCCAAAGGCCAATTTTCCCTAACTGCTTTGGGTGATTGGACATCCACGACAAGGCTATATTGTCAGTATACAGAATGAACTCACGTTGTTTGAGATGATCGGAAAACTTATCGATGCCGAACAGGCATCCTGAGACATTCCCGTTCATACGTATTGTACCTCTTGCTGAGCATCAGTAATAAATGTACTTGCGAAAGCTACAGGAAGTAAACCTTCTGGATGTCTTTGAGAAAGAACGGCCCCAAGGGCATGGGACGAGGCGTCAGCTTGAAGTTCAAAGGGAAACAAAAAATCAGGCATTCTAAGTACCTTAGGGGACACCAGATTTTGCTTTGGATTAGAAAAAGCTTTTCTTTTTATCGTCTACCCACACAAACTGTACTTCTTTCTTTTTTAGAAGGTTTAATGGTGTAGACAACTCAGAAAAGGAAGGAATGAACCTGGAATAATACGCACCAATCCGCAAAAAACGTTGAACCTGTTTCAAATTTTTTGGGACAGGAAAGTCAACAATGGGCCTAATACGTTCAGGGTCCACAATAATATTACCCTTAGAAATCAATACCCTAAATACTTTGTATAATCAGTGCCCCACGTCACTTTATCTGGATTAACAGTGAGACCAGCCTCCCTAAGTCGCTGGAGAACCAACTTGATATGCTCATTATGTTCTTCTAAGGATTTACTATAAATACAAATGTCGTCTAAATAATTGAATACAAATTTAAATTTAAAGTCGGACAAAATATGGTCTAACACTATACTAAGTACCGCTCCAACACAACTGATCCCAAGGAGGAACTCAATATACTCATAACATCCAAAAGGGTAACACTGTGAGATGTCTTGTAGCATGTGAAACTGCCGGTTTAACATGTACAAAAAATACCATAAATATAATTAACACAATGATTACAGGTGCTAATATATTTAAATATGTGGCAGGTGTTAGCTGACTGTGGATTATGCTGCCGGGAAACACCAAAGCTCCAGGAAAGCGCCCCAGTTGATTGGGCCGGACACCACCAGCAAATCAACGTCTTACTCTCAAGCCACGTTTCAAGAAAAGGAATATCATTTTCTCTGGGCGCCACACCAATAAAAAGCGCTAGTGGTCACCCAGCGCAATTTCACAACTTAACCCCCTTATTCCCTTAGATTCCAAATGATAACATGTCCCAGAGTTCGTCAGTTCCGTAACTATATAAGTGTCATGCCTCGCTTCACATAGTATATTTTATTGTATCAATTCGACGGAGGAAGAACTTGGATGTAAACCTACATCACCGAAGAATCTAATAGTGACTAAAACGTGTCAGGCGTCGGTCTCACCACCCAGTCACAGAGGAAGCCTCTTCTGAGACTTTAAGTATCTACAATTTAGAATCTGAGCTAAGATTATAAACATCTTTTTCTATGTTTATAAGACATAAGTTTTTGTGTCAGGATGTCTGACTTTATATTCTATGTTCATTAGACATAGGTTTTTGTGTCAGGATGTCTGACTTTAATTTTTATGCCCATAAGTCATAATTTTTATTAGTCTTAACGCTCTTTTTTGTCCATAAGCCATAAAGTTGTTTGTCAAAACTATGACATGTTTTCCTATGCCCATATGGCGTAGTTTAGAATGAAGGGCTTAATTCTCTATCATTGACCATACGACTTTAATTACTATGTCAGTGTGTCTGACTTCGTTGTCTAAGTCCTTAAGACATAGTTTTATATATTAGGGAATAATAATGACTCCCTAAACGATATGACCATGTTTAGAATCTTTTAATGGTGGAAATCAGGTTATCTAACGTTTTCTTTAATGACCTAGTTAGGTCAGTGACTATTGTCTCTTTGTAGTGTATCTATTTAGGTTGCGCAACCTGTGGAAGCACTACTAGTTGTTAGTAGTGGCCCGCGGGGATATTGTTTTGTCTCCAGTCCTGTAGGAGTCGTTTGTACCAAGTTGTACTAATATTGTTTGTACTAATTATTGTGTGCCCTAGTAATTGGTGAAAGTATAATATACTATTGAATGTCAAGGCAGTACTTATTAGGAATTGACCGGCCATAGTGTGTTAGCCATGTAGATGCCTGATTGCTCGCCATGCTGGTTCCTCTTCAAGGAAATTAACCTTAGGTTTTCATAACTCTCTATGGAGTTAACTCAAGCTAGTTAGCTCGTATATCTATCCTCATAGTAACTCTATAAAATTAGGATTAAATACCCCTTGTTTTCATGCACTATAATTTCACTATTATTCATGAATAGACCTATCTGGTCTTAGTCTGGTATTAGCCGGGCTAGATTATCTTCATACATTGTGGCCTATCCATGTATTATTATTTTGCCTCTCTTTGAATGCCACTATGTTGAGGCAGATGCTCCTTCGTAGGAGAATGAGCATCGATCCTCATTTTAAGAATTACTAAACTATTCTATAATATATTATTTCTTACTTCTGTTAGTACCTTGTCACCAAGGTGTTTATTTCTATTCCAGCCTCGTGAAGTTTACGATCATGGTAACTGAATAAAGATAGCTTTAATAACAATGTACTGTACGATCAATAATATATATATATATATATATATAATTCTATTTCTCCTGCTTACATTTAATTAAACTGATTTGTTAGACATATATTTCTCTTATGTCTCATCGTTCCCAAAACTTCCCTATTTAACTTTGTTTGTAATTGTAATCGTCACTTCTACTTGATAGGGGAAGCGAGGATTCAAAACTGTGCCTCTCACACAAACTTCTAATAGTCCTATGTTTACAAACTGACCCCATTTAATGTATCTTTCATAAGTTGTTTCTTTGATTATAACCTTGTTTATAACATTGTCTTTCTTTTTTCATGTAACAAGACTTTGATATACCATGGCAGACAGAGATCCGGTTGACACTGATGCAAGCATTGCAACAAATGAAGACACACCCGAGGTAGACCTCCAGTCCCAAGCTGAACTTGTTGCAGCTATTAGAGAAAGAGGTTGGGTAGTAGCTGACGATGCTGAGTTAAGTGAACTGCGAGTCACTTTAAACTTTTTAAAGTCACAGCCGTTGACTTCCGGGATTGCCAGAAACCCTCCCATAGTTGAACAAATTTCTAAAATTAACCAAACACTAGCGGAATTAACTAGAGAGATGGAAAATTTACCTGTTACCGACCAATCGAATAATGTTAACATTTCACAAGCGCCATCTTGTAATACTACCGATAATACTGAATCTAAAGTGCTATCAGGATTTTTAGAAAATATACCCCTTTATGATGGTCAAAACTTTGAAGTTGTGTTTAAATTTATATGGGAAATTAGTAAATTCTGTGAGTTGAGTTTAGAGAATGAAATTGAATTTCTTACATTGTGTCTTAGTAAAACTAGTGGTTATTTAACACAACTCTTGATAGAGTGTCTAGGTCAAAATCTTTCTTGGAGGAATTGTAGACATAAAATATTGAATGTTTTGGTCCACCCAGCTAAGATGTTTGAAACCCAATTGTAAAGTTTCAAAAACACACGAATCTTGCTAACTTTATCTGTCAATCTCTGAAGCAGCCCAGTACTTGAATCATTGCATAAGACATTCATAGGTAATCAATATTCGCTACACTAATTCACTTATAAGAATCTCACAGTGTATCATATTCGCTACACTAAGTTCGTTATAAGAATCTCACAGTGTAATCATATTCGGCTACACTAATTCAGTTATAAGACATCCACAGTGAACAAGTACAAGTGCTATGACTACATGTATCATTGCTCATAAGTTACTTATAAGCTACAGTGTAATCAATATTCGGCTACTTGATCTCAAATTGCATTTGATTATAAGAGATCTGGCACTAGCGTATAATCCATATATATCGGCTACACTAAGTTTCAGCTTATCAGACCCGACATTCTGCTATCTCCAGTGTAATCAATTTCGCTAACAAGTGCGTTTAGCTTACTAATGTTAGTTCTAGGTGCATCAGTCAGTCTCCCTCTTACTAAGCTACGGAAAGTAAAAGTTTCTCTTGCTCTATATTATGATTCTAAGGAACTGGACTAGCGATGATAAATCCTTAATCTGCATTTATCTAAAACAAATTTTTAACAGCTTCCAGACCCCTTTGATACCCTCCTATAATTTTAACAACTTCATCATTAAATGTCCTGTTGTTCTGTGTCAAGGAAATTCGTGATAAAGAACTTGTTAAAAAATTCTCTTGAAGTTACTGTAGTCACTAAATTAATATTTAAAAAAATTTCTGTTCCAATACTTGTGTAACTAATTATGAACGCCCCATATTTTCATGGTACATCAAAGGAGTCCCAATACCTTTTGAGACAAATGACCTGGATGGGTGCATGAATAAAACACGCTGTTCGGGGATGCAAATCTGTCCTCGAGGCCAAGTCCGGCGTTCCAACCGTTCCCTAAGTCTCGACCTTGGTTCAAGTACAGCCCTAAGTGCGTACAATAAATACAAACATCCCTTGTTTACCCCCAGACTCTATATTCCCCCCAGAGGCGAGCTTAAGGCCGTGTTTGAACACAATTCCAAAGTGGAGGACACCCGAGCGACCGACCGAGCTGAAGAGACCGGTCCTTGGAGCTTTTGTCCTTTTGTTCACAGACTACAGCGCTGGCGAGGGGATAATATTGAAGGAAAGGTAAGGACTGGACACACAATAGCTCTAACAGTGGGGTGGGGGCTAAAATAAATATAACCGAGTGGAAGTACGATTATTTAGACGTCTAGCGAATATCTAGTTTTTAATATTGGGATTAAAACTGCTCACATTGTGGTGGATTAGTTCTCCAAAGTTTGGTGCACATCGGTGACGTAATAAAACTGTGTCCGTGACATATTGACATATCCATTTTGTTTCATCTGTCCCTTGCCTACGCGCGCACATCGAATGGCCGATAACAGCGACTGCTGTAATTACTCGATCGAAGCTTCTGTAATTAACGTCAATGCTCACAGGAATTAATTTCATCAGAGCGAAAAAAATCTAGATCAAGTATAGCATAGCTCGCATAAGTTACGTGCAGAGCCTCTGACGTAAACATATGACCGTGTAATGCGTGATATTTATCAATTTGAGTACGAAAAAAAGCTGAATTTATAATGTTGTGTGTTAGCGTATCGATGACTTCATGACATTATTATTAGCTCCTTGTTGCATTAAAATTTAAAGTCTCACGGTTCCATGAGAGTGGAAAGACCAATATTTAATTGAAACCCTCTCCAGCCCATACGGATAAGATCAAGTTAAAGTTTTCTGATATATTCAGACACTAGAGGAAACTTAGAACCTATTCATTGAGAAGGATGGAATATGTAATGTGGTGGGCGCTAACTGAAACAACATAATGTTAGAGCAAGGAACACACCCGACCTGACAGAAAACAAAAACAAGTTCATTGACAACGCACACGTCGACAGAGGTGCTTGTTTAATGTCCCTCGTTGAAGACCATTGTTTATCGTAGCTAGAAGTTCAACCCGCTCTGATCTGCTTACTTATAAAGTTATATTGTACCCAGAAGTATGTTGTCATTGGTAGCTGGTGGTTAAGACAAACGTCTTAGTTGCCTCGGTCACCCCAACTGGTTAGTGTTAGAGTAGGGAACTATGGAGGGGGATTCTTACCCCCTGGTAACAATAAACCACCGGTTGAGGGTGTGTTACCCTCACAGCAGTTATGACGGGAATAGAGTGCTCGTCTCGACTCATATTGAAGAATAACGACGTCATTATTTCACCAACTAATGAGAAGAGCCTCGTTTTGAAATATTGCCCACAGATATTTTTATCCTCGCATTATTTTTTTCTCTCTCTCTCTTTCTTTCCCTTCCTTCCCTCGTTTGAGGGCTGAAGGGGGTCATTTTCAGGTTCAGGTCATTTAAAAAGACCCATCATATTTTTTATGCTACCGGTGAGTTCTAGGATTCTCTCCCTTGCGCTGTTTTTTTTTTTTTACTGCCGAAGAAATTGTTTCGTAGGTGGTTGAAAGAGACACCCCAGTTTTATTTTTATATCAGACGAAATGATTAAAGATGCTTGCTCTTATGGAATCTATTTACTGCAGTCGTTAAAATTTAACATCTGGCTTAGCGTTAACCTACAGGAAATACCTTTTAGTTAATAACGCGGACAGCGCTGTTTTATAGGCCATCATTAGAGATCTTACTGTCTTGTACAGTCTTACCCACACATTCTTAGAGTCCAGGACAGGAAAGTGAAGACTACTTTGACTTACTTCTTCTGAATATTGGACAGTCTCATAGTAATTAGTAATGGGGAAGGTTATATTCTTATTAAACTCACAGCTTAGCACTGATTTGTGCAACAATATTATCAGGAAGTACCAGATGCCCTGAGTTTTTGAAATATGCTACTCATGAACTTTAATACAACAAAAATAAAATCAAAGATACTTTTAATTCAAGTTTTAACTAAAAGACAGCTAGGGAACATAGTTCGTGTTATCTCAGAGACATACTGTTTTCATAAAATATACCAGTTCTATGCGAACTGAGGAATAGTGGTTTAGAACACCATTTTAAAGTTATATATTTTTCAGCGGGTATTTTTTCCCCCCACATCTTAGTACAAGCTTGGGTTATGTAAGTAATACATATACTACTTACACTAACGAGGTAGATATGAGTAAGGTAGAGTTTCATAGGAACCTTACCCACATCTGCGTGGAGGAAAAGTGGGGAACCATTTAGTAAAATACCACCCTCAGCACACCTGGTTGGGATTATAATCCCGACTAAATGAGCTTTATATTTAGACCGTGGGCCTACAATTGCGGGTTTTTCATCAAGTATTATATAAATTATACAACACTAACATGCACAATTTTTCAGTCTTTTATAGCTGGGAACAAAATATTTTAAGCACAATCGTGCACACTTTTTCAGTCCTTTATAATAATAATAATAATAATAATATCTAGCACCGCGTCTTACTACCCGTTCGGGTTATACGCTTAAGTACTAATTACGCTAATGGATTAGGAATTGGAAAGGTTGAAATAGAGGAAGTGAACCCGCATTTGCGTGGAGGGAGAGTGGAAAACCATTTAGGAAAAACCACCCCCAGTTCACCCGACCGAGATTCGAACCTCGATCTCCCCGTCCTCGGTGGTCGAGCTCAACACGACTAGCGCGTTAGCCAACTACGCCACCAAGGCGGGTCAGTCCTTTATAGCTGGGAACAAAATATTTTGAGCACAATCATGCACACTTTTTCAGTCCTTTATAGCTGGGAACAAAATATTTTAAAAGTAATTTATACATAACTACCCTTAGATGATTTTTTTTCCATAGAAAAAATACAGAAGTGTTCACTGATACTTATCATGTTAGACACTCCCCAGATCAATTTTGAACAAAATCTTTTGAATCAATTATGAGCCATTTCAAATTTTCCAAAATGAGTCATTAGTAAACTACCATTAATTTTAGAGCTATAATTTTATTATTATTATTATTATTATTTAGCACCGCGTCTTACTACCCGTTCGGGTTATACGCTTAAGTACTAATTACACTAATGGATTAGGAATTGGGAAGGTTGAATTTAGAGGAAGTGAACCCGCATTTGCGTGGAAGGAGAGTGGAAAACCATTTAGGGAAAACCACCCCCAGTTCACCCGACCGAGATTCGAACCTCGATCTCCCCGTCTAGAGCTATAATTAAAATCACAATTTCACCTCAAGATATGACCATACATATAACATCTAAAGATCAATTTTTAATTAAATCCAAAACATGGTTTTGGCTGCTACCACATGTACAAACAGATAGCCAAACATAGAGTAATATGAATAGACATTATTGTGAGACCCCCTTATTTTGGAGATCATTAGCACATGTAATTTACAGATACGTCATAATATCGTAGTCTTTAATTGTTTTTAGAAGTTAAAACATACAATATAAAATACTTTTTCTTCGGGTCATCTTATAGAAACAAGTTGTAGCGGTTATGAAAAATGAGTAAATTAAACACGATGACCAATTTATAAAGTAATATAGTGAGTGTACAATACAAATAGTAGCCAAATGTAGCCTTTAATTAAGGCTAGTAGTATAATTATATATTATTACTATCAGTGGTTGATTTCTAAAATTTTAGGTACCGGAACGCACTACCGGAGGTTGTACCCCCCCCTCTCCCCCGGGGTGTTTTTAAGACATTATTTTCATCTAAAAACAGAAAAAAAGGATTTAAAATGTATCATAATTTGATTGTGTCTTAATATTTTTCATTTAAATTTAATGCAAATGCTTACCAAATGTTTAATTTAATTTAATTTAATTTAATTTTTTTACTACTAATTTGACTATACAAACGGGAATGATAGGAGCGATTAGAAATTTAAAGTCGTAGCTTACACAAAACAAATGGTTTTAATTTTTACAGATGTATTTTTAATTAAAATTACAGACACTATTATATACATAGTTATAAAAAAAATGACTGTTCATTTTAGAAGCAACTCCGCAGTCGTTTCAGGTTTTTATTATATTCAATGCCTCTAGACCTTTACTTATTCTGAGTGTCCATGGCAGAATACCGTCCTGAAACAAACCACGAGTCAACATACTTGGAGGGATTAAATAAACAAAGATGGGGTCCAATTATTCTTATAAATTAAATACCAGAGATGGTTATTGTCTTAAAAGAGGTTCTTAGTGATGTCATAATCAAATTCATCTGGGAGAAACCCCTCTCGCATTCACTGAAAGATATAGCAACTGACTTGATTATATTCTTCAATACAACAAAACTGTCCGGAAATGTCTTTTTCATTGAGTTTGAAATTGGCATTTTACTCATAAGTTATTTGCACATTTTTGGGCCAGTTTTTCATGTCTATTACTTAGACAAGTTAACAATCTCCAGATCTTGTTCACTCAGCAGTCTCTTCTCAATTGATTGTTCAAATGCTTCGTAGAACTTCTCAGGATCTAAAGAATCATTGCTCTGGCGTCCTTACCTTTTATGAAGAGAAACTCCCACAACATTAATTTTTTTTTAATGCTTCTAGGGCCGTGGTATAGTAAGTACCTGGTACTGTTTCTCTACTTTCAAATACAGAGACTGTTAATTTCAACATTTCAATGCTGCAAAGCCTCGCTCAACTCAGATATTTCCTGTAACGCATGGCACATCAAGCCAAGATATAAAATGAAGTTTGCATCGCTAATTTATACATAATAACTCTTGGTGTGTCGAATACTCAGCTCTAATTACTTATTACGACACAACTACCATGCAAAGGCTGGCCAAGGGTGTTGATGGTACTGTCCAGTCTGGTTCAGCAAAAACTTGACCATTTTATAGTTTAAATGTGTGGTATACCAGGCACAATATGATACTTGAGTTGCCTGATGACTACTCTCACTTAGCGTATATTTCATGTCCTGAAATGAATCACGCATACGCTCTTAATTCAAAGTATTATCCAGTCTCGTGGTGTAGTGGTCAATGCACCTGACTATGAATCTAGGAGCCCCGGCTAGTACCTTGGCTATTTTTCTCTTAAGGGGAAGTATCTCAAAGTTCGCCAGGGGTTGGTAAATTAGGCGTAAGCTATGTTTAAGACTCCCACTGGCTTACAGCTCCATATCCACTATCATCACATCATCTCATTGCGGCTACGTGTAGAACATCTTCATAGGTGTACCCTGGGCAACGCTCTGTGCCACCAGAGCGGCAAATACAGATACACAGGCGCCTGAACTGGATATCATGTCCTTCCAGATTGTGATGACATATGCTAAAAAATTAGTAAAAATTAATACAAATTGTATTCAAACAGAAAATGATCAATTATATAAGTATTATATCTTACTGACAGTAATGATAGTTTCAGACGGGGACCATATCACTTGAGCTTTGTGTTGTTAGTATTAATTAACCGCCTTTTAAAGAGATGGGCTAGAACAGAGTTTTTCAAACTCTGCCCCGTGGAGCCCTGGCACTCCGCCATAATTATCTCAGGCTCCATGAGACGATTTTTAATAGTCTTTATTTTTGTGTTTAAAGTATCATCAATAATAAAGAGTGTCAATTTCTTCAAATCTGAATAAAGGACATTTGCCAGAGGCGCGGCCATAGGATGTGATGTTTGTACGTTTGCTCTATACTTTGGAACTTGTAAAATGTAACTGTCATTATTGAATGTTCATAACATTACTGTAAACATGGATTCCAGCATGTATTTTTTTCTGGTTCAAAAGGGTTAGAATGCCGATGGAGCGTAGATTTAGTATTTGACTGTTGTGAAAGTCACAGAGTTCCTTACGTCTTCATTCAACCTTAAGAGAAAAACAATTTTTTTATATAGAATGTGATAATATCTAGCTATCTATAGTCCCAGATATTTAGACATCCAAAATTATTTGACAAAGGATATCACCTAGCATTTAACTCCGGAAATGTTAATATTTAGGTAAGATATCAATCACAGGCATTAAATAATTTGATTAAAACCCCACTGGGATTGAACCATGGTCCGTAGGGTTATAGTTTACAGCCCTAATCTTCAGAAACAGAGGTGGTCTATAATGTTACTAACGAATCAATTTTATATATATATATATTCATTAAAAAAAATAAACATACTAAAACTGCTATCACAATGAATTAATTCGAATAACATTTTTATATCAAATCATAAGACTGATAAAGTGGAATTAAGTTTTATTTTTTAAATGTAATAAAATATTATGAGTTATATATCAAAGTTTAATCTAACTAAAGTCGTCGAGAGAAGATTATTTTGGTAAAGCGTCTTAACATTCGTCCAGAATATTCATATTTAACTTAATTAATGGTATGAGGATGAAGTATATATATCATTTAAAAGAAATGTACCGGAATTTGCGTGAAGTTAAAGTGAAATTCTATCTAGGATAAAACTCTTTCAGCACACCCAGCAGGGAGTCTTCCCTCCCTGTGCCAGGAAAACCAGACTAAACCAGTTTGACGTTTAGTCCACATTCGCACATATAAAAGAATGACTAGGTAAATTAAAATAAATATGTTTGACGACTGTCAAATTGCTCTAACAGATTAAGTAACATTAAACATTATATATATTGATTATATGTATGTATATGATAATGTGTACAGGGAGAACTACGTGAGACAGGTTATCTTGTTGATGGTAGAAGAAATAAATGATACGGCGCACTGCACAGAATTTTTCCAGCTTTTTAAATATTAAAATAGATATGTACTAAAAACTCCTAAGATATGTGAAACGAAATAGTAGTCATATACTCTACATTGTTGTAGAAAAACTACACTAAAGATCATAAATTAAATAATTTACACTGTTACTTACTTAACTCTATGGCGTTAGTAACTAGGAACACTGTTACAGAAAAATTGAGAAAAGAGAAACATCTTTGTCCACCAAAGAGCAAAAGCATCAAATTCATTTTCTAAGAACTGAATTAAAAGTATTTATATTTGCTTATAGCTCGGAAATAATTCTGTTTTATAAAAATATATTTAGAACAAAATATTTTTATCTTTAATAGTACTACAATTATACAATGATAAGTTATTTCTTATCTCAAAAAGTTGCGGACAAATTATGAAAATGGGAAAAATTTCCCTTATGTAAAGTACCTTCAAAATAATTTTCATGAGAAAATGAGAGTTGCCATTTTGTTTATAATAATAAACAGTGTCTATATATAAAATTTAATCAAAATCGTATGACCAAATTTCGAGAAAATCGATTTTTTCTATTTTTTCCCCTCCAGTAAACTAACCTTAAATTTAGGATTAGATATCTAATTCCAAAAATCCCTCGGGGGCACCCTATGAAAACCCCAGATACCAAGTTTTAGCCCAATTGGTAAAATAGTTTCGGCTCTAGCCCAAAGTACGGACATACAGCATTTCGAAAACCACTTTTTGGTTTCAAGGGGGTCATGAAATGTCGACATTTATCAAAATCTCAAGCTCGGTTTTTATTTTCGATCACAATACTTTCTCTTCGATGTGTCGAGAGAAAGTAAAAAGTATTTAGACATGTTAAAAAGCAAAATATTAGATTATAGATGAATATTTATCACCGTAGAGAATTTAATACTAAAAACGTGGCATTCTTAAGAAACAAAGGTAATAATTCATCCAAAGTACTCAGAATGCTGCGGTGTGATTGTTCAACTCACTACTAACTAATGCCCTTATTTTTCTTGTAATACTGAACTAATTATCGACCTTGTTTCTTCTTAGTACTCATTAATATTAGTGGGTGGGTGGGAAAGGGGGTGACTTGAGGACCGTGCTTCAATGACAGGGAGACAGACTATTATAATTAATTAAACCTCTATGGCCTCCACCTGTATCCTGAGTATTACATACCCTAGTACTTTTAAAGTATGTTCACGCTGTTACCAGAGTAGGGGTGGGTGGGGGTTGTAACTGTCATTGTTTTAATCCCGGACGCCTCAACTCTATCGACCCCCACAACTGAGGTCACTAGCTGCTCTAACTCCTCAAGTTTAAAAAGGGCACTTTATCTTCCTCCTAATAAAATAGCTTCACCCTACACCATCTAGCAGCAACTGTCTTTTGTCTACGTGTCACTGTAACTGTGACTGCGTCAAGCTCCCCCCTCCCCCCCTTCCTGCCCACCTCACCCCTCCAACTGCTGTAACTCAGTTTGCCTGTTAATTGCTTAACGCGATTACTCCAGCAAGGAAGTGTTAGTTGGGGGCTTGACGGCCATATAATGACGTCATGGGGGGGGGGGAACTCCCACGCACTTAGGAACAATGTACAAGGGCCAGACGTGACTGTGTTACCTTACTACATGGCCATGGTGCAGGAGTTATAACCCCCAACCCCCAACCCCTTACTCTCCTATAGCTAACTGCAACCCTTAATTCCCACTGAGGGGTGAGATAAACTACTCCAAGTATCGTATGGAGCAGCTTCTCAAGCTAGGGCATCAGTTTAGTTCTGGTTTGGTTTACCATTGATGGGTTGCTTGGGGTTCGAATACCAGCCGGGTTTACTGAGGTGGTTTTATCTAAATAGTTTGCCACTTTACTTACAAGAAAATTCTGTTACTTATTTCTTTGAATTCCTTCCTCAAACATCAATTTCCCACTATTGTAAATATGTGAGTATCCCAAACGGGTGGATGGATTAATTCAAACTTACAGGACTGTGCGCCGGCCGTATAATGTTGATATCATTCACACGTTGAATATCTGTTGGATTCCAGTCGATATATCAGTATTCAAAGATATCATGCATATCTGGTTGTTTGAGGAAGTCTCGACCTTAGATTTATGGCGATAGCATTTTATTCTCGAAACAACGGTGTGGTATAGAGGATTATAAGCCTAATATAATATCAGATCCAACAATAACGAGCAGATACTATTCATGAGCCCGATGCAGATAACAGAAAACTATTTTTTTTAAATCCAAGAAATTAGCCACAGAATAATTTTGTTTTTCTGTGATAAAACTGGAAGTCTGTTTGACATAATTTGAAGACTCCTTTGTAAAAATTATATTTCAAAAGTTTTCTTATAAGGCCTGAAGTCCATCACCTTAGCTCAGTCAGTAGCATGTCTGTCTACTGAGCTAAGGGTCACGGGTTGAATGCATGGCATGGCCAACAAAACTATCATTGGTGAAATGTGGGGTTTTCCCTTTTACAGTGATGAATTAACGGCTGGGGGCTGGATGTTGTGTCTGTTCTAGATTTTAAGTTAGTTTATAAGTCGTGTGCTAGTATAATCAGTCGGTTCATAAAGTACACCTTATATGGCCTGAAAAGATGGGTTTTTTTTCAAGTTCATACCAAAAGGTCTTCGTGATGAATTTGTGATTTGGTGAAAGGACTCAGGCACAAGAATACATTATTTCAGGTCCTACCTAGGATCAGACCAGGTTTTCTCAAAATCATTAACTAACATTACCACACATGCAATAAAAATCTGCCGTCAATGATGTTATGAGTTTTTATGGTCGAAGAGATATATTTCTGTTTGCCAATTGGTTGTGGCATTCCTCTAGGCTGGTCTCCTTATAGATAAAATGAAAATGCAAATTACAGATTATGTCAACGTCCCGCCCAAAAACAAAGTCAATACAAGCAATATAAAGTTTGTTTCTGAAACCTTGCAAAATTTCAGGAAACTTTGTTTCCCTACCCTTTGACACTCGCTTGTTCCACGTGCTCGAGAAATATGACAGAAACTCTCTTGTTGATTCAGTGGCCAATCCATTATTGTGGACAATTCCTGAACTTTTAGTAAAGTATTATTTACCAAGTTTTAGTTTTATGCTAATAAAGTAGCTTTACATTTACCAGATGATTCAGAAACTCTTCGCTAAAATGAAATTACAAATTTTAAAACTGTGCTAGGACAGGCTTTCTAAAGGTCTCTGATTCACATTCACTATTCCTTGAGAAGAGGAAAGTTAAGTTAAACTTATAACTTATAAAGGTGTTATTGCACAAATAACCACTCTTTTTCAAGAAGTAAGAATAAGTAAACAAACTCCTATTTAAAAGGATTATATACTCTAAACTTGAAATAACGAAGACCGTAGCACATATTTTTAAGAGTCTATTGCTTGTTTCTTTTAAGATTGAGGACAAATTAACAAAAGCAAATGCTGGGACAGTATTTCTTGAACTTGAAATTATAATTATTCCCCCTCCTCCTTCTACCAACGGTATGCACAGTATCAAATGTTTGTTAAAAAAAATAGCTACATACATTGTTACATAGTAAACTTTACATAGGTGAAACCATTATTTCTGATATTCATGTTACATTTCAAAAGGCTAAAAAGTAACTTACTTTAAGCACGAGACAATATCATCTTGAGGTCAGAAAAGTGTATCAGTAGATCTAGTCACTTCATAGAGTTTAATGTAGGTAAATGAATCAACAGCTCAAATGTGTACATTTTGTATTATGCCATTTTATCATACTCTGTATTTTTTGAAAATCTGCTTGGCCTACCTCAACTTTATGAAATATAGTATTTTAAGAACCCCGTGGTGGCACTAGTTTCAATTGGTACTTATTAGATCACAATACATCCCCTGACACATAAATGTATTAAATATAGTAGTACATCTAGCTCAAGGCGATAGTAGATTAAATGTGTATTTACTATGGAGACCATGTGCATTGTTATGTTACAGAACCAGCTACCTAAGTGTCTGTGTAAGATAACGCCAGTATGTGACAGAACCAAGTACACAAGTGCCTGTGTAAGATAACGTTGGTATGTGACAGAACCAGGTACACAAGTGTATGTTTAAGATAACGCCAGTATGTGACAGAACCAAGTACACAAGTGTCTGTGTAAGATAACGTTGGTATGTGACAGAACCAGGTACACAAGTGTATGTTTAAGATAACGCCAGTATGTGACAGAACCAAGTACACAAGTGTATGTTTAAGATAACGCCAGTATGTGACAGAACCAAGTACACAAGTGTATGTTTAAGATAACGCCAGTATGTGACAGAACCAAGTACACAAGTGTATGTTTAAGATAACGCCGGTATGTGACAGAACCAGGTACACAAGTGTATGTTTAAGATAACGCCAGTATGTGACAGAACCAAGTACACAAGTGTATGTTTAAGATAACGCCAGTATGTGACAGAACCAAGTACACAAGTGTCTGTGTAAGATAACGTTGGTATGTGACAGAACCAGGTACACAAGTGTATGTTTAAGATAACGCCAGTATGTGACAGAACCAAGTACACAAGTGTATGTTTAAGATAACGCCAGTATGTGACAGAACCAAGTACACAAGTGTATGTTTAAGATAACGCCAGTATGTGACAGAACCAAGTACACAAGTGTCTGTGTAAGATAACGTTGGTATGTGACAGAACCAGGTACACAAGTGTATGTTTAAGATAACGCCAGTATGTCACAGAACCAAGTACACAAGTGTATGTTTAAGATAACGCCGGTATGTGACAGAACCAGGTACACAAGTGTATGTTTAAGATAACGCCAGTATGTGACAGAACCAAGTACACAAGTGTATGTTTAAGATAACGCCAGTATGTGACAGAACCAAGTACACAAGTGTATGTGTAAGATAACGCCAGTATGTGACAGAACCAAGTACACAAGTGCCTGTGTAAGATAACGTTGGTATGTGACAGAACCAGGTACACAAGTGTCTGTGTAAGATAACGTTGGTATGTGACAGAACCAGGTACACAAGTGTCTGTGTAAGATAACGTTGGTATGTGACAGAACCAGGTACACAAGTGTATGTTTGTTTAAGATAACGTTGGTATGCGACAGAACCAGGTTCACAAGTGTATGTTTAAGATAACGCCAGTATGTCACAGAACCAAGTACACAAGTGTATGTGTAAGAAAATAAATCTGCATATTTTTCACATTTCCTGAGGAGAGAAGTGAAGCGTCTCGTCTCGGACCAAACTGAATAAATTCCCTCTCACATGGAGCCGTTGGAGCAGTTATTTCTCCACTCTCGTGTCTCTAGTTGGGTTGGCCTTCCCCTCCTTTTTTTTTTTTTTTTTGTTCTCCCTTCTATTTCTTCTAGTTGACGTAGATTTGAGATACACAAAGTCAAGCTCGACAATAAGAGCAGATGCCCTTTTTATTTTCCTTGGTCTTTCTACAATATTAAAAAACATAAGTTGTGTGTCATTGTTTCCGCCAATAATTAGATTAAATTCTCTGACTTACTGACACTAGCGCAATATTTGAGGTTGGTTCTGTTGAAATGGTTCCGAAAAACGTGCCGTACAAAAAATAAAATGTGTAGATGTTATACTCAAACCTACAGTCCATTTACAAGGAAGGTAACGAGTATGACCATGGCTTAACACACCATGACCCTATCTTATAAGCTACACCATAGTGGAACCAAGCAAGTTAGAAGTCTTACCTTGACTAATTACACCATGACCCTATCTTATAAGCTACACCATAGTGGAACCAAGCAAGCTAGAAGTCTTACCTTGACTAATTACACTATGACCCTATCTTATAAGTTAAATCAAGCAAGGTAGAAGAATTACCTTGACTGAATACACTATTATTATTAGCACCGCGTCTTACTACCCGTTCGGGTTATACGCACTTACGCTAATGTGCAATGGTAGGGTGATTGTGAGATGAAATGGAGGACCTACAGTTTAACGTGGAATCCGAACCACGGTGGAGGCCTGGCATTCCTCACATTCACAAGTTGTGATTAATACACATCTTGTCAGAGGTGAAGGAAGGGTTTGGTAATCAGATAAATCTGTGCCGAGACCGAGGATTGAACCCCGGACCCCCAGCACAGAAGTCTGACACCTTACCCCTAGACCACCAGGTCACCGGAATACACTATTATCTTTTCTTATAAGCCACACCATAGTGACCTGGTTTGGTGGCCACATGGTCTAAGGCGTCACTCTCACAATAGATTAGACTTCAGATGACAGGCAGTTTGGGGTTTGTATCTCAGTCTGGTGTACTGAGGGTGGTTTTACCAAAATTATTTTCCCCTCTCCCTCCACGCAAATTGGCTACACTTCCTTTAAATTCAACCTTCCTCGTCCCTAAATCATTAGCGTAATTATTGCATATGCGTATAACCTAAACAGGTTGTAGGATGTAATAGAAAACTACGATAGTGTAATAAAGTAAGGTAGAACGTTACCTGGACTGATTTCACTATGACCCTATCTTATATGTAGAACCAAGCAAGGTAGAAGTATTAGCTTGACTGATTATCTTATGGCCTCTTCTTATAAACTACACTATAGTGAACTCAAATAATGTAGGAGGCATACCATGGCTGATTTCCTACACCATGATAATATCTTATATCATACATCGTGGTGGAACCTAGCTACAGTAGCCCCATGTTTTCTTTGGTGCTGACTGACAGCTCACAGCTGACAGCTGACGGCGTTGAAAAGCTACCAGACCAAATTAAGTATCCCTACGCCGAACCATATGATCTGCAAAAAACATGTGTTCAGCAGCTGTCACTTCTTACAGTCAAAATTTATGTATATACCTAAATGTTGACTGTCAGAAGTCAGCTGTGAACTGTCAGTCAGCACCAAAGAAGCCATGGGGCTACTGTAGTTAAACTTATTACCTTTGATGGTAAACAAGAGTGAACTTACATTTAAAATAAATGGTACGGCGCACCACACAGACTTTCTCTCTCTTTCTATAAACTCAAGTATCGTCAAGGTGTTGCACATCTTCAAGTCATCGCATTGATATTTAATTATTCATTTATACATTTTGACCAATAACAAATGTAAATATTGACTATTGAGTCTAAAATGGAGATAGATCATTGCTGTGCAAACATTTCTCCAAAGAGTTTTAAGGAAAAATAACATACTTTTTTTAGATAATTACTTATATTAAATTACTCTATGGCATTGGAGAATTATTGCGTTAAGACTTAAGTAGTATATGTTTACAACTAAAGCTCACAAAATTGTATTAATATATTTGCAAATATCTCAGAAACTGTTGCTTTTATAAAAATATATGCCAAATAAAAGTTTTTTATTTCTAATAGTCCTACAATTTTGAAATGATAAGTTGTTTAGTTTCTCAAATAGTTGTGGAGATACGGAAATTAACGTTTCTATAAAGTAGCCTAAAAATCATTTTCATAGGAAAATGAAAATAGCCAGTTTATTTATAATCTTAATCAACGCCTAGATACGAATTTTAATCAAAATCGTTAGAGCAGATTTTGAGAAAACCTATTTTTTCTCTTTTCGCCCTTTATAAAACTACTCTTAATTTTAAGTTTTAATAGACACACAGACAGACGGCATTACAAAGACTATTTTTTAGGATTCGGGGGGTCATGAGACGTCGACATCCATCAACATTTCAGGTTAGTTTTTTTTTACGGTTGCAATACTTAAACTTTAATGCCCAAAAAGTTAAAAAATATATATAATTGCGTATAGATTGAAAGTTATTGACTTTATAAAAATATGTTTCGAATAAAATATTTGTATTATAAATATATATATTCATATTTGTAATGCTAAGTAATTTCATATCTCAAATATTTTCGAAGCTATTATGAAAAATATTAATTTACGCATCAGACCGGAGCCCTTAAAGCCATTTTGCCGAAATATTGAGAGTAGCCATTTGGTTTGTAATATTTATTAATGTTTATAAATGAAATAAATCGTTAGAGCCGATTTTGAGAAAATCGACTTTTCCTCTTTTTGCCCTTCAGTAAACTACCCTTAATTTTAGGGGTAGATATCCAATTCCAAAAATCCCTCGGGGCAACCCTATGAAAACCCTAGATATCAAGTTTTAGCTCAATCGGTAAAATAGTTTAGGCTCTAGTTGGAGGTACAGACAGACAGACAGACAGACGGAAATTCAAAAACCACTTTTTCGGATTCAGGGAGTCATGAAACGTCAAGATTCATCAAAATCTCGAGTTAGATTTTTTTTGACGATCACCATACTTTCTCTACCTGTAAGATAGAGAGAAAGTAAAAATATATTAACAAATAGTTATTCTGATGTAAATGATGTTGTATTATTATTATTAGCACCGCGTCTTACTACCCGTTCGGGTTATACGCACATGATGTTGTATATAATACTAATGTTCTGCACCTGGTCCACATGATATCTGCCAAACTCTTCTTCCCTCAGAAAGGGCATACCAAGGACACGTCCATAAATACAAAGTAGCCATTTTTACCCACACCAGTGGGCATATAGACTAAGGCATCAATCTGACATGTTTTTATTTTCCGATGATGGGAAGAACATGGTTCGAATACTAGAAGGGTGTAAAAAGGTGGATTTTTCCTTGGCGATTTCACGTTCTACCTCCACGAAAACACTGATACATTTCTCATAAACTCTGCTTCTTTCGTCCCTTTCCCATCAGCGTAAATACGCGGACACACTCGGTGCGTACCTGGCTGTGGTGTACGTAATGCGTAGGGGAAGATCGTCAGATCCCAGTCGGTGCCGAAATAACAGGAGCAATCTGAACCTCAGATTGATGCCAATATAAAGATGAATATTATTAAGTATTGATAGCTTAATACTGATGACAATATGAAGCTGATTCTTATGAAATAGTGATAACGTCAGATTAACACCAATATAAAGCTGATTCTTATGAAGTAGTGATAATTTCAGATTAACAGCAATATAAAGCTGAATATTAATAAATAGCGACAATTCAGTGTTACACCAATATAAAGCTGATTCTTATGAAGTAGTGATAATTTCAGATTAACACCAATATAAAGCTGAGTCTTATGAAGTAGTGATAATTTCATATTAACAGCAATATAAAGCTGATTCTTATGAAATAGTGATAACGTCAGATTAACACCAATATAAAGCTGATTCTTATGAAGTAGTGATAACTTCAGATTAACAGCAATATAAAGCTGATTCTTATGAAGTAGTGATAATTTCAGATTAACAGCAATATGCTATTGACCATTCCTTTTCTTTATTATTTGTTAAAGAGGATATTAGAGCAAATTTATTATATTTGATAATTACGGTTAAAGTCGCATCTAAATATCATATTCTTTAAATTGGAAAAGCTTACAGAGTTGAAAGTGGCTGCAATATCTATCTGATAGCTCGTGATTTTAATTGATCACACATTTGTAACCAATGATTTCCTTGCATACATCACAGACTCTGCTTTAAACTATGAGTGAAGAATGACCCTATACAGGGGATGATTCCTGGACAGCTCAGTGGTTAGAGCATTGGCGTACTAAAGTCAAAGGTCCCTGGTTCGATTCCCGTGTCCAAGTGTCATTTTTCAGTCTAAAGAATATGTTTAACAGGTGTTTGTAGATGAGGCAACAATCATTTGATTATTGTTTGAAGAATGTAGCATCTTCTGGGTGAATAGGTCTATACTTGTAATGATGGCACTTATTTTGAAATTTCTTTATCTTCATCAAATAAGGTTAAATAATATTTACTGTAGTACTCATAAAGATAGTTTTGATTAAGATAGACAGCCTCAATAATGTTTTAACCCAACTTTAAGAAACTAAAATTTGAATAAAATAAAATACATGATATTCATGAGGAACGTATATTTTACAGGAAATGTACCATCATTTGCTTAAATGGAGAGTGGAAACAATTTAGTAAAAAAATCATCACTAAATCCGCTAAGGACTCAAACTCCAACATTCCCATTTCAATCAAAATGGTATAAACGAACTTGACGTTTATTACGCGTGGCCATCGATACAGGTTGGTTTATTGTGATTTAACCTCTTAGGTTCTAGAGCCAAACGCCGGTGGCAATGAAGTAAACACGATCAATTTATGAAGATGGTGAGCTCGAAGAAACTGCCCTTCAGTTCATTTAATCCAAGCACAGTAATTCACAATGAACAGAAAACCACTGGACTGAATCAAAACCTCCGCAACCATGGCAGGTTTTCTATTTGAGTCTCGTGGTTCATCTGAATAGTTTGTTTATGATGAGGTTCACTTAACGTCACCCTCATGACAATGAACTTGATCCAGACCACAAGGAGGGCGGAGATCACAAGAGTGAGACCCCCGGCTGAGAAGAAGGGACGTCAAAGAGGATCTCTGAGGAAATGGCAATCGGTGGGTGAACATCTTTTAAAGCCATTACGTGAAGACACAAAGTGGGATGAGGAGAAAGAGAGCTTGGAGGCAGCGTCATCAGACGAGTGACAGGATTGTGATGAGAAATGTCAGAAGACAAGAGTCTTTGATGACATGAGGGCCTATAAGGTTCTTGGTAGACAGGAGTCCACGATATCCTTGGGATACAAGAGTGTGTGACAACAGGAAACCCACAAACTCCTTGGGATACAAGAGTCTGTGACAACAGGAAACCTACAAACTCCTTAGGATACAAGAGTCTGTGACAACAGGAAACCCACAAACTCCTTGGGATACAAGAGTCTGTGACAACAGGAAACCTACAAACTCCTTAGGATACAAGAGTCTGTGACAACAGGAAACCCACAAACTCCTTGGGATACAAGAGTCTGTGACAACAGGAAACCTACAAACTCCTTAGGATACAAGTGTCTGTGACAACAGGAAACCTACAAACTTCTTGGGATACAAGAGTGTGTGACAACAGGAAACCTACAAACTTCTTGGGATACAAGAGTGTGTGACAACAGGAAACCTACAAACTCCTTAGGATACAAGAGTATGTGACAACAGGAAACCTACAAACTTCTTGGGATACAAGAGTGTGAGACAACAGGAAACCCAGAAACTCCTTGGGATACAAGATTCTGTGACAATAGGAAATCCATAAACTCCTTGGGATGTAAGAATCTGTGACAACAGGAAATCCATAAACTCCTTGGGATGTAAGAATCTGTGACAACAGGAAATCCATAAACTCCTTGATATACAAAAGTTTGTGACAACAGTAAATCCATAAACTCCTTGAGATACAAGAGCCTGTGACAAAAGGAAACCCACAAACTCCTTGGGATACAAGAGCCTGTGACAACAGTAAGCCCACAAGATCTTTATACGGTAAATTATAGTATATTTAGAGATATATGGCCATATGTCCTCTCTTGTAGGTTAGGCGAGCCGCGAGGTTCTTTATAATATAGGTGAGCTATGGGGCTATAGTTTAAGATAGGCGTGGTCTGTGACAGCTTAAGTCTCACTAGGAATATCTTTAGTATCTTTCAGTGCCAAAAGAGAATAAATGCTCTCCATCTTTATACAAGCTATGTGCAAGATGTCGGCCTCTAAGTAACACAATATTATAGCTCTATACAAGTCATGTACAAGATGTCAGCCTCCAAGTAACACAATACTATAGCTCTATACAAGTCATGTACAAGATGTCAGCCTCTAAGTAACACAATACTATAGCTCTATACAAGTCATGTACAAATTGTCAGCCTCTAACTAACACAAGACTAAAGCTCTATACAAGTTATGTACAAGATGTCAGCCTCCAAGTAACACAATACTATAGCTCTATACAAGTCATGTACAAGATGTCAGCCTCCAAGTAACACAATACTATAGCTCTATAGATGTCATGTACAAATTGTCAGCCTCTAAGTAACACAATACTGTAGCTCTATACAATCAATGTACACAACGTATGCCTCTAAGTAAGACCCAGTTACAGGTGCAAAGGGTAATTTAAGACAAACATCTCCAAGTGATTAATAGATAATAGGCAAGAGATTTAATGAGCTGTGGCAAGTCGTTATATTAAATTAGGACGTTGAAATCAACATTTGAAGTAGAATGGATTGGACGGGCTAGGCTATATGGTCACAAGAGAACCAATTTAACCATGGAATGTTCGGTAGAAGGGGAGGAAAGTATGGTGCAATCTAGGACGGAAATTAGCTACTGAACAACAAATAAGGAGACATTATGAAATGTGAGTGGAAATGTATTTAAAAACTAAACTTACAATGGTTCTTAAATTTGAGAGCATTATTATTATTATTATTATTATTATTATTATTATTATTATTATTATTATTATTTAAGAAGAGTTTTTTTTATAAAAGTAAGGATAAAAATAACTTCGTAAAATAATTTTAAGAACACAAAACTACAGGTTGTCAAACTCTTGATTCAAAGGATTGTTACTACAATATAATGGGTGGAAGTAATTTGGTGGGTGTAGCATATCAGCCCCCTCCCATGCTCTAATAATGAACAAAAAATTATTCTGGACTAATTACTAAAGGCTCTACCTAGAAACTAATTATGAAAGTATCAAAACAATCACTCTATATAGTACCTAAATCTGAAATTGTCGTAACAAGAACGCTAGATAGTGCCTAAATCTGTTATTAACATAACAAGTACTCTTGATGGTTCATAAATCTGTCAGTAGCTTAACCAGCCGTCGAGATAGTTTCTAACATTTCTATTGACAAGACACGCATTCTATACAGTGCGTAAATCTATTAAAGACATGGAAATATCTCTAGATATTCCATAAATATATCAGTGCCAGGATTAACCCTCTAGAATCTAGATAGTGTTTAACTTTGCTATCGAATGAAAAGGATTCTCAGAAAATTACAAACCTGTTTTTTAATGATTGAAATTTGTAAGTAGTGGAAAAAGCCTTTTTGACTGTAGCAACTTTATTTCCTCCGTTCAATTCCATGTATGTTGGTTCATGGCGTCGCCACTAGATGGCTCCACGTCTCAGCGTCACTCCCTTCCCCCGCCGAGACACTATCAAGTGTTTACTCCGCATCCCGACTAGATGTCACCACCAGGGGAAGAGGAAGCGTCGCTATCAAGTAAGTAAAGCACGTAGCGCAGCGTCGATATTGCGTCCAAGCTGACGTCATCAGTCAAGCGTCGAGCGTCGTCCCGACATGCGGCGTGACCATTGATGATTCCCTTGAGGGCTAACGAACCTCTTTTTTTCAATGCTCACATGGCAAACTGGTGATAGAGACACAGAGCAGTCGTGGAGTAAAAGTTGTCCCCTTACTGTATATATAATTATTTTTTTACTTAGAACGTGTAACCTTCCTTTATGTTTGAATTCAGAAGGGTTGGTGGGTTGGTTGTGTTTATCTTCGTTTAGTTATTGTATATTCAACAATTCTGTATTAAAAGAAAGAAAAAATATTGTTTTTAGCAGTATAATATCAGGGAATGTTTCAATTGAAAATCAGGGACTATTTTAGAGAAAAATAATTTTATATTAGGATTTTGGTAAGAAGAAACTTATCTGACCATTTCAAAAGCTACTAAAACGAGTTTCAAATCTTTATACTCAAGTAATGTAATCTGATAGTGTTCTTTTAGATATATATCTACAGCTATGAAATAATATTATAATAGTAAAATATTATAAATACTGACCACAACAATTTTATATTTTATAAACTTTTCTTTCTCCCAGAGTTCTACTTCAGATTTTCACATTTTATCCTGAATAAAAGTTAATTTAAACATAATTTTATGTTTTGTATAAGCTTTTTTCGATGAAAATAAAATAGTGATAAAAATTTCAAATAAATAAAACAAGAATCATACTCTAGATTAAGGTTAAAAATTATGTTTCTATGAATCTTGCTTTTATTATTAAGTCTAACAAAAGAGTTATTGACACCTACAGTGGAACGTAGACATAATATGTAGTCTCGTCTATTTAGATTTTTGGTGACGGTAAGGTTAGGGTTTGAATACTGGTCAAGTGCAATGAGGGTGTTTATTCTCATAAGGCTGCCCACGATGTGGGTATAATTTCTCTAAAGTTCTTGATACTGCCAAAGAGTGAGAATTTGCAAAATGTTATTTCGTTATTTGAGGTATTACGTATCTCGACCGACTAATATCACACAGACTTATAAATATATATTATTTGCACGGTCTCTACGTCGGTTAACGCACTACGCAATGTTAATTGTAGGTGATTGTAGATGAATGAGGACCTACATTTAACGTGATCCGAACCGTAGCTGGCATTTCACACATTCACAAGTTTGATTAATACAGCTGTCAGAGTGAAGACTTATAAATTAATATTAATCTATAACATATACAACAACGAGACCCCCAGCCGTTAATTCATCACTGTTAAAAGAAACTCACATTTCACTAATGATACATTATTCGGTCATGCCAGGAATCAAATCAGGGACCCTTAGCTCAGTAGACAGACACGCTAAACTGAAGGTAAGGTGTTGGACCTATGCAACAACAACAAAAAGTTGTTTGGATGCAGATGGTGGTTTCAGAAGAAGCAGTTTTCAATAGCGTGGAGGAGGAATGAAAAACAAATAGTTAGAAATCAATGAGAGATCATTCTAAATACACATATACAGGGTTCGATCCCCTACTTCTCCATCAACGCTGACATACTGCAAATGCAAGTCTAATGCCTCAGACCACTCGACAAACGGTAAGGGTGTGTTTCTATTTAGGGACCAATGAAAGGCCTCATTTGGTCCTCAAGTGCTCCCATAACCCAATTATATCAAATCTAATGCGGTCACTAAGTGCCACCACTATCTCCTCATGTACACATCAGAGGCTCCAAAGACCCCCATTATACCCTCACGTAAGAACCAAGTGAGGTCCCCAAGGACAAATTATCACCCCACGTACTGGCCAGTAGGTTCTACAAGTACCCCCATTACCCATTCACGTACAATCCAGGTAAAGTGGAACTTCCATTATAATCAATAATTTGAACGAAATATAATTTAATGTTAAATTAAAAAGTAATACTTTTAATTACTGACACACATGTCTACTGCCTATCTAGAAAAACCATCATAGAGCCACATAACCACAAAACGTATTAGAACACAATGTCTAGGCCTATCTAGAAATAACCATTCATTAGAGCCCCACATAAGACCATCACAAAGCGTTTATCCCATATATGCTATTTTTCTACAATAGCAAAATAAGGTAACTACGAAGAACAAACCAAATTATACGTAATCACGTATATTTGATTAATGTCAATTGAATTGTACGACGTTAAATTGTAAGAGGAAAAAACATTATTTATGTAACTTTATTTTTTCAATCAAAATTAGATTACTAGGACAAAATGTAATCATAACACTTTGTGCCTGACAGCAGTAAACCAATTAGCGAGCAATTATTGCGTTTATGTACAGTACCTCGTAGATTATGAAGTAGAGAGTTCAATTTGGAACACGCAGAATCGTTGACTTCGTGTTAATTTTATACAGAAAGTTAATTAACACTCGCATTGGCGGACAAATAGATTTAAAACTGTTGGTCGCAGTTGAAATAAGCCCTCGTACCCCTAGCAATCCCCTGCCCCCTCTTTCCATCCACAATACGCAGCTAATGGATATCCGTTTCTAATCAAATACTGACCTGTCAGGTGCAGGCTTGTGTGCCTCTGAACCAGAAGGACGTAGTTTGACCTAAACCGGGATGTTTGTCGCCTTTAGCCAACACAGTAAACAAGTATTAGGGTTGATACAAACACGCATTTTCAGAGGGGTTTGAACCCTAGTTCGATGACTTATCAAAATCATAGAGCTGTTTGGACAAGGTTTATCTATCTTTAAATGTGTCAATAATTAGAAAAACAATACTAAATAGGTTTTATATTACTTTGAATATTTAAAGTATGTTTTTATCCTTTATAAACTAAATATATCTAGAATTAACATTTAGTAATTTCATTTGTTTTATTTAATAGATTACGTTAAAAGTTATCTGTATTTAACTAAATTATAGAAAGGGATTAGGAAGGTATAATTTATAATTAATGGACCCAAATTGGCATAGAAGGAGAGTGGAAAAATATTTAGAAAAAATACCACCATAGCACCCAGCTAAGATTCGAGCCCCACCTTACCTGTCATCAATAAATTCAACTAGATGAACGTGAAGTTTAGTCCACGCGTCCACCACTAATGATCTGGCAATACATATAATACATATGTTGAAGAATACTGTCTTCGTGACCGGATGGTTCAGGTAAATTATGAGCGAAGCTTTTTCCCTAGGTCTCATTTCAGCCGGATGTTTGTATATTTATATAACACTACATCCAAGGCCATAGCCAGGGGAGGGTTCTTGGGGTTCAAACCCCCTCCGAAATTCTATGAACAAAATATATATGGCTTTATTTATGGTTCAAACAATATCAAAATTGAGATATAAGTACAAATTAGGGGGCTGTGTTACCCTAAAAAGCACTTCATAGAGCTTCTATAGGTGTTTAATATTTAGAATTTGTCATCTCCTCCAGCAGTTAGGGGGTAATGTTGCCATAAAAAACACTTCAGATAGCTTCTAGAACGGTTTATCCTTTAGAATTTTTTCTAGCTTCCGGCAATTGGGGGATATACCCACCAAACCCCCCCTGAAATTATTGGTTGGCTACGGCCTTGACTACATCCACATGATTATTAGCTTAGGAAAAAATGCATTAGTTCCATAATTATTACAAATGTATTAACCATTTTGACTGGTGATGATTGGTTGTTCTGAGGACTGATTGCTAGTTATCATTTCTTATCTCCTTACAAGACACATTTAAGAGATTAATTTAAAATCGAACATATTTACACTATATTTCTAGGTTAGGCAAAGTTAATAGCCCATAGAGAATACTGCAGCCATAGGACAGTAACAATATATTTATTTTAATCTGTTATTATTACAATGTATCATTTTCTCCTCCAATCCCTGAGAGGGACACCAGTAATGTCCCACTACGGAGTAAAATAAGGGATATGTTTCCAGCCCTGCGATCTGGCCACATCAAACGGTGACATCTGCTGCGACAGATCAATGTCAACAGCCCAGCAATACGTTCCTTTGTAAATGTTCCTATAGGGGGAGGTTCTATACCTCCACCCCTTCTTCGCTCAAAACATCCTTTTACAGCCAAAAGTTTTTGTCTCTCCTTTTATTTGTGTGTGTGGTGTGTGGTTGAGACTTCTTACACAGAACTGAACAAATGGGAGGGAAACGGGAGAAGAGGGTGGTGTCAGATCTTTGTGTAGGACATGTACAGGACAAATAGAAACTGTTACATCAAACATGATCCTTCCCTTTAACCTGGCTTGAGAGGTCAAAGGAACTAGATTCACAATTTGTTACAGACTTTTTTTTTCTTGTATCAAATAAAATGCAGCTGACCTCTTTTCAATGAATTTTTTTCCTCGATTATATTTTTTTGGATCGGGATGAAATCAAAAGTCCTTTTGAAATACATTCTATGATATATTCATATTAAACTTTGACCCTTATATTATTTATAGATGTACGAAACTTTTGAAGGTTGAACCAGCGCCTGTTCTTCCTTCTAGTCACAACAGGTACATTTAATTTGGCCTAAACTCATTGGCCTACCCTTTAGGAAAAAATGACTTTAGGCCAACTGACTGTCTCCGAAATTAATGTTTAAGCTATATGACTTTAGTCCAAATGACTTCAGGCCAATAGACATTTGGAGAATTTAACAGCCTTTTATGTTTTACTCGAAATTAATTTTAGGGTTAATGATTTTAGGCTAAATAACTTAGGCCAACAGACTTTTCATTAAATTGATTTTTAGTCAATTTATTTAAAGTAAGTTTCTTATAAAACATTCGTTATGATTTTTTTGTGATGTTACTAGATATTTCATCAAATCGGATTTAGTGTAATTTATAAATAGTGTTCTCGCTACTACTGACCAAGATCTAAGATATATGGGTCGATCTAATCTTTGGATACTTTGATCATTCATTGAAGCCGTAAAGCGCTAGTATCGTCGTATAAATAGCACGTGCTCAATTCATTTATTGTTGAGAAGTTTGAACCACATACATAAAAAACTACAATAATTATTTGTTCATGGCTTTAAAAGCATTTACATTTTCATTGTAATGGGCTCAAAGCACTTTTGGGAGGGAAGGGACATTATGCATATTGTGTCATGTATAAATGTTAAATATATTGTTAAAAACAAAATTAATGAAAGGCTTATGACACTAAGGTATCATTTCAACAGCTTGTTTATTACAGCTTAAGGACTTCGTGTTTGAATCCTGCTGGGTGACATTTTAAATAGTTTGTCAGAATATGCAGACTAGAGTATTGTGTTATCATTAGTAATTTTTATATAAAAAAACTAGAGTTAAAAATAATAGATCGTTGTCAATCCCCAAACACTTTTCACCCATCCCACAAATCCAGTGGTCCCGAGTTTGTAACCGTCTCCAAGTTGACTTTATTTTTCGATGGGCCTCAGCACCCCTTAAGGCTATACTTATGCATTAATAAGGATGAGGGAGGTATAATTTTAGAGTGAATGTACATTCATTCGCTTAGAGGGAGAGTGGGAAAATATTTAGTAGTAATTATCCTCAGTACACCCAAGTGGGGTTCTTTCAGTTACTGGCAATCAAGTCTAACAGAAGAGTGAAGTGCTAGAACACGCCCCATCCGATGCGGGGCTCGGGAAGACAATGACACTCAAGGGAAGAAAATGAAGTGTGCTATTTAGTGTCAGAATAAAAATATCAAACACGTTGTTTTGAAATGAATGTGAGTCGCTAATTTTGAAATATTTATATCGTACTGTGAATTGGTGTATTACAGAATTCCGGATAGTTACAAGCGGCTGAGTTTTAAATCCGACAATACTGGAAAAATGATTAAGTCTCCAAGAATTTAGCAAATGGAATACAAAGGCTCCATTGTACTGTACAATATAAAATAAACTAAAGAAAACATTATTAGCATTGAGTGCATCCGTGTTAAAGGATTTGCTAGACTTAACTATAAATGTTCCATTTTTTGGCGACCAAAGCGATTGTATCAAAAATTGTAAAACTATAGTTCTATTAATTTGGTTTTACTTTGAAACACAAGTAATTATAGCTTTAGTTATTGCGTGTTAGGCTAAAGAATCAGAGGTACCACAGTTATTGATAGACGGTAAAGTTAATATTTTAAATTTTATCTGAGTAAAAAAGCTTGTTATTTTAAAATTAATATTAATATAGTTCTATTTTTTATTTGGTAAATTTTTTAAACATCAATATTTTAGGTAGGCCAATAGAGTGTTAACCATCTCAATTTTAACTATCTTGTTTGATTTAAGAATATTTTTTAATAAAATCACTTATTATATATTTTAAAAATTCGACATACACATTTTCGAAGTAAATGTACAGCTTTTAATTTAGCTTATTTAGTTATCAAATTCTGAAAATTGAAAAATGACACCTGGACACGGGAATCGAACACGGGACCTTTAGCTTGGTATGCCCGTGCTCTACCACTGAGCTCTCCAGGAATCGTCCCATGCCCAGGGTCATTCTTCACTCCTATTTTAAGGCAGAGTCTATGAGCTCAGTAGTAGAGCATTGGCGTATCAAGCCAAAGGTCCCGGGTTCGATTTCGATTCCGTGTACAGGTGTCATTTTTAAATTATCAGAATATGATATCTACGTAGATGGAAAATTCCTCACTAAAAAGCATAAATAATAGCTTCGGCTATTTGATTCTTATTTAGTTATGTTTAAATAATATTTTTATGTTAGTTTTAGTAGGCTTAACTACCATATATCTTTTTAGAAAATATTTTAAAATAAAAATAAAATATAGTAAATAATGACAACGTGACTGAATGCTATGAAATCAAAAATAGGATTATTTTAATAGTGAGTTAATTTTATAAATTCGTTAACTACTTGTTAATTTTAATTAAATACATACTCAAATATTAATAATTACATGAACAAACTCTTCAAAATAACCATAGTGAAATCACTTTGTACATGACACTCTAAAAAGACGTTTAGCGTTGCTAGGGTTCTATTAAGTAGGTAATAAAAATTGTAGCTATACGTTGCAAAGCACAAACTTTACCACTCCTTTACCTAAAGATGGAGATTTTTACTTAAAACTAATAAAATATGCGAAACGAAAAACAAGGCATCGTTACAGATCGTTGGATGATAAAACCCTAGATAAAATAGCTTGGGAGAGTCGCTTCTATATACTAGAGATGGATCTGGTTTATTCATATTTTCAGTGAAGGGGCCTTTTATAAATTACAAATTAATTTTTTTGCCCACTTAATCGCTATTTTATTAGCTTTATTTTATATGTTTAGAGACTATCTATCTAAAGTGCCAGCTAAAGATAGCATGACCTGACGTATGATTGCTTGAAAGTAGATCTAAGGATAATTCTAACTGTCAGATAAGGCCCTTATTAAAATTGGACTTACCTGGGAACATTATATCGGTAGCTTAGTTGATAAGTCGTGAATATTTTAGCTTTGTGTCGCATGGTATGAATTTAAAAAAATGGAAGTAATTATTCAAAATTGAGTATGTAATTATTAACTATAATTCCTAGATTACGATAGTATTTTTCAGAAAATGTACTAAAATTGTAATAACAAGTTTTTTAAATATAAAATAATAATATTCAAAAAATTTATAAACGTGAAACAAGATTCAAAGTATACTGGATTAGTTTCTGTTCAACCCATTTTAGCTTATCACTCGTTAAAAAGGGATTTTACCGGTGTCTTCACAATTTTAGCAAATTAATAATGTTATCCGTAGCTACCCCTTCATCTACTAGTGATATAGCAAAATATCCTCCAACAGGACTATGTTGCATATTCACTAGGAAATATTAACATAGGGCATATAAACAAACAGTTACACGAGTGTTTTCCATCATAGCCTCTCTACTTAGTGCGGGGCTAAGCCCCTTTTCGCCAAAATGTAAAATAATTTATCTAATTGAAACAGGGACCAGTAATTTGTATTCTATTTCGAAAACATTATCCAGGATAAATGCCCCATCTCCATACGCCTGCGAGCAATTGAACTCCAATTAATTCCTTTTGAAGAGCAGGCCGGTAAGTTGTGTCCAACTGGCAGTAATCCAGACGGCCCGAGTGAGAGGAACTATAATGGTTTTATGATGGCCACTACTCTGTACCACAGGTAATCCTCTCTGCACCTGGGACTATGACCTCTCTATGACGCAGGTAGTCTGGATGGAAAACACAGGGGCGTCCGCAGGAAAAACAAGCGTGCATGGCTTAAAGCACTACGGGAAGCTCCCGGACCAACACTACTGACTGCTGGGACACATTGTCAGCGTGTTTGTGTTCTACACAACCTCTATAACTATAGGAATATTCCCAGACCAACACTACCGACTGCTGAGACACATTGTCAGCGTGTTTATGTTCTACACAACCTCTATAACTATAAGAATATTCCCAGACCAACACTACTGACTGCTGGGACACATTGTCAGCGTGTTTGTGTTCTACACACCTCTATAACTATAGTAATATTCCCAGACCTTCATAACTGACTGCTGGGACACACTGTCAGCGTGTTTGTGTTCTACACAACCTTTATAACTATAGGAATATTCCCAGACCAACACTACTGACTGCTGGGACATATTGTCAGCGTGCTTGTGTTCTACACAACCATTCTAACTATAGGAATATTCCCAGACCTTCATTACTGACTGCTGGGACACATTGTCAGCGTGTTTGTGTTCTACACAACCTCTATAACTATAGGAATATTCCCTGACCTTCATTACTGACTGCTGGGACACATTGTCAGCGTGTTTGTGTTCTACACAACCTTTATAACTATAGGAATATTCCCAGACCAACACTACTGACTGCTGGGACACATTGTCAGCGTGTTTGTGTTCTACACAACCTCTATAACTATAGGAATATTCCCAGACCAACACTACTGACTGCTGGGACATATTGTCAGCGTGTTTGTGTTCTACACAACCTCTATAACTATAGGAATATTCCCAGACCAACACTACTGACTGCTGGGACACATTGTCAGCGTGTTTGTGTTCTACACAACCTCTATAACTATAGGAATATTCCCAGACCAACACTACTGACTGCTGGGACACATTGTCAGCGTGTTTGTGTTCTACACAACCTCTATAACTATAGGAATATTCCCAGACCAACATACTGACTGCTGGGACACATTGTCAGCGTGTTTGTGTTCTACACACCTCTATAACTATAGTAATATTCCCAGACCTTCATAACTGACTGCTGGGACACACTGTCAGCGTGTTTGTGTTCTACACAACCTTTATAACTATAGGAATATTCCCAGACCAACACTACTGACTGCTGGGACATATTGTCAGCGTGTTTGTGTTCTACACAACCACTCTTATAGTAGGTACTTAATCCAAGGTTACAAAATAATAAAGATACATATCAACATCTTGATATACACAAACTAAGATAGAAGGGTGATAATATGCATTTTCAAGAATTTATATCTTGAAACTGGAATAGAGAATCAGCTTATAATACACTTTTTTTTAAAGTTATATTTCACGAAAATATATCTAAGAAAATCATACATTAATAGTTAATAAAGATCTGGTAACATTAATCAATTAATTATATTATTTTAACAAAAAAATATAAACGTGCTATTCATTGAATAATGTGTATGTTCAAACCACACAAAGTTTAAAATAAGTTATTAGATGTTTATAGACGATGATTAATTCAATTCATTTAACATTTCTACCGTTAAATCTCAAAAAGGGATATGTTAATTTAAAATGTCAAATCAAATAAGTGCGCTAAATTGTTCTTTAAAATGGCATAGTTAGTGATAAAATATGCTTAATAAACGAGATAGTATTAGTCTTCCAAATGGAAACATAATTACTTGTAATAATCACAAAAAACATTTATATTTCAAAATAAATAATATTTTGTATTAAATAATGACACTTTATTTTGTACTAAATATTTTCCCAAACAGATTGAAAGAAGGTCAAAAGTATTGCTAAAACCTTCATGAAAGCCTCAAGTACTTTCACAAGTATTTTGTAAATAAAAAAAAATTCGACCCATTTCGAGTTGACTTCTGATTTACCCTTTCAGAGCCAACTCTTCCATGATTAACATTCGATTTTTGTTCACTTTTGTTGTTTGAATCTCGTCTGTTATTGCCGGTTGCTTCCTACCAATTTTTTTTTTTATTCGAATCCGTGGAAGGGAGGGAGAGAGTAGTCCTGCTCTCGTTCACTAATGGAACGCAATTTTTAGTGAACAAAAAGGATCTGCGTAATTAAAGGACTCTTTTGAAACTCGCGCTGTGTTTTTTTGGGAGGATTGTGCGCGCACACACACACATACACACACATACACATACTCAATAAAGCGATGCGTTTCTGAATAGAGCCAATATTGTAAAATCTGTCAATACCTGAAGTGACGCCGTTTGAAAATTCTGTGCATATATTTGAGCCTCGAGTAATAAACGAAATGTTGTAATCCGTGTGTAAAATATTCTATTTTACTGTACATTCAGTGACAAACAATTACACATTCTCCCCGTCTTACCACCCACCCTCGATATCCCCATTTTCACACTAGTGCGTGGGGTAGGGATGAGAAAGGTGCGAATTTAGTGGAGGTTTAACAGCATGTATGTGGCGGGATAATGGAAAAACATGTATGTACACTCAAACGTCATTCAGCCTCAAAGTCACCGTAAAAACAGTCAAGAATTTTTTGAAGCCTTTGATACTGTTACCAGTGAGGGTTTTAACAAAATTTATATTTTAGTAAAAAAAAAATATGTACTTGTTCTTCCACCTTTTAGTTTGAAACACACGACCTAATAGAACATGACATGATTGATTAATATTGCTCATAGTGATTTAGATAGCCCAAGTGAATAGGATGAGTATGTGGAATTGTAATAATATCCTGTATATTCCTGTCACTAGGGTTGCAACCCCTATCTTTTACCAAGCCAAACCCCATTTATCGGTTTTAACTTTATTACACAAGTACATAACAAATTAGAGAACTATATTTAAAATATTGTATTTGAGAAATATTACATACAATTATGAGCACGATTTTACATCAGACCACGACTTACAAACTAATACAACCCAAAGCATCAAAATACAGTCAAATACTTATAATACTGGTTAATCTAGGATTGAACAGTATTACAGGACAAACCCAATAACCAGACCATAATTATTTTGCCGGTAAGTGAATGGTAATAAGACATATTTTAGATTAATACATTTTCATTCTTCTACAAGTTACGATTCCGGGAGCTTTAGGTCAGTATATACACGCTCTACTTGATAATACAGGATGATAGACAACAGCACTAGCCTCCCAGTCTAGTACCAAGGGCTGTGGGTGTCAGGTTTGTGGGTTTTATTAGAACATAAACACAAATAGTTGCATTCTATTTGTCATCATCTGGGTTTAAAACACAGGCTCCTGTCCACTCGGTCACCTGACTGGTTGGCAGTGTGAACCCCAACCAAGACATGATCAAGATATCGTCGTGTAGTTCCACACCCGAATGTAAGGTTACATTTTCCTGGTGTGGAGAAGGTTAGTCTCTATTCAAAATGAAACAAAAACGGGGGAAACTAGAAGAAAGAGATCGGAAGAGAGTCATTTCCTCACAAGACAGAGATGGTGGTAGCTTGGCGTAGTTCCTGACTTACACGAGCACAGTACAAGGCAGCACCACGCGACCAACATGACTCTTCAGCCTCATGTACCAGTCATAGACTGCCTGCGCTTACCTCACGTGTCCAGAGACACTCTGGCGAGGGTATGGGGTTGAAAAATGGGTCATTGACAAGGTCAGAGTGTCCAGGAAAAATCCCTTTCCCGGTAATATTTCCAGATATATTATTACTATTATTACTATTCAGTATTGTGCACCAGCATTGATGAGCAATTAAACTAAATGTCAAGCTCCTCCTGTCTGGTTTTCCGCCAACGGGGAGGTTAATGTGTCAACCCTTGCCAGGTTTACTGTGAGAATTAACATTGATGTTGAAAGTTTGATGCTCGATGCTTGTTGGTCACCGATTTTCAGCAGTCGATACATTGTGTCGATATGCAAGGCACCGATATACAGGATGTACCACGTGTTCTAGACATGATTTGAAAATAAAAAGCTAGTATCCACAATAGGGCTATGTGGAACCGTACTGGAGCTGCAGCCACATGACTGACGTACTTACTCACAGGTAATGAAAATACCAAATATATATAACGGTAATTATTTATTATTCTGATGTTATGTACAAGTTAAATCCGTTTATGACTTCAATCACCTCCACATGTACTATTCATGCAGGCTGTGACATTTTGCACCATGGCATGCTCCTACTGCATGTAGTCAAGTTCGTTTCTGAGTCCATTGATGTCTTCGGTTATCACCTGTATCGACTGTTCTCGTGTTTCTGGCTTACATGTATTGTATCTCAGTAACGGAGTCAAATTAACTCAATGTGTAGGCATATATTAACTTTTCTAAAGTCAAATGATCTGTATAACACGCTGACGGAGTTTGTTAGTAACTTCACGGTACACCCTGTATATTTAACGACCAATTGTGGTTGTTCTAACTATGAAATGAAAACTATAAATTATTATGTCTACTCTCCAAAGAGGATTTTTTTGGTTACTGTGTATATTATTTTATGAATAAAATTTGCTTGAATTGATACTGTAAGCGTAGATTAATTTATTAAAAACGCACATTAGTTACAGTTATTTAATTGATTTAAAAAACCCACAAATTATTATTATATTACTAAACATCTATCGATATTTCGTCAATGAGTTTTTTTTTTCACATCGATGTTAAATTATTGATGTTTAAATATTTTTTTTTTTCATTGGATGTAAATCGGTGACCTGGTGGTCTAGGGGTAAGGTGTCAGACTTCTGTGCTGAGGGTCCGGGGTTCAATCCTCGGTCCCGGCACAGATTTATCTGATTGCCAAACCCTTCCTTCACCTCTGACAAGATGTGTATTAATCACAACTTGTGAATGTGAGGAATGCCAGGCCTCCACCGTGGTTCGGATCCCACGTTAAACTGTAGGTCCTCCATTTCATCTCACAATCACCCTACCATTACACATTAGCGTAAGTGCGTATAACCCGAACGGGTAGTAAGACGCGGTGCTAATAATAATAATAATAATAATAATAATAATAATAATAATAATAATAATAATAATAATAATAATAAAATTCATTGGATGCCCATCTCTTATGTACTGAGTTGTTCTTATCTAAATGGTTTACCACTCTTTCTCTAGGAAAACGTGGTTATATTTCCTGTAAATCCTATTTTTCACATTCCTACTCCATTAGTGTAATCAATCGTGTATGTCCACCCGGATGGATAGTAATAAGTGGAGCAAAAAAAGTATTTAAGGTAAAGTTTTGTGAAAGGAACGTTTGTATTTCCATTGATTTAGCTAAAGTGCTTTTAAGTGTGTAGATCTATATATGCTCTCACATTCAAAGTGATTACAATTTAACTCAAACTGCCTCTTGTTTCTGATCCTACCAGAAGCGGGAACAGTTCCTGCCGTTCCGGCACAGTCCTTGCTGCGTCCCGTCATGACGCTCCAAGATGGTTCTTAGCGTCCTTAGAGACGAGGGGACGTAATTATCTACCAACTCAAGTGGAATAAAGTTTTCTTCATTAATTACGAGTGAAAGATGTTTATAAAAAAAAACTGCGCTTCTGCCTTAATGATCAAGACGCGCCTTAACGAGCCCAGCTTACTATACTACCTTCCTTACATGGAGGGTTGCTGTGTTTTTTACCGGTAAAATGTTGAACAGTGGTAACACGGCTCGTATATTGAAACGAGCTTTTTAATGACATTTGTGATGCCATTAACGCTGGCATCAACAGACAGCCACGTGTTACCGTCTTATGCTATAATATTTTCTCTCAGCTGAATTTTTATCACATCCTGCTCACATGCGAGTGATATTGATCTCTAATAAGAAGCATGAGAATCTCCTCTGCATCCTACAATACTTCCTGAATGATGGAGGCACACATATATTTGGTGTCCATCATGTAAAATATAATAATCCATTGTTTCAAGCAGTCAGACCCTATAGGCTCACAGACCACCTTCTGCCTCTTGGTCTAATGGTCACAACGACCATGGCTACTTATCTAGAGGTCCCGGGTTCGATTCATTGAGGTACTATACAGGATGAACGCGTGCAAAAATTAAACAAGACATAGGGGATTTTCTACCGAACATTTTGATACAGGGAACGTGTGGTTTGTGAAGCCAGCTAAGGGGTATATGAGCCTAAACATGTGTGGGAGAGCCTGAAGGTTATTTAGTATGGGGATATCTCAAATCACTTGTGCATGAGACCCCAGTGGACACAGACTTGGAATTGGTTGCCAAGGATTGTCGTCGCCTGTGATGTGATTTGCAACACTAATCGGGTTTTTGAACGTGTGCGGCAGAATCTCGTATGCCGATGTCATGCTTGCATTGGGGTTGGTGGCCGTCATTTTGAGCAACTGTTGTGAGGTACGAAATGGTAGGTTTCCCCGGTTGTCATGATATGGTATACTGTACAGAACTACTGATACGTAATGTTACAACTAAATGTAAATAAATTACATGTAATGATTAACTGTAAATATAACCGGACATTAGTAACAGTGTTAGACATGTTTAGGCCCATATCCCTCTTCGCAGACCCCACGTCCCTGTCTCAAAATGTTCGGTAGAGCATCCCCTATGTACTGTTTAATTTTTGCACGCTTTCACTGAAACATCCTGTATGTATTATTTCCGAAAAAGGAATTGTTCCTATTGTCACCACTGTCTACTTAATTAGGCTTAAGCTAGGTTTGATATTTCCATTCTTCACACCTTTATAATCACTATCAAAAGTCATCTATTTGAGGGTAACATGTAGACAGCCTCCAGTACCCTGGGTAAAGTTATTTTACCATAGACAGAGCGTCTAAAAGTCTTCATACACGGTGAAATGAATTAAATACGGCATCTCTCAAAGTAAAATGTTATACCATACGACGAAAAAAAAGCGCCGGATGAAGGTATGAGCCTTAGGAGCTACAACAGTCCAGACTCCTCCACAAGCTGAAGGGCCTCCAGAAATTTTGTTAAAAGTTATTTCATTTATGAATGTTGAATCAAAGAATAATTTCTCTAAATTAAATATTTAAAACGTGTTCAATTAATAAACTGTATATATATATATATATTAGTAAAGCATACATTTTACCAAAAACAAAGCTTTTAAATATTACTGGGGATCTCCCTCCCCCTCACATTATTTCCCTAGGCCAGGGTGAACACACTATACAATTATTTAACTGTACTTTTATATTAATCTGATTTTTTCTCAAAAATATCTTATTCTCAGTGTATTATAGTGAGCAGCATTTGGTTTTCTAACGGCAATAAATACAATCATTATCAATACTAAGAATCGTCAAATAAGCAATTAATTTATCAAATAATTTGACTAAAAATATATTAAGTTATCTATATGAAAAATGACGAACATGACTTTCTCAACGCTTAAACTTTGGCCGACTCATCGCTGGAAGGAAAAAAAAAAAAAAAAAAAAAATTGCATGTCTTGAAAAAATAAAGTAAAAGAAGAGCTACGTCTGACTTCCTAAGAAAATTGGCCCATTGTTTTGGAATTACTGAAGAAAACAAATTTCCTTATCTTTTCAAGCTTCTCCTGGTCCATTGTTGAGTGTAAGCCTCACAGGCAACAATGGTAGTCCCAGGTTGTCTGACTAAGCCTGGCAGAAAGAATGGCGGAAGAAGAAAGGAAAGTACGTTCAAGAAGATAGGAGATTCTTCGCCTCTTTTTTTTTTCTAAAGGAGGGGATAAAAAAAACACAAGACTATGAGAAGAAGAGTAATTTTAGTCGGGGTTCTCACGTCTGCCAAATCAACTATAAAATAGACTATGTGGTTTTCTTTTTGTGGTTCACATTGACAAAAGCTTTGAAAGATCAATGAAGATTGATTAACAGGGAGAAAGGAGGTCGGTGGTTTAGTAGCACGCATTATAATATGATTTGGTTTTGTTGGGGGGAAAGCAGTGGGAAATGCATTACTCAATTGATGGATAATTTATTTTTTAAATGTTGGCACTTCTTTCAGAATAGTTTTCTGGTATGAGAGAGCATTCACGGTAGGAGAGGTGGTATCTAACAGCTAAGAAAAGTTACCATTATATCCATTCTCCAAACCATATGATCTGCAAGACCTATGTTGATTTGTTGTTACTTTTGGCAGTCAGAACATTCACAAACACACAATTTATTTTAATCTAATAACCATTTTTACATAATTTAAACTCGAATTATGAACATCAATGTGTGGATGTTTCTTATTTGTACAAGCGGCCTTTGTGTTTCAATTAAAAATGATTTTCAAACGAGACTTCTAAAATGTGGCGTACTCTACTGAGATCAAGATAACAAACCAGCCGACACAAAGTTGGATGATGACTTCATACAATGCGTCAAGTTAAATAATATTATTAATTTTGATGGCCTGTTATAAGAAGATACAAGTTTGAACATAATACTTTTTAATTAATAATATTCCAAGTACTATAATACTCTTGTCGTCACAACCGCGAAACAAAAAACATGATAGTGTTATTAATATATTTTGTCCTTTCTATAAGTCACGAAAATGCCAATTAAGTATACAGTAATCCTCAGAGAAGTATTATTAGACTCATTTGATAACACTTTTTATCGATAATATAGCATTACCAAGCAAATAATAACTAGTTATTTGGTTAAAAGGTTGACATTAGTCATTTCAGTCAATGTTTGTAATAAACAACCAAACTTCTGCTAGCTGTCAGATACCACCTTTGAAACCATGAATGTCCTATAAAGTGTTAAATGGTTACGTACCCTTCGTTTAACTCGTAAGTTAGAAAGCTTACCTTGAATTCCAATATGTTATAGCTTATATTGTAGTGCGCCAATTCATGGTAAACCATGTATTAATATTATTTATTACTAGCACTGCGTCTTACTACCCGTTCGGGTAATACGCACATACGCTAATGTGTAATGGTAGGATGATTGTGAGATGAAATGGAGGACCTACAGTTTAACGTGGGATCCGAACCACGGTGGAGGCCTGGCATTCCTCACATTCACAAGTTGTGATTAATACACGTCTTGTTAGAGGTGAAGGAAGGGTTTGGCAATCAGATACATCTGTGCCTGGACCGAGGATTGAACCCCAGACCCCCAACACAGAAGTCCGCCGCCTTACCCCTAGACCGCCAGGTCCTTCAGTGGTAAACAATGTGTTCATACCTCTACTTCTTTTGGGTGGCCTAAATACAAAATCACCAAAGAGCTTATGTAAAAATTACTTTCTCTCATCTAGCTAGTTTGCGAAACTACTTACACAAATCTCGTAGTACAATAAATTAGTATATTTTGTAAAATTAAATTATTTCTTAATATCTGATGAGAATGTCTTTCGAATATAAAATGGCGTGCATATTAGGAGGGAGGACCTGTGTGTGTGTCTTACCATTTCAAAAGCATTCTCGAGGTTGCTGAAGCAATGTCAACGATAAGAAAATAATTGGTAAATTACCAAATGTGTTATATAACTAACTATATTTGCTACCGTACTTTTAGGATATATGTATTTAAATTCTATTTTTCTATCAAATAGGACAATGGAATTACAGTATGTATAATTTAACTGAGCTTGATATTGAACATCACTTTGAATTATATTTAAATTTGTTCATGGAAGTGAAATATTCTCGATGACTTCTGGATGCCTGTTTGGATCTCACTGATCATAATTTACTCCTCTCTCTCTCTCTCTATTTATATAAAACAATGCAAACAAATTAGTTTGTCGAATTCCCTGTTTTACGAGGTACTAGCAAACTTACCCGTTCTTCGCACAGATAAGCAGCACGAAAATTATATCAAACTAAAACGTTCAACATCCCTCTGCTCACTTTTTGTTTTTTCTTGTTGAACAATCTGAAGCCGTTATGGCAATCAAAAACCAATCATGGTAAATAATAAACACAAATAAATCAAATACTTGTGATAAACTATTACCTTGTTAATAAACTGAGTGCATAGGGAAATTAAATCCATTAACAACGCAATATTTACCTGAGCACGATCATAAAATTAGATAAATGAATTAATAGATATTGTTACAAAAATATGCTGTGAAAAACAGCATCACAGTTCACCAAATAGCATATATAAATATATACTCTGTTACAGAAGTATCTTTAATAATATACATAATGGTTTTTAATATATAATCACAGCTCACTGAGCTATATTGCCAGAATGTGTTTATTTTAATCGTTATGTCGCTGCTTGATAGGCGCTTATTTATATTTCGAATTTTAGCTTTGTTATCACAAAGCTAATGGATCCCCTTTAAAATAAGCTTTAGTTTCATTGTTCGTTTGTGTTAAGAACTTTTTCATCCACCTGAACCAAATTTCAAACCTCATTTCCTGGAGCCCCCTTAAGAAATCTCCTAATTTTAGATTTTATGTCCTCGGTCCGGCACAGATTTATCTGATTGCCAAACCCTTCCTTCACCTCTGACAAGACGTGTATTAATCACAACTTGTGAATGTGAGGAATGCCAGGCCTCCACTGTGGTTCGGATCCACGTTAAACTGTAGGTCCTCCATTTCATCCCATAATCACCCTACCATTAGACATTAGCGTAAGTACTTATAACCCGAACGGGTAGTAAGACGCGGTGCTAATAATAATAGATTTTATGGTTATATGAAGCAATCCCACTATCTTCCTTCCAAGCAAAACTTAGAGTTTCCAGGCCCAGGGGCTGGGAAAATACTGTGATGAGTGAATCAGTGAGTTCAATACTTTTCTGCTGATCTCCATCCACTTTGAAAATGAAATTCAAAAATCCCTAAAATTGTCTCACCCAATTCTAGAAAGAAACCTTCATTTGAAATTTCAAGGCTCTATGTCCACTGGCTCAAAATCTACATCAATGAATTTTGAAAACTTTCAACTCCCTTTTTTTTCCCTTGGAGGTCAAATTTAACAAACTCTTGTCTTATCTCTTACCAACGCCTAAAAGAATCTTTACGAAAAATTTCAAGTTTCCAATATCAGGGGTTGGAGAAATACGGTGATGAGTGAGTCAGTGAATGGATTTTGCCCTTTTATATACAAAATTACATTCAGAACAAAGTGAACTAGGCTCCTCCCTATAAGCTACCCTCTCATTCCTAGCCCCCTACATCATCTTTAAGCCCTCTTCCTTGAGATTATTGCATATTTAATTTTAGAACACTTTGTGAAATGTGCGCTGAATTTAAAGTTTTATTAATCATCATTTAATATAAATCATAAAATATTTTATCACTCAAATAAATTTATTTTTACTTTCCAACCTCAAATACCCATAATAGTAAGTCACCCCCCCCAAAGTTCTCACACACATATTTATGGAACTAACATTATTTTACATTACCATACCAGGAAAATAATGCATCGGAACCTTTCTTTTTTTGTACCAACAAAATAAACAACTATAAACCTTTCTCCTTTTTGTTCCCTGGAGTGAAAACAAATGAAACGTCGGTAACGCAAGCGGGAGCCGAGCAAAACAGAGGGAGGTCACCTCTGCCTGTATCTACCGGGGAGCTGAGTTTATGGGATCACACTGGCTAGGGACTGACCTGATGTTTCTCAGAGCACGATTGTAAGAGCACACAACTACACACGTCAGTAGTGAGTGAATAACATATCTCCTTCTCAACAGGGGTGTTTCCTATTATCTTCATCATTATGTTAGATTGGGTTAAATCATCGAAATACAGCATCGACAATCGGCCTGACAAATGAAAATAGTTCGTTAGTTTATGAAGGTACAGTACATCTCAAAGTTTAAAAGATAATTTTGGTTCCACTTACCTGGATAAATTTAGCAAAACAGAGATGGGCAGAACTGTTCACTGTTGGGAATAGTTGAAAGTGATCCAGTTCAATAGCTCAGTCTTACGAACTACATCATGTAGTTCAGTCATCCATTAATTGACGACCTACACTCATTATTAATGCAGCAATAGTTCCATTTTTACCGCAGAAGTGGGGTAAGTGGGCCATTGAAAGGTTACACCTTTCCTTCAGCCAGTGATACAATCTTACACACTGATACTTTTATAATTAAATAGATAGTAAAATAAAATTGAAATGTAATAGTCATATTGTCACTAAAAATGTTAGGCTTATATGAAAGTATCTATTTAATAACGTTTTTAAAGTCAACATTTCAGAATACGAGATCTATATATGGTAGCAGTAACGTTTGGATATATAATTATGTATATTTTGGGAGAATGCTGATTATTGATTGGAGGTAGGGTCGATTTATAGGCCTTTTTTTAAAAAAAAAATAAAGGGAAGTATCAAATCATAAGCTCCATTTCAATCCAAACAAACCTGCCATAGTAACTCATATAAAAATCTCGTGATTTTGGTCACTTCGTATTTTTGACAGGGATCGGCCGAAGATTCCCTATTATTTACAGTCGCGTTACCTGGTAATACGCCCGATTTGAACTAAATCATTTCAAGAAGGTGAACTTGTTTAGACGGAGGAATAATTCAATTCTAACTTTTTATTATTAATCTTTATTATAAATCCACATATGTATCCACGTGGGATAAGACATCAACCTTGTCTGGGCACAGTTGCCTGTGATGAAGAGATCAGGGTTCGAATCTTAGCTTGATGTATAAAGTTTTTTTTTTTTACTAAATGCTTTCACATTATTCCTATACGCAAATGTGACCCGCCTCGGTGGCGTAGTTGGCTAACGCGCCAGTCATGTGAGCCAGACCACCGAGGACGGAGAGATCGAGGTTCGAATCTCGGTCGAGTGAACTGAGGGTGGTTTTTCCTAAATGGTTTTCCACCCTCCCTCCACGCAAATGCGGGTTCACTTCCTCTAAATTCAACCTTCCCAATTCCTAATACATTAGTGTAATTAGTACTTAAGCGTATAACCCGAACGGGTAGTAAGACGTGGTGCTAAATAATAATAATAATATACGCAAATGTGAATACATATCCTCTTAATTCTACCTTCCTAATCCCTACTATATTAAAATTAAAGCTAGTATAGCCTAGACGTTAAGTAAGATGCGCTGGGGAAAAATGTACTGAGGGCAGTTTTTTCTTAAAATGTGTCCCATTCTCTTTCAACGTAAATACTGATATATTTCTTTAAAAATTTCATCTTCATCATCCCACCCCATTAGTGTAAATATGTGGTTAGCTTGTATGGGTAGTAAGATGTAATTCACAAAGTAAAAAGGTTGTGCAAATTCGAATAACTCTTAGCTGACAAAACGATTGTGTTTGGAGGTTTATTGTGATTTGTATTTTATTTTTAGTGAATTCTAATTTCATCATAATAAATACATGTAGAGTTTACTTTACATACTCAAAGAAAATAATCATCACTTTTCAAAAAAACTATTCATAAATTCTACAAAGACACAATTATTGCATTATGGCTAATACAACAATATAATTTTGTATTTATTTAACTGATTTATTAATCAATAAGTGGAAAATAACAGTTATTATTCTTAATGCCGGCTTTATTGGGATACCATTGTGTTTGACGATTTATTCATATTGGTATTTTTTTATGAAAAAAGTTAAGCTGATTTGAATAATTGAACACGTTTAATTAGTTTCTAGAAATGTTTTAGAAATTTGTTGGCGATTGTTTATTTTTGTTTGATAGGCTTTACTCCAGATTTTATAATTTGAATGTTGCGTAGCTGTTGTATATAATAAAATTAATTCCCTTCTTAATAAATACATGTCTGATTAAACTAAACGTCGCTCAATAATCTAGTCTGGTTTGCCGGTGACGGGAAGTTCGGGGTTCAAATACCAGATGGGTGTATTGAGGGTGATTTTTACTTTATTGTTCTCCACTCTCTCTCCGTGAAAATGATAAAGTTCTTATCAATTTTACCTTCTCGCTTCCATGCCCATTAATAGAGTTAAATGTGTGTGTGTGTGGAGAGATACAAAACTAAACTAAATGCAATTTTTTTAATAAAGACTAAGACATAATTATCTCGATGCTATTTTCCGTGTTTTATTAAGGAAGGCTGATTATGTGTAGTACACTCAGGTATTTTTTCTTTCAGTAACGTGTCTTACTACACATTCGAGCTATACACCTATGCACGAATTACTGTAATGATTTAGGGACGAGAAGGGTTGAATTAAGAGGAAGTGCACCCACATTTGCGTTGATGTAGAGTGGAAAACCATTTAGGATAAAAAACCTCAGTGCATTCGACTGGTTTCGAATCTCGATTTATCCATCATCGGCAGTCAGTCTATTGCGAGAGTAGCGCCTTAGACCATGTGGACACCAAAGCGGGTCTCAGGGATTTAAACACTGGACTATTGTTTTAATGTATCACTGCTGTACCATCTGAGCTATCCAACCCTCTTGTAAGTGAAACGTGTGCCTTAATTATTGCTGTATAGCTCACTTATTTTTAAACTTTATCAAGTTATTTTGGGCCTGTAGAGATCATGTTGTCTATTATTAACAAGCGGGACTTCTGTAGAGGTATTTAAAACGCCACAACAATAGTTCTTCTAGCAAGAGGAAGGGACTCTTTCCTTGAACACAAGCCCTATTAGCTCCACAAATTATCTCCACAACATACCCTTTCATACAAAACATCCTGGACGAGTTCCGATGCTACTTTGTTTTTAATCACCTTAGACATTATTTTTGGAAATATTAGTTCTTACGTTTCTTTCATTTGAAGTTATTTAAAAATGTGGTCGGTCCAACCTCAACTATTTGGGTGTCTTGGTGAGTATATTGGGTGGACTTGTATTGTGTGTGTGTGGGAGGGGGGAGGGGGGCGTGATTTTCTTTCTAAAGTGGAATAACCTGCATCGGTGGGGATGCGAGCTAAGGCTTCAGTGCTGTCTCGTCTATTTTGCTGGTGAATAGAAAGAACTGGGCTCAAGGGCACTAAATGGTTTTAAATTCTTATTTTATGCAAATGAGGGTACATTTTCTTACAATTTTACCTTCCTCATTCCTGATTCGTTTGTGTAAATATGCAGATAGATATCCCAGTAATATTAATTATATTTAAATTAAAACGTAAACCTGTAAATTCAATCGGGTGGATGATTCTATTTATGTTATCTTTTTATTCTGTTTTTAAGCGTATAACCCAAACGTGTAGTAAGACCGAATATTAAGTGGAAGGACTACCTTGTAAAATTTGAGAAGCGCTATCAGCGCAACTCCTAAGAAACGTCCATATATTGAACTATTTGGACTGTCTAGCCGACACCGAACTAGAGCTGCGATGTTGTCAAATATCTGTTAAGTTTGGTCTAAAAGAGTGAGGGGGAGCGAGCTAATCTGTTGTTTACATGGGTCAAGTTTCTTGGAAGGGAAAGGCAGGCTAGAGTGCGGCTTTTATCAAAGACCACACTTTGCAGAAATCTGCTGCTTTATTTTTAGCTTGAACTAATATAATCAGTAATATGGTTTTCTTAATATTTCTTACCTTGAGGAAGAAAACATTTTTCATTTTACTTTCTCGTATTAGACTGGTTTGCTGGTGACGAGATTGGGGTTCACATCCCAGTAGTGTATATTGAGGGTGTTTTTTTAAAACGGTTTCAAACACGCTACTATTATTTATTTATATCACCGCGTCTTACTACCCGTTCGGGCTGTACACTTATGTACTAATTACTCTAATGTGTTAGGCGTCAGGAAGGTTAAATTAAGAGGAGATGCATCCATATTTTCGTGGAGTGAGAGCAGAAAACTATTTAGGAAAAACCACCTGTGAGCACCCGACCGGAATCGAACCATGATCTCCCCGTCTTCAACATGTCAGTTGAACACGGTGGGTAGCACACACTATTGGACTGGATTGCTGGTGGTGGGGAGATTGAAATTCAAATCCCAGTTGTGTGCAATAAGGGTATTATCCCTAAAATGGTTCCCCACTCTCACTCTACGCAAATGTGGGTACATTAAATCTAAAATGTTACCTTCCTCGTTCCTAGTTCATGCATGTGTATAACTCAAACTGGAAGTAAGTCGCAATGAAAAAATATATATTTTTGAGGAGTTTTTAGGGGAATGACTCCAAGCCAATGGGAAATGTTTGAAAATGGAATGCCACTAAAAGCTATCAGGGGTGGCCCTTAAGCATTTAAAAATAATAATAGATTGTTATAGAACCTATTTGAAATTTGATGCAAACCATCTTTCATCTTCAAACTAGAGTATATCAGAGGGAACCAAACAAACTGGAGGAAGACACATTTTGATGGGGGGAAGGGTGGAGAAGACATTGGTGGTAATACCCCGCCCTATCAAACCTCCCCCCTTACCAGTCCACCCTCAATGAGTAACATTGGATATACAACTATCGACAGACACATCGTAGAATGTAGATCATTTCCTCAGCATCTGACATAACCCAAGTTATGAGGGGTGAGGACAGTGTTTGAGCGTCACAATGGTTACTTAATTTTATTTAAAAGATTCATACGTCAAGTCATGCAATCACTTTTGATGGAAAATATCAAAATAATAATATTAATAATAATAATAATAATAATGGTGATAGAAATATCTTATCAATTAACATAAAAAGTTTTTATTTTTTAAACCTTTTTTCATGGACGCAGAAAATTGGGGGTCAGAGATGTACCCCCCTTGAAAAGTGTTAGAACCCTTAAAAGGAAGGGGGTGGGGACACACACATATACATATAAAACATAAATAAGAAGTTGTGTTTTTTACTTTATTATTTACTTTAGTTTCTTATATTACATCACCCAGATACAAATAATTATTATTATTTTAATATAAAATTAAAGATGCACTAAAATTTCCTATTGTAAAACTAGCTTGACCTACATTAGCTTGTAACATGTACAAAGGCGTAACTATGCAGTGATGGACCCACGATGGGTGCCCCCAAGGAAAAAATACACAACCGTCCCTAAATCTTATGAATAATTGTAGATTATAAAAAAATATTTAGACATTTATTATTGGAATTATTTTATAATACATATTAATATAGAGTAGGTAGGTTAAATTTAGAGGAAGTGTACCCACATTTGCGTGGAAAGATAAGAGTGTAAACCCATTGAGGAAAAACCACTCTAAGTGCATTACCATACAGCCATAATATTTGATAAAATTGTTGCTGAAAAATTTCAATATAGTGTAAAAAACTTAATCTGAATTGAATAAAACAATATTAATAAATATTATAAACAAATCAATAGTCAATCATCAATATTAACACTTATAGAGGCTACACAAACATTGATCTCTGTGAAATTGTCTACAATTTCCTTTAGCATTTATTGATTCATGTGCGTCTTAAATAATTTTTAATAAAGTTTTGAAAATGACCTGTCAGCTGTTTCTATAGATTTTACAGAAAAATATGTACATACATTTTTGTACAGCATAAATTATGCGCAATAAAATGACTATTGAGTAATTTTTGATTGATTAGTGAGATCTTTACGAAACAATGATAGGCCTGAAAGACAACGCTTTCATCTATTACCAAATTAATTTTGGGTGGGTGGACCTGCGTGGTGGGCCCTATTTTGGGCGTGGCCCTGTGGAATTTTGCCACCACCCTATAGTTACACCAATGAACTTGTAACTATCAAGAATTTCAAACTCTATTAACCTATTTTTTATTAATTATATTCGATAGTCAAATATAGCTTTATACGTTTATACATATTTTAACATGGTGGCCTCATGGTCTAACGCGCTAATATTGCAGTAGACTAGACTGCCAATGATGGGGAGATCAAGGTTCTAATCTCGGTCGGGTGTACTAAAGTTAGTTTCTCCAAACTGGTATTCCACGCTCCCTCCACGTAAATGCGGGTACACTTTCTATGAATATAACCTTCCTGATCCCTAAAGCCACTAAAGCAATTTTTGAAAAACAAAATCTATACACAAATTCTCTGTTTATTTGAGAAAAAAATAATTAATCTGACCATTTACTTCAGGAACTGAAAGAATATATTTTGGGGTTCACATCCCAGTAGTGTATACTGAGGGTGTTTTTTTAAAACGGTTCCAAACACGCTACTATTTTTTATTTATATCGCCGCGTCATACTACCCGTTCGGGCTGTACATATATATTTATATATAATATAATGTAAATCAAAATATAATATTATATTATATTATAATGTAAATAAAAATATAATATAGTATAATTAAATAAATATTATATATAAATAAATATTATATATATAAATATATATATATTCAAATTTGAAGATAGCATATAGAACAATTTTCTGCAAAAAGAAATATTTTATTTTTTAAAATTTATAATTTTTATAGAATAAATATTACACTTATTGCCTGTACTTCAAAAATTATAAACACTAACTCTAAAAATAAGTATTTGAAATTACAATAAAACATAAAGAAATATGCTGCAAGAAAAGGTTTTTCACCCAATTGTATAGAAAATATCTATCTATAGATTTTGACCAAATTTGATAGGCTTAAACACAAGTTTTACATTGAAGCATGATCATTTTATAATCTATTTCTCCCTTATCAATCACTTTTGTGTCAGGGACGTTCATAATATATATACACATCACTAGCTATTTTATAATTTTTGCTACACACAGTATATAATAATACATCCATTCTACAACTTTATACATTCAAAGTCCTTCATCAAAACTTCTGCAATGAACACACTTATTATTACGTTTTTAATTTTAATTTTATTAGGGACCTGTGCTACAATTTTTGGTTGAATCCCTACCGCGTGAATTGAGGTGTTTTTCCTCGTGATTGCTCATTTCCTCCACGCAAATGTGGGAACACTTTCTCTTAATTACCGTATTTATTATCTACCCTACTTTATTATTGTAAATTTACGGATAACATCGAAGAATATTAAGAAGTGAAGCATTTCTAATATCACAAGGAACAAAAAAAAAAGACATGGAAATAATCTTTACACTGCACACTCTTATATGTGTTGAGTAACATCCTCCTCTTAGTATTTGTGTTCCCCCCTTCCCTTCCTCTCTAAATCTTACGTTATTTCCAAATCTTTGACTATGGCACGCGAGGGGTTCGAGAAAGTAAAAATGATATTTGTGATGAAACTATTTTGTTAAATAATAATTGTCAAAATTAAATATGTATCTGTGTTAATGTTATTAATTTTAAAAGAGTGGTGGTCAAGGCATGTTCAATAGTCCCAATAAAAAAATAGTTTCAAGACATTTATCTATTGTGACAAGTGTATTTCTTGTTCAAATTACCAATAGTCCAAAATGATTTAGTTAGCCCTGTATTATCAATACCAAATTATTGTCTCTGTTTACAGATCAGATTACCAAAGGTAGGGCCAAAGTGTTTGATTGGTACACCAAAGTGAACCGAGCCCGTGTGGGTTTTACGCCGATGTACTAATTAAGCTAATGTGTCAGAGAAGGGTAAGGTTGCTTTTAGATGACTTACACTCACATTTGCGTGGAGGGTAAGTGGAAAACATTTTAGGAATAATAACCTCATAGCACCAAACTGGGATCGAACACCAATCCCCGTCCTCGGCAGTCCAGTTTTTTGCAAGAGTAGTGCCTTAAATCATGAGGTCACCAAAGCGGGTCCTGTAATTATATTAATTAGGTATTCTACACACATGATTTGAAATTAATGGATGAATTTTAAACTACAGTATTAAAATTGTATTTTTCAAGCAGAAATGATAATAAATTCATGATACTTTTTTTAATCCAATTCACAAGAGTAAAACATTTATTTTTCTTTCGTCTGGTTGAGAGATAAAGTAGTTTTTTATTTTATTTTCTTCGATCGCTTTTTACAGAAACGGCTTCCATTGCAAAACACGTGGTATTCACACAACTGATTTAATAAATGAACGCAGTTGAGTTGATATTTTTCCTGAGAACATCTGCTCGTCACCGTGCAACGCTTGGCATCACTGCCATGAGTTTTCTCGAGAGGTTCATTTTGTTCAACCTTACACCGCTAGGTCACAGGATACTGCACCACAACACTTTTTTGAATCAAAATAAAACTGTACCGCTTTATTTTAGTTTAGAACAATATGTATGCTGAAAAATGAAATGATAATTATTCTCAATCATATTTACTCGGTTTATACTTTGTCTGTAGATTTTTTTTTAAAACAACACTAAACCAAGAAAATACGATCATGCAAAAATTATCTAAACAAAGCTGCTTACAAATATTTAAATTTTAACTGGCGTTAAATTATACTAAATGATAGAGAAATGTGTTTATTGTAATACAATGAAAACCGTTTTAGCCTAAGTCTTCCCACATTTCAATGACAAGCCAAGTTTGTTTCATGCAGTGATCTTTAAATTATTTTTTAAAACTTAAATTTGAATTGGCCGGGTGGATAGGAATAAACTATAAACCATGTAAATGAATTGATCTTTACAGTAGTAAAAATCTGATTAAAATATGTATAATAGTTTTCTTAGTAATCATGTACAGAGAAATCGTCTTAGAAACCGGCCGCGCTCATCTCTCATGGTGATCCATCCCCTTAATATCTATTATTTAGTACTATGTTTTTATGTCCTTTCATGTGTATTCACCCGCTCAAACTCTAATTCATTACAATTACCTTTTATATGATTGTGCTACTAATTTCCAAAATAACGGCATGGCAATAAAATGCGCAATGCGACAATTTCTCGCTTACGTTGTCAAGGAAAAAGGTCCGACCTGGAGTGAAATTAAAAAGCCCCCCCCGCAGCTGTTCTTGGTAATCCAAGTGGGCTTTACATTCATAAGTCCTTAAAAGATACAAGAAGAGGGAATGTCGTTGTTTTTCCTAGAGGTAAATGTCACTTTATTTAATTAGACTTGTCGCCGGAAGTCGGCCCGACTCGCCCGTTTAATAATATTATCCTCCCCTTTCTTTCTATTGCTCTCCAGGAATTGCCGGAGAAAGTGTTCCTCCAGACAAACAGTTTAATTACACCCAGAGTTCTTCAGTGGCGAAACCAGGAAAATAGGACGGTAAGAGGCTATGATGCAAGGTAGAGTAAGGACATACAATAATGGTACTTTTAGATTTACTACAGATATATTTTGTATGATTAATTAAAGTCAGGAAAAAATTGTGTTTTATCAATAAGCCTACTAAAAATGTTTCATTGCTAAAATGCGTTAATTCAAAATCTGTAGGTATTAATTTATTTTATTTGAATTTCTCGTAATAATCAGACAAGTTCCCGCTAAGCCATGTTTAGACTGTTCCACGTTTATTAGAGTTAGTTACAGATTCTCTAGATGTACCCCCCTCTCAAGAGCAGGTTGGTTTCTAGGTTAGTGTGCCTGGTCCACTCTGCCACCCTCGATTCGATTCTAACCAGCATCAATCACTATCATTAGCAGGTTGGTTACAATGGTTGTAAATTATGAGAATAATTATATTCTTATGGAACAAATTAATCACTAAATTTTGTCATAAGTTTCAGCATTGGTGCAGGTAGTGGTGTTTCTAATTTAATAAGTTTCAGCATTGGTGCAGGTAGTGGTGCTGCTATTTGATAAGTTTCAGCATTGGTGCAGGTAGTGGTGCTGCTAATTTGATAAGTTTCAGCATTGGTGCAGGTAGTGTGGTGCTGCCAATTTGATAAGTTTCAGCATTTGTGCAGGTAGTGGCGCTGCCAATTTGATGCGCCTTCTTTCTCGGACGTTCATCTCGTGTTTGGTGGACCATGATGGGCAATGTTGTGGGTCCCATGATTAGCCCATGGACCACAAGAGGAGCCGCATGTCCCTCAGTTATTATCCAGAGCACAATAGGAGATAACGACCCATTCCACTTAGACTGCAACTAGTGGAGCAAGCTTTTAAAGGCTTACTTTAGCTTAGACAGACATGGCAACCAGACCTCAGCCAATGACTGACTAACACTTAGCTCGATATTTACTTAACAATAAGTTGACCAACAAGCCTCTGGTGATAATATAGGATGAGGTTGGCGGACTGTTATGGGGGAGCAAACATAATCATTCGTCAGAACAATGTTAAAAACAACTGTTAATTATTCATGTATAGTGTATTCTAGTTCGAGTAGCAACATCACATTAACAAGAACTTTTGTCACCACGACAAGCACATTCTCACCCAAACACACACCCGCACAGAAACAAGCATTCTTTCATCGTAACAAGCATCCTATGACTGTAACAAGCACATCCTTATTGCGGAAAGCAACCTATCACCGTAACAAGCACCCTATCATTGTAACAAGCACATCCTTATTGCGGAAAGCAACCTATCACCGTAACAATCACCCTATGACTGTAACAAGCACATCCTTAACGCAACAAGCATCCTACCACTGTAATAAGCACACCATTACCTCAGCAAGCATCCTTTCACAGTAACAAGCAACCTATCACCATAACAAGGACCTATCATCATAACAAGCACAGTCTCACCCCAACATGCACATCTTCACTGCAACAATCAACCTATAGCCGCAATAAGCACACCCTCACCATAGCAAGCACATCCTCACCGCAACAAGCACATCCTCACCGCAACGAGCACACCTTCACCACACAAGCACGTTCTTCAGCAACAAGCCTTCCTTCACCACGAAAAGCACCCTATTACCACATAAAGCACACCATCACTAAAACAAGATAACCCTCAAAGCAGCAAGCACTTCTTTACACAGAAATTAGAACAATATAACTTTTTATCCATGGGCTTATGCTGTAGGAAGGAGGATTACTTTAAATAATAAAACGATTAAAAAAGCACAAAGTTGTTATTTATAAAGCATTAAGTGCAGTTTATTTGGCTCCCCCCTGTGGCTAGAAGCTGTGAGACCCGCTATAAATGAGACATCATTACTAGAGGGAGACAACGCCGCTGTTTCCGCGCCACTGCCACTATAATCTACTTGTTATTATGTCGAGGAAAGAGCTGCAGAAACAAGATGGTAAAGTGGGCTATCTCCACACAGGTCCAATCAGACTATATGATTGGGATTAAGTTGTCTTAAGATGAAATCAAACTATCTCAACTTTTAACAGCAACACCTAGCACTGAACACTATTCCCCGTAATTTTAATAAATGGGCAACAGGACTCACACATGGATGTATATTTATTAACTAACTTGATCGAGGACAACATATAAAACCCAACCCTAGCACTAGTAATTGTAACACCTGGGTAGCAGGACGAACATATACACAGATATACACCACAACATACACTGAACAGCCAACACTAGCACCAGGAACTATAACAATTGGGTAACAGGACCAACACTTACATAGATATATAGACTTACAAACTAACTTAATATAGGTAAATTATGTTTGTTATTAGTATGCTGTTTCATCTCTACTGTTAGTAAGTAGACGTTAACCAAACTCCAGAAAGGACTTATATTATAAAACATTAACCTTCTCAAATGAAAACATAAAGACAGCTTATATATAAAGAATTATCACCTTCCCAATAAGTAATGAAGAGAATTTCAATAAACTAACCTTGAATTGGAGTTGGTATCACAGGCCAGTTCCTCTGCGTCTGAAACAAACAAACATCACACTTAAGCCAAACGATGTTAATAACTTTAACATTAGAATACTGAATATAACCCTGTAGTTTTACACCTGTATTGATATTTAACGCCCGCAATAACATAGAGTTAACATTGTATTTATATCGTATTTCACGAAGGGTTATATTTTAAAATAAATTTCTCGGTGAAAATGTAATGATTGGACTACATTATAAGTGACTTATGAAGGCAGGTCAGTGCTTATATGCATGGTAAACTGGCTTTTACGGTTATCAAGTTGTTGTAATTACTTGTGTACGAGAAAGAGAGGCAGAGCAATACTTTTTTTCTAGTGTTTGCAATAAATAGGACATTACAATGCGTAGACTGTACACTAAGTGGGAGACGATGCCCGGTCAGTAGCTTTATGGATTGCAAAGTAGTTATGGTGACTATTAAGTATTTCCTTCTGTGTGAGCTATGGAGGAATGTAAATAATTATATTCTCTTATGCATTAAATACATTTTACTTACCAAAATAATTTGTTTAAGATTAAAATGGATTAAAATTTAATTTTTGTTGCTCTGCGCCTCTTAATATTTGTTCAGGCTTTCCATATAATTACATTTAATGGGTCCAAATGGAAGATGTAAAGTGTTAAAGGAAGTGTACTCGCATTTACATTTAGAAAAAACCACCACCAAAAAACTTAGTTGGGAATTGAAGCCCAACCTTTATGTCACCATCAAAATAAACCAGACAAATTCCCAATGATGAAAGTTATTTATTGTTAATCCTAGCTATATTGAATTTATTTATACTAGCTAAACCTCCATTTCGAGCTGAGAACCTTATCTCCATGTCCTCAAGGAGGTGATGTGTAATATGCCAGCAAGTGAGTTTCAGAACACCATTTCTAGCTGGGAGAAATATTTTCTCTGTGTTCTCAAGGATGTGATGTGTAATATGCCAGCAAGTGAGTTTCAGAACACCATCTCTAGCTGGGAGAAATATTCTCTCTGTGTTCTCAAGGATGTGATGTGTAATATGACAGCAAGTGAGTTTCAGAACACCATCTCTAGCTGGGAGAAATATTCTCTCTGTGTTCTCAAGGATGTGATGTGTAATATGCCAGCAAGTGAGTTTCAGAACACCATCTCTAGCTGGGAGAAATATTATCTCTGTGTTCTCAAGGATGTGATGTGTAATATGACAGCAAGTGAGTTTCAGAACACCATCTCTAGCTGGGAGAAATATTCTCTCTGTGTTCTCAAGGATGTGATGTGTAATATGACAGCAAGTGAGTTTCAGAACACCATCTCTAGCTGGGAGAAATATTCTCTCTGTGTTCTCAAGGATGTGATATACAATATGCCAGCAAGTGAGTTTCAGAACACCATCTCTAGCTGGGAGAAATATTCTCTCTGTGTTCTCAAGGATGTGATGTGTAATATGCCAGCAAGTGAGTTTCAGAACACCATCTCTAGCTGGGAGAAATATTCTCTCTGTGTTCTCAAGGATGTGATGTGTAATATGCCAGCAAGTGAGTTTCAGAACACCATCTCTAGCTGGGAGAAATATTTTATCTGTGTTCTCAAGGATGTGATGTGTAATATGCCAGCAAGTGAGTTTCAGAACACCATCTCTAGCCGGGAGAAATATTCTCTCTGTGTTCTCAAGGGCGTGATATACAATATGCCAGCAAGTGAGTTTCAGAACACCATTTCTAACTGGGAGAAATATTTTCTCTGTTTTCTCAAGGATGTGATGTGTAATATGCCAGCAAGTGAGACTAAGAACACTATTTTAAGCTGATAAACTTATCTCTGTGTTCTCAAGAATGTGATGTGTAATATGCCAGCAAGTGAGACTCAGAACACCATCTCTAGCTGGTAGAAATATTCTCTCCGTGTTCTCAAGGGCGTGATATACAATATGCCAGCAAGTGAGACTCAGAACACCATCTCTAGCTGGTAGAAATATTCTCTCTGTGTTCTCAAGGGCGTGATATACAATATGCCAGCAAGTGAGACTCAGAACACCATCTCTAGCTGGTAGAAATATTCTCTCTGTGTTCTCAAGGGCGTGATATACAATATGCCAGCAAGTGAGACTAAGAACATCAAGCCAGGGAACATGGGCGCAAGATGGGGCTGAAAAATGTAAGAGGTGACGTCATAACTCCTCTCTATCTTGGCGTTCTAACCAGATTCTCGCCGAATAAATACGAGAGATGGGAGGTTTTATGTCGGCTCCATCCCGTGATGCTCGCTTATAAATAAGAAATATTACAAAGGAGGAGGCTACCCGAGATATTAAAGTTTATTGGAGCAAACTTTTCTACGGAGGTTACAAATTAATAATCTTTCTTGAAGGTCTGTTATCGCCCTAGAGTGATATTTTCTAAAATAGTTTGTTCAGAATCTAATTATACAGATTTACTTAGGTTCTTTTCCCCTCGTTCGTTGAAACCTGGACCATTTCCTTAGAAAAATAGACCTTTGAAGGTAGAGTTTGTATCCACGATTCAAAATGACATAATTATAACGTCCACAAGTTTATTTTGAGGGTTTGAGGTTGTTATGTGACTAACAACTATAATTTTCGGGTGCAATAAAATTAATTATGATTCTTTGGCAGTAGTTACAACATCATGGAAGATGGCTTTTGTGAATACGCTTGAAACATTTGCAGCGGGCTACCTAGTTAAAACTACAGACGCCGGCTACGCAAACAAGGAAATTAAATATAATAGGAGAACACTTGAAAGTAGAAGATAGAAATTCATGTTGACATATGAGTTTAATGAAGCAAGTAAACAAGTTAATACATAGAGTAGTATCTGAGCACTCTCCAATAATTCCTAAACTGGCCTATAGTGACGGCCAAAATAAATGACACAACTACAAGTAAAAATGTAAACACAATCAGAGTGAACTTGGAGTGAAGCGCCAATGGCTTAGCACAACAGGTAGAATCCTGGTTATGCAATATAATTCTAGTCCCACTCTTAAAAGGAATTGTTATACTAGCAAGAATAATAAATATAATTATGTGGTTATTATAGGTACACAATACAATAGCTATAGTTAATTTGTTGCAAAAACGACTTACAAGCTACTGTACGCGAGCAGGGCCAAAGCAAAACCTGTTCGGCATAATACATACAAACCCTAATTTAAGAGACGAGGATTACATACACTATTGAAGATAGCTTGATCCTATTAAATTGAGTTACAATGGTTTCAGGTAATTAATAGTTTGTTCCGGTCATACATAGACTGGTCAAATTTCTAGGGAAAGTTCCAATTCAGGGTTATAGGCCTTAACTTAACATGGCCTGGCAAACAACCAATTGGTATAAGCCAGAATCATGAAAAATACAACCACACATGGGCTGTAATCAATATCAAGGGCGTCAAAGAGCCCCTAAAAGTAGTCAGACTTGAAAATTAAATAGGATGCGGGTCCTGCCATAAGGGCAAAAAGACCCACAAGTCGAGCTCCACTAACAGGTGAACAACTAAATTCAAATAACATATAAAACGCAAGCCATTCCAGATGGGCAGAAACGTCCCACAAGTTGAGCATAACCAACAGGTGGACAACTAAATTCAAATAACATTTAAAATGCGAACCATGCCTGATGGGCATAAATGACCCACAAGTTGATCATCACAGACAAGTGAACAACCAAGCTTAGTAAACATATATAACGCGAGCCATGCCTGATGGGCATAAATGACCCACAAGTTGATCATCACAGACAAGTGAACAACCAAGCTTAGTAAACATATATAACGCGAGCCATGCCTGATGGGCATAAATGACCCACAAGTTGATCATCACAGACAAGTGAACAACCAAGCTTAGTAAACATATATAACGCGAGCCATGCCTGATGGGCATAAATGACCCACAAGTTGAGACCACAAACAAGAGAACGATACGGCGTGAAGCGCCCAAGATTACCCTAGAAATGCAAACCAATAACTAACTAGGTATAACCATCAGGCCTGGAACAACCTAAACAACCCTTTTCCCGCATGAAGGTCCTGCTGATTAAAAGGTGGTCATGCAGGCCGAGGAGTGAGACACACACCCCTAACTAAACCGCTGGTCTTAAGGACCTAGCAGAAAATATTTTGATGTGAGAGATCACTCATGGCATGTTCAACATATTACAATTAAATAAAAGGCTAACCTAATGACATATAAAGTAACCACAAGAGTGACAGACACTCTCAACTAGCATGGAAACAATCCCTAAAATCCACATATTGATAGTTAAGCCACCTACGCCCTACAAATTTAAAAGCTCAAATATTACAGCGTGTTACTTCCGTCTATCTGATCTGTCCGTCGGCAGCATCGTCGTGACCACTGAGTACTGTAGTTTCTGCTGAGCGAAGAGACGTCGAACGTGTTGGATATTTGACTGATACTGTTGTGTCGATCCCAGTGAGCCATGGAGTTTTATAGTGGCTGAACGTGAAGAACCATGGAGAGGAAGAGGGGGAAGACGCCCCTTGACGTTGAAAATTGCACGTAGGCACCAGCCAGTAAACCCATGCGATGGCGGCCTACGTCGAACTTCGGTCAGTTGATTGGATGGCTCCGAAGGGTCAAGTGCAGTGTTGAAAGAAGTGTAAGTATAGTTTAACACTTCCGATGGAGCTGTTCTTGTCCAGCGATGTTCCAGGGCGTGGTATGTAACAAATGGAGTTATACATATATAATAATATATATATATAATTAGAGATCCATATATATATTATATATTATTTCGAGAAATAATTTTTTGTAGTTGATTTAGGTAGTATGGGGCTAGATTGGTTAGCCCGCTACACATTGGAGGCAAATACATCGAAATCATTCAAGTACAATAGAAATAATTTAAAAAAAAAAACTATGTCAGCCCAAAATGGAGCAGTACCGACCAAGGGGTTGACATCTTATCTTAAAGATAGTGCCAACATCACCGATAGAGTGTGCAATTTGGTCAGAAAAGTGTAACTCTGTTATTATTATTAGCACCGCGTCTTACTACCCGTTCGGGTTATACGCACTTACGCTAATGTACAATGGTAGGGTGATTGTGAGATGAAATGGAGGACCTACAGTTTAACGTGAATCCGAACCACGGTAGAGGCTGGCACTCCTCACATTCACAAGTTGTGATTAATACACGTCTTGTCAGAGGTGAAGGAAGGGTTTGGCAATCAGATAAATCTGTGCGGGACGAGGATTGAACCCCGACCCAGCACAGAAGTCTGACACCTTACCCTAGACCACCAGGTCACCAACCTCCTGTTGTTAATCTCAGTTCTCTATACCGGACCAGCTACTTTTTCATTCAAGTAGATCCTCATAGTAATAACTTTAATATGTTGTTTATGTCAAATCTTCTCTAAGAGGACTACAATCAAGTTTAAAAGTTTTAGTTCCAATAAGTGTCCCAAAAGGTTATTTTTATAGATCCGATATTATTAAAATGGTGTTTGAATTTTGCGGTTTGTCTATGTTCTCTGTTTATCTTAGGCAGGTAATTTACAATAAATTGCAGTGTCAGATTAGGTTTGTATTTTTTTATTAGAGTTGGGTAGAATCCACCACTTTACGAATCTTTTTCTAGAGTCTAAATATTCAGTTTTTCTCCGAATGCCGAATCTAGAATTTGAATTTGAACCTTGGAAAAACGGATGAACGTAAAAAAAAGGAGAATATAAATAATAACAATATGTTTTAAAAAATCATAAACTACATCAATTAATGATACATTAACTGTCTAGTATCTGGTTGATAATATTTCCTATAATTATTTTAGGAATAGACAACTTATTGCAGTATTGGAGCTCCAAAAAAATAATTCTAATGTTTAAAAGAAATATTTAAAAAAATCTTTAATCTAATATTTTATATAGCGGTAATCTTTGAATCTCAAATATATTTAAAAATTCTAGGATTCGAAGGTTCGCTCCCTTGTTTTTTTAACAGTGTTCCCAAGAGTTTACTTCAGGCAGACAAATTATTGTAGCCTCCCCTCCAGTTTTTTATTACATTCTGTCCGGAATTGACAGTTGAAGTCTATTGGCGCACCAGCTTTGCACGAATTGACTTAAAGGAAAACAAAAAAAGTTGTGTGTATAAATCCGTGAGGGAAACCGAAGCGCCTTAAAGCATTTAAATAAATCATGGGTTGATTTCTGACGTTTCATTTACAACATGTTTATTTAAATAAACATGGTGGCGTTTGTGACATTTGAATGATGTCATATCTGTTAAAGAAACCATGGCTGCTTTTGGGAGATTTCAATGACGTCATGTCCATTCATGAAAAACATGTCTGCTTTTGTAACGTTTAATTAAGTCATTTCTATTTAATAAAACATTCTAAAAAATATTTTATATTTGAGATTCCCTTCAGGGTTTTAAGCTAGCCATTTGCAAGAATAGTTGTTTGTATGTCTGATATGAAACAAGGCAGGAACAAACTAATCCGAAGACAAACTCAATATTATCAATATCAATTTGTGATGTCGTTTTGTTTTTTATTTTGTAGTGACTCACATAACATCGTCAGTTTGATTCAAATATGTTTCTTCTAGAATGCTGCACTTCCTATTATTATTCAGTGGAAATGTGATTATGAGAGAGCCACGAGTTACAGGATCTAGTACAGATATTTTAGATAGCTAAGTACTACTACATTTTCATCTACTGCGTAGTGAATAATATTACCCTCACCAGTAGAAAAACGGAAAAAGGCGCCATTCTCACCTTTTATGGTTTGCCAGTGATGAGGTTATCAGAGTTTAAATCCCAGCCGGGTGTACTAAGGGGGTTTTCCCTAAATAGTTTCCCCACTCTCCCTCCACGTAAACTTATTACCTCATTAGTGTGAATGTGTGAGTAGTCTGGGTGGGTAGTAAGATGCTATAACCAGTTTTACAGGTGCTTGGTCCTAATCGAGCTAAAATCTGCACCACCCCCCTCAAGAAAACTTTATCTATACCCCCCACCAAGACTCTAACCAAATTCTGTCAGAGGCTATTGGTTATTCCTTCCTTGAAACTCATCAAGCTCTATACCTCGCAACCGCCTCGGTGGCGTAGTTAGCTAACGCGCCAGTCATGTTGAGCTAGACTGCCAAGGACGGGGAGATCGAGGTTCGAATATTGGTCGGGTGGACTGGGGGTGGTTTTTCCTAAATGGTTTTCCACTCACTCTCTCTCTCTCTCTCTCAACGCAAATGCGGGTTCACTTCCTATGTTTTTTATTGGGAATTGGGAAAGTTGAATTTAGAGGAGATGAATCCGCATTTGCGTGGAGGAGAGTGGATGGAAAACCATTTAGTAAAAACCACCCCCAGTTCCCCCGACCGAGATTCGAACCTCGATCTCCCCGTCCTCGGCAGACTGGCTCTACACGTAACAAACGCGTTAGTCAACTACGCCACCGAGGCAGGTCACTTCCTACAAATTCAACCTTACCAATTCCTAATCCATTAGCGTAATTAGTACTTAAGCGTTCAGCCCGAATGGGTAGTAAGACGCTGTGATAAATTTAAAAACATCTAGACCTCACCGAGGCTCTTGTTTCAGTTTGGCGACGTTATAGACATGTTAGGTAGAGAGCGGGGGGAGAAAAGGAGAGAAAGACAACGCGCGTCTTGCTAATGACCCGGCAAGCAAACACTGGTATGTTGTCTGTCCGTGTTAGCTTTCAGGCGCCAGGAACACTCTGACGTCACTAATGTACGTGGCGCCAACACAATCTTTCAGTACTGATCATGGAGCAATACTAATGAAGCAAGTATCGTGGAGCAAGGATAATGAATCAATGAACGTAGAGCAAAGATCATGAAGCAAAGCTCGTGAAGCAAAGCTATCGAAGCAAGGATTATGGAGCAAATATCGTGAAGTAATGCAAATTAACGAGTATCATGAAGCAAATATTGTGAAGCAAAGCTATCAAAGCAAGGATTATGGAGCAAATATTGTGAAGTAATGCAAATTAACCAGTATCATGAAGCAAGGCTCGTGAAGCAAAGCTATCGAAACAAGGATTACGGAGCAAATATTGTGAAGTAATGCAAATTAACCAGTATCATGAAGCAAGGCTAGTGAAGCAAAGCTATCGAAGCAAGGATTACGGAGCAAATATCGTGAAGTAATGCAAATGAACCAGTATCATAAAGCAAAGATTATGAAGTTATGCAAATTAAGCAAAGATCGTGAAGAATTGCCAATTAATAAAGGATCGTGGAGCAAGTTTCGTGGGGTTAATTTTGTGGAGCACGGATAGCGAAGCGAGGAATGGGGATTAAGTTTCGTGGAGCAAGGATAGTTATTTATTATTTATCACCGCGTCTTACTACCCGTTTTGGTTATACGCGTAAGTACTAATTACGCTAATGGATTAGGAATGGGAAAGGTTGAATTTAGAGGAGGTTAGCCCGCATTCACGTGGAGAAATAGTGGAAAACCATTTAGGAGAAACCACCCGCAGTTCACTCGACCCAGATTAGAACCTAAATCTCCCCATACTCAGCAGTTTATCTTAACACGAAACTAGTTTGTTAGCAAACTACGCCACCGAGTTGGATGCAAGGATAGTGAGCCGAGGATCACGAAGCAAAGCTTGTTTGTGAGACATACTCTTTAGTTTTAACGTATGTTCACTTTTATATCGCTGGGCTTTGATCTAAGTAAATATAAACATTCATCCCTACATGGACACTACCTTAAGTTGTGATTTGTGAAGGTATTAGCAGAATAATACCTTAAAGCAGTCAATCACGACCAATACTATTTTTGTGACAATTCATGGCAAACGTTAATCTGTACCCTGGAAAATTATCGAGAAGTTACTCAAGTTACTCAAACCATTTAAATATATTTATATCTGCTTCGGTGGCCACATGGTGTAAAGCGTCACTTTTTAGATAAATTGACTGCCAATGACAAGGAAATTGGGGCTCGAATCCCAATTGGCTGTACTGGGTTATTTCTAAAAATTGTTTTCAACCCTCCTTCCACGCAAATGGGGTACACTTACTTTAAATTAAACCTTACCCATCCCTAGTTCATTAGCGTAATTGGTACTTATGCGTATAGCCTGACCAGGTAGTAAGAGGTGGTGCTAAAAATAATTTTACACAAATAATATATATTCATACATCAAGTCATGTTATTTACAGCTGTAACTTTTGATATATTTCCTCAATACCTATATAATAACATAAATAATAAGGTAAATTCAATGTTGGCCACAAAAAATAAGATATTCTGAAAATTGAAAAATGACCCCTGGACACGGGAATCTAACCCGGGACATTTTTCAATTTTCAGAATATGATATCTAGATGGAGTAATTCCCACTAATACGCATAAATAATAGCTCTGGTTATTAATTCTTACAAAAAATAAGGTTTGAATTTTCTAAACTGTTCCTCCCACCAAAATCAGGGTATAGCTATTCCTGGTCAGAGTCAGGCACACTATATATGCCAACAAGCTAAACCTCAAGACAGAGTCAGGCACACTATCTATGCCAACAAGCTAAACCTCAAGTCAGAGTCAGGCACACTATCCGTGCAACCAGCCTTGCCCCTCGAGTCAGAGTCAGGAACACTATCCGTGCAACCAGCCTTGCCCCTCGAGTCAGAGTCAGGCATACTATCCGTGCAACCAGCCTTGCCCCTCGAGTCAGAGTCAGGCATACTATCCGTGCAACCAGCCTTGCCCCTCGAGTCAGAGTCAGGAACACTATCCGTGCAACTAGCCTTGCCCCTCGAGTCAGAGTCAGGAACACTATCCGTGCAACTAGCCTTGCCCCTCGAGTCAGAGTCAGGAACACTATCCGTGCAACAAACCCTGCCCCTTGAGTCAGAGTCAGGAACACTATCCGTGCAACAAACCCTGTCCCTCGAGTCAGAGTCAGGAACACTATCCGTGCAACCAGCCTTGCCCCTCGAGTCAGAGTCAGGCATACTATCCGTGCAACCAGCCTTGCCCCTCGAGTCAGAGTCAGGAACACTATCCGTGCAACAAACCCTGTCCCTCGAGTCAGAGTCAGGAACACTATCCGTGCAACTAGCCTTGCCCCTCGAGTCAGAGTCAGGAACACTATCCGTGCAACTAGCCTTGCCCCTCGAGTCAGAGTCAGGAACACTATCCGTGCAACAAACCCTGCCCCTTGAGTCAGAGTCAGGCACACTATCCGTGCAACAAACCCTGCCCCTCGAGTCAGAGTCAGGAACACTATCCGTGCAACAAACCCTGTCCCTCGAGTCAGAGTCAGGAACACTATCCGTGCAACAAACCCTGTCCCTCGAGTCAGAGTCAGGAACACTATCCGTGCAACCAGCCTTGCCCCTCGAGTCAGAGTCAGGTATACTATCCGTGCAACAAACCCTGCCCCTCGAGTCAGAGTCAGGAACACTATCCGTGCAACCAGCCTTGCCCTCGAGTCAGAGTCAGGAACACTATCCGTGCAACAAACCTTGCCCCTCGAGTCAGAGTCAGGAACACTATCCGTACAACCAGCCTTGCCCCTCGAGTCAGAGTCAGGAACAGTATCCGTGCAACCAGCCTTGCCCCTCGAGTCAGAGTCAGGAACAGTATCCGTGCAACCAGCCTTGCCCCTCGAGTCAGAGTCAGGAACAGTATCCGTACAACCAGCCTTGCCCCTCGAGTCAGAGTCAGGAACAGTATCCGTGCAACCAGCCTTGCCCCTCGAGTCAGAGTCAGGAACACTATCCGTACAACCAGCCTTGCCCCTCGAGTCAGAGTCAGGAACAGTATCCGTGCAACCAGCCTTGCCCCTCGAGTCAGAGTCAGGAACAGTATCCGTGCAACCAGCCTTGCCCCTCGAGTCAGACTCGGGAACACTATCCGTGCAACCAGCCTTGCCCCTCGAGTCAGAGTCAGGAACACTATCCGTGCAACAAACCCTGCCCCTCAAGTCAGAGTCAGGCACATTATCCGTGCAGAAATACCGTGAGCTTGATGGTTATCAAGAATGTATTTTTATCCCCCTACATTTAAATAATGAGACACAGCGTATTTTCAATTATGTTATTGCTACACATAAAATGGGAAAAAAGGCACACATTTCATCTTTCACTATAATCATTTAATATTAAATTTTGTTTATGAATTATTTTATTATCTTCTAAAAGATTCTTGATAAATTGATAAAATTACCCAATTAAAATAATTACCATGAGATAATTCAATTAAACTTTTCCAAAACGAGACCAAACAATTATTTTGAAATAAATACCCACATCTATATTCCCAGTACGTTCTTCTTTAATTACTTGTAATGGCTTCCTTCATGAAATGTGAGTTGGGATTGAGGGAGGACGGGGGCTCACAGCAATTAACTGAAGCGGTTAAAAGTGGCTTTTCAATTGCAATCATGAGATTCACTTTTAGAAAGTTGCGTCGTTTTCGTGGGATTCAGCACATACCTTCCTCACCACCCTAACCTCTCTTTTTAAATCCACGAACAACCCTTCTGAAAATCTCTAATAAAATCCTAATACCCTCTTTTCCTCATTTCTCCTTCGCTCCGTTAAACCAAACACTGATAGGAAAAAAACTTGGATGAATTAAAATAATATATTAGCTCTTGTTTGTTTTTTTGTAATTACGATGCTCGTTTAGTTGACAATAAACCATACAAATCCTTCCGTATTGTTTTATATCATCCATAATCTATATGACATATGTCTTCTTTTTTTTTTTTGCTCCACCTAAACACTCAAATTTTGTATTTGAATTTAAATTTAATATAAAATATTTAATGTATTCGCCTCGCCCATATTTCACTAAACATAAAATAGCACAAGGATTATATAATTTTGGTTTAGTTAATGTTAGTTTTAACCATTCCTCAAGAAGGGCTATCATATTTCAATCAGTTGTTTAGTTAATATTATTACCAGTGGAATGTATAAAACTCTAGTGCATGTTTTTCCTCTATAGTAAGAAAAATTTCAAATATATTCTAAACCCACATTGATGGACACGATGACCAAGCTAAACCTGTATTAATCCTGAACCTCACCTATTCTTTAACGTACGAGGTATATGTACAGGATGATTAGAAACACTCTACAAACTTTAATGAAACATAGGGAACACTAAAACAAAACTTTTTCGCTGATGAATGTATGTCCACAGACATGTGTTGTTGGTACATAAATGAAAGGCAGGAAGTGTGGACAACATTTTAATTTACAGCAGTTTTAAATAAGTTGCTCAAAGGAGCGACTGCCAACATTAATGCATGCATGTCAGCTATTTCAGAATCCGTTAAATGATCCTCGTTACAGGTACTAAGGGCCAGTTCTTTTTAGTTAGATTGCGTACGCCTTAAGTGCAGTCCTATACTAAATACAAGACGACACTTACCCAAACTAGAATTAAATGGGTCAGTTTCACAAATGATTTAGTATATTTAGTATAGAACCGCACTTGAGACGTACTAAGTCTGACCATGAAATTGGCCCTAAGTCTGCGTTACGAATGACGACAGTGAAAAATGACCATTTGACGCAACGTCCAACAGAACCCTCTAGCACCTAAGATTAAAGTTTTCGTGGATACATTTACTAATAAAAAAGGTTTGATTTAATGTTACCTTGCTCCCATTAAAATTTGCACAGAGAGTTTCGAATCAGGTATTGCTAGATAACTACGAGCCAGTTTCATAGTCAGACCTAGCACGCCTCAAGTGTGGTGCTATACTAGATACAAGATGACATATACCTTAACACGAATGGAATGAAACTGGCCCATTTGATTCTAGTTCAGGTAGATGTTGTCCTGCATTTAGTATAGCTTTGTACTTGAGGCGCATTATGTCTGACCATAAGACTGGCCTTAAGTGGTGGACAGGCGGACTAAACGTCACGTTTGTCTAGTCTAATTTGCCGATGTTGGGGAGGTTGGGTGTGACGAGGGATTTATTTTCATAAATGGTTTTCCACTTTCCTTGTACGCAAATGTGAGCATATTTTCTATGTATTATACATTTCTTATCCTTATCCACCAGTATAAATAGAACGATATCCAAGAATGTTAAAAATGCACGACGGAAAAAATATATATTTAACATTCTGTAACTTTTTGAAACAAATACAATTTATAAATGAAATCTTATCGCATTCAAACATCAAATTATAAATAACTAAGTTCACATTTCATATAGTTACTCATATTTTAAATTCTTAAACACATACAAAATAAAACATTTAATAATTTCTTATGTATAAACTATTTTCTACCTGTAGCCCAAACGGGTACTAAGATGTGGCGAAAAAAATAAATTTTATATGCGAATTAGAGTTAAAATAATTTATTTAAAAAATTATCTATTCATTTAAACTACGAAATATTAAGTGACGAATTATTTTAAAGTTGCATTCTTTTTGTTTAAAATATAACATTTTTACATCTCACAACAACCACGTGATTTTATAATTCAAAAATATTTTAGAGATTAATTTTGAAAATTAAAAAACTGTATATTTACTTTTGTTATAATTTTCTCAATTTCCCATTTTCTTTGTCTCTTTCAAAGAGAATTCGTTACTTGCCATTATTTATCTAATCTTTCCTTCTACCATAACATACCGTGGGTTCTACCAGTCTCTCTCAAGAATTCCAACCCCTCCAAATATTCTATCTTTAATTCATCATTCACCCCCTACCCGACCCAGATCCACCCCTCTGAAACTCCCATTGGCAGCCACCGGAAAATTAGCTACACCCGCTACAACAACTTTTATCAATTACATTATGTTTAATGGGAATAATTCTGCCAATCAAATGTTTTAACTATTTAACTTAGGCCAGCACTATGAATAAAATGAATAGTTCCAGTATTGGCTCACTCTGTTACTATAATATATAGTCCAAGGTTATAGGACAATGAGGGCGAATGTTATTGAACTTTACATTTAGAAGAATTGGAGAATCATAGACGCGTCTCAGCTAGCGCAACTTTAAACGGTTAGTTAATTGGAGCTCTTGATTGAGTCATAGCTCTAGCAATCCCAAATTGTTTAAAATATATTAAGAATGGTTCTAAACACATCCCAAACTGTTTTAAATATATCTATAAGTTTTTAATATATGAAGTGGTCTGTGTATCCTGAAGTGGTATATATATCATTAAGTGATATAAGTATCTTGAGGTGGTATATATATTTCAAAGTGGTATATTTATCCTACAGAGGTTTATATATCGTGAAGTGTTATATGTACCCTGAGGAGGTCTATATGTCGTGAACTGATATAGGTATATTGATGTGGCATATATATTTCGAGGTGGTATATTTATCCTGAAGCGTTATATATGTATTGAAGTGGTATATATATCCTGAAGAGGTATATTATCGTGAAGTGATATATGTACCCTGAAGGGGTTGATATATTTTGAAGTGATATAGGTATATTTATGTGGTCTATATATCTCGAAGTGATATTGATATCCTAAAGGGGTCTATATATCTCAAAGTGGTATATTTATCCTGAAGTGATATAGGTATCTTGAGGGGTCTATATATCTCGAAGTGGTATATTTATCCTGAAGTGTTATATACATCTCGAAATTATATATATAGTATATATCCTAAGGAGGTATATATATATCTCGAAGTGATATATTTATACTGAAGTGTTCTATACATCTCGAAGTGGTATATTTATTCTGAAGAGATCTATACATCTCGAAGTGATATATATATCCTGGAGAGTTCTATTATATCCTGAAGTGATATAGGTATCTTGAGGTGGTCTATATATCTTGAAGTGATATAGGTATCCTGAAGGGATCTATCTATACATCTCAAAGTGATATATTTATCCTGAAGATATCTATACATCTCAAGGTGATTATGTATCCTGAAGTGGCCTAGCCATCCCACAGTGAACAAACACAGGGATGTATCAAGACCAAGCAAAGGAAAAGCTTACATTACTGAGCCTCAAAAACTGTTTGGGAAGAAATGGGAGGTGGGGTAGAAAAAGAAGTAAAGTGGGATTAAAGGAAGTGGGAAACACTTCAAAGAAGATTGCAGAGCAACACAAAGGGAAGAAAGAACCACCACGGAAAGACAGAAAGGAAATTGGCGATTAAATTAATTAAGTGTATAGAAGGAGTTGTTTATGGAGAAAGCAAGCAAGCAAGAAAGCATCGTCGGGAAAGTCCCGTTTACCAGACGGACGGACGGACAGACAGACGTGATGCACATTTACTTGATTAAATTTTGATCGATGGCTTCTTTTGAGGAGGAAACGTTACTTCTTATTTCTAAAAGTGGATGTGGGGTTAGGGGCAGTAATTTACCTACAATTCCGAGAGTTCCAAAAACATTATTTTAGTTTGTCTCAATATCTGAGTATCCAAAGAAGAAGGGACTAAGTTCCCTTCATCTCCTTCTATTAAATCCTGTCTGGTACACTCTGTCTCAATAAAAATTATTCCTTGTTGCATTTCACAAATTTGACATTAGTTATTCATTATTATTTAAAATATCATCTCTATGAGGTATGAACCTAATAATGAAGTGTTAAAATATAGTTTATGAAGTGGGAATTCAGTCATTTTGAGAGGGTATTCTTTATCTTTCACCAGTAATTGCTTGTGTGTTGTTGACAACGAGCCTACCTTCTCTTAATTATTACTATTAGCATCACGTCTTACTACCCGTTCGGGTTATACGCACTTACGCTAATGTGTAATGGCAGGGCGATTGTGAGATTAAATGAAAGACAGTTTAACGTGGGATCCGAACCACGGTGGAGACCTGACATTCCTCACATTCACAAGTTGTGATTAATACACGTCTTGTCAGAGGTGAAGGAAGGGTTTGGCAATCAGATAAAACTGTGCCGGGACCGAGGATTGAACCCCGGACCCGCAGCACATAAGTCTGACACCTTACCCCTAGACAGCCAGGTCACCTCTCTCTTAACTGCCTCCAAACAAGTTCTAAACTCAAGTCACTCAGGATATAGAAATGAGTGCTCTAAGATTTCTATTTAGTATGTTGGAAGAGTGGCTAGGGCATCTGACTGGGAACTGAATAGGGGACTGAGGGAAATATATCACTATGTTATGATCTGTTTCTTATCCAAGCTAGTTATATTTAAATAACAAACTAATATTTAGCTAACTTGTAAGAAATTTGACCCGGTGAGCCCGTATGATATTCGAACCCTGACCTCCTCCACTTCCATAACATATGAAAATTGCAACACCTTATATCCCTTGGTCACCGCTATGGGTGTTAACAGCCTTGTATTCAACGTATACTGTACACTGTAACTCATTATAAGCAGCAAATTGTTTACTATATGCGTTCTTTGACAAACAATGAAGCATAGTTTCCTAGTTGATTACATTCAAACCCAAGTACTTGATAAGTTCCAACGTACTATAAAGTACGTGCCAAATTATTCAAATAATATTTATTACTTGCTAATTTCCTACAGTCTATTAAGTACTTGCTAAGTTCCCAAAATAATATTAAGTACATCCTAAACTTCTCGTACTTTACCAAGCACTTCTTGAGCTCTCTGTGTACTATCAATTATCTCCTAGCGTATAACCCGAACGGGTAGTAAGACGCAGTGCTAAATGAAATTAAAAATTATCTCATGAGCTCCCTGTGAACTATCATATACCTCCTGAACTCCCTGTGAACTATAAATTAACTTATGAGCTCCCTGTGGACTATCAAGCATCACCTAAGATTTATATGTACTATATATTACCTCCTGAATGCCCTGTAAACTATCATATACCTCCTGAACTCCCTGTGAACTATAAAGTAACTCCCGAGCTCACCATGTATTGCCAAGTACTTACTAAAATCTTCGTGTACTTTCAATTACCTCCAAAACTCCTAGTGTACTATCAAGTACCTCCTAAGCTCCTCGTGTATTAACAAGTACCTATTTAACTCCTAGTACAATATCAAGTACTTCCTGAACTCCATGCTAAGGGTCAAGTAAGTTCTGAGCTTTTAGTTATTATCAAGTACTTCCTAAACTCCCCATGTACTTTAAAGTACGTCCTGAACTCCCTGTGAGCTATCAAGTACCTCTAGAGCTTCCTATGTTGCTGTCAAGGAACATTAAACATTCCACCAGTCCTGACTAAGAAATCATTACTTGAAATTGGTTGGAAATGTTTCAGGTGGAGTCAAATGCCCCTAACAAAATCACTTGCCTTCTGATTCTAAACGCGTATTTGAAATTCAAAATAAGGTTGGGTGTTATAAGGGTTTCGATAAAAAAAAAAAGTTCTGAAGAAATTCAAATATGGCGATGAAGTTGTAAATCTGAATTTCAAATTGGTACACAAGTTGCGTTTTGACACAGGAATATTGAGTAAGGCGTGATGGAAACTCTTGAAATTGATTATCTTGGTCCTTTATGACCCGAGGGAGGGGAACAATAACAACGAACTACCAGATTAGTGGAGTAGTCAACCCATCTGACTATAATCTCTATCATACTAGACTCTCATATGGTGGACCCGGTTTTGAAACCCATCAGTTAAATTGGCATTTTTCCCAGGTAAGGTATTTATAATCTGGGTGAGCGTTCAATCTTAATATATATAATTCTTCTGTACGTGTGTATGTCACTGAACTCCTCCTAAACGGCTGGACCGATTTTGATGAAATTTTTTGTGTGTATTTGAGTGGGTCCGTGGATGGTTTATATTCACTATTGTACCCGGTAGGTGGCACTGCAATCGGGTTCTAAGATTTTTTCGATTTTTTGGGGGAATTTTTTTTTGGGGGAATTTTTTTTTGGGGGGGGGGGATTTTTTTTAGATTTTTTGCATATCAGAACATGTAACCTCAAAATTTCACCCCCCTACCACCACCACCCCCACCACACAATATATATAATAATAAATATAATATTAATAACTGACCGTTAAAAAAATCATAAGTTCATCAATAATTGACCGTTAAAACCTTCTGAAAAGTTCATGAATAATTGAACTTCTGAGAATAATTCATAGTTATGTTTGTTTTTCGATACAGCTGATATTTGTGGAGTTGGGGGCAAAATGCCAAAAATGAAAAGATGTTTTATTTTGTATGTTGTTTTGACAAACACTGAATTTGTAATATTTGTGTAACTCACTAATTGGAGTTCATTGTTAATTTGTAATTGTGATGATCACATAGTATTTGTTTTATTATCGAAATAAATTATGCCACCCAAACGAAAAGCCAACATTCGGGCAGGACAACGTCTGTTGGGTCCGCTAGTATATTTATAATATACGTGAAGGTGCAAATATATTTGTAGTCTGGGTGAAAGTGCTGGCGATTTATAGCCTGAGTGAACGAACAAGGTATTTATAGCCAGAGCGAAAGAGAAAGGTATTTTATATTTAATACCCTGAGTAAACTCGCTAGTTATTTATAACCTAAGTTTAAAGTCCTGCCGAAGAGCTCAGTAATATTATTTAGTCACAGTGAAGAATGTGACCTTGACCCCACAATTGTAGACCTCAGTAACTGACTGAGTCACAGGAGCCCCAGTGTTTCAAGAGTACGCGAAGTCATCCAGCCTGGGGTAATATCCGTGTTCTCTGAACAATGGATTACAGAGAATAGGAGAGAAAGCGTACAAGCTAACTCGCCAATGGAAGAGAGCCGGACGTACAGCTCACGCTTTGTCACTAGAATTATAAGCCATAATTCGGGCCTCTACGTTAGGCTGCACTCTTCTTTTCGTAGCATATTACTAAACTTGATCCAATATTAATAAAATTTAATTCCAGTTTAACCTCCAACTAAAACTAACATATACTAAATAGTGACCATGTTTATGCAAGTAACCCGCCTCGGTGGCGTTGTTGGCTAACGCGCTAGTCGTGTTGAGCTCGACCGCCGAGGACGGGGAGATCGAGGTTCGAATCTCGGTCGGGTGAACTGGGGGTGGTTTTTCCTAAATGGTTTTCCACTATCCCTCCACGCAAATGCGGGTTCACTTCCTCTAAATGTAACCCTCCCAATTCCTAATCCATTAGCGTAATTAGTACTTAAGCGCATAGCCCGAACGGGTAGTAAGACGTGGTGCTAAATATATATTATATTTTTGCATGTAACGGTCGTTTATACAATAAAGTCAAGTCAAACGAATTGATACAAGATTTAAAACCTTATTTTAGACTCTAACATCATAGCTACTCTTATTATATAAGCTGTTTTATATTATTGTTATGTATACCATTTGCAGGCTACTATTTAAATAGTGTGAGTCAACCCTTTATTTATTCACACTATTCTACAATCACTACAGCGCCCCGGGGTAAGGAAGAGGGAGATTCAGGGGCCAGATCCTTCAATTGATGGTCCGGTGTGCTTTGACAGTCGCTCGAACCGGCCATTGCATGGTAGGTTTGCAGGGATGAACGTTCTTGCCTAGGCTCTCAAGCTTGCCTCCTGCACGGACGAACGTTCTTGCCTAGGCTCTCAAGCTTGCCTCCTGCACGGACGAACGTTCTTGCCTAGGCTCTCAAGCTTGCCTCCTGCACGGACGTTTTCTAGGCGTGGGGATCGAAGGTAAAGTCAAAGGGATGGTTGGTATAGCCTGGACTCTATATGTTGTATCTTTCAGGGACGTTCTCTATACGTCAGCGTCGGTGATAGTGGAGGAGGATGTAACTCTCCTGAATGTTTACAGGTAGCAGTAGCTCTTTGTTCTCCTGCCATTGGTATGGCGTACCATCTTCTTTGTGACAACAGACACACATACTTTTCCATAAGTCTTTATGGTGACCACATTTGGAAAATATTAGGAGTGTTATCTTGGTAGGTTCAATTCCTGTATAGTTTTTATTTCATCCCTGCACAATGGCGTGCAGTGACTACTCATATCATCTTGGTTCATCTAACATCTGAGTTACCTAGGCGTTAACATAAATAATGGCTTAGAACATCCCATTTTCCTTCATCCACGACAAGGGCTTTTGGGGAAGAAAACTGAGAAGGGTAGGAAGAGAAGAAAGAGATTTTGCTAATGGCTCTGCAATTACTTTTCCAAGTAGGATGATTATCCGTCTCTTTCTTTCCAAGTGCCAACTTTATTTTTCCTCTTTTTTTACTTTCCTTCTGCTTGTTCTTCTGCCGCTAACTCTTATTTCTTTTCTTTTTTTTTCCGTAAGTTACGAATTACAAGGGTTCCATTTCCAGCTTGTATGCCTCATTCAGCTTCTAGAACAAAAGAAACACCACGGACTACTTCCCGGAGGAAACTTGTTTGCGGTCAAATGGCCTGCGGTGTTTTGTGTGGATGTGTCGCGAAGGCATTGACGATCCAAGAAATTAATAATCTTACTCCACAACTCAGAAAATACATTTTGTAAGGAAGAAAGTGAATAAAACAGTGAGAGTGAAACTGTTACGATAAATGATGTTTTATAATATTCTTGATGTGTATATGGACTACTCTAGGTATTTCAATTTATATTTGTTTCTGCAAAATAGTTTTTAGTGGCATCCGTATCAAAAGGCCGACTAGTGATCCGGATCGTTGATTATTTTAACCATGTAGGGGATATCATTCAGGTCAAGTCTAAGGGCTCCAACAACACTTATCTTTGGTTACCAATTGGAACGTGTATTATATTTATTGTTCTGTTTATTTTCAAACATTCTACAGCAGCTTATTAAATATATAAGTTCGTAATAAACGAAGAAAGATGAGATATATATATAGCAAAAAGGAGAAACTTATTGTGATAGATATAAATGAAAAGGCTGGAACAAATTGTTTGGTTTCAAATTAAAACGTTAATATTTGTATTAAGGTGTAAGATTAACATCAACTATACAAATATATAAAGATAATTAGAGCTCTCAAAGCCTTTCCGAGCCAAGAAAGACCTTGAAAAATAATACCAAAATCTCACAAGAGATAAAATAAAGTCTCGAGACATGTTGAATACTGCATTTCTACCAAATATAATATGGGGTGTGTTATCACTTATATAATAGAGGGACAATGTAAATATACATTTAATCTTTTACTCCGTGATAGAGATATAATACTTTATTTCATGCAATTGTATGTTGTGGGGTGTTTTATCATTTATGCATGGGAAAATATAAAATATTAATTTTAACTACTGGTGCTGTGAGATATATCTAATACTACATTCCATGCAGCTATGTGCTGCGGAGTGTATTATTATCTAATACAGGGGTCAATGAAAATATCCATTTAAACTACTAACTTTGCGATACTACATTCCATGCAGTTATATGTTGCGGAGTGTATTATCACCTAATACAGGGGTCAATGTAAATATTATCAACTTAAACTACTAACGCCGTGAGATAAATATAATACTACACTTCATGCATATATGTGTTGCGGGGTGTATTATTATCTAATACAGGGGTCAATGAAAATATCCATTTAAACTACTAACTTTGCGATACTACATTCCATGCAGTTATATGTTGCGGAGTGTATTATCACCTAATACAGGGGTCAATGTAAATATTATCAACTTAAACTACTAACGCCGTGAGATAAATATAATACTACACTTCATGCATATATGTGTTGCGGGGTGTATTATTATCTAATACAGGGAACAATTTAAATATACATTTAAACTAATGACACCGTAAGATATATCTAATACCACATTTCTTATGGCTTGGTGTATTTTTGTCTGTGCACAGGGTTAATTTGGTTTTAAACTACAAACGTTGGGAGAGGGAGATAATACATAGATAATTTGTAATGTATTGGCTTTAATTACTGAGTGTATTTGATACAATATTTTCTACGCATTTACTAGAGATAATTTTTTTTAAATTGCCATTAAGTTCAGTCATTAAAATAAATTATTTAAAACAAAGTATATTTTAGGGATGGTAAATAAATTGTATATTAAAATATATTCAGGCTGTCAATAAATTATTCACCCCAATATAAGCCTTAATAAATTCGTCACTTTGGAAGATATCTTAAAATGCTTTGCAGTAATTAATAGAATAATTCAAGAAATTTTATTTCAATTAAATAGACTATCAAAATTCATTTATTAGTTTAGTAAGCCAGGTAAATAATAGAATGCGAATTTAATAAGGATAATAAAGGAGTGACTAATTTATAGACAGCCTATATAAACAGGTTTGTAGAATGTATCAATAATTTTTTAAATTATACTCAACAATTCTGGGAGCTGAAGAAGGACAGGGCGCATTGGCAGTATAAATTAACTTTAAAAAGAAATGGACCCGTCATAAGATGGCACACATAATGATAATGGTAATAATAATAATAATAATAATGCTCTAAAAATGTCAGATTATGGCAGGTATTTCAATTTGTGTGTTATTAGGCCTTTATTATGCTAATGTTAAACTAAATATTACAGAGGTGATGTTCCGCTTAAACAAAATACTATGGTTAATACCTTCAAATACCATGCTTACATTTTAATATCGGGGTATTTCATAGAGGTTACCTTTCAAGATATTCCTTCTTTGGCGTTATTAGACGGCCGTGGTGAACCGTGGCATCTCTATGGGTGGGTAAGGTACCCCTGCACAGTAACCCCTGTATTGACTTGACCTCTTGAACCTCTAAGTTAGATCCCTACAACCCTGTTATACCTTATAGAACTGGGTCATGCATGACTATACACAATGCAAGATCATATCTATCTTCCTCTGTATCTCAGTTGGAAGGAGAAGTATGTATCATACCTTCCGTATAAATCACATGCTGAGAAAATATCAATTCAGAGACTGGAATGAATGATCTGGTTTCAGTTCTCAAAAGAGCCTGAGAACTTCCCTCCAAGACGTGTACCAATAAATGTAGAGTTAGATAACTAAACATAAAACCAGATGTTTGTTTTGTTTATCTGGGTTGAGTTTTTATTCGCACCGCGTCTTCTAACCCTTTCGGGTTATTTGCGTATGTACTAACTAAGCTAATGGTTTTTGGGGATGAGGAAGGTTATATTAAGAGTAAGTGTACCCAAATTTGCGTGGAGGTGTAACATTGTGTTACAATATACTGCCCAACCACATGCTAACCTTCACGCATAGACTCTCTACTGAATTCATACTACCCACTTCGAGACTAATAATCCTTCTGCAATGATACTCTTCCCTAGTGTAGTTCACGGTAATCTAGATCTATAGCAAGAACAATGTTAAACCATATAATATAAGGTTAAACTTCCTGCAATCTAAAGCTGTTCATGCACTTAACTTTTGTATCTTCTGGCTAGAACAACTTCCACGTCGGGCCTATACCCGTCGCGTCCTAGTTCTACGAGCGGGCCGAGCGAGCTATGGTGAACCCGCAGCAGATGTTGTGACCACCCAGATCAAAGTTACACAGAAATGGGCCGGCCAAGATTTCCCTCGAGCAGTGGACGGCGACTATCCGGGCCTCTGGCAGACGATACTTGCTCTACCAACAAAACAGTGTGTGGCTTAAGATGTGTCGATGGAAGAGGTCTAACGGGCCGACGTAAACAACGGGCGTACGTGATCTCCTATTAGCTACAAGATGGCTTAAGTGACGTCACCAACCAAGTGTTCAAATTTCCCACCAACCTTCCCTAGCAACGAGTCCCTATATATATCAACGTCTCTGTATACAAAGTCGACTATTTGATTTCAACGCTCCAAGGAAGGTGCTCTCTGGCACTCGGACAAAATCTGGACAGTCAATTTTACGTAATTGTCTACGGACATTAACAATGGCGTGTTTATATTTGAACTTTAAAGTACCATAAATATTTTATATTTTGCCAGCATAGCCGTTGCTATCTTTTCTAACTTATTGTTATTTGATTTGAAGTAACTATAGATATGAATCACTTAGTAATTTCTGTCGCCACTTGGGCGCTAGCGTATGTCATGTCGCTTAAAATTCAAGATAACCACAATCTTTAATTAATTTGTTGCTAGGCATATTAGAATTTAATTATCTTGATATTGAGGTTATCGGTGTTTGTTATATCACCCATTCATGGTTTAGGTTATTTAATGGAGTATAAGTTGATATATTTATTAATGCAGCGTAGCTCTAGCTGTTTGATAAATTTAAAGTAATGTAATTTCAAACACTTAGATGATTTTCCAAATCATTCGCTTCGTGTTTTATACCACCTTTTAATAGCAAGTAGGGATATTGTTTACGTCTCCCCAATTTGGGTCGACATCTAATAGTCCCGCGCGAGTTTGACTTTAAGCCAAACTCTCGTGTCGCTTGAATTATCAGCACGTTATTAACGTTTAAATTTAACCCTTTTATGTCTGCCTTTATGAGGTGGATCAGACAATATTTATAACTATTTAAAGTAGCCCATTAGGCTCTTATTTTTATCATTGAATAAATAATTATTAATTATTATTAATAATTATTAATTTTTTTGTTCTAAATTTAATATTGGGGGGGACCTGTCTCCTCATGGTTCAGCCAGTTAACTATAGGATATGGTATATGATAGGCAACAAACTAGTAAACGTTTTGCTTATATATTAAATATGTTATCATTTGATTTATCGCCAACATTCTCTAGTTTGGCCTTTGAGACCTTGTAAATTAATGTTATTGTTATTGCTGATAAATAAACTATCTATATTGTTATCAAAATCTGGGCTATGCTCTACCAATATGCATGTCCCTTAGTCTCCAGCCACCAACCTTTTAATTCATCCTAGCTCTGGGGAATGAGGTAGTTGTGTGCCTGGTTACAGAGGGAGAATGGAAAACAATGTTTGAAAAACCATCAGTAAACTCGATTGAGATTCGAAACTCGATCTCCCCGTCATCAGCAGTCCAGTCTACTGCGAAAATAGCGCTTTAGACCATGTGGATACCGAAGCGGATTATAGGTTGATTTAGTTTATTGGTCGTGTATATTGAAATATTTAAATAATACAATAATATAATTAATATTAAATCAAAATAAATTGATAAATTAATATTTGTCAGTAAAAAATTGACAAACATGCTTAACATGAAAATTTATTAGTAATTATTCTTTGAAAATTTAGTTTTCAAAACAAAATTATTGCTTTAAACAAAACACTTAATAGTTTTTTGATACATAATTTAAAAGTCGAATTATTTAAGTACATGAAACGTTTTGACGATTTGCGTGTGAGGAGTTTGGATTGCATCGACTATATATTAATGCTTCACTCCCTCTGCGTAGCTATTTAGTATTCTAGGCGGGGAAAACTAGTGGATGAATAAAATCCCATATAGCTATTAGTCACGGAGCTATTATCTTAAATTTTTAATGTAAAATATTGCCAAATTATAAATCTCAAATATATTTTTTAAATAGATGATAATCAAGATAATGCATTACTAATAAGTACCTGTCATTAACCTATTTTATTTTATTACGTTTTCCGTACTTCATTACCTTTTCAGATACCCACATTTTACACTAATAGGGTAGAATTTTTAAAAGAAGTGTGCCCACATTTTTGTGGGGGAAAAGTGGGAAACCATTAAGGTGCGGCCGAAGGGAGCGCAAGTATTTGTATAGTTTTTATAGAATTGAAATTTTTTAGCCAAAATAAATAAAATATTTCTCCAGTAGCAACATAGAGTTTATTTTTCTGCACATTCTAATATCAACAGATCTTTAATATCTTTCAAGGGTGTCCTGGAATTTTGTCAAAACCATTTCTATTTATTTAAAAAGTTTTGACAAAATTCCTGGACACCCTTGACAGATATTATAGATCTGTTGATATTAGAATGTGCAGAAAACTAAACTCTATGTTGCTACTGGAGAAATATTTTATTTATTTTGGCCAAAAAAATTGAATGCTATAAAAACTGTAAAATTACTCGCGCTCCCTTCTGCCGCACCTTAAGGAAAATATCTTAATACACCCTGCGAAGATTCTATACCAATCTGCCTTCCACTAGCAAATCAATCTAATAAAATGAAAAAGAAATTAATTTAAGAGCGTTCATCATAGCAGGCCCAACTCAGCTCCCGGGTCGCATCTACGTTTGTGTGTGTCTATAAAGTGAAAGAGCACTCTCTGAATGAGATAATTTGAAACCACATTAAAATGACTCAAACTTAGCTGAAACTGCTAAGGAACACACCAGCTCATCTAATCCTTATAGTTTTTTATTACGATTGTTATGTTTACAAAAAAAGATTTCAAATAAACAAAAACTTAGACATAAATTTAACACCAATAAACATAGGGGCATCAATTGGTATCGAACTGATATGTTCTTGCCTTAGACCCTTCTCCCAAGCCACTGATCTACGGTGAGGGGAACGAAGACTGTTTCACAAGATATTTCTGGTTCCAAGACTAGTTTAATAAACTTCACTTTCTGGGACGGAACGAGAGGGCGCTCGGCTACGGCAGAGTTGTCTAATCCTTCTCCTCGATTGCTCCACGTGGGAATCCGTCAAGCGGAAGAAAGAGGGGGTAAGGAAAGGGGGAGGGTACTAGGTTCCTACAGACATCGCTGTAATTTGACATCGACCCACTCCAGAGGCAGTGGAAGATCCTTCACATACTAACATGTCCTTTACTGGTTTAGCTGTGTTGTAAGACTAGAACAAGTTCAAGATAGTTCATGAGAAAACATCTCTCTACAGTCAAATGGCAAGACTAGGACATGGGACAACATCCACAGTCCCGTGGCAAGACTAGGACATGGGACAACATTTACAGTATCATGGCAAGACTAGGACATGGGACAACATTTACAGTCTCGTAGCAAGACTAGGACATGGGACAGCATCCACAGTCTCATGGCAAGACTAGGACATGGGACAACATTTACAGTCTCATGGCAAGACTAGGACATGGGACAACATCCACAGTCTCGTGGCAAGACTAGGACATGGGACAACATTTACAGTATCATGGCAAGACTAGGACATGGGACAACATTTACAGTCTCGTAGCAAGACTAGGACATGGGACAGCATCCACAGTCTCATGGCAAGACTAGGACATGGGACAACATCCACAGTCTCATGGCAAGACTAGGACATGGGACAGCATCCACAGTCTCATGGCAAGACTAGGACATGGGACAACATTTACAGTCTCATGGCAAGACTAGGACATGGGACAACATCCACAGTCTCATGGGGATAATAGGACATGGGACAACATCCACAGTCTCATGGCAAGACTAGGACATGGGACAACATTTACAGTCTCATGGCAAGACTAGGACATGGGACAACATCCACAGTCTCATGGGGATAATAGGACATGGGACAACATCCACAGTCTCATGGCAAGACTAGGACATGGGACAACATTTACAGTCTCATGGCAAGACTAGGACATGGGACAACATCCACAGTCTCATGGCAAGACTAGGACATGGGACAACATCCACAGTCTCATGGCAAGACTAGGACATGGGACAACATTTACAGTCTCGTGGCAAGACTAGTACATGGGACAACATTTACAGTCTCGTGGCAAGACTAGGACATGGGACAACATCCACAGTCTCGTGGCAAGACTAGGACATGGGACAACATTTACAGTCTCATGGCAAGACTAGGACATGGGACAACATCCACAGTCTCGTGGCAAGACTAGTACATGGGACAACATCTACAGTCTCATGGCAAGACTAGGACATGGGACAACATCTACAGTCTCATGGCAAGACTAGGACATGGGACAACATCTACAGTCTCATGGCAAGACTAGGACATGGGACAACATTTACAGTCTCATGGCAAGACTAGGACATGGGACAACATTTACAGTCTCATGGCAAGACTAGTACATGGGACAACATCTACAGTCTCATGGCAAGACTAGGACATGGGACAACATCTACAGTCTCATGGCAAGACTAGTAGGACATGGGACAACATCCACAGTCTCATGGCAAGACTAGGACATGGGACAACATTTACAGTCTCATGGCAAGACTAGTAGGACATGGGACAATATCCACAGTCTCATGGCAAGACTAGGACATGAGACAACATCCACAGTCTCATGGCAAGACTAGGACATGGGACAACATTTACAGTCTCATGGCAAGACTAGTAGGACATGGGACAACATTTACAGTATCATGGCAAGACTAGGACATGGGACAACATCCACAGTCTCATGGCAAGACTAGGACATGGGACGACATTTACAGTCTCATGGGGGTAATAGGACATGAGCCAATATGATCAATTTTTTAAGACCAGTGCAAGGTAGGACATGAGCTAACATCTACAGTCTCATGACAGAACTAAGTTCAATGCAAGATAGGACATAGACCAACATAAACAAACAGTATTATGATATTTTACTCTAATAAAAAAGTTTTCAATTTTTGTTGATTCTAAATAAAGGTTTGAGTAAACATCTGAATATATACGACGAAATATAAAAGTAGCCGAAAATTTTAGTCCCTGTCCCTCCCAAGGTACAACGTGGGTAGCGTGACGTATCTAGATATTAGACGAAAAGAATGTACTATACTAGTTTTTAATTGAATATCTACAAGTACTTTTTATTAATTTCAGCCGTTACCTACAATGGTGGGCAAGCGGACTAAAGCGCATGCTCATTTTGTGTTATCGGAAGGTGATAAAGAAGTTGAGGCTGAAATCACGGCTGTGTTCTAGTGGTCAGAGTTCCTAGCTACAGATCCATAAGTGCCGGGTTTGAGCCCCGGCTCTTCCAAAATTTGTCTGTGAAGTCGTAGATCTGGAACGGTGTCAAACTCAACCTCGTGAGGATAAATGAGAAGCTGCTTGAATACATAGTTAGTGGCTCCGGTTTAGAAAACTGAGATTAACGACCGGAGGGCTTATTGTGCTGACCACATGACACCGTCCATACGCAAATGTTAGCACTATCATCGTTTACGGTGGTGGCAGCTCGGTAAATATAAGCTAGATCACGGGCTCACATCATTGAGCTTTTTTTAAATATATTTTGAAGAGGATTTTACCTATTAAGTTTCCCACCCTGCCTCTATGCCAGTTTGGGTACATTTCCTATATTTTATTTCTTCCTCATCCCTACCTCACTAGAGCTATTAAAATGTGTGTATCCCGGACGGCGAGTGAAGTGCGTTGGGAAAAAATGTGCAGCCAATACATTTTAAATTAATTTAAATTACCGTAAAATACATGTGTGAATCTTGCCTTACTGCTAAAGGCATGTGTTGCTAGAGAGTTAGTAAGCGTGTCATCTCATAGATAGCTCTGTAGCATCTGTCGGCCCCTACGAGAGCCCAAGCTGTCTTGACGCGAGCGAGCTGGTTTGCTTGTAAAGAATTTGTCAGCAGTTCCAATCTCACGCATCCATCTCCCCGGCTTCCATCCATTTCACTTACAAGACAGACCAACATTACTCTGACAGAAACTAGGATCATTCCTACCCCAGCTGTATTTTATAGTAGGTTCGTTGAGAACAGCTCGCAATTGTTTGGAGTCACTACAGTTATACTAAACATCCCTCTTTCAACTTGGTCCAATAACTCTAGGAGTTGAAGATTACATTAACTCACTTATTTCTTAAGAATATACGTGAAAGCATGAAAATTGTAAACATGGAAGAGTAACTTTTAATTTTTTTAACCAATATTGGGCCCCCTTTATCGCTAAATAATATGTCTTAAGAATAACCAGTGTTACTATTGATGCCATTTTGAAGTTTCACAACGAGTGAATTATGTTTTATGTGTGGTTAAAAACTATACGAATCCCTTATATTAATTTTTATATCAATTTATTAATGGCCAATTATTGATTCTGTTTAACTTTAATTTATAGAGTATGAGGAGACCGTTAAATAAAATATTTAGTTTGAAAACCTATCACACAGTAAATATTTTTGCCCTATTAATTTTTTCTCAGGATAAATTAGGACATTTTAAAATGATAAAAAAAATATTAATAGCCCAGAAAGGATTTAAAAAGTTTTAAAATCAATAAACGCTTGAATTAATAGTGGCTGTGAGCTCGAAACTCAAATCGTCTATGAACTATATTTTGAATTACCTGACCAGTACTATAGATAAACCTCCTTCAGACTACATGGAGAGCCATAGGGACTCCTCAAAGACCTCTTAAGACCCTTACAACACAACTAGGAGCTCAAAGTCTTCCTGGAGACTATCAGAGACCACACGGAGAAGCTAAATAAATAAATCCTTCAAAACTTATACCCGCACGTTCTAGGTGGAAATTGGTGAACCATATTGCATTATAAAAATATAGCTGTGCATCAAACCTCATACCCTGGTGTCAGAGACAAGTTGAATCGCTACATTTGACTTCATCGGAGCATATTGCTCTGCTTTGTCTTATTAGGACATTTTCCGGTTGCTTGAGACTAGGCTGAATGTCTATTTTTGTCTGAGATGATGTCATTAATTTACCCACTTGATGAGCTTGTCAACTCCCTCGCATGTGAAGTTAGTGTTCCCACCCCCACCCTCTCCTCCAGTGCACGTTCATTATCCACCATTACACTCAACACTAGTTTATAATGACTTCCACCGAGTTGACAACACGGCAAGGCATAACACCCCCACCCCCCCACACGCCCCATTAGATCGAACAATGGGCCGGATGATGTGTGACGTCATCAGCAGAGGTATCAGAAATAATTGCCCCCCTCCTCAACCCCTTTAGTTCTAGGGCCACGCCCACTCAAGACACCAACACTTTGTTTAAATGCTGCGTGGAGTAAAATCAGCGTCGCGACGCCTAGAGGTTGACGGGCATCCTCTCTTGTACTTATACATTACAAGAGTCTCCAAAAAGCTCACTGTCTTGAGACAAAATACGAGGTATCCTCAAAGTGAGTCAGTTTAGAAGATGCAAATCTTATGTGATCGTGGAGGTGGACAACAGGTACCTAAAATAATAATGTAGTGTTTGTATATATATAGCAGCGCGTCTTAGTACCCGTTTGGGGTGTTAATACGTTGTTTGTAAATAGCTTTGTTGTTAAGATGGTTTGTATATCAGGTGATCTTAACGGCACCCTGTGCAAAACCCTGAATGGACTCCCCAAACTTCTCTCACCGCATCGGAGAATAGAATCAAAATTCAAAATTTACAAAATGGCAGAGGTTTTTTCGTAAGATTATAAAATGTCCTTTTTCTAAAAAAAAAGTGTTTAACTTTATTTAGGATTTGTACCGACATGGCGAATATAACTCATAAAATGTCATCAAGTGACAGCAAGTTTTAGGGAGAGAATAATGTTTTTTCCCTTGAAATAAAAATATTAAAGTGATATATGAAGAACCGTTAAGAAAAATCAAATTGTTCTCCCGGAAAATAGCTACAAATTTGCCACCTTGTTTTTTATTTTGATATTTCACGTAGTTACATAGTCCCTAAAAAATATTTTAAAATATTACATTTTTGAGAGTTCCCCCCTTTTTTTCAATATTCTGATGGATTTATAAAGAAAACAATAAGCTTTATCAGAATCAAAGAAGATAAATACATTAGTTATTAAAATAAAGATTTTTTTTTACATATTTGTTTATATTTTGAAAGTTTGTTTCTTTAATCAAACATAATAATATATTTGCAGGTTAAAACTTGTTTTAAAGCCTAGTAATCAAAATAAAACAATAAAATGTATTATTTAGTAGTCACTGGAACACTGTATTTCCGTAAAATAAGTAAAACAATAAATAAAAACACTTGTAACACTGCGTAAAATCAACTTTCTATAATTCGCACTCAGAAACAACAGAAAGTGTTTAGCTCATCAGCTGTTGACAGTGTTGCCAACTCATAAGTATTAAGTGTTGTATCGTCAGTCGAGCCAACCCTGGCACTTGACATTAACAAATGGGAAACAAACACTTCTTTTTAGAGTGGCTTTATGTATTGATAAGAATTGGTTGAAAATGCAGTGCACTTTTTAATGTATTCTAATACATAGAGGCGAGTAGTTCTGTATGTTAATCTAGACCAAATATTATCAATTTTGTAAAGCCATAACTCGAAATTTTAGGTAAAAAAATGTTTAATTTAAAATACCAAATAAACCTTTCACTATTAAAAATTAGAATACGTCCTTCTGTGTGACACAAGAGTTATCACACAGATCAGTGAGGATATTTAGTGTGGTAGAACTAACGTCTGTTTAAACCCTTACCACACATGACAGGATAAGAACAAAGATACAACACAATGAGGATCCTTCTAATGGTTGAACTAACGTCAACTTAAACCCTGACCACACATGACAGGATAAGAACAAAGATACAACACAATGAGGATCCTTCTAATGGTTGAACTAACGTCAGTTTAAACCCTGACCGCACATGACTGGATAAGAACAAAGATACAACACAATGAGGATCCTTCTAATGGTTGAACTAACGTCAGTTTAAACCCTGACCACACATGACAGGAAAATAACAAAGATACAACACAATGAGGATCCTTCTAATGGTTGAACTAACGTCAGTTTAAACCCTGACCACACATGACAGGATAAGAACAAAGATACAACACAATGAGGATCCTTCTAATGGTTGAACTAACGTCAGTTTAAACCCTTACCACACATGACAGGATAAGAACAAAGATACAACACAATGAGGATCCTTCTAATGGTTGAACTAACGTCTGTTTAAACCCTGACCACACGTCACAAGAAAAGAACAAAGATAAAACACAATGAGGATCCTTATAATGGTTGAACTAACGTCAGTTTAAACCCTGACCGCACATGACTGGATAAGAACAAAGATACAACACAATGAGGATCCTTATAATGGTTGAACTAACGTCAGTTTAAACCCTGACCCCACATGACAGGATAAGAACAAAGAGACAGCACAATGAGGATCCTTCTAATGGTTGAACTAACGTCAGCTTAAACCCTGACCACACATGACAGGATAAGAACAAAGAGACAGCACAATGAGGATCCTTCTAATGGTTGAACTAACGTCAGTTTAAACCCTGACCACACATGACAGGATAAGAACAAAGATACAACACAATGAGGATCCTTTTAATGGTTGAACTAACGTCAGCTTAAACCCTGACCACACGTCACAAGATAAGAACAAAGAGACAGCACAATGAGGATCCTTCTAATGGTTGAACTAACGTCAGTTTAAACCCTGACCACACATGACTGGATAAGAACAAAGATACAACACAATGAGGATCCTTCTAATGGTTGAACTAACGTCAGTTTAAACCCTGACCACACGTCACAAGATAAGAACAAAGATACAACACAATGAGGATCCTTTTAATGGTTGAACTAACGTCAGTTTAAACCCTGACCACACATGACTGGATAAGAACAAAGATACAACACAATGAGGATCCTTCTAATGGTTGAACTAACGTCAGTTTAAACCCTGACCACACGTCACAAGATAAGAACAAAGATACAACACAATGAGGATCCTTTTAATGGTTGAACTAACGTCATCTTAAACCTTTTCCCATAGTGAAGTAAACCTAAACGTTAAACTAGTGAAACTAGGAACCATCGTCAGAGCCACTTTCACAGTAACCAGACTGTTGAGACGAGAGGGGTCCTGTGACTTTAGAGCCAACACCACGGGAGGTGCAATGAACCAAACATGCAAAATGTTTTAAACGTTGCGGGGATCGAAATGGCTGCAGAGTGCTCAAGAGGGGGTCGTTCTCAAATACACTTGCTTTTATGAGTCATAGTTTTCAGACATACCAAGATATTTGTCAATACATTTTGAAATAATATTGAAGTGGATTGGGTTTTAGGTTTAGGATGTACATCAATAAAGAATTCACTAATTAATGTAAATATCCCTTATTTATTTGTTGACTATCCAACTTAATTAATATACAATAAACTACCAACTATCCACTTCGCGATTTAAATACGGCTTCGTCAACAGCAGGGGCTACGTTTAAAAAAACAAAAAAAACGCCGCGTTGATGGATAATACTACCGACTGTTGTACTCAGTAAATCCTTAGGGAAGAGGTAATGGCATGAGAGGAAAAAAGTGTATGCAAGGGGGACTGCACTGGAATAGACTCATAACCTGCTTAATTAGCTGGAACAGGATGACACGCTCCTATCTAACAAGGTGATGTTACAGAAAATATGGAGCAGGATAGGGACAAAAAGAAGCAGCTGCAATGAAGAAAAAGACCCATACAAACTTTTTACGAGATGTGTTAATTTTGAACAGAGTGTACATTGATTTAAAGTGGTTTTTATTATCTTAGTGCGTGAAATATAATCATGTGTTCATAGACCAAGTAATTGAATGTGCTACGAGCTCTTTTTTTACTAAATATGTGGATTATCCACGGTTTTGGGTTATCCGTGGCACTCATCCCTCCATTACCATGGATAATCGGGAGTTAACTGTATATAGTTACTTGAAGTCTTAGCTATTGTTTATTTAGTCAATATTTATTAGTATTTATATTATTGACTGCCTTGACTGGCATCCATGCTGTGACTGGAGGTGGAGGGAATTGATAGCTGCTTCCAAGTCAGTTCCTCCAAGAAACCCTGTTGTGAGAAATGGGGGGAATTTACATAATTTTAAAATTAAGTTCTCCCAAAAAACCTTTTTGTTGGAGTTGAAGAAAGTGTAAAATAGTTTCTAAGTCAACTCCCCTAAGGAAACTTGTTGTGAGAGGTGGAAGTAATTTACAGCAGTTCCTAAATCTGCTCCTCCAAACAGCCATGTTGTGGGAGGTGGAAGGAATTGACAGTTTCTAAGTCAGCTCCTCCAAACAGCCATGGTGTGGGAGGTAGAAGGAATTGACAGTTTCAAAGTCAGCTCCTCCAAGCAGCCATGTTGTGAGAGGTGGAAGTAATTTACAGCAGTTCCTAAATCTGCTCCTCCAAACAGCCATGTTGTGGGAGGTGGAAGGAATTGACAGTTTCTAAGTCAGCTCCTCCAAACAGCCATGGTGTGGGAGGTAGAAGGAATTGACAGTTTCAAAGTCAGCTCCTCCAAGCAGCCATGTTGTGGGAGGTGGAAGTAATTGACAGCAGTTTCCAAGTCAGCTCCTCCAAGCAGTCAAGTTGTGAGAGGTATATTATGTTGATAGAAGTTTCTAAATCTGCTCCTCCAAGCAGCCATGTTGTGGGAGGTGGAGGTAATTGACAGCAGTTTCCAAGTCAGCCTCTCCAAAGGACGCCCCTTGTTCCCAGTTTGCTGACATACCAGCAGCCAGTACGACGAGGGAATGTTTAAACGCCAGAAGCACAATAGACTTGTTTGAAGTTGGTGGTGGTAGTTTAAGAGGCGAGCAGTCCTATCAACACATCCACCCCTTCTCCGACTGTAATTACCAGGCTACTCACTACCCTAAACACGATTTACACAACCAACAACTACCCCTGTCAAGCCACCAACCCTCGTCAACAGTTGTCCTTGTGACAATCCCCCTCCCCTTCACTCCTCCATCCCTCCCTTTAAAAGCTAGAGATTTTAAATATTAGGTCAGAAGGCTTGACTGAATGTTCATCTTTGGTTAATGCTAAATACACAAGTGGGCTATGAGCACCTGGGACCCCACTCAGAGCTAACTTATCTTCCGTACTTTGTCACCTTATGAGGACATATACAGATTCACTGGAGCTCAAACCATTTTCTCCTGGATCTGTTAGGTCATTGTTAAATCCTCAGAAACCCCGAAAAGGTCTGAGGCCTTTAGCATACAGTTATTTTAACTAGAGGTTTGTGTACTGATATAATCAGTCGGTTTAGAAAGTTCACGTTAGCTAACTCAAATAAAATAAATGTACTAGCCCTTTTAAATACAAGCCTACATTATTCATTGATTTAATATAGGACAGCCCTCCTAGAGAATGTTAAACACTAATATTGGTACTAGGAATTTAAACAGTTTGATAATAGTAGAAATATATATATTTATTCTTTGTAGTACATCGAGTTTGACTACCCGTTCGGGATATCCTAAAATGACATGATCACAATTTCCAATTATTCTATATAAACCTTTTGATACATTAACTTGGTGAGTAGATAATATGCTTACTGATAAAATAGTATTGAACTATATTCCCGGGAAAATTCAATGTGACATTGATACAAGGGATTTGTTTCGACTATCTAAAGGATAACATATTGTCAGGGTATCTCTTAGCTGTGTGTACACAAATATTAAATTAGGAAACGCTGATATAAGCCTGTACATATATTAAAGGCACAAATAAACATTTGTTGCTCCTACATAGGGTCAAACTAGATGTAGTCTGCCTCGCCTTACCTCAAATATGGAAGTACATGTGCTTCATGTAAAGGAATTATCTTAGTTCCCCACGGAAGGCTTGAAGGAGCTCTAAACTGACATACACGACGTTCTATAGATCAGGTAACTGATTTCAAACTTGTAATATCTGGTTCATCTTTCCTGCATAGTTTGCTGGCCAACCTTTCTTGCATAACTTTCTGGCAAATCTCCCTTCCTGAGAAAACTTCCGTTCCTTCAGTCCTAGCAAACCCTTCATTGTCATCCTTCCCTGCATCATTTCCTGTCAAACATTACCTGCGTTAATTCCTGGCAAAACTTCCCTGCATCAATTTCTGGAAAACTATCCTGTATTACCATTACTTCCTGTCAAACCTCCCCTACAACACTTTCTGGAAATCCCTCCACCAATCCTTCCTGGAAAAATTGGAAAAACTCCCCTCCAATTCTTCTTGCGAAAACCTATCTTCCAATCACACCCTCAGAACCCTTCTTAAAAACACCCGTTTAATCCCTCATGGCAGACCTACCCCTTAAACCCTTCCGGGAAACTCTCTCTTCCAACCCCTCTTGGCAAATATTTCCTTCAAAACCTCCTATAAAACTAATCCGTCCTGGAATATCACTCCTTCAACCCCTCTTGACAAAACTCTATCCCAACCCCTCCTAGAAAACATCCCATACAATTCCTCCCGGAAAACCTTCCCTCTAACCCCTCTTGGGTAACCTCCCCTCCTGCCCCTTTTCTAAAACTTCTCTTCTCATGGGAAACGTCCCCTTCAATCCCTCTTGACTAACTGTTCCAATTTCTCAAGGAAAAACTCCCCTCAAACCCATTTTGGTCAAACCTCTCTACAACCCCTTCTGGCAAATCTCCTCCAAACCCCATTCTGGCAAATCTCCTCTACAACCCATTCTGTCAAACCTCACCTTTCTAACGCGATTAAAATCAATTTTCCAGAGTCAATCTGCAAACTTTGGGATCCTTCTTTCCATTAATTAGTTTCAGTGCGGAGGAGGGGGAGTTTATTGATCAGTCAGCTTCTAAACTGTTGGATGAGGATTTATTTAACTTCTAGTACTAAACAAATATTAATTGCCAATTTGTCATATCTCCTTTGACTAATGGCCTTTTCATCAACGATTACCAAAATGTTGGACGATTTAAAGCAATTATTTGGGAATTTGTTTAATACATTTAGGATAGAATAATTATAACATTATCGTTTGTTGGAATATTTTATAATTACTAAATGTATACAAATATACACATTTGTTTTGGAGGAAGATAATTTATTATAGATGAAAATTGGTTTTAGTAGACATACCAATTTGAAATGTAGGTAAAAAAAATAGAGATAAAAAGATTGAAATCAAAGTTTTAAATGATAATTCGTTAAATTATAATTACAATTAGTATAAAACACAACTAGGTATACATAACAACAAATAGTGGCCCGACGAGTTAATTTAGTTAATACTAAAACTAAGATATTTATAGCCAACAACCACAGAGATGTCACCTCACCTTGACTTGAAACCAGGATCTCCCAGAGAATGTCTTTGGTGCAACGCCGAAGTGTACTGAACAGTGGTACTGAAGAATGTATTAACAAGTACAGTCCCATTTAACATTCCTTGGATCACTATTTGATGCAAGGTGGAGTAGTGTGGGGTCAGGGGGAGGGAGGGTGCAGTTACCCGACTAGCGAATGTTGGGATGTTTGTTTGACTTCATAACCTAGCCATCTTGGATTGTCTGGCCCTGGCTGCCGCTCTTTGTGCCAGACAAACTCAAAACTACCCTTGAAAAACACAGTTCCACAAGACACACTTCAATCTGAGAACAAACTCAACCAGACTTTATCTACGACTACTTGGTGAAGTTACAAGATCGATTATCACATATTCTTATGCAGGCCTATGGGGATGTTGACAGGTGAAGCTGTATTCAAAATAATAGTATAAAATGTGTCGAAGCTACTGTAGCAAATACATGAAATATAGCTTGTAATATTATTCGTTTAGTAAGGTTCGGTTAGGTTTATGTTCAGGAAATGTATGGAATAAAAGTACACATCTTCAGGAAGTGATGTATGATAAAAATGGAGTACACGTCTACATCTTCAGGAAGTGATAGATGTTATGGATGGAGCACACGTCTACATCTTCAGGAAGTGATAGAGGTATGGATGGAGTACAAGTCTACATCTTCAGGAAGTGATAGAGGTTATGGATGGAGCACACGTCTACATCTTCAGGAAGTGATAGAGGTTATGGATGGAGTACAAGTCTACATCTTCAGGAAGTGATAGAGGTTATGGATGGAGTACAAGTCTACATCTTCAGGAAGTGATAGAGGTTATGGATGGAGTACAAGTCTACATCTTCAAGAAGTGATATAGGTTATGGGTGGAGTATGCGTCTGCATTTTTAGGAAATGCTTGGATGTAAAGTAGGTAAACTTGTTCAGGAAATTATGTAAGTGATCAATGGAATATAGCTATCCCTTATTAAGGAAGTGATGGTAAGTGATGGGTGCAGTATTAGTATTCATGTTCATGACATTATGCCAATCTCTCAATCAAATATCAATATATTTCTTGGTATAGGTCTATAGCAGCTTAAGATTGTGTGTTGGCTATTTATTATCTTGATATGAAAGGGTTTGAATCCCAATGGGATAACAATATGGTCTTAGCTTGATACAAAATTAGGCAGGGTTCTAATATATCAAATCTCAAAAATAGTCGCACAATATTCATAGAGCAGTGTACATTAATAGAGTTAACCTACTCAAAACTACTTTAGTTTTAATACCATTAGAATTATTAATGGTTAAAAAAAGACACAAAAAATATATAATTATTTATTTCATTAAAGTATTAATATTTAAGAAACAAATGTGAATTGCAACGTACATAAAATAATATGGTTACTTCACCTGCTACCTTTTGAAAATTATTATCCTCTTTAATTGCGCTTTTAACATTCATTACCGCATCTGTAACTTTTTTCTCTCGTTTCTAGACCATTCTATGTAGTTTTAAATCTAATTCTCTACTCCCTGGTGGGAAGATTTTTTTTGTTACAAAAGAGAGATGAACAAATAACATTTGAGTCTGCCTCTGACGTAAGACTACGTTTTAATTAATTAAAGAAAGAGGAGGAGGAGGGAGGAGTAAAGTAAAAAAAATAAAAAAAAAGGTTAAGTTTCTTCATTTAATTCCAGACTTGTTTCAATTTTTGTCGTCTTGCCCCTCAACCCGTCGTGTTTTTTCCAGCCCACCTCTAGTGCTACCATCGCTCCTCAGACTCTGGAGAGTCGGCCCTCTAGGGGCCTCGTGACCTTGTCCAGAGGAGCAGTGAAGCGAATTTGCTGTTAGAACGATCTAGTCTCAGTACTGGTTAGAAGTGACTTACGGGAATAAACAAGATTGGGGGGAGGGATGGTTTCCAAGTTGAAAATAAATGTAAGATATTACTGAATATTGTTACTTCTTCCACTTATCTTTACGTCAACAATCCAAAGATTGGTTTGATGTGATTTATATCCACCTCGTGCTGGGCATGCATTTAGTCTTTCATAAGTTAGTGCTTCCTACACCATCTGGTAGAAGTCCTATGTACTAGGGGAGCTCAGAAAGAGGGGTGGTTTCTCATTGCCTTACACACTGAATTTCTATGAGCAAGTTCAAAAGGGCATAACAATTTTGCTTTAAATGTATTTTCTAATACCTTCCAGAGTTATTTTACATGCCATAATCGACATGGAAACGACAGCTCTAATTTCCCTCCAAAGTTAGTTGGGCTACGGTCTTTTTATCGGTCAAGATCCCTCGGTTGGATTTGAACCCATGAACATCGGATCCTGAGGCAAGCCCTTTACCCCAAGACCATTGATATCAACTAATAGTGTTTATAATTTCTTAAATCTCCGTAGTATTTCGTCAATAAGATAAAGTATTAAAGTTAATCTACGTTAAAAATAGTCGACTGCTTTAATAGCCCTCACGATATTAAATCTTGTGATGACGTGTTACCTTGGTCCACCAAATACAATTTTAATTTGATATTGGTGGCCAAACGGTCTAGGATTAGGGTGTCGGACTTTTCTGCTCGGGGTCCGGGGTTCAATCTTCGGTCCTGGCACCAATTTATCTGATTGCTAAAAATTCCTTCACCTATGACAAGACGTGTATTAATTACAGCTTGTGAGTATGTGGAGTGCCAGGCCTCCACCGTGGTTCGGAATCCACTTTAGCGTAAGTGCGTACAACCCGAATGGGTAGTAAGTTGCGGTGCTAAAATTAATAGTTTGATAATTTTTCCAATTTTACTAAAAGTATTTTGTTATCAGTACATGGTTTTATTTCAGTTCTGGCTAGCAACGATTTAAAATTGCTAACCTAAAATAAAATAACGAGGAAGGTAAATATACGTTTAAGTTGTTAAAAGCCAATATTGGCACTCTCAACCTCTTCTTGCTGTTATCTTTAATTTTATTTTAGAAGTCTATTAACTGAACGGGCATTATAGCATGAACATGAACAAAAAACATAAAATAAAATGGATACAATTTTACTAAACGACCCAAAGAAAAAATATTTCTTGTCAAAAAAGGACTCCCCCAAATATTTGAAACTACTTACCTTTGATAAGTTGTTGATCCTTGCTGTGAACTGGTTTCAGTCTTCTGATCCAGTTAGAGATATAAACTATGATATAGCGTCGAGAACGGGGTCAACAAATAGCACTTCCCGCGAAGGACAAACCAATGCCTCTGATCAGGTGATATCTCTTTGGATTGATGGGAGGGTTGAGAAATAGGACAGGAAGACCTTTGCTGTCTCATCAACCAACAACTTTCTCAGAGTCTTCTTATAAATGGTCATGTGTACTGTTTGTGTCTATAGATAAGTTGTGTAGGGGATGAAAACGGCCCCCAGCTCAGCTCTGATATGGTCTTTTGTCTCTTGCCCCTCCTTACCTCCACCCTTGTCAAGTTATTTTGATAGATAACAGCCGAGCTGTTTGTCATTCAGTGGCGAAAACTCGATACTAACGACATCTGCACGCGAGCCCGGGTTCACGAGATAAAACAACTGCGTAACGAAACACTTGGAAACAAAAGAGTGGAGTGAAGAAGAGCAAAGAGGAATAAAGAATAAGAGAGGGGGACACCTTAAGATACACAAGGAAGAAGAATCTAGAGCACGTGAGTTTATTTTAAAATAAAAAACATCCACCGAAAGAGGCTAGAAAGACTGGCGTACGTCTTGGAATGCCGTTTGAAATTCAACGTTCGGTTTTTTTTATTCCCTTTTTCGTGTCCGCGTTACGTTAGTAGATTGATTTTTCGAAGATAAGACGGGGACCAAATATGTTTGCTATTCTCATAAAAAGTATTTTATCATAAATAGAAGACCCATCTTGAGTTCAATATAGCACAGCTTTTCAACTTTGCATAACTTATTACTTGAACCATGACCTTTATTAGACAATGTGCACCATTTTGTACCAAACGACCAACCAACAAGAGATCAAATATTTTAAATTCCTGTGTATCTATTTCTGGACCACTTGTTATAAATTGATGTAAATTCTAAGGCATATCTTTCCACTGTTTATAGAGAAGCCGCTTACTTTAAACGTTTACTAGATACAGCCTTGTAGTATTGCAGCTCTCAATTTTGATGGATGAAATCCATTTCTGCAGAAGAAAACTAAGTATAGACACATTTCAAATGTATTTAGGAGATAGCTAATTCAGTTTAATCGCTTTAAATAGATAATTAATATTAGTTAAAGCCATTAAACACGTAAACAAAGGCATCAATCTCGTATTGTCTGGTTTGGGCTCAAGTTCCAAAAGGCTGTTTTGGGTTCGTCTACCATAATTATATTAAAATTATCCCAACACACCAACGTGCTACTAAAGTTCGGACTACACGTATGTGACCTTATTTTGATAATGTAGTAGGGATGAGAAAGGTTGAATTTAGAGGAAGTGTATCCAAATGTTCGTGCAGGGAGCGTGTGAAACACTTTGAGGTAAATCATTCTCGGTAAGCCCAACTGAGATTCGCAACTTAATATCCCAGTCATCGACAGCCCAGTTTGTTCCAATAGTGACGCCTTAGACCATTAAACCATTGTAACTATGTACCAATATTGTTATTCTTGCATAGAAATTTAAAAATTAGTCCATAATGAGTCTTTTTTTGGCTTGATCTTGTAAACTTTGGTTTAAAAATATACCTTAGTAAAAGGGTCTAACTTTCGTAAGGATGCAAATTTACGTAAAGAAAAATATCAAATTGATAAAAAATAAAATGTTTTAGCAAGTACTTAAATTATAGCATAGTTTAAAGAAGTTAAGTACATCATCGTAATGTGTGTATAAATAATTAGATTTGAAACTACAAATCAGGTCTAAAAACTTTCTTTAGCAACTGAAACTATAATTTTTTTTATTAGTAGAGGGGATGTTTGGTGTGTTCTGGTACACATATGAGCTCAGCGTCAGTGTATCGTGATATATATCCTACATTAGCGTCGACACATATATACGATGACAGCGTGTTCCTATTAAAAATAAAAACCACGCTTTAAGCCACACTCTAATTAATGCAATGAGTACAGTGGGGGTCATAACTAACTATCTTCTATTTGTTTATGGGAGAGTAGTTAACTTGATATCCAATTATTTTTAAATTTAATTGATTTTATAAACAACTCAAATTTAATAATTATATTAATAATATATTTGGCCATAGATTTCTAAAACAAAATGTGGTAATGGTTATTTTGTTGAGTTTATCTGCTACGATTAAAAAGTATTAAAATGTGTGCTCTTTAGTATTTACTACCAATACATTTTAATATACCTGTGCTATCAAAAAACACCTCTAAACATGAGACGTCGTGATAATACAACCCACATCTCAAAGCTGTATGTAATGTAGTATTAGATTTATATCACGATTTCTCTAGTTTAAATGGAAATTTTCATCATCGCCTGTATTAGGTGATAATACACCCTACAACACACAACTGTATGGCATGTAGTATCAGATCTATCTCACGGCGTCAGCAGTTTAAATGGATATTTACTATGTCCCCTGTTTTACATGATATTTTACACCACAGCACACAACTGTATGAAATTGAGTATAATCGTTATATCACGGCTCATTATGATAAAACAAGTTTTAAGCTAGATGTTTAAGTTCAAAGACCCAGAAATAATTTGATATATAGGTTTACAGTAAATGTACAATTGCTTTAACCGTTTATTTGATGTGAACTTTTGTGTTTTTATTTCAATATTAAAATGATTACAAAATCTCCCATATAAAATATCAGTCTCTTACAAAGAGAGCTAATTCCACGGTTTTACGGAGGGATTCTATCAGCCAAAAGTCAAGGCTTAAGGCTTGAATGAAAGGAACGTGAGAAAAAATAAGTATTTTTACAGTTTTTGTAGCAAAAATATTTTCCCCGTGATAAATTAAATATTAATAAACATAGAGTTTAATTTTCTTCACATGGGGATATCAACAGTTATTGAATATCTCTTAGGAGCATAGTGGCATTAGATGAAAAAAATTTAAAGGAAGATTTTATGTATATATATATATATATATATATAAGAGATGGGAAGTTGACATTAGATTCCAGGACACCCTTGACAGCTATCAAAGAAGTGTTGATGTCACCATGCTAATAAAATTAAACTATGTTTTTACTGGAGTATTAATTGATTTCTTTTGTCCAAAGAAAACGTTTAGACATAAAAGTTGCAAAATTACGGCCCTTAACTCGTGCTCCCTTCACATCCAACTTAAAACTCCGCCTTTAAATAATATTTCCAAATTAATTATTGTTCAGTTAAACATATATGTTTTTATCAACGAAATGCCGTTTTATACAATAGAAGATAATTGATCCTATATATCTGTTTTGTATCAGGATGTCAACATGGCATCTACTTTTACCCGTGACTGTACCCATCTAAATACCTTGTCCAACATGGTGGTAATACGTTGTACTGAATACATGTCATGAGGCCAGAAGAATGTTAAGAGTTCACTACAGGCTTGTTTGGAGGCAGAAACTGTTCTTGTGTCGATGTGAATTACGATTACATGCGCGTGTGTGTGTGTGTGTGTGTTCAGACCTCGGAGAGAAGAAGGCCTTATGTCTACTTCTCATGCAACCTACGTAGAGATACTGCAGTTGCGCTTCACTGCCCAAATTAATTGTACTAAAAACTGGTCTGTAATGAATTGCTAAAGTATTATTACCGCGCGCAGCCTCTGTTACAAGTAAATAACGGCCATTTAAAAATAATAAAACCGCATGCGATAGCAATAAATAATTGGTCGGTTGGCTCATCATCCTTAAGTACAGGGGTAGTTAAAACGGTCGTGTGGACTATTTAAATTGAATGGAACCATTAAAAGAACCCATCTCATATAATGAGTCTGAACTTTTTAAAAAAAATACAAATAATGATAACCAAATTGTGTATTTAGGGATAGCTAAATATTATTAATAATAATAATAATAATAATAATAATAATAATAATAATAGTGATTTCTATTTCAATTAGTAAAGGAGATCTAAATCATTTCATTTAATTTTATTTTATTTTCATTTTCCTTTATTAAAGTGATAGCCAATAGTCGACACCTCTAATAAACCAGCATTGAATAAATGCAGAAAAACACATGGCTTACAAAATAATAACTATATCGATAGTACATTGTTTTACCACCGTGTGTTACTATCTGTTCAGGCTATGCGCAATTAATACTACTAATACTACTACTCTTACACGTTTACTAATGAAATGCTAGAGAAATTAAACGAAAACAAACATATAGCTATAGCATTTATAGACATGTCGGAAGAATTTGATACGATAGATAAAGATATTTTACTAGAATCACTTTATAAAATTGGTATCAGAGGTAATATTTACGAATGGTTTAAAAATTACCTAACAAATATTAAAATAATAGTTAGAATAAATACTATAGAAAGTGAAGAAATAGGTATAAATATCGAAGTGCTACAAGGCTCTATTCTTGGGCCAAATAACCCGAACGGGAAGTAAGACACGGTGATAAATATTATTGTTCTTCGGCCAGTACTATACTACTTAATCTATGCAAGAACAATGTCAAACTGTATACAGAATCGTGTGTTTACGTATGTTCACGACACGATGCTGTATGCGTTGCATAAAAATGTAGAAAGAGCTAAACAAATGTTGCAGGAAGACTTTAACAAGGTGACAAAACTGGAGCCACGATAATAAATTAATAATTAACGTTTAAAAAATGCAAACAATGCATATCAGACTACCGCATGTTATAAAGTATACACTATATATAAAAGGTATTTGCTTAGATTGTTTACATAATATGAAACCGTGTAATTGTTCAACATCTACTCAAGTTGAGACATATAATTATCTTGGAATAATGATTGATTCTCATATGAAATGGAATACTCACACAGACATAATGAGTAGGAAGCTAAGAGCAGGAATGGTAACTATATGTATATTAAAACAATTTGTTAGATTTGATATTATAAAAATAATAGATAACGCGCTAATCGAACCACATCTAGGCTTTGATATTACTTCCTGGGTTATTACAAGTGATTAAAACATATTCAAATTAAGGTTCTTAAAATAATTAGTGAAAACAACAATGGTACCAAAGTCATGAATGAGGAGTGGAAACCATTGACAGTAAAAAACATGTATAGCTATAAAATAATAATTCATTACTACTACTCAGAAACATATAAAGTAAGACAGGCTCACAGTCACAAAACCAGGAAACGACAGTAGTATCGAATTCTATGTCCAACCGATTCGGAAGTCTTTTACTTTGATTTGAGCTCCCAGCCTTCCCAGAAAGTGGTAAATTTTAATTAAATGTGGTATTGTTTGTTGTTGAGTAATACCTAACAATATTATATTAGTGTGAATTGATAATAACTGGAACATTTACATTAAAGCTGAGTATTATTTTGAGTCTATTGTTCAATCTAGAATAATATTCTTAATGTTTATTGAAAATGACACAATTTGAGAAATGTACCTTTAATTAACTACTTAAGCTCACTTAACACCACAAATTATTATAATTAATATAGAATGTGATACTTTACTAGATTAAGTATCTAAACTAATGTGCTTGAATGCTACCCACGTGTTATAGTTCGTTTTAATACACAATATGTTAAAAAAAAAGCGTTCGGGACTTATAAATTTGTAATACCCATTAAAATGAATAAATAAGTTTCAGTAAATATAAGTCCGAAAACCAACTCACGCAGAAATACCAGCAATTTTGTCTTTCAGTTATTAAAAATAAATGCTACGATGCACCGCACAAACTTTATTTTTCTTCAATAGAGATATTAACTAAAAGCTCGTCAATTTTGTGAAACGGAATAATATACAATGTTGCAGAAACACTCATCCAAAGATAATAAATATGCAAAGAAAAGAGGATAATTTCTGTCCATTAAGGATCAAAACAATCAAAGAGCGTAACAATCAATTTCCTATTTCTAAATACTCTATTAAAAAATATACAGGGTGTCAATGAAACTCCAACATTTTGTAAGTATATTCTTTCTTCATTTAAGGTTGTACAGCTGTCAAGGTCGATACACACAGAATGCTAAGCTAAGCAATGGTCCTTACTTTTACTACAGAATTCAGTGTTGTTTTTTTCTGGTCTGCTCCAGTGAAGTTTAGCTATGATGGCCTTCTCCAAAATGTCTTGTTTGAGTTCAGGTTATAGTACTGAGTAAAAAAGATGCTATTTTTAGCAGTTGTTTTGGAATATGAAGAAAATTTAGGAGGTGGAGGTTTGACTTGTTCAATTAATGCTTCTATTTTAATATAAAAACACGTATTAAATATAAAACCTAAATAGAACAATACTTAAATACACGTGAAATAAACTGAAAACCAAACTTCAACACTTCTTTAGTTATTTTCACCAAACCAGCACTGAGTCTGTTCAACACGGAGCCCAAGTTGCGTTATGCGCATGCGCAACGTAAGATGGCTCAAGATGGGATAGCCGGCCAGCAATCGGAAAAAACATAGCGCGGCGCAGCAAGGCATGGCTTAGCTTATCTTAGCTTAGCTTTATGTGTGAACCAACACATTTAAATATATGGTGGTCCGCTATTTATCTAAAAAGTTAGCAGAGCAAATCTTAGCTTAATTTAGCCTAACTTAGCTTAGCGTTCTGTGTGAATCGGCCTTTATTATAGATGGAATGTAAACAGAGACCTACCAACTATCGATACGTGCCAGTACGCTTACAACCAGCTGGGCCTTCACAGCACCCCTGGACATCTAGGCCCAGGGCAGTTTCTTGGCCGGTACCTAAAAAGTTCCAACCCCTAAGAGTGGGATGATCTGGATCAGGTCAGATACCCGTGGATGCTAGAATTAATTCCTCCATATCAGTATACACTGATGTGACCGGCACCGGGGACTCGTGCCTACCACCTATCCAGGATAGTATTACCTGGAGCTGTTTACTTCCGCTTACAGAAGCAACCATACGATCTCCATTCTTTCCTGCGTGTATTGGAATGGTATTACGTCCATTGTGCGTGGGAAAGTAATTCCCCACTACTCGTGCGTACGAGTGAAGGCGCCCATATGCACTACTAACTGTCCAGGTTAGCACAGGATTTTTAAAACGGCTCACCGCACGAACGGAGAGGCCCAGGCCCACAGGCCCAGAACCCCAAACGCCGAGGCGCAAAGGCCCAGAACGCCAGGAGCCCGGACCCCACCGCTCTGCAAACGCCATCACTCGTCGGTGATTAATCTATACTGCCCCACAGAGTCCAACCCATTTTTCGGCCAGCACCACGAGTGGAGTAAGTGCCGTGGGCTTTTGGCCCAGCCTTGTGTACTATTTATCACGAAAGTAGTCCAACGGAGGCATACCAGTCCGCGGGGACACCCCGGGCACCTGTAGGTAATCTCTGCAAGCAACAGTCTCTCTGGCACGGGAGGAAACAGAGATTCACAAAGTTCACGTTAACATTTAGTAGTGCACGTCAGACACAGAGGCTCTGCAGTCGATTATTTTCTAAAATGGCGCTCCGAGCGAACGAGCACAGGTTGTGTGCTGGTACACAGAAACAAAATCGGTCAATAAGGTGTGAATAAACCTCCACCATGTCTTCAATAAGAACCCTCCGACATTCAAGACGATCAAGAAGTTGTGTGATTAGATTTTGACGACCAGTAGGAGATTGAAAGGACACGGTGACGGGAATTCTGTCTTCTCAGATTAGGATTTAGAAAATGTGCGAAGATCATTTGTAAGTAGCCCCGGGAAGACAGTCAAACAAGGAGCGAAATAGCTTGTAATGAACCCGTAGACGATTCATAAAGTTCTTCACAATCGATTAAGCTTTCACGACTATAATTTAGAGATTTTGCAGAAAATCAAATCTGACAACTGGCCAAAACGACGATCATTTGCAATCACTATCTAGAATCGCATCGATGATGAAAGAAACATTTGATCTAAAGTAATGCTTTCGGATGAGGCCACCTTTCCTATTTAGGGGAAGTGGATTGGCACAATGTGCTAATTTTAAAATCGAAAAATCCACATGTAGACGAAGAACACGTGCGTGATAGTCCGAAAGTGGTGTGGTCTCGTGCACATTCTGATTTTTGAACAGTTTTTCTTCTGAAAACACCATCACTGCAGTGGTATACCTGGATATGCTTAATATCTTTGCCATACCACAGATTGCGACCATGCTGCCAACCATAATTTTTACCAGGACGGTGCCCCACCCTATTGGAACTATGATGCCCAAGGTTTTCTGAATAACATATTTCTCAACCGTTGGATAGATCGTGATAGTCCAATTCCTGGTTTCCGCATTTCCCCCAACATTACCCCATTAAATTTCTTCTTATGGGGCTATGTCAAAGACAAAGTGTACTCTACGAAAGAGACCAGCGTAATGAATTTGAGACAGCGCACAACACAGTCCATAAACCCTGTCACTGTATATATGTTGCAAAACACGTGGCTTCAAAATTGACTACAGACTAGACATTCTTCGTGCAACCAAAGGCGCCCATGTGAAGGTGCAATGAACTAAACTGAGTTTGATAGAAACTTTGCGAGTTTTACTATCATTTTTATATTAATAATGATTCTGTAAATATTTCCCTTCAAACAGTATGCGTTTAAAATGTTGGAATCACATGGTTGACACCCTGTGTATGGTTTCTTAATAGCTCAGAAAATATTGGTTTTATAAAATTATATTTCAGATTAAAATATTTTTAATTTTTATAGTACTACAATTCCACAATGATAAGTTTTTTCGTGTCCTAAGTAGTTGTGGATATCTGACCAAAATTGAAAATTTATGATTATGCCCTTAATGTAATTTCCATTTTGTTTGTAATCAGTGCTATATAAAAAAGTTAATGTAAACTAGTTAAAGCGGATTTTGAGAAAATCATTTTTTCTCTTTTTTCCATCCAGTAATTTACCCTTAATTATGGGTTAGATATCTAATTCCAAAAACCCTCGGCTGAACCTTTTGAAAACCCTAGATACAAAGTTTTAAAGTTTTAGCCCAAAAGGTAGAATATTTCGGCTATAGTCATATATACAGACAGACAGACGGCATTGCAAAAACTTTTTTTTTTTGTTTCAGGGGGTCATATTTATCAAAATATTGAGTACGAATTTTTTTGACGATCACAAAAATCTTTGGCTTCGTTCGAATTGTCTATCAATGGTTTTCAATTTCAGCTCGCTGTTGTAAGTCTGCTAAATAATTTATTTAAGACGAATACACTAAACTCTTTAAGTATCTCTAAAAAAAAAGTCCAAAGAATTTAGGTCAGGGAGCCAGGGGGGTTATGCCCATGGACCTCTTCGACCCATACATCGCATCTAGTCACATGGCCTGTGGCTATGGTTCTTATCCTTTGGACGGTTTTGTCTGGGGATACTTAAAGATTTTAGTGTATTCATCCCCAATAAATTATTTGTCAGACATACAACAGCAAGCTGAAAACAATTGTCAGACGATTCGGATGAAACCAGTGATTTTTGAAAAAGCACGCAAAAGTTTAGTTTGAAGATGTGAAATAAGTGTGAAAATGGAAGAATATCATGTATCTTTTGTTATGATAAGGTAATGGTTTGTAGATCTGTGTTTGATAAAATATTTGTATTCATTTTAATAAGTACTACAAGATCCTAAGGTTTGAGCCCTCATTTTTTAACACTCTGTATATTATCTTTCAATGTTGGTATTCGTCCTGTACCTCAACCAACTCACAGACACATGTAGCATGCACTAGGAATTACTTATAGTAATTGTGATACCTTTCACGCAAATTGAGCTTAGCGGCTTCTTTTGACTCCAAACTCCTGAAAAGAAAAACAGAGAAAAATTTGTCTTTTATACCAAAATATAATATAAATTATTATTGAAAAGTAAGACACCTAAAATAGACTTAGAATGGACCTGAAAGAGATAGGGTGTAATAAGGTGGAATTGATAAAACTAGCTTAAGTTAGGGATAAATGGAGTAGTTTTGTAAGTGCGACAATGAAATTTCGAGCTACTAATGCCATAAATAAATAATATGTAACCTAAAATATACACTTTAACTGATCATATACTTCTAAGTAGACATTTCCATACAATAATTGCTATGTTTTTAGAATATTATTTATTTCGGTGTTATCTAATGTAAAATTCATGATCTTGAAAATTCAAGTATTCATTGTATTGTATTCATAGAAAACCAAAGGATTTTTGTAAAATAAATACAATTAAATATTTATTGACTAATAATTATTTATAAGAGCTCACATACACAATACATGTTCAACAATATCATTACGTCTTCAATCATAATAAGCTAAGAAAGAATCCGGCTAAGAAAGGGGAAAATATTTTCATTTGCACATATATTTAATTTCTGGACGGTGTGGTGGATGGGGAGCTACTTTAGGTAATTACTCACAAATAAATTTAAAAAAAAATATTTGTGCTACAAATATTGTACGAACCATGTCGATCGTTTTGTTTGATTCCACGAGTAATTTATGAGGAAAATAAGTTTATAGTTTAATATGTTGGCATTCATATTAATGGACTGGATAGATATTATATAAATTAATAAAAAATAAACAAAACAAAAATAGCCAAACGGTTTATGAATTTGAACAATGTTATATTTGACAAACTCAAAAAAATTGGCATCATATTAAATTATTTGTACGTTTGAACTATACAATATTAATATTATTATCGACTACGATGTCAATACAATCGCAATTTAATCAAATTCTTTGAAACTTTTATAGAATGGATCAATTTGGGTTGTATTTGTTTAATCAAGCTAATTGCCCTTAATATGTATTTATCATTTCATATTTATTGAGCAATATAGTATAATAGAAATATTATTAAATACCAAATTTTAAAAAATATCTCGGCTATCTAGGCTTTAAAGAAGAGGCTACATATATATTATAAACAAAGATGAATATTTTTTAAAATTGGATCCTGTCATCAGACCTAATATTTACACAAAGACACACAAGTCACACCGAAAATCCCTTTTTTCTTAATCGGAGAAATATAAAATGTACATTTTTGACAAAATCGAGTTCTACTATTTCAGTACACAAATATTTATCCATACTTTGTAAATATACATATTTTCTGCCACGTCTTACTACCCATCCGGGCTAACTATATATTTATTTTTTCGGCACGTCTTATTACCCTTTTGGCACATATTAATTACGCTAGTGGAATAGGGATAAGGAAGATATGTTGTGTTAAGGGGAGAGTGTGAAACAAATTAGTAAATATACCATCAGTACAGGCGTCTGGGATTCTAATACTTACAGTCTCATCATGGGCAAATTTTGGCAGATTAAACTGATACCTTTGTCCAAGTGTCCATCAATGTGGGTTGTTCATGTTGTTTCATTTAAAGATCAGTTTAAAAGTCAGTAATTTGAATGTTGCTTCCCGTGACTGCTTGCCGTAGTTATATTGTGAACACTATTTGGAGTGCCCCCCAAAATTAAAATCATTATTTACTATGGTCTAATAAACAGTCTCTTTATTACCTCAGTCATATTATATGGGGCACTGCGGCCGCCAGTATTCTCCATCCACTCCAATTTGAACAAAACAAACCTATAAATAATATATTTGATCCCCCTAGCTTATACACTAGCAAAAAACATACACACAAAAAAGGGCATATTACCAATCTTAGGTCTTCACAAATTCAATTTGTGTACTTTAATGTGAAGAATTTCGCAGACAAAAACAACAGTCAGCACAATTATCACACAAAACATGCTGGCGATCCATACCTTAATTCAATTAGAACAGAGTAGGGAAAAACACGTTCTTAGGGCTAAAAAATGTGCAATCACCGCCCAAACCCACTCAAAAACATCAAAAACCCACACGTTTATAAAAAGAAACTTAGATCTCTTTCAATAAAATCAATAGCTACATGGCGTATAACCCAAATGTGTAGTAAGAAGCGGTGCTTAAAAAAAAGGTACGAGGGACTCTCTTGTTTCCAATTAATATATTTTTAAACTTGCTATAATAACTTTGAAATCAGATTATCAATAATATATTTTCCACAACACAATATAAAAATAAATTAATTAACTCAATAAATATCAAAATCCTGGTATCAACATTTTGATCAGAACCTTTTTGAATTATATACTTTGTTCTAAAGTTTATATATATATATTTATATATATATAAATATATATATTATATATATATATATTTATATATATATAATATATATTTATATATATATAAATATATATTTATATATATATAAATATATATATTTTATATATATATATATATATATATATATACAACTTAAATTGTAATAAGCTTCAAACTTCATGGTTACAGAACATAAATGGGGGAATATCTGGAGGCTGGGTGCACATTATCTTACATCCTAGCTGTGTGTGTGTTTGTGTGCTATAGAATGTGTGTTTTAAAGAGGGTTTTTGTTTACAAGTTAGGTCAATGAAAGTTGCAGTAGTGTGTAGATACAGGTCCAACTCACAAGAAAACATGAGGGTCCTTTGTGCTGAAGTAAAACTGGGGGAGAAGGGGGTAAGACAAGTAAAATAATATCATAGCTCGGGAATAAGCGAGGTGCAGTTGTTTAACGTCAGTGGTGTTGCCACACTTACAGTTTCCTGCGACGTTGCCACGCTTATTAAATACACAAAACAATACGCAAGTGGTGTTTGAAAAACTTCACATTTCTTATTGCCAAACTCATATTTTTTTATCGTGTGGATGCAGTGTTGCTGGAGTTAAACACGTCAGTGGTGATGCCATGTTTCTTCGTAACTTCCATTGAGATTCATTTGGGTGTGATCAATTTCCTCATTCTCAACATCAAGTTTCGATCATGTATTTTAGCTAAACTATAAGCCAGCCTACTCTTTGGGATCCTATAGAACTCGAAATAAAGTTTTAGAATAAAATAAGTAAGTACCCAATGACTATAACTGGTAGGAGCTTATAAAGGCAACCAAACTATTTCGAGAGGAATCCAATATAACTTTGTTACCATCTCCTTTTTGGAAGCTTTGCAACAAGACACTTTAAAAACAAGAGGTCGGGATATGGCCCAGATGGCATTGAACCACAAATACCGTTATTTTAGTTTGAGATAATATGCGCATGTTTTTAGTGTTTATTTTTTTAAGTTTATTTTTATTTAGAAAAGCGGCCAAATTGACGTTTAAAGGTTTAGCGTTGAGCGAAAAATAAACTGAAGAGGAAATATCGGATGCAGTGACTAATTGCCTTTAAGATATTTGTATGCGTGGTCTTTATAAAACGACGTGTTTATAAAGTGCACATCAAATATCGTTAATAAAATCAATGCAAGGTTGGTGTAGTTGAGACTAGTGCGGTTCATTGAGCTCCAAGTGGGGCCCCGGGATCTAACATCAGGTCACTGTTTTATCATAACAGCTACAAGATGGACGTCACGATTCTCTCCGTCGCTAATGAGGTCCCTTGAGGAGTCATTTGGCAACACTGCAAGTGCGATGTTTCATACGAAGGTGTGGACCATCACCAGTAGCCCTATAGAACTTATCTCGGCAGGGGACCAACCAACACTCTTTGATGTATGAACTTTACACCAAGATCAGCACTCACATCATCAGATAGAGATAACAATATCAGAGGAACCGTACCTATATTGATCAGAAGAAGAACAGTTGGACAGACACAAAAAAGAGAACAAACTTTTCATTGCATGTGGTCAGATACAAACTCCCGACAACTTACCCTCGAGCTCAATATTGATATTTCTGGTCTTGTATCAGCAAGCTACCTGCTGGACTCTATTGAACTTCCTGTTCTTGTATCAGCAAGCTACCTGCTGGACTCTATTGAACTTCCTGTTCTTGTATCAGCAAGCTACATGCTGGACTCTATTGAACTTCCTGTTCTTGTATCAGCAAGCTATCTGCTGGACTCTATTGAACTTCCTGTTCTTGTATTAGCAAGCTACCTGCTGGACTCTATTGAACTTCCTGTTCTTGTATCAGCAAGCTACATGCTGGACTCTATTGAACTTCCTGTTCTTGTATCAGCAAGCTATCTGCTGGACTCTATTGAACTTCCTGTTCTTGTATTAGCAAGCTACCTGCTGGACTCTATTGAACTTCCTGTTCTTGTATCAGCAAGCTACCTGCTGGACTCTATTGAACTTCCTGTTCTTGTATCAGCAAGCTACCTGCTGGACTCTATTGAACTTCCTGTTCTTGTATCAGCAAGCTACCTGCTGGACTCTATTGAACTTCCTGTTCTTGTATCAGCAAGCTACCTGCTGGACTCTATTGAACTTCCTGTTCTTGTATCAGCAATCTATCTGCTGGACTCTATTGAACTTCCTGTTCTTGTATCAGCAAGCTACCTGCTGGACTCTATTGAACTTCCTGTTCTTGTATCAGCAAGCTACCTGCTGGACTCTATTGAACTTCCTGTTCTTGTATCAGCAAGCTACCTGCTGGACTCTATTGAACTTCCTGTTCTTGTATCAGCAAGCTACTCGCTACTATTGTGTATAAACGTGATGAGATTGGATCCCTGGACCTTTGATCCCCGAATTTCCTTGGAAGCCCCTGACCTACTGACAACTCAATTAATACATCGATAGAACTAGTTCATGCTTTGAGATTCTCGTCATCCTGTTTATTAATATGTTCACAACAAATTTAATTAAGATTTTTTATCTATTATTCCAAACACAGAAAACCCCGTTAGTCCGAATCCTGGTAGACCAAAATACCGGTTAGTCTGAACACACTTTTCGGAAAACGTGGGGGAAAAAAAATGAAATCAAATTAAATACATTGTATGGTTTAACAAAAGTTAAAAGATAATTTTAAGAAACAGTTATATTTGATAGTAAATGCTTAATATGTACTGTATATGTTGTATTCAACACAACATGTTTCCTGTAACTAAAAATAATTACAATACATATATTTACAGGTTATTCATCAGTTAAATAAATGATAATTTGATTAAATTCATTCAACTGTGATTTAAAATTCGTGAAAAACTATATCCTTTTATTCTCCCGCTTATTCTTAATTTTCTCTAATCCGAACCATCTTCGGTCCCATTAGTTCGGATTAACCAGGCTTTAGTGAACATTTTAATCCAACAGAGACACGTCTTAGTGAAAGAATGGCATCGGTCTCAGGGTGCTCCGATTCAGGAGAAAACTGAACTTGGTATATCTCCAGTAGAGGGCGAAGGGGTCAAAACTTGACTAAACAATGTTGACAGTCAGTAAATAACTACAGGCCCACTCTATGAAAACAACATATCTTATATCTCGATTAGTTCAATTAAATAAGCGGAGAATGTACAAACTAAATGAAAATATGTATTATGTTTCTTATTTAGGACAAGGATTTGACATAAACTTATAAATATTTAGGCATCTATAAAGTTAAAAGGAATACACGTTTGTTTTGATAAAATATAATAAACCATTTTATATGACATAAGAATGTATCCAAGGTTGGCCAAAATCTTAGAATATAATATATCAATATACAAATGTTGAGTTTAACTTTGGTCAAACCACCTATTTTTTTATTTGTTAAATTTTAGCCACACTGTCAATTTGAATCTCCACATTGGTTTTTACTTTCTCTCGACACCTCGGAAAAAAAAGTATTGTGATTGTCGAAATAATCGAACTCGAGATTTTGATAAATGTCGACGTTACATTGTGGAGTGTGACGTCACACTCCACGTATCATGAGTTGCGCTGGTTGAACTGTGTGTTGGTCGCGTGTGACGCTAGAGGGCGGGTCGGCCGCCTTCCTCTCTGGCCTGCGCGCGGCGGGACCTCAGTTCAACTCCAGGCAGAACAGTTCAACTCCAGGCACAGGAGTTCTTCTCCTTGCTCGGTCCGCGAGCGGACACTAAGAGTTAACAACAATATGTTACAACATTGTTAAGGAGTTTCAACATCATTAAAGAGTTTCAACATCATTAAAGAGTTTCTTATTCATTAAATGAGTAACATGGTAGCAGAGAAAACAAGCGTTCCATGATATTGAATCTAGTTAAACACTTTTGTCAACTGGGACAAAATACTAAACAAACAACTCTTGATAGTCAACGCTGCAACATAGAGTCGAATCAACCGTCCGAGCCTTGTCTACAACAAAGTCGTCCCAACGATAGCAACTTTCACCACAGATCTTCACCATACATGGGGATTCCTGTCTCCAACAACCCCAAACAGCCACCATTCACCTCTACTAGAAACGTCCAGCAGAAGTCATAATGGAGTTCTACAGGAACCGTTAGCGACATCCTTCAAGATGCCTCACTACAGTTAAAACAGCTAAGTGTTAAAGCTGACTATTTTATGCATTCAATAACATTTTAAAGTGATGTGGTAATTTATTTGATGTTTAGGGACGCGAGGAACCAGCCAGCCAAGATTACTGGCATTACTATTTTCTTACTTAAAACTACACGTAAATAGCAATAAAAATCACACATATACAAATCATATCATGTCAAAAGAGTTAATAGTAGGTTTGTACTTATATGTCTGTTTCGTTATAAATTTTCAAGTAGTAATACAAAACCAAACAGGAGAGTACATGTCAAATGGGTCAGGGTGGTTTAGTTTAGAACAACAATTAGAAGGCTTATTAATTACTACAGCATGCTCACTTCAAACTAAAATAAACATGGATGTTTACAGACTTGAATACGATGAACTCCAATACGAATTGCGTATTAGAGGTGTTAACCCAGGGTCGACCACAGATAAAATGCGGTCACAATTGAGAGAAATAGTAGATCAAGAACAGGATGAGGGAAAATCACAAGTACTCGTTGAATTAATACCTAAAGATTCCATCGAGATCCCCATTATAGAACAGAAGTTAAATAAAAATATACGTTTTGAGGCTACTCCCTTACCCACGCAAGAAATGGCTTTCCAATATTTAGGTAAAGCTAGAATATTTACTTTGTTGGATTTAAATAAGTCATTTCACCAAGTTCCTTTAAAAGAACAATGCAAGCAATATACGGCGTTTGTTACGCAAACAGGTTTGTTTGAATATAATTACCTCCCGTTTGGCTTATCAATCGGGTCAGGAGTTTTAACCAGGCTTATGAACATAATATTTGGTGATATTCAATATAAATTCGTTTATAACTACCTAGACGATTTAGTAGTCTATTCCAACAACATTAGCGAACATAAGCTTCATTTAAAAGAAGTATTTACAAGATTACGTAAAACGGGATTAACAATAAACCCCAAAAAAAATACAAGTTGGTGTAACGCAAATAGAATACCTCGGACATATAATTTCATACAAGGGTATATCCATAAATGCTGAAAAAATCCGCCCTATAGTGGAATTCAAAACGCCTAATACCCAAAAGAAATTATCAAGATTTTTGGGTATGGTGTCCTTTTTTGGAAGATTTATTCCCAATTTGGCTTCTGTGGCAGAACCGTTATACAAGTTAAGAAAACGAAATACTGTTTTTAATTGGAACGCGGCGGCTGACCGAGCCTTCAATCAACTAAAAAACGCTCTCATAACAGCGCCCATTTTACGCATGGCAGATTTTGATAAACCCTTTATCCTTCAAACCGACGCTTCCTGTTCAGGTCTCGGAGCTATGCTAGCTCAAAGAATAGAAGGACATATACTACCAGTAGCGTACGCTAGTCGTACTCTACACCCCCACGAGTTAAATTATCCCACCTATGAGCTTGAAGCCCTTGCTATAATATATGCCATAAACAAATTTAGACAGTATTTAGAATCGCAACCATTTGAGCTACACACTGATAACTCGGCTGTAGCATGGCTTCTCCAACACCCACGACAAATAGGTAAGATAGCACGTTGGATTACTCAACTACAAGAACTTAGATTCGACATTGTGAATATAAAAGGAAAGGACAATCCTATAGCAGATGCGCTATCTAGGATGTTCGAAGAAGAAACTACAGAGTGTTCCAACATTAATGTTTCGAAAATCGGATTTTTAACCCAAATACCAGAAATCTATACTTCCATAGGATGTGCTCAACAAAAAGACGAAGAACTAAGTAAGATAATTGGAAGAATATTAAATAAAGAGAATATTGTTAATTACAAAATTTTGAATAACATTCTATATTACAAACCATCTACTAAATCTCAATGGAAAATATATGTTCCCAAATCTTTTCATAATGTTCTCTTTCAGTATTATCACATTTCGCCGGTTGGAGCACATCTAGGGGTGGCCAAAACCATAACGTTCATACGTAAGCAATTTTTTTGGCATGGTATGGACAGAGACATACGTGTCAACGTTCGTTCATGTGATGTTTGTATACGATCTAAACCAGGTCAAAATTATAAATATGGATACCTGTCTTCAACAGTATCAGAATTTCCGATGCAACGTTTATTTATAGATTTTTTTGGCCCCTTACCCAGATCTAAAAACGGTAACAAATATATTCTTACGGCTGTAGACGGATTTTCTAAGTTCGTGTGGTTCATACCCACAAGTAAATCTACCGCTGAGCAGACTGTACGTGCCTTACAAAATAATATCTTCAAAAACTTTGGTTTACCTTGTTTCATAGTTTCGGACAATGGCTCTCAGTTTACATCTCACACGTTCAAAAATATGTGTTTTGAGCTCGGTATAAAACACTATACCACCGTGCCCTATTATCCTCAGCCAAATTTATGTGAGAGATCTCATAGGAATTTAAAATCTGCTCTCATAGCCTATCATAACTTGCATAACAGAGAGTGGGATTCTAATTTACACTGGCTACAAATTGCTTTCAACAATGCCGAAAATAGTAGTCATAATTATACTCCAGCAGAACTGTTATTGGGCCATGAACTTTTGACACCCCTGAATCTTAAATGGTCTTTACCGGTAGTGCAAACTGGAAGGGCAGAAGGAAGCTCCCTGCGTATGTGGAACAATGCTCTTATACAGTTAAAACGGGCACAAGCTCGCGTTGGTAAACACTACAACAAAGACAGATATCCCGTTCCTTATAAGGTAGGTCAAAAGGTAGTTTATAAAATCCTCCAGATTAGTGATAAGGCTGCTGGGATTGCGGGCAAATTAAATTTTCGCTGGTCTGAGCCCGTTACCATCAGCAAATTTTTGAGCGATGTCACGGTTAATTAGTAGATGCTAAAAGTGGGCTACCTTTGCGCCGCGCTCATGTTTCACAACTCAAACCATGTCCTATCGAGGTTACTCCACGGGGATAGGTTTTGTCGTTGTTGCTGTTGCCCTATCTGTAAATGTTTGCCTGCCATGACTTCTTCGGCATGTACTCTACTAAGAATGAGTTTCTTGGTTTGCATAAAACTGTCTATATTTAATTTATTATACTCAAGATTGTTTTATAATAGTAAGACTTAGACAGGGTGGACATAAGTGTTAGTTGTATATTGCAAGCCCCTTATTATTATTCAAACTTAACTATTTTTTACAAGATTTGTTCAAGTTAATAATTTTGTGGTTACGTGTTCCTTGAAATAATTCTTAGAAAGAACTGATCAGTTTGTTGTAAAATTGATTTTCTTTTACTGCACTTAGAATTATATAAACACATAATGCTTATCCGCCTATAACTACTGTTATTTTATTTACGTGTGGTAATCCTATAAAACCGTAGCCTTGTTCATATAAATGTAATCAAGAGCATAACTTTTTGTTACTTATATGTATATGTTTGTCAATTTATTTAATCTGTATACTTTCACATTACTAATTCTATATTAGGTAAAAGACCTAACAATTTAAAATGTTTTGTATTTATGTTTTCTTATTCATTGTCTGTTTAGAGTAGGCCTACTCGCGTCCTTTAAAGATTGTAAGTTTATATGTATGTACTTTTTGATAATTATTCTAGTGTTTATATTTAGGGTACCTACAAACACTCCTGGTATATTGCGATACCATATTTTGTACTGTTATAGTTTTAAGAGTTTTGTATTTTTGGTTTTGCTCTTTTTTTTTGGTGCCTGGGGTGTATGTGGAGTGTGACGTCACACTCCACGTATCATGAGTTGCGCTGGTTGAACTGTGTGTTGGTCGCGTGTGACGCTAGAGGGCGGGTCGGCCGCCTTCCTCTCTGGCCTGCGCGCGGCGGGACCTCAGTTCAACTCCAGGCAGAACAGTTCAACTCCAGGCACAGGAGTTCTTCTCCTTGCTCGGTCCGCGAGCGGACACTAAGAGTTAACAACAATATGTTACAACATTGTTAAGGAGTTTCAACATCATTAAAGAGTTTCAACATCATTAAAGAGTTTCTTATTCATTAAATGAGTAACAACATGAACCCCTGAAACAAAAAAATAAATTGTTTTCACAATGCCGTCTGTCTGTACTTCCGGCTAAAGCCAAAACTATTTTACGAATTGGGCTAAAACTTGATATATGGGGTTTCTATAAGTTTCCCCCGAGGAGTTTTTGGAATTAGACATCTGAAGGTCGAAAAGAGAAAAAATCTATTTTCTCAAAATTCGCTCTAACGATTTTGATTGAATTCTATATTTAGACACTGTGTCTCATTACAAACAAGATGGAATTTCTCATTTTTCAATGAAGATGACTCTGAGGGTACTTTATATTGGTGAAATTCTCCAATTTTGTTAATCTCTCTGCAACTATTTGAGATACATAATAACATACCATTGTTAAATTGTAATATTATTAGAGATAAAAATCCTATATTCAAAATATATTTTTATAAAACCAATAATTTCTGAGCTATGAACAAATATATACCTAGACTTTTAAATTCAGGTCCTCCAAAATGAATTTAATTCTTATGCTCTATGGTGGACCAAAATGTTTCTCTTTGCTCAATTTTTCTGTAACAGTGTTCTAGTTTCTAATTCTATAGAGTAAGTAATTAACAGTGTAAATTATTTAATTTATGATATTTTGTGTAATTTTCTACAACAATGTATACACCTATATTTCGCCATACAAATCCTATGAGTTTTTAGTAAATGTATATTTTAAGATAAGAGAGGGAGAAAGTCTTTGTGGTGCACCGTACTATTTATTCTGTCATTCAGGCCACTATCTGAGACCACATATCTACAACTATAATCTTCTTCATATATAAACTGAAACTGTAAAAGTATACAAAATAGATTAATACTGCTAAAAAAATTATGTAAAAGGACAGTAGCCCCCCACCCTGTGTCATGGCACTTGCTTGAATTTCAGCTGATCCTCCCAATCTTCTCTAAACCCTGAGTGTGCCCTTTGTCTAGCAGTAATCCATAACCTTCTACTGTGATGGTGGTGGCCATCTCACAATCCATAACCATCTCCTGTAATGGCGGTCACCGTCTCTACCACACTATACTGGGCTCGGTCAGGTCATTCAAGCGTCGTTTAATTTGCACACGGTGGCCATTGACGCTCTTTGCTCCTTTCGGTGATGATACATAGTACAGTCAGGATACTGTAACATGGGACATGGCCGTAACACATTTGGGAGGTAGCGCAGAACAGAAACATTTACAATTTAGTACGTACTCATGCATGTATGGGAGAGAAACTATGAGTGAACATAATTTACCTCAATATTTTAACAACGCCTCATCTTTATATTTTAGTAATATTTATTTATGTCTAGTAGGTAGCTTGCTGATCATGAAACCAGAAAGCTCAATAGTTTCCTGGTGGATAACTTGCTGATCATGAAACCAGAAAGAGCTATCGAGTCCTAGTGGGTAGCTTGCTGATCATGAAACCAGAAAGAGCTATCGAGTCCTAGTGGGTAGCTTGCTGATCATGAAACCAGAAAGAGCTATCGAGTCCTAGTGGATAGCTTGCTGATCATGAAACCAGAAAGAGCTATCGAGTCCTAGTGGGTAGCTTGCTGATCATGAAACCAGAAAGAGCTATCGAGTCCTAGTGGGTAGCTTGCTGATCATGAAACCAGAAAGAGCTATCGAGTCCTAGTGGGTAGCTTGCTGATCATGAAACCAGAAAGAGCTATCGAGTCCTAGTGGGTAGCTTGCTGATCATGAAACCAGAAAGAGCTATCGAGTCCTAGTGGGTAGCTTGCTGATCATGAAACCAGAAAGAGCTATCGAGTCCTAGTGGATAGCTTGCTGATCATGAAACCAGAAAGAGCTATCGAGTCCTAGTGGGTAGCTTGCTGATCATGAAACCAGAAAGAGCTATCGAGTCCTAGTGGGTAGCTTGCTGATCATGAAACCAGAAAGAGCTATCGAGTCCTAGTGGGTAGCTTGCTGATCATGAAACCAGAAAGAGCTATCGAGTCCTAGTGGGTAGCTTGCTGATCATGAAACCAGAAAGAGCTATCGAGTCCTAGTGGGTAGCTTGCTGATCATGAAACCAGAAAGAGATATCGAGTCCTAGTGGGTAGCTTGCTGATCATGAAACCAGAAAGAGCTATCGAGTCCTAGTGAGTAGCTTGCTGATCATGAAACCAGAAAGAGCTATCGAGTCATAGTGGATAGCTTGCTGATCATGAAACCAGAAAGATCTATCGAGTCCTAGTGAGTAGCTTGCTGATCATAAAACCAGAAAGATCTATCGAGTCCCAGTGGGTAGCTTGCTGATCATGAAACCAGAAAGAGCTATCGAGTCCTAGTGGGTAGCTTGCTGATCATGAAACCAGAAAGAGATATCGAGTCCTAGTGGGTAGCTTGCTGATCATGAAACCAGAAAGAGCTATCGAGTCCTAGTGAGTAGCTTGCTGATCATGAAACCAGAAAGAGCTATCGAGTCATAGTGGATAGCTTGCTGATCATGAAACCAGAAAGATCTATCGAGTCCTAGTGAGTAGCTTGCTGATCATGAAACCAGAAAGATCTATCGAGTCCCAGTGGGTAGCTTGCTGATCATGAAACCAGAAAGAGCTATCGAATCCTAGTGGGTAGCTTGCTGATCATGAAACCAGAAAGAGATATCGAGTCCTAGTGGGTAGCTTGCTGATCATGAAACCAGAAAGAGCTATCGAGTCCTAGTGGGTAGCTTGCTGATCATGAAACCAGAAAGAGCTATCGAGTCCTAGTGGGTAGCTTGCTGATATGGTATTGATAGTGATACTTAAAAATACAGCCTTCCCCTGGTAATGTTCTGCAAGTAATTATCACCGTAAGCAATTGAGTTCACTTACATTAGCATGTGCTTTTTAGTCATGAAATAGTATAATTTTAGAATTTTATGAGAAAGAGGGGGAAGTTTTTTGAAAATATCCAGAGCAAAAATTGAGGGATACCCACTTAGGTGGCCGCCTGGTCTAAGGCGTCACTCTCGCAGTAGACTAGACTGCCGATGGCGGGGAGATCTGGGTTCAATCCCGCTCGGGTGTAGTGAGGGGGGTTTTCCCTAATCGTTTTCTCTCTCCCTCTACGAAAATGTAGGTACAGTTCCTCTAAATTAAACCTTTCTAATCCCTAATACATTAGAGTAATAAGTGTGTATGAGTATAACACAAATGTATATTAATACGTGGTGGTAAAAAAAAAATTTGAGCGCTGTAATCCTTGTTGACTTCTTGCAAGCCTTAAGGAGGGAATCTCTTACCTCAATTCATGGAAGAAATATATGATTGATTTTTACCTGACACAATTATATTTATAGATTCTTATGAGGAATGTGTGTGTGCTGTTCGTACATCCTAGAAACAGACAGTGGGACAAGCTGCACTAGGAATACGGTGGGAAGAACAGTTTATCAAATACAAACAGGTTTGTTTCAGTCCACCTTGATATTAATTTACTAGATAATATTCTAAAGCTACCGATACTATATAGCTTCCGGCATCTCAGCCCATCTGTTGGGTGTTTGTTTACTCCCGGGTTAAATTTCTGGCATGGATGAAATATTTATCATCGATGAAATTGGGGCTTCCTTCTTCACAATGTTGAATTAAAGTCCAGGAGCCTTGATGCTGTCTCTATTATACAACTAAGTTAATTTCTAATTCATGGGCTGATATATTTCATCGTTTCCAAAAAGTCCATGTTAAATACCCCAATAATAATATAATAATAAAAATGATCAAAAGTGATGGCCACAGATACCAAGATTTTAAGTATGAGTGTATGAAAATAGCTTCAATAAATTTCAGGTGCTGTTCCTAATAGCGCATTCCTACTATAAATAACATAGCTAATACAGGAAGAGAAGAGTGAATATCAAGAAACTATCCCTCTTCTAGCCTGTAGATAGGATGGTAAATCACGGTAATGCAGTTGCCTAGACTCAAACTTGAGCTTCCCATCCATTCAAGCTAAAAACATTTATTTTATCATATTGGCATACACTATATTTCTAATTATATTTTTATCAAACAATTTGGTATGTTATTGGAAAAATTCCCCCTCTTGTCGGACACAACTTCATCCCCTGGGAGATTGTTTATTGAATGGCGGCACTATTTCACAGCCATCAAAACTGACACTTTCATTTGGGGGCAAGAATTCCACCCCCAAGTTCGGAGATAAACTCTCTGCTTTTAAAAAACCACCTTCTAACAACGTCTCTCGTGCCCTTCCACCCTCCCTGTTTCTCAAACCACCCCTCTTGATCCTGTCAACCAGTCACACACAATTTACTTCAAAGCCTCTTGGCCTCCCCCATCCTCTAACACCTCTTTCCCTCCTTCATGGAAACCATTTTATTGTCACCCCAATATTCCCACGGCCAGACCCTGAACTTGTCAAGAACATTTCTTACGAGAGTAACCTCTCCTTCTCCACACCCTGAGAATCTCAGTTCTCTCTCTCTCACCTCTCTCAGCAGCTCAACTCTCTCTCTCACTTTCACAAGAATATAATTTCTCCCTCCCATTTCTCTGAGCAACCCAATTCTTTCTCCCAAATTTTGGAGAAGCTCAGTTTCCCCTCCTCCCTTAGAACCTCATTCTCTTCCCTCACATGAGTATATCAACAATTACCTCCCCTCCCATGACTATATCAACAATTACCTCCCCTCCCAAGAGTAGATCAACAATTATCTTCCATCCAATGAGTAGATAAACAATCACCTCCCCTTCCATGAGTATCTTGACAATTGTCTCCCCTACTATGAGTAACTCAACAATTACCTTCCCCCCTTGAGTAGCTCAACAGACACGTCTCCTCCTGCGATAAGCTAAAGTGTCCCCTCCCTCTACCTCCTTTCCCGTTAGTAACTCAACAGTTAGCTTCATTATCATGAGTAGCTAAAAAATTACCTCCTATCCCATAAGCAATTTAACAGCTACTACCCCTCCCTAGTAAAATTAAACAGTTACCACCCCTCCAAAGGGCAATTCAACCGCTAACATCCCTCCCATGAGTAGATCAACAATTACTTTTCCTCTTATGAGCAGATAAACAATTGCCTCCCCTCTAATGAGAAGGTCAACAGTTACCTCCACTACTTTGAGCAGATCAACAGTTTAACAGAAAGGAAGGTTGTGATGTAAGCTATAATCCAGATATTTCAAGATCTTAGTGAAAGTAATTTTCTGGAGAGAAAAACTCGGATTCTGTTCTAAGCAGTTCTAGTGTTCGTTCTATATTTAGGACACCATTACTATTATCTTTGCTGGCAAATGCTGATATTTAATGTCAGAAAACAGTCTTGTAGGTCATTTGATGGGATGGTAGTCTTATGTTGATAGAACTCCTGTCGCACACCCCATTTGACCCGCAGATGCTAAAGGTAAGTGTCAACTAGCTCACATCGGATGGACCACAATCATCGTACGCATCGGAGTTTTGAATTCCTTACATTATTTTAAATGAGACTGCATACACCTCTCCGCATCATAAGCATCTGACATCGGCAATGTAGATAAGAATTCCGGGAGACAGATAAAAATTCGATCCATGTGGTGAATGCGGATGACGTCACCTAGAATGCTGAGTGGTACACACAATCCCCACCATTCGCACCATTCAGATTTGGAATTCTCAGCTTTATTCTCTCTATTTATTTTAGATATGGATAGTGCAGTTCACTGTTGGGAACAGTTTAAAATGATTTAGTTCACCAGCTGTTAGTTTAGTGATAGCTTCGTGGGGTGCAACAAGAGATAAAGATTTTCCGGGAAATTTTGATTTGAAAAATTTTCTGCAGTGGTGGCTTGTGGTGGAGACTTTAAATTGTAGAGGTGGCACCTAGAACCTATATTACTTCTAAATATAGTGTGTTAAGAGACTAGTGGGTTATAAGAAGGGTGGAGGGGGCACTGGGGTGGGGAATGGGGCACCGGGGAAGGGGACGGGTAGATAGGAAGCATGGAGTTAGATAGGGGGAGACAGATGTTGGGCCAACCTTAAAATTATTTTAAATAAGCTATGGATGATAAAAAAATTGAAGTATTGATTTATGAACGTAACGGATCTACAAAGGCTTGCATTCATTTGTTTCTTTACTACTTTTTTTTAGCAGCATGTATTAGTACGCATTCGGGCTATACGTAACGTGATCAGATTTGTTCTGCCCTAAATAGGGACATGTTTATACCAGGGGGTTTGGGGGATATAATCGGTATGGAAGACCTCTCCGGCGGGGCTGAGGAACCCCCCCCCCCACCAGATTTTTTAAAAATTTTAATCCTGGAAAATGGTATTTTGAGGCCATCCTTAACCCCTGCAAATAAGGTATAAGTTAAAAGTTTCGCATTTAGCTGAGTTCGGACGTTGCTGTTTTGTGGTAATTTATTTAAAACAAGTAGAAAGTAAAGCATACGTAAGCCTACACATTTTTTATTTTTTGTGGGGGTGGGGGCTGTGATTGAAAAACGTATGGACAGTTAATTTAGATGTTTATTTTTTTATTATTTTGCCATTGTTGTTTAAACAAACCTCTAAAGACATACAAGTAAATAGAAAAGAAAGTACATTATATTTATTTACTCAGTACATTTTAGCATCTAAATTCTAAGTGTATATTTCTATGTTTCATACAGACGCCGTCATCATAATCATACTTTGTATTTGAACTTGTTTGTTTTAACAGTGCTGGTGAGGACCGCAACATTGAATAAAAGACCCGGCAACTTAAGTCAAAATTAATTTTTTGTCACTAATATTTACCTTAAAACGCTAACCCTAAGTTGGGGTTTCTCCGATGTCCACACTTTTGTCATAGCAGAAAAAACTTTCTAAACACCTGCACTACTTCCTGGCAGTGCTAGTACATATTCTGCGATTTTACTGATGTGCTGATGTTTTCTGGAGTTTTCTCTCAAATGTTTAAGCAGTTCAAGCCACCGTTTATCAGATTCTAATTTGTTATTATCCCACACTGAAATATGGTTCTCAATGTATTTATTTACACAAGTCATTTAATCAAAAAGCTCTGTATCAGAAGACGCATCGAAGTGTTTTTTATCAATAAGGTAGTCTACGGCTAGTTGAACATCAGACCATTTTGGAGTTTTTTTTCAGAGTTGCCCATTCAAATATTTCCAAGTCCTCGAAATGCGTTGTCCACTGCTCTAAATAGTGTAATGATGTCTCGTAAAATGTTACAATAGTCTTGGTAAAATCCTCTTTTTCAGGTCCGGAACAGTTGTTTGTCATTAAGTTGCGCAGTACATGAAGAATAAATCTAGTATTAATCTTATTTTGAAGGTTTTCGTTCATTGTTTTTATCTCTGCAGTAACCTCGATGGCAGAAACATTCTGACTTTCCTCTTTTAAAACTGAGTTTTGGAAGGTAGCTGCTTGGCTGTGTATGAAATATAATCACATTAATGAATGTTCATCTTCAAAGAATGTCTTCAAAACCACGGGGCATTTAGGTTGACTCAGAAAGTATTCCTTCATTGGCAAATACCATTTTAAAATTCTTTCCACGGCAGGCATTAGCGCTAATCATCGTGTTTTGCTGTACCCCAACATTTTGTGGTACTCAATATCAATGGTGTCACAAATTTCTTTAAAGTTTTCCACCCTTACTGTGTAAATATAGAAGTGTGAATATATTTTCACAACCACTACTTCTACATCTACTGACAAATAATCAGACGCACTTAATATAGTGTTGTATATAATGTGCGAAGCACATCCAATAGCCACAATATCTATTTGCTAAAAAGTTTCCAATTTGCGATAAACATTCTCTGTTCCTTTTCTTCCTGCACCACCAAACATACAGTTTGTGTTATCCCCACTGAAAGAAATTATTTTGTCTGTTAAGTTATGCTTTTGCAACAAGTCCTTTAAATAACTGACAATAATTTCGGAAGTTTCCCCAGGCTGAGACTGTAAGTCCAATATTTTTACTTTCACCCCATCATACTTATCAAAATATCTCACCAACACGGGTAGTAATTTTTGTGACCCGTGGTTAGATGCGTCTGTCATTAAGGAAACATAATTACCATTTTCCGACCCCCTTTTAAGTTGTGAATCAGCCAATGGTGCAAATACTTGAGTTACAATGGCTTGCGATGTTGTTCTGGCACAATGAAACTTTGATTCAAAGCACGTACTTTTTACTTTCAAAGCACAATCATTGGAGCCAAAGCTGCGATTTTCTCGTACAGTGTGATAGGCCGAGACACCTTCGGCATCTGAAACTTTGAGACCTTTCTTGGACGGCACATTACTTTTGAAAAACAAAGAAATCGATTTACTAGAACAAGCACCCTGGTCTGAAGCTACATGATTATGAGATTTTAAATGTTTTTCCACATCACAGGAACCTCAGTGTATAACACTAAACTCAGTACGACATTTTTCACAGACGACATCACTACTGTTCGCTTCACTTTTACGTTTTATGAACGGATATTTAGTCTGTAAGTCAGCGTTGAAAGAGCATTATCTTTTTGGCATTGTTAAATATATTCGTTTGCAAACTTAAATGCATACGACACAACTTACTAAAGTCTAAACACATCTCTTTCGAAATAAATAAACACAGTTGAGGTTACTGCTCGATCGAATGATCGAATGATCCAATGATCTATGTACTGCTAACGAACGTTGACGACTAACGAGTCCAACCGAATACTTCCGAAGGAGGCTTGAGTCAGAACGAATACTGTAGTTCTGTAGCTGTGGGTACAGTGGTGTGGTACGGTGGAGGGGGATTTGCGTCGTCTAGAATGGACTGATGGGCACTGGGCTGGCGCACTGAGCCTCTAGACGAGTGTCAACGTTTTTATTAATTTACTTAGTTCACAAAATAGGACTACCCTCCAAAGCGGGACATGGAAAATCTTGGGGACAGTGGGACACATTCCCAAAGTGGGACTGTTCCGCTCAAAGCGGGACATCTGATCACGTTACCTATATACTAACGACCAACCGTGCCAGTGATGTAATTATAGATAATAGGACAAACAAAAATTGACCAATAGAACTAAAGGCTAAATTTTGGAACAGCCTCCTTCGGAAATCCGAATGCTCCGGATGCAGTGGATGAAGTACAGTAATATATCCGATGCTTGTGGTCAGTCCGATGCTAGCTAGTGGACGCTTACCTTAACATGGATGTGGTCACCACTGGACCCACGTGGGGGAGAGAGAAGCTGACGTCATGGCACGTGTTGTCAATCAAGAGTGATCGATGACGTCACAGGGGTCAAGTCTGTATTGATTTGTCCCAGGATAGGCTACAATGCAACAACCCCCCATGCGGGGACTACTAGTAACATCTATGAGACCACATATGGAGACAGGAACATTATTATTATGATGCAATGTAGCTGCCTAAGTTAATTGTTTGCCATTTATACTTATACTTTCTACAGAAAAGACATCACTCAAGCCCGGATTGGTAGTTTACCACAAAGTTATTGGTATGACCCAGTTCAGGTACAGAACAGTATTCAATAGAATTAGCCACATTTAAATGTGTATTTATTGACTAGGGCATCTTGTATTGTTACTGACTAGGAATGTCTTAATCTGTTTACTAACTAGCAATGTCTTGTTCTGTTTCCTGACTAGGAATATCTTGTTATGTTTCCTGACTAGGAATATCTTGTTGTGTTTCTGACTATGAATGTCTTGTTCTGTTTCCTGACTAGAAATATCTTGTTCTGTTCCTGACTAGGAATATCTTGTTGTGTTTCCTGACTATGAATGTCTTGTTCTGTTTCCTGACTAGGAATATCTTGTTCTGTTTCCTGACTAGGAATATCTTGATATGTTTCCTGACTGGGAATGTCTTGTTATGTTACTAACTAGAATGTCTTGTTATGTTTACTAACTAGGAATGTCTTGTTATGTTTACTAACTAGGAATATCTTGTTCTGTTTACTGACTATGAATGTATAGTTCTGTTCCCTGACTAGAAATGTCTTGTTCTGTTTACTGATAGGAATGTCTTTTTTGTTCCCTGACTAGGAATGTCTTGTTTGTTCCTGACTAGGAATGTCTTGTTTTGTTCCCTGACTAGGAATGTCTTGTTCTGTTTACTAACTAGGAATGTCTTGTTATGTTTACTAACTAGGAATGTCTTGTTATGTTTACTAACTAGGAATGTCTTGTTCTGTTTCCTGACTAGGAATGTCTTGTTATGTTTATTGTAATATTTACCCGCAAGTAAAAACATGTGTCCCTGCCCTCTAAATAAGCGAGATGCTGATCGTTATTCCGACTCTCGGTAGGGTGGGGTTGTAATCCCAGTTGAAAACACAAGTGGAATTACAGCCATTGTGAAAGAGAATGGCTCGAGCACTACACAGTGAAATAAGGGAAATACAAAGTCTTCTGCAGTTCTAGTCACAGGAGGTAGTTACCATGAACATGTAACAGGTGTAAGGCAGCGTGTGTTCTAATCCCCAGAATAAGGTCAATGGGAGTCTTTTAATTAGGGAGGGATACTTAGGGTGACTCAAAATACAGAGGTCTCAAACAGTATAGATACATAGAGACACACGAAATATAGAGGATTCAGACAATACAGATACATAGAGACACACAAAATATAGAGTACTCAGACAAATACAGATACATAGAGACCACACGAAATATAGAGGACTCAGACAATACAGATACGTAAGGGGCTCACATAAGATAGAGAACTTAAGCAAATGAGAGAGATATATATTATATGATACAAAGTTGTCAGATTGGAACTTCGAGCCAATCACGGACGTTTTTAAATGAGCCATTTTAACTGAATTTAAAAAAATCATTAATAAAAAACCATTCCTTATGAGGGCCAAGAGCGTTCAAGATTCATATCTAAGTCTGGACATCCTTGGTGACATAAAAATCCCTCACTAAAGGCACGCTATAGGATGTTTGGACTTAGATCTTGGTGAGATTAAAAATGCTTGTTTGGAAAGTAAGCGTCTACGAGTTATTTGGAGTCAACAGATTTGGGCTACCAGCTAGTACCTGCTGGCAGTTCCATATTTTTAAATACCCGTAGAAGCAACAATAGCAAGTTGCTAGAGTTTTTTTTGTCTGTGTTTGCACCATGAAAAAAAAATAGACCTGGAAGCAAATACAAATTAGCCAAGCTTGTTGCGGAGTGTTCAGGAGTAACCGAGGGAATGATATGTGCCACACGAATACCTCCACGGCCGACGTATGCCGGGCATGTGATCGGAATGTGCCTCCTCAATAAACGACGTCGACATCGGTATTTTGGAACCGACCATTGGTTTGCCACAGTGACATAGCATATAAGCAGGTATTTCAAGGAGCAGTTTGCGTGACACTATTATAACACACAAGCAATTGTGTCAATGACGAGTTAATTTTATTTACCTCTACCTGACACTATCAACGCATACAAGCATGTATGTCAAGGACTTATTCATTTGACATGTTGTTAACTAACAATAATTTAACCATACGGACAATGCCATTGATATAATATTTAAATGATAATTTCTAAACATCTTATAATACCTGTACTCGACATACAAACAACTAAACTAATTACTTCACTTGGTGTCCTCTCAGATATTTGATTCGTTATGCACCTCTAGGAGGGCTTAGTTTAATTTATTAGGTGGTAAACATTGACCCTTGTGTTTCAAGCTCTTCTAATATAGTAGTCGACAATAACCATGCCCTAGAGTGCTACCGCTCTGGGATGCAAGGAAACTATACATTAATGTAACAAATTCTTGATATCACCTGGATTAGAACCAAGGATTCTAAGCTGTGTAGGTGACGTCATGATGATAATCAGACTATCTGGAGGGATTCATGAAAATGTTTATAATATAGCTAGAAGTAATTATAAATACAAAGGCCTGAATGATACACAGGTTACAGTCATAAAAGATTCTCTTGCCACTGATTGGATATAAGCCCTTGTTGATTCGTTGACCAGCCACATGGGTGGTCTACAAAGTTCCGAGTTTGATCCAAGTTTCGGGAATACCTTTACGGAACATGAATTAAGCGTCAACTATCTAATTAATAATGGAGCCAGCCATTATTTAAAGCAATGGCCCTTCTAAAACCATTGTACAAGATCTCATGGGGTAGTTTCTTCGCGGCCGAGACAAAGGATCGTTTTTGCACTGGAAGTTGGGGTCTTCGGGGGCAACGGGAAGTGTGTTAGAACTTCTGATATAGTTTGTAGAACTAACCATAGATATAAAGGGAAACTATTTGTGTGTCAGAGGTAAGTGTGTTGGAACTTCTGAGATAGTTTGTAGAATTAAATATAGAGACCAGGTGGAACTATTTGTGTTTCAGAGGTAAATGAGTTAGAACTGCTGACATAGTTCGTAGAACTAAATTTAGAGATCAGGTGAAACTATTTGTGTGTCAGAGGTAAGTGTGTTGTATTTCTGATATAGTTTGGAGAAATAAATGTAGAAATCAGGTGGAACTACTTGTGTGTCAGAGGTAAATGTGTTAGAACTGCTGAAATAGTTCGTAGAAGTAAATGTAGAGATCAGGTGGAACTATTTGTGTGTCAGAGGTAAATGTGTTAGAACTGCTGAAATAGTTCGTAGAACTAGATGTACGAGTAGAAATCAGGTGGAACTATTTGTGTGTCAGAGGTAAATTTGTTAGAAGTGTTGACATAATTCGTAGAACTAAATGTAAAGATCAGGTGGAACTATTTGTGTGTCAGAGGTAAGTGTGTTGGACTTTTGATATAGTTTAGAGAACTAAATATAGAGAACAGGTGGAAAATTGGTTTGTCAGAGGGAACAACCATTAAATTTTTTTACGCACATTAGATTAAACATCACTAAGATATATAACTTTCCAAAAGTAACTTAAATTTTAAAAAAACACGAGCATCTTCCCCTAGGGTCTAGGATCGATACCTGTTTTTATTATGTTCTGTTAAATATTTTGATGGATGCTCACATTCAAGAGACCTTAGGGAATTGTATATATGTAGATATATTAGATAAGTGATGTTTGGTAAAATTTGCTCACAAAAAAAATCTTAGGGGTTGTTCCCTCTGGCAAACCAATTTTTCCACCTGATATCTAAATGTAATTCTCCAAATTATATCAGAAGTTTTAACACACTTTCCTGGAACACACAAACATAACGTGTGCCAATAAATAGACTTGGCTAGTCCTCTCTGCCACAAATAGCTGTCAATGACAGAACAAGGACCATCAGGGAAGAAATTCCAGGCGTCCTAATCACACACACCGAGTTTAGCAACATTTCCACACCAATATCACTTTGCATCTAGTCCTGGCGTCTTGACTAATTTTACTTGATTTGAACCCGCCTCGGTGGCGTAGTTGGCTAACGCGCTAGTCGTGTTGAGCCCAACTGCCGAGGACGGGGAGATCGAGGTTCGAATCTCGGTCGGGTGAACTGGGGGTGGTTTTTCCTAAATGGTTTTACACTCTCCCTCCACGCAAATGCGGGCTCACTTCCTCTATTCAACCTTCCCAATTCCTAATCCATTAGCGTAATTAGTACTTAAGCGTATAACCCGAACGGGTAGTAAGACGCGGTGCTAAATAATAATAATAATAATAAATAAATAAATATTTGATTTAAGGGACAATTTCAGACAGATGTAATATAGAGCGTCTTAACTACTCTTACTTGATCTGGACGACGCTTTCATAGAGATGTAGTTTAGAGCGTCTTGTCCAGGCATCTTAATTATTCTTACTTGATGTGGGTGACGCTTCCAGATATATGTTATTTAGAACGTTTTGATCCAGGCATCTCAGCCTCTCACACTTTCGGGGACGATGCTTCCAGACAAATGTTATTTAAAGCATCCAGCCCACATCTTTTAGATTCTGTTTTCATTTTCACGCTGAGTCATCGCTATCGTAATGAATTCCAAACTAACATAAAGTCTGAACTAGAGCTTAGTCTCTAAGACCCCAGAGAGATGCAAGAAGACAGAAAGACATTTGGACCAACGGAGTGCATGCTGGGTACAAAACTATATATTCAACAACGGCGCATGTAGTGTGTATTCATCTAGGCATGTGCTAACTCTGGAGTCCTGCCAGGAACACACAGTCTATATCCTGGCACGACAGGACCTCAACTACACTTCCACTCTGGTTATTCTCATTCCCTCTTCTAGGAGCGCTGGTGTAGCTTCTTTTTGGTCACATATTGATCGTTTGTACTAGCACTATTCATCCTTCTCATCCTAGCTTACTCCACGTTTTACTTTTCTATTAGTTTGAGCTAGCTGCATATTTGTACAGATGGTACAGGTAAGAGGAAAACATTTGCTTGGAAAAATAGAGGAAGAACATTTAGGAAAATCAGTCTTAGTACACCTAGAGATGAAAATTCTTCCTCAGTGGGGGCTTGCGATTTACAAAGAAGGGAAAAAACTGAATTGGGGTAGGGGGCCTTTTACATTTATCCATATATTGCAAATATGGTGTTTGGGGGTGAGTGGTGAAAAGGTAATTGCCGGGAGGCGGGGGAAAGATAAAGCGAAAATGTTGGTGAATACTTAAGACAGAATTTAAATTATTAAATCGATTTCCTACTGATAGAGTACCAGGAAGAGTTGTGTTCTTTGTGTCTTTAATTATAATATTGAAGTACTTACTAACAGGCCTGACCCAACGTTAGTGACACACTCAATCACCAAGATCTGTACTCAATCAGTGAGTATGAGTAGAGAACTGGAATCCTTGTTTTTGCTGTTGTTCTGGAACATTCGATAATGTTTCTGGTGCTAACGTCCTTAGGAGAGAGTTTACCAATTTGAAAGCTTTATAACTTTATATAGCAAAATAAAAGATTTTTTTTTCAAAAGAGTTTTTCAAGATGAAATAGGTGACAGTTTGTTCCCATTCATATCTTGTAAGTACATCCTGCCTGGATTGGAGCCCCAAACCTCTTTGTGACTGGTAGCGGACCAAACAAAGATGAGAATGATGACTCAACCCCTGAACAGGGGCCCTTCATCCTAGTCTCTAGCCAGTACTGACACTATTTACCCCCCCTGATCCTTATCTCCAATATGATGGTAGCTTATACTAGCGTTTAAACTCGTGAACAATAAAAAACTATCCATTGATATTACATTATTCTTGGAGTTAAGGTGGTGTCTCTTAGCAAGTCTAGAGGATGTGTGGTCGTCATCGGCATCCCCCCCTCTCCCCAATTCCCCCACTTAATGAATTTATGTCTCGTGTCAAAGAACCAGCTGTTTTTCAACATACCTCCCCCTAGCCTTTGACAAGGTGGAGTGGAAGGTGGGGGAGGGGGGGTTGATACACCCTCTTACATCCACAAACACTTTTACTGCCGGAACATTTTGTTTATCTAGCTTTTCGACACGTAACACCCCTTTCTCACCCCGGACCTAATTAGCTGGAGGTATTTTTACTGTCTGTAATTGGAAGTGAAGGTTACAAGTGGAGAGGAGTAATAATCTTAACTTTTGAGAGAGAGCATGACTTGAAAAACTACTCAACAGCTGAGATCGCTGGTACATTTATTATTTAACGGAAGGGAAATGAGAAACAAGTTGACGTCAAGTTTAGGGGTGAACGGTTTTGAGGTGGAACAGAATCATAGTTATATTTAACATCACGAGACACGTTGTTGGCTTTATAATTAAATATATTCATAAAAATATTTTAAAACATAAACCTAACAAAGATTAAGGATCTATTTTTATATGTGTGAATGTTTCCATGAGTTGAAACAGAGATCCCTAGATTAAATAACAGATGAGCTAGCGATTGAAATACGGTGAAATCGTGTGTACTTACGGCCATGTCTTCAACGGTAGCTGCTCGTATCTGATTGAAGGTTCACCCTCATAAATCAGTTGACTACGCGATAAGCACGGCAAGAAATAACCAAGTGGCCGCCATCCCGCCAAGTAATTGAATGTTGCGCGCACAATCAAGGACTACTTCCTTCCGGTCCATATACCTCCTTCCCCATTCGGTAGAATTCGTGACTCTAGACTTGATGTTTTGGTAAGAACTAGTGTGCCCTACAGTCGTGTATCTACATATACTACACAGTGTGTTCCCCATCCCTGTATCTACATATACTACACAGTGTGTTCCACAGCCCTGTATCTACATATACTACACAGTGTGTTCCCCAGCCCTGTATCTACATATACTACACAGTGTGTTCCCCATCCCTGTATCTACATATACTACACAGTGTGTTCCCCAGCCCTGTATCTACATATACTACACAGTGTGTTCCCCATCCCTGTATCTACATATACTACACAGTGTGTTCCCCATCCCTGTATCTACAGGTACTGCACAGTGTATACTTCAATTGTGTTTCTAAAAGTACTACACAGTGTATCTTACAGTCGTGTTTCTACAGGTGTTGTATAGTTTGTCCTATAGTTGTGTACTGCGCAATGTGTTCTACAGATGTTGTTAGTTTGTCCTATACTTGTGTACTGCGCAATGTGTTCTACAGTCGTGTTTCTACAGGTGTTGTATAGTTTGTCCTACACTTTTGTACTGTTAAATGTGTTCTACATTCGTGTTTAAACAGGTGTTGTATAGTTTGTCCTACACTTGTGTACTGTTCAATGTGTTCTACAGTCGTGTTTCTACAGGTGTTGTATAGTTTATCCTACACTTGTATACTGTTCAATGTGTTCTACAGTCGTGTTTCTACAGTCGTGTTTCTACAGGTATTGTATAGTTTATCCTACACTTGTGTACTGTTCATTGTGTTCTACAGTCGTGTTTCTACAGGTATTGTATAGTTTTCCCTACAGTTGTGTACTGCTCAATGTGTTCTACAGTCGTGTTTATACAGGTGTTGTATAGTTTGTCCTACAGTTGTGTACTGTTCAATGTGTTCTACAGTCGTGTTTCTACAGGTGTTGTATAGTTTGTCCTACAGTGGTGTACTGTTCAATGTGTTCTACAGTCGTGTTTCTACAGGTATTTTATAGTTTGTCCTACAGTCGTGTTCCTACAGGTGTTGTATAGTTTGTCCTACAGTTGTGTACTGTTCAATGTGTTCTACAGTCGTGTTTCTACAGGTGTTGTATAGTTTGTCCTACAGTTGTGTACTGTTCAATGTGTTCTACAGTCGTGTTTCTACAGGTGTTGTATAGTTTGTCCTACAGTGGTGTACTGTTCAATGTGTTCTACAGTCGTGTTTCTACAGGTGTTGTATAGTTTGTCCTACAGTGGTGTACTGTTCAATGTGTTCTACAGTCGTGTTTATACAGGTGTTGTATAGTTTGTCCTACAGTTGTGTACTGTTCAATGTGTTCTACAGTCGTGTTTCTACAGGTGTTGTATAGTTTGTCCTACAGTGGTGTACTGTTCAATGTGTTCTACAGTCGTGTTTCTACAGGTGTTGTATAGTTTGTCCTACAGTGGTGTACTGTTCAATGTGTTCTACAGTCGTGTTTCTACAGGTGTTGTATAGTTTGTCCTACAGTTGTGTACTGTTCAATGTGTTCTACAGTCGTGTTTCTACAGGTGTTGTATAGTTTGTCCTACAGTTGTGTACTGTTCAATGTGTTCTACAGTCGTGTTTCTACAGGTGTTGTATAGTTTGTCCTACAGTGGTGTACTGTTCAATGTGTTCTACAGTCGTGTTTCTACAGGTATTTTATAGTTTGTCCTACAGTCGTGTTCCTACAGGTGTTGTATAGTTTGTCCTACAACCGTGTTTTTATAATTACTGCGCAATGTGTCCTGTGCATTGTTCTTATATCTATAAAAATAGTGTTGGAAGCCCCTGACCTTCTCCACCATCTCAAAGGTACGCGCTGTTGGTCTCTGGCCTCACAGAATGTTCAATATCACGCTCCGCTCATTTTATTCCAGCCATGAACACGAGTAACTTCCATAGAATGTTACAAGGAAGATGTGTGTTCTTATCCTTCTATCGCTCCATCACTTAAACGTCGGGATTCCCCACTGACTGTTTCTTTTCACAGGGCTAGAGGCATGGAACAATAGAAAGAGAGGGAAAACGCCGCCCACCCAAGATAAAGTGCTATGCCGGCTGCAACATCGCCAGAGTTTAAGAGACGTGGGTGAGGAAAACATTCCACCTCACCAGTCTATCTTCTTCCCGCCATTTGGACCCCACACACACCCCGGCCTACCTCCATCGTGGTGTGGAAGGCTCTCTCCCTAAAGGTGCCATTTATTCAGCGGCTGATAAACACTTCCCCACTGTGATTGTAAGCTACGATATACCCTTAGTTCCCAAAGAGATTCACCCTCTCTCTCTGTACTAGTTCTGCCGTGTTTGTACACCCTGCTATATCCCTAGTTTCCACAAGTAATCACTGTATCATCTCTCTTGTCTCCCCACTTCCATTCTACCTTGTCTTTGTAGTAATTTTACTGTCTACTACATTCACAATTATCGTAGACGACTGCTGACAACGATCCACATTTACTAACTTAACGATGAGAGATTTGAAAGATGTGATGGGAAGATTGGAGGGAGGAGATGGTAAGATGGAGAGGTTGAAGGTAAGAGGGCTAATATTGATCTGTGGATGATAGGATATGTGAGAGTGCTAAAAGTCAGATTAAAAGTATATTGTGAGTATTCCTGGATAATCCCAGTTGTCCAGATTATCCATCAGAAAAAGGTATGCCTATGGAACATAGGCAATCAAGTTCATTTTCCTAGAAGAAATCATTGACAGTTTCTTGACTTAAAATAAATTTGAACTTTCACTCGCGAACCAGAAGCATACATTTTCAGTCAGCCGTCTCCTGGCAATTTAGAACTCGATAATAACGGGGGAAATATTGCCACTACACTTTTGTTTCTTATGAGTGTTTTATTTATTTTTAACCCAAAATATTACTGAACAATAATTTAAAAAATTAAAACTTATCTGGTGTTATTTGCCACCCTACTACAATTTTTCTTTTGTTTATTGAGAATTTTTTTTGGACAGAGTGATTCCACACATAGGCTATTCATTTGGACAGAGCTGACCCCCCACACACAGAGAAAGCTTGCGCAGAGGCTCTTGGGAAAATAATATTTATTTAATTCTAAACTAGTGCGAGTTTCAATTTTGTCACATGGAAGTGAAGAATTTAACTCTCTCTTTAAAAAATTTCATATTAATTTCTAAATCTTTTCAACTTTTATATTAAACTATATTTTATGTTATATTTATCCTTAGTACATGGCCAATCATTTTACCTGTTACCTTTGTTCTCCTTTGGATTGGAGAAAAGAACGTTTTTTTTTAAATTTTGTTCTAGAAGAAGATACTTGGAACATTGTTTGAACAAAATAAGTGTATTTTTCTTGGCGTTTGAAAACTTACAGGAAGAAATATGTGTTCGTCCCAACAAAAATATTGAGAAATATAATGTAAAGTGAATTTAAACTAAATATAAAGTTAGCTAGAAGCCTAATTCTCCACCTTTGTGTTTTTATTGAGTGAAATTCAATATTTAGACTTGAAAGAATAAACAAATCTTCAACCAATATCTTACAAGGTATCATCATGGACATTATTCTTTTCCCCTTGTGAGATCGGATAAATTTATACTTTTATATACATTTATCACCATAATCGGACATCAGAAACTACTAAAACTTTTAGAAGGAACATCTACTAGATTAATTAAATATTTTTATATTTTCTAGATAATCCATATTTTACTTAAAGAGATTAACGCACCTAATATATATTGTAAATTATTTTACACTGGTCAAACAAAATTTATCTTTTGACACATATGGCATAAAATAATTATTATAAACCGTAACTTTGAATTTAACTATCCTGTATTATATTATATATATATATATATCTTTATGATATATATATATTGACATTGACATAAAATAATAATAGTAATATATAAAATAATAACACAGCAAGTTGAAATGATTGTGTATTTCTATTGTAGTTTCACCTGGTACAATTCATTTAGTGATTAATTTTATTTAGATTGTTCAATGCTGTATTTTAAGTATTTTCTCCGACTCTTGTGGGGATTTCGATGGTACCATTGTTGTAGTTAGTGTCATTATTAAAAAATGAATATAGAATCGTCCAGAAATCGATCCCGCACACATATTGGTATCCAGTTTTAAAGGACACTGTGCCAACATCATGTCAGATCTAGCCGAGTAAAGTTAATATTTTACTATTTCTCCTAAGCGTAATACCTAGGAGTGGCGCCCACCAAATATAGTTCAAACCCCACACACACCAATTTTACTAAAATATACTATATTATGTTATATATAGGTCGTTTTAAGAGTCATCGTCCTTTGCCAGTTTTTTTAGTATAGTTTATTAAAAATATAATTAAAAAATATAGAAAAGAAGAGGGGGAAATTAATTCCTCCTCTCCAGCCCTCCCATAAAAATTATCCCAACAGAGGGAGTGATACTGAACTTATTTTCATTTAGAGACCGTTTTCAAGTTTTTATTCACGACATAAAAACTAGAGCACAAGTTTGTAATGTATACGTGTATAAATACCGCCCCTGTGGTCTAGTGTTCAGAACTTTTGGCTACAGATTCGGAGGACCCGGATCGAATCCCTGGCACTTACAGATTTTTCTGTGGGTCTGTAACGTGGTCAACTTAGCCTCGTGCGGAAAATTTGCGGAGCTACTTTGAATAAATAAGTAGCGGCTTCAGTCTAGAAAACTGAGATCAACTACCAGAAGGCTCGTTTTGATGACCACATGACACCTTCTATCCGCAAATATTGGCTCTTTCTTTTCCAACATACGGTGGCCACTCGGTTGGTGTAGCTCGCTTGCGGGCTGACGTCATGAAGTTTATTTTTATTTATACTTGTATGAAGTGTTATGCTAAAACATGAATCTATATTATATGATATAATTGAAGTAAATGTGTCATAAAAAGCTTGTTGGAGGATTTTTTGGCACATCATTAGTAGGTGCAGGGATAGGCCAAGATACCGCGTAGACCATTGAGGTATGTTTTAACTTTATTAAAAATGTATACATTTTCAACAAAACCTACAATCAAAGGAAAATACAAAGGAGATGTATCACTGATTAATTATTAGTGTGGTATTTTTCTATGTTTTAGTGTAGCTCAATAGCAAATAAACCCGCTTCGGTGGCCGTGTGATCTAACGCGCTACTCTCGCAGGAAGAGTAAACTGTCAATGATCGATAGATCAAGGTTCGAAACTAGATCATGTGTACTGAAGCCTGAGAGTGAGTGTTTTTCATTATCAAAGTATTTAAACTTATTCACGTCAAGTTATTATGTGTGTTTATAATTTTTTAAATAAATTTTGAAGAGAAATTAGTGATTAAAGGTCTTTGACCTGCCAATTTTATTTTATTTTCATTTGGCCCTCTTGTAAGTAAGATTGCATATCCCTGGTCTAGTCAATAGAGTAGCAACGTGCTATTTACAGGAAGAAATTTTTGACGTGAATACGTCTTTAAATTTGCTACCATACGGGGGCAATCCAAAAAACCTAATGATAACAAAATCGGGGGATACAGTTTGGTGTTTTAGTTTCGAATCTTTCCTCTAAATCCAAAATTAAATTATACCACTGAATAGCCAAAGGACCAAAGAATTCATTACGATAAGCGAGAACAGTGACGCATCGCGCGTGGTGGAGGGGGAAGCGCCGCCATTTTGAGGTTATTTTTCTGGGTATCGAGATTTGCAAATAGTATAACTTTTGACTCGGAGAAGCTACTATGTTCGTTTGAGTTTTAATCGTCAGCTGTTATATAAACGTATTCACGTACAACACACGGCCGTGTCCATGACACAGCCACACCCCATTTTTTAAACAGTTTTATTACCACACTAACATATGTGATCTGAATTGTTATTAACACTTCCAACAGCCTAACTAGGAGATGTCTAACTAATCATAAATAATATAAATAATAATAACAATGATTTAGCCTTCAAAGACAGCAGTCATATATTTGCATATAAAGAACTGTTTCTCAACACGTATCTTGTATAAACCGTTGTTTTCCTAGGCTGCTCTTACTGGACTACAGTTACCATGGTGACGAAGGGACGCTAATGATGAGAGATGTTCGTCATAACCCTACTAAAAGGGTGAGAATAGACAACAAGTTCCTCCTTCCCTCTGATTTACTAAAACATGGATCATCCTAAACAAGGTGGTAGAGACAAGGACGCCAGAACCCCTTTTGTCCAAGGGGGAGAGGGGGTGAAATAATGTTATGTCCTGGTTACGTTAGGTTGAGTAAAAAATAATGGGGTAGGGTGGGAGTTAGGGGGGAAATGATTATGTCCAGGTTAAGCTAGTTTGAGTAAAACCAAAAAGGGGGAGGCAATGACTGGGAGAGCAACATACATTTAAAAAAAAAAGTATGCTGTAGGATTTATTAGTGTGAACAAAATACTACTGATAGCTTGACAAGATTTTCCAAATAGTGTTTGATTAAGATTAAGAAAGAACAATACAATTTGTAAATTTGGGTATCACTGAGCACATAAAAGATAGAGTCACTGTGGTGAGTACAGATATAAAAGTCAAATCACTTTTCTAAAAATTTGACATCCGAAAGAATTATTGCTAGTAAATTAATTTATTATTTTCACTATATCAACATTATCAACTAATTCTGGGTAAGCGTTAATAACACACATTTGATTCAAACGTTTTTGTGTTATGGTTGTTCAGAAGCATATTTTTAATTTGTGTACCATTGAAAATGATCTTTCAGCTATTGCAGACGTAACAGGGACCACCAATAATAATCTTAGAAGGATACACAACTCAAAAATACTTTCCTAGTTTCAGGGTGCATTTCTACGAATTTATTTAAAAAGTCTTCAACATTGTTTGGAGTTTGAATTAATTGTTCGATAAATTCCTTTTCTATTCTAAGTTTTGCCTCATCAATTCCAAATTCAGATATAGTATTTAAGATGTATTCATCCCATAATGCTGGAGCTATCAGCAAACTCTTTTCCAACTGAAGGTATTTTTTAAATCCAGGCTGTTAAAACCCTTAGTAGTTTTTTCTGTAAATATGCTTTAACAGTTTAAAAATCGTGATTAGAAGCCGGACTTTTGTTCTGTTCTAACCTTTTTGAAGGTTTTCTCTTTCTTGACACTGTTTATTCTTAAAGGTCCACTATCCCAAAAAGATTTCAGCTTCACCCCAAATACCGTACTATAAAATGAAGTATTTGATCTCTTGCCTCTTAGACATTGTAGTAACGCATTCAAAGCTTTTTTCCCAACTTCGTCTGAGTTTTATTTTGTAGATTTAAGTCAGTGAAAAACACCATATAACATATATGTATTCTAAAAGCACACTACCTTTTGAGATCTGATCTCGAGGTCCACTTGTCTTATAGCTAGCATCACTACTCTCACAACCCAAAGAACAGATTGATTTAACCCGCCTCGGTGGCGTAGTTGGCTAACGCACTGGTCGTGTTGAGCCAGACCACCGAGGACGGGGAGATCGAGGTTCGAATCTCGGTCGGTGAACTGGGGGTGGTTTTTCCTAAATGGTTTTCACTCTCCCTACACGCAAATGCGGGTTCACATCCTCTAACTTCAACCTTCCCAATTCCTAATCCATTAGTGTAATTAGTACTTAAGCGTATAACCCGAACGGGTAGTAAGACGCGGTGCTAAATAATAATAATAATAATAATAATAAGATGGATTTAGGTTTAGAACACCAGCTAATGACGCTTCTCGTACAGTCCAACGAGTTGGACACAATGGCCGTGGCCCAGTCCTAGTCAAATTGTGTTATTTAGCAATGTTGGCAAACACTACAGACAACTTGGGAGAATCTCTGACAATTACTCCTATATCATTTATATCCAATGCAAAGAGTCCCGAATCAAAGGAATTGATTTGAGTGAGTTTTATAATGCTACAGATGCTACAGGTGGGGTGTGGCTGTGTCATGGACACGGCCGTGTGTTGTACGTGAATACGTTTATGTAACAGCTGACGATTAAAACTTAAACGAACATCGTAGCTTCTCCGAGTCAAAAGTTATACTAATTACAAATCTCGATACGCAGCAAAATAACCTCAAAATGGCGGCGCTTCCCCCTCCACCGCGCGCGATGCGTCACTGTTCTCGCTTATCGTAATGAATTCTTTGATCCTTTAGCTATCCAGTGGTATAATTTAATTTTGGTATGTAGAGGAAAGATTCGAAACTACAACACCAAACTGTATCCCCCGATTTTGTTATCATTAGGTTTTTTGGATTGCCCCCGTATGGTAGCAAATTTAAAGACGTATTCACGTCAAAAGGCTAAGGCTGTTCTTCTAGTATTCTTGTTTTCACGCCAATTTTTGCAGCCACCGTTGTAGTACTATCTTTGTAGATATTCTAAAGTCAAACCGAAACAGAGAAGTGCATATTTAATTAAATTAAATAATAATAAGACTTAGCGCCGCGTCTTACTACCCGTTCGGGCTATACGCTTAAGTACTAATAACGCTAATGGGTTAGGAATTGGGAAGGTTGAATATAGAGGAAGTTAGTCCACATTTGCGTGGAGGGAGAGTGGGAAAACATTTAGGAAAAACCACCCCCAGTTCACCCGAGCGAGATTCGAACCTCGATCTCTCCGTTTTCGGCAGTCAAGCTCAACCCGAAACTAGCACGTTAGATAACTATTCCACCGAGGCAGGTTATTAAGTTAAACAATATATATCCAGTCAATTGTTGATGTTTCGTTTGATCCAATGAACAACTCATCAATATTGAATGGGTCATAATCTACAGCTTGGATATTTATTGACACTTGCTCCTTGCCATGAAATCACTTAATTTTTCTCTCAATGTTTTCAACATTAAATACACAGCTAATAAAATAATGTATGAAAACTCAGAAAAATCAAACACTCTAGTATTTATAGCTACAAACAAATTTACAAACAAATCACGTGGCTTCATAGCACATCTTACACAATACACAGATCACGAAAATGTTACTGTCTAACATAGACACTGATCGTGCATGAACTATAGGTGGCGCATCAATTGGTCATGTAAGGAACCAATGTAATTGATCTAAAATTAATGTTAGTGTAAATTGCTAGCCAAATAGTTCGCTCACCAAACCTAAGGCTGAGATCCTTTTTATTCAGTGATTTTCTTTGAACGTTAGTAAACCTCAAACATACTGTAATATGTTTTTTTATATTGTGTTATGCCCCAAAAAAATTAGAGATGCTAATTTTGAATAAAAAAAATATTCTACTCAATCTTTTTCAATGCTACTGGTTAATGGTCACGGGAACCATAAGTAAATTGTTAAATCATTTGTGCAAGACCCTTGCCTATGGCACCTGTGGGTAGGATGTCGTTAGTTAGCTTCGACTGAGGTGCAACCACCTGCAATATATACTGGAGTGTTGATAGTGGGAGGAATATATAACAAGATCTTCACCTACTATATCAGGGTTAATACACCTGCAATATTGTAGTGGGAGGAATATATAACAAGATCTTCACCTACTATATCAGGGTTAATACACCTGCAATATTGTAGTGGGAGGAATAAATAACAGATCTTCACCTACTATATCAGGTTAATACACCTGCAATATTGTAGTGGGAGGAATAAACAGATCTCATACTAATCAGCGTTCATACCCTGCAATTGTAGGAGAATAATAACAACTTCACCTACTATATCAGCGTTCATACACCTGCAATATTGTAGTGGGAGGAATATATAACAAGATCTTCACCTACTATATCAGGGTTTATACACCTGCAATATTGTAGTGGGAGGAATAAATAACAAGATCTTCACCTACTATATCAGCGTTCATACACCTGCAATATTGTAGTGGGAGGAATATATAACAAGATCTTCACCTACTATATCAGGGTTAATACACCTGCAATATTGTAGTCGAAGGAATATGTATATGAGATTCTGAAGCTGGATACTATTGGGTGGTTTAATCGACAATCTGATATCCTATTTTCTCTCCAAGGGAATAATGGTTACTGTTCTTAAAATCTAACCCTTCGATATTGTTGTCTAAATTTACATATCTCACATCTCTTAAGGCTCTAAAGATTTGTGTGAGAGTCAATAATTTTACTCGGTGCTCTTTGACGAGAGGATGTAAAATCTCCCCAATGCACCTGTCTTTCCTGAGTTTATGTCAGACGTGCTAACACATCCCCCAAGCACTTACCGGTAGAAACTTGCTGAAAATAAAACTGAGACCAAACTTTGTTCCCGTGTGCAGATGCACAACAGTGTTCATTTATTCGTATACATTCTCAGTCAAACGCTTGCCTTACATCATTTATCATAGAGCTAGCGGGAGGATGAGGGGGAAATAGGGGTGAGGGGGCTGGCTCACATCTGAACTAGAGTTTGGCTCTTAAATTATTTCTTTCCCTCCCTTTCTCGCCCTTTCCAAACATTTCCGTTCACTATTTATTTTTTTATCCCCTTTCACCCGCTGTTGAATTATTTTTCATAGACGTCACTATGTTTGGGGGCGTTTCATTGCCCCCCTACAAATAGTCCCCACACATTTCAGACACTAAATTTGTACTCTTCCCAAAGAACTGGTTTCTCATTGTCATTACATTTGCTTCACCCAAGCCCTAAACCCCTCAATTATACTATCACTCAATAACTCAATCGCTCACTATCTAATCCACTCAATTATTCACTTACTCACTAGCTCAACTCTCCCTTGCTCACTCAATTTTTCACTCCCTTACTCTTTCACTTATTCACTCAATAATAATTCACTCAGTCATACACTTCTCACTCAATATATCTATATAACTCTATCACTCACACATTATCACTCATATTCATATAGATATAGGCATATATGCATACAAATAATGATCTGACGAATATACAGACATAGAGATAATATAAACAAAAAATATAAAATAGATAAACATACATCTCTTAAAACATAATTTGATAAGGGCCGTTTCCGCTAATAGAAACTACGAGGAAATGGCTGAACAGATTTTGACACTTTTTAAAGCTTAGGGGAATGCGATGTGGCAAATATAGTAGTTTCCAACGAAAATCTATTTTTCACAGAGAACTTCATCTTTACATTATTTGTTTTACATCACCATGGAAACTTTGATATGTGTATGGTTTTATACCTGTGAGTAAAATATTTTCCTTGGTTGAAAATATTAGCTCATTCTGTAAATAAATTATTTCTATTTGATTAAAAAATAAAAACCCAACTATTACTCGAGTTGTACGGTGCAACAATATAAAAATCATGGCAAATATGATATAATACAGTATATAATAATACAGTGACTTCCATCCCACCTTAATTCACAGTGACTTCCATCCCACCTTAGTTCACAGTGACTTCATCCCACCTTAGCTCACAGTGACTTCCACCCACCTTAGTTCACGTGAACTTTCATCCCACTTAGTCACCGTGACTTCCATCCCACTTAGTTCACAGTGACTTTCATCCCACCTTAGTCCCAGTGACTTCATCCCACCTTATTTCAGCAGTGACTTCCATATCCACCTTAGTTCACGTGACTTCCATCCCACCTTAGTTCGCAGTGACTTCATCCCACCTTAGTCCAGTGACTTCCATACCCACCTTAGTTCACCGTGAATTCCATCCCACCTTAGTTCACAGTGACTTCAATACCCACCTTAGTTCACAGGACTTCCCTCCCACCTTAGCTTCACAGTGACTTCAATCCCACCTTAGTTGCAGTGACTTCCATTCCACTTAGTTCGCAGTGACTTCCATCCCACCTTAGTTCACGTGACTTCCATCCCATCTTAGTCACAGTGACTTCATCTCCACCTTAGTTCACAGTGACTTCCATTCCACCTTAGTTCGCAGTGACTTCATCCACCTTAGTTCACGTGACTTCATCCCACCATAGTTCATCGTGACTTTCATCCCATCTTAGTTCGTAGTGACTTCCATCCCACCTTAGTTCGCGTGACTTCCATCCCACCTTAGTTCACCGTGACTTCCATCTCATCTTAGTTCGCAGTGACTTCCATTCCACCTTAGTTCGCAGTGACTTCCATCCACCTTAGTTCACAGTGACTTCCATCCCATCCTTAGTTCACCGTGACTTTCATCCCACCTTAGTTCGCAGTGACTTCCATTCCATCTTAGTTCAGCAGTGACTTCCATCCCATCTTAGTTCGCAGTGACTTTCCATCCCATCTTGTTCGCAGTGAACTTCAAAACCCACCTTAGTTCGCAGTGACTTCCATCCCACCTTAGTTCGCAGTGACTTCCATCCCACCTTAGTTCACAGTGACTTCCATGCCCACATAGTTCGCAGTGACTTCCATCCCACCTTAGTTCTAGTGACTTCCATCCCACCTTAGTTCACGTGACTTTCATTCCACCTTAGTCACAGTGACTTCATCCCACCTTAGTTCACAGTGACTTTCATCCCACCTTAGTCACAGTGACTTCCATACCCACCTTAGTTCACAGTGACTTCAACTCACCCTTAGTCTCAGTACCTTCAAACCATCTTAGTTCGCCAGTGACTCCACCCATTAAGCTCTCAGTGACGTCCATCCTGCCTTATTCGCATTCATCAATGCACCTTCCATATTCCATCTTCTAACGTGAATTTCAATAACTTTAGGTTCAAAAATACTTTTCACTTTAGTTCCATGAAAGTGATAATATTGGATTATTTCAAGAGTGGACAGTTCTGATGCAGACCTGTAGGTGATAACGTGGACATTTAAACTTCAGTCACTATTCTTACGTGTCGCACGTGTGTGATTTCATACTTAGTTCAACACGTGGTTCCAAACCCCCAGCACAAGGTACATTTCGATCCAGGCTTGTGATGGTCTTCACAGTGCTATTGATCCTATTATTGTACGGCGTTAGGATTCCATCCCATCTTAGCTCACAGTGACTTCAAACCCACCTTAGTTCGCAGTGACTTCCATCCCATTTTAGCTCACAGTGACTTCAAATCCACCTTAGTTCACAGTGACTTTCATCCCACCTTAGTTCGCAGTGACTACTATTCCACCTTAGTTCACAGTGACTTCTATCCCACCTTAGTTCACCGTGACTTCCATCCCATCTTAGTTCACAGTGACTTTCATCCCACCTTAGTTCGCAGTGACTTCCATTCCACCTTAGTTCGCAGTGACTTCCATCCCACCTTAGTTCACAGTGACTTTCATCCCACCTTAGTTCGCAGTGACTTCCATCCCACCTTAGTTCACAGTGACTTTCATCCCACCTTTGTTCACAGTGACTTCAAACCCACCTTAGTTCGCAGTGACTTCCATCCCACCTTAGTTCACAGTGACTTCATACCCACCTTAGTTCACAGTGACTTCAAACCCACCTTAGTTCGCAGTGACTTCCATCCCACCTTAGTTCACAGTGACTTCAAACCCACCTTAGTTCACAGTGACTTTCATCCCACCTTAGCTCACAGTGACTTCAAACCCACCTTAGTTCACAATGAATTTCATCCCACCTTAGCTCACAGTGACTTCAAACCCACCTTAGTTCACAGTGACTTTCATCCCACCTTAGCTCACAGTGACTTCAAACCCACCTTAGTTCACAGTGACTTCAAACCCACCTTAGTTCACAGTGACTTTCATCCCACCTTAGTTCACAGTGACTTTCATCCCACCTTAGCTCACAGTGACTTCAAACCCACCTTAGTTCACAGTGAATTTCATCCCACCTTAGCTCACAGTGACTTCAAACCCACCTTAGTTCACAGTGACTTTCATCCCACCTTAGCTCACAGTGACTTCAAACCCACCTTAGTTGGCAGTGACTTCCATCCCATCTTAGCTCACAGTGACTTCAAACCCACCTTAGTTCGCAGTGACTTCCATCCCATCTTAGCTCACAGTGACTTCAGACCCACCTTAGTTCACAGTGACTTTCATCCCACCTTAGTTCGCAGTGACTACTATTCCACCTTAGTTCACAGTGACTTCTATCCCACCTTAGTTCATCGTGACTTCTATCCCATCTTAGTTCGCAGTGACTTCCATCCCACCTTAGTTCGCAGTGACTTCCATCCCATCTTAGTTCACAGTGACTTTCATCCCACTTAGTTCGCAGTGACTTCCATTCCACCTTAGTTCGCAATGACTTCCATCCCACCTTAGTTCACAGTGACTTTCATCCCACTTAGTTCGCAGTGACTTCCATCCCACCTTAGTTCACAGTGACTTTCATCCCACCTTTGTTCACAGTGACTTCAAACCCACCTTAGTTCGCAGTGACTTCCATCCCACCTTAGTTCACAGTGACTTCATACCCACCTTAGTTCACAGTGACTTCAAACCCACCTTAGTTCGCAGTGACTTCCATCCCACCTTAGTTCACAGTGACTTCAAACCCACCTTAGTTCACAGTGACTTTCATCCCACCTTAGCTCACAGTGACTTCAAACCCACCTTAGTTCACAATGAATTTCATCCCACCTTAGCTCACAGTGACTTCAAACCCACCTTAGTTCACAGTGACTTTCATCCCACCTTAGCTCACAGTGACTTCAAACCCACCTTAGTTCACAGTGACTTCAAACCCACCTTAGTTCACAGTGACTTTCATCCCACCTTAGTTCACAGTGACTTTCATCCCACCTTAGCTCACAGTGACTTCAAACCCACCTTAGTTCACAGTGAATTTCATCCCACCTTAGCTCACAGTGACTTCAAACCCACCTTAGTTCACAGTGACTTTCATCCCACCTTAGCTCACAGTGACTTCAAACCCACCTTAGTTGGCAGTGACTTCCATCCATCTTAGCTCACAGTGACTTCAAACCCACCTTAGTTCGCAGTGACTTCCATCCCATCTTAGCTCACAGTGACTTCAGACCCACCTTAGTTCACAGTGACTTTCATCCCACCTTAGTTCGCAGTGACTACTATTCCACCTTAGTTCACAGTGACTTCTATCCCACCTTAGTTCATCGTGACTTCTATCCCATCTTAGTTCGCAGTGACTTCCATCCCACCTTAGTTCGCAGTGACTTCCATCCCACCTTAGTTCACAGTGACTTCAAACTCACCTTAGTTCGCAGTGACTTCCATTCCACCTTAGTTCGCAGTGACTTCCATTCCACCTTAGTTCACCGTGACTTCCATCCCATCTTAGTTCGCAGTGACTTTCATCCCACCTTAGTTCGCAGTGACTTCCATTCCAACTTAGTTCGCAGTGACTTCCATCCCACCTTAGTTCACAGTGACTTTCATCCCACCTTTGTTCACAGTGACTTCCATCCCACCTTAGTTCGCAGTGACTTCCATCCCACCTTTGTTCACAGTGACTTCAAACTCACCCTGAGTCTCAGCTACCTTCAAACCATCTTAGTTCCACCGTAAATCTCAGTGACCACCACCCCGAAATTAATCTCAGTGACCTCCATCCTGCCTTAAATCACAATTACATCAATGCCACCCTAAATCCCAGTAATTTCCATCCTTCCCTAAATCGTGGTGAATTTCATATAACTTTAAGAGTGTCAGTACAAACAATATTTTCTTGTAGTTCCATGAAAATGTGCATAAAATGGATGATATTTTCAAGAGACTGGGACAGTTGCGATGGAAGACTGTGGCGAGGATGATAAAGTGCGATCATTTAAAACGATTCAGTCAAAACTATAAATCTCGTTTCACGTGCTCGCAACGTGTGTGTAGTGTGTAATATATTAGTTACAAAACACGATGGTCCAACTCCCCAGCGACAAGAGTCACATTTCGATCCTTATGGGCTTGATGGATTGGGTTCGTTATCACAGTGCTATTTGATCTGTTATTTATTAGCTACGAGCGTTTAAGGAATATTCATGCTTTAAACGCGGTCCCGCTGCATGTATACGTATAAATCGGGCTAGTGACAAAATTACCAACGGAAAATATGTGATAAATTGTAGGATTTGTTTTCAACCATTCTCAATTGAGAGATAAATAAGAAATTTATTTTAAATCATAGAATAAATGTATACTATTTTCGTAACGAGGTTATGAAATATATTTGTTTAAGACTGTGTCATTATTAAAACTATTCATTTGGATAGTTAATCATCATCGGTGCTTTTTTTTCAGGTTTGATTATTACTATCAGTGGCTATTATTGGAATAGTGAAAAGGTAGATATTACTATAGTAAAGAAGGTAAAGTGGTGGCTATTCCTTCTGTCCACATGTAGGGTTCTAAACAGGAATGGACTGGGCTGCTGAGACAACGGGAGTTATCTCAGTGGGCTGGTTTGATTTGGGCTGCCGCAACTATTTTAAACCAGAATAAATTCATCCACTAAATTCTAGTGATTGTTCTTATTAAATTTAAATCAACATTTTTATTGAGTAAGTCTAAGAATACACGGAATATATCGCATTATGAATATATACGATGGCATTAAATGTAAAAACATTCTTTTTTTTCTTGGTTTTGTTATTAAACAGTTTCTTAAGCCAAACATAAAAGAGTATTTGTTTAGTATTTTGTTATTAGCGCCACGTATTACTACTTGTTTAGGGTATATGCATACGCAATAATTACTCTAATTAATTGGGGATTCGGAAAAATGGAATTTTGATGAAGTCCACCCGCATTTTCGTGGATATAAAGTGGATAACCATTTAGTAAAAACCAAATTCAGTACACCCGACAAGGATTTGAACTCCCTTCTTACCGTCATCGGTAGTTTAGTCTATTTCAAGAGTAACGTTTTAGACCATGCCGCCACCTAAGGAGGTTATTTGTTCAGTGAATACTTACTGTTACGATCTTTGTAATCAACACAAGTAGCGGGTAGAGGATGGTTTTACAAACTTAAATATATCTTAAATAGATTCGCAACTATAATTGTATAACAATTTAGAAGCATTTTTCCCATGCTGGTAGAAAGTAGAACCTGATATTTTGATTGGAATGAACATCTAAGGAATCATCAATAATGTAGCTAAAATAGACTCTGGATTAAATTTACAAATAATAAAAATATAAATACTTCACATCACCCCTTAATCTTACAGTGAAACATAGTTTCAGTGTGATAAGAACTTTCATACTTGTAGTCGTAGACCGCTTGGAACCTTCCAGCCCGCCCCTGGATCTAAACCACTTGTATAGTTACTGAGATTCCCCAAGCACATGTTAAATTATATCAATACCTGTCATAGTCGGGAATCAAACCAGATTATTACAGAGTAGGTTGGCTAGTCAGCTTATTTCCTTAGTTTAGTCTAGTTCTGGCAATAGTCATCCCTACATTATTTTAGATATATTTTAAAACTGTTTTATATTAAGAGTTTATGTCACATCATCACATGAACTCACACCACAGGCCTAGTACAACTGTTCATTATTCAAACAACTTCCCCAATATATCTTGTGTTTCTCTGATCCAGACAACATCCACAATGTTTCTTGTATTTCTCTGATCTAGACAACATCCACAGAGTGCCTTGTGTTCCTCTGATCCAGACAACATCCACAGAGTGCCTTGTGTTTCTCTGATCCAGTCAACATCCACAGAGTGCCTTGTGTTTATCTGATCCAGACAACATCCACAGAGTGCCTTGTGTTTATCTTATCCAGACAACATCCACAGATTGACTTGTGTTTCTCTGATCCAGTCAACATCCACAGAGTGCCTTGTGTTTCTCTGATCCAGACAACATCCACAGAGTGCCTTGTGTTTCTCTGATCCGGACAACATCCACAGAGCGCCTTGTGTTTATCTGATCCAGACAACATCCACAGATTGACTTGTGTTTCTCTGATCCAGACAACATCTACAGAGTGCCTTGTGTTTCTCTGATCCGGACAACATCCACAGAGTGCCTTGTGTTTCTCTGATCCAGACAGCATCCACAGAGTGCCTTGTGTTTCTCTGATCCAGTCAACATCCACAGAGTGCCTTGTGTTTCTCTGATCTAGACAACATCCACAGAGTGCCTTGTGTTTCTCTGATCTAGACAACATCCACAGAGTGCCTTGTGTTTCTCTGATCCATACAACATCCACAGAGCTACTTGTGTTTCTCTGATCCGGACAACATCCACAGAGTGCCTTGTGTTTCTCTGATCCAGACAACATCCACAGATTGACTTGTGTTTCTCTGATCCGGACAACATTCACAGAGTGCCTTGTGTTTCTCTGATCCAGACAACATCCACAGAGTGCCTTGTGTTCCTCTGATCCAGACAACATCCACAGAGTGCCTTGTGTTTCTCTGATCCAGTCAACATCCACAGAGTGCCTTGTGTTTATCTGATCCAGACAACATCCACAGAGTGCCTTGTGTTTATCTTATCCAGACAACATCCACAAATTGACTTGTGTTTCTTTGATCCAGTCAACATCCACAGAGTGCCTTGTGTTTCTCTGATCCAGACAACATCCACAGAGTGCCTTGTGTTTCTCTGATCCAGTCAACATCCACAGAGTGCCTTGTGTTTATCTGATCCAGACAACATCCACAGAGTGCCTTGTGTTTATCTTATCCAGACAACATCCACAGATTGACTTGTGTTTCTCTGATCCAGTCAACATCCACAAAGTGCCTTGTGTTTCTCTGATCCAGACAACATCCACAGAGTGCCTTGTGTTTCTCTGATCCAGTCAACATCCACAGAGTGCCTTGTGTTTATCTGATCCAGACAACATCCACAGATTGACTTGTGTTTCTCTGATCCAGACAACATCCACAGAGTGCCTTGTGTTTCTCTGATCCGGACAACATCCACAGAGTGCCTTGTGTTTCTCTGATCCAGACAACATCCACAGAGTGCCTTGTGTTTCTCTGATCCAGTCAACATCCACAGAGTGCCTTGTGTTTCTCTGATCTAGACAACATCCACAGAGTGCCTTGTGTTTCTCTGATCTAGACAACATCCACAGAGTGCCTTGTGTTTCTCTGATCCATACAACATCCACAGAGCTACTTGTGTTTCTCTGATCCGGACAACATCCACAGAGTGCCTTGTGTTTCTCTGATCCGGACAACATCCACAGAGTGCCTTGTGTTTCTCTGATCCAGACAGCATCCACAGAGTGCCTTGTGTTTCTCTGATCCAGTCAACATCCACAGAGTGCCTTGTGTTTCTCTGATCTAGACAACATCCACAGAGTGCCTTGTGTTTCTCTGATCTAGACAACATCCACAGAGTGCCTTGTGTTTCTCTGATCCATACAACATCCACAGAGCTACTTGTGTTTCTCTGATCCGGACAACATCCACAGAGTGCCTTGTGTTTCTCTGATCCAGACAACATCCACAGATTGACTTGTGTTTCTCTGATCCGGACAACATTCACAGAGTGCCTTGTGTTTCTCTGATCCAGACAACATCCACAGAGTGCCTTGTGTTCCTCTGATCCAGACAACATCCACAGAGTGCCTTGTGTTTCTCTGATCCAGTCAACATCCACAGAGTGCCTTGTGTTTATCTGATCCAGACAACATCCACAGAGTGCCTTGTGTTTATCTTATCCAGACAACATCCACAAATTGACTTGTGTTTCTCTGATCCAGTCAACATCCACAGAGTGCCTTGTGTTTCTCTGATCCAGACAACATCCACAGAGTGCCTTGTGTTTCTCTGATCCAGTCAACATCCACAGAGTGCCTTGTGTTTATCTGATCCAGACAACATCCACAGATTGACTTGTGTTTCTCTGATCCAGACAACATCCACAGAGTGCCTTGTGTTTCTCTGATCCGGACAACATCCACAGAGTGCCTTGTGTTTCTCTGATCCAGACAGCATCCACAGAGTGCCTTGTGTTTCTCTGATCCAGTCAACATCCACAGAGTGCCTTGTGTTTCTCTGATCTAGACAACATCCACAGAGTGCCTTGTGTTTCTCTGATCTAGACAACATCCACAGAGTGCCTTGTGTTTCTCTGATCCAGACAACATCCACAGAGCTACTTGTGTTTCTCTGATCCAAACAAATTTCTATGCCCCAGACATCTCCAGAGTGCCTTGAATTTCTATTCCCCGGACATCTCCAGTGTGTCTTGTGTCTCTTTGCTCCGGATAACGTCCACAGAGTGCCGCCTTGTCTTTATATACCCCAGACAACGTCTCCAGTGTGCCTTGTGTCTCTTTGCTCCGTACAACGTCCACAGAGTGTCTTGTGTTTCTCTGCCCCAGACAACGTCTCCAATGTGTCTTGTGTCTCTCTGCTCCAGACAACGTCTCCTCTCTCCAATCTGAACAACATCCCCAGGATGTCTTGTGTATCTCTGTTCTGGACATCATCCCTAAAGAGCCTTGTGTCTCTCTGTTCCGGATGTTTCCAGAGTGCCTTGGGATTCTCTGTGTCGAACAATGTCCCCAAAGAGCCTTGCACCGTTCTGATTTCTGCAGCGTCCCCAGTGTGCCTTGTGCGGTTTTGATCCATACAACATCCGCAGTGTGCCTTGACATCTTTTCTCGGGGTAACGTACCCAGTGTGACTTGTGTATCTATGCTCAATAAAACGCCCCCGGTGTGCCTTGTGCCATTCTGTTCCTGACACTGGTTCGCAGTTTAGCCGTCTAAGGATATGACAAAATGTTTCCACGTCTCATATCTAATTTACGTTCCTGGAACGTAGCAACTTCCCTGCTCGAGAGCTATTGATTGGGTTCCAACAAGCTTCGGCTTCGATATTATTGAAACACCTGCATCGATGTGTTATATGTAAGGCTCATCTATTCTGGCTCATCGGGTTTCGAATCCCAGCTGGGTGTACTGAGAGTGACATTTCCTCAATGTTTTCACACTCTCCCTCTATGCAAATTCTAGTACGTTTGCTCTAATGCACAGTATTATTTGGCTGGGGAGGGAGAGGAGAATAATTTTCCGGGGAGTTAATATTAATATTTGAAAAATGTATACTGTATTATTTATATATATATTTTCTATGGCTAGAAACCCCTATCAATTTGTTTAATTTAAGGTGATTCAACAAAATGTATCAACATAAGCAAGCTACATTGTTTTATGTATTCCTTTAGTTACCATTTTAAATCAATTTTACTAATCTTGCTATCCTAGTATAATATTTAGTGCTGAGAATATTTTATAGAAGTCCAACAATGACGGAAAATCCGTCCACCAAATTCATATAATTCATTGAATGTAAACATTAATAATTATATAAATAGAGTATAAATACGTAATAGAATTGTGAACTTTAAAACTAAATTTTATATGTTCGAGGGACTTATGAATTTTAGAAAACTTCTATAATACGATTTAATGTTATATTAGTAAAATCGCAACTAAAATAGATTTTAATCCTGTACCTTGTAACTCTGTGATCTCACTGCTTAAAAAGCAAATAAACTACTTCCCAATCAGATAAGTTAAAGAGTTTGATGTGGTCATGAATGTGTTGAACACATGTGCTCGCTCCCGACAATTTCTGAGGCCGGACCAAAGATTGCTGCTGGTAGCACAAATCGGTGAGCCCTCAGGCTATAGCTTAACCGTTTAATTTTAACTGTGACTTCATTCATAGATGGTCTGATATGATCAAATGATCTTAATTTTGCTATTTGAAGGAAAAATGATAACGACACATCCAACTTACTATGGATAATACTTGGTTTGGGATCCTGGGGGACGGGGATATAATCCCCTCCCTGCGTTTCTCCTTCTATTTAGGTGAAATTATTTTTAATTTACCTCCTCGCTTCTACCTTTATAGTGGGTATTTTTGTTAATAATCTTCCAAGTTGAGGGGGTTAATATATTTCCATACCTACCACTAGAAACTTTTTTTTATATTAATAGGGGTATTTTTTGTACATTGTTTTATATAAGGGCACCTAAGCCCGGTTAGGCATATTAAATTGTTTTTTTTCGCTTTCCCACCTCATCCCTTGCTATCAATGCTCGATTAATTTTAAGCTGTCATAATTTTAATATATGTATACAAGTACTATGTTATATTGGCTCATGATATCCCTGTGGATTATACTGGGTGAGGTATTTAAGTTGAGACATCAGGATATCCCGAAAATGAAGCATTTTAGAAAATAATGGCTCGAACAAAAGTGTTTTTTTTAGGGGGAAAGAGAACACCAGCTATTTTTGGTTTAGTGGACGTCTTGAGGTTATTTCAAGCTCAACTTTGTTTTCTTTAGATAAAAAATATTTAATTTTTTTAACTACATTTAATTCTATACACAAAAAAACTTTTTTCTGAATCTTTTTTATATTTAACATCAATTTTTGAAGATATTTCAATTTGTATATTTTTATTCAAGACCTTTTTTTTTATTACGGTAAAAGTATATGGATGTTAATGGTCATAATTTTGAATACTTATTAAAGTAATGCTATTAATAATATTCATTAAACGTTATAAAGAATAGCATATGTAATAAAACGTTCCTGGCTAAAAATTATTATAAAAAAATACAAGTTAAAATATCTCCAAAAGTGGATGTCAAATAAGAAAAAAAAAATGTTTTGGTAAAAGCTTTTTTTATTTTGTGTATAGTTAAATGCCATAGAAACTTATAGGTTTTTCTTTAAAAAAAACTAATATAACCTTAAAATAACCATGAAGACTTCCAAAAAATCAAAAATATCTAGTGCTGCTCTCTTTCCCCCTCAAAAAAAAAAAAAATTGTTCAAACATTTTTTTCTAAAATGCTTCGTTTTCGAGATATTCTGGTGTCTCAACTTAAATGCCTTAGGCCGTATATTAATAAATAGTAAATAGATAAACATCGTGATTAATCGTTTTGCCTGCTTCCACTTAAATATCTACTCTGCTATAATCTATTGTGGTAGCTTTACAGAAAAAAAATGAATATTTCTCTCACAGAAGTAATGTTATAACAATAATGTTTATTACTGATGGTTTGAAACCTTACAGATTTATTTTACCAAATATAAACATTATATTGCTTGCATTTTTCATATGAATATTTTATTTTAATAATTTATTAAAATTCTCAGCTAGTACTTAACATCTTATTCAATACAAATACAGGGACAATTTTGACAGACCCCCAAATAATTTGACACAGTTTAACAATGGGCTTTGAATAGTCTTAAATGTTCTAATAGATTTGTTGCCTTAAAAGCATTTAATTATAGAATTACGCCTTAAATACATCAGACGAGAGTATATATTATAATGTGTACCAATTGACTTTTAACATTTGATGAGGATATTCTTTGAATTTAAAAAAAATAACCTGGACAAGGGAATCCAACCCAAGACCTGTGGACTAGTACGAGTTGAAGTGGATGCGTTGTCTGATAGTTCGTGATCTTAAATTGGCCAGTCATATGTAGCTCACGATTTCCACACGTCCATTACAGAATCTGTCTTAAAATATGAGTGTAGAATGTCCCGGGGCACAGGATGACTCCTAGATAGCTCAGTGGTTAGACATTGGAAACAGTAAATAATAATCAATTTCAGTAAAATATATTTGTGGCACATTCACTCTTTCATGTCTATGTTTCAAACAAATGTAGAGCCACTGCTAAGAGGGGGAACCTCTGTAATGGAGATGCAGTCAATTCTTACACACTGTTCAAACATCGATTGCTAATAGATTAGCTTCCAAATTGGTTTCTTTACAAACTACAAATATGATATCATAGATCTTGGAAGATGGCTATGAAGAAGAATGCAAAAAGTTTCACCAGCGTATTGAAGAACTTTACACCTCATGTTTACATAAATATGTGTATTAAACAGTATGCAAAAATTTTTTTTAAGCTTTAGTAGTACAACATCATGGGAAGTTTTTCTACTTGCAATTCAGTATGTTATTATTATTTTTTTTATTTATTTAGCACCGCGTCTCACTACCCGTTCGGGTTATACGCTTAAGTACTAATTACACTAATGGATTAGGAATTGGGAAGGTTGATTTAGAGGAAGTGAACCCGCATTTGCGTGGAGGGAGAGTGGAAAACCATTTAGGAAAAACCACCCCAGTTCACCCGACGAGATTCGAACCTTGATCTCCCGTCCTCGGCAGTCGGGCTCAACACGACTAGCGCGTTAGCCAACTACGCCACAGAGGCGGGTCAGTATGTTATCTCCAACGATATTATTATTAACGACACAAGGTGGTTTGATGATTTCTGCAACCTTCAAAAAGTAAACTAAATTAATAAAGTTAAAGAATTTGGGGAATTTGCGATTTTTGCACTTTAATGCCTCAAGTAAGTAAGAGAAATTGAGAAAAATTCAAATTTTTGCTCTTTAATGTCTCGTGAGAAATTGACAGTGTATTTTAGTAAGGGTAATAATGCTGCAAAACATCCTGAATTACTAACGCTGGTTCAGTTTTGTTTTGCTTTTCTTGATCATAATGCACAATCAATGGACAAAAGAGAGAAACAGGCTATCTTCCAACTCTATAAAGGGAATTTTAAGAGTACGATATAATTTTAAGAACATCTCTTGTGAAAATGTTTATACTTACATTAGAGGTTTTCTTAAACTTTTGAAAAAAATAGGAGTAAGTGAAAAATACGTTTGCTATTGACACTCCCTAATATCTTATTTCTAACAAATCATTATGGCTCTCTACTGATTTGTAAACGTGTCCTCTTTTGTGTTGCCAATAATATGGTAGCCCTGCCTGTATTTACGGCCCTTTTTTTTTCAAATTCTTTCCCCTCCACACAAACTGCACCCACTTACTACCCTTCAGACAAATTCTTCATTGCAACAAGGACTTGAAAGAGTTTCCACAAACTGGTGCCGTGCCGGCTGTTAGAAGTTGGTTTACTACTATCTGAGTTGCGTCGCACCAAACTGGTTCGTGCAAAGCCGGGCCGTGTTGAACGTTTATAATGGGTTCCCTCCTAAATTCTCTCAGCAATTCCTAAATGTAAACATAAACTAATTAAAGCTAGAAACCTCAAAAATTTGGATGAGGATTCTCTAATTAAATATGTCTCATCCATTTCTTGGCAAGATACACTATCTCTTAATAATGTTGATAAAAATATTGTTTGAATGAAATGGCACTTGAATGGTTTGACGGACAAGATCCTACTCAAACAAAATGGGTCATTCTACAAGTAGGAATTTTCCCCTCTTTGTGGGAATCTGTAATAGTGAGGTCTATCCCCAAGAGCCGCTACGCCAACCTGTTCAGTGACAGAATATAGGTATATAAGCATAATTCCAGCGCTTTCAAAAGCCTTTGAATATATCCTACACTGAAAAAATATATAACTTCATAAATCTTCACAAACTGCTAGACATATATCAATTTGGATTTCAACCACACCATAGCACAACCACAGCATTCATAAATGTAACTGGTGAATAAGATTAACCATGGAGAGAAAGCAGGCAGCTGACACTGTTGGGAAAGCTTTTGACACCATTAACCATGATATTCTTCTTGATAGATTACAAACAGATTTCCATTTTTCAGTAAATTCGACTAAATCGATGCAGTCTACAATACTTGAAATTAGATATACTACACATACTCATATTACAATAAGCTACAACATGTATTTGTATATAATAGGCTATAGTATGCTGTAAACAATATTATAAATTATGTATGTATGGATTATTGTAAAATAAATAGGTGTAGAAGATCTCATTTTAGTTTATAGTAAGAGTGAACATATTTTATTTAGTTAAATTATTATAGTGGAAATCATATACCTATTAACCTAATAATTTAAAATTTAACAGGACCTAACATGTGACACCTTAAAATTTAAATTGAACTTTAATAAAACAAAAAAAATTGCAATCATGCTTATTTTTTGAAAAGTGTTTTGTGTTAATTTAAATCTTCTTATATCTTATTTTAGATAAAAAATGTTTACATCTTATCCATTTTTGTCCATATCCTTTTAATTTTATCATATCTTACAATCCTATAAATCAATTTTTTTTAAATCTTATCTTATTCTTATATTAATCCTTACTACAAATATTCTTAGAATTTTTCTAAAATTTCCGTAATCCAAACTTATTTACCATATTTGAAATGTGTGAGTGGTATTGTTCAAAAATAATAGCGTTTTTTGATTTCACATTTTATACTTATAGACCTTTGTAAACTTCAAATAAGAATACATGTATTTATAAACGATAGTATTAAACTATTCAACTAAATCAGACAAACTCTGCCATATATTAACTTCACAACAAATCATAGCGAATGTTTCCGAAGACAGCTTGGATATACTTTTGGCCAAATTACTATAGCACATCTATTCAAAGTGATTTGACATGTAAATTAATTTAACATAAAGTCAGTTGGCATACACTTTCGGCCAAATGACTTTAGGCCTACTGACAAGTACTCGAATATTCTCGTTACTCTCATGGTCGTGATTTACAATACTTGTTCACGTTGTCACTAAACACCAATTTCAGAGTGATCGTCTCCAAGGTAAGTAATACGTGACAGTAGCCATTTATAGGCTCGTGCTATCGACAGTACAGCAAAAAAACGTGACGGAAAATAGACAGTTCATCGATATCTTGAATAAAACATGGTGGGATGGGGAGGGAGTATTGACCCAGAAGAAATTTTATTTGTTTCTGCGCGGAGGAAATATGGCTCGACTATAAATACTACGCAATATATATTGGACGATATCGTGGGTCCAGGTAACAAGATGGTAAGTAATATTTCAGGAGAGTTTTTACACTTTTCTAGCCTATGTTGAGCCAGTGCAGAAAACGCTCAGTTCTAAAACTGGCTATCTATTGGAATGTGTGTGATATTGTGATAGCAAAAGGTCTCCTAATTGATGGTCATATATGACTCGGTCAGCTAGTTTATATATATATATATATATATATATTATATACATATATATATTTAGTACCACGTCTTACTACTAGTTCGAGCTATACCCTTAAGTATTAGTCACGATAATGGTTTTAGGAATTAGTAGGGCTATTTTTAGAGGAAGTGTACTCGTATTGGCGTAGAGGGAAAGGGGAAAACAATTTTGTAAAAATCATCCTCGGTACACCCGAACGAGATTGTAACGTTGATCTCCCTATCATCGGCAGCTTAGTCTACTGCGAGAATAGCGCCCTAGACAATGTGGCCACTAAAGTGGGTGTCAGCTATCAGCTTAGAAATGACATGTAAAAGCTTCCCTAGTGATTAATCAACTTAGTAATTTATCAGTATAAGTGAAAGTTATATTAATGGATGAACATTTATTATTCAGTCAATTAGTAACTTAGCTGTAGTTGCGTAGTGTCCCCAACAATGACTCGGTTAAGGCGGCGGGATGGAATCGAACGCAATAAAAGGCCAGTTTGTTTGCAGTTTTTATGGCAAAATATTTTTTGCTCTCCAAATAAATCAAATATTGCTCCAGTACAAACATAGAATTTAATTGTCTTTGTAGCGAGCTAACTAGCTACGTCCCGTACAACCCAAAGCACCTGCCACCGATAAAGGTCTTAAAATAAAAAGTACATGAATTACTGAAAATATGCTCATAACTATACATGTCTGTGTTACATACCTCGCCACAACAACAACTTCGCTGAACACGAGCTCCGTTAGAAGCGCCTGCTATTCTCCTGGCCAGCGTCGCCGCACTTCATCGGGCCGAGCTTTGGTTCATCTGACTGAATAGCTGGGTGGAGCGCCGCGCGCTGGTTTCGCTGATTGTGGCTTACGTGCCAAAGTAAGCTTCATGGGACGTCATCCCCCCCCCCCACTACTCTACTATGGTGCGCCGAGCTCTGGTACTATAAGACACCGTGGCTGGCTTGACGAAAGGTTCACTACTACATCGCTATCCCAGGAAACACACATCGAGCTTATCGTCGACCAAGAATTTCACGAGGAAGGGACGATGGTACCGAGGGACTGGCCCGATCGGCGGAAGAAGACTGCCACAGCGTTGTAATCAAGTATTGTTAGGGAGTAGACGGCTGTAATGGCCGTGGTTAGGCTTTAAGGAGTAATTTAACTTGCTTATTCAAGAGATCTTTTATCACCTTTGGGTGTTTCTTGTAAATGTAGTTTAGTGTTAAACTTTCTGGCTTGCAGTGCTAGCCTTGTGTGACGTTCTATGTCACTGATATATGCTGGGTCCTTCAGACCTACAGTTTAGGTAGTAGTGTGTCCCACTCCATGGCCTGCACGACCATGTCGTAGTCAGAAATGCCTTCAGACAAAAGGGGCTGTTTAGTTTGTTCCAGGCCTGCAGTGTGCCTTATTAGGTGTTGGTCGGCTCTCTTAGAGTTATTTGGTGGCGCTTATCGCCATGGATGTAGATCTATTTAAGAGTTGTTGTTCAACTTGTGGAGCACCTTACCCATCAGGCCATATTTTGATATCGTGCCCTCAGAAAGGACGTTGTTCCCCCTTCTGGTGTTTGATAGTTGACCGTCTCGGGTTTGATCACCTCGAGTCTGGCTCGAAACCGATTGGTTACTAGCCAGGTCATTATGTGCTTGGCCTAGAACCCTGGATTGGAACTTTTTTCTACAGTTTAGCCGGAATGTGTAGGCTGGAACTAAACAATGTGTAGCTTGTAACTGTTTTACCTGAATGGAAATAAGTTAAGCTAGCCTCACTAGCACGGGTAGTATTCCTCCTCGATAGGAAGTCTGCTAGTTTGTTTTACCAAGTTAACTAGTTAACTTATTGTGTAGTTTATTCTTGTAAATGTAATTGTTTATTAAATAATACGCCATTAGTGTACCAAATGATACCCATCCAAACATAACAGGGATTGCCTGTGTGTACTAATGTTGGCGCTTGGCACCTTAATAGCTGTAGAGTGGGAACACTAGATAACTCGCTTAGAAGTTGTCAAGTTTAGGATTCATATTTAACCTAAAGCTTCACTAACTGGATAGTGCTTGTACTAATTTTTACTGTAAGTGTTGATATGACTGATCTCATTAAAGTCTATTTGTTATCTCCATTAATATCTCTGCCTTTGCTTGTTTTCTTTATCTTGAATGTATTCCCTGTTTACGTACCTGGGTTTAAAGAAAATAAACCACAGGGAATCTTCATAATTGTGATATCGACAGTTGTTAAATATCTGTCATGAGCATCGTGGCATTATCCAACAAACTTTTTAAACTAATAGAAAAGTTATCAATAAATTCAAGAACACCCTTGACAGATATTCAAGAACTTTTGAGGCCATTATGTGAAGAAAATTAAATTCTATGTTTGTACTGGAGCAATATTTTATTTATTTTGTCCAAAAAAGGTTTTGCCATAAAAACTGCAAAAAACACTGACCTTTTCTTACGTCCCCTTCAACTCCACCTTAACTAGTAAATTAACAGTGGATGCTAATGTATCTTAATTGATGAAAAACTATGGCTCTGTTAACTTGTAGTTTAACAACATAACTTTATGGTTGACTAACTATGGCTTAATGGATTAAATACCCAAGCTATTACCGAACCAATATAATAGCTTGGCTATTTAATACATACTGTTATGGACGTTCGTACATATGTGATTGTACTATTGACAGCATAAAGCCCCCCACGAGTTGAAGTTGGCTGCTTCATCTGATAGTTCGTGACCTTAATGGATCACTCATAGTAATGTAGTTGACGATTTCCACACATACATCATTGACGCTGCCTTAAAATATAAATGAAGAATGACCCCGAGCAATGGATGACTCCTGTATAGCTCAGTGGTTTGATCCTTGGCGTACTAATCCAAAGGTCCCAGGTTCAATTCCCGTCTGCAGGTGTCATTCTTTAATCTAATGACTATAACTATGGCTTAGTTAACTTGTAGCTTGACCAGATATGCAAAATATCACTTGATGGCTTACCAAATATGACTCAGTTAGCTAGTAGTTTAATAGTATTTACAAAAGGTAACAACGCTCTAGTAAAAACGACTCAATTAACTATTACGCTCTCAGTTGAGTAGAAACTGGTTGACTAGCTATGATTGGTTGATTAGTAGCTTACCGGTGTATGTAAAAGGAGCCATAATTGTTGACCGAAGCCGTTTTATTTATTTAGAAAATTAATAAAAGTTTAATTAGACAATGCAATGTATTATAAAGAATGGTTCCATTACCTTGCAATCTAACTTAAGTTGACCAAATTGTTTCTAATATTAGCCTGTGTTTATCAAGCTAATTAGTTTACAATCGCTGCAGCTAAGATAACCCTAATAGACCCATAATATCTATCTGGTCTTTATAGAGTTTGCAAACAATGTTTATCATTTGATTTCAACTTATTTTATTCGCATATATATGTTAGTTTTTATAGTATTTTAGCTTGGTTTTGTAGAGTAAAAATACAACTTGGACGCGTTAACTTAAAACATTCAGGTATAGTCTCAAAAGGTGAACACAGTTGTCTGAAGCAAAATAATAAACTTTAATGTTTGCAAGTTTCATTTATGGGTTTCCCAAGTCTCATTTTTTAGTTACCTGCCTCGTTCTATATCAAAAAATACATAAAAGTCGAACCACTGTACGCCACCAGAGAATTAGAATTGAATTGATTGAAAAGAAAATAACTGGTAAAGTTTGGGGAAATTCTACGCCCATTTTTGAATGCCTGAGGGACCATCTCTAGAGGAATGAAGGGGGTTTGGGGGTGAGAGGAAAAGAGATTTTTCCCTCTGTGTGAAAGAAAAGAGAAAAGAAAAACGTCAAAGAGCATTAAGAGTTGATAGAATTGTGCGAGAAGTTTATTCAATTATTGGGAATGTGGAGACGTATCAAGTACTATCCTTGGAGCGTTTTATCATCGCTTGTATTCAAATATAAAATTTACAAGAATAGACTTGTACGACAGTTTTAGAATAATGGTTTTACTTTTTAAACAGGGTCTATTTATCTTAATAATAAAAACTGGTAAAATCATTAGGAATTATTTTAATCGTCACGTATGAGTGTCAATGTGTTGGTCAGATATTAACGGCTTATGTTACAGTGAAAAGAATGCTAATTTTAAATAAAATGAGTAAATTATCCTGAAACGTATATAAATACAGTCTCTATGTAAGGAGTTTAGCACACACCCAACTCCGCTACTTTGTAGCTCCGGTCTGTATGTTCTAAGTATAGCACACCCAACTCTGCTGGTATGTAGTTCAAATCTCCCTGTTCAGAGTCTAGCACACACCCAACTCTGCTGGCATGTAGCTCAAATCTCCCTGTTCAGAGTCTAGCACACACCCAACTCTGCTGGTATTTAGCTCAAATCTCCCTGTTCAGAGTCTAGCACACACCCAACTCTGCTGGTATGTAGTTCAAATCTCCCTGTTCAGAGTCTAGCACACACCCAACTCTGCTGGTATTTAGCTCAAATCTCCCTGTTCAGAGTCTAGCACACACCCAACTCTGCTGGTATGTAGCTCAAATCTTCCTGTTCAGAGTCTAGCACACACCCAACTCTGCTGGTATGTAGTTCAAATCTCCCTGTTCAGAGTCTAGCACACACCCAACTCTGCTGGTATTTAGCTCAAATCTCCCTGTTCAGAGTCTAGCACACACCCAACTCTGCTGGTATTTAGCTCAAATCTTCCTGTTCAGAGTCTAGCACACACCCAACTCTGCTGGCATGTAGCTCAAATCTCCCTGTTCAGAGTCTAGCACACACCCACCTCTGCTGGTATTTAGCTCAAATCTTCCTGTTCAGAGTCTGGCACACACCCAACTCTGCTGGTTTGTAGCTCAAATCTCTCTGTTCAGAGTCTAGCACACACCCAACTCTGCTGGTATTTAGCTCAAATCTCCCTGTTCAGAGTCTAGCACACACACACCTCTGCTGGTATTTAGTTCAAATCTTCCTGTTCAGAGTCTAGCACACACCCACCTCTGCTGGTATTTAGCTCAAATCTTCCTGTTCAGAGTCTGGCACACACCCAACTCTGCTGGTTTGTAGCTCAAATCTCTCTGTTCAGAGTCTAGCACACACCCAACTCTGCTGGTATTTAGCTCAAATCTCCCTGTTCAGAGTCTAGCACACACACACCTCTGCTGGTATTTAGTTCAAATCTTCCTGTTCAGAGTCTAGCACACACCCAACTCTGCTGGTATTTAGCTCAAATCTCCCTGTTCAGAGTCTAGCACACACCCAACTCTGCTGGTATTTAGCTCAAATCTTCCTGTTCAGAGTCTGGCACACACCCAACTCCACTAGTATGTAGCTCCGGTATGTATTCTGAAAATTAAAAAATGACACCTGGACACGAGAATCGAACCCGGGACCTTTGGCTTAGTACGCCAATGCTCTAACCACTGAACTATCCAGGATTCGTCCCGTGCTCAGGGTCATTCTTCATTCATATTTTAAGGCAGAGCCTATGATGGACGTGCGGAAATCGTCGGCTACAATTGTAAAATTGTACAAATGGCAGCAATAAGCCAACTACCGAGTTGAAGATGGCTTCGTTATTTGATAGCTCGTGATAATCACACACTTGTAGCCGACGATTTCCGCACGTCCATCATAGGCTCTGCCTTAAAATATGAGTGAAGAATGACCCTGGGCACGGGACGATTCCTGGATAGCTCAGGGGTTAGAGCAATGGCGTGCTAAGCCAAAGCTACCGGGTTCGATTCTCGTGTTCAGGTGTCATTTTTAAATTTTCAGAATATGATATATAGATGGAGTAATCCTCACTAAAAGCATAAATAATAGCTTTGACTATTTAATTCCGCTATCTATGTTCAAAGTATATCACATCCAATTCTGCTGGTATTAAGCTCAAATCTCCCTGTTCAGAGTTTAGCACACCCAACTCGATAGTTTATATGTGTACTTCTCATTGTTCTGGTGGTTTCATGTTCTAATCCCAGTCAGGCACTTGAAGTTGATAATTTTCTATGCCAATGAAAACTAACCGTGGTTTGACGTAACCTGACAAAAGTAAATGTTAATAATGCATCTAGGATATTAACAAATTAGATTATTGTAAAATATCAATAAAATATTCAATATTAGTTTATCCTTCATTAGGTGGGGTTTTGTTGGCTTAGAAGGAAAATTAAAAATATATATAAAATACATCAATTAAAAAAATATATTTATACTTGTGAAATAACAATAAAAGTGAGTTCAATGGCCAAACACTAGCTATATGATTATTGTTATTTATATATATATATAAATATAAATATATATATAATATAGTTCAAAAGTACTTCACGTAATATTCAAAAGTATATTTACCTACGTCGGTGGCCACGTGGTCTAACACGCTACTCTCGTGTTGAGCTAGACTGCCGAAGATGGGTAGATCATGGTTCGATCCCAATCGAGTGCACTGAGGGTGGTTTTTCCTAAGTGGCTTTCTACTCTCCCTCCACGCAAACGCGGGTGCATTACCTCTAAATTAAACCTTCCTGATTCCTAACTCATTAGTGTAATTAGTACATAGGCGTACAACCTGAACGGGTAGTAAGACGTGGTACAATTAGATAAAATAAATAATAGTACATTTAAATACAAAATTTGAAATCCAAACAGGAGCAACCAATGAACATTATTGTTTTATTTTAACAAAATCCCTCACAACAACAAAGACATCTATAAAGATAATAATAGTGTGTGTTTTTAGAACACCCCATTTAACCTGATCAAACATTGATGTATATTCAATATGCACTCCATGGGGAAATGCCACACGCATGAAGGCATGTACACATAAATCTATACCACATATAAAATGTAATTCCATATCTTGCAGGGCCTTGGGAAAAAAATAACTTAAAGCATTCCGTAGCTTCAACCAACAATAGATTTTTTTAATTAAAAATGCGTCGAGTGATGTGGAGTATAAATAGACCTACTACAATGGACTTAGTATTGATAAAAGAGTCGCAGGTAAAGAAATAGGGGGAAGGAAAATGAATTTATGAATATATAAATGAAATGCAATAAACGTAGAAAATAAAATTTGATTTTTAGAAAGGTTAAAAAGAAGGGAGGGGACGTGCTAAGAAGAAATAAAAGACGTGGGATTTATTTAAACACGAAAAATGTTTGAGAAAGGAAAAAATATGTAAAATGAATACTACTTGTAGTAAAAAATATACATAACATGGATAGCATAAAACCAAAGAAGAAGCGTAGAAAAAGAAACGTTTGTTGGTTGTAAGAGAAGTAGCGAGAGCGAGAAATGGCGATGCGGAAGGAAGAGAAAAGGCAACAAGAAGCGAGCAGCACTGGTGGCAGAAGTGGGATACGCCGATCGATGGCGGCAGGTTTTAGAGGCCAAACAAGGTCACCAGAGGTCAGCAGCTTCAAACACCCACCAAACTTCTCCATCACCTCACCTACATGTCATCCCTCCTCCATATTTCCCCCTTCTAACGCCTCCAAGCTCCACCCATCCTAACCTAGAATAGGAATGATTCAGGAGTAATGGTCCTTTCGCGGTTATTTATCGAGCTTGGGTGTCCAGCTGAACTTTTCAACACCACTTGATATAGCTTGGAGGTAAAATAGAATTAATAAAGAGGGTATATGGTAAAGGTTTTTTCAAGGTTTATTATAAAGAAAGTGAGCATTTAACATTTTACCTTTGATGAATAAATATATGAATATTATATACATTCTCAACTCTCGGCTTATCGCACATTTGTTTTAGATCAATAATACGTTCTTACTTAGCTCTTCATCACATAATTGCATTGAACACTAAGCTGCAATCATTATAATTCAACCTTCCGAGAAACAAGTCAAGCCCTAGCTATCCTGCCCCTGTTTGTATCCTAGAGGTCAGGATGTTATGTGAGTACTAATACAGCATTGCGGAGTTTCCTTGGCTGTATTTTATCCCCATCCTCCTACCCACGAAAAAAGAGTTGGGGAGGGCTTCACGCCAATAAAGTATAGGGTCCACAAAATGCAGACCTTATCCTAAAAAAGTAAAACTATAAATAAAATCTAAAATGGGCAGTAATTAAAAGAGATTCTGACTACTCTCGCTCTGGTTGCCCTGAGAAACATATTAATGTATTTCGTCATGAATTCAAACGTTGACGTGGTGCAAAAACTTTGGACAGGCTCAGGTTCGTGTCCTGGAGAGGTAGAGAACTATGCTTCACGTGAACCGGAATCATTGGAGAAAAGAATGACTCGCAATTCATTAGAAGGGTATTTTTATTTTTTAGCATCTTGTATTACTACCTGTTCGGGTTCTTCACCAATAAAATTGGAATCCAAGACTCTAGTAATCCAACACGCTCCTGTAAAAATTAAGTTATATAAAAACCAGAACCAACCTGTCTTTCAAGGATCAAGCTATTTATATCAAAGAAAATGGACGAACTTTAAGAAGTTTTAGTAGAAAATTTTGCTTTAGTGAATAAAAAAATTGTAGGGGTGGCATTTTGAATAATTTAGATGTACGAACCTGTCTAAAAAATTAACATCAAATTAAATTGACAAACTTTCATGGATAGAAAAAGTCTTTACCTATTCAACTCATGAGACTTTTGCACGCACCCCATCCGGCTGATAAATGTCACGGGAACAAAGGCACCTCATGTTTACATCATTTGAAAAGAACCTTCTAGACCACACCAACAACCCCTCAGGAGGTCCTTACTTCTCTCTTTTTATTTCTATATAAAAAAAGTTTGCTCCGAGTTTTCGCTTGTTATGAACTCTCAAGCAAGAATGGGAAAGAAGGGTAAGGGGTGATGGTTTCTCCTCATTATTTGTGTTCGATTGACTTCCGTACTGACTGACGGGATCTCTCCCTGTAAGTTATAGGACCTGTGTCCTCTGTTGTGGGCTGTCACTGAATTCTCTGCCAAGGGGGGAGGGAGGGGGGTCCCATGGAGAAAGGGCAACAGGAAATAAAAGTGCCAACTCACGGGGTAAAAGCCACGCACTTCAAGCCTCTCCCTCTCACGTATTTTAGCTATGTGACACTTACATCGGTGGTCACGCTGACTGAGGCATCAATCTTGTTTGTCTGGTTTGCTAGTTATAGAGAGCTTGAGGTTCAATTACTGGTAGAGTGTACTTCAGGATAGTTTTTTTTTTTTCTAAATTACTCTCAACTATCCGTCTTCAAAAATGTGGGTACATTTACTGTCAAATCTACCTTCCTCCTGCCTAACCTATTAGTTTAAATGTGTGTATCATCCTAATATGGAATAAGATGTGATGTAAAAATAATTACGAGTCAAGGTTTACATTTAATCATTTTGGTTTTCATCAAACGCAACTTTGAGGAAATGAGTGGATTATAAAGTAAGAAAATAAACCCGGTAGCGTTTAAACTTAGGGCCAAATTAGTTTTTTAAACTTCAGGATCAGAACCATTTACAACCTAGTGTCAGAAAACCCTATTTATATTCTCCCACGATGCAATCAAGTACAGTATGTGCCGGGCAGTTGGTTATCATATATCATTATATTTTGTCTCCTCGATTGATTTATAACGTCATCAATTTAAATTTGACAAAAACTATTAGAATTAAAATTTAGTCTCACGAGGTTTGTGTGGTTGAATTCTTAATGAAATTCCAAGCCGTATATAGGTTGAAATCCCAACTAAAGAACTTGAGTGAGGGCTTAGCGTCCAGGAGTAGATCTCAGACCCAAGATAACCAGGGATTAAAAGTTTATTCACCCCACCCTTTTACAAAATATTGAACACATCAGAGGAAGTTTGGTGTACTAACCAGTTGACAATCAGTTTACAGAGAACAAACCTCATACAGTCAGTTTATAGACAATAGACCTCGTTGTTCAGAGAGTATACACCTCGTACAGTCAGTTCACAGAGTACAGACTTCGTACATTTAGTTTATAGACAATAGACCTCGTTGTTCAGAGAGTATACACCTCGTACATTCAGTTCACAGAGTACAGACTTCGTACATTTAGTTTACAGAATACACACCCTGTACGTTCAGCTAACAGAGTGCATACTTTGTATGTTAAGTTCACAGAGTACAAACCTCATACAGTCAGTTTATAGACAATAGACCTCGTTCAGAGAGTATACACCTCGTACATTCAGTTCACAGAGTACAGTCTTCGTACATTTAGTTTACAGAATACACACCCTGTACATTCAGCTAACAGAATGCATACTTTTATGTTAAGTTCACAGAGTACCAACCTCGTACATTCAGTTAACAGCGTACATAGCTCATATAGTACCTTCACAGACCACAAACCTTGTGCGTTCAATTGAAAGAGTACAGACTTCATACAGTCAGTTCACAGAGTGCATAGCTCATACAGTCAGTTCACATACTAAATACCTTGTGCATTCAATAAAAAAGTACATACCCCATACAGTCAGTTCATAGAGTACACACCTTGTACAGTCACAAACACGTGTGTACATATAGTATGTAAGCTCAAGTTAGTCATAATTTGTCAATATATTAACACTAGGTATCCTAGCATCAGTTAAATATTTGACTATTATAATCTTGGTTAATCTACAATTGCCCATTCATTTAGAGTTATTCTCATTGGGGTCCTAAGAAGAATAAACTGGCTGTATTTCGAAAAGCGGTTTTATTCTGAAGAAGGCTATTTATTATCTAAAAGCTACTTGTGTGTAGCTCAAAATATTATCAGTACCAATGCAGCTATCAGTGAAATATCTAACACAGTATTTAAACCTAGGGTTGATTAAAAGAAGACAAGAGCCTTTACGAATACAAGCTGATAAGATATAGCGAAGTAAAAAAAAGTGTATTTCATCTAAATAAATCCTAAAGCATCTCTGTAAAGAATGCTGTCAACAGTATACAACAAAGTCTTGCCGGAGCAATATCCTTGCTATCCTTGCACTGGGACACAACTCCAGCCCAACTGTTGGAGGTCCAGGCGATGATTGATGATAGCAGCAGATGTCACAGAAAGGCGACGATCATCAATCTGTTTGAGAATCTTCTTTCTTCATAAACACAGCGATACACTGGGTCTATCTGTGGACAGGGCCAGCTTAATAGGCTTGTAGCGGGGTAGTTATATACAACCACCCTCTACTGTCATACAGTGGGTCTATATGTGGGCAGACTTAATAGGCTTGTATCAGGGTAGTTATATACAACCACCCTCTACTGTCATACACTGGGTCTATATGTGTGCAGGGCCAGATTAATAGGCTTGTATCAGGGTAGTTATATACAACCACCCTCTACTGTCATACACTGGGTCTATATGTGTGCAGGGCCAGATTAATAGGCTTGTATCAGGGTAGTTATATACAACCACCCTCTACTGTCAGACACTGGGTCTATATGTGTGCAGGGCCAGATTAATAGGCTTGTAGCGGGGTTGTTATATACAACCACCCTCTACTGTCAGACACTGGGTCTATATGTGTGCAGGGCCAGATTAATAGGCTTGTATCAGGGTAGTTATATACAACCACCCTCTACTGTCATACAGTGGGTCTATATGTGGGCAGACTTAATAGGCTTGTATCAGGGTAGTTATATACAACCACCCTCTACTGTCATACACTGGGTCTATATGTGTGCAGGGCCAGATTAATAGGCTTGTATCAGGGTAGTTATATACAACCACCCTCTACTGTCAGACACTGGGTCTATATGTGTGCAGGGCCAGATTAATAGGCTTGTATCAGGGTAGTTATATACAACCACCCTCTACTGTCAGACACTGGGTCTATATGTGTGCAGGGCCAGATTAATAGGCTTGTATCAGGGTAGTTATATACAACCACCCTCTACTGTCATACAGTGGGTCTATATGTGGGCAGACTTAATAGGCTTGTATCAGGGTAGTTATATACAACCACCCTCTACTGTCATACACTGGGTCTATATGTGTGCAGGGCCAGATTAATAGGCTTGTATCAGGGTAGTTATATACAACCACCCTCTACTGTCATACACTGGGTCTATATGTGTGCAGGGCCAGATTAATAGGCTTGTATCAGGGTAGTTATATACAACCACCCTCTACTGTCAGACACTGGGTCTATATGTGTGCAGGGCCAGATTAATAGGCTTGTATCAGGGTAGTTATATACAACCACCCTCTACTGTCATACAGTGGGTCTATATGTGGGCAGACTTAATAGGCTTGTATCAGGGTAGTTATATACAACCACCCTCTAATGTCATACAGTGGGTATATATGTGGGCAGACTTAATAGGCTTGTATCAGGGTAGTTATATACAACCACCCTCTACTGTCATACACTGGGTCTATATGTGGGCAGGGCCAGATTAATAGGCTTGTAGCAGGGTAGTTAGATACAACCACTTTCTACTTCAGACAATGGGTCTATTTGTGGAAAGCTTTGTTCAATATACTAATGTGGTCTACAGCTCAACAAGTTTGGGGAGCCCTGCCTTGGACCGTGCGGCCACCGAATCAAGTAATGAACATTTTTCGCGGTATCGTATTCAAAACCTTTCAGTCATTGCGCTTTGAATACATTTAATTTGTAAATTGTTATAACGGTCACCCTCGTGTTGGGTGCTTGCAAGAAATGTTTAGTTACACATCAAGATTAGAGTGAATATGTTTTACAATAATGGCTGTGTGATGACCATGGCATTGTCAATATTATCCTAATGGAGGTTAAAGGAGCGCTGAGGCGTTTATTTCAATACAACTATGAGTCTGATAACACTGAGAAATAAATTCGTAATACAAAGAGATTCCACTTTACTTATTTAAATAATTAGGCCTACATTAATTTATATATGTGAGATGGTAATCACCAGATCCAACAACAGACATCACATCAGGAAGTACTCATAAATATACAACATGCCACACATAATTATAACCACACAATTAAGGACCATATTTTATAAAATAACCTCCCCAACTTTCTTTTGTTAAGGTGGGGTGCTAGTGAGCACCAGTTTAGTGCATTAATTTTGGAGTTTTTATAGCATAAACATTTTTTGGCCAAAATAAATCAAATATTTCTTCTATAGAAACATATAGTTTAGCTTTCTGCACATGCTAATCTCAAGAGTTCTTGAATATCTCTCATGAGCATAGCGGCATTTAGTGAAAAACTTTTTAAATGCAGAGAAAAAGTTGTCACTAAATTCCAGAACACCCTTGACAGATATTAAAGAACTGTTGAGATTAGCATGTGCGGAAAACTAAACTCGATGATTCTATAGAAGAAATATTTGATTTATTTTGGCCAAATAAATGTTTATGCTATAAAACTTCGAAAATACTGCCCTAAACTCACGCTCACTAGCACCCCATCTTAAGTCCTTGCGGTTACATATATGTGATACCAATAAATCGATAGATAAAAACCGTTTTGGTGCGTAGCAATGTTTTGAGTAAAATGCACATAAATAAAACAATTATTTATTTGTTGTTTATTTAAGAACTTAATATAATAATAATAATATTTAGCACCGCGTCTTACTACCCGTTCGGGTTATACGCTTAAGTACTAATACTCTAATGGATAGGAATTGGGAGGGTTGAATTTAGAGAAGTGAACCGCATTTGCGGGAGGAAGAGTGGAAAACCATTTAGGAAAAACCACCCAGTTCACCCGACCGAGATTCGAACCTCGATCTCCCCGTCCTCGGCGGTCGAGCTCAACACGACTGGCGCGTTAGCCAACTACGCCACCTAGGCGGGTTTTAAGAACTTCATAAACTTTAATATACTCAAGGGTTTCATCTACTTGAACTATATAGCCTCACATGAGGCATTTCTTATGAAAATGGCAGTTCTGAGATTTCAAAACGTTAAAACATTTGTCAGTCATATTTTAATGTACTGTAATTGATTTTATTTTTAAAATACTCTATTTGTTTGAGGAAGGAAATATCTTTGTTTCTAATCGCTTACTTTGATCTCAAAACTATAACATTCCATGTAAAAGTCTTTAAAAATGATCTTATTCTACCTATTCATGATTTTTATTTTATTATAAAATTTAAAAATAAGGATTTTTAATCATTTAGGGGGGAAAAGTTAATTATCTTAACCTTCATTTTGGCGTGAATCATACAAAGAAAGTTCAAATCACTACTTAAATAACGTTAGATTTCTGGACATTTACAAGGCGCTTCAACTCTCCAGTAGGCGGCCTCCATTAATATCATAAAATGCATACGATAAATCAGTATTTAATACAACATTATAATTTATTAAGTTAAAATATTATTGAACAAATCGTGTCAGGTAATATTACTGGAATGAGACAAACTAGTAGTTGAAAAAACACACAACCTTATATAAAAATTTGTACGATTCTAAGGGGGAAACGGGGAATGTACAGGTCAATTTTAAAATACTTTACAGAGGTGTTTTTTTTTTAAATATTCGTAGAAGGGTGGTGTGGGATATGTGTTTAATTAATATACATCCGTAGTAAACTTCACGACCGTTACCTAACTGAATTAGCGTTATTACTTATTACACATCAGATGCAGATGTTTGTAACTTTGTATCTACGTGGTACGCGTTGTATCGGCGTTTCAATTAAAACTTTCTAGGGATTTTAACGGAGAGTTTCCAAGTGGTTTACATTCAGGTAGCAAATTTCCTGTAACATGAAGCTACTTGTCTAACGGATCAACTTGGAACTAACAGTAGAGGTGGGTTCCCCTCTACCCCCCTAAAACTGACAAAATAACACACTATTGAGAGAGCTGGCAGAAAGGTACTCTCAAGTTCTGCATTGATCATGTGAAAGAGCATGTAAGTACAGTGTGTTTTACACTTCATTGGCAACCCTGCACTTACAAAACAAAGTCAAACTTACTCGTTTTTTTATTCCACTTCATAGAAAATTCAGGCATATTTTTTAATTATCCCACTCCAATATTTCCTCTCTTTTGAACAAGGTTTGAGTCTTATTCGATGAATTCATTAATACCTACACCCTTTTAAGAAAATTGTTTACCAGCAGACAACAAACAGGTGTGAAACCGGTAATATAGCTCTATTAACTTGGAGAAGGAATGTTGTCACTGTAGTATTGTTTCTATATGTAACAGTTCTATTTGACTGGACATACACAACTAGGTCAGTGGTTACATATATCTACTTGGAGAAGGTACCTGCGGTCTAGGGTAAGGTGTCAACTTCTGTGCTAGGGTCCGGGTTCAATCTCGTCCGGCACAGATTTATCTGATTGCCAAACCCTGTCCTCACCTCTGACAAGACTGTATAATCACAACTTGTGATGGAGAATGCCAGCTCCACGTGTTCGGATTCCACGTTAAACTGTAGGTCCCCATTTCATCTCACAATCACCCTACCATTACACTTAGCGTAAGTGCGTATAACCCGAACGGTAGTAAACGCGTGCTAATATAATAATAATAATACTTGGAGAAAATGTTATCACTGGAAGTTTATCTAATGGTGCATCTTATTGCTCTTTCTGGTTGTACTCACATGTGCTAATTTCATTATTGTGTTACGGAATAAGAAGGTTAGAGGTAATGTACTCACATTTTCACAGAGGTAGAGTGGAAAAACATCTCAGGAAAAAGCACCTTCAGTACACTTGACTGGGATTTGAGACCCGAGCTCCTCATCATTAGAAATCAAGTATTTTTTGAGAGTGGTGTCATAGACCATTCGCCAACTGAAGGGATCATTAGAAGTAGAATGTTCTAAATGTAGGAATCCTGTTTGATCAAGAAATATAAACACTAGTAGTAAAAGAGGTTTTTCTAGCATTGTGTATTACTACCGTTCATTCGTTCTGGTTATACGCTTATATGCTAATTGCGCTAGTGGTTTTAGGGACTATGAAGGTTAAATTTTGAGGAAGTGTACCCAAATTTGTGGAAAGAGAGAGAAAAAAACCATTTGGTAAAAACCGTCCTTAGTACACCCGACCAAGATTCGACCTCGATCTCCGCATCATTGGAAATCTAGTCTACTGCGAGTGTAGTTTCTTAGATCATGCGGTCACCGAAAGGGTATAAAATAAGTTCTATTAACTTGTAGAAGGGAATGTTATCATTGGAAGTAGATTTTTCTGAATTGAACAGTCCTATTTTACTAAAGAGGGAACACAACAATATAGGGTGATGTAGTAGTTTTGAATGTATGACGTTAAGAGGCTCACACTCCCACACTACTCAACCAGGGGTACAGCGAGGATATAACCAGCTCCCCTACACCACTTAGCCATGGGACGGGCGCTACAAGCAATTCATCTACAGACAGATAAGACACAACTTGGAGTCCAATATAAAAAAAAAAGTCCGGTATAAATAAGCCTCAGTCCGTGGCGGGCCAGGGAGGCACTTTGTTTACGATGTCACCTCGAGTTCTCCCTGGAAGTGCTCGAGGTAAGGTCGTAAGGGGAGTAGCGGAGGAGGTCATGTTCCTTCTTTACGATCAGACCTTTCATCTACCGCTGGGAGCCATCTTTCTACCTCCCTGCAACACACTCCTTACACACATACAGGGGGGTACAGAAGTCTTCCATCACACACATACAGGGGGTGCAGAAGTCTACCATCACACACATACAGGGGGGTACAGAAGTCTTCCATCACACTCATACAGGGGGGTACAGAAGTCTTCCATCACACACATACAGGGGGGTACAGAAGTCTTCCATCACACACATACAGAGGGGTACAGAAGTCTTCCATCACACACATACAGGAGGGTACAGAAGTCTTCCATCACACAGATACAGGGGGTACAGAAGTCTTCCATCACACACATACAGGGGGTACAGAAGTCTTCCATCAAACACAACTCATCCATCCCTGATGCACCTACGGGGGGTATATACTTCTCCCAGCCCTTACACGCATATATATACGGTGACCATATTTCTGACAGTGAAAATCGGGACAACTTGGCAACATTTTTCAAAAGTAGCATAAGTGCATAAGCATAAGGGATAAGCATAATTAAGAACAAACATATTCCAAGATTTTTATTTTTAGTAATTTAAAAAACATAAATTACAATAATATGTCATAGCTATAAAGAAATATGGGCTATGTAAAAATGGTAGTCAAAACTACTGGACTCATCTCAATTTCTAAGACTAAGTGGCTCACAATAACAAGTAATTTTAAAGTTTAAATAATAAGAGTTTTGAGAAAATTATATTTTGTAAAAATATAATAGGCTATTAAAAATTATGATGTGTTTCTGTTCATTTTCCTAATTCTACTCGTTTTCAGTTGATTCAATGATTTAATTTTAAGTTGTATGTCTATTTGTGACTTATAAATGCTGACATTTTTAAATTCCGTATATAAAATATATGTGCATTGAATAACATTTGCTTAGTCCAGAGGGGTAGCAACCGGCCGCCCCACCGCCACCGCCACCGGTGCAAAGGCAAAAACACACGGAGTTTATTCAGATACTCTCAATAAAAGTAAAATATTATAAATGTAACGATTTCGATATTTTTACTTTACTGTAGAAACTTTTTTCATCAGTCAGACAATTCGTGACATTTTGGTCGCTATTCGGGACGCCAGGACACAGCCCTTAAAATCGGGACGGTCCCGATTTTTTCGGGACGTATGGTCACCGTACATATAGAGTATAACATAATTTGACCACACCTTACACACATACAGGGTGTAAAAGAAGTACCATGCTCTTGTATCGTGTCTTTCCAAGTGAATATCCTGCGGTGTAGATTTTTTTTACCCCTGAACTTTAAGAAATAAATCTCACATGACCTTGTAGCCATAATGAAGGCCAGTAAACCTCATAAATGTTCCACACTGTAAGGGGACTGGTCATGGCCTTAAGGAAGAAGGTTTGGTAACAATATGTCCTTATTTTAGACGACCCCCTTCCAAGTGAAAATAAAGAGTTGCCATCTCTATCAACATAACAGGGGAGAAGTATCATTAACTTAAAGTAAAGAAAGGAAGGGTAGCAAGCTCAAGGTATTTTTTTTTATTTGACGATTTAAGTAGAATTTGAAGGGAGAGGGCACTCGCGCGATTTTGCTAGAAGGGGTAGGTGGCGAAGTCCTAGCAAGGCCAAGCCAAGAATGGTGACCGCGCTTCCTTTGTTTCGAATCAATCCCAACTGTTTTAACAAATTTATGAAATAATAATATCAATAAGCATTTACTTGAATTGTAGTGTTTTTAATTTTTGAATTGGAGCGCTTTAAATTGTTTTTCTTAAAGATTTAATTTGTTTTAATAATAGCACCACGCAAGTAAATTACGATTAGTGTACTAATGTCAAACACATGCACCCATATAGTTTTTAGGTGTAATAGATTGTTATTACTAATGTATGGCTGCGTCAAGAAATATATTATCTTTAGTTATGGAAATTAAAACGTAATATTTGGATATAAAGATGTGTAAGTAAATGTGTTTTATATTTTATCAAATAAAAGTATAAAATATTACTGTCATAACTTTAATAACGTGCTACTTTAAAATATTCCAGTATTAAAACGTATTTTAAAATAAACTTAACCCCAATTATTATTTTATGTGTGCCATAAACTCAATCACGTGACAGCACCTTTCAGGTTTTTACTTTCGTAATCAAACACAGCTCCTTTTAAGTTAAAAGCGTAAAAAAACATTATATTTTCATAATATAGTGAAATGTTAGATTCTCATGTTTTAAAATTAAATTCCCCCAACCATATCATGCAATAACACTCACCCCCGTACCTACTTTTCACTTAACTTCACCCCTTTCCACCCTGATTCCAAAACGTGCACCCCTCCCCCACCCAAATAAATATTGTACTGATTCTACTTGAATTTAGTGGAGGGATACTTCAAGTTTGAAAAGAGTATGAAGATCATTTACACAAACGTAAATAACAAAAATCGAAAACAAGAAACTTTCCTCACACATTAGTGTTTATCACCGTGAGAAGGGGAACCTCACATTGAGGATCCTAGATCTCAAATCCTCCAGTGAGGAGTAATAAAGTCTCCTCAACTAATTCCGCGCTGTATATAGGGGGTTTTATTACCTGGAATAATGAGGAGCCCGCTCACAATCAAGAATTGTAAATGGAAATGCGCGATCCAAGCAGGAAGGAGCCAACAGCTTTTATGGCCTATGACTGCGAGGGAGCAGGAATGAGGGTTGGGGGGGACCTTGAAACCCACATTTACATACACGATCCCAGGAAGTAGGGATTCAACGAAATACATTTATTCAACAACAACTGACGATTTCTTCTAGGAGACAATCAAATTAACTCTCGAGGTAAGTGTAATTTTGTTCATGTGTCGTTAAAGAATGTTTGTTACACTTTACAAATATATTGGTTGTTTTATTTTGATTGGATTTTATAAATGTTGGTGAAAGTACCGATAACTTGTGACGATGAGTGAGATAAAAACTTGGAAAGGTTTTCCTGGATAAACAAACTTAAGAAAAGGTTTAAACCCACAGTCAAAAGTATTTAGGGATGTTTTTAATCATTTATTTTTTAGACCTACTTTTCTTTACAACTGCGTCCAGACTCTCTGTATACAGGCCCTATACGATTATACTATTGGAGTAAAGATAATTGAGGTAGATTCTAGAGGTAATGTATCCGCATTTGAGTGGAGGCAGGTTGGATGATCAATTTTTACAAAATGTAAATTCAACCTCCCAGGTTTTGATAGCCATTATCTCACTCACCGGCAAATCAGATCTTTGTTCATATTCCCATTAAAAGCCTTAATATTTTCTGCAGATCACGAGACAAAATCTAAACTAACAAGATAGGTACCTGTGTAATCATTGCTAATTTCAATTGTGGAATCTAGTTCATGTTATGTAATGGAAATATTAATGTGTGACATTTACTGCTAGTGATTAGATTTAGTTGAGAAACACGTAAACACTACTGATGCTGAATGAGTTCCAATTGCTGGCTCAGTCATAGCTTAACGTAATGGTGACGTTTCTCCCCTGCCTCCCTTCCTGACCCCCCAACCCCATAACGCCCTCCTTACCAAAAGAACGTGATAAGAAGGAGAAATAGAATCATGTTAATGTTAAATAGGTAAAAAGAGTTCTCGGGAGACTCTTAGTAAGATTAGCACCGAGCTAGTGGACTCTTAGTGAGATTAGCACCGAGCTAGTGGACTCTTAGTGAGATTAGCACCGAGCTAGTGGACTCTTAGTGAGATTAGCACCGAGCTAGTGGACTCTTAGTGAGATGAACACCGAGCTAGTGGACTCTTAGTAAGGTGAACACCGAGCTAGTGGACTCTTAGTAAGGTGAACACCGAGCTAGTGGACTCTTAGTAAGGTGAACACCGAGCTAGTGGACTCTTAGTAAGGTGAACACCGAGCTAGTGGACTCTTAGTAAGGTGAACATCGAGCTAGTGGACTCTTAGTAAGGTGAACACCGAGCTAGTGGACTCTTAGTAAGATAAACACCGAGCTAGTGGACTCTTAGTAAGATAAACACCGAGCTAGTGGACTCTTAGTAAGATGAGCACCGAGCTAGTAAGTGCTTAGTGTGAGGACATAGTTCGAGTCTTACCACAGCTGCGTCACATTAATTAACTATGTTTGGACCTAGTCTATAGTGCCATGGTTAGTAGTGTCATGGACAAAAGGGGTTTATGCCAACCAACTGATGTAATTAAGCCGTGAGTAAAAGATCTTAGGATGGAGGGCCTAATAGTTCCAACTACTTTAAAGTAACTGATGATATGTCTACCAGCAATAGAATGTGTATATCTCTATTCATGGACTATCACCATCACAATATTGTCTCTCTACTACCTCTGGAAGTACCGTACAATAAACAATAAATCTACGTTACTCTTGTATAATTTGGTCATAGGATACTTTCTTCCTTTAGACAATCCTGGATATCCGCTCGACCTGATTTTCCAAACTAAGGGTGAATATCTAGGGGTTGTCATATTACATGCTCCTTCCAAACTACCCGCTTTTGGGATGACAGTACCCAAGAGTGATTTGATTTTTACAAATAAACATTCCAGCTTGAGTTTAAAAAAATCACTTTAACTCTAAATTTAACTAATAATATGTTACCCAAATCAGTGGTTGGATGATCTAAGGCAGAATTTTTTGAACTGTGCTCCACGGAGCCCTTAGATTCCACCATAGTTACCTTAGGCTCCATTAAATAATCTTAGAATACTCTTTATTAGATTTTCGCAATATAAAATAGTATAATTAATTAGGATTGTCTATTTTTTTAAATCTGAATAAAGGACATTTTCCTAAGGCACAGCCAGAACATGTGATGTTTTCCGTTTGTTTTATACCTTTGTATTTGTAAAATTTCACTGTCGTCATTGAATGTTAGTAATATTTATATTAAAGATTTTTATGGGGGTTATAGCATGTATTTTTTCTCGTGAAAGGCCTCCTTCAGTCTAAAAGTATTTTAGTCCCTGATATTCACTTTTAAAATAGACTGTATTGCTGGTGATAGTCATTTTGGGGGTGCATACCCAGCTATGTGTGATGAGGGTATGTTTTCCTGGGTGGTCTCCTACTATCCCTACACCTACGTCAATGTGGGTACAGTTCCTCTAAGCTCTACACTCCCCGTCAGTGGAAATATGCGGCTAGCCCAGAAAAGATAAGGCGTGGAGCACAAAACCAAACCAAAATCTGTTGACTTTAATTTTTTTTAAGTGATTTATTTGTTAAAATCGTATAGCTACTACGTAAGCATGTCATTATTTTTTAGTACCACATCTTATTAACCATTCAGGTTATATGCTTATATACTATAATACTCAGGGTTTTAAGGGTAATTATGGCTATATTTAGAAAAAGTGTACCCGTATTTGCGTGGAGCGAAAGGGGAAAACCATTTCAGCAAAAAACACCCTTAGTACACCCAACAAAGATTCGAACCTAGATTTCCCGGTCATCTGCAGTCTAGTCTACTGTGAGAACGATGCCTGAGACCATATGGCCACTGAATTGGGGGATTTATGTGTTACATGTTCACTTTCCTAAAAGGCCTTTACTAATAAGTCAGGCTTTAACAAGCCTACGCTGGGTTCTACTGAGCAGCCAATTTGCTTTGAAGACCGGCTGACACAGGTTGTTGTTGTTGATGATGATGATAATTTTGATGATGATGAGTTAAAAGGTTACTTTGAGTAATGTTTCTCTACATGAGCCATAACGTGGACCCCCTGAAACCAATAATTAACCACGGCCCCCTTAATCTACCCCACCAAACGAGGTGAAATTAAAAACATACGCACACATTTATAGTATTCTACATAACCTATTTCATATTAATAAAAGAAAAGATATTTATTCAAACAGTAATTAATAAAAACACAAAAAAAAAGTATCCAAACGAATCATGAATGATGAATATTTTGTATATGGTGTAAAATACAAATTAAAAATTACTTTAAAAGATAGATTTGTTTCGTGAACTCCACAGGACTGTTCGTGGACCCCAGGCTAGGAACATTTGGCTAAGAGGAACACGTCGTGCTACCTGAGTAATATAACCAGCTGGGCCAGAGCTGTCAGTACTTTATAATGTGGCTAGAGATTATAGTTTGCCGGTAGTGATTTCATATCATGGAATCCCAGCATGAGTCAAGTTGGATTATAATATGGAAGTATTAACGAATATGCTCTACAGTAGACACAATATTAGTGACACATTCAATCACCAAGCGCTGTAATCATACTTGAGTGGGAGAAAAAACTGGAATAGTTTTTAATAATTTACTGTAAATCATTTGATAATGTTTATGCTATTAACGTTCTTAGGAGAAATTAAACTGAAGCTTAAACTTTGAAACTTGGAATATCTTGATTGCACTCTTTGCATTTAAATAGTTGGGAAATTATCCGGAAAATTTTAAAGAGAGATTTTCTATCTCTCATCTCTACGTGGGACTACTTTCTGTACACATGGAGTTGAGCAGAAAACCAATCTCCTCGTTTAAACAACTCCCCATTCTACCTCCCTCCCCCTTCCAAGGTAGTTAAACGCGACCATCATTAAAGAATGTACAATACGAGTTTTCAACTCGCAGAGTAAATGTTTGGAGACAGAATCTTCTTTCTTGGAACTCACACCAAATTTTAACCCCCCTTTTAACCCTCCCTCCAAAGGGGGAGCAGCCTGGGCTTCGTTCCAAACTTCTCCCCCCGTATCTCCTGTACACCTCCAGACCAAATACAAGTGTCACCAGCAGGAGCTTGGACCGTGGTTCTGGGAGTGTGTCCCACGTAACCTTTGGTTTGTTATCATGAATGACTCTCAGTGGAATCAATTGTTCAACATAAGGGAACAGTACGAGGAAGATTAAAATAATAAATACATATAGCTAACATTAAAGAACATTTAAAAAAAGTTGAAGGAGACTGTCTACAGTAAATTTTCCAAAAGTTTTAGGAAAAATTAAAAGTGAGCTCTAATCAAATTTAAAAAAAAATAATACAGCTACATAACTTTAACCTGAAATCTCTAGCGGGTAGCCCTTATAGAACACTGTAGGACTATTTAGGCGCTTGTAGACTTTTATAAGACCGTGTAGGTCCTTAAGGTCCTTTTAGTTGTATAAAGGATCCTTCCTTTAGGCTTTTGTACCTCATGTAGGTCCTTGTATGTCCTTAGAGGTACCTTAAGTTCCATGAAAGATACTTAAGTTCACAGTAGGGCTCTTTAGGCCCTTGTAGGCTCATATAGGTCCTTGAAAGTCCTTAAATATATATGGGAAGCCAAGAAGAACCCTTAAGGCCACTGTAATTCCTTTTAAGCCATGTAGGAGCCTTTATTCCCTTGTAGGTTCCTATAGTCCCTTAAAGGACCCTGTAGGCTTCGTGCCGGGATCAATCAAACCCCCTGAACCGGAACTTTGTTCAACTCTCATAGTGGGTTATTAGGATCAGATTCCCTCTCCAACCTAACTGCCACTGCCATGTTTACTCTAACCTTTATTAATTAATGGATGCAAATTTTCCCGGCCACACGCACACACGATGGTAAACAAGGCAACCATTAATTGGTTAAAGCGAAACATGTTTGCTCTACATGATGGGATGCAGTCTCCGCATACAAAATGGGGATTTGGTTTTACCTTCCTCAGTGCTAACGCGAGTTGTGCTACTGTCTGTACTATTGTGAAGTTAGTCTCCCCCTGCAGTATCACGTCAGGTGTATTGCCATCGCATCAGACTCTCTCATCCAAATGATTGATCAGCGTGTGATGAGCAGCCTTGGCCGTGGGCAGAATCTGGGAGCTCAACTTACCAGAGTCTGATATTTCCCTTCAGTTGAGGCTAGTGGTGGTAGACTAACGAGCTGGTGTCGTTCTTATTGGGATGAAGATGACCATGTTGCAAGGGTTACACCACCCTTGCCCTCGACTCTTATTGACCTGAAAAGCTTAGCTCTATCTCCGCTAGGGGCGCTTGATTCACGCTGGACTTTGCCCTGACTGAGTTCATCAAGACACTATACCTTAGTTCCCTAGGAACTCAAATGGCCTGGAGATCACTACAGTCCCCTCACAGGCACCGATAGACCAACTTGAGTGTTTAATCCCTGTGAAATATGTTGTTCATATGTTGAACAGAATCTTTCAAAATCTTAGGGGCAGAGTTAGACGAGAGCGAATAGCATTATTATTATTATTATTATTATTATTATTATTATTGAAGGTATTTAACGTACATTTTCAACCAACTGATTACATTAGCACACGACTTATAAGCTAATTACTAACTCTATAATAGACACATCACCCAACCCCTAATCGTTAATTCATCACTGTGAAGGGAAAATCCTCATTTCATCAATGATACATTTTTTGAACATGCTGGGAATCGAACCAGGTACCGTTAGCTTAATAGGCTGACACACCATTAGCTTAGTTAAGGTGTCAGACTAAAAGACTAATAACAGCATTGCTGTATATAAGTCTGAAATAACTAAAATAAAGAAGATGTATTTTAAGGAAGTGTTGATGTATAGGGTACTTAAAACCCTTTTCTGTGTATACCGTATCTGTGGTCCCACGGGTGAGGTGAGGTTTGATTTTCTGGTGACTGGAAGGCTGTGGTTTGAATCTCGCCCCTGTGCACTGAGCTGTTTTTATCTGAATGGTTTTCCACTAATCTCCACACAAACGCTGGTACATTTCAACTTAATTTGGTTTTATCCAACCCTGTCTTATTAGTGTAAATATGCGGATGGTTCAAACAAATAGAAGTATAAAGAGAATAGAAAGTAGAGCCACTGGAGGAATTTGAATATGTCATGGCTTACGCCACCCAGTACACAGAGCTATATTTTAATACTAAAGCAACCAAATATGCATATGCTTACATTCTCTCGACACCTATAATAGAGATGAATTGTGATATTCAAAATAATATAACTCGAGATTTTGATAAATGCCGACCCCCTGAAACCTAAAAAGTGGTATTTGCGATACCATCTGTCTGTATCTTTGAGAAAAGCCGAAACCATTTTATCGATCAGGCTAAAACTTGGTATCTATGGTTTTCATAAGGTCCCCCCAAGGGGTTTTTGAAATTCGTAATCTAATCTTAAAATTAAGGGCAGTTTACTTAAAGGCAAAAAGAGAAGAAATCGATTTTCTCAAAATCAGCTCTAACGATTTTGATTCAATTTTGTATCGAAATACTGTTTAACATTACAAACAAAATGGCAGTTTTCATTTTTCCATGAACGTGAAATATACATAGGCAGACATTTCCCATTTTGATTATATCTCAGTAAATATTTGAGATACGAAATAATTTATCATTTTATAGATATAGTATTATTAAATATAAAACTCTTTTGTTTGAGATATATTTTTATAAAATCAATTGTTATAGGCTTTTATTTATATATGTAAAATTCAAAGCTGAAAAGAAAATTGGTTTCCTAGGGGCCTTACCAACATTTTTGCAACTCTTTTTTAACATAAAAGCTTATTATTTTTTTCATTCTATTTATTTCATAAAATATTTTGGAAAAAAACATGAGTACAGAGTGGAGCACCATTCTTTACACACAGTGAATTATTGGGTTTTATATACAATATTACAATATAGATGATTCATTCCTCGATCCAAATGTGATGTGAGGACTGTACCAACGCTTTAATGACTGAATATAGAAGACGATTGGGGCCAGCTCTGACAGGTCCTATCAGAGAAGCCACAACTAGTGTGAGATATATTTCAAGGTCAATCCCCCTACCACTCAGGTGCCAGCTTTACACTAGCGAATGAGGCCAGCCTGAGCGAGCCCATTATACAATAAAGTTGGTCTATATTTTGTTTTTTCCGTTTATGTGTCTGTGTTTTAGTATTTGTTAAACCCTAGAAGTAAGATGATGCACGAAAATAATTAATTGAAATTGTTGGTCTAGATTTTTGATTAAAACTTAAAACTTTAAGAAAAACTTGAAATTAAATGGTTAGGAGCGTATCCGCCTAATAACTTTACATTTAAATGGGTGGATGGTAAGAAAAAAATTCTAATGCTTGGTTTGGTATACAACTGTGCTTAACTATTAATGAAGAAAAGTAGAGCTTATTTTGTTTTTATTGTTTATTATTTGGTGGTGAATGAGGGGTTGTGGACACCGGAAGGCTGTAAGGATACTAAACATTTAAGTAGAAGAATTAAAAAACACGAGGAGTTTGCAATTTATTTAGAAAATGCATGCCAGTTTAAAACATTTGGAAAAGTAAATATTGCATCACAGGTCTCACGGTTAATATTTCAGTCCAAAATGGAATGATTTCCCTCAAATTAAGATATAGTTTACTGATGAGTAAAGTTCAAGATATTTTGAAAATCTCTCTAACGATTTTGTTTCAAATTTATATCTATGGAATTGATGACATGATAAACAATACTGTATGCTTGTTATTCAGGGGAGAATTAGTTTAATGTTGCTTGTTATTCAGGGAAGAATTCGTTTAATGTTAATTTACAAATTACGTTTTTGTTTTAATTTTAATATTTTAAGAGATGATCCTAGCAATTTGCTTCGAATTGCGTGTATGTTAAGTTTTTTACATTATAAATGAGTATATACATATTTTGGTTATTCTTTAAAAGAATAATTTTTTAGCAATTTACAAAATTATTAATTTTTAAAAAAAAATTTTGTTCAAAATTGTTACTTGTAAACTATTTTACGTGATAATAAATAATATGTGTTAGATTTCCTAAAATAAATTAATTCAAGTGTAGTTGACTTATGACAAATTTTAGAAAATTTGAAATATTTCAAAAAATACATATACAATTGAGTTAAAAATGAGTATCTGGGAATAATTTTTCATGATAATAAGAATATGTTTTTATTTTTACAAATACATAATCATCTTAGGGTAGTTTAAGAGAAACTTATTTTTGATTTTTTTTTCAAACACTATAAAAATGAGAACGTTTGTACAATTGTGCTGTATTTCTTTTAATTAAGAGAGCAGCTCTGGTGAATAAATTGTTGAAAATTCCATGCTTCAATAGTAAATATCTTGACAAGATTGGCATCCATCTTTATTATATATATATTATTACATATATGTTGGTCAAACTTGGAAGAAAAATATGATGTGCTGTAATGTAATGTAAAAACTTACATTTTTTAAAAATTTGATTGATATCAACTCTTTTATCATATATTTTATAACATAAATAGTTTTCTCTTGTAAAATAAATATGCCCTAAGGTTCTAGAAAGATTCAACAAACACTGTCTCATCTCTAAGTTTATAGAAAAGCTCTCCAAATACTTAGCCTACTTTCCTAGTTTTAGTGAAATTCACCAACCTCTAACTTATCTATACTGGTTTTTGGTAAGATTCATCAACCACTAAATAATTATTTCTGCTGCTTCTAATAAGGTTCACAATTCCCTAACGGCTAGCCTATCTCTATTGGTGATGGTAAAGTTCAAAGTCCACAAACTTATTTCTGCTGGTATAAGTAGGGTTCACAATCAATTAACCTATGAGAGAATTTGTCCCTTCAAATAGGTGCCCCCTTAATTTGTTAGCCACATAAAACGCTAACAAATTCGTCCCTCTTTGAATTCTCCATTTAATGAATAATTTAAATATTATACGTATTTACCTTATGTTAGGTCGCATGCAAAATTAAACGATAAATCGTGTTGAAATCAGTCATGAAATAAAGCCATTATTATTTTTTTCTAAACCGGCAGTTATATTTAGTTTGATTTCCGCCCACGCCCAGTGACGTAGTTCTTCCCGGATCAACGATACCAAACGCTTTGCATAAATCAAGAAACACCAGTTCGTGCAGTCGTTATTAGTCTAGGGGTGGGCGTGGCAGTAGTCGGTATCTTGACACGTTAACAAACACATCCGCGCTAATAGCACGACAGAGAGAGAGAGGGGGGGGGGGACTGTTTGTGTGTGTCATGACAAGGAGGGACGTACTTTGAGCCCCGAGTGGCCACTTTGTTTCAATCAAACAATGAACGCACTACGGTCACTGACAATGTCATAGAGCGCGTTCCTATTCATCAAATAAGCTGTCTTGAAAACGATTGTTTCGTAAAACAATACAAACCTGTACGCGACCATTCAAGGTCAAAATGTTCCGTCATGGATTATCATTATACTCTATTTCCCATTAGTGTCCTACTTACTGAATTTCACGTTGTTCACTAGAGGTATTGTTTTAGAATAAAGTCCTCTATTTTACAATAAAACAGTGCTTTATAGATAATATTGTTACTAACTACTACTTATGTTAAGTAGGAAAAAAATCACGGCTGGGGATTGAACCTCGACCTCCTCACCACTGGAAATTCAACCTATTACAATCTTACCATCACTGGGAAATTTCTATTGCTACCATCATTGACAATCCAGTCTATTATGACTCTCGTGCCACTCAACCAGTCTATTGAGACCTTACCTGCCTCAGTGGCGTAGTTAGCTAACGCACTTGTTTCGTGTTGAGCTAGACTGCTGAGGATGGGAAGATCAAGGTTCGAATCTCAGTCGGATGAACTGGGGGTGGTTTCCCCTAAATGGTTTCCCACTCTCCCTAGGTGCAAATGCGGGTTCACTTCCTCTATTCAACCTTCCCAATTTCTAACCCGTTAGAATAATTAGTACTTTAAGCGTACAACCCGAACGGAAAGCAAGACGCGATCCCGAAATATTTTTTGTGACGTTTCCGTCACTCAGCCCGTCTATTGCGACATCACCGTCATTCAACCAGTCTATTACGACATCAACACCACTCAACTAGTCTATTGTTACATTACCGTCGCTCAAACAGTCTATTATGACATCACCACCAATCAACCAGTCTATTGCGACATCACCGTCACTCAAACAGTCTATTACAACATCATCACTCAACTAGTCCCTTATGACATCACTGTTACTCAACGAGTCTATTGCTACACTAGACTATTGTGACCTTACCTTCACTAACTAGTCTATTGCTACATCACCACTCCTCAAATAGTTTATTACAAACTCATCACTGGCAATACAGTCCAATGTGACTTCATCACTGGAAATACAGTCTGTCACAACCTCATTTCACTGGAAACCAGTCTATTGAGACCCCCTCATTACTGGAAAACAGTCTATTACGATATCCTCGTTACTGTCAAACAATCTATTGTGACCTCGTTACTGTCAACCAGTCTATTGTGACCTTGTTGTTACTGTCAACCAGTCTATTGTGACCTCCTCACTACTGTCAACCAGTCTATTGTGACTTCGTTGTTACTGTCAACCAGTCTATTGTGACTTCGTTGTTACTGTCAACCAGTCTATTGTGACTTCGTTGTTACTGTCAACCAGTCTATTGTGACCTCGTTGTTACTGTCAACCAGTCTATTGTGACCTCGTTGTTACTGTCAACCAGTCTATTGTGACCTCCTCACTACTGTCAACCAGTCTATTGAGACCTCCTCACTACTGTCAACCAGTCTATTGTGACCTCCTCACTACTGTCAACCAGTCTATTGTGACCTCGTTACTGTCAACCAGTCTATTGTGACCTCCTCACTACTGTCAACCAGTCTATTGTGATCTCCTCGTTATTGGCAACCAGTCTATTGTGATCTCCTCGTTATTGGCAACCAGTCTATTGTGATCTCCTCACTACTGTCAACCAGTCTATTGTGACCTCGTTGTTACTGTCAACCAGTCTATTGTGACCTCGTTGTTACTGTCAACCAGTCTATTGTGACCTCGTTACTGTCAACCAGTCTATTGTGACCTCCTCACTACTGTCAACCAGTCTATTGTGACCTCGTTACTGTCAACCAGTCTATTGTGACTTCGTTGTTACTGTCAACCAGTCTATTGTGACTTCGTTGTTACTGTCAACCAGTCTATTGTGACCTCGTTGTTATTGTCAACCCGTCTATTGTGACCTCGTTACTGTCAACCAGTCTATTGTGACCTCCTCACTACTGTCAACCAGTCTATTGTGATCTCCTCACTACTGTCAACCAGTCTATTGTGACCTCGTTGTTACTGTCAACCAGTCTATTGTGACCTCCTCACTACTGTCAACCAGTCTATTGTGACCTCGTTGTTACTGTCAACCAGTCTATTGTGACCTCCTCACTACTGTCAACCAGTCTATTGTGACCTCCTCACTACTGTCAACCAGTCTATTGTGACCTCGTTACTGTCAACCAGTCTATTGTGATCTCCTCGTTATTGGCAACCAGTCTATTGTGACCTCCTCACTACTGTCAACCAGTCTATTGTGACCTCCTCACTACTGTCAACCAGTCTATTGTGACCTCCTCACTACTGTCAACCAGTATATTGCGAGAGTGACGCCTCAAAACCCTGCGGAATGCCGCAGATGGCAATTATAAGTGTGGTACAAACTGTTTTCTAGGAGTTATTCTAAGTGTGAACAGCATTAAAAACACTCTGCGTTGCCAGTGTTGTCTTCAAGCTGCCCCTGTACACTGTGAGAGGCAACTTGCTCTTCATCCATAAGTTAACACCATATTCCTCTTTCAGTTTGTGCATCAGTGATGAAGAGGGTGGGTTTCCCACCCCTGTTAACAAGGGTTGTTGGGGTGTTTAATAGCCGGAAGCCACCATGTAGAGTGGGATAGCTCATGCGCAACAAGCCACGTGGCATGTGACCTCGCTTCTTTCTTGATGTACCTCATCATATCACCATGAAACTCCTCCTTTGTCCTTTCTTAGTGAAAAACTGCTTTACTTCCTTCTCAATGAAAATCCTCCTTGGTCCGATCTTCGTGAAAATCCTCCTTTGTCCTACCTTCATGAAAATCCTCCTGTGTCCTACCTTCATGGAAATCCTCCTTTGTCCTACCTTCATGATAATCCTTCTTGGTCCTACCTTCATGAAAATCCTCTATTGTCCTACCCTCATGAAAATCCTCCTGTGTCCTACCTTCATGAAAATCCTCCTTGGTCCTATCTTCGTGAAGATCCTCCTTTGTCCTACCTTCATGAAAATCCTCCTGTGTCCTACCTTCATGAAAATCCTCCTTGGTCCTATCTTCGTGAAGATCCTCCTTTGTCCTACCTTCATGGAAATCCTTCTTTGTTCTACCCTCATTAAAATCCTCCTTTGTCCTACCTTCATGATAATCCTTCTTGGTCCTACCTTCATGAAAATCCTCTATTGTCCTACCCTCATGAAAATCCTCCTGTGTCCTACCTTCATGAAAATCCTCCTTTGTCCTACCTTCATGAAAATCCTCCTTTGTCCTACCTTCATGAAAATCCTCCTGTGTCCTACCTTCATGAAAATCCTCCTTGGTCCTATCTTCGTGAAGATCCTCCTTTGTCCTACCTTCATGAAAATCCTCCTGTGTCCTACCTTCATGAAAATCCTTCTTTGTCCTACCTTCATGATAATCCTTCTTGGTCCTACCTTCATGAAAATCCTCCTTTGTCCTACCTTCATGGAAATCCTTCTTTGTTCTACCCTCATGGAAATCCTCCTTTGTCCTACCTTCATGAAAATCCTCCTTTGTCCTACCTTCATGAAAATCCTCCTTTGTCCTACCTTCATGAAAATCCTCCTTTGTCCTACCTTCATGATAATCCTTCTTGGTCCTACCTTCATGAAAATCCTCCTTTGTCCTACCTTCATGGAAATCCTTCTTTGTTCTACCCTCATGAAAATCCTCCTTGGTCCTACCTTCATGAAAATCCTCTATTGTCCTACCCTCATGAAAATCCTCCTTGGTCCTACCTTCATGAAAATCCTCTATTGTCCTACCTTCATGAAAATCCTTCTTTGTCCTACCTTCATAAAAATCCTCCTTTGTCCTACCTTCATGAAAATCCTCCTTTGTCCTACCTTCATGAAAATCCTCCTTTGTCCTACCTTCATGATAATCCTTCTTGGTCCTACCTTCATGAAAATCCTCCTTTGTCCTACCTTCATGGAAATCCTTCTTTGTTCTACCCTCATTAAAATCCTCCTTTGTCCTACCTTCATGATAATCCTTCTTGGTCCTACCTTCATGAAAATCCTTCTTTGTCCTACCTTCATGAAAACCTTCCTTTGTCCTATTCTCCTGGGTATTATATCCATGACAATCCTCTTTGCTCCATATCCTAGAACCAAACCCTGTTCCCAACGAATTAGTCCTACTACGCCGGGTCTAACATCTCAATGAACCAGGGACTCACGCCAGTTTTCTCTAAATCCAATATCGAGCTAGTAGTGACAGCAAAGACTGCAAAATGGCCTGATACAGGGCATGGTGTCAACTGTTGAAAGGGGGACATTAGCCCCTACATTCCCCCACTTAACTCGACACAGGAGGGTCTGTGTTATCCTCTTCAATTTGCGCCGACAGCGCCACCAGACCCTTCCATCAGGCGGTGAGAGAGAGAGAGCATCACAATTACTATAATAGCAAGAGTGTGTTTGGTTGTTACCGGACCAAATTTATGTTTATAGTCGGAAAAGGTCCAGTGTTTGTGTTTGACTGGCCACCCCACTAACTGAACATGACTCTTTAGAAGGGAGAGGGGTTATAGCACCCCTTCCCTACGTCACACTGCAGTCTAAACTTCCTGATGACATCATAGTATACACTTAAATACAAACATTCTCCCTATCAGGTTGTTATAGGTCCTCAACGTGCACAATATTCTATGACTACAGATAGTTTGAATCCTATATTTACCGAATCTGAATCTTAAATTTTATTTCAAATCTCGAATCCTCGAATTTTTAAGAAATATGCAATTGTAATTAAAGTAGAAATATTTAAAAAAGGTCCTTTTAAAGTTTGATGGCATTGACAAATGATATTTCGTTTTTCATATCAATACGTCATATTTTTAGTGAATTAAATTAAATTAATAAAATCTTATCCTTTTTTGTGATTTTTTTTTTTTTTTTTTTTTTTACCTTCCCAACTATACAAGTCTTCATAATTACTTTTACCATTACTTAGAATTGTATTCGAGATACTTTTTTGAGATTCTTACAAATCTCTATTCTTTTGAATACCATGGTATTTGAAGGAATCGAGCATATGAGCATCTCATCTCTAACTATGACGACTTATTAAGTTAAACAGCCACACTTAAGGTAGAATGGAAGAGTACGTGGGAAAATGTGTTTTTTACAGTTATCGTAGCAAAACTTTTTTTCGGCCAAAATAAATAAATATTGCTCCGCTAGATTTAGATTATTATTATTATTATTATTATTATTATTATTATTATTATTATTATTATTATTATTATTAGCACCACGTCTTACTACCCGTTCGGGCTATACGTACTTACGCTAATATGTAATGGTATGGTGATTGAGAGATGAAATGGAGGACCTACAGTTTAACGTGGGATCCGAACCACGGTGGAGGCCTGGCATTCCTCACATTCACAAGTTGTGATTAATACACATCTTGTCAGAGGTGAAGGAAGGGTTTGGCAATCAGATAAATCTGTGCCGGGACCGAGGATTGAACCCCGGACCCTCAGCACATATTCCGGTAGAAAAATAGGGTTTAATTCTCTTCACATGCTGTTAACAACAATTGTTGAATATTTGTCAGGAGCATAGCGGGACTAGATGAGCAACTTTTTAACTAATAATAATAATAATAATAATAATAATAATAATATTTAGCACCGCGTCTTACTACCCGTTCGGGTTATACGCTTAAGTACTAATTACACTAATGGATTAGTAATTGGTAGGGTTGCATTTAGAGGAAGTGAACCCGCATTTGCGTGGAGGGAGAGTGGAAAACCATTTAGGAAAAACCACCCCAGTTCACCCGACCGAGATTCGAACCTCGATCTCCCCGTCCTTGATGGTCTGGCTCAACACGACTAGCGCGTTAGCCAACTACGCCACCGAGGCGGGTAACTTTTTAACTAAGAGAAAAAGTTGTCATTAATTTCTAGGACATTCTTTACCGATATTTAAGAACTGTTGAGATCAGAAAATTAAACTATGTTTATATTGGAGCAATATTGGATTTCCTTTGACCAAAACAAGTTTTGATTAAAAAAACTGCAAAAATATTGCCCGTGCCTCGCGTCTCCTATACTTCCACCTTACTTACCAATCTAAAATTAGTCCAACATTTTATCTCTCAGTAGCGAGTATGCCTATTGAACTAAGATACCGGGGTTCGATTTTTATCTCGCCCAAAAAAATATGAATGGTGAAATTGGGACTTACCCTTTTCACAATGATGAATTGATGGCCGGGAACTGGATGTTTCAACCTTTTCTAGAATTAAGTTAGTTTTCACATCGTATGAAAATCTAGGTCCAAGAAGATTAAGCTCATTAAAATGACAATAGTTAACTCCTTACTTTAAATTATCATTGAGGAGGAAGCCTGTTGTCATTACAATGGACTCAATAGTCTCGGCTGTTAGCCATTGGGTTTAGAAAGTGCACGTAAAATAACCAAAATGGCGTTTTAAAAATTCAACTTAAAATTATAATCAGAAATTGTACTATTTGAGTATCGGGGTGAATACACATCCAACTACATCCCTTTCTGAATGGTAATCATTGATTCAGAACTGGGAGAACCTAATAAACTAACATTAACCAGCCTAACTCTTACTTCAGTAAATTTTAACGACGGGATTAATTTATAAAAATCGACCATATACATAAAGGTAACCTACTTGAGTGAGTTTGTTACGGGCCCAAGAAATCCATAATTTGCCCCTTAGAGAAGATGAGAGTTTTGGGAAGTTTAAAATATCCGTAGCCCAATCTACTACTCCAGTTTATTAACGCTTTTGACATGCGAAGAAATGTTAATTCTTATAATTTTAGCTAGTAAGCCCCATGCTGAATATTAAACTCTTCAACAAGCTTGGATTGTATTATGGTTTTGTTGGCGCCCCAAATTCCCAACCTCTGAGTATCTCATATTCCCCATATATACGACCGCCTCTGCCCCTCACCCCCTGAGTACATCATAGTACCCCTATTTGCGACCACCTCAACCCCCACCCCTGTTCAAAACCACCACAGCTCGTTGTTTATTACTATTAATATTATTAATATTGTTCCTGTTGTTCGACATTCCCGTAATGTTGGACAAAAAAGCCACTAAATACAGCTCGTTAGATAAATAAAATGTATAACAACAAATGTTCCCATCCAGACCATAAAATAAATCAATTGTTACTGCTTTAGCTCTGCCTATGTTGACATTTAGTGCTAATAACTTCATGAAAAGCTCAATTTACTGAGTTCATCAACACATAGTAGGGAATAGAGAGACTTCCATAGCAGGGGAGTGGTAGGACTGCTATAGCAAGGTAGTGATGGAACTGTTATATCAAAGGAGCGGGGGACTGCTATAGCAGAGTAGGGATGGGACAGTTATATCAAAGAAGTGGAGGACTGCTATAGCAAAGTAGGGATGAGACAGTTAAATCAAAGAAGTGGGGGACTGCTATAGCAGAGTAGGGATGGGACAGTTATATCAAAAGGGGCTGCATGCAGAGTAGGGATGGGACTATCAAGGAGTGGGACTGCTATAGCAAGTAGGGATGGGACGTTATATCAAAGGAGTGGGGGAACTGCTATAGCAAAGTAGGGATGGAACTGTTATATCAAAGAAGTGGGGGACTGCTATAGCAGAGTAGGGATGGGACAGTTATATCAAAGAAGTGGGGGACTGCGATAACAAAGTAGGGATGGGACAGTTATATCAAAGAAGTGGGGGACTGCTATAGCAAAGTAGGGATGGGACAGTTATATCAAAGAAGTGGGGGACTGCTATAGCAAAGTAGGGATGGGACAGTTATATCAAATAAGTGGGGGACTGCTATAACAAAGTAGGGATGAGACTGTTATATCAAAGAAGTGGGGGACTGCGATAACAGAGTAGGGATGAGACTGTTATATCAAAGAAGTGGGGGACTGCGATAACAGAGTAGGGATGAGACTGTTATATCAAAGGAGTGGGGGACTGCTATAGCAAAGTAGGGATGGGACAGTTATATCAAAGAAGTGGGGGACTGCTATAGCAAAGTAGGGATGGGACAGTTATATCAAAGGAGTGGGGGACTGCTATAAGAAGGTCGTGATATAGCTGTTATAGGTTATAGCATGGCTTGTAAACATTTCTAAGCCAAACGTTCTAACTTAAATGGAAAAAGACCAACCCACTAAAATTCCCCTTCCCACACATTTTTACTTTCTTGCTATTTTACAGGTAGAGAAAGTATTGTAATCGTCAAAAAAATCTAACTCGAGATTTTGATAAATTTTGACATTCCATGACCCCCCGAATCCGAAAAAGTTATTTTGGAATTTCCGTCTATCTGTTTGTCTGTTTTTACCTCGGAGTAGAGCCTAAACTATTTTACCGATTGTGCTAAGACTTGGTGTGAAGGGTTTTTATAGGGTTCTCACGAAGGGTTTTTGTAATTGGATATCTAGCCCTAAAATTACGGGTAGTTTACTGTAGGGAAAAATGAGAAACAAAATCGATTTTATCAAAATCGGATCTAATGGTTTTATTCTGAAAATTGAAAACTGACAACTGAACTCGAGAATCGAGCCCAGGACCTTTGGCTCAGTACGTCATTGCTCTAACCACTGAGCTATCCAGGGTTCGTCACATGCCCAAGGTCATTCTTCACTCATATTTTAAGGCAGAGCCTATGATGGACGTGTGGAAATCGTCGGCTACAAGTATGTGATTATATTGGTTAGAGCATTGACGTACTAAGCTTAAGGTCCCGGGTTCGATTCCCGTGTCCAGGTATCATTTTTCAATTTTCAGAATACGATATCTAGATGGAGTAATCCTCACTAAAAGCATAAATAATAGCTTGGCTATTTAATTTCTAATGGTTTTGATTAAATTTCATTTATAAGCATTAATAAATATTATAAATAAAAGTGCTACTTTCAATTTTTCAGCAAAATGGCTTTAAGGGTGCCGATCTGATGCATAAATTATAATTTTCATTATATCTCCGAAACTATTTGAGATATGAAATTAATCATCATTTCAAATATGTAGATCTATTTATAATACTAATATTTTATCTGAAACATATTCTTATAAAACCAATAATTTTCAAGCTAAACACAAATAAATATATATATACATAAAATATATTGTTTTTAACTTTTCGAACACAAGGTAAAGTATTGAAACCGTTAAGAAAAATCTAACCAGAGATGTTGATGGATGTCAACGTTTCATGACCCCCAAACCCTAAAAAGTTGTTTTTGCAATGCCTGGCTGTGTGTCTATTTAACTCTAAAATTAAGAGTAGTTTAATAAAGGACGAAAAAGAAGAAATCCATTCTCTCAAAATCAGCTTTAATGAATTTGATTAAAATTTGTATCTAGGCGTTGAATAAGATTATAAACAAAATAACTATTTTCATTTTCCTATGAAAATGATTTTAAGGTACTTTACAGAAGCGGAAATTTCCTTATCTCGGCAACTATTTAAGATACTAAATAGCTTATTGCAAAATTGTAGTACTATTTAAAATAAAAAACTTTTATTTAAAACATATATTTATAAAACTAATAGTTTTGGAGATATTGGCAAATATATTAATACAATTTTGTGAGCTTTAGTTGTACAAAGATACTACTTAAGTTTTAGGCCATAATTTCATAGAATAAGTAGATAAATAAGTCTTTCAAAAAGTTTATGTTCTTTTTTCTTTAACCTCTTGGGGGAAGTGTTTGTACAACAATGATCTATCTCTATTATTTTAGACTTAATAGTCAATATTTACCTTTTTTTATTGGTCAAAATTTATTAATAAGGAATTTAATAAAAATCGATAGCAATTAGATGTGTAACCCCTAATGAAATGTCGAAAATTTTAACCGGAAGTCGAAATTTTAATACGAAGATTGACTCTTGTGGACCCAATATCGATCTTTTTGCGTTTTGGTCCAAATATACTAGTGAGGACTTTAATTATTTAAAAAGAAAATAATAAAATTTAAATTCGGGAGTCAATAAATGTTTAACGTAAGATAACGCAACTTTTCTCGGGTTTGCTACTGTATATTATTTAGTTTCACATATATTACGAGTTTTGGTAAGTATTTCAATTTTTTAAACGCTGGAGTGAGAAAGTCCGTGTGGAGTTCCGTACCATTTTTATAGTAATGTTTTGAAGACCTTGTGACCTGGCTGGTCTAGGGATAAGGTGTCAGACTTCTGTGCTGGGGTCCGGGTTCAATCCTCGGTCCCGCAGAGATTCATCTGATTGCCAAACCCTTCCTTCACCTCTGACAAGACGTGTATTAATCAAAATTTGTGAATATGTGGAATGCCAGGCCTCCACCGTGGTTCGGATCCACGTTAAACAGTAGGTCCCCATTTAATCTCACAATCACCTACATTACACATTAGCGTAAGTGCGTACAACCCAAAGGGTAGTAAGATGCGGTGCTAATAATAATAATATTTGAGACCTTAATGCTAGCTATCTAAACTATCTTACTAAACAATATGCTCAAGCTAATTAGCTTTATTATAATCATTTATTTCCACTATTTTTTTAACACAAATCATAGCTATAAGTTTTTATAAACTCTTATTTCAATGTTGCACTAATAACAAAAGTTCATTTATTGAAGTGTTTTATGATAAAAGTTGTTCTTTTATTAAAATCTAGAGTGTGAAAATGTAAATTTAAATGTATTTGTATGTTTTCTTTTAATCTATTAATTATTCTTTAGTTTACATTTAGGTGGTGCATTATTGAGTGATAGTAATTTCTAAGAGCAATCTTAAATAAAAGTGAGTATTGAATTACATGAGTGAGTGAGTATGGATAATGAGAGAGTGAGTGAGAAGATGACGATGAGTAAGAGATGATGCGATACAAAAGTCATTGATTGAGTTAAAGAGTGAGTGATTGAAAGATGAGCAATAGAGTTAGTAATTACAGGGTGTTCCCGAATTAAACAGCCAAATTTGTAAAGGGATAGGGTATCGAAAAATAACTAAAACATTTTCTTTGGTTATTAGCTCGTTTTCACTTCCTTTTCGAACAAATTGCAGAAAATTAAACCAAATCAAAATATAGGTATTAAATAAAATGTTAAATTATTATTTAAATAAATTAATTGATTCACAATAATGTCCTACACCGAAACAATGCATTGCACAGAACGAATTATACATTGCACGTTTGTCGTTTCTTCGCAAGCTTGTGTATCCTTTGTTGTTAAAGTTGAAGGTCATTAAGACAACTTATACACTTTTTTGATTAAAAGAACTCGATACCAAATAGTCTAATGGCGTTAAATAAGATGATGGGACACAGGTCCATAAACAGGTCGATTCATCTTCCAGGAGAATGAATATTAAACCACTAGCGAGAATCTCTGTCATAGGAAGCAGGGCAGCCAACCCGTCTATTGGATGTTTTATACCCGATTACTCCTAAACTTAAAGCAAAGATTGGAACAAATGAAGGGTAATCTTACTGGAAATTTAATGATGTCACAACTTTTATAGCAAAGTGTTATTTTATCAACATAACTTTTTACTGTTATTTAACTTTGTATGCAGATAACTTATTTTTATATTATAGTTTCTTAACTGTTCGCTCGAAAAGAGGCGAAAACGAGTTAATCATCACCTAACATTTTGAGTTAATTTCTAGATGCCTTACAACTTCCCAGAGTTTAGTTGTTTGATCCTGGAACACCCTGCAGAATGAATGATATAGTAAAGAGATTTAAATTTCAATCGGAACATTTTCCGCATTGGCGGAGCTAGTCTGCGCCTTCTAAGTGAATAGAATGAGCTAGAGGAGAGGTTGCCTGGACTCTATTACATAATACAGTATAGTAACCATCAAATAGCGTGTTGGTAAGCGAGTGTGTATGAGGCTGGGAAAGGGAGTGGGGGCAAAAGTTATTTGTGATACTTAAGCCAACCTTAAAATTCAATTAGAGACGAAAATTGCTAAGATTTTCAGATAATTCAATACCTTGGGGTAAGGGTATGTATTAAAAAATTGTAGTAATGCGATCTACTGTACAGGAGATCTGACGTTAGTGACACATTCAACCACAAGCGCTGCACTAGATACGTGAGGGGATAAGAGAATTGGAATCGCTGTTATTGTAACACATTTGATATTGTTTTGGTGTTAACATCCTTGGAAGGAATTAAATCGAAGTGTTCATCTTTAAAAATTGGAATATTACAATTGCAATCATTTCGTTTAAATAGCGGGAATTTTTTTTACCAAGGACGAAAAGCTTTCCAGTAAATTTTCCAAATGGAAACATTTTCTATGTAATTCATTTTATATCACATTTGTAGCTTGATTGAGTAAGTAATCAGTAGGGAATGAAAGGGAGTGAATTAGTGAAGTGAAAAGAATGATTTAATTGATAGAATAATTGGTTGAGAGAGAATGAGTGTGAGTTTTATATTATTATTTTTATTTGAAGTATTCAACCTGCACATTCTGACTGATTATATCAGCACACATAAATTTCTATGAGCGAGAGCGAAAGGGCCTGCAAATTTTCCCGGGAAAGGTATTTTCACAGACCTTCCTTGGTTCTTGAACATGCCCCAATTGACATGGGACCGATGATTTCACTTCCTCTCAGAAAGAAATTGTGCTATGGATTTTATAGCTCAAGAAAAATCCTTCGACCCTGGCTGGGTTTAACCCACGAACATCGGGTCCTGAGGGGATCACTTTACTCCAAGACCAGTGTGGTTAAATGATGTGAACTCTTAAGGAAGAGTGAAAGCCCATTTAGGTTTGACTCGCATATATAGATGGACTAAATTTGACTTAATGCAGTTTTGCCCATGACTAAACACCCACAATCCACGCGTCACCCACTGGGGACCCAATTAGCAAAGAGCTAGTCCCGCGTCAGTCCACCAGAACAAACAAGAACCCCCTTAAGATTTTCACCTCATGATTTAGAACGTCTGCCGGCCTATTATCTTGTAGCGGACTCAATTAGGGGTGGTGGTATCGACAGGCCCGGGGTGAGGGGATTAATTGCCACCCCCAGCTGGCGCCTGAATCCAGTGCTTGTGGGGGAGGGAGATCGTAGCCCACCCCCCAACGAGCGGGTGGGTAGATTTATTAAGGCCTAGTCGACCACAAGTCCGGACAAATGGCCGGATATAAAAATAAACAGGCGCTAGAAGGAGGAGGGTGTGTGCCTGTGATTCATGTAAGGTTTATCGAGGAGAGACGTAACTCACCTGAGAGTATAGGTTGGTGCAATAAACATCCACAAGGGGTTGTAACTACCCTCTATTCTAGCCGATAAACATATAATATTCACTCCAGAGTGACACGAGATATTGCTCGGCTTGATTCTACACATTGTTCTATCGACGGGGCTTGGATTCAAGAAAAACCAACTACCAGGTCAGGGGTCTCTGGATTGATACCAACTGGCTAATCAAGGAACATAATAAGTGTTCAAGATATCACTGTACGAGTATTCCTGGCGCTAGTGTTGCGTCTTTAGTGTTTTTCTACGTAGACTGCGTCTTAATACCATTTTTGATTTCCAAATATTTACACTAATATGTTTGGTAGAAAAAGTTAGGATTTAGAAGAAGTGTACCAGCAGTTTAAAGAAGAGACAGTGGGGAAGTATCTAGGTAAAAAAGGCTTCAATGCAACTAGCAGGATTCGAACATTAGACATCTCATCACTGGCAATTCAGACAAGACAAGAATGGTGCCTTTGTCTATGTACCACGCAAATTGTGTTGGTGTCTTTACTATGTTTAAGTTAAGTGCTAGTAAAAACCTGATCTTAGTAAGTAAACGTAAGCAGCACATCAAGTGGGTGAGGTCTTCTTGACGTGCTAAAAGACACCATCAATATTCGTGAACAGATACCGGGCACTCAAGAACTGTGATGAGATTCAATTATTTCGATCATGACCATACAACTTAGTGCTCGGCGGGCAAGGAGGCTAGGACCAGTTCGATATTAATTTTGAAGCTTTACCAAGGCAAATGCTAGGCCATTCATTAAAAGTAATTATTCTTGTTGTGTTGCAGCATGATTACTAGCATTTATCAATATGTTTAAACGGATCATTGTAAACAATAGCGATATAGTTGCCATAATAAACAATGTTCCCATCAGATGAACAGCCAAAGTCCAAGCGGGGATGGCTGGAAACGCTACTAAACACTAAAACGCTTTTAAACTTAAGCAATGTGTACAACCACTTCTGGTATCAGTATGTTGAATCCGTGAAACTGCAAGGCCGTAGCAGGGCTTACTATATAGCCCTGGGCCGTAGCCAGCCAATAATTTCAGGGGGGGGGGGGGTTTGGTGGGCCCATCCCCCAATTGACGGAGGCTAGAAAAAATTCTAAATAAAAAACTGTTCTAGAAGCTATCTGAAGTGTTTTTTATGGCATCACTACCCCCTAACTATCGGAGGTTAGGACAAATTCTAATTATTAAACAGCTCTAGAAGCTCTCTAAAGTGTTTTTTTATGGTAACATAACCCCCTAACCGCCGAAAAATAGGAACAATTCTAAATATTAAACACCTCTAGAAGCTATCTGAAAATTTTTTTATGACAACATAACACCATAACTGCCGAAGGCTAGAAAAAATTCTAAAAAATAAACACCTCTGGAAGCTCTCTGAAGTGCTTTTTATGATAACACAGCCCCCTAATTTGTACTTGTACCTTAATTTTGATATTGTTTGAACCATAAATAAAGCCATATATATTTTGTTCATAAAATTTCGGGGGGGGGTTTGAACCCCGAAACCCCCCCCCCCCCGACTACGGCCTTGCGTGAAAGCTATTGTTAAATTTCCGGAAGATGTTCTATTTGTCAATATTAGAAATTATTGACTAACATTTGTTTTGTTCCCGAGACCTCATTTTCCAGAAGTTTCCATTGCGAGTTTCTTAATAAAATCCAAACGAGGTGAAGAACCCTCTCTTTGGTCATTTATATTTGGTCACTTCTGTTCTTGCTCTGGTGTGACTTATTATGGCCACATTTTTACAAATTACAATTTGGAGACGCTTCTTATTTCGTTCTGTCACGACTCTAAGCCAGTACATTCGACATCCATGTTAAATTTTATAGTAATAACTAACAAAGTAATAGTTAATTGTCTCATTTTAGAAACTTAGAACGTCTAGGTGTTTGATTTAACAGTGAATAATAAAGGTATAATATAAAATTACTGTTTAACTTATTTAAATTATCATATTTACCTTATATACCCTTTGTTTAACCTGAAAGGTAAAAGGCTTACCTCTCACTATTCCACTATGATATAGTTTGTAAGATAGGGTCATAGTGTAATATGTCAAGGTAAGACTGTTACTTTTCAGGGTATATGGAGTATACGTGAATCAGCGGCCACCAGATACAACAGCAAATACCACTGAAGAAATAACTTTGACTATAAATAAACAACAGGCCGCATAGACTAAAAGACCAGCATGATTATATTATTTAAATTAACATAATTAACTACGTAGCACCCCTAACTTTCTTTTGTTACGCCCTTACGGCTATATACAGACTTGCGGTGCTATTAATGGGTAGCCGAGACCGTTTTAAACGTAGCAGTGTCCTCAGGGTAGATTATTTAATTAAGTGATGTTCGGTGTTAATATCGCTCCTGTTGTTTTAGGCGATCCGGTTAATACTCGATACTTACACCCCCAACCTTCCTCAATCTGTCCCGTTCGGGAAGGTCTAGTCTGAGAGTCGACTCTTAAGTGGGAGTGTAGGGACGCGAGAAAAGGGCTGTGTTTTTGCAGTTTTGACGTGAATACGTCTTTAAATTTGCTACCATACGGGGTCAATCCAAAAAAACTAATGATAACAAAATCGGGGGATACAGTTTGGTGTTGTAGTTTCAATCTTTCCTCTACATCCAAAATTAAATTATACCACTGGATAGCTAAAGGATCAAAGAATTCATTACGATAAGCGAGAACAGTGACGCATCGCGCGTGGTGGAGGGGGAAGCGCATCCATTTTGAGGTTATTTTGCTGCGTATCGAGATTTGCAATTAGTATAACTTTTGACTCGGAGAAGCTACGATGTTCGTTTAGGTTTAAACGTATTCACGTACAACACACGGCCGTGTCCATGACACAGCCACACCCCATTTTTTTTATAGCAAAATAATTTTTCAGCTGAGCTAAATAAAATAATTCTCCAGTAGAAACATAGAGTTGAATTTTCTTCACATGCTGATATCAACAGTTGTTGAATATCTGTCATGAGCATTGTGGCATTAGATGGTAAACTTTTTAAATGAATAAAGTGATCATTCTAGGACACCCTTGACAGATATTAAAGAACGTTGAGGTCAAATGTGAAGAAAATTTAACTCTATATTTCTATTGAGCAATATTTAATTTCTTTAGACCAAAAAAATTGTTATAAAAGAACTGCTAAACACCTTATCTAGCGTCCCCTACAATCCAACCTTAATATAGAGCAGGGATTGGCAATATTTTTGGCCCCGATAAAGTTACAAAACCTATAAAAAATTGGGTGATCACCCATTGTGTGTCCACCCTGATTTATATATTTTTTTCGTGTATATCTCTTATATTTATTCTTTAAATTCCTTTTTTCCTTGGTATTTATGTCCGATCCTATCTAGAAAAAATATATAAAATGTTGTGTATTTTTATACTAAGCCACTTATTTTCTAAGAAATATTATAAAGCTGCATGGTAAATATATAATTATTATGAAACATAAAAAAACTCGGATATTTCTGAACACTAGCTATTCGCAAAAGGCAGTGAGTTTCCAGTCCAACATCATTTTGGCATGTAGGATTTTTATTTCCAATGTAGCAGAATTGAGATGATTAAAGATTTATCTTCAACATAAAAGGAGAACATGAGTTTAAAATAAGTATAATTTTCCTAACGATGTGAATCTTCAAGTAAACTCAGCTCTTAAGATGATCGAAGATGTTGAATGTTTTATTCCTTTTGAAATTTTAAAAATCAAAATCATTTTAACACCCTTTTGAAGGAAATAAAATATTTAAAATTTCTTTTATGAAAATTGGTCTACCAAAATATAAATTTTCCTCAAAATAGTTGAAATGCAGAGATAATGTTTATAAATTTTTGTTCATTTACCTTGCAGTTTCAAATTTAGTCCATTCAACAGAGATATTACACTAATATTACCATTTATACTATTCAAGGGTTTTTTGGTCAATCTTTAAAATAATGTAAAATAATTTGATATATTTTCAAGTTTAGAAGACTCAAATATCAAACTTTTAACTACGATGTAGTTTTATTACACGATTGACTGAAAATTGATACGTTAGACTGGTTGCTGACCCCTGATCTAGAGCATGGAAATAAAATGTAAATACCCCCCAGGTTCCATGAAGGATGGTCATCAACACGAACACAATATCCTCATGCACTTAATAAAACAAGAAGAAATGTTTATTACAGGTCTATGTATCCTTCCATGTTGAAACCATTCTCAGTACTAGTTAGATATTTATTGGATATTATATTCTGAAAATTGACACCTGGACAAGGGATTCGAAACCGGGACCTTTGACTTCGATTCCCGTGCCCAGGAGTCATTTTTCAATTTTCAGAATCTGATGTCTAGATTGAGAATTCCTCACTAAAAAGCAGAAATAATAGCTTCAGCTATTTGATTCATTCATTGGATATCTAACACTATAACAGGCAAGATGTTATACATAATGTTGAACGAGATGGTGGACAAATGGAAGGAAAGTTGATAGCCAGCAGGAACACGTCATACTTGTTTGCGTGAGTATAAAATAACCAAAAATATAGTGGTTTCATCTTTCCTATTTGTTGAAACTAACCTTCACCTCCACCAGTGGCCATGCAATATTCACAAGTCAGGGGCCATAGACATTTCAAGATTACATCATCAGCATCACACTACTCTTAGTTTTATATCAGAATGGTCAACTATTATCGATAAAATAAATGTAAAAATGACTTGGTGTAGTAACAAATTTGGACGCAGTTGCGATAAGTGAGAGACATATTTGCCAAACACTCATTGGAAGGGCCCAGTAAAGTCGATCAACATTTTTATTTCAAATAACTTATTTTTCAATACAAGTATTTTACTAACACCAAATGTTTTCTAGTTTCCTAGTTATTCTGACATTAATAATTGATAATATATGGTTTTAGGGAAAGATATTATTTTTAAAAATTGAAATTTAACATAAATTTACTTTTAAACTGCGGTATTGCTAAACTTAGTAGAGTAAAATAAATTTGGACAGTCAATTTTCGATTTATCTTTAGAATAATATTCTTAACGACAGTTGATACTGAACTTTTGTAAAACAAACTCAGAGACCACATTGAGATCCCGAACCCTTGGTCCGCGAGAGGATGGGTGTTCGATACTCACCACTGCATGAGGCTTTACATGTACGGGTGTTATTTAGTGCGCGAGAACTACTTGGCGTATGGCGAGTGGATCTAATTTAGAATGTTGCCCTACAACGCTAGTTTTTTATTACTATTGTTTAAAGATAGATATGGTTTGAGGGTGTATAAGATCTGGGCACCAGAATTCTCCTGTATAAAGGATGTATCTACATAAGGGAATGTTTACCAGTATAGTGTTATAATGTTGAATGGTCGGTTATTTCCCTATGCCTGAAGCGATTGTCACTGAAATCGATAGTTGGTAACAAAAGTTATTCCCCGATACGTAACATTACCGTGCCATTGTTCCACTGAACAAGAATATTGATTGATTCGCCAAAGTAAAAAGTTATCCACTCTTTATTCAGAACCAAGTTCCCCTCCAATTACAAATAGTCTTGACTCTAGAATATTGAAGAGTCTCCAAAACAACAACAACACGTGTCTTGATAATAACGAGTCAGGGATTGAAAAGGGTCAATAGGAAGAGGAAAACAAAGCAAAGCGAGACGGGAGATGAGGTCCCACGATTCAGGCTGGGACGAGACAAATGACAATCAGAATGAAATGTCGAGGAGATGGTCTGGGGCTGTGGCGGAAATTGCAGGACTCGGGGCTTCCTCTATCAACGTGATAACAAGATGGTGAGAAAGGAGATGCGACGATTCTCGAGACAGACGAGAACCACGCCAGATACCGTAGCTATTGTAGACGATAGATGGAGATTTTGTAACAAACAAGAACCACGCGAGATATAGTTATAGGCGAGAACCAAGTGAGATATAGTTACAGACGAGAACCACGTGAGATAAGTTACAGATGAGAACCACGTGAGATATTATTACAGATGAGAGCCACGTGAGATATAGTTAGAGATGAGAGCCACGTGAGATTTTGTTACAGATTAGAACCACGTGAGATATAGTTACAGATGAGAACCACGTGAGATATAGTTACAGATGAGAGCCATCTGAGATATAGTTACAGATGAGAGCCACGTGAGATATAGTTACAGATGAGAACCATCTGAGATATAGTTACAGATGAGAGCCACGTGAGATATAGTTACAGATGAGAACCACGTGAGATATAGTTACAGATGAGAACCACGTGAGATATAGTTACAGATGAGAACCACGTGAGATATAGTTACAGATTAGAACCACGTGAGATATAGTTACAGATGAGAACCACGTGATATATAGTTACAGATGAGAACCACGTGAGATATAGTTACAGATGAGAACCACGCGATATATAGTTACAGATGAGAACCACGTGAGATATAGTTACAGATGAGAACCATCTGAGATATAGTTACAGATGAGAGCCACGTGAGATATAGTTACAGATGAGAGCCACCTGAGATATAGTTACAGATGAGAACCACGTGAGATATAATTACAGATGAGAACCACGTGAGATATAGTTACAGATGAGAACCACGTGAGATATAGTTACAGATTAGAACCACGTGAGATATAGTTACAGATGAGAACCACGTGAGATATAGTTACAGATTAGAACCACGTGAGATATAGTATCAGATGAGAACCACGTGAGATATAGTTACAGATGAGAACCACGTGAGATATAGTTACAGATGAGAACCACGTGAGATATAGTTACAGATGAGAACACGTGAGATAAGTTACAGATGAGAACCACGTGAGATATAGTTACAGACGATAGCCACATGATATATAGTTACAGATGAGAACCACGTGAGATAAGTTACAGATGAGAACCACGTGAGATATAGTTACAGATGAGAACCACGTGAGATATAGTTACAGATGAGAACCACGTGAGATATAGTTACAGATTAGAACCACGTGAGATATAGTTACAGATGAGAACCACGTGAGATATAGTTACAGATTAGAACCACGTGAGATATAGTTACAGATGAGAACCACGTGAGATATAGTTACAGATGAGAACCACGTGAGATATAGTTACAGATTAGAACCACGTGAGATATAGTATCAGATGAGAACCACGTGAGATATAGTTACAGATGAGAACCACGTGAGATATAGTTACAGATGAGAGCCACGTGAGATATAATTAGAGATGAGAAACACGTGAGATTTTATTACAGATTAGAACCACGTGAGATATAGTTACAGATGAGAACCACGTTAGATATAGTTACAGATGAGAACCACGTTAGATATAGTTACAGATGAGAACCACGTGAGATATAGTTACAAATGAGAACCACGTGAGATATAGTTAGAGATTAGAACCACGTGAGATATAGTTACAGATGAGAACCACGTGAGATATAGTTACAGATGAGAACCACGTGAGATATAGTTAGAGATGAGAGCCACGTGAAATTTTGTTACAGATTAGAACCACGTGAGATATAGTTACAGATGAGAACCACGTGAGATATAGTTACAGATGAGAACCACGTGAGATATAGTATCAGATGAGAACCACGTGAGATATAGTTACAGATGAGAACCACGTGAAATTTTGTTACAGATTAGAACCACGTGAGATATAGTTACAGACGAGAGCCACGTGAGATTTTGTGATATAGGAGAACCACGTAATATCTCGTGACAAGTGAAAACCACGTAAAATCTACAAACGATAATAGCTCGAGAACTCTTTACAAACGATAGTCCTGTGAGATTCGTGGCGGACCAGGCCAATGTGAGATCTCGTGTTAGACGAGAACCACGTTATATTTCATGAGAGAGAAGAAGCCCGTAATGGCTAGTGATAGACGAGAATATGTGATATTTAGTTACAAACGAGTACCACGCGAGACGTCACAGCTGCGAGGAGTGCATGCCATGTGTGAAGTTCAATGATATTTTATCCCATACATTGTCCCATTCGTTCTGGAAAATTGAGCACACAAAGTTATAATCAAATAAAACGCCAACCTCGTAGCTGAAGGGCCAGGGAGACTAACTATAATATTGGGCCTTAGAGCTATCTGGTGGCCACTTCTGAAATATACGCTTCCACGGCAAAGAGATTAATTTTGATAGTGTTTTGTTTATGATGCCATAAGTTCACCGTGGTAATATTAAGCTATTGCATATCTGCAATAACTTAGCTTATATGTAAATGGTTATTTTTCCGCCATTAATCTATTTATATCAATAAAATATTATTTATAAATTTTACTATACAACATTCTTAAACTAAATTTAAATTTCCTTTAAAAATATATTTTAATACTACAGAAAGAAATTTAGTCAACCAACAAATGTAAATAATAATTTTAAAAAAGCAGCAGATCACATTTGCTTAAGCAATTTACTTGGTATATTTATTTAAAGCGCTATTTTTGTTTAACTTAAGTGCGCTATAACGAGAAAATCGTATCCACCTTTGCTAATTACAGTACTCTTGAAAGATAATTCAAACATCACTAAAAATGATTTCCCACCCTTTAATTCAAGTTCAATGCAATTTTCAAGCGCTCTTAACTTCAGAGGGCCCTTGGAAGAAACATTCAGACAGGTCCTAGGATTCTTTATCTCCTTCCCAAGGTGATAAGTAAAGTAATTGTATATGCTTGTATTAGTCCTATGACCCAGATATTACAATGGAACTGTTTACTGCCAGACTGCCATTATATTGCAGAGCAAACAATAACACCTCATTTTCATAACAAATAATAGATAAACACGGGATTGTGTGTGGGCCTTTGTTTATTTAGGAAAGTATTTCTTATTTTTTATTTTATATATTACTTTTGATAAATATAGCTTATGTCCAACATAAGAAAAAAAATTAGTGTAGTTCAATATTACATCGAATTATCTGTGCCGAGAAAGTATGGGCAATATCATATTAAAGTATTTAAAACCAAACAAAAAATCTAATTATTTAAAGGTCATGGTAAAAAGCCAGAACTGTTTGTGTTGCGAGTGTGCCTATTTACTTTGTACGTTTATTTACATAAAAGCGATGTTTCTAAAAACATGTTTTGACACTTTCTTGTATCAAATTTTAATAATAAAATAGGTGTGTTTGAAATGAAGGGTCAGCTCAGCCATTTAAAACTCGATTGGTATGCTCAGCTCTGAACTGAACGATTGAGCTTAGGTTCGAAACCAAGTCAGGTACACTGGGTGTTGTTTTTACATTGTTATTCTACATAAATCGGGTTTATCTCTCCACGCAAATGCGGGTAAATTTTCTCTAAACTCTACCTCCTAGCCTAATACTATGTGGACATCCCAGGATTAGTAGTAAGATTTAGTACACATCAAAAAATATCCAACTTGTGAACTGTGTATTGGAGAACAGAAAGACAGAAAATTAGTAATTCCCTCTTTGTCTGCCAAGGGAAGAATTCTGAGCCCAGAACGTGAAATAAACACAACCGAATCGTCTATAGCCAGTTTACGAAAAACTCGGGTAAGACTCATAAAATAAAGGGTAAAATATTGTTTCATCCGACCAAAAAAAACTGATCTCAAATATAAAATTTTGGAGTGTGGGCTGAATAAAACCTCTCGGCTGACATCTTAGTACCACGCACTTCCTAGTCAGGGGGGAAAGGGCAGGAAATGAGGGCAGAGATAAATGGTCTCATTGGAAGTAGGGAGGTTACCGACGTGGAATAAAAGACGACAGGAACTGGGGGTGATAGGGGGGATGGTGATCTGGACCAAGAGGGCAACAGAGTAGGAAGAAAGAATAAAAATAAACTACGAATACATGAGGAAAAGTAAAACAGAAATAGAAGAAAGTGACAAGGTAGAAGTGTTGGTGTATCTGACTGATCTGGAACTGGGGAAAGGTTAGGGTATCTGGCTGCCATAGTACTGGAGGGAAGGTTAGGGTATCTGACTGATACGGATCTGGAGGCAAGGTTAGGGTATCTGGCTTTCAAAGTACTGGAGGTAAGGTTAGGGTATCTAACTGACCTAGAAACTGGAGGCAAGGTTAGGGTATCTGACTGACTAGTACTGGAGGCAAGGTTAGGGTATCTGGCTGTCATAGTACTGGAGGAAAGTATATATCTGAACTGATCTGGAAATGGGGCAAGGTTAGGCTATCTGGCTGACATAGACTGGAGGCAAGGTTATTATATCTGACTGATCTGGAACTGGGGCAAGGTTAGGCTATCTGACTGACATAGAACTGGAGGCAAGGTTATTATATCTGACTGATCTGGAACTGGGGCAAGGTTAGGCTATCTGACTGACCTAGTACTGGAGGCAAAGTTAGGGTATCTGATCTAGGACTGGGGCAAGATTGGTGTATCTTACTTATCCAGGACTACAATCCCCACTACTTTTAACTTTAGTACCCGTAGTCAGTCTCCCTGTGCACCCGGCCACGGCATTGTTAGCTTACATCACTGGTTGGTACATATACTAACATAATAAATTGTAGCATTGTGATATGTTTTATAACTATTTCCGTGGAGAAGTGTTTTGTGGGACTTACCCTGAACCTAGTGGTTATATAAATAATTATTTTTATACTGCTTGGTTTTGTGGATAGAAAGTACAGTATATGTGTTCACATTTATATTCCCAATGGTTAGTTATTACTACCGTACTAATTTAACGCTCGCACTATCATTCAGACAAAATGTCTTGTTTTGTTAGGTTTGCTAGCCCTAATGTAGAAACAACATTGCTTTAATACTTGACATACACACAGTCACTTTATTTTGTACTTAAAATAACAAAATTAACATTTATTTTGCATTGAATTTTTAGTTATATATTTAATTTTTTTTTCTAAGCAGTTTCGTGGATTACTTATCACAAGACCCACATTGGTGGTCACATGGTCTAACGCGTCTCTCTCGCGTGAAACTGAAATATGGAAAGATCAGGGCTCGAGTCCCAATCGGGTGCACTGAGGATGGTTCCATAATGTTACTCACCCTCCATTCACGTAAATTTGTGTATACTCCCTCTAAAGCTCTACATTACTCACCCATTTCATCAGTGTAATAAGCGTTTGCGCATAAATCATACGGATACTAAGACGGGGTTGAAAAAATAAATATCATAATAACATCATAGCTACCCACTTCGGTGAACCTATGGACTAAGGCGCTATTCTCACAATAGAATAGACTGCCGATGATGGAGAGATCAAGGTTTGAATCTCGGCCGGGTGTACTGAGGAGGATTTTACCAAAATGGTTTTCCACTCTCCCTCCACGCAAATATGGGTACAATTCCTCTAAATATAACCTTCCCGATCTCTAAAACCGTTATCATATTTATTACATAAGCGTATAACCTGAATTGGGTAGTAAGACGCGGTGCTAAATATATAGCTTAACTAAATTAAATTCTTTGTCATAATATTTTGTAATTATTATCGCATATAACGACGTCACGATGTTCATAACAACCCAGAACAATGTCTCACTGTTAATAAGGACACAATCACACGGTCACAATCTTTATAATAAGGTCACGATGTTCATAACAATACAGAACAATGTCTCACTGTTAATAAGGACACAATCACACGAATCACAATCTTTATAATAAGGTCACAATGATCATAACAACACAGAACAATGTCTCACTGTTAATAAGGACACAATCACACGGTCACAATCTTTATAATAAGGTCACGATGTTCATAACAATACAGAACAATGTCTCACTGTTAATAAGGACACAATCACACGATCACAATCTTTATAATAAGGTCACGATGTTCATAACAATACAGAACAATGTCTCACTGTAATAAGGACACAATCGCACGATCACATTCTTTATAATAAGGTCACAATGATCATAACAACACAGAACAATATCTCACTGTTAATAAGAACACAATCACACGAATCACAATCTTTATAATAAGGTCACAATGATCATAACAACACATGACAAAGTCACAATATTGACCAATTAGGCAAAGTTAGCTTATTCTTATTTCGCTGACACCCTCTATAGGTCTAAGAAGAAAATTGGCTGCTTATTTAGGACACAGTCAGTCCCGAAACGAGATATTGAAGCAACTTTTGAGGGGCGGAGAAAGAAGGCCATTGAGGAAGATAATGGAAGAATGGAAAATAAAGAAACGCCAAAAAAGACTGTGTGTTCTTCGGAGCTGCGCGTTCCGAGAATGTATTGAACAAATCTTACCCAGTATTCGGAGATGTTTATATTAGAGCTGGAAACCCGAATCGGTGGGCACGCGGGCTAAGACATAAAACTCGTTTAATCTCTTTTGTTGGTGATGAGAAACTTGGGGTTCAAATCTCGGCAAGGTATAATGAGTGTTTTTTTCCTTAATCGTTTCTCACTATTCCTCCACGTGAGTGTGATTACATTTCATATCAATTCTACCTTTCCCATCCCTACCCCAATACGTAGTGTAGACATGTGGATAACTTATATTTATATAAAATAAGATACACAATAGTTATTAAAGACTATAGGCGAGGGTTTAGCACACTTGACTCTTACCTCGCAATCAGAGGCTTACTCTCCACTTATTGAACTGGGGGTAGCTTCATAACAGTTCACTTTGACACTCTCTTTACAAGCACATGCTAGGACAGCTCCTTGAAACAATTCCTCCTCATTCTATCTTATTAAATTATATAATGTATTTGATGACCATATTATCACTATTCATTCTCTTCATCCTATTCCTTTAGGTCAGTCGCTTAGTCATTATTGGCACTTCTCCCTCCCTTTATTTTGTTCCTAAAGGCTAGATAACGTGAGTCACTGACATAGTTCATAGCATCCCTGATAGTCCGTACTGGCACTGTAGCATAAAAATAAAAACAAATTATTAGGACGTGAACTCAGTTACTAAACAGCTACCAGACAACGAACCAATATGTGCCCAAACGAATGACTCCGACTATCTCTCAAACTCTACACTATCCCTCCAACTACCCAAACATTCAATACTCCGCAATGTCCTTTCAATATCTCCCAAACTCTACACTATCCCTCCAACTACCCAAACATCCAATACTCCGCAATGTCCTTTCAATATCTCCCAAACTCTACACTATCCCTCCAACTACCCAAACATCCAATACTCCGCAATGTCCTTTCAATATCTCTCAAACTCTACACTATCCCTCCAACTACCCAAACATCCAATACTCCACAATGTCCTTTCAATATCTCCCAAACTCTACACTATCCCTCCAACTACCCAAACATCCAATACTCCACAATGTCCTTTCAATATCTCCCAAACTCTACACTATCCCTCCAACTACCCAAACATCCAATACTCCACAATGTCCTTTCAATATCTCTCAAACTCTACACTATCCCTCCAACTACCCAAACATCCAATACTCCGCAATGTCCTTTCAATATCTCCCAAACTCTACACTATCCCTCCAACTACCCAAACATCCAATACTCCACAATGTCCTTTCAATATCTCCCAAACTCTACAATATCCCTCCAACCACCAAAATTTTCAATACCCTCCAATGTCCTTACAATGCATCCCAAACCCTACAATATCACTTTAATCCCCCAAACCTCCAATATTCCTCCAACTACCAACATTTTCAATGCCCTCCAATGTCCTTACAATGCATCCCAAACCCTACAATATCACTTCAATCCCCCAAACCTCCAATATTCCTCCAATTTACCAAATCTCTAATATTCTTCCAACTTTCCAAACATCCAATATCTCCTAGGCCCTACAATATCACCTCCAACTCCCGAAAAATCCAATATCACCCATTTGCCCCTCAATATCCCATAACACCCCAGTATCCCTCCAATGTATCCCCAATACCTTCAACACAACCATAATATCCCGAAAACCACAGTGGTATCTGACTGACGTACAGCACGTGTGGATTCAGGGACGTGAAGTGGGATAATAGAACCTAGTTTCACCCAGTAGTGATTAGATACCGCTACAAGCTCCCTTGTAAATAGATCTCAAGACAGTGACTTATAGAGTGACAGCTTCAAAACTGGCACGCCCTCTACCATCAGCCCTGGGACTGTGAATGATGGCTGTATTTCTCTCTCTCTCTTATATGAGCTTACGAAGCAAGGGAAAACAAACAATAAAAGTAATATAATAAAACTGAGGAAGTGTTGGAAGAAAAGGAACCCTATCGCTGCCTTGGCTGTGCGGATTGAACTCAACAAAACTCTTTCTTTCTTAGGAAATGGTTCACTTCATCAAAAGCCTTTCTTCAGTCTGATCAAATCTCCTGGATTATAATATATATAATAGGCTATATTTTTTGAAGTATAGGTTTCCCTGTCTCACTTTCCGGTGTTCGTTTATTGAGAAGGGGTACCTATAAAAAATAGAAGTAAAATGAAATGATGATACAAGCAAATATTGCAATTCAGTAGCGTCCCGTGGAGTGTTGTGAGGTATGCCCTACTTGTATCGCACTTGAAAATGGAAACTTTTTAGTTTGAGCTCTGTAAGTGATTTGTTAGATTTATAATAAGTGGGGAAGAAGTATTTAAAATACAGCATCTTAAAACACGTAACCTAACTTGCTTACGAGTCATAGTTATTGTTATTAGTTTGAAGTCCCCCGCATCCGTGGACATGTGGACTAATTTGTTTATATCACTACGTCTTGCTACCCGTTCGGGTTACACGATTATGTACTAACTATGATGATGGTTTAAGGTATTAGGAAGGTTATATTTAGAAAAAATGTACTTGCATTTGCGTTGAGGGAGACTGTATAATCATTTTGGAAAAGACACCCGTTACACCCGACCGAGATTTGAGCCTTGATCTCCCCGTCATTTGTAGTCTACTCTACTGCGAGAGTAGCGCGTTAGACCATGCTACCACCGAGGTGGATGTGGACTAAATATATTCCAATACTGGCCAAATATATTGAGGGCTGTTTATATCAATGTTTCCCCCCTTTCTTCCCCATACAGGGTCACTTCCTCTTCTTCATTCTACTCAATCAATGAAGTTAAATTCATAGAGCTCGGACGGGTAGGCCTACCTAGTAAGATGTAATATAAAAAAAAGTCTGAAATACTTATAGGTGAACTTAATTTATTTTACTGAGACATTTTAAAACTATACACCTGCTTGAATCAAATATAGCTACGAATCAACTTTATTATTTACACTACAGCTATAATATGAATAAAACATATGTTTGACTATATTTTATAATGTTTTAGATACATACAGTAGTGAAACATTAGTATCCAAGAAAGCGACAAGTATCATAGTATTATAAGTTTAAATTATTATCAATATAAAATATGTATTTATATTCTTGGATTTATATGTTAAAAATGAATTTGATAAACACTGTATGACCAAAATTCGTGAATGATAAATGATTGCAGATCGTCAAACCATTTGCGAACAAACCCTTGGACAAAGGACACATTTGATGTAAAACTTAGTTTAATTGAAATAAAATACACACTTACCTTAAAAATAAATTAATAATTCTTCAATATTCTGCCTGGAAATGTTCTTGGAACATCTGAAAATTAAAAAAGAAATATATGTTACTGGTGGACTGTGCAGTGCATGCTACAATTTTATTACTAAAGTTTTGCTTGCGTAATTTTCCAGGGTGATGTTAGTAAGGGAAGATTGTACAGATTAAATCAAGTCTTTTTTTTGGTAAAGATCAAAACGTAAATGATTATAACAGCTATGAATTGAATTTATATTACATGTGCGAATTAAAACGAAATAAAATATTTTTGAGAAATTGAATACTTAGCCTATTTAATTAAATTTATGGTAAGTTTTGTTGATTTAAATGCAAATTAATTCCCTAAATTAAAAGAATATTGGTAAAAGTTTTGTTAAGACCGGCAATTATAGCGGCCATTTTGTGACTCAAGGCAAATATTTAAAGATAAAGATAAATAAAAATAAGAAAACACAAAATGTGAAAAAATTATATATATTTTTATAACCTACTATATGTAATTGGATTGTTTGGTATAAAGGCTTATAAACATTTTTACAGTAATTTTTACACTAAAGTAATAATATTGTAAAAATATTTATATCTACCAACATCCAATAAAACACAATTCAGAAATTCGTTAGGAAAATCTGATTTTGGTTGAATGCTATTATTTTTAAAATGGATTAAATAGATAAGCTATTATATTTGTTAATTATGGCTACAGATGCATCTAAATATCATGTTCAGTGGCCAATATTAAAGTTTTAATTGTAATATTGGCAGCAAAAAACCAATTACCAAGTCGATCATCACGTCCATCCCAAATTCTGCATTGTATAAGAGTGGTGAATGATCCTGGGCACGAGATGATTCCTGAATAGCTCAGTGGCGTACTCATCTGAAGGTCCCGGGTTCAAAGCCCGTTTCCAGCTGTCACTTTTAAATTTAAAGAACATGCTACCATTTTTGCTGATAGCTTGGACCCATGAACTTCAAGATTAGTGTTCATCTGTCAAAACTGGTTCAAACGTTTTCCCGTAATTTTAATTTTTATAACAGATTATCAAATCTTGTATAGATTTGGTTTTCTCTTATATTAATTAATTTAATTTGTGTGAGACTAAAACCAGCAGTTGTGAAATTAAAGTTTTAGATGCGTTTCAACCCTTTATGGTTAATTTTACTAATAGATGTACGTATATTTTGTAAAATTCGGTAAATCAGAAGAATAAAGATTCTATTAAAAACTAACATTACATCTATGGACCAAAATTAAAAACTACGTTCCCCAATCTTCAGTGGCAGTTTTTCTGTCAGGTTGTATATGGTATATACTTTCTAAACTGTACGACTTACTGCTGGCTGTACTTGCTATTGTGTACTTTGTGGCAATGTGGATGGTAGTCCAAATATAATATAGCGAGATAGAACTATTTAAACAGTGCTTTATGGACTGTGAATTGATATATGTCCATTACAGAATAGTGGTGTGTATCTATAGCGTGGTTTTCAGCTCTCTTTCAAGACCAATGCGACCTTCCTAATCTTGGTCCCTAGAGTTAACTAGACTCATACGTCAGGCAGAACTGGAGACTGTTTCCTGACCTCTTTCAATATCCACTGAATGTTTATTTTATTTGAAGTTTCATATCCACCGGTGATAACATAGCCTAAGGAATATACTCGCAATTTACTCTGTGGCTGGTAAAAGTATGAAATTGGGTGGAGGTATACATTTTGGCAAGGTGCACTGAGCTACGGTTGTGGTTTTCCCATCCTTTTTGAACGCTAATGCGGGTGCACTCTTTCTGAGCTACCAATATCATCCCTACCCCCTAGATTAAGTAATTAATAACCATGATGTTGACGTACTATAAAACATGACTAATATAAGCTCAAAGGTAAATTTCCTCATACATTTTGATAACGTAAGGTTTATCTTCAAACTGTAGAAACACTTAAATCACTTAGAATATATTATATCGGGAAAATAGAAAAGTTTTATAATGTGGAACAGTATAAAAAATATGCCTACTACTAAAAAAAATTCAAAGATTAAGCAACAATAACAACCTCTCAGAAAATCCCACACAGAAATCAAACAGAATAGCCAGAAAAAACTCGAAATGCGATAAACCAATACAAAACTGTCAACAAATAAAATCAACAACATAAACAGTCTCAGGCAAATATTTATGACTTCTGATGAATATTTGACAGAGTTTGAAGCCAGCTGATGGCTCGTACAAACTATCCTGAACATAAATATCTGGCGAGGCCTAGAGGTCATATTTATTTAACGTGTGGTATTAATCTGTCAATCAAAGTATGGACTGAGCATCTATAGGCAGAGTGGTCCAGCTGTCACGTTGACATCAGATATATATATACGCATAGAGGGAGAGTGGGAAAATATTTAGATAAAGCCACACTTAGTAAACCCAGCCGGGATTTGAAAGCCAACATCTCAGTCACCAGCATTCCAGCAAATTGCGATAAAACTGTACTAATGGTGCAGGGATTAATAAGGTAATACTTAGAGGAAACGTACCTACATTTGCATGTAAAAAGAGTGGAAGGCCATTTAGGATTAACTACATTAGTACGCCCTTCAGGGATTCAGACAACGACCTTCACGTCATCGGGAAATCAGATTATATTATATTGACGTCCAGCCCGTGTTCGCATTGATGAGGTTAAGATCCAATGATAAACTTAAGAAATAATGTTATAAACATGTATCAGAGCATTATTAAAGTTAATTATTTGATTCTAGATAATTATGTTCAACGTGACAGCTACTTGTAATCAATCAAACTATTTATTAAAATATTGACTGTCAAATCTAAACTAAAAGTACAGGGAAAAAAGAGGTTCATTATTATGAGTTCAGTTTCAACTTACAATCTGGAGTTTCTAATGCACTTTAGATTAAAGGTCTGAGATTCTTGTCTAATGACTGTTATTAATAAAGGTTAAAAGGTTTCGTGTCTCTTTGTTTAGATTAAAAATAAATGTTTTGAAGTGGTCCTATTGAAAGGTTTAATAAAAGTGTTGTAATTTGTAAGTACTTATCCTATTTTTCCTTGAAAATAAATAAATTTGGCAGTTATTTCGAAGAAATTAATTCAACTTGTAAAATACTAGATGAGCACAGCATTTACTCCGCGAGTCCGTCAATGAAGATACATTTTACTGTTTGTTTATTATCTCCGCCAATTACTACCCGTTCCGGCTATACGTATTATGATAATTACTCTAATAGTGTAAGAATATGGAAGGAAGCATTTTAGAGAAAATACACCTGCATCTGCGTGGAAGGAGAGTGGCAAAACATTTAGGAAAAACCACCCTCAGTAGACTGGACTGGGATTCGAACACCAATCTCCCCATCATCAGCTGGCCAGCCCAACACGAGAGTGACGCCTTAGACCATTCAGCCACTGAAGTGGGTTAAAAATTATTGTTATATGTGATTTGATATTTTAATATTTCGTGTTTAGTTTCTGAACGAAATTCAGTGGTAAATATTTGTTCGTATCGTAATAGTAAGTTAGTATCCAGGCAAGGGGTTTTACCAACTTGATAACTTGCCACATAGATCACTAAACAAAGAATTAGTTTTCTACTTCCCAGGTTTTAATACCAGAGAGAAAATGTATTCGCCGAGATCTGTAAAGTTGGCAGCCAAGGAAAGCTGTACCTAGCCTTCAGTACCTTCGATTTGTCAATATTGGACGCAGCCCAAATGGCAGAGGAAGCAGATTTGTCTCCCTTCTTCTGTTGGTATAGGGGCACTTAACCCCTCCTTTCTCCCCCATGAAACCCACCCTTCAACCTTGGTACAAGCCACGGCAATATTTCTAGAAACCCGCAATTTAAAAATTCTTTGAAAATTGGTGCAGTGCCAGGTGGGGTTAACATTGGGGGCCAATCCACCTTTAAAAGAAAAATATAGTTTTTTAAACATTTAGTTTGTTGGTCCCGTCCTGCTCGTTACCGTGACTGAGGGGTCAGGAAGATCAACTGCAGGTATATCTGGCTATATACAACCTGTCCCTATGGACGGGTATATTTGGTTATATACAACCTGTCCCCATGGACAGGTATATCTGGCTGTATACAACCTGTTCCCATAGACAGGTATATTTGGCTATATACAACCAGTTCCCCATGTACGTGTATAACAGATGTATACAACCTGTTCCATAGACAGGTATATCTGGCTGTATACAACCTGTTCCCATAGACAGGTATATTTGACTATATATAACCTGTTTCCATGTACGGGTATATATGGCTATATACAACCTGTTCCCATAGACAGGTATATTTGGCTATAATATAACCTATTCCCATGTATGGGTATATCTAGATGTATGCAACCTGTTCCATGGACGGGTGTACCTGCATATATGCAACCTGTTCCATGGACAGGTAATATTGGCTATATACAACCTGTCCCCATGTACGGGTATATCTAGATGTATGCAGCTTGTTCCATGGACGGGTATACCTGGATATATGCAACCTGTCCCCATGGACAGGTATATTTGGCTATATACAACCTGTCCCCATGTACGGGTATATCTAGATGTATGCAGCTTGTTCCATGGACGGGTGTACCTGGATATATGCAACCTGTTCCCATGGACAAGTATATATGGTTATATACAATCTGTTCTCATAGACAGGTATATATGGCTATATAATACCTGTTCTCCTTATTGAGTGGTCAGGGAGGCCGATTAAAGCTATATCTAGCCACATTTTGACTGTTGATATGGATGAGAGTAAATCGGAAGGAACATAGCAATATGGAACACCTGAGAGTAATGCAGAACAGCTGAGAGTAATGTGGAACAGCTGAGAGTAATGCGGAACAGCTGAGAGTAATGCGGAACAGCTGAGAGTAATGCGGAACAGCTGAGAGTAATGCGGAACAGCTGAGAGTAATGTAGAACAGCTGAGAGTAATGTGGAACAGCTGAGAGTAGTGTGAAACAGCTGAGAGTAATGTGGAACAGCTGAGAGTAATGTGGAACAGCTGAGAGTAATGTGGAACAGCTGAAAGTAATGTGGAACAGCTGAGAGTAATGTGGAACAGCTGAGAATAGTGTGGAATGACTGACAATAATAAGGACCAGCTGATCGTAATTCTAAACATCTGAGGGCAATGGGCAACAGATGAGAGCCATGAGGAATAGCCAAGGGCTATTTTAACAGTTGTATCTTCTTAAGCGTTTCAAGTAGCACTATTCAGCCATGACGTCACGTGTCCCGATGTTGCGTGATACATGAGGGGGAATCACATATTTTTAATTTACCCTGATGCATGCGCCTGATAAGTTCTGGGCACGCAACCCGCCACTCGTCCCAGGCGAGGATCGCCGACAAACGCTTTCACCCAGGCTTACCTCTGATGACATTGAAAATCTACTTTGGATTATTTCCAGACACTTAGCATTCGTGAATATAGCTTAATATGCTGGGCTATCAGAGTTTTGGACTTCCTGATTATAACTTAATCCAGAGTCTCTCCTAATTATACTGGTGGTGTGAACCTTTACTGCCATTCAAACAATGTATCATTAATGTGAAAATAAATTTTACACGTATTTTCTAAACTCCATCTGTGGTCGTGATTATTGACATGGGGCTCAATAATTACACGCACCTTCTCAGAGGCTATGGTTTGCATCCATAAATTGGTAAACATATTTAGCCTGCGCGTGGTAGGATCGGAGTTGTTGGAAGTTCCCTGAAATGCTCATCCCAAGGGCTTCCCTGTGTAACTCACCCTTGTAATATTACATCACCATATTTTAAAACATGGGTAGTAGACACCCTAACCACTCGGATACCTTCACCTGGTATTAGAACCCGAAACAATCAGAGCTGATAAAGAAGTGTAAAACCAGTCAGAGCAGATCTTTCTGAAAACCCTCCTGAAAAGTAGTGATGGTTTTAGTGCTGATTATGGTGTTGAATGCTTTTTCTACCGCTAATTTCATTGCTTAGTGCTAGTTTGTATTCTAGCAATAGTTCTGAAGTATTTCTAGAGCTTGGTGATAGTTTTAGTGCTTAATTTTAGCTATAGTGCTTGATGCTAGTTTTAGTTCTTAATTTTAGTTATAGTCCTTGATGCTAGTTTTATTGATTTGTTATAGTTATGCTAGTTATGTTAATTAGTCTTAGTTTTAGTTTTAGTTCTAGTGCTTGATGCCGGTGATAGTGCTTATGCTAGTTTAAGTGCTGCTATGGTAATAGTTTTAGGGCTGAATGATATTGTTAGCGCTAGTTTCAATGCTTAGTGCGCTAGTTTTAACTGTAGTTATAGTGCTGAGTAAATTTAAATTCTTATATTAATTCTAGTGCTTAGTGATAGTTCTAATTCTTAATTATAATTAAAGTTTTAGTGCTTATTATAGTTCTATAATTTATTACTGGGTATACTAGATAGTGCTAGTTTTAATGCTTACTATTACTTCTACTGCTTAGTGATAGCTCCATAGTTAGATACACAGTTATTTTAATTAATACATTTCTATTCGATCACATTTAATTAGAAACCAATAGAGTTATTTGAAAACCAGCTCCCACTTCTCATAATTTTCCACCAACAGCATTGTTCTTTGTTTCCCTAAATGCTAATAGTTTAGTTTGCAAATCAAGGATTATAATAACATGGAGACTAGGCTTCACGCATGTCAGTGTCACACAAACAAATGTTGTTAAGCTATGATCCCTTTACAACATTAACACATGATGCATCACGCTTTGTATTCATTGTTATAAAGAACATGTTGCTGGCATGACAGTTTATAATATTTCACAACTTCTACATTGTATAACAATACAATAAATAAAACCTGTGAAATTGTTTGGTTATTTTAGCTGTCGTTTGCTATTTGTTTTTATTTATCATAATATTTTTAGTAAGTTACTTGTTTTTTGTGGTGGCAAAATTTATTCATATTTTTTTTCTTGGTATATAATGATCTATTTAAAAAAATTCAAACAAATTATTATCGAAACATAGTATCTCTTTCCTTGGCCCAGTGATCAGAGAGCTACCACTAGAATCTGGTTTGAGCCCAGGTTTAGTTGTATGTCTAGTTTGTTAAACGTGAGATGTAACTATCTTACGTTCACATGAATAAAATATTGTGATCATGAAAAACTTCGACCTCTAGATTATGATGAATCTTACGTTTTATGTTCCCCAGGTCCAAAAAGGGTGGGTATTGAAAATCTGTTCGTTCTCACGTCGGTCTGTCTGTATTTCCCTGGGGCTAGGACCAAGACGGTCAGATGAAATCTATTCAACCTTGATATACGAATGACTGATATCAAACCATTAGAAATTTTTTAAAAGTGCTTTATCTCTTTGGTTTGATGGATATTTAGGACTGTTTTGATAGAAAAAGTGGGGAAAAAATTAAGAATAGTTTACAAATGACAGATTTTCAAAAATTTGAAATCTTTTGCAAATGGATTTAATGATTTATATTCTGAAAATTGAAAAATGACACCTTGACATGGGAATTGAACCCAGGACCTTTGGCTTAGTACGCCAATGCTCTGACCACTGAGCTATCCAGGATTCGTCCGCGCGCAGGGTCATTCTTTACTAATTCCGCACGTCCATCATGGCTCTGCCTTAAAATAGAGTGAAGAATGACGCTAGGCACGGGACGAATCCTGGATAGCTCAGTGGTTAGAGCATTGACATACTAAGATGAACGTCCAGGGTTCGATTCCCGTGTCCAGGTGTCATTTTTAAATTTTCAGAATGTGATATCTTGATGGAGTAATCCTCACTAAAAGCCTAAATAATATCTTCGGCTATTTGATTTTTAATCAATTAGTTTAAAATAGGTATCTAGGAAGTTTTTTACATAATAAATAATTTATTTATTTATTTTACTTAAAAATAATAATTTAATGGTAGCTTACTGATAAATTATTTTTGAAAAATTTAAATTTTTCAAAAATATCTTTAAGGATCATGTTTGAAATTGGTTTCTGGGATTTGTTTTTACATGATAAAAATACTGTAGTAGTGTATGTGGATTTTTTTAAGAAAAATTACTTTAAAGCTAGTTTATTATTTAAAGATATTTTGGAACATTTCCAAATTTTCAAAAAATAAACAATATCCTGCGATATAGTTAAATTCTGTGCCTGGTAATTATTTTACATAATGACTAAGAATATATTTCTATTTAATGAAATATATATAATTAGGGTGTAGTTTGCAAATAATGGTTTCTTGGTAAATTAAAAAAAATAGTTTTTACAATTTTGTTTGGATGTTTATTTGAAGAGCGTCTATTATTATTATTATTATTATTATTATTATTATTATTATTATTATTATTATTATTATTATTATATTATTATATTATTATCATCATCATCAAGATGACAAGTTTCTTTTTATGTGTAAAATGTATTTAGGCGTAGTATACTGAAAACCTATTTTGAAAACTTATTCTACCATCTAATAAATTATTATAGGAAAAGTTAGTACGATCTGCGTCACGCAGCTTATTTAGTAATAGTAATAGTAATAATAACAGTAATAATAATAATATAAATATTGGTGTTTTTTTTTAAGTTAAGGCCATCGTCTTGTTCTTACACTTACAAATCTTTATTAATAAAATGTGTTCATATTTATACTTATGTGCTATTAAGATGATAATTAAAAGCTATTTATGATTATATGTACAATAACTATACTACATATCATAATAAAATATTGAACCCATATTGTAAATGGTTTGATTATGACTTATTTCTATCCGATCACATGATTCGTCTATTAGAATCCTTAAGCCAAAGATTATATTGATAGTATATATTGTACTAAAGTACAAGATAAGTATCATATTTAAAGCTTTAGAACGGGACCAAAGCCGTCTCCTTGAAGGTTACTATTCCACGATTCACACTTAACGCTGTCGACTTTGCAAGAAGCTAAGAATATGGATCTTATATGATGAATAATCCCAAGAAAATATGACGAAAACCTCCGGCTGGAAACTTTTGTAGTCTTCCCTGGTATGCATGACCCCTTTCATCTCGTGTGTGAAACATCATAAGGCTCCCTCCCCTCCCTCCACCTGCTGCCCCAGCAACCCGATCTCTCGACGGTACCCGACGCTCAGCGTGAGGATTGCCTCACTTCAGCTTTTAGTTTAGCACGAGATGAAATAAAATGCTGAGCCCTAAGAGTGGCTGTAGACTGGATGGCATCAGATATAGACAGCTCCCCCTCCAACTTCTGACAATCCTCTGCCTCCTCCTTCCCCGCCGACCAAACACACGAGCTGCATAGAATCCCGCCCCTCTCCAAAAACAGACAACACATTTCATCCGGGCTAGATCTAGAGATATGTTTCAGCACCACTGGACCATAACCATATCTCGGTTCATTAACAAATACACCAACATTATATGTTTTTATTGAATATTTTAAGGTTTTTATAGCTTGGCTTAAGCTTAACATGAACTAATCATCAATAAAAGAGTATTGATCTTTGGAAAAAAATGTTTGTCTCTTAGAGCTATACAGTAAAATACTTAATCAAGAACTTAGGCTATAACCTCAAAGGTATTTATGGCAAGTTTTCAAAAGATATATTTATATCTAAGTACAGAGAGATATAAAACTAAATTCCCAAATATTTGTGGAATGTTTTCCGTAATTATAAAAAATATATACTTATATAATAATAATAATAATAATAATAATAATAATAATATTAATAATAATTAATAATTATAATATATATTATTATTATTATTATTATTATTATTATTATTATTATTATTATTATTATTATATTAGGAGATCTTTAATAAGGTAGTTAAACTACTGACACCGTGAGATAGATTTGATAAATACTTCGTACATTTATGTGTGTTGAATGTATTATATGGGCCCTATATATTGTGTGTGTGTGTGTGTGTGTGTATTATCATGTATGTATTTATGTATTATTATATATATTGCAGGAATCACTGTAAGTATATATTTAAACTACTGATGCCGTGAGATAGAAATAATACTACACTTCATACAGTTATTTATATTTATATACTGGATATACAATTTATATATACGAGTATCTGAGAACATTATTAACAAACCATTGAAACTAATTTTTATCATTTTTTTAAATATAAAATGGTTTTGAGATTACCCTGGAATATTTTTTACCATAGAATAAATAGTTAAATATTATATTGTTAGAGAATTTGTAATCGACTTGTTGTAAATTATATGTAACAATATTTGTATGGGAATTTGTTTTGGTATGGAATAATTACATTAAAGCTATGAAACATGAAATTATTCGTATTTTTAGCACGTTTAACATAAATTCTATCAATGGATTATTCCAAGAGGTAGGTATTGGAAGGTTAACTCGAAGAGAATTCACATGTATCAGCACGAAGATAGGTTGGGAAAAAAATGCTATAGTAAATATTCGGAAAATCAGTCCCACTTCAACCAGTCGAAATTTTAATTTTGGCCGCCCTATCACCAGCAATAATATGTATTCCAAAATTGACGCCTAGGACCATGTTCTCAACGATGTGAATGATCTCAAAGTAAAATATGCTTGGCGTGTTTATTTCTCTCGATCAATAAAGTGTTGTGTTTATTTAAAAGTGAATGAATACATGTCAACCAGACAAAATTCTACTTGTGTTTGAAAAAAAAAAGTGTCAGTGTTGGAAGCGAAACATGAAGATAATAAATAATGAACACAGTACTCCCATGAGCCGAGCTATCCGGGAACATGTCACACAATAATTGTTATTTTTAAAAATAATGAAAACAACAAGCCTATTTATTCATTATATATATTTTACCATCAAAAATAAAAGTAAAAAAAGTTACGTAATTTTTTTTACTGTTATATAAAACAATAATTTTGGTTTAAAACTGTTTATTTGTTGTATTTTGGTTTATACTTGTTTTAACGAATAAAGAGTACTTTAAGAGTATTTTAATATACTTAAACCAACAAATTAGTTTTTGGAATATTTTACGAAACCTTATATCATGTGAGTGGATATTTTAATTTGGGATCTATTTAATTTGAATATAAACTCTGTAAAACCTAATAAAATTAGTAAGTTTTAAGATGTGAGCCTAAATTTAACTACTAATGGATAGAGAAATATTATTTACGTAGTGGACAGCTGTTTAGATTATTTTATCAACTTCATGAACAAAAACGTGTAATCGAATCGATATCACTAAACGAAGGAACAAAGTTTTACAGTAAATGTTTACCATTATATTTGTATATCAATTTTTGGGGCTGTTTTTATTTTAAGTAAAGTTTGTTTCATTGAATAGTTTGAACTCTTCCTTTAAAATAGATTATAGAACATGTTAAACATGACAAAGCCAAGTCATTTTGAAGGAAATACTACTAAAAGTGAATGAAACTATTATATACTCTTATATTTATGAATATTTCTCAACACTCCTACTTCTACAAGAATATGTCCAACACGACATAATTAAGTTAGTCCAAGATCTGAAGAGGAAATAAAGCACTAACAACCAAGTTGGTTTTTAATCTAGTCTGATGTAAAGAAATGACTGTTGAAATTGCCACCACGACATAACTTCCCCATATACGAACCTTGCCCGATTGGTATATACGATCCTCCCACCTCACAGTGGACTGGCCCGCCGTGTCAGGAAGTCACCCCACGTGCCAACGATAAAACTCTTCATTTGGTCAACGTCTCCATCCTGTACATTCTCCTTGGGACTGGCAACCCATCGAACAGTGATGGCCAGCGCTCCTATTGGTTGGACTGGGAGTTAGCAGTTCCGTTGGTTGCCGTGTACTTAGGAAGATTGGAGGAGAATGTTCGCAGGATTGTTACTTCTCGGGGAACAAATAAAGAGGTGAAAGGATTGAAGAAAAAAAAAGGGGGGGCGTATGGAAAAAGAATACAGCCTGGAATCTCGAATGAAAATGTTCATTTTTTGTTTCCCTTTCTCCCTTCTTTCTAGTAAACAAAATGTTTTAAAGCGACCCATCATACAACGTTAACCACCCAAAAATGAAAAAGTTCTGTAATTTACAGTTTTACGCTTTAAGCTACACAGAACCATCATTTCATTTTTTTAGTTCCATGGCAGTAAATATTTTATTCAAAAAATGTCAAATTAACCCCACAAAAATAAATGGTAATACACAATTGTACTTGTTTTTTCACATAGAATATTATAGTTTGAGACAAAATTCTCAACATTCAGGTTATCAGTAAGCCCCTTCAAAGGATTCCCTAGTTAAACAAATTAATATACTTATAGTTCTGAGAACAGTAGAACTCTCTGCTTTTAAAAAATACCAAAGTGCATCATGCTAAGAAGTATGTTATATTCTTATTGCTACTACAATCTTTAATATTTATCTTTGGATTTAAAGTTGAGATTTCTCCCATGATTTGTCCTGGGATTTGAAAATTATAGTATTCCTTGGTGATCAAGCTAGTCAGAAAACAGTATTTTCAATTGCTCACTATATTCATAGAAAATAACCGTGGTTCACGTGATTTAAAACGTCAATCTAGCATAATATATCAAAATTTAAATTAAGTACGCCCTGAGTACTTGATTGATTACTTTATTGTTACCATCCAGACCCGATTCCAGGACAAACTAGATCGGACTAGGCCGAATTGATATATCCTAAGAGCCTCAGGATGTACTAGTTTAACCTAGTCTGAATTAGTTAATCCTGAAATATTGGCCTAGCTCGTAGGATAAACTAGTATGGCTTACAATTTAACTAGCCCAAACCAGACTTAGGTTAGGTTAGGTTAGGCTAGGCCAGGCTAGGTTAGGTTAGGTTAGCTAACAACATTTGCTAGTGAACTGTGCATGATGAAACATGTCCAAGGTCGATTCATTGTATGGGTTAATAAGGATGAAAACTAGTATTACCTAAAATTATCAGCCTATATCGGTTTATCCTATAAGCCGCAGGATGTACCAACTCGGTCTAGTCCAAAATAGTTTTCCTGGAATCGGGTTTGGACTGTAACAGAATTATAAATTAAGACCCCTTTAAATGATCTACCAAACGAAAAAACTTTTGAGTGACCGCCATATTGAAACATATCTATAGGCATATTGAAAACTATACATCGTTTGATATAATTTCAAAGAATATCCCTGCAAATTTTATTAAAATCAGTCCACAAATTTGACAGTTAACGTGTAGCAAACATCCTGACAGGAAGATGGACAGACAGACAAAATACCAGACAGTAAAATTAAAACAGAACCTCGCTATGCTGGGTCAATAATTTTGATAGATATTAATTTTGAACAGAGTTGATGAAGCCAATCTCGAAAAATTTCAAATTTTCAAAACTCATTTATTTTTAAACTAACCCTTAATTTTAGGGTTGGAATTAAAATCTCTATTTAGTTTCAACGCATGACCTTATAACCACTAGTAAAGAGTTTGACATAAATCCATAAAACCTTTTTGGTTGTAGTCCCAGTTACAGACGTAAAGTCAGACAGTGTTGAACGACCCACATTTTGGTGATCGGTGCCACATAAAACATCAGGGATTCTTCATAATCTCCAGGTCGAAAGTTTTCGCGATTACATTACTTTATTTAGATGTGAAAGTAAAATGAATATTTTCTGGTAAACAATATGCCTAGTAGTAATGTTTCTTGTTCTTGGAGTAAAGTACTCGCCTTGAGACCTGATGTTTGTGGGTTCAAACCCAGCCGGAGTTGACTGATTTTTATTGAGCGATAAAAATCCATAGCTCAACTTCCTTCAGAGGGGAAGTAAAGCCGTCGGTCCCATGTCATTTGTGGCTTGTAAAAGAATCCTGGAAGGTATGCGAAAATACTTTTACAGGTAAAATTGGTAAGCCCTTTCGCACTCGCTCATAGAAATTCAGCATGGAAGGCAACGGGGAACCACCACACTTCCTGAACTCCCCTAGTATATGAGATTTGTACCAGATGGTGCAGGTAGCACTAACCAGTTGGAGGGCTTAGTACATGCCGAGCTCCAGATGTATAGAAATCCCATCAAACCAACCTTCGGGCTGTTGACTTAATATAAATTTTCATAAATTGTTTCAGAGCCATAGGAAACCATATTTAAAAAGTATAGTGATTGATCAGTTTGATCAAATCTATTTTTGCTTTCAAATTGTTTTAGTAAAATTTGAAACTAATACGCACGTTCGATCATGGTCTGACATAAGAAATAATTTGGGGAAATAGTTGAAAGTATATGTAATTATGTATCAAATTTCATTTAGTTGTTTTTCTGTGTTTATGTACCATATTTTATATTCTCAAGGATGTATGTATGTCGGACACAATAATTAATACGATTAAATTTATTGTCTGATTCAAAGAGTCGTACTTTGCTTCCTAGAGTTGGAAGCCATCAACGATATTGTGATGAAGTTGTCAAGATATTGAATACATAATTAATATCAATAAGGAAGCAATAAATTCATCTTTCACAGCTTTGTGTCCGTAATCCTGAATACACACGTCAGATCAAAGTGGGAAATTTCGACTAGTTTATAACTCAATGCAACCAGTAGATCCCACCAGCTCACACCTGACTGCCATGACAAATGACAGAGGATCTACCGGGTCATGGAGAGCGTCATCAGCGTACAACTGACTGCCATGACAAGTGACATAGGATCTACCTGGGTCATGGAGAGAGTCATCAGCGTACAACTGACTGCCATGACAAATGACAGAGGATCTAGCCGGGTCATGGAGAGCGTCATCAGCGTACAACTAACTGCCATGACAAGTGACAGATGATCAACCCAGGTCATGGAGAGCGTCATCAGCGTACAACTAACTGCCATGACAAATGACAGAGGATCTACCCGGGTCATGGAGAGCGTCATCAGCGTACAACTAACTGCCATGACAAGTGACAGAGGATCCACCCGGGTCATGGAGAATGTCATCAGCGTACAACTAACTGCCATGACAAGTGACAAAGGATCTACCCGGGTCATGGAGAGCGTCATCAGCGTACAACTAACTGCCATGACAAGTGACAGAGGATCTACCCGGGTCATGGAGAGCGTCATCAGCGTACAACTAACTGCCATGACAAGTGACAGAGGATCTACCCGGGTCATGGAGAATGTCATCAGCGTACAACTAACTGCCATGACAAGTGACAAAGGATCTACCCGGGTCATGGAGAGCGTCATCAGCGTACAACTAACTGCCATGACAAGTGACAGAGGATCTACACGGGTCATGGAGAATGTCATCAGCGTACAACTAACTGCCATGACAAGTGACAAAGGATCTACACGGGTCATGGAGAGCGTCATCAGCGTACAACTAACTGCCATGACAAGTGACAGAGGATCTACCCGGGTCATGGAGAGCGTCATCAGCGTACAACTAACAGCCATGACAAGTGACAGAGGATCTACCCGGGTCATGGAGAATGTCATCAGCGTACAACTAACTGCCATGACAAGTGACAGAGGATCCACCCGGGTCATGGAGAATGTCATCAGCGTACAACTAACTGCCATGACAAGTGACAGAGGATCTACCCGGGTCATGGAGAGCGTCATCAGCGTACAACTAACTGCCATGACAAGTGACAGAGGATCTACCCAGGTCATGGAGAGCGTCATCAGCGTACAACTAACTGCCATGACAAGTGACAGAGGATCTACCCGGGTCATGGAGAATGTCATCAGCGTACAACTAACTGCCATGACAAGTGACAGAGGATCTACCCGGGTCATGGAGAGCGTCATCAGCGTACAACTAACTGCCATGACAAGTGACAGAGGATCTACCCGGGTCATGGAGAGCGTCATCAGCGTACAACTAACTGCCATGACAAGTGACAAGGATCTACCCGGGTCATGGAGAGCGTCATCAGCGTACAACTAACTGCCATGACAAGTGACAGAGGATCTACCCGGGTCATGGAGAGCGTCATCAGCGTACAACTAACTGCCATGACAAGTGGACAGAGGATCTACCCGGGTCATGGAGAGCGTCATCAGCGTACAACTAACTGCCATGACAAGTGACAGAGGATCTACCCGGGTCATGGAGAATGTCATCAGCGTACAACTAACTGCCATGACAAGTGACAGAGGATCTACCCGGGTCATGGAGAGCGTCATCAGCGTACGACTAACCGCCATGACAAGTGACAGAGGATCTACCCGGGTCATGGAGAATGTCATCAGCGTACAACTAACTGCCATGACAAGTGACAGATGATTTACCCAGGTCATGGAGAATGTCATCAGCGTACAACTAACTGCCATGACAAGTGACAGAGGATCTACACGGGTCATGGAGAGCGTCATCAGCGTACAACTAACTGCCATGACAAGTGACAGAGGATCCACCCGGGTCATGGAGAATGTCATCAGCGTACAACTAACTGCCATGATAAGTGACAGAGGATCTACACGGGTCATGGAGAATGTCATCAGCGTACAACTAACTGCCACAACGTCAGGGAATTCAGCCACAGTACCAAACAGTTATATGTTATTTCAAGACTAGGTTACATCCCTCCCCTGGATGTTATGGAGACAGCCATTCTGTCAGTTAAGTTGCACTGACTGACACGGGGATCACCCCATGACACACGCGCCTGATTGGCGGGGACCAGACTAAACACACTTTAACAACCTCTTAAAATAACCCTTTTCCCCCTCATACATCAACACGTGCAGAGAGAGAGAGAGGAGGGGGATAACTATGGGTTGGAGGCGCCACTGGGTTCCGGGGAACACAGGCTAGAGGAACTATTCTGGATAATACAGGGGTTAGACGAGTGGCTAGCACCAAGACTCAAAATGGCAAGAAGATTTCTATTTTACTAAATAAGAATCATGTGATAGTCTTCACCTTGTACCAAAGTTAGTACAATATGAAAGATTCGGAGATAATTATTAATGTATCTCAGTATCTTGTAACCACATTTGTGTAAAAAAACAACTCTAAGCTAAGATATTTAAAAATTTGTTACCAATTCATTTTTTTCAGTATTTCACAAACAAATTTAATCATTAGGTTATATTTCTACACTCTCAGTTTTATGTAGTCCATTTCCTATTAAACTATACTCAAAATTAAGTTTAAAATTTATTATTTTTTACATTCAATTATTATATAAAATCCACACGTATCGGTGGTATTCCACCAAGACGTCAGTCTCGCCATATAATGGATTGTCATGAGGCCATGATTTAAAATTTGGCTAGGCTTAATTAGTAGTTTCCCAGTCTCTCCCCAAGCAAACGCAGGTACATTTCCTGAGTCCTAATCTATTAATATAAATAAAATGAGGTGAATCAGGGGTATTTAGATGCGAATAAAAAAAGAAAATAAGCCAGGGGTGAAATTATCGCTTCGTCCCTTAGTTGGCTGTTGCTCCGAGTCCAGTAAGAAAAGAAAGTGACCGTGTAGAGAAGGAAGTTGCGTGATGTATAACTTCCTCGGTCTGTTCTCTGCTGCAAATTAGCAGCCCCGCCGCTCATATATATGAACCCTTCCCCATCCCAAGCAGACGTCAACAGCTCACCCATCCCCTCGTTCCCAGTCACAACTAAATACCGCCTCTTTCCCCCTGATAGAAGCACCAATACTTGCTCCTGGGCGACGACCGCACAGGTGCTCAACCCTTCAACTTATTTATCGGTTTCATTTACAAAACCTTACATAAACTAGAGCATTCTTTAAGGGGGTGAGGGGCAAAGGCGACTAGTTTATGTTTACAGATTAGTAAATACAGGACCGTTAAGAAGTGTATTGCAACCTGCCGTGAAACGTTGTTTTTCGTGGTGATAGGACTTAAGGTAAGGTCCACTAGCCCGCAACGCACGCATCAGACATCAGCATTACCGATAATAATTCCGGGAGACAGTTTAAAGTCCGATCCGTGCAGTGCGTGCGTGTGTAATGCTGAGTTGTATACGCACTCCCCACCATTCACACCAGTTCCATTCAGAACTCCTTGCTTTATTAGCTATAATTATTTTAGAAATGAGCAGTGAAGTTCACTGTTGGAAACCGTTCAAAGTTATTAGTTCATTGAAATGAGCAGTTCATTTATCTAGTTCAATAGTTCACCAACTACTTTTTGTATTTTATCCGTTCGTGATATTCATCGTCCTCGACCGATATAAATACAGCCTGTTGTTCAGCCGTTCACGACCAACAAACATCTTGCAGTTTAGTCTTCCGCCAGTTCGCGTGTGAGTGAGTTACTTATTATTTCTCCCTCACATCACTATTTACAGGTCTGACGTCTACAGAACGTTTTTAAAGTTTATTTAAGTATGCTCACGAATCAAATCTAGAATTTGTTATTCTTATCAAATAACTGTGACAATCTTAAAAACAAAGTAAAAAATAATTAAATAAAAGAAAAAACATAATAAAGCACCAGCTGTTAGATTAATGACAGCTTTGTAGGGTGCAGCTAGAGTTTGTCTCAAGAAGCTTATATCCTAACGACCACCCGTGTCAGTGATGTCATTATAGATATTAGGACAGACAAAAGTCGACTAGAACTGAAGGAGATCTGTTAGGAGCAGCCTTAGGAAATCTGAATGCTCAGAATGCATTGGACGCAGTACACTAAATAAATTATATTGGTGCAATGCGTACGGTTTGTCCGATGCAGGATAGTGGACGCTTATATTTAGATAACAGGCTTAAGGTGGGATGAAATGGTGCACGGTAAAAAAACAATGTTTTTGTAGTTTTCAAGAATAAACTTTTTTTGGCCAAAATAAATAAAATATTGCTCTCTCCGTCCAGGACAAGAAACCTTGACCTTAAGATGATAGTTTAGGTTGTGATACATGCGTCTCTCCGTCCAGGACAAGAAACCTTGACCTTAAGATGATAGTTTAGGTTGTGATGCACGCGTCTCTCCGTCCAGGACAAGAAACCTTGACCTTAAGATGATAGTTTAGGTTGTGATACACGCGTCTCTCCGTCCAGGACAAGAAACCTTGACCTTAAGATAATGGTTTAGGTCGTGATACACGCGTCTCTCCATCCAGGACAAGAAACCTTGACCTTAAGATGATAGTTTAGGTTGTGATACACGCGTCTCTCCGTCCAGGACAAGAAACCTTGACCTTAAGATAATGGTTTAGGTCGTGATACACGCGTCTCTCCGTCCAGGACAAGAAACCTTGACCTTAAGATAATGATTTAGGTCGTGATACACGCGTCTCTCCGTCCAGGACAAGAAACCTTGACCTTAAGATAATGGTTTAGGTCGTGATACATGCGTCTCTCCGTCCAAGACAAGAAACCTTAAAACATGACATAGTTGTTGCCAGCTTAGCTTTTTTATCGCTAGATCCAACTTTTTTAAGAGCGTTAGTAGCTAGCAGTATTCATGGATTTTTAATTAATCTGTAGATTTTTATAACAAGAAAACGATATTTTAGTATTTTTATGTGTTCTTTTATTAATGTGGAAATAATCTAGACATGAAGAAAGTAAATGGCAATTTAACTTCGCATTAGTAGCTCAACTGTTATTTTCAAGTGTTTTAGAATATATATCTTCAGGGATGCTTACAAGTCAATAAATGTTTACTACAATTTAAATAGACTGTATCTTTATTTTATTTGCTAAGAGGGCTTATTCCTTAAGTTTAGAAACAAAATTAAACATTAGTAAATCTAGCGATATTTAGATCAACAAGACATTATAACATTTTTATAAAAAATTTTTGTTGGATTTTTTGAAATATGAGTTGACAACACTGCTCATGATACTGATGCAAGTTTTAATGTGTGGATTAGTGTCACACACTAACATGTTCTGCGTGCACCTTGAGCACTAGAAAGTCTTGAGCATATCTCAGGACAAAAACATACGGACAAGTTTTTATAACAATGTGAACAAGCTAGTCAATATACGACCATTGGTCCATTGTTATAGTTTAAGTAACTGCATGTGTAAAAAAAGTAGAACGAGTACAGCAAGTGACAGTGGGCCAAAATTCACTGTAGGGTACAACTAGATGCACTAGTTACATTTTGAAAGATCCTTCTACACTCGAATTTGCTAAAATAAAGCAGGTGCAGTTCGAAATCAAATTTGCGCTGTTGATTTTCTCCCGCTCATGAGTAGGTGCAACTTGTAAATATTGTTAATTGTAACGTAAAATATTTAATTTTGACCTCTCGTACATGTAAGGAAGTCACGTTCCCCGTTGGACATTTCAGCCATACCTTTTTCACTTTCTCAAACCAGGATAGCTAGAAATAGTAGCAATATAAATTGTGTTCTCTAGTTCGTTGTTTTTATCCTGACAAATAAAAAACTCCAAATATTTTTCTATTCCCGGGCTAACGTGATAGCTTCACGCTGTATGTTTTTTAAGTGAAAGTGTAGGCTTTGTAGGCTACGATTCTTTTTAAAAAAATGAATCGTACTGGTCTGCCTTCCAAGTGGCGGAACCTTCCCTGAGACCCATTGAGCTAACAACTGACCCAATAGCTCAAAATGAGACGGGACCCTTGTTTTTATCATTCACCAGGTGTGGATGTAGGGGAGACCCATCCATAGTCGCACCCCAGGGAATAGTGGTCACCCCTGTTTAGTTTATGTATCGGTGCTGCTATCTTGCCAGTACTTTGAAAACTTTATCACTATGCCTCCATGAAGTTGTCATTTGACTGGTGTGACAGTTACTTTATATTTGTTAAATAAATAAATAAAATTATACCACTGCGTCTTACTACCCGTTCGCGTTATACACTTAAGTATTAGTTACGCTAATGGGCTAGGAATTGGGAAGGTTGAATTTAGAGGAAGGGAAGGGAGAGTGGAAAACCACCCTCAGTTCACACGACCGAGATTCGAACCTTGATCTCCCCGTCCTCGGCAGTCTAGCTTAACATGAAACCAGCGTCTTAGCTGGCTACGCCACCGAGGCGGTTTTTATATTTGTTGCTGCTCCACAAACTAATCTTGTTTACAAGCATTTTTATCTAAGGTGAGCTTATTACTTGATATTATATTGTATTCAAGAAGGTGAAATGATATAATTTTTAAAATTCTATAATACTCATATTGTAATCAATAAAATCGGTAATAATATTTTGTAGGCACAACCTGGCTACTTTATGATATGCCATTGTGTTTGTATAAATAACAGTTGGGGAACAGTGACCCATATAAAATATATAGCAGACCATTCTACCCCAGGCATAGTTAAAAGAAAGCTTAGGCCGAAATGTTAAGTTATATATTTGTTTTTATTCATCAAGAATGGCTCGAAAGCGGTCCCTAAAGAAGATTCGACAAAGCTTGAGTCCATCAAAAATTAAACAAACCATTTACAAACAGGGACACTTTCCCACCACCTCACATTTTGCCCCTGTCTCTCCTAAAATCGCACCCCGACCCTTCTCCCAACTTGTTATTTTATTTTACAGTCACAAGGTAATGAGGTGAAACAATCACTCCGACTAGGTTTCGATCAGTAACAAGGAATGAAGGTGAAACACATAAGTGGCGAGAATGCACTCTTTTCATGAAGTGGTGAAAAAGGAAGACTCGAAATATTATCAGATAAATAACAACAAACAGCCATTTAACAAGTTCTGAAAATTGAATACGGTATCTAGATACGAGTAAATCCTCACTAAAACAAATATAATAATCTCATTGGCTATATGATTCATTTAACAAGTGCTCAAACTCCCTACCATTTTAGGTGAAATAGAATTTTATTCTATCCAAATAAAAATTAACTTCTTAGTATTTTTTTATCAATGGAATTAATCTAATATAATTATGTTTAGTAAAGAAATTAACTTACAAAAATAAATATAGTTCAAGAGTTCATACAGATGTGAGGTTTCTAATTTGAAGACTTAATTGTGATTCATAATATATATATATATATATATATATATATATATATTTTAAAGGGTCAGTATATTTCTAAATTTTTGGGTGATTCTCTCGACTATAGGTTTATATGAGACAAGACATCAAACCCAATAGAGCAATATACATTACAAGATCAATGTAAGAGGTATTTTTTGTTAGTTAAGCAATAACTTCGAGCTATAATACTAAGTTTTATTAATAGATAGATTAATAATATATAGCATCTAGCCACTATTGAAACTTGCCTGTAGGAGGAGGGGGGTGGGGTTTTACCATATTCTACTACCCATTTGGGCCATCCGCATATTCACATTAGTATAATATGCATGGGGAAGGGATTATTTAGAGAAAATGCACTCATATACCTTTGTTTATTTTCCCAATTCTAATGTAGACATGAATTAAAATCCCAATAATATGTTTTTAAATAGCTAAAATACATCAACGTCTCTCTTGAATATTCATTGCCATGCTTCCATCTTCTTCCTCTACTAGACCCAGTTACTCGCAGTGATGATGATGGTTTATCACTCGCTAACGAGTATGATTGTCTTCCACGGATATTATAATTTGAGAGTGGTTTCTTAGGTGACTGTAAAGACCAATCCTGGGGTTACAGACTCTCCCACAGTGTTGACAAACGTTGTCTCCGTTAACCGCTGGCTATTGAGGGTTGACTCTCCTATGACGTATTCACTCTTTCCGGGAACTACGCTTGTCAGATAGGTGTCTTCGTCGTTGTAGTTCAAAGTGTTGTTAGCCTTCATGGACAAGCCGACGCCATGCCGGGCGATTGGCCACTGTGGCCTCCCAGTTGTCAATGTCGATTAGGCACCTCTTCATGTTGGACTTAAGAACGTCCTTGTACCATTTGTGCTGTCCCCCCAGGTTTCGTTAGCCATCCTTCAACTGTGAATATATAATCTAGGAGTCGAGTTTCGGGCATTCGAACAACGTGGCCTGTCCATCGAAGTTGATGCTTGATGATCAACGCTTCAATACTGGGGGTATTGGTCTCTTCTAAGACACTGATTCTCCTAAGACAAGGCTGACTGTACCTCTCCAGACATTTTAGGTGCCTTCTGTAGGTGGTTCAAGCTTCACACCCATAAATAAGAGTTGGTATTGTGATAGTTTACCCGCAGTAATATTACTGTCAGCGCAGTACAATTTTTAACATTCCCGGAGCAATAAAAACATTTGACAAAATTCCAGAGCCCCAGATGTTTACGGGGTACAAACGTACACACCCACGGTTTATGAATCATTGACGTTTTGGGCGTCAAATTACACAAACAATTTCCAGGCGTTTGGTGAAGCCCCACGACAATTCGACTGCTTTGAAGAAAGAAAAGCTTATCATTAGTTCTTATAAACAACTTTAGTAGAAGTAATAATAATAATAATATTAATATTGGCTTGGAAAGGAGCAGCAAAGACCTGCGAGGCACTCGAAGAGAGTAAAGTACATTATACGTCCAATAAATGTATCCCTCCGCCGTCCCACGGTACCATTTCTACAGCCTCTGAACCTTGTAGTTTCGTGTTGTTGGAACGTAACAAGAGGTGATAAAGAGGGAGGGGGTGATAAAACATTTAACATAAAAAAGAAGAGAAAATACCACAGGAGTGAAATGACTACTTTTGTCCCGCTCAAACGAGGTATTACTCCGCCACCTTCTTGTTGGGAAAATTGTTAATAAATCGGAAAGTAGGCACATGGTTGGATCAGAGAGGTAGGAATATTAGTAGAACCCATGGTTGGGTTTTTCCTCTCTTTTTCTCTCTCTCTCTCGTTTTACATTTCCTGAAGACGCTGGAGTGAATTTATAATATGGAAAAGTGAGAGGGAAGAAATCGGTAATACAGTGTGTCTAAGACGAACATGAAAATTCCCCGTGTTGCTCCCATTTTGAAATTACAACGCGGAGCTGTTCACGATTTCCTCCTCGTTCGATCACAAACAAAAGTTTTTACGTGTATTAAATATATTACAGATCCTTTTGTATTTCTTTAGATAGACAAATAAATTGATTGCTCTAGATACTTCGATGCAATTTTTTGCTTTCAAAGTAGGGGATTTTACAAAATATATTGTTAATTTGGAAATTTTAAAACACACATTCCGGTGATCGGAATTTCTTAAATAAAATCCAAGCATTCTTGATGAGATGTTATTTATTTACGTACTGAAATGTTATTTCTTTGGCATACTGAGGTGTTTTTTTATTATATACCGAAAGGATTTTTTCTAAGGGATTTCCAATCTACCTCCACGTAAATACGGCTACATTTTATCTAGATTATACCTTCCTCATACATACCCCATTAGTGTAGATATCTGTAAAGTCTGGATGGATAGTAAAACACTGGGCTATAGAGTAATTAAAATATTAATTTCGATTATTTCTTACAAATGTTTGTTAAGAAATGGTAAATCAGCTCCTGAGGTTTCTAGAGAGCCTTTTAGTCAACTCCGCACAATTCGTACACACGAAGAAACACTAAGTTTTGACACCGACGGTAACCGAAGTTAATTCATCAAGTATCCCTGACCGTGTGGAAGGTATAATATCTCCCAGTTTCCACTTCTCTGGCGCATTGATTCTGGATTTACTGAACGCCCGGTTAAAGTAGCGCCCTGTTAGCAGTGTTTCCTCCCATAAACGCTAAAGGCGCTAGAGATGCGTGACGTCATCCACACATGCAAGTGTTTTGTGGCGACAAACAAGAAGAGACGGACACATAAATAAAGAAGATAAAGAATGAAGGTTAAAAATTTGATGAAAAGCTACGAGGATACAATTTGTAACATCCTTCTCACGTAGAAGTTGGTAAGGGGTAGTAGAATATGGAGGAAGGGAGGATTTCACCTTATGTTACGGTCCATTAATATTAATCCCTGCAATCAGCCCAGTAGCATCGTCCGAGTTGGACCCAGCTGATATACCATAGAGTTCCAGTATCGATTATCAGGGATTGACGCTATCTAAAGCACACCCAATGGTCACTGGACACGGGGACTGTACGTCAGGCTCGTCTACTCTGGCTTGCCGGTGATGGTGAGGTCAAGGTTATAATCCCGTATAAATGTATTAAGAGTATTATTTCCTAGTAGGTTTCCCACCTCGCTCTACAAAAACGCCGTTTCATTTCCTCTGAATTCCCCTTCCACACAAAGGTTTGACCTTAATTATTCAAGGTCACATGTTCAATGTAATAACTACTTTATGTCTTTGAAGGTCAGTAAGTACAAGCTGCCATAAGAGCAGGAAAGATTTCAGCCCGGGATGTCAGTAAGTACTGAACATAAAAAGTAGTATATGTCAGCACTGAGTTCAAGCGTCCACAGAAATTTGGAACGATGTCAGCTCTCCAGGTTAATGAGTAGCTGCCACAAGAACTTAGAAGGATGTCAGCCCTGAAGGTCAGCTATTATAAGCTGTCACAATAACTTTTCAGTCTTGAGGTCGTGGTAGGTCTAGGGATGTGGTATCGAAAGAAAAGTATCGATACTGTACTCATTAAAAGTATCAGAAGAAAATTATTGATACCGTACAGGTATCGAAAGAAAAGTATCGATAACAGTAAGTATCGGTTTCGAAATTTTAATCTGAAAAAAAAGTTTATTTTATCTAGTAATAACAAGTTAAACTTTTACATTATAATTGTATTTCCATATTTAGTTAAACACTGAAAATTATAAATGTTTTTAATACTTTAAAACAAATTCTACAAGATACTTTTCCGCTATCCGACTTCTTAAAAAAGCTTCCATAATTCACTTCTGGGAGGTGCCATTTATCAACTACACTCTTTATTTATAGATTCTATCAAGATAGATTATCAACTATTGACAAACATTAAAATAATGGACGCCCTGTTCTGCTTTACCTGCTTGGGACACCTTGAGGTGACTGAGTTCATTGAGCTCTACAAAAGATTATTTTGTTTATTTTTTGATGAGCGTGCTCATTGATAAAGGAAGGGGTAGTAAGACTGGTCGCCAATCGCACTGTCATTTGTTCTTCCTTTTCCTCCACAGTCCACCCTAGTAAAAAATTTAGTCCCAGACTTCCAGCATGAGTGAAATCAACAAAAAAATTGTTTCTTTCAATACCGATTAGATTCCGGAGTGTGAGTACTAATATTAGTAAAAGTATCGGAAAGAAGTATCGAGTAAAAAAATTCTAATATCGAAAGGAAAAAGGTATCGATACTTTTTTTATATTCCTAGGTAGGTCTGAAGCTGAAGTTCGGGGTTGTATCGAGGAGTCTGTTCAGATTCAATTTCCTGCTTGCCAGGCAGAGGTAACTGTTATCACCAGTCAGTCGATCTCTAACGTTGGCCAGGAACACGGAATAACAACCATCTAAAGACTTGGGCTGAGGAGAAGCAAGGGACAGAGAAGATCCTCTAAATGATCACTAAGTTTCGTCAATCCCTGAGCTGGTCAATGTTTAGGTTGAGGGAACAATGAGGAAACCAGACCAGGGAGCTGAGGAGAAGAAAGGGACAGACAAGATCCTCTAAATGATCACTAAGTTTCGTCAATCCCTGAGCTTGTCAATGTTTAGGTCGAGGGAACAATGAGGAAACCAGACCAGGGAGCTGAGGATAAGGGCACATCAGCGGCACATTTAATGCTCAAACTGCTTATGAGAAATTAAAATTATTCGAATCGAGTTAACTTTAGATTCTAAGATTCAGAGCAAATAACTGTATGCCAGTATAATTTCACAAAATATGCATTTATTTATTTAATTATTGATTTGTATTTGTGAATTTAAAGCTAGTTCAAATACAACCAGACTATTATGCTAAAATGATAGTTTACAAACTGTTATAAAAATTCAGTGTTACAGTAATATTATTTTGACCTTCAACGTGTAACGAATTCGTGATTCCTCTATATCTTAACAAAACCAGTATTTAATGTATTCAAATAGCTTCATCCAATTTTAAAGTTTTTTATTTTATTCGGGATATTTATTTATTGTGCACTGTCTGAACTGACTAATCATATCCACACGCAATAATTCGATTCTAGAACAATTACAATGCCCAGTTTACCAACACTTAATTTTCCATTATGAAAAGTGAAGCCTCAAACTCATCAGATGTTGTTGTTTTTTCAGCCATGCTGAGAATCGAACTGGATATCCTTAGATAAATAGGAAGACGCTATACCGAATGAGCTAAGGTGTCAAGTGGATATCCTGTTAATTATATTATTTCCTAATTAGTACATTTTAACTATATTAGCTTGAAAGAATGAGATAATCTGTTGCGAATATTTTCAATGGTTGAGTGTTTGTAGCAAAAGCGCCCACCTGTAACCTCAAAGAGAGCCCCCCCCCCTTTACCCCCTTTTCCCTCTGAAGCTCGTATTTATACAAGAAAGCCCGTGGAGGATCAAGCTAATATCTGTATGAGCCCTAACACTTCATAATTCTGGCCTAACAGCACTTAATTCACGCTGTAACCAACGCACATATCAAGATCTCATTCATATTCGCGCACAAATCCCACAACATTCCGACTGGATTTACAGCAGGCTACCCCTCTCCTCCCCCCATTCCTGTGTCCCACAAAGTCTGCCTGGTAAAACTTTACAATGCAGACAACCGTAGCAACTCAGAGAGACCACAAGCACGCTCAGTGTTGCCAACATCGCAGCACTGAATACTTGATACGGACGAAGGGGATGGGTTTGTTTCGTGGATGTTTTCAAGCTCGAATATATGACCGAGTTTGTTCGACTCAGTGAAGTACTTAAACGAAGCACTTGAGATTTCCAGATAACAGTGGGCTGTTTGCCGGAAGGAATGGGCCTGAACCGGCCGGTAAGGGGGACCACATACCTTCCTTCACCTCTGAGGGAAACCTTTCCGTGAAAATAAGGAGATGACTATTTTATCACTAGTATTAATACTAACAGTCTGAGCCAGAGAGTGGGAACCTTTTATTATTAAAAGAGAAAAAAAATATATATATATATATATATGTGTGTGTGTGTGTGTTGGATGCTACAACTATATTTTCATATTATGATTTATAAAACAAGATATTTCAAAAGTAGCCATAGTTACATGTTTATTCACAGGTAGTCCTATACAGTAAATATGTGTAAACAACTAGCGTAACTTTTGAAATTGAATTTCTTTAGCTAACATTTTGAAATTGGGAGTGTATTTGGTAATTTAAAACTTTAAAATCTGTTAGCATGTTTTGATACCTATTTTTAATACAATACACAGTAAAAAAAAATGTTCCCAACTAAGTGTTGGGACAAAAAGCGTCAATAGACCAAAAGAAAGCTTTCGGGATTGTGACTAATTAGCAGTCAAAAGTTCCAGCATTTGTAATCATGTATTGTTGCATATTCTCGGTAGATGTAAGGGTTTCCTCAACTTTTGTAGCAATTTCTTGTAGTATGGCAAACCCTATATTTTATTTATTATTTCTAAAATCTCCAACTGTGTTTCTGTATTATATATATCAATAAAGGCTGCGACATCCAAGAATTTCAAACTGCACTCTAACTATGATGAAGCAGTGGGGTTTTCTCGTAGCTCTTCAGATAGCCGTCGGGATATCTCTTACTGAAGACGAAATGCTTTTTTGAAAGTGTCGTTCAACACTATTGTACTTATTTTTCTTAAGTCGCAAATGACAACTTTAGCATTGTGGTATTATATTAAGTTTTATAAAAGCAAAATGTTCAATCCATGTTTTTAGTAAAGTCTCTGTTTTCATCAGCGATATTTGTTTTGCCGCATTATAATAATAATAATAATAATAATTATTATTATTATTATTAGCACCGCGTCTTACTACCCGTTCGGGTTATACGCCCTTACGCTTATGTGTAATGGTAGGGTGATTGTGAAATGAAATGGAGGACCTACAGTTTAACGTGGAATCCGAACCACGGTGGAGGCCTGACATTCCACACATTCACAAGTTGTGATTAATACACGTCTTGTCAGAGGTGAAGGAAGGGTTTGGCAATCAGATAAATCTGTGCCGGGACCGGGGATTGAACCCCGGACCCTCAGCACAGAAGTCTGACACCTTACCCCTAGACCACCAGGTCACCTATAATAATGATTAAAGGGTTATCTGACGAAGAATAAAATAACACTTAATGACACAACCATATATTTTTCACCGTTAGGAAATACTTATTTTAATAAAGAAAAATTAAACGATCAGTATGCGTGATTATACCACCACTGAACGGTGAATTCTAATTTTTTCTCAGAAGTTATTGCTTCATCATCATAAGACCATCAATATTGCGATTGGTTTGCTGCCGTTCTCCCATTTTGCTTAGCATGAGCCAATCTTTTTTTTTACAGTATTGTACCTTCTTATGCCAACATCGTCCGATATCTGATTCATGTACTCTAGTCTCGGTTTACCAATTGAATTTCTCCCTTTCACATCTCCTTTTAAATCATCTTCTTCAAACTATCATGTTCTAGTAAATGGCCTTCCATGTTAACTCTTCTTTGCTGTACATCTTTCCAATGTTTACTTTCTTCATTTGCTTTTACTAGCACTTCTCGATTTGATACCACCTCCATCCATGATATTTTCAACATTTTTCTGTAGCACCCCATTTAAAATGTCATCTAATCGTTTCCTTTCAGAGCCGCCAAAGGTCCATATCTCACATCTGTAAAGAGCAGCCTGCCATTCATATGCCTTTAGGAACCTTTTCTTAATTTCCAAAGTTATGTGAGTCGAGGTTGATAATGTTTTCTTTTTATGAAAATTTATCTTAGCTTGTGCTATTTTACCTGTACTATCTTTCTTGCTTGTGTTATTTTAGGTTATTTTATTTCCTAGGTAGCAAAACTCAATTACTTGCTATAGCCTTACTTCTTCTAGTTCTATATTCATTTGACTGATATTGCTTGAAAATGACAAAATACAGGAATTATAATATTATGGTTTACATTTATATTGGTTGTGGGTAAACTATATTTATATATTTAAGGAAATACATTTCATGAAAATAGAAGCAGTTTTTCGGGGTAGGAGCCTCAAGTTGCTCCAGACTCGCACGTATCCGGCCCCAGGTCTATACGGAGAAAAGTGAGAGAATGAGGTAAATCTTTGTGAAAAATACCATTTTCGGAGACATGAAATTTGTCAGTGTATGGGAGCCATTGATAAAGTGTCTTTATAATCTTTAATAACAGTTAAACTGATTATTGAGTGAACTTGAAGATAGCTCACCATAAAAATTAACCTTTTTTTACGTATCTAAATAACATATTATATAAATATCAAATAAAATACGAAAATTTAAAAAACTAATACATACATGTAAAGTTTTTTCTCAATTATTTGAGCTATTTAACGTGCAATTTATGAACGGACTGATTATTTCAGCACACGATTTTTAAACTAGCTTGAATATAGAACAAACAAAACACCCAGCGTCAATTCATCACTGTGAAAGAGGAAACCCACAGCTCACCAATGATACATTTTTCGACCATGCCGGGAATTGAGCCCGGGACCGTTGGCTCGGTACACAGGCACACTACCATCTGAGTTAAGGTGTCGGAACTTGTGAAGTAGTTTTGTTTTTACATTCATAGCATGAATACCAAATTCATAAATACACACACATATATACACTTATAAAAAAATGTCAACCATGTCTCACTGCCCGTTCATGCTATCCGTATTTCTTTACGAAAAGGGGTGTAACGTCTCGCGTTGTTCGCCAATTGTGATGATCCGGTTTGTGCCATTTATGATGCTACGGTTTATTTGGATATAACTGACCCACGATTGGACACCATTTGTTACGTCTTCCAACTTACACCTCCTGTCGTAGCCTTCACTTGGGCGCCATCTCTCCTACCCACCTCCGTATACCTTGTCGTGAGCCCCACGTTACGACACCAATTGTTATGATACTGAATGTTTGGAGATAATAAATGGTTCTTATATAAAATAAAGTTTCTTAGTTATTTATTCAATTATTTCAGTCTTGCTAAGATGTAAAAAAAATTATCATGATTACTTGTTACGTCGCAGTTTTGTAAATGTTTATGATTCAAAACATCCGCATCTATTTAAATTAAGTCTACACTTGTGTGTATATATATATATATATATATATATATATATATATATATATATATTGAATTACGTTACTTGTTTCGATAAAAGAACTTAAAAGTTGTTTGATTAAATTGTTGCGCGTTTAACATTCGCACATTTCAAGAACACGTCCGTTCCGAACGAAGGATGGTGTCGAAGAACCAAAGCGGATACTCATTTTAGAATCGCAGTCCGATGGAATATAATAACATTCGACTGGAAGCTTAGAGAGCAGGAAACCGTCAGTAAAAATCCTCCACCTCAGCCAACTGCATTAACGCACTGAAGTTAGTTACACTGGCTGATGCCTTCTACCTTCAGGGCGTTAACTCAACGACTAAAAATAACTAGTACTTTCTTATCTAGAATCTGGTTATTTACTATAGTTGAACATATTTTATGCCTGAAGTAATATAAGATAAAATTCAAATAAAAGCAACATATGGTTAGTATAAAAAATGAATAGGAGAATATTGTCAATGCTCTCAAATATCCTTTAGGGTCAAATCAAGGTCATTACAGGGGGTGGGGAAAGGGAAAGAAAAGTCATAGTAAGTGTACCCGCACTTACGTTGAGGGAGATTCGGAAATCATTAATAAAAAATCATCTTAGTACACATGGCTGGGATTCAAGCCCTGACCTCCCTTTAGCCAGCAGATCAGACTGGATGAGACTGGCATTTAGATCGAGTGCTCACCGAAGCAGTAGAATGAAACTTCCATCCCCTGTCTCGACTCATTGATGATTGCTTAGGTTAAGAGTTCAACCCATGACTTCTGGGTTGATGTTATTGTACTAATTACAACTCAATTCAAGGTGCCATTAATGATAAGTTCCGACAAATATAATTAGTCTAATAAGTAGGTGCGTAATGTTAGCGTATAAATAACCGCTTGTGTTCCTACAAGCAATTATGTTGTTACAGTAAAGGTGCTCTAATTTATAACTGGGAGCAATTAAGTGCCGCTAGCACTTCCATCCCCGGTAGATAAGACTAATTGCAACGCATAATTTGAGCCGCGTGAACTTTGACCTTTGTGTTTGAAGGTTATGATGAAATGTTTGCTGCACTAATTGAGTGGTTCGTTGGGTGTTCCTCTAAACGCAGCCTCAGGACAATACAAGGAGTTCCATTGGGAGTTTAATAAGCTAGATGAAGATTAAAAGTACTACAGCCGCTATTTACCTAAGTCAATCTCAACATAATTTGATGAAACATGTACATACAACTGGTCTGCTACAAGATTGCTACATCAACGAATACATTTAAAGTGTCACAACTTACAAGCAACCCTGATAAGTGTATATGTCAAGCATCTCTCTAAAGTACATTTGCCAAGCACCTCTATGGAGTTTGTGTCAAGTACCTCTGTAAAATGCATCTGTAAAACACATCTGTAGAGCTAGTTCCAAGTATTTCTTTAAAATGTATATGTCAAGAACATCTTTAGAGTCTGTACCAAGTATTTATGTAAAGTTTATCTGTCAAGAACATCTGTATTGTTTGAACCAAGTACTTATCTAAAGTGTATCTGTTACAAACATCTGTACAGTCTGTACCAAGTATTTATGTAAAGTTTATCTGTCAAGAACATCTGTATTGTTTGAACCAAGTACTTATCTAAAGTGTATCTGTTACAAACATCTGTACAGTCTGTACCAAGTATTTATGTAAAGTGTATCTGTCATGAACATCTGTAGAGTTTGTACCAAGTACTTATCTAAAGTGTATATGTTACAAACATCTGTACAGTATGTACCAAGTATTTATATAAAGTGTATCTGTCAAGAACATCTGTAGAGTTTGTACCAAGTATTTATGTAAAGTTTATCTGTCAAGAACATCTGTAGAGTTTGTACCAAGTACTTATCTAAAGTGTATCTGTTACAAACATCTATACAGTATGTACCAAGTATTTATATAAAGTGTATCTGTCAAGAACATCTGTAGAGTTTGTACCAAGTATTTATGTAAAGTGTATCTGTCAAGAACATCTGTAGAGTTTGTACCAAGTACTTATCTAAAGTGTATCTGTTACAAACATCTGTACAGTCTGTACCAAGTATTTATCTAAAGTGTATCTGTTACAAACATCTGTAGAGTTTGTACCAAGTATTTATGTAAAGTTTATCTGTCAAACCCCTCTGTAAGTGTTTTGTAGAGCCACCAAGGTACAATAGTTTGGAATACACCCGGCGAGAGCCCTGTCAGTATTTATTTCTTTCTCTATAAGATAAAATTGGCAACAATAATAATATTAATAGTAGTAATATTGTCAGTGGCAATAATAAAGGACGCGACAGGGGAACCTGATGATTTTCAAAATAATGTAATGTAAAACTATGTAACCTTATTAATTAATGACTGTTATCATTGTAAAACAAATACCTTGCAATTTCAATGTTTGAAAAGAGGTCCTTAGGCTTGGGCATGTTCAGTATACAATACTTTTCAGGTGTGTCTGAAGAAAGTAATCCAATGCGGAGGAATCAGGTTAACCTTCAGAGCACCCTTACGAGAATGTACTGTGGAAACATTACTGATGCCCTTGCCATATGGAAAGTTTGAATCAAATGGAATGTAGACTAAGTAATTCTGGTTGAAAAAAGTTGCATAGCATTTTCCATATAGCGATAAGACGTCAATGTAATCCCTTCCCCTGCATTACTATCATTCTCAAATAAGTAAGGGCCAATGACCCCAAAAGACTTGACTCAACACCAAACAGTAGATTTTTCGCAGTAGAGAGGACATAGATGAAGCTCCTGCGATTGTCGGGTGCCCAGGAGCGATGTTTTTATTTTAATTGTTTTAGCACTGCGTCTTACTATTAATTCGGGTTATACCCTGATGTTCTTGTTCACATAACCTGACCAATGTGGATGTGCTTCATATTCTACTAGGTCATTATCAACATATTCAAGAATTTTAGAAATAGATTGTAAGAAATTCTGCAATTTGAATGTCAAGACATGTCATTAACATGCACAGTATTTTATGTATGTAAAGGGAGGTCACTGTGTAAAATGTTAAAGGCCTTTTTTTTTCAAACTAAAATGGCAATATATATTCTTTTTAGTGGTTACAGTGGTTTATGAAAGATTACATAATATGTTTGCATTATTTCATTTCAAGAATCATCAGTATTTTCTTCCGCACTCTGTAGTAGAAATGTTACTGTTGCAGTAGTAATAATAATGTTAGTAGTGCAGTGTAAGTATCCACATCCACTTTATGAAGAGTTTCCTCCTCTAATAGGGAGGAGCGCTGTTACGAGCTGGGGGTGTTAGGCCGACCATTCTTTATAGCCTCCTCTCTCTCTAAAACTCTACAACCCGCATGCAGTATTTAGCGTAGTTGCCGCTACAAGGCTCATGGCTTGACGCAGTCGTGGTACGGCCATTGCAAAAAGGGGACGAGAGGGTATTTAGGGGCTATCGTATTGATAGATATATTATTATTGTATTATTGTATAATAATTATTATTATATGGATTTTTCTTGAGTGATAAAAATCCATAGCAAAACTTCCTTCAGAGGGGAAGTGAATCCACGAGTCCCATGTCGATTGTGGTATGTATAAGAACCCTGCACAGTATGTGGAAATATATTTCCCAGCAAAATCGGTAGGCCCTTTCGCTCTCGCTCATAGAAATTATCTTGTGCTGATATATTCAGTCGGTTCAAAAAGGGTACGTTAAATAACTCAAGTAACTAAACTAAGTTATTGTTATAGGTAGTGATCATTGTTCAAAGCGTTGAGATGTTAAAATAATACCGACGGTGACCAACTATCTCTGAAATTGTGTTTTAACTCAGTCATCACTGATTTATAAAACTAGGTGGACACCGGAAGTCCTCTTAGACTGCTGCCAGAGCAAATAAGTCTTGACGAGGTTGTGCTAGTACCCTCACTGTATAGTTGACCAACCACACAAAATTAATCAAGGAATGCTACACTTCGGTGGACGCATGGTTTAAGCCGCTACTCTCGCAATAGACTAGACTGTAGATGACGGGAAGATCATGGATCGATCTCGGCCGGGTGTACTGAGAGTGGTTTTTCCTAAATGGTTTCCCACACACTCTCTCTGTGTGTAAATGCGGGTACACTTCAACTGTATTCAACCTTCCTCATCCCTAACACATTAGCGTTACCAGTACATAGATAGTAAGAAGCGTTGCGAAAATAAAATAAGAATTAACGAATGGCCTTAAAGGGCAAGTTTGATACTAAATGAGAGGCCACAACCCACAGACCACCTCTAATAGGCACTAGTGGTTCGGGTTTGTTTATAACTGTAATGTCAGGTGCTAATAGTTTCGTTATTTTACTGTCTTAACTATCCATACAAATACTTGTATTAATATCGTTACTGTATTAAATTGGTAAAGTTTGCGTAAACAATAAGTACAAGAATGCCCTATCAAATGTAACCCTTGAAGGGAGCAGCTGATTCTCCTAGTCGGGTTCGAAGGTGACCATAGATCGGGGGTTTGAATATTAGAGAAATATACTAATGATGTTTTATCCTAAATGGCTTACACTTTCTTGAACCTACATTTTCTTACATTTCCTCTAAAGTATGATATTTTACCAATTAGTGTAGATATTTTGTTAACCCGGACGGATAGTAGGGTGAGGAGAACGCACACAAATGTACGAGTAAAATGGGGTTATTGTTTCCCCATTCCTGTGTGGATGGACATTGATCTGAGTTGGTTTTAATCACTTTCGGGGGAGTTGATATCACATTGGAATAGTTTGAATAATCTTCTGTTGTAGTTTCTGAGATAATGTCAATATTAATATGTCCAAAGTTCAAGTGTTTATAAACTAAATATTTATTTCCATACGCCTTCTAAGCTTCATCTACATATCTGATGTTTCACCTAACATGAATATAGGGGGGGGGGACCGGGGGGGCTATCTGCGTTTAATTACACTAGAGGTGTAGTGATGACTGATGTAAAAGGTAAGACTTAAGGAAAATTGTATTGTACATGTATTTACGTCAAGGGAAGGTAATAGCCCTATAAATTAAAAAAAAAAACACCCTTGGTATTGCGTTTACTCTCGCTCAATCGGGTTGGTTTCAGCAGCTACTGGCCCCACAATACCAAAATAATGAGAGAGAACCAAAAATGAATCTTCAAGCTCTGAGGAGAAAATGAAGAAACATATGAACGGCTGAATCAGGCAAGGTGCAAACACTGACCAAACACCACTTATAAAGTAGCAAATCAACATTTATTTTATTTATCTTTAAACATCACAATATTACATATGACAACTATACCCGCTATACTCTTGAATAAATATATATAAACAGAAGTACAAAAGATGATTTGATTATGTTGAAAAATTAATTGGCCTGATTACACTTCAAGGGCGCACTCAAATTTTGGAATAAAGTATACCTGTCAGCCTGTGCACACGAGTTTACGAACAACCTGTAATCACATTCAACTCTTAACCCCTAACCTAACGTAGCCTAACCTAGCTTAAATAACCTAACATAACATAGCCTAACCTAACATAAACCTTACTTAAAATAACTTAATATAACCTAACCTAAACTAACTTAACATAATCTAATCAACCCAAACCTAACATAACCTAACAGAGCCTAACCTAACCTTCATTTTCAATTTTGAACAACGTCATTAAAAATTTAATTTTTACCCCGCAGTTCGTGTAAGGGTACTACCAACCTCGGATGAGCTGTTCCGCAATTCATGTGCACCGCACTTCAAATGTTCTCGATCACGAAGGTGTTCCCAATAAAAAAATCGACTAGTATCAAAGTTCTTACTTAAAAGACTCAAAGGCCAAGCAGCCCATGTGCTAGTCAAAAATAAGCTAACACTTCCTTCAGTAGTGCGCAACAACGAGACAAAGTCGCACTCACGAAAGAGAAGTCAACAAGACATGCTTCAAAGTACGAATCCTGCACCTTGTTGGCAATATCCTCATTTATAGCTAGGTTGCCCACTTTTTAGACTCGTCCTTAACTCAAGACCCAATCTGACTCCATTAGTCAAAGGGGGTTGTGCAAATATCACAATAAAGTAAATTATGTTATTAGTAACACACAGTAATCGTTCTTGATCACAGCCCTAGTAACAATTCACGTTTCAAGGCGTGTGTTAAAACTTTATTAGTTATTACCAAGACTAACACCTTTACCTTTACACACATATTGTAAATCATCGGGCGGAACGCCTCGAGTATTTCGCAATTACAATTCAACGATCCCAAATCACAACCACCCTTGGTTTGTAGTGTAGACACATACATAGATCTAATGCCATTTCTTTATTTTTTAATTGTAAAAATGATACTTGACTTACTATGTTTATTGTTTCCACACTTCGTATAGAGATGTTTGTAAACAGGCCATACACAATGAAGATTGCACAAATTTACCATCAAGAAGAGTAATACCCAGTCCTAATTAATACTAGCCGTAAGATGTTTGGGAATGAATTTTGTAAATGAATCAGACATAAAATGGATGAAAGAGTGAAAATTTGTTTCCTAGGTCTTTTGGGCTCAGCCTTACCGGACTTTTAATGCACTCCTTGAGACAGATTGAGTCCTTGGGCACTGGGGAGGGTATGTTGCACTTCTCTGTGATAACAGCACTTACAAGTGAAACAACTCACTTTCAAATTGTTCTTTGTAAAGGGGGGGGAGGGTCCAAACAAAATAATTCAGGTACCAGCCGTCCCGCCACCCCCTCCCCCTCCTCAAATCAAACTCGTTCAACGAACAATTCTTTTCAGACAATTTGACTGCATTTTAAGTTCGTTTAAAACCAAACCATTTGCAAACATTCACTTGAAGGAAAAAGGACAATTTTCTTTGTAATTTACAGTTGGAGTTAGCTCATTTGGGGTTTGGTTTATGGAAGGAGGTGGTGTCTGAATCTATCTTTGTGAAAAACGGTTTATTGACACCAAAAGACAATTTTTGTCGGTTTTCTTGTAAGACCATCTTTAAAGTGAACTATTTATTAAAATTACTACTTGATAACGATATTTTTTTTGGAACAGGCACGTAGCGATCTACGTGTTGAAGGTAAGCTTTCACAATGAGCGCAGCCATTTTAGTCCGGAGGCTGTGGGTCTGACCGCACATATTCCAAACACTAGCTTCCTAAATCAGCAACATCGTGGACACGTTCACATTTCACCAAAATGTAATAAATACTGCCCAAACCACCAAGAAAATCACGGCAAAGTATTGCCAGGAATTCTTCACTTTAAAGCAGCGTGTGAAGCCTACCCCAGTATCCCAGCAAATGTACTTTAGAAAGCCTAAGAAATTGAGGTCCCCCCCTGGTTGGGAACAGAGTCAACTTCGCCGTCTGGAGAGAAAGAAGGGTTTGCTGAAATCGCATGAGAGCGACAGCTCAGTACACTTGAACGGAATTCGAAACCAAACCTTCCCATCACTAGAAAACCAGACTACACGAGCCTGAAGTTTATCCCACGTACCCACCGATGTGGGTTCTTATTCGTATTGGAGAGCCTGTAATTCAAACTTGAACAGACGTTTGTTTTCTCATTGTGATCTACCATCCTCTCTCCAGATTAGTGTGACATCTCCTCTTTCCTCGCTAACGATATTAGTCTAGTCCGTTACTATGCTGGTGTCAAAAATTAACAAAAGAATTTTAACATTTCTCCAATAAAATATACCAGATGCTATTTAGAGATTAAGTAATTATTATATAAATAATTAAATGTAACTCTAAATATTTCTGTAAAAAACCAGAGCAAATGTTCCTAGCTCCAATCATAGGACTACCGCCCCCTCCTTCCTCTGCCCCAATAGGTCAGACAAAGAGCTGTTTGTCTTCTCCGTCAGATGAAGATCGCTTCAGGGGGGTACCCAGCTTAGCACTTCAACCCTCACACTACCTAGCCCTTACAAAAATATGGGCTGGTTCTCAAAACCAGTATCCCAATCGTTTATCACTCCCTATGACGTCACAGCGAGGCTATCATAACAAATGACTGCGACGGGCCAAAGCACATTCCTCATTTCTTTTATTTTTTCCTATTCTACACGAGTTTTTTCATCGAGGTCCTGTACATTTCGCTTTTTTTTTTGTCGTTAGCTTCGTGTGTGCGCACGCACGCACTGTGTGTGTGTGTGTGTGTGTGTTAGAGAGAGTGAGAAAGAGTGTGTCAAGATAATGGATTTGATGGCTATCGAACGAACGCGTTCGAACAAGAGAAAATATTTTATTTGGAAAAGGTTGGGTGTAAAAATTGCGTAGGTACAATTTTAGCAATATAGTATATCTATCTGTAAACTCCCACTTTCAACACGGACATGGATTTTTGAATAAATTTCAAAGAAGTATTGACGACACAAAATATTAGAAAAATATTAAAGTTAGGGAACGTTGTTAAGTGTTTAACCAACCAAAAACTAACTAAAATATCAAACGTAACTATTAAATTCTATAAGACATAAATTAAAATGATTTAAAAACCAAATTGCTTACTACTAGATTGGATTTTATAGAATTTCTACTTTCTAACGACCCCTAGAAAAAAGAAAGTGTGCTGATCACCCAAAAAATCTAATTCGAGATTTTGATGGATGTTGACGTGACCTGAACATGAAACAGGGGTTCTCGCAGTGTCTATCGTATAACTACCTAGAACAGAAATTATTCTACCAATCACTCAGGCATTCATAAGGTTCCTCAGACGGAATTTTTGGAATCATCGAACTATCCCTAAAATTAAAGTTAGTTTACTTAAGAAGTTGGGTCTAATGATTTTGAATATAAATCATAAATAAATATGCACAGTTCAACATTAAAAACAAAAATGGCCTGTCTCATTTTCCCAGGAAAAATTACTAAGAGGGTACTTTACATATACGTATATCTACAATTCGGATATGTTTCCACAAATCGTTGAGATACGAAAAACTTATTAATGTAAAGTTGTGGGAATATTAAAGGCACATAATTGTATCTGATTTTTATTTTTTTACAAAACCAATAGTTAACGAGCTTTAAGAAAAAAATATATCAAAAATAGAGGTCTATAAAATGGGGAGCTGAAAATATGAATACCTAGTAGACCCCAGATAGTCAGAAAACTTTTTAAATAAAAAACTCCAAAATGATAGGCCGGGAAATTTTCAAAACTAATTGATGAGACTGTAGCGCTTAGCTAGTGGTGACAGTAATTTATATTATTTAATTTATTATCTTAAGTGAAATATGATTCTTTTTATTGCGTTATTATTTCTGTAGCAATGTATATTATTTCTTTTCGCCTATCTTATGATCGATCTTAGGCAGGGATTGCGTTGGCTATGGAATGTACTCAGTTCGTTGGTGCGCACACTTTCTGGATATTGTTTTGTTTCAAATGTATAAGTTATTGATTGCCATAATTGTTTTGAAATTAATTTTCCTTTTCTCATTTGATATTTTGTGAATATTATTTTACTTGATGAGGACATGAAAGGTAAAGTACCTACCAGTTTCTAAGCTGCAAGAAAATGGCTACATTTTAAGGTGGAACAATGAGCTGTGTTGGGCAACGTACAATTTATCATTAAATCTGAATTCTCTGTTTATCACTAAGCCCAATTTTAGAGACCGAATTCAACTCCTAGAAAACATGTTAAAACTAAGGTATTAAACTCTTCACGTGTGTATGATTTATTTCCCTTCAATTATGATTTTGTTCGTATTATTATTTAATTTTTATAGAAAATATAAATCCAAGCAAAATAACATTTTTGTTATAATGTGAAATAACATTTAAATTGTTAGTAGATTAACTATCTGAGATATGGTTGTTAGGCTTGCCCTAAAATATGTGAGGCTAAACGCCAGGTAAGCGTCACAATAACTATAAGAGAATCAGATTCTAAATTAAAAATATATATAATTATATATGTAATATATATTATATTATTATGTTATATATATAATATATATAATATATATATGAAAATATATTTATTTCTAAACTCGAATCAGATTTTTTTTTAATCCTCGAATATCGGATGGTCTTAAAAATTCCAATATTTGAAAGACTCATCCTTACTTTTTAGTTATACATCCTCCCAACCTTAATTCAGGCATACTAACCATGCGAATATGCATGCATTATTTTGGTTTTAAAAGGCGTCGATTATAAATTCTAATAATTTTTGTTCTGTACAATATTAATTTGAGTAGATACCTATAAGACCAACAAGCCCTTTATCAGTTATAAAACAACTTTTCAAAATATGTAAATTGAATTCAAACTTTTTATGGAAAAGATGGGTGGGGGGGTAATATTCCAAACAACTCCTGAAGTACTTCATGAATAATAGTGAAACGTTGTCACGGTTTTGAAGTTGACACGCGACGTTTTGGCCAAAGACTGTAATATCGTCATCACGCGATCATTATCTAGTCTTAAGTAAGAGAATCCTGAAGGGGAATTAACTGACTATCAACCATCTAGCATTCCGTTTCAAGTCAGCCCTCCTCTCCTCTGGTCGATCTGTCGACGGCGACTTGTGTGCCGAAATCCCCCCACCCCCCCTTTTTCTTCCAAGCAGTCTTTCCTTCTCGTCACATAAAGCATGGTGTTATAACTGGCCCTATAAAAGTGCGCTTATGGAGCACTAATGGTACCAACATAAAAACTTTAAAGGTTTCATAAAATTACTTATTGCTTCAACAAAGAGGGATAATTATTTCCTTTCATAAATTTTAAACTAGACTCTATGTACAAAAGTTGTGAAAATAGTGTTTCATTTTAACTTAGGCTGTATATTGTTAACTAATTTAAATTTGTCCTTAAAAGACTTTTTAAGAATAATCACCCGACAATTAATTTTGATAAAAGGAAAATCTCCTTTGTGAAAGTATCCAATAGGATGAAAGTAATCACAGAGTCGTTTTCTGAAACTACGTCATAATCAACGTTAAGAATATCTATCTTTTCCCGTGCATTTCGCAGCATTGAGAGAGAGAGAGAGAGAGATAAAGTGATAGCGTTGTCTGTAATAATGGATACAGAATACAATAAGGATATTTATGGTCAGAGCTAAAGGGCCTTAAAGTGAAATGCACTATCTTTATCTGTATTTTGAAGCTTTTTGAATGATTAAAATCATAAAAGTTAAACCAGTGGAAAATTAGCCAAACAATCCTTTTGTAAAGTTTACTAGGTGTGTGTTGGTACGTAATCTAATATTTACGCTCGAAGTCTTAAGAAAACTAGTAGAAAGTTAGGTTGATAACTGTTTTAGAGTTCTGCACGACTACATCAGTTTTAAGTTTCACTTGAAACTTTGTAAGCAGCTTCCAAGAGAGAAGGAACTAAGGTCGAGATGTGATTCTAGCTGGTTGCTGACCGACTCAAGTCAGCACGTGATACCAGCAATTGACAGCATCTTTGCTCATGCTGGTATCTCATCGACGGGTTTGTCAAGTCCAGTGGTTTTCATATTCCCGCCGATCGTACATCTACTTTCCAATGAAGATAGATACATCAATTCTGTCTTTGGTTATCAGACTCCCTTTGACTGTCCCGTAAAGGAACATCCATATATTTTGTCTAGAAGCGTTCCCGCTTGTTTTAATCATCAAATGTTTAATAAGGAATAAAAACCCTCAGAGGTTAAAGAAGTAGTAAAAAAAAGGGTGATGGTTCAAGTAAGACAGCCATCCACCCCCTTGAATACCAGCCTCCCTGCACCCTCCTTCTCAGAGCTCTGGATAATGTATTCCCAGTGATCCCGCTGGGTTATTATAAGGGGTTCTTGTAAGTCCAGAATGGCTCAAACATAAATCACCGATCAGACTATCAATGATGGTGGAAAGCCGTTTTTGTAGAAAATATTTCAAATTAATTTTCTAAACACACATATTATTCCAACACACGACTTACAAACTAATCCAACCTAGCACAGCATTAATTTAAATTAATTAGTTGAAAAACAACACCTGGATACGGGAATCGAACCCGGGACCTTTGGTTTAGCGCACTACTGCTATATCAATGAACTATCAAGGATTCCCCGTGCTCAGGGTTATTTTTCATTCATAGTTTAAGGCTGAATGATCCTGAGCACGGGATGAATCTTGGATAGTTCAGTGGTAGAACATTGGTACGCTAAACCAAAGATCTCGGGTACGATTCCAGTGTTCAGGTGCCATTTTTAAACTAATTTGGATTATATTCTGAAAATTGAAAAATGACACCTGGACACGGGAATCGAACCCTGGACCGGTCCAGGTCCCGTGTCCAGGTGTCATTTTTCAATTTTCAGAATATGATATCCAGGTGGAGTAATCCACACTAATAAGCATAAATAATAGCTCTGGCTATTAATTCTTAATTTGGATTAATTTGATTTTAGTCTAATTCATAAGGACAGTTCCGTAACTACTATATTTTGCAAACTGTGTGTTTATATTATTATTATTATTATTATTTAGCACCGCGTCTTACTACCCGTTCGGTTTATACGCTTAAGTACTAATTACACTAATGGAATAGGAAATGGGAAGGTTGAATTTAGAGGAAGTGAACCCGCATTTGCGTGTAGGGAGAGTGGAAAACCATTTAGGAAAAACCACCCCCAGTTCAACGACCGAGATTCGAACCTCGATCTCCCCATCCTCGGTGGTCTGGCTCAACACGACTAGCGCGTTATCCAACTACGCCACCGAGGCGGGTTGTGTTGATATTCACTATTAGTGTATAATACTTAACACTACACAACCAGATCAAACGCTTGGATATAAACTAACAATAAAACAGACGAACTATTATTATATAATATCTCTCATAGCTTTAAGATGTACTGGAGGAGACTATAGAGAATAAAGTGGACAGATTGGGGAACTAATGAAGACATGCTTAGGGCTGGTCTTACGACTCCTGGGTAAATATTAATCTGACCGATAAATATTTTTATCAGGTCATTAAGTTAAAAGTGTGTCTTATGACCGCCAGATACCATTTATATACCAGATAAAATGTATTTATCCATCATCTTTTTATTGGGAGGTTAAATACCTGATAACTTTTATCTAAAAGCTAAAATTGGCGTTGCCGTAGTGACGCGTTGTTTTTCATGAGGTTTCACCTATCAGAATCTGTGTTTAGGTTAAAATCTTGGTTGACGTGTTTAGTAGTCGCAGACCCAGGTTCTAAATATATCTAAAGTTAGAACATTTAATTCACACTTTTATAAAACTGACATGCTATTGGTAGAGTTATAGTTATTTAAGAACAAATTATTTAAATGTGAGTACAATAAATGAAATTTTGTAAACGTTGTACCAAACTACTGACATTTTGTCAGACACCGAAATCAGTACTTGTAAGACAACCTAGCTCCTGCGCCCACGTGACGCTGTTTCCTCACCATAATTTAACAAGTGTGGAGCGTTGTGGCCACTAGCCAGGTTGTAGTGTGGTAGCAGCAGATTTTATATGCATGCGAGCACCAGTAAAAACATTACCAACCATGCGTTTTCTGCATAAAAATATATTTATCTTACAGATAAATTCAGTTCGTAATAAGCGTAAAATATTATTATTATTATTATTATTATTATTATATTATTATTATTATTATTATTATTATTTAGCACCGCGTCTTACTACCCGTCCGGGTTATACGCTTAAGTACTAATTACGCTAATGGATTGGGAATTGGAAAGGTTGAGTTTAGGGGAAGTGAACCCGCATTTGCGTGGAGGGAGAGTGGAAAACCATTTAGAAAAAACCACCCCCAGTTCACCTGACCGAGATTCGAGCCTCGATCTCCCCGTCCTCGGCAGTCAGGCTCAACACGACTAGCACGTTAGCCAACTACGCCACCGAGGCGGGTCGTAAAATATTAAAGTGGTTGATAACTTTTATCTGGTTGCTAACTTTAACCTCCCTATAGCAATATTAATCCGGTAGTCATAAGACCGGCCCTAAGAAGAATAAATGAAAAGAGAACTCTACAGGCTATTATATGAAGAAAGGCAAACTAATTATTAATATTATTATTATTACTATTATTATTATTATTATTATTATATTATTATTATTATTATTATTATTATTATTATTATTATTATTATTATAGTACTTACTACCCGTTCGGTTCATAGGCTTAAAATACCAACTGGACAGGTCATATTATGAGAAGAAATGGTTTACTGAGTGATGTCACAGAAGTAAAAGTGGTTAACCAGCCTCCCATTTTTAAGTTTCAAATTATCCAACCTTTATGGTTGAGTGCCAATTTTAGATTTTATTCCAAGTTGAAAGGAGCATTTTCTAATAATGTTGGACATTTCAATTCGTTTCACACGTTAACATATGAATATATTTTGGCCACCTGGCATGATTCGTTAACATACCTACCAAATTCAACTTTCTACTACAATAAATTATTATTATTATTATTATTATTATTATTATTATTATTATTAGCACCGCGTCTTACTACCCATTCGGGTTATACGCACTTACGCTAAAGTATAATGGTAGGGTGATTGTGAGATGAAATGGAGGACCTACAGTTTAACGTGGAATCCGAACCACGGTGGAGGCCTGGCATTCCTCACATTCACAAGTTGTGATTAATACACATCTTGTCAGAGGTGAAGGAAGGGTTTGGCAATCAGATAAATCTGTGCCGGGACCGAGGATTGAACCCCGGACCCTCAGCACAGAAGTCCGACACCTTACCCCTAGACCACCAGGTCACCCTACTACAATAAAAAGTAGTAATATTTTATAATAGTTTTGTACACTTCTAGCTCTTCTATTTCTAGAGCTAACATTTTGAAAGTGCATTTATATTCAGACACTATTTGGCTATCCAAGGCTGCACATTTATCTAATTGCAAAATTAAAATTTTCTACCACATAAAGGAATTGATTTTTCTTATAGGTTTCGTAAAATTCCAAGCCTAGATTTCACTACCACCGATTTTTGAATTAAAATTTTTAAGACTTTCAATGTTATTTGGGTGGTCCCTCTATCCGCTTTTCAAATTTACATTTTTTCTACCACACTTAGAAATGTGTATTTTTATTAATTTGGTCAATTTTGCCTTCGACATTTCCCATAAACCCATTATGAAATTCAGCCTATTTAAATTTTGAGAATACTATCATTATTTGGGGTCATCTCTATATCTTTATGTAAATATTTAAATTTCCTACCATACTGTTAAGGGTTTTTCTATTATTTTAGGAAATTTTGAGCCCCTCATCATATCACGGACCTTCATTTTAAAATTTTAAAATATTCAGCCTTTAATGGCTGTTTAAAGTAGTGCCTACATCTGCCTGACAGATTTTAATTTGTTAACTCACTAGGAAGTGTTTTCTATTAGCTATGGAAAATAAGAGGATAAATAAAATCATGAACCCCCCCCATAATTTCAAATATATCAGGCTTATTTGGTTATTTGAATCTTTCCCTCTACCTGACTTACAAATTTTGTTTTCCTACTTCATCTGTCTATAAACCTGCACCTCATTTCCAGGAGACCCATTTAAAATTTCCAATTTTCAGACCTTTCTGGTTTATATGAACTGACCCCTACAATACTCGCCAGCCAAATTTTAATTTTATATCTTATCTATAAGAATCTTAGATTTTTCTGGACTCACAAAACACACATTCGTACGCACACACAAACGTTCTGAAAGAGAAAGTATTTGATAACATACAAAGATCCTATTTACGCAACCTTCATGTTTGATGGCTATGGTATGCCCCCTGTAAAGAAATTTCTCCTCACATTAGAGTTCAAGCTATTAAATATTTCTGTTTGTGGTATCTTTAGTGTTTCAGAGTCAATTGAATTCCTGAAAGATCTTTAAAGTAATGCTACATCTATCTTAGTAAATAGTGTTCAATAATTTATATTCCATCTCTAATTATCTATTGGCCACTGACATCACAATTATTAACCAAGCATGCTCTCCGAGGTCTAATTTATTTATTTTTATTCAATATATTATAATATTTGTAGTGTTATTAATATTGTTGTTAGTGGTATCTCGTGAATTTTTACCCGAGCGAGCCAGGCTCCATTGGACTAAATAAACTGTTCACTCTCCCTCACTAACCATACACAGGGGCCAATAGTATTGACAGGTCTGGCTTGCCTTGACAACCCACACGAGCTGACACTGATTGCTAGCATTTTCAACATTCCACTCCCTTCCCGCTGAAATATAGCCTGCTTACCTCGCATGGTTCCACTTTGGTGTAGCTTAGAAGATGGGACCAGAGTGTAATCCCGGGGTGGGCTACCCTGTTGCCAATCGCCACAAGAGGCGAATTTATCATAGAAGTGAGGTGAATTAGAGTTTGCCAGCTCTCACAGTAGAATAAACTTTTTCCTGACGGCGTGTACTGGCTGTAACTTGTTATTTCCTGTATACCATTTAACGCATTCCTCATGTGCATTTAGCTAAGATATTCAGCCAATGTTTCTGCCTTTTATCAGATAAAAGGATTGTCAAATTTGTCATTACATTGTCTTAGCAATAATTCAATTTGAACAATTTCAATCATTTGCTTCTAAAGAAACTGTTAATGAATAGTCAAAGTGTACATGGTTTTTAATCAATTGTTTAAACAGTGTGTGCAGTTTTATGTGTTCGATTGAGCAACCTATGTTCTCAATCTTTACGTGGTATGATGAATTTCACTACATCTGTTGCCACATTAAAAAATATATTGCCCACCTCTGATGTAATCAGTCAGGTAAGAGGCCTACCCTTCAGAATAAACGTAGTGTAAATGATGGATGTATGTATAAGTTGCTGTTTTGAATAAATCCCTAATCACGAGTGGAAATCCCAAGGCAAATCAACAATTTGGTCTTGTTACAGCGACAGATCTGGTTTTTTCTCCTCCCTCCTACCTCAAAACCAACCAGCCACCTTCTACCCCGACCAGGCAATCTCACTGGCAATTACTATCAGGAGAACATAATATATTTCCACGGCGCTGTATTTGAATATGGTAATGTAGAGGATGATATCGTATAATATATCATCACAACTAATTACATGGGAGGAGTGGGGGGGGTCCCCCCTTCATTGTAGCCGTGTTCTATCCATCAACCCAACAGCAACAACAGTTGATGCTACCAGGCGGACAGAACAAGAGAGAAGCATCCATCACACACCTCCTTGACGGGCCGGGAGGCAAGAGAAGGGGGGGAGGGGTGTAATCTGCAACCGCGCGCGTGACAATACGTAATGAAATCAGCCAGAGTGACCATGCGAACAACATGTGTGCTCATATATATCCTCGGCAATGTATGGTTGCTGGCATAGTCGGCATCTACTTTAACAAACTATCTTAGGATCTGAAGTTTATCAAGCCACCAGCTGAATACGGAGGTAATTAGAGGAGTGGAAGGAGGGGTAGGTAGTAATGCACTTATAAGTGGCGTTCCGGGTTGCTAATAGCCCTAATTGTAAACATCTTAAAACAATATCAAATATTATATGCTCCATGTACTGACATTTCTGGGTTTTATTTTAAGCGTTGGGCACTATTCCATGAGTTTGTTAGTCCATGTACTTATGTTTGGAATACACGTGTAGGGGTGAGCGATGAAATAGCAGTGATTTTGCCGTTTTTATATCAAAACTTTTCTGGTCAAAATAAATAAAAAATTCTTCAATGGGTGTCCAGGAATTTAATGACAAATTATTTTCTTCATTTAAAAAGTTTGTCATCTGATGCCACTATGCTCATGATATACTAAAAAAAACCTGTTGATATCCCCCTTTGTGAAGAAAAGTTAAACTTTATGTTTCTATTGGAGCGATGAATGATTTATTTCGGCCTAAAGGTTAATTTGATTAATTTCGACCAAAGAATTGTTTTAACTGCAAAAATACCTTTTCTCGCGTCTCCTACACTTCCACCTTAAGTAGTTTTGTTTTCCCCGTGTCTTGTTATTCGTCCAGACTTACACAATAGGATAGGATGAGAAAGGCAGAATTGAAACGTAACATATATTTAATATTAAACTCCACGAATTTATAAATTTCACGTTCCCGATGTTAAATATTTCGATATTAGCTTTCAAACCAAAGAAAGTTTCTAGACAAAGGAATAATGTTTTGTTTATGATCCTAGCATAATAAAATCCAAAGATATTAGTAAGGAGCTTAATTACAAAGACCCCTCCACATTTTATATAGCGTATAAACCAGTGGTTTTTTAATAAAAGCAGGAGAAATCAATCAAAGGTAGTTTTGACATTGGCTTTGAAGTATTTGAGTGAAACTGTGTCATGAAGATCATTGTTGACAATCACCCAAGACTCAATTAGAAGGGCACTGTGTATCACACGTTGCAAGTATGGAGGTATAATAGCAGTCCTGCTGTTTTTCCAAGATCACAGGTATGGAGGTATAATAGCAGTCTGCTGTGTTTCCGAGATCACAGGTATGGGTATAATAGACAGTCTGCTGTGTTTCCAAGATCACCAGTAGGAGGTTAATAGCAGCGCTGGTTCGAATCACCAGTATGGATGTATAAAGGACAGTCCTACTGTGTTTTCCGAGATCACCAGGTATGATGTAAATAGACAGTCCTGCTGTTTTCGAGATCACCAGGTATGGAGGTATAATAGGCAGTCCTGCTGTGTTTTCCGAGATCACCGTATGAGGTATAGCGTCTTACTGTGTTTCCAAATCACCAGTATGAGTATAATAGACAGTCCTACTGTGTTTTCCGAGATCACCAGGTATGGATGTATAATAGACAGTCCTGCTGTGTTTTCCAAGATAACCAGGTATGGATGTATAATAGACAGTCCTGCTGTGTTTTCCGAGATCACCAGGTATGGAGGTATAATAGGCAGTCCTGCTGTGTTTCCGATCACCAGTTGGAGATATAGCAGTCTACTAGTGTTTCAAGATCCAGTATGGATGTATAATAGACAGTCCTGCTGTGTTTTCCAAATCACCAGGATGGAGGTATATGAGTCGGTGTTTCCGAGACACCAGGTATGGATGTATAATAACAGTCCTACTGTGTTTTCCGAGATCACCAGGTATGGATGTATAATAGACAGTCCTGCTGTGTTTTCCAAGATCACCAGGTATGGAGGTATAATAGGCAGTCCTGCTGTGTTTTCCGAGATCACCAGGTATGGAGGTATAATAGACAGTCCTACTGTGTTTTCCAGATCACCAGGTATGGATGTATAATAGACAGTCCTACTGTGTTTTCCGAGATCACCAGGTATGAAGGTACAATAGACAGTCCTACTGTGTTTTCCAATATCAACAAGTATTGAGGTTTAATATAAACTCCTATGTGTTTTCCAAGATCACCAGGTATGGATGTATATAGCAGTCCTGCTGTGTTTTCCAAGATCACCAGGTATGGATGTATAATAGGCAGTCCTGCTGTGTTTTCCAAGATCACCAGTATGGATGTATAATAGACAGTCCTACTGTGTTTTCCAAGATCATCAAGTATTGAGGTTTAATAGAAACTCCTACTGTTGGTTTTCCTGTCACCAAGTATGAATGTGTACTCAGCCCTCCGACTGAATGTTAAACAATCAACGTTTGGAGGATCAATATGCACTCCTCCTATGTTTTAAATATTCAACCAATATGGAGGTGTGATAATAACCCCATCTGTCATGATCATTTAACCGCTTTTTAAAAGTAAATTAATCTAGAAAATGATTCAGTAAACATAGGCCATCTAAATCAACTAACATTATATGATAGACTCTCGCAATATACTAGACATCCGAAGATGGGGCGATCGGGATTCGACCCAGGTTGGGTGCACTGAGGGAGTGTTTTTCCTAAATGGTTTTACATTCTCGTTCAACGCAAATTTGAGTGCACTTCCTTTAAATTAAACTTTCCTAGTCCCTAACAGATTACTGTAATTATTAGATAGGCGTATAAGAATCAAATAGCCAAAGCTATTATTTATGCTTTTAGTGAGGACTACTCCATCTAGATATCATATTCTTAAAATTGAAAAATTACACCTATACACGGGAATCGAGTCCGGTACCTTTGTCTTAGTACGCCAATGCTCTAACCACTGAGCTATCCAGGAATCGTCCCGTGCCCAGTGAAGAATGACCCTGGACACGAGACGATTCATGGATGGCTGGGTGGTCAAAGCATTGGCGTACTAAGTCAAAGATCCCGGGTTCGATTCCTGTGTCCATGTGTCATTTTTCAATTTTCAGAATATGATATCTAGATGGAGAATTCCTCACTAAAAGCAAAAATAATAGCTTTGGCTATTTGATTCTTATCAACACACAAGCTGAAATTCAATGGGATTATTGGAATGTCCGTATGGAGGAGAGCACATTATAAATAATTTAAATTAATTGAAAAGTGAGACCTGGACACGGGTATCGAACCCGGAACCTTTGGCTTAGCGTGTCAATACTCAATTAATTAAATACTAATAATAGGCCTATTGTTAGCAAAATTTACAAACGCATTTTTTACCTAACGATATATTGCAGAAAATTCTTTCATCTTAGAGTATAATTTTAAAAGTTCCATTTGGTTGGCCATAGAATGACTCAATTCCTGTGTTTGAATTCAGCGTACCAGCACTGTTGTAAGTTTACCAGTTAGGTAAAATAATGCTGCCCATGGTGCGAGGAAATTTGTTGTCTGAAGTAAGATTAGTAGATGGCTTTATTATCATATTACGTCAAGACTCGAATCTGAAAGAGGAAATAACTATTTAAATAAACTGTTTTAAATCGCTGTATGACCATTAATTTGTATTTAATCTTAATTTAACTGCCCTAACAAGATCATTACCTTTCTCCCTGCCTGACTATTTAATTGTAGAACAATATAAATCCGTTTGTACGGATCGCGGTCGTCCGAAATTCATGTTTAATCGGAACACTATCTCGACCAAAAAACAAAAACAAAAAACAAGCGATATTATTATTATTGTGTATTAATCACAATTTGTGAATGTGAGGAATGCCAGGCCTCCACCGTGGTTCGGATTCCACGTTAAACTGTAGGTCCTCCATTTCATCTCACAATCACCCAACCATTGCACATTAACGTAAGCACGTATAACCCGAACGGATAGTAAGACGCGGTGCTAATAATAATAATAGTAATATTTATTATTTATTATTATTATTATTATTATTATTATTATTATTATTATTAACTAAAACGATCCAATTACAATCATGTCATTCAAAATACATTACAGTAGCCCTACATTTAATGTTAGAAAGTAGATTTTTTTTTAGCAATTTTTAGCATTATTCTGTCTTTGTAGCAAAAAATCACGTTTTTTTTATTTATTTGGCACCACGTCTTACCACCCGCCCAGGCTATACGCTAATACGCTAATGTTATTCCTAGTGCTGTATCACAATGCAAAATATGATAACACAGTATTTCCATGACTTGTTATATTGGTTATGTTCTATTTTTTTACATCCTAAACAGAGGAAAATTCACAAAATTGCGGATTACCAGAAATTTATATTATCCTGATTGGACTCGATTTCATCAAATTCAGATAAACGGGCTTCTATTGTATCTTACAATGCACCAAAGTGCAATGACCATCATTGTGTGTCTAACAACCTTTACATTGGCGAAGAGGGAATATTGCTGGTAGTGAATACGTGTGAATAATTGCTGAGCCCCTCCATCTCATGTTGTTCCAGTAATTACAAGAGGAGAGAGGGGGGAGGCAGTCTCAGCACTACTTTCCTTAATGTAACCTTCCACCCTAGATAGACCAACAATCCAACCCTAGCTCAGTGGTTAGGGAATCCTACTACAGGTATAGAGGGCAACTATTCCCAAATTGTTCCTAAAAATTAACAGATTTTTGAGTGTTCTCCCGATGATCCAAATATTTCATTGTCTTGTAGTATTATTAGTCAACCTCAGTGGTATTGGGGTAAAGTGCACACCTAGGGACCCGATGATCATGGGTTCAAGCCCAGCTGGGGGGAGCGGAATTTTTTTTGAGTGATAAATATTCATAGCACAACTTAATTCGGTGGAGAAGTAAAGCCATCAGTCCCATGTTTATTGTGGCCTATAGAAGAACCCTGAAAGGTATGTGAAAATACCTTTCTGGCAAAATTTTGTAGGCCCTTTTGCTCGTGCTCATAGAAATTCTCGTGTAATGATACAATCAGTAGGTTTAAAAAGTGCACGTTAAAAAATCTCAAATAAATAAAATGGGACTAATTGTTCTATCAAATACTCACACCTATTTAAGTAAACAGGAAGAGGAAAGCTAATTAAAAAATATGAAAAGGCATTCGTGTGGAGAAAGTATTATAAAACCACAATTAGAATAACCTCTCCCTCTCAGTGCACCCAGTTAGATGTTAATGCACTAACTTTAGTTAGTTTGTAGGTCATGTACATATATATATTACCTGTGTAAAAGGGGTATATTAAACCACCAAATTAATAAAACTATATATTTCAGACGTTATAAGAGTTTATCTGACACATATCTCGTGACTGTTATTCTAGACAATAACAATTATTATAGTTATCTGAAACTATAACAATAATTATTTATTATATCCAAGCATAGAACAATAAGTGTATGTAAGCTCAGAACAATTATTTGTTCAACACTTAGAGCAAATTAGTGGATTCAAGACTATAACACTTAGATCTTTGTGTCCAAAGCAATAAGTGTTTTTGACCTTCAAATACCTGCTAAACTAAACCAAAAGAGTGAAAATAACATTTTATGAATCCAAAATATCAAAATATCCTCACAAAATAGAGGAGTTTATTTCTCCCCCAACAAAAATCACCACGACCATATTGAGTTCCCCTTGCCGTTTTATCCGAAGAATATCTACATTTTAGGAGTGTAGATATGCAGCCCGCCCTACAGCTATAAATCACTACTCCGTGAACTGGCCGCAGCCTCGGATGAAGTGTCATCGGTACAGCCTCAGAGTTTAGAAACAGGGCCGTGATAATACCATGACACGCACACAGTCACAGTGGTCATTGTTTACAACTGCTATTGATACCACGATGATGAAAAGTTGTTACCACGCCCTTTTCCGAACCGCTCTTTTTATCACTTTATTTATGTGCCCTTTTTTATGTCTCGTTTATCGCCAGTTTCTCTCACTAAACACGAGACTTTCCTGGGATGACTGTTTTAAATCTAGAACAGTCATAGGCTGCAGATATTTGATGATATATTAAACAGGGGTGGTTTTTGCTTGATGGGACTGTACCAGTATAATGGATCGTTTATTGCCGGGACTGTATCAGTAAACTGGCTTGTCTCTTTATAGGACTGTATCAGTAAACTGGCTTGTATCTTTATAGGACTGTATCAGTACACTGGCTTGTCTCTTTATAGGACTGTATCAGTACACTGGCTTGTCTCTTTATAGGACTGTATCAGTAAACTGGCTTGTATCTTTATAGGACTGTATCAGTACACTGGCTTGTCTCTTTATAGGACTGTATCAGTACACTGGTTTGTCTCTTTATAGGACTGTATCAGTAAACTGGCTTGTATCTTTATAAGACTGTATCAGTAAACTGGCTTGTATCTTTATAGGACTGTATCAGTAAACTGGCTTGTATCTTTATAGGACTGTATCAGTAAACTGGCTTGTCTCTTTATAGGACTGTATCAGTAAACTGGCTTGTATCTTTATAGGACTGTTTCAGTAAACTGGCTTGTATCTTTATAGGACTGTATCAGTAACTGCTTGTCTCTTTATAGGACTGTATCAGTAAACTGGCTTGTTATCTTTATAGGACTGTATCAGTAAACTGGCTTGTCTCTTTATAGGACTGTATCAGTAAACTGGCTTGTATCTTTATAGGACTGTATCAGTAAACTGGCTTGTCTCTTTATAGGACTGTATCAGTAAACTGGCTTGTATCTTTATAGGACTGTATCAGTAAACTGGCTTGTATCTTTATAGGACTGTATCAGTAAACTGGCTTGTCTCTTTATAGGACTGTATCAGTACACTGGCTTGTCTCTTTATAGGACTGTATCAGTACACTGGTTTGTCTCTTTATAGGACTGTATCAGTAAACTGGCTTGTATCTTTATAGGACTGTATCAGTAAACTGGCTTGTCTCTTTATAGGACTGTATCAGTAAACTGGCTTGTATCTTTATAGGACTGTATCAGTAAACTGGCTTGTATCTTTATAGGACTGTATCAGTACACTGGCTTGTCTCTTTATAGGACTGTATCAGTAAACTGGCTTGTCTCTTTATAGGACTGTATCAGTAAACTGGCTTGTCTCTTTATAGGACTGTATCAGTAAACTGGCTTGTATCTTTATAGGACTGTATCAGTAAACTGGCTTGTCTCTTTATAGGACTGTATCAGTAAACTGGCTTGTATCTTTATAGGACTGTATCAGTAAACTGGCTTGTCTCTTTATAAGGACTGTATCAGTAAACTGGCTTGTATCTTTATAAGGACTGTATCAGTAAACTGGCTTGTCTCTTTATAGGACTGTATCAGTAAACTGGCTTGTATCTTTATAGGACTGTATCAGTAAACTGGCTTGTATCTTTATAAGACTGTATCAGTAAACTGGTTTGTCTCTTTATAGGACTGTATCAGTAAACTGGCTTGTATCTTTATAGGACTGTATCAGTAAACTGGCTTGTATCTTTATAGGACTGTATCAGTAAACTGGCTTGTATCTTTATAGGACTGTATCAGTAAACTGGCTTGTCTCTTTATAGGACTGTATCAGTACACTGGCTTGTCTCTTTATAGGACTGTATCAGTAAACTGGCTTGTCTCTTTATAGGACTGTATCAGTAAACTGGCTTGTATCTTTATAGGACTGTATCAGTAAACTGGCTTGTATCTTTATAGGACTGTATCAGTAAACTGGCTTGTATCTTTATAGGACTGTATCAGTAAACTGGCTTGTATCTTTATAGGACTGTATCAGTAAACTGGCTTGTATCTTTATAGGACTGTATCAGTAAACTGGCTTGTATCTTTATAAGACTGTATCAGTAAACTGGTTTGTCTCTTTATAGGACTGTATCAGTAAACTGGCTTGTCTCTTTATAGGACTGTATCAGTAAACTGGTTTGTCTCTTTATAGGACTGTATCAGTAAACTGGTTTGTCTCTTTATAGGACTGTATCAGTAAACTGGCTTGTCTCTTTATAGGACTGTATCAGTAAACTGGCTTGTCTCTTTATAGGACTGTATCAGTACACTGGAATTTTTGTTTGACAAGAGTGCAATAGTAAATGGAATTGTTGCAGTAGACTGTATTGTTGATAGACGGGACTGTACAAGTAGGTTATATTGGTTGTAGCTGACGGGACTGTACTATTAGACTGGATTGTTGGTTTACGGGAATATATCAGTATACTGGGTTGTTTGTTGATGGTAAATATTCCAATAGACTGGGTTTTTGTTTTATGGGACTGTACGAGAATAATAGTGTGTTTATTTACAGGATTGTCTTAGTAAACTGGGTTGTCTTTTGATGTGACTGTATCAAAATACTGGGTTGCTTACTACCGGGTCTGTGTTAGTAAAATGGAATATCTATTGTTAGGACTGTACAGGTACACTGGGTTTTTTGTTTGAAGGGAGTGTACCTACTATTACAATATTCCCTCCCCCTTTCTATTAATTAAACCAACTACACACATAATAATATAATATAGTGTAGTTTTTTTAGAAGGGCGAGTGGGATATTAAGGGGGAGGGGAACAGTGTCCCTTGCTTCGGTAGCCGCATACTCTCATGTTTATTAGACTGTCGATGACAGATCGGGGTTCAAATCCCAGTTGGGTGTACTAAGGGTGATTTTTTTCAAAAATAGTTTTCCACTCTGCTTCCAAGTATACTTCCTCTAAATTCAACCTTCCTCATTCCTAGCTCATTAGAGTAATTAGTACATATGCCTATGACCTGCTATACTGGTGCTAAAAAAAACTAGTGTATTAGTATAGTTCCGTCAAAATAAGCTAGCCCTGGTAACACCCCACGATAACACCCCCTAATGTGTTTTGTAAAGGAACATTTCAGTTGGTGAAGTATCAGCTGTATAAATATTTCTGAGATAATCAAGAATGTTTGGGCGCTGTTCTTCCAAGCCAACGAGCATCAGATGCTTGCGTTCTAATCCCAGTTGAGGCAATATTCCTGAGGTACGTAAATAAACTGAGTAGGTACTAGTTGTTAGGAGCTCATTCCCTTTATGTAGTGCAGGCGTGTCCAACTGGTGGCCTGTGGGCCACGTGCGGCCCTTGGCAGCATATTTTGCGGCCACGATGCATTAGAAAAGATTTTTTAAAATGAAACGTCATCCAGGAGATCCTTGAACATGATCAGACTTAAATTGTGTAAAATATATTAAATGTATAATTTTCTGTACTGTATATCCATTATTATAATACTTTTAATGTAATAGGTCTATATTAGTTATTAGTCTGTAGGCCTATCATGTAACATTCATCTGTTTAATTTATTCGAAAATTGAAAATCCCATACACTGAAGAAAGAGAGCGTTTGGTATCAAATTAAAATTACTCTTAACTGAATGATTTTATACTCATAGTTCGTTTTAAATATCCATATCAGCTATCAAAATAATTACAATATGTAAATTAGATTATATTAAAAAATTCAAAGCAATTAATTTCAAATTAAACAAAACAACTAAGTAAAGAAGCAACGTATTTTATATTTAAGAGTAGCAATTGAAAAAATTGTTGATACAGTATAGGTCTAATTTCTACGTGTGTGGCCCGCACACTGTCTGGGAATATAAAATCAGGCCCATATCTAACTTCAAGTTGGACAACCCTGATGTAGTGTATAATAATCTAACTAAACAAGTTTGCTGAACCAAATGCTTCGGGTTCGTGTCCTTTTTCAACCTCTTTCTTCAAACGTTGCACTCTTTGAGTCTATCTCGTTAGGAGATAGCCGGTAGTTTCCAACTCAATAAGTTAACCAGAAACGAAAGTCCAATGTTGGGCGCTATATTGTGCATACTCGCAAATATTTGATAAATATTATTATTCAATCACCAAATCCCACCCTCCTTTCTCTCAAATATCATAGCTCAACAATTCTAATGAATACAAAACAATACAGGATATTTTTTGCTCGAATAAGCCCATAATCCCATTGAACAATCTCCCACTATCAAAATAAGCATCAATCAACAATCAGAGAACAAACCAACTTTATAATCCGTCTCTCGGACATGAACAATCGCCGACAACCAAACTGCGAGACCATTCTAGTTCGAGGAAACGAAATCAATGTACGCTACCCTATTGTTCTGTGCAAAATAGATAATAACCAATTAATCTAGAAAGGTTCGTCATTTCGAACAGGAAACTATAACCGGGGAGGGGTCGACGCAACACCACGTGCATTCATGCGCCAGGTCGATAGACACGGTTGACAGTTACAAGATCACAGTCCAATCATTCTGGAATAGTCAGCACATTATCACAATAACCACATACAGAGGTAAATATCGTCGAGAACCATTTATAAAATATAAACAGAACTAAATTACACTTTCAAAACACTCACTCAATAATTTATATTTTATTATAATGGTATTATTTATTGGTAAACGTTAATAACGTCACACGTGATATAGTTATTTAAACAATTGAATTAAATGTTACAAAACTAACTTTTGTAAGAAAAATGGGGTGTGGCTGTGTCATGGACACGGCCGTGTGTTGTACGTGAATACTACAACGCCAAACTGTATTTTTGATAATATTTTTTTATTCTAACACCTTATTATATTCACTGTCACTACTTTAAACTAATGTTTTATATACAATTGATAGATTTTTGACGACAGCTGACGATTAAAACTTAAACGAACATCGTAGCTTCTCCGAGTCAAAAGTTATACTAATTGCAAATCTCGATACGCAGCAAAATAACCTCAAAATGGCGGCGCTTCTCCCTCCACCGCGTGTGATGCGTCACTGTTCTCGCTTATCGTAATGAATTCTTTGATCCTTTAGCTATCCAGTGGTATAATTTAATTTTGGATGTAGAGGAAAGATTCGAAACTACAACACCAAACTGTATCCCCGATTTTGTTATCATTAGGTTTTTTTGGATTGCCCCCGTATGGTAGCAAATTTAAAGACGTATTCACGTCAAAAAGAATCCATGCTCTGCATCTTATTCTATTTACACCCTGGACTATCCACGGATTACTTCATATCCTGGCTATCCGAGAATTACTCCCCATCTAAATTAAGAGTATATTCACACTAACGAGGCAGTAATGAGGACTGTAAAATTTTTAGAGAAAATGTACCCACGCTTTCTTAGAGGGAGAGGGGGGAAACAATTTAGGAAAATAAACACACTCAGTATACCCGACCTAGATTTGAGCCCTCACACCCCCCTTACTGTCAAACCAGACATGGCGAGTCTGATTCCCTAGGCCGCGTACCTACCTGTGCGGGTAGCTAGTTGACTTGGTCGTAAATAAAAGTAATATCTTAATTTTATGAACATTTAAATTTAATTCTTACACCCTAGTGTCAGTAGTCTAACTGTATAATAGCCAAGGTCTACCAGCGATTCAAATATTAAACACTTATAAACTAGTTAAGGACAGTTAATTTGAATAAATGCACCAGCATTCTCTTGTAAAGAAGATAGTTAGCCACATCGGTGCAGTCATTTGTAAATAAAACATGGCTTCCCTAATCAGGGTCAAATGCACTTACACCTTTACTAAATTTAATTTAATTAATACTATTTGTTGTAATTGTCTTCATGATCATTTTTACTCTAGGGTAGCCATCAAACTAATCTACCAACAACTTATAAATCCCTCTAGGGTGAATTGGGATTAATTATCCTCTCTCCAGACGAATTTTAGAGGGGATTACAACTAAGAGGACAGTGTCTCCCTCCCAAGCTAACCGAGATGCAGTGTAAGTAGGCCGGGAGAGGTTATTACGAATTCAAACCACAGCCCTACTTTTACTGCTTGCGTCGCGGCGCTGCGCGTCTTGGAGATATTGGACTGAGCTTTTATCAGCATTAGCAGAACACAAGAAGCTTTAACCACAGTTACAGCTTGTTATCATGAGGCCGCTTCACAACCAGCTAACTGCCTGCTGTTAGGTAGTAGCTTCAAAACCATTCAACTACTTGCTATAAGGTGGTAGCTTCAAAACCATTAAAGTACCTGCTATAAAGTAGGGGCTTTAAAACCATTTAACTACCTGCTATAAGGTAGTAGCTTCAAAACAATTCAACTACTTGCTATAAGGTGGTAGCTTCAAAACCATTAAAGTACCTGCTATAAGGTAGGGGCTTTAAAACCATTTAACTACCTGCTATAAGGTAGTAGCTTCAAAACAATTTAACGACATGCTATAAGGTGGTAGCTTCAAAACCATTAAAGTACCTGCTATAAAGTAGGGCTTTAAAACCATTAACTACTGCTATAAGGTAGTAGCTTCAAAACAATTTAACGACATGCTATAAGGTAGTAGCTTCAAAACCATTTAAGTACCTGCTACAAGGTAGTAGCTTCAAAACCATTTAAGTACCTTCTATAAAGTAGGGCTTCAAAACCATTTAACTACATTCTTTAAAGTAATATCTTTAAAATATTTAACTACCTGATATAAGGTATTAGTTTCAAAAACCAATTAACTATCTACTATAAAGGTGATAAATTCTAAACCAATTAGCTACCTGCTATAAGTTAATAGGTTTCAAAACCCTGTAACTACCTGCTATAAGATAGAAGTTTCAAAACCATTTAACTACCTGCTATAAGGTAATAGTTTCAAAACCATTTAACTACCTGCTATAGAGTGGGAGCTTCACAGCTAGTTATCTCCCTGCTATAAGGCAGTACAATTTTCATAGAGCTATACTTTTATAAAATACAAAAATGTTGGTGGGCAACAACAATGAAATGCTACATTATTATTAGTTTTTCCTTACATGTATTGATAGTATCTATCAAAAGGGATAACATCATATCACAAGTCTCGACGTATTAATTTATGAAAAATGTTTTAGTAGATGTTGTAACTGTCTGAATATGATTATAGAGATAACGATCCAAGGCTGCGTCATAGAAATGGCGATGTGTTTTCATACTATCTGACATATTTCATGTTTACCTTATAAACTCAAGGTTGCATAGATACACCACTTAAAATATAGCTTATCCCATAACAGAAACACCTAAACCTAATAACGAGAGCATAGTCCTAGTATCAAGCTAAAACAACAATATCCTAGATAGCCAAGGCAGCTTTCAACAAGAAGAGATTACTGCTGACCAGCAAGCTGAGTTTAAACTGAGGAAGAAGTTGATTAAATGATACATTTGGAGCATCGCAATGTATTGAGCAGAAACTTGTACTATTAGGAAGATGGAAGAGAAATACTTGGAGAGCTTTAAACGGTGGTGCTGGGGAAGACTTGATAATATTAGGTGGACAGACAGGGTGACAAATGAAGAGTGGGTGAGAAGAGAACCATTATGGATGTGATTCTTCGGCGCAAAGCAAACTGGATCAGACGCATCCTTAGGATGAACTGTCTTCTGCATGACGTCAAAGAAGGAAAGGTTGAAGACAAAATGAGCTTAGGAAGAAGGAGGATTTAAATACTAGATGAGTTGAAGAAAAGAAGAAAATTCTTGGTGCTGAAAGAGGAGGCAGAGGACAGGGCGCATTGGTGGTCTAAGTTCACTGACAAAAAGGAATGGACTTTTAGTAAGACAGAACACCTAATAATAATAATAATATAATAAATAATAATAATAATAATAATAAAAATAATAATAATAATAATAATAATAATAATAATCCCAGATTACGATTACTGTAATAGTTTTTATGATTACTTTCAGCAACATAAATTACTAAACTCCAAGCAACAAGAGGATGAAAGAGGAATTATAAGAAAGGACCCGAGAACTCATCTTGAGTGAGGATGTTACCATCTAAATTATTTTATAGCAAATCAAGGCACCCTCCTCAGTAGTCCCGTGGTCAAAGACTCAGGCTTGTAATAGAATGGATTGCCGGTGGTCGAGAGGTCGATGCTCGAATCTTGGATGGATGGTTTTCTACATTTGCTTTACCACTATAGTTTTCTTATTTCCGCAATACTCTAATAGAATTGGGATGAGGAAAGTAAAACTTTAGAGAAGAAATGTATTTGCGTTTGTGTTAAGAGGGAATAGGAGACCACACAGATCAATAAAAGCTCAACACACCCACCCGGGATTGGAACCCCAATTCCCTCGTCAGTTTTTTACCTGTCTAGCACTAGAGTGATGTTATAGACCATTCTATCGTCGATGTGAGTTCTTACCAAGGATATTATGACTTTAAGGTGTGAGTGTAGGGGACGCGAGATAAGCTAAGTTTTTTTTGCAGTTTTTATATAAAACTTTTTTTTGTCATAATACATCAAGAGTGTGCTGAAATTTAATGACAACTTTTTAAGGTTTGTCCTCTAATGCCACTATGCTTATGACAAATATTCAAGAATGGTTGATATCACCATGTGAAGAAAATTAAACTCTATGTTTCTACTTAAACAATATTTTATTTATCTTGGCCAAAAAAAAGTTTTGCTATAAAAACTGAAAAAAAAACACCGGCCTTTTCTCGTATCCCCTACACTCCCACCTTAATAGCTACCTTAAACGTAATAATTTCAACCAGATTGAATCCAGGTGTTTTGACTGATAGTAAGGCGTGGTAGTTACTATCCTAGTCCTCAAGGTGTAGCTTAGGATATCGCCCCGTCTAGAACTGAGCGTCTTCTAACAGTGGGAGTTGAAGGGGCTGGAGATGTCCCAAGTCTGCAATATGGGTTAAATCCGCCATTAGAATTCAACGTCGTGGCGCTCAAACTCCCCTCCATCCCCTTATACCTGCAACTCCTCCGCCTCTTGGAAGACATTATTTTGTTTTGATAAAGTCCCTAGCGACTCTGAACACTTTTTTTATTTATCATAGGACTGGGTTAGTTTGTTTCATCAGAAGACAGGGTTAAACTGTTTGATCAGAATAGAGGATTAGCCTGTTTTATCAGAAGACAGGATTAGTTTGTTTTTTCAGAGACAGGATTAGTTGGTTTTATCAGAACAGAGGGTTAAACTGTTTAATCAGAAGCCAGGGGTTGTCTGTTATATCAGAAGACAGGATTAGTTTATTATATCAGAAGACAGGATTAGTATATTTTATCAGAAGACAAGATTAGTCTGTTTTATTAGAAGACAGGATTAGCCAGTTTTATCAAATGGCAGGAATAGTTTATTTTATCAAAAGACAGGATTAGTATATTTTATCAGAAGAAATAATTAGCCTGTTTTATCAGAAGACAGGATTAGTTTGTTTTATCAGAAGACAGGATTAGTCTGTTTTATCAAAAGACAGGATTAATTTGTTTTACCAGAAGAGAGGATTAGCCTGTTTTATCAGAATACAGGACTATCCTGTTTTAACATGTTACAGGGTTAAACTGTTTTATCAGAAGATAGGATTAGCTTGTTTTGTCAGAACATAGGATTAACCTGTTTTAACAGGTCACAAGGTTTAACTGTTTTATCAGAAGACGGGATAAGTCTGTTTTATCATATGAAAGGGCTAGTCTATTATTGGCCACATAAAAATTATAAATCTACATCCCATTAGCAATTGGTCATTTTGGGACCGTTTGTTAGAATGGGAGCTTGTTTTCTACGTTATGTCTCCTCTGAATCCAGACCCTTACTGGTATATAAAGCCTCCCTTTTGTGAAATGTGTCACCTCCTCCATCCAACATTAAAAAACGTAGGGCAGTTCCTGGTTGGTTATATATTTATTAATATTAATTTCATTTATATTTTTAATTAATTATTGTTCTATTTCAACAAGCAGATGTCAAAATTATTAGAAAATTTTTGTTATCAGCAGCGGTGACCAAGTTAGTCTCAGACGTCAGATTTGTATTAATGTTGACGGGGAGGTTGGAGTTCAAACCCCGTACTACCATTTCAAAAGCAGTTTGACACATTGATTTATACCATGGTTCTGTTCACGTTAGATCTTGTGAACTTCATCCAAGAAAACAACTTCACCCTTACATACAGCTTAGGTAAAGTTGTTTTTATGTTGGTTTTTTAGCAACGCGTCTATCCGTTCGGGTTATACGCTTATGTACTGATTACGCTAATGGTTTTAGGGATGAGAACTATTTATATATAGGAAGTGTACCCACATTAGCGTAAAGGGAGTGTCTAAAACTCTTTTGGAGAAAACACCCTCAGTACACCCAACCGAGATTCGAACCTCGATCTACCCGTCATCTGCAGTCTACTCCAACACGAGAGTAGCGCGTTAAGCCACAAGGCCACCGTAGCTGATAATAATTAAGTTGTTAGTAACCATAATTTGATAGACGTATACTACAAAAACAACTTAAAACCAATTAATTTATCCCCACCGGTGAGCAAGGGTACGAACACTTCATTTTAATCTGGTCTTGTTTGTCTGTGACTGGGATTTGAGGGTTTAAATCCCGGTGAGGTGTACTGGATTTCTTTTCCTTAATGGTTTTTCAAACCTCCGCCATGCACATACGTGTACATTTTCTCTGAATCCTGCAATAATCATCCTTATCTTCATTGGTGTAAATATTCTGATAGTCCTGCTTACCTTAGGGTGCAGGATGAAGAGAGAATGTTTTGAAGGTAAAATAAAGTATTCCGTACAGAGCTGTACCAGTACGAATATCCCGCCGGCCCTCGCATTTTATACCTCGAATATAATAAAGCAGAAAAACTTCTGTCCATTTGCCCGCTACGGCCTTGATAACTTCCGTTCCGATGCTCGGAACAGAACGCAACTTCGTTTTATCGTTATCGTTCCAGATGGTATCTCCCCTGCACACCACAATAACCCCCGGGCGGTATGGATTATATACCAGGCCCACCAACATTGCACAACTGTCAACAGCAACAACGCCAGGAAGAACTAACAGATGCCATCAGGAAGTTGATAGCAGTCCCAGTATACAGGATGTACAGTGTAGCTCAGCAGTACAAGGTTTCAGTCAGTAACTTCTCGATGTCGGCCAAGGTTCCTATACTAGTGGCAGTGTTTGTTTTTATGTTGAGCGTCTTGTCCTAAGTTATACTACTTTACTAACTTGTAAATTAAAATAACTAATCATCGTTCCTAGGAGGAAAATCTCACAAGTCAACTTTTGGGCTTATCCAAATCACGGTGCTTATAGTAAAACTCGGTAAAAAAAAATAATTTACTACTGTGCAAATTTTCAAGACATATTTTTAGAGACATCAACCACTTTTTTCGACATTATTGAAAGCCCCGTTATGATAGTGTCCCTACATTCACCGATAAAAGTAACCTTTACATAAATGTTTCCAAAAAATTATTCATTCTCTTCTTTAGATCCAGAGATGATGTTTATCTGAGTGGGTCGAGGCAGCCACACTCCAACCTCTCAGCTAAAACGGTGTAGACTCCCCAAATTTAGACGAGAACTAGTGGCCGGAGCAATTATTTAGGAACTGTGGTTATATGGAGATGGTGGAACATTACTATTAGTGGACAACTGTATCAGCCTTTCTTACAAGATAGGGCCCTAATGTAATCAGTCAATACAAGACTGCTACCTTGATTGTTTCCATTTATAGAGCACTTCTTTGACATTGGGTATCTAGCTTTCATTCACTCCTTCAGGAACCCCCACAACTCAGGGTAATAGTATAGTCAGTCGAATTAAAATTGTTACTTTTAAGAGTATATGAAGGTTACATAATTATTAAAGTGATATCTTAAGCTATGCCTGTGTGTCTCTAGTTTGTTTTTTAACTTTTGAAGCAACACATAGATTCGCACCATATTTTCTGAGCATATAATTCGGTTTGATCATTATCGTTCTATTATAATAATGTAATTATTGACGGTCTGCACTTTAGACATCAAAAGTGTCCAAGTGACTAAGTCAACTAGCATTTTTCACAAATATCTACGATAGCCTTCATAGCTTCAAGTAAATAGAAACATACATGTGTGTGTATGTAGATCACATGAACAATTCCTGGTGTCTTTATGATATACTTGTACTACTTGCTGGCTTAATCCGTGGCTACGATGGTTGAAGGTTTGTTCTTCAGACGCTGAGCTAAGATGGTTGAAGGTTTGTTCTTCAGACGCTGAGCTAAGATGGTTGAAGGTTTGTTCTTTAGACTCTGAGCCAATATGGTAGAAGGTTTGTTCTTCAGACGCTGAGCTAAGATGGTGAAGGTTTGTTCTTCAGACGCTGAGCTAAGATGGTTGAAGGTTTGTTCTTCAGACGCTGAGCTAAGATGGTTGAAGGCTTGTTCTTCAGACGCTGAGCTAAGATGGTTGAAGGTTTGTTCTTCAGACGCTGAGCTACGATGGTTGAAGGTTTGTTCTTCAGACGCTGAGCTACGATGGTTGAAGGTTTGTTCTTCAGACGCTGAGCTAAGATTATTATGAACTGATAACGTACATCTAATTATATATTTTGAAATATGTAGTAAAATAGTAAATAGCTTTAATCTTGTGGATTAGAAGTTTAAAGTTTATTTATGTAAATGTACCGTCTAGTAATAGGGCTGCATCAACACACGGCTTACAAATTATCTTAGCCTAATATAGCAAAACTATACACAAAACACCATAAGAACTAATTATTTAGGCCTAGCTTGGAGACATATAGCGCCACTTAGGCCTGTACTAAATCTCTTTAACAACTTAGACACGGAAATGACCTATAAAATATCAAAATATTAATTGAATATTTATTTTTTCAACCAAATAATTTGTTAATATGTCAAATAATAAGAACTTTTTTTTTAATTTTACGGTTCGATGAAAATGCCATGTTTCTCTGCCACAATCATCATCGACCATTTTCTTTTAGTATCAAGTGAGTGTAAATAAATGATCCATGAATAAAATTTCCATCCTATTAAAAAAAAAAAAAAGCAAAGTTCACCCCAACGAACCCCTAAGTTTTATCTTACTATTCAGTAACACCTTCCCCCAGTAGCCCCTGTGTAGTAATATCGGGGGAAGACCCCACCTCCCGTGTTAAATAATGGCAGCACCTGCTCACCCCTTGTTCAACCCTCGGGTCACAATCAATGGGTTAGGGGAAGATACAACGAACCACTGGGGGTGCCAGTAACCCACATTCCCTCATACCGCCTCAACGATTGCCGATGTAAATGGAGCACGAACAGTTGAAGGCGAGAGAGCGCAATGGAGGTAAAATGATAGGAGCCGGGCACAACTTTCGCCTCGATTATGTTACCGCTAATTCGCTGGAACAAGCCTTCATTCCAAAACCTTTTCGTAAAAGTAGAATGTTATAGATTGCTTGAGAGTACTTTTTTATAAAACGTGTAAAACATCTCGGGGATATTTGGTTTCAAAGCAAAACTCACTAAGTAGATCTAATAAATCCAGAAACAATTCCATCACGTCCTACTACCCATCCAGGCTATTTGCATGTAATTATACAAATGGGCAAGGGAGGAACGAGGTAGAATTTTAGAAATGTACACATTTTCTTGTGAGAGTGAGGTAAAAACTATTTGGGGGAAAACATTTTCAGGGCATACAATGGGTATTAGATCCCCGACCTCCCTAGCAATGGCAAACCAAACTAGATGAGCTTGACGTACAGTCCACGTGGCCATTGATACACGTAACAATGTGTTGTTTATAATAAAATTATCATTTGGAGATTAACAAACCATTAATATAGTACACATACACATTAGAGAGAACACACTATTAGGAGAGTAAACCACCATTAAGAGAATAAAAACTATTAAGAGTAGAACACACCACTAAGAAGCAACACACATTAATAAAAGAACACACCATAAGAGAGAACACACCATTAAGGGAGCAACACACCATTAAGAGAGTAACATACCATTAAGATAGTAACACACCATTAAGGGAGCAACACACCTTTAAGAGAGCAACACACCATTAAGGAGCAACACACCATTAAGAGAGAATCACCATTAAGGAGCAACACACCATAAGAGAGTAACACACTATTAAGGAGAGCAACACACCATTAGAGAGCAACACACCATTGAGAGAGCAACACACCTCTCTCTAGCAACCGAGACCAGCTTGACCCGTGAGCCTACACGTAGACCTTCTTCTTCAACATCTCAGCATCATTTTAATCAAAGAGGTCGGGGTAGCAACCTTAAAGGGGCTACGGGGTATACACTAACCTGAAATCTGTTTTCTCCGACTTTTTTTATCCCTTCTAACCCCCTACTTCCCCCCCCCACTAACTCCTGCTTTTCTTGTTGTCTGTTTCCACTTAGGCCCTCCTCGCATCTTGGATGTGCTGGACCAGAAATAGCACTCCTCTGGATGAGATTGACCTCCCACCCCCGGTACAATGTAGTAGGCATGTTTACTCAGCAGGGGTGGAACACATCTAACTCTTTTCCAACAGAGCGTCAGTTGACATCGCACGACCAATGGGGGTGGTCTAGCAACATTTCGGAAGGTTGTTTGGAAAGTCACCCAATGAGAGAAGGTAATGAGAGGGTTGATTATTTTAGGATAATGAGTAGTAATACTTTTCAGGGAGGTAATAAACCAATAACCCTTTAAGAGCTGAGGTAACAACTATATAACCCTTATTTAAAATTAATTTAATGAACTAAATAATTATTTAGAATTGATTTAATTACCCTATAATCCTTTTAGAGTATAGATAGTAACTCACTAATCCTTTTGAGTTGAGATATTTATTCACTATTCATTAATTTTAAAGTTGACCTTTTAGAGTAGATATATTGAATTAATAATCGTTTTAGGAGTTTAGAGTTGAGGTTTAATGTTTTGTGCTGAGTACAGGGTATGTATCTCATCATCAAGTAACCTCCTCTAATCCCCAGTAGCCTCATCCCTATTTGGACCAAGTATATTCCTAAGCACCTTGTTTTTGAACACCTTCAATTTCTTTCCATCATTTACGGTAAGAGACCATTTTCACACCATGAGAACAACCAGTAAAATAATTGCTTTTGTATATTCTGAGTTTTACATTCTTGAAAGGAGCGGATTCACAATACAGCGACTATAGCATGCATTTACTGACTGATTTATATAAGCCCTCTTCAGATATTAATTTTAACAAAATTATTAAAGCCATTTTAAACAAAATGGTAATTTTCAAAGATATTTCATTTGTAAATAGATTTTTCTTTGAAAAACAAGTTTACAGTTTTATTCAATATTTAAATCAGCCCTTATTCGTTCATTAAATAAAGTTATATTGTATAATCCAATTTTGAAAAAAAAAAATCATTCAAAAGCAATTCAACACTATATTACCGTTAAATTTAGGGTTTGAATCAAAATTCCAATTTGGCATAAAGATGTGATAAAATAATAACTAAACATTAAGTACATGAAACTTTTTTTTGCTATAACCCGGGTATGAAGATTGGGATGGACAGCAAAAGATATTAAGAATGTCAGAATCAAAAAAAACCAACCTTTTTTATCTTAGCACTGCGTCTTACTACCCATCCGGGCTATACGCTTATGAAGTAATTACGCTAATGGTTTTAAGAATTAGGAGGTGATATTTAGAGAAAGTATTCCCACATTTGCTTGGAAGGAAAGTGGAAAACCTTTTTGGAAAACCATCCTCAATGTACCCGGCAGAGATTTGAAACTCGAGCTCCCCATTAGCGGTAGTCTAGTCTACTGCGAGAGTAGCGCATTAGAACACGCGACCACCGGAGCTGGTTTTTTTTAGTTCAAACGTAAAAATATGTCATAATATCGAGGACAAAAACATTCATAGATCCAACCATCTATCTTCAGATAAGAAAGTAAAGTGTGGAAGCAAATACATTTTTAAAAAATGGGAGAAAGGATTATCTTTTTTGAGCAGTAGAATATGAGTAACTAAACTTTGGTTGAATATTTAGTGTTGCTTATTTTCTTAGGCTAAGTTAATTTCTTGGCTATTTGCTGGAATAGTTATAGATTAAGAAAATACACTTTACCTATTTTAGTATGACTTAGAGTTTATACAGTATTATGCCATGCTGTGTCCATCAAAATAGATGAATAGCACAGTGAATTAGGAATTTTAATACTTTTAAATGAGCAGCATGACGATAGAAGAACAATACAGTATAAGTAGGAACACTAATACTTGTAATCAGCACAATACAGTACAATTAGGAACACTAATACTTGTGAATCAGCACAATACAGTTTAAGTAGGGACAATAATACCTGTGAATCAACACCATGATGATAGAAGAACAATACAGTAGGAACACTAATACTTGTTAATGAGCATCATGATGATAGAAGAACAATACAGTAGGAACACTAATACTTGTTAATGAGCACCATGATGATAGAAGAACAATACAGTAGGAGCACAATACTTGTTAATGAGCACCATGATGATAGAAGAACAATACAGTAGGAACACTAATACTTGTTAATGAGCATCATGATGATAGAAGAACAATACAGTAGGAACACTAATACTTGTTAATGAGCACCATGATAGAGAACAATAAGTAGGAACACTAATACTTGTTAATGACATCATGATGATAGAAGAACATACAGTAGGAAACTATACTTGTTAATGAGCACCATGATGATAGAAGAACAATACAGTAGGAACACTAATACTTGTTAATGAGCACCATGATGATAGAAGAACAATACAGTAGGAACAATAATACTTGTTAATGAGCACCATGATGATAGAAGAACAATACAGTAGGAACACTAATACTTGTTAATGAGCACCATGATGATAGAAGAACAATACAGTAGGAACACTAATACTTGTTAATGAGCACCATGATGAAGAAAACAATACAGTAGGAGCACTAATTGTTAATGAGCACCATAGATAGAAGAACAATACAGTAGAACACTAATACTTGTTAATGAGCACCATATATACAATTACAAATAGGAACAGTAATACTGTGAATGAGCACCATGAAGATAAAACACCAATTTATACAAGTAGGAACAAACAGAAAGAGAATACTAGCAATAAGCTCAATCAGCTTGTCTGAGCTTTTAAATGGGAAAAACAAACTGTAAAAATCAGGTGGCCAACTTCAAGGGTGAGCGTTAACTAACAAGTTTTTTTGTTTAATTGCTAACAATCTAGATTCCAAGTGTTTTGAATTTTTGTTTATAAACATTTCTAGTGTGGTACACTTAAAGGGCAGAATAAACAATTAATACAACTTATTAAGAAGTCTGCAATAAAATAAACAATGATATCCTACATTAATTTAACATTTTATATTCTCATTATTAATACATTTTGTGTAATTATTGTAGAACAGCTCACAAAACTCTTATAGTAATAATAGTAATAACAAGATCCCTTTGTACCTGTGGGGACTGGGACTAAATTCAAGCTTGTCCTGTTTGTTTTTACGGTGATGGGAGGCTGGGGTTCGAATCTTAACCAAGTAACTGAGGATGGGTTTTCCTAAATCGTTTTTTCACTCTTCCTTCAAAGGAAATTCGAATATATTTTCTCAATTTTCTTTCTACTCCCTTTCCCATTGTTTAAATTAATGCGTACAGGCAGGATATATATTAATACTCGGTGAAAAAATAAATATTCAAGAAAACCATAGAGTACTAGAAATATTTTGAACAGTGACGAGAATGTGATTGAGACCTCAGTCCAAGGATACTTATAGAGTCCATTCGCCATAGGAATGGTGGTAGCTGACAGCTATTAGAAGATGTAGAAAATGGTTAAAAGAAACACGTTATTAAAAAAAATGGTTTGTTGTGAAAGCTTAGACATCTAAAAGTGACAACAGATCAATACAGTGGTCTTTCAGAATATATGGCTTGGCGAATGTATACATCAGAGTAGATCTGGTAACTTTCTCTATCCGCCGCTTACCACCAGTCCTATGGTTAATGGACAGTAGCTCTCAATGCCGTTTAGCGCTCAAAATCGCTTTCTATATGGCCTTAGCCCAATAATTGCATGCCATTGAGTGAAATCTCGAGAACGAACCAGTGTAGAGTTGTCACGTGATCGTGGGAAACTGAACAGGTGTCGTCGAGGCACACACCGGCGTCTGCACGCGAGACATTCCTCGAAAATGTGCTAGCGGTACCACCAGCTGGTGGGTAGAATTAACAGGCACGATATTTCTCTCCCCTAAGAATAAACCTCCCCTGCTGTAAGAATCTAGAGCGTGTTCCTTGTAAGGGCTGGTTTCATTCCTTCGCATATGTTAAATCCGTGGAGTGGGAAGGATTATACACTTGCGAATGCGTATCAAGACATTAATAGCCAGAGATTTACGCGTTATATAGTTTTGTGTGTGTGTTTTTTAACACCACGTCTTACTACCTGTTCAAGTTATATGCATATGTACTAATTACGGTAATGAGTTAGGGATGAGGAAGGTTATTTAAAGAAAGTGTGCCCAGATTATCGTGGAGGAGAGGTGGAAAACTACCCTCCGGAAATCAGACCGGGATTCGAATCCCGATCTCCCTGTCATCGGCAGTCTAGTCTAACACGATAGTGACGCCTTATACCATGTGATTACATAAGCAGGTAATTTAATAGTTGAAACAAATTTCTTGGTTCTTATTTAATTCAAATATTATAATACTACTTGTATTGCAGGGTTGATCTCACGACCCATGCGCCCTTTATTTTTTTCTCTCTCATATAAAGAAAAGATTAAAATCGTGAAAATGATTGACCTCAATTTCCTATGGAGTCTGATGTTTAATATGCCCCCAAATTCAAAATAGTGGTTTTTTGCAATTATATACACTCCATTGTCTGTCTCTAGGTCTACAGCCGATACGGTTAGAGGAATTCCTTTCGAACTTGATATTTGCATGGCATATGGTACCTCGAGCGAAATCATGAATTTAATTTAATCTCTAAAATAATTAATGGTATTTTACTTTGTCCTAGCTTTGAAAAATTAAATTTTTTTGAAAATGGTTTTGATGGATTTTTTTTCAAAGTGGGTCTCTAGAGAGCGTTCTAAATTATAAATTAACGAACACCATGTAGTTGTGTTTTGAAGAAAATGTATTTAAGAGTAGTTTACTGATAGTAGAGAATTTTGAACATTTTGATTTTAATTATATGAGAAAGTATGTACAGTACAAATATGTTGTTTAATCTCTCTCATTTAACACGAAAGTGTATATTCTCGTCAACACCCAATATTGACCTTTTATATGGATCTAAATTGGCAAAGGAGACTTCATTAAAATTAAAATAATTTTTACTATAAGTCAAAAAGGTTCCCCCCATTCCCACAAAAGCATATCCGGAACCACTGCAGGCTATGGGGCCCATTTTCGGTGGAGGATAACCCTTGAGATCTTACCCGAAAAATTCCCCCAACCCCATCTGACCCCCCTCATTCCCCAGACACATCTTTGGAATCACTGGCTATGTTTATCTAAGTATTGCGCAATTTGTGCACGGATTTGTTAGTTTATTATTTTTTACGATTTCTACAAAGTTTTGTAAGACGGATATTTTTTATTTCTTAATCTGAAGATACCGCACAGACATAGACTCAGTTTATATACCTATTCATTTCATCGTACATGTACTGTACTTTAGGTTAGACAAACATGGCTGCCTGAAAACCCCGCGTGTAATAAGACCATGCATACACGTGTGTTTATTTATAGAGTGAGTTCTTGTCCCAGACAGAATTTTACTGCAAGCCCCGCGGTGTTTAGTTAAACTTTCCGGCGAGAACCACATTGCGCTTTGACTCGCTTCAAGAGGTACGACTTGTTGACGCTAGGAGCGTCGCGGAGAATAAAACTCGACACTGCTATGCTAGACAACACGACCTTAAGTACACTTGGGGGTTAAATAAATAATATTAAAATTGTCCTGTTAGCTCAAATAAAAACAAGGATAGCACACTTTTTTAGTTATTTTAATTTTATAGAGGTGCCAATCTATTTTGGTGTTATAAACCAGATTGTACATCATATGTGTACCAAGACTATGACTTGAGACTGCCACACAAATATTAGGGCTAGATTAAACTTTCTCCTGTCTACGAATTATAGAGTAACAAATTCCGCTAAATACAAATTCTTATTTTATCAAATGAAATGAGTACCCTCAATCTTTTCCCACATATTAAATAATTTAATTCCATAACGCCTTTATTCTGTGGGCCAGTTCCATAAAAATGATATAGTCACTCTCATCAACCTATATTCTTGAGTTATATAACTTAATAATCTGTTGAGTTGATAGCCCCTAAAGTCACAACAAGTTGTGACTAGACATAAATAGTTCATAGTATTGTTTATTTTATTTTTTCTAACACAGTAAAAATAGTAATGTTAACTAGTAATTTTATCCAAAATTACTTATAAATAGATTATAGTATTTTTAATTTCACTCTTGGAAATTAGTATTATGTCCTCTTCCTCCTTATTTTCTTCTCTCTCTCTCTCTAACACACACAATTTATCAAATAAAAATGCGCTAGTAAACTTCGATGGGGTAAGCCTTAAGGCGAACAAAGGCTGGTTTAAAATCTCCAACTCAGGTTTCTTTACTATATGAACAGTATTAATATTATAGCTTTAAAAAAATAGCTTTACTATCTATTAAAAGCCTGTAGAGAGAATGTAGAACCACACCGTGGACATTTCTTGGCTTTTAAATGGGTTTGGGCCGCGCTTCATGAGCTATTCTCAGGTGTACTATCCATTCGGATAAAACGACTCTTCCATATTTTACGACCAATTTATGAGCTGCAATAATTGTATCAACAGATGTAACATTTTCCTGCCAACTATCTACAGTAAGAATATTAAATCTTGTACGTAATCATATTTGAAAAACCAAAGAGGAGAGTTGAGATTATATTAATTAACTCGGTGCTCATCGCGTCAAAGAATTTTCTTATTGGACGTCGCGACGCCACCATCAACATTCAGACGTCTCAAGGACTCTCACTTATCGCCACCGCCTCCCACTGCTCAGGGAAAGTTTATCTCCGAGCAACGTCAGCTTACAATTTTAAAAGAGAGACAGTTTTGTGTTTGTTTTTTATTAGCATCGTGTCTTAATACACGTCCGGGTTGTACACCTACGTACTAATTACTCTAGTAGGCTAGGGATAGTTAAGGTTTAATTTAAAGGAAGTGAGCCCACATTTTCATGGAGGGGCCCTCAGTAGGCCTACACTCAACCAGGATCAAGCTCTGGTCTCCCTGTCATCAGTAGTCTAGTCTATTGCAAGAGTAGCGCCTTAGACCACGTGGCCACCGAAGTAGGTGAGAGACAGTTAAATGCTCAGATTGTAATTAATTAATTATAATTCTTTCAGATGTCAAGTATTTGTAAAAGTGGTTTGAATCATATATATATATATATATAAAACAATTTAATAATAATAATAATAATAATATTTAGCACCGCATCTTACTACCCGTTCGGGTTATACGCTTAAGTACTAATTACGCTAATGGATTAGGAATTGAACGGGTTGAATTTTAGAGAAAGCGAACCCGCATTTGCGTGGGGGAGAGTGGAAAACCATTTAGGAAAAACCACACCCAGTTCACCCGACTGAGATTCGAAACTCGATCTCCCCGTCCTCGGCAGTCGAGCTCAACACGACTAGCGCGTTAGCCAACTACGCCACCGAGGCGGGTAACGATTTAATGGTATTAGCATAGGTTTCCGGATTTAAGTGTATGGAGATTTTGTATTACTTTTGTTTCAAACAAGCTATATGTGGGTTTCCGAAAATTTTTTATAAACACAATGCAGTCTATAACCAACGCTTTCTTTTTGTGGGTTCAGTGATGCTCAAATCTGTACATTACTAAACCAAACACTATTTTTATATTAATTGATGCAAGTCTATGCAAACTTTCTTGTCAAAATATAAACAGTAATATATCAAACTAATAAGTCCCACAGAATAAGTGTGACTGCATGTACGCCTTCTCTCTTTGTTTTGAAACGCTTTATCAATGTTGCCAGTAAATAAATGTTGAATCAAATTTCATTCAGTACTCACATAACTCTCCACAATAAGTGATAGAAGGAATATCACGATTTTATATTTATTTATTCTTAGCACCACGTTTTACTACCCATTCGGGTTATACGCTTACATACTAATTACACTATTGGGCTAGGGACGAGGGAGGTTGAATTTATAAGAAGTGTACCCGCATTTTTGTGGATAGAGAGCGTTAGAAACAATTTAGGAAAACCACCTTCAGTACACCCGGTTGGGATCGAATCACGATCTCCCCGTCATCGGCAGTCTAGTCTATTGCGGATTCTCTTTAGTTTATTATCACGTACGATCATAAAATATGGGGGAAATATATTCCTACGCTGTCGTTAGTTACCCATGTGTGTATTTTAATCCACCTAAAAACATGTTGCCTCTCTTCCCATTGGTCAGAAAACATTCCGGTGCCCCTAAGATTTCAATATTGGTTAAAGTCAGAAGAAGCCTATACGCTCTACACTTAGATTAAAGTCTGATGTTTATTTGTTTTTTTCTTTGTTATGTTCAACCATTTTAGGTAATTGAGATAATTTGTCAAAATATTAATTTTGAAATAATTTAAGAAGAGTATCCATAGTAAAGTCCTATGAAATAGAGATAAGACCAAGTACATTGGTTTAGTTAACATGTTAATAGGTTTTTTTTAATAGAATACAAAAATATTGTCTAGATATAATTTATCAATATTCTCTCTAACTCCCATCGACTACTTTTATTAAAATTAAATATTTGTTTGTTTCCCTCGTAAGGAGAGTCCTTGGACTGTGGGCATAGTCCTTAATTTGAAGACTAATTACATTATAATTCCCTCCGTTCAGACCTTATTTTCTGTAAAGGTAGGGAATTTTGAATGTAACCTAATAAGAGAATATTTCCCTATAGTTAAGTTAGATACTAGTTGGAACATTTGAATGATATAAAAGTAAATATTATTGTATAACTAAGGGGTCCGGAGGAAAATCAAACTAACGCACCTGAAATTTACAAATAAAGTGCTTATTATAATCTTAGTGAATCTGAACTTAAACTGAAGGAACACTCCAGGAGCTGCCAACGTAGCTGACAACTTATGCCGTACCCGCATAGATGGGCAAGGCGAATAGGGTGTCAACCTCATATAATATATTCAATTAAGTGAGAAATGAAAACCCGGACACGGGAATCAAAACCGGGACCTTTGGCTTTGTGCGCCAATGCTCTACCACTGAGCCATTCTGGTTCGTCTCATATCTAGAGCCATCTTTCACTAGTTTTATTTTAACACCGCGTCTTACTACCCATTCGGGTTATACGCCTAAATACTAATTACACTAATGTGTTGGGTATTAGAAAGGTTGAATTTTAGGAGAAGTGTACTCACATTTGCGGTGAGTACGAGTGTAAAACCATTTAAGAAAAATCACCCTCAGTACATACGAGCGGGATCGAACCCTGACCTCCCCATCTTTGGCAATCTAGTATATTGTGAGAGACTCATTTCAGTCCAAGACACTACTCTTGCAGTAAACTAGGTTGCTAAAGACGCGAAGATCGAGGTTCGAATCTTGGTCAGGTGTACTGAGGATGGTTTTTACAAAATTGTTTTCCACTCTATCTGTCCTCATGAAAATGCCAGTACATTTCCTTTAAATATAGCCTCTCATCCCTAAAACCATTTGCATAATTAGTACATAAGCGCATAGCCCGAACGGATAGTAAGACGCGGTGCTAAAAATAAATTTCGAGAGTAACGCCTTAGACCATGCAGCCGCCGAAGCGGGTCTTTCAATTGTTGTTGATGTATGAGTCTAAGTGTGGTAGTTGGCATTGGCGTGCAAAACCAAAAGACCGGGATTCGATTCCCATGTCTGGGTTTTCATCTTTCACTTAATTAAATTTGATTAGCTACCAGGGCTGATCCTGTGGATAACTGTCACGTACCAGTTTGTGATACACAGGAATTTTAATTTTAATTTTAGCACCGCGTCTTACTACCCGTTCGGGTTATACGCTTAAGTACTAATTACACTAATGGATTGAGAATTGGTAAGGTTGAATTTTGAGGAAGTGAACCCGCATTTGCGTGGAGGGAGAGTGGAAAACCATTTAGGAAAAACCACCCCAGTTCACTCGACCGAGATTCGAACCTCGATCTCCCGTCCTCGGTGGTCTAGCTCAACACGACTGGTGCGTTAGCCAGCTACACCACCCAGGCGGGTAACACAGGAATTAATCGTCTAATATATTTTGCTTGGGACAAGGAGGTCAAGGTTGAAATCCCGACTTGGTGTTCTGAGAGTGGTTCCCCTAAATAGTTTTCTTTCTTTAGCCATGTAAATACGGGTACATTTCTCCTCAATTCACCTCTATTATGCTTACCTTATTATTGTAAATATGCATATAGGCTCGGGTGGATATTAAGACGCGTAGCATGGTAAATCAAACTAACTATAATCATGTTCATTGTGTTATTTCCTGTTTCTGGTTTATTGAAACGTAAATGTCACTGTTTATGTTGCTACATTTTCTGTAATGTATGTATACGCAAGTTCATGTTATTTTTGATAAGTGACGTCAATCTCACCATCCATACGGAAAATATCTGAGCACTTGAATGGATGTAAGGTAAACAGAAATATTATTATGTAAAAATGTCAGATTTTACATCCATTACTGTTTCCAGCCTGTGGCCTGGGACTTTTTTTATTTAAGTCATATATTTTCCACTACTGGTTAGGCCTGTCTTAGCTTCATATGCCTTATAATCTAGCTTAAGACTAGAACAGGCACAACATCCAGTCCCCGGCCATTAATTTATCAAAAGGGTAAACCCATAAGAAATATCTGAATGATTTAATGATAAGTAACTAAACGGTTATAGCTAGAAAAATACATATATGTATTAATGTAGTGACTCTATTTTAATTCCACGATGTAAACGTTAATTTATTTTTCACAAAAGGTAAAAGAAAATTACAGCGTGTCTTACTACCCGTCCATGATACCCGCACTTTTATTTGCACTAATAGGAAAGAGATGAGGAAGATAAAACTTAGAAGAATAGTACTCGTGTTTACGTGGAGATAGAATGGTATACCATTTGGGAGTGGGGGGGGGGGGGAGCTTAAATACTCCCAACCAGGATTTGAGCCCCAACCTACATGCCAACAGAAAACTAGACTAGAGTTGCTTGACGTTTATCCTACGTGTCCCGGAAAAGGTTAAATTTTAATTTAGAATGATAATATTTCGTATCTTTCAGGAGACCTCAGCTCAGCAGCCAGTCTCTAGACTACTAAATGAGCACTTAAGACTAGGAGGGAGTTTGGGCCGATGACCTTATTGCACTGGCAACAGGGTTTCCCCTGAGTGGACTCACACGCCCCTCTCCCAGTCTCTGGCTCACCTCAGTTACAGTAGCTCTAGTTATAACTCTACCCACTAATCGCGACTTAACAAAGCATTAACAGGAACTCAGCCATGATCGTACTAATCTGGTGGGGACTAGTGCCATAGTCGTGTCTGGTACTGTTATACTGTTATCGTTATCAACTTAGCTGGGATACCTAGAATAGTGTGGTACCGCTTACAACCAGCTTCAGTGGCCGAATGGTCTCGGGCAGTGATTGGCAACCTTTCTTGGAATCCGATCGACTTTTACATTTATCAAAAGTCCCGCGATCACCTATCATTTCTCCACTCAACATTTAATTCTTTTTTTTATACACATATTGTATTTTTTCCTTAAATTCAATATTTCCTCCAATACTTACGCTCCTGCCTTTATAGAAAATAGATAAAATAAATAAAATGTAAATTACGTTTACCCTGAACGGCAGCAGTCTTACCTTGACGGATTACACTATGGACTTATCTTATAAGCTGTACCATAGTGGAATAATGCAAGGTATACTTACCTTTTAGTGACGATGTAGTTTTTTTTACCCAAGCGATTGAAAATTTCTGTGTGAACGACCGGTTGACCGCGATCAACGCTTTTGCCAGCCCCTGGTCTAAGGTGTCACCCTCGTATTTGACTGTCCTGGTTTCCCATTATACTTTTATGCAAATGCGGGTATATTAACTCTAAAATGTTTTCTTTCTCGTCTCTACCCCATTATAGTAATTATCGTGTATGCGTATTAATAGAACCGATAGTAATATGTGGTGAGTTAAAAAATAATAGTATAATCAACAGCTATTTAAATAATCCAACTCACGGAGGTGTTACCTATTTAATTAAATCTTTTAGGTCAGCTCCAGTGGTCTACAACCCAAAATAAAATGGACTATAGACAGCTTTAATACCGTAACAATGGCTATGGTAGTCCCAGCCTGCTGATGTAGCCATGAAGAAACAACAAATACCCAGAACTATCAATTACACTGGATAGCGCCGAGGGAACTGCAGGCCTTATGGTTAAACTATTTATCTTCGCTCTATCTCTGTTAACTGTTGCCAAATCTTCTAATTTTCAATTATGTCAGAAGGTTGTGTACTAAGGTAAGGAGCTACTGGCAACATTTATTAACCAGCGCAGCGTTGTGAAACTTTTCTTATTTTTAAGGGAAGCTAGACCACACGAAAACAAGAGAATGGCAACGCTGTTGCTCAATAGTAACCATGCATTTCCCTCGGAGATGATTCAGTGTAGTCCATTTCCTACATATTATATTAAACTTATGGTAACAAATTAGTTTCTGACTGGGACAGTAAAAGGTCAAATTATGTCTCTTCAATACTCCGAATTTATAAGTGTGATGGTAAGTGTAAGAAAAATAATAAGTGTTAAGAAGTAAAGCTGCCAAAGCAAATATTCCCTGGTTGGTTGGCGGCTATCCATGTGTTACACCTATTTCACGCCCATCCCCGTCCATACCACCCTCCTGTGTCAGGTTTATTAATTACAATTTTAATATTCCCTTTGAACGCATCTGATATCTGTCAGGGCCTACATTGTGTGGTGGCTTCGTTTCGCCTGGCGGCTTTCAAGTTTTCACTCCAAAAATATTAAGTAATCTCTTTCGCCTTTTCATTAGCAAGTCCTTTTGAAGATTGTAAACTTTAGAAACATTTTATTTTAGCTGCCTCAGCCATCTTTGAACGCAGTCATTGGCCAAAGTTACAGGTTCGTGAGGAATGTAAAGAAAGATAAACGAATGATTCTCAGCAATGTATCCTTAAGTAAGAGTTGAACAGATACTCTTCTTGGTATTGTGATAGTTGCATTTATTACCGGTTTTTTTGTCACTCTAAAACCTTTTATTAATTCACATCTAACAAATATAAATTGCTTTAATTTTGAAAATATTTTACTTTTAAGTTTACAAAGATAAATACCTGTATTAATATTTATTTTATTTAACTTTGATACAGTGTTCTTTTAAAATCAAGGTTATACAAATTTGTAAAGAGTTTAACCTAGAACATCCATATTTGACAATAAAACAGCTCACACGTGTGATCACGTGAACAAGGATGTCAGTATAGAATAGTCTGGATTGCTAGTGCCTGGGAGGTCCGGGTTTGAATTCTGAATGTACATATAGAGGTGATGTTACTAAATGCTTTACCACTCTCTCCTCAGGAAAAGTTAGATAATGTTATTATAAATGCTATATAATGGCCTGGACAGGTACTAAGATGTGGTACACACAAATAGATAACATTAAAAGCAACCACACCCGGTTGCTAACAATGTATCCATTGAATAAACCCAAAAAACAAAGAATACATTATTTCAACCCATCTTTGGATTGAAATCAGCGTAGTTTGAACCTCAAGGTGGTAGTGTGAGGAACGCGAGTAAAGATCAGTGTTTTTGCAGTTTTTATATAAAATTATTTTTTTCGGCCAAAATAATAAAATATTGCTCAAGTAGAAATATAGGCATATGCAAGAACTTGACTGAGTGATGATTTGTTGACACTAGCGTGGGTTTGCTTACGTCACTCATAGGTTAAAAGGTGGAGCATGTTTGCTCTGGACCACACTATCGTCCACGTTTTGCATACCTCCATGGAGTTTAATTTTCTTCAAGTGGTGAGATAAACAATTTTTTTAATATCTACCACGAGCAATTGAGCATATTAGCATTTTATGAGAAACTTTTTAAATGTAAAAGGAAAAGTTGTCATTAAATTTTAGTACACACTAGACAGATATTCAACTATGTTGATATCATCATATGAATAAAATTAATATCTATGTTTCTACTGGAGAATATTTTAATTTATTTTGGCTAAAAATATGTTTTTCATACAAACCGCCACAACGCTATATCTTTACTCACGTTCCCTACAATCACAGCACTCAAACTAACTGGCCCGGAGTCGAACACAAGATATATATCCAATATATTAACCCTATCCATATCAAGAGCTCATGATGACTGCATCGAAACTATATCTAGTCTGATAAGTGACTCCTCCTGTCCAGTACCTATGGAAAATAAATAATGGTTGAAATTGGGGCTTCCCCTTCCACAATGATGAATCGATTGCTGGGGAATAAGTGTTTGCTATAGAATCAATTCAGTTTGTAAATTGTATGAAAATAGAACCAGTTGGTTCAGAAAGTGTAAGTTAAGTTAAATATCCTAAATAAAAATACTCTTCGAGTTTTAGAGAATTTATAAACAGAATACTCTCCCCATCTTATCACTGAAAACAGTCCCAACTTAACATTTAACCCCCCAGCTCTCTCCAGCTGAGTTCCATGACGAGAAGTTAGAGCTGGAAAATATTGTTTGTTTTACCGTCTGATCCTCTGTCTTTGTCTGCCGCGAACTCAGCTTCACAGAACAAAGATAAACGTGCTCTGACAAAAAAAAATCAAATACATTGTTTGCTACTGTTCCGTTCTTCTTTTAATTTTTTTTTTAATAAAACAAGCTGAAATTATGTTTGATAAAAGTTTAGAGTCAAATGTTGAACATCAACATAACCTCCCCTACACCAAATCTAGGTTCAGAAGCGTATATCGTGGTAGGGTTGGGGTAGTAGTTAGACATTCATTTTCCATTTGACGCATCTTACTACCCGTTCGGGCTACCCTCGCATTTACATATTTGGATGGGTAAGGTAGGTTCAGAGGAAAGGTATCCATATTATATTAGCTAGAAAGGGGGAAACTATTTATGGAAATCAAATCACCTTAGTTCCCTCGGCCAAGATTCAAGCCCCAGCTTTGCCGGTCCCCAGTAAAGCAGACAAGTCAAAATTGATGCCTCTTCCCAAGAATCTACTGGGTGGTGGTCGTAGGTGTAAACACCTGAATCTTAACAAGTAGATTTTAATTCCTTATTGGTCATCCATATTCTCCCCAAGCGAATGATGGTGTTTTCCCTTAATATTCACTGTTTTCCTCCTGTATGATACCATTGAGCAGTAGACGCCAAGGTACCAACTAAACAATGTATTTAATAAACTACGGAACAGTAGGAGGCAGGTAAGTTCTCACACTGTGCCAACACTGTGCCAACATTGATCCGGAGAGATAGGGTATGTTAGTACCAATCCCTGCTTACAGAGTTCCTGTCAGCCGCTACCAGTACATTGTTTGAGGTACCCGTGAGACTAAAGGTCCCAGAGCTTATCTGGATAGAACTGGACATCCTCAGGGAACATGTTTAGGTTGTACTAGGTCAGAGTCACGCAGTATAGCCGTGTGACCAACATTGTCCCCCTTTCAGCTCTCACCCCATTCAGTCCACCTTACAAACAGGTTAGCGCCAGGATTTGTTTGTTTTTAACACCACGTCTTAACCCACGTCCGGGTATAGCATATATGTACTAATTACACTTATGTGCTAGGAATGAGATAGGTTGAAATTAGAGGAAGTTTACCCTCACTTGTGTGGAGGGAGGGTAGAAAAATATTTTTGAATCACCCGACGGAAATTTGAAACCCAATCTCTCTGCCATTGACAGCCCAGTGACTCTAGTCTATTGCGAGAGTGACGTCTTAGACCATTCGGCCACCGAAGCAGTTAATCGCAACTACTAAACGTATACCCACCATTAAATAAATGAGGAGAGCTATGAAAATAAATGGCACGGAACTCCGCACGGACTTTCTCGCTCTATTGTTTAAAAATGCAGATATTTACTCAAAACTCATAGTATATGTGAAACGAAATAATATACACTAACAAACAAAGCATAAATTGCTCTATACCTACGTAAAACTTTTTTGAGTCCCGGTTTAAATTTTATAATTCTAATTTTTAAAGAATTAATGTCCTCATTTTTATGTTTGTATCAATAAAAAAGATCGATTTTGGGTCCACAAGAGTCAACACTTCTTATTAAAACTTCAACTTCCGGTTAAAATTGTAACATTTTATTAGGTATTGCACATCTTCAGGTCATCGCATTGCTATTCAATTCCTAATTTATAAATTTTGACCAATAAAAAATGTTAATATTGAGTATAGAGTCTAAAATGAAGGAGATAGATCATTACTGTGCAAACATTTCTCCTAAGAGGTTAAAGGAAAAATAACAAACTTTTTGAGAGACCTACTTATATTTAATTACTCTATGGCATTACAGAATTATTAAGTAGTATATGTTTACAACTAAAGCTCAAAAGATTGTATTAATATATTTGCCAATGTCTCAGAAACTTTTGGTTTTATAAAAAATATACTTCATATAAAAGTTTTTTATTTTAATAGTACTACAATTTTGCAATGATAAGTTATTTATTATCTCAAATAGTTGCGGAGATACAGAAATTTCCGCTTCTGTAAAGTACCCTAAAAGTAATTTTCAGGGGAAAATGAAAATATCCACGTTATTTATAATCTTAATCAACGTCTAGATACGAATTTTAATCAAAATCATTGGAGCCCATTTTGAGAAAATCGATTTTTTCTCTTTTGCTTTTTACTAAACTACTCTTTATTTTGGGGTTAAAAAGACACACAGACAGACGGCATTGCAAAAAATACTTTTTAGAGTTAGGGGGGTAAACATCCATCAACATTTCGGGTTATATTATTTTGCGGTTGCTATACTTTACCTTTAGTGTTCGAAAGTTAATATATATATAATATATATATATATATATATATATATATATATATTTGCGTATGGATTTAAAGTTATTGGTTTTATAAAAATAAGTTTCTTATAAAATATTTGTATTATAAATAGATATACCTAATTGCAATGATAAGTAATTCCATTTCTCAAATAGTTTCGGAGATATGGTAAAAAATTTGAGAATTTATGCATCATACCGGAGCCCTTAAAGTCATTTTGCTGAAATAATAAGGGTAGCCATTTTGTTTGTAATATTTATAAAGGTTATAAATGAAATTTATTCAAAATTGTTAGAGCCGATTTTGAGAAAATCGACTTTTTCTCGTTTTGCCCTTCAGTAAACTACCCTTAATTTTAGGGTTAGATAATCAATTCCAAAAACTCCTCGGGGCAACCCTATGAAAACTCTAGATACCAAGTTTTAGCCCGATTGGTAAATAGTTTAGGCTCTAGTCGGAGGTACAAACAGACAGACGGAAATTCAAAAACCACTTTTTCGGATTCGCGTGGTCATGAAACGTCGAGATTCATCAAAATATCGAGTTCGATTTTTTTTAACGATCACAATACTTTATCTACATGTAAGATAGCGAGAAAGTAAAAATTACATTCCTAACAAAAAGTTAGGTTTTATTTGAGAATAAATTACTTGGTTTTATACATGGTCTTTCTTTTTATGTTGTATATGTATTGTTTTTATAATAAATTGCATCCTTTGCGTTACACTTCTCCTCTATGTAATACTCACAGATAGTTCTGGATATTCACCCTCCTCACACTTCTCCCCTATGTAATACTCACAGATAGTTCTGGATATTCACCCTCCTCACACTTCTCCCCTATGTAATACTCACAGATAGTTCTGGATATTCACCCTCCCCACACTGCTCCCCTATGTAATACTCACAGATAGTTCTGGATATTCACCCTCCTCACACTTCTCCCCTATGTAATACTCACAGATAGTTCTGGATATTCACCCTCCTCATACTGCTCCCCTATGTAATACTCACAGATAGTTCTGGATATTCACCCTCCTCACACTTCTCCCCTATGTAATACTCACAGATAGTTCTGGATATTCACCCTCCTCACACTGCTCCCCTATGTAATACTCACAGATAGTTCTGGATATTCACCCTCCTCACATTGGTCCCCTATGTAATACTCACTGATAGTTCTGGATATTCACCTTCGTCACACTTCTCCCCTATGTAATACTTACAGATAGTTCTGGATATTCACCCTCCTCACATTGCTCCCCTATGTAATACTCACAGATAGTTCTGGATATTCACCCTCCTCACATTGGTCCCCTATGTAATACTCACTGATAGTTCTGGCTATTCACCCTCCTAATACTGCTCCCCTAGATAGGACTCACCGATAGTCATTTCTGGCACAATGTATGTAGTGTTGGGGAGACTGAAGGTGAAGACTACAGTCTTGCTAGCACGCAAGGTACTGCAGAGATGGGCAGACAGCCCTCCCCCCGCCCACGCACCCGCTTGCAACAAATACCCTGGGCAGCCCCCGTAGTGATGACACAGCAAGCTTACACGAGCATCCCCCTCCCCCCTCTTCACCGCTCATGTTCCCATGTTCCCGAATATATAATCCTCCCGTGTCCCGCATCATACCCTTGCACTGTTATCTTCTTACGCGACTTAAATCTGTCGCGTCAACACAATCTACCCCTCCCCGGTATTTTCCCATCAGGGCCGGTATCAAGGGGTTTAACATTACATTGCTTTCTTTATCCGTTTATAAAATCTCCCAGCAATCCCCTTTTTTAAAACAAAAAAAAAGGAAGATTTAAAACTTTATGGTGGAGGGTAAATATAATCCAGTTAAGTTAAGCTGATCAAAGTTTGTGTGATCTGCTGTTTACAATATAAACAAGGTTCTCAGACCAAGAAGGGTTTTGTATTTGAATTGTCTATTCTAATATTGAAAGTAAGTTGACAGTTTTCTTAGTTTATGTCTTTAACTGGGCTGGGAAAGCAAGTTTTGTAAATCTGAGCTGGTAAAGAAAGGTTTGTAAAGCTAGGTTTGTAAAGGTTGTGAAGCTGAAGGAACTATAGCTCCAGAGCTTGTAAAGCTCGGATAGAAAAGCTATATTGACTAGATATTGAAGTCTTATAAATCTTGGTCGGTAAATAAATGTTAACTCTATATTCAGAGATTATAAGGCGTGGATAACAAAACTATATTAACTAGATGCTAAGGGTTTGTAAGACTCAATTAGTAAAACTATAATAACTAGACAGTCAGAACTTGCAAAGATTGACTAGTAAATCAATATTTTAGAAAACATCTTAATTTGATCTTTCGTAAGGAGCAAACTTATTATAAGGGCAATTATAATGTATTTATATACAATATTTTAAAAGTTACCTAACCAATTAAATTCATACTTGCATTTATTAAATTACAATAATATCTAAGTCTTAACCTTATTATAGTAAATCAATGTTAGCTAAATATTTACAACGTGTAAAGCTCGGCTATTAACTATATGATAACTAAACATTCAGGGCCTGAAAGCCTGACTAGTAAAGCGTATGTATTCAGGGTTTAGAAAGCTTTGATAATAAAACAATATTAACCAAATATATATATCTTGTAAATATTGGCTAGAAAAACGATGTTAACTAAAAGTGAAATGCCAACAAAACGCGACAGAAAGTATTGTGTATTTTGGAGAAGAGTTCATTCAAGATATCAGGGCTGTATGATATCCTTGAACACTAGTTTAAAGTATTTTTTTAATAAAGAAATGTAACGACTGGCCAACACCTGAGGTCTGTAACTACATTCCAATTAAATAAAACGTTTTGAGAGCACGGAATTATGCAGGCGGTGTCCTCGTATTGGGACTTTATTATTAACTTATGATAATTTGGCCTGATGATTCCTTAGGTGGACAACCACACACCTCCAAAAACTTGGGCTCAACTAATGTAGCTTAGCAGCGTATAGACTCACATAGCTAAAAAAAAACAACAGATGAACCGTTTTTATTCTGTCTGGTAGCACTTCTCTTGAAGTCCCCAGAAACCAGTATTCCAATAGTAGGTCTAATCCATTAGAAATCCCTAGTGGTACGGACTTGTGCCCAAGTGCTATTTGCCATTGTTATATTAACTGGTAGCACAGCACTTAAAATCTACTTAAAACTAGATACATTAAAAAATTCGACATTAAAAACAACATAAATTGACGTTACGATACTTAAATATATATATATAAAGTGATATTGGAAAGAAGGCAGGGAAGAGGTAAAGAAACTAAGAGGACAGACACATGTGACCAGTTACAGTGAAAAGAGAACAGACCTTTACATTTTTCTCACTCTAAAAATAATAAATACTGCAGTTGCTTATTTTTTTTAAATGACTAATTGAGACTTTTTTGATTCCTAATACACCTTTTTCTGTGTTTTCTTTCATACATTGACTAAATATATCAAAACATAAATATAATATGCATTATAAATATTATCACTACCAAACTAAAATAATAAACACGTGACATTGTAACTTAACATTGAAACTACTGACGCCGTGAGATAGATCTAATACTACATTTTATACAGTTGTGTGCTGCACAATGTATTATCGTCTAATAAAGGGGCATTGAATATATCAGTTTAAACTACTCTGCTTCGTTGTAGACTATTTTGTCGGTGTTTATTTTTATTTGATTTTTGTCCTACTGACTATTCTGGTTAAAAAAACTTAACCAACAAATCCAAGAATATATTACGGTTATGATGAATTTTAAAGGAACTATATCGTTGTTCTTAATGAAACTAAATTTAAAACACCACCCTCATAGTATCTCACATGGCAAATATAATTTTAGTTAAAGAAAATAATATATAGTTGTTTAAAACCACAGTTAACAAAAAGTACAGTGATATAAATAAATAATAATTAAATCAAATGTCATCATTTTATAGTCAATACTTACTTATTTACTCAATGGCATTAGGATATTTAAAAGTACACCACCTATCCCTATCTTGCGATAGCTCCATCCAGTTTCTCTCATAACACCCTATCTCTTTCAGGTCCATTCTAGTGTTATCTCCCATCTGCGTCTAGGTTTTTCCAATGGTATCTTCCCATCGGGTTTGCTAGTCAATACTTTGAACACGGTTCTAGATTTTTCCATTTGTGCTGCATGCGATGCCCACGGTAATCTACGAGATTTGACTATCCCAACAATGTATTGTGATGAATACAGGGTATGTAGCTTATCATTATGTCTCCTCCTCCACTCTTCAGTAGCCTCATCCCTCTTTGGACCAATTATACTCCTAAGCACCTTGTTTTCGAACACTTTCAATTTATTTTCGTGATGTAAGGTAAGAGACCACGTTTCACAACTATAAAGAACAGCTGGTAAAATTATTGTTATGATTATTATGAGTTTTATATAACTTTAAAGAGGGCGAGATGTCAACAACTTACTGAACGAGTAGTAGAATGCATTTCTCGTCTGTATTTTTTCCTAATTTCCTCTATAATATTTTTATTAATAGTTAACACTGCTACTAAATATTCCAATTTAAATTCATTAACTCTATCATGATAAGTTTTACACAGTGTAATCTCTAAATTATAGTCTCCAATCTATGTTATCTCTGTGATCATATACTTAGTCTTTTCAGCGTTCACTTCTAAACCTATTTTCTTACTATCCGCTAATAACATTTCCGCATTTCTTGCAACAGCTTCCTGACTATTACCCAACAAGAATAAATCATCTGCGTCTCTTAATAGCTATATTGTACCGTTTAATGTGAATCCTTCCCTGTTCTCTGACAGTTCACTAATAGCATACTCTAAGGCTAGATTCAAAAGAAATTGAGAAAGTGTATCATCTTCTTTTTTCAACCCATTATGTATTTCAAAAGTATTTGTTTGATAAGTTACATTCAAACCAGTACCCCGTCACGTGTATCAGTCAAACATACATCAATTAACTTGACAAGTTTTTTGGGTATCCCAAACATAACAAAAATTTCAGATAATTTCTTTAATTTAATTGAATCAAGGTCTTTTTAAAACTATGTATAAATGATATTCCGTCATGTTTCATTCTTACTTTTTCTAATACTTGTTGAATAGTAAAAATATGATCCGTTGATTTATTTCGTTGAAATCCATACTGATGACTCCAAATTATTTCCTCAGCATATGGCGTCAATCTCATTAAAATGATAATAGATCAAATATTATAGCATGTTGGTAGCAGTGAGATACCTCTAGCATGTTGGTAGTAGTAAGATACCTCTATCATGTTGGTAGTAGTGAGATACCTCTAGTATGTTGGTAGTAGTGAGATACCTCTAGTATGTTGGTAGTAGTGAGATACCTCTAGCATGTTGGTAGTAGTGAGATACCTCTAGCATGTTGGTAGTAGTGAGATACCTCTAGCATGTTGGTAGTAGTGAGATACCTCTAGCACGTTGGTAGTAGTGAAACACCTCTAGCACGTTGGTAGTAGTGAGATACCTCTAGCACGTTGGTAGTAGTGAGATACCTCTAGCACGTTGGTAGTAGTGAAACACCTCTAGCACGTTGGTAGTAGTGAAACACCTCTAGCACGTTGGTAGTAGTGAGATACCTCTAGCATGTTGGTAGTAGTGAAACACCTCTAGCATGTTGGTAGTAGTGAGATACCTCTATCATGTTGGTAGTAGTGAGATACCTCTAGCATGTTGGTAGTAGTGAGATACCTCTAGCATGTTGGTAGTAGTGAGATACCTCTAGCATGTTGGTAGTAGTGAAACACCTCTAGCATGTTGGTAGTAGTGAGATACCTCTAGCATGTTGGTAGTAGTGAGATACCTCTAGCATGTTGGTAGTAGTGAGATACCTCTATCATGTTGGTAGTAGTGAGATACCTCTAGCACGTTGGTAGTAGTGAGATACCTCTAGCACGTTGGTAGTAGTGAAACACCTCTAGCACGTTGGTAGTAGTGAGATACCTCTAGCATGTTGGTAGTAGTGAGATACCTCTATCATGTTGGTAGTAGTGAGATACCTCTAGCACGTTGGTAGTAGTGAAACACCTCTAGCACGTTGGTAGTAGTGAGATACCTCTCGCATGTTGGTAGTAGTGAGATACCTCTAGCATGTTGGTAGTAGTGAGATACCTCTAGCACGTTGGTAGTAGTGAGATACCTCTAGCACGTTGGTAGTAGTGAAACACCTCTAGCATGTTGGTAGTAGTGAGATACCTCTCGCACGTTGGTAGTAGTGAGATACCTCTAGCATGTTGGTAGTAGTGAGATACCTCTAGCACGTTGGTAGTAGTGAAACACCTCTAGCACGTTGGTAGTAGTGAGATACCTCTAGCATGTTGGTAGTAGTGAGATACCTCTAGCACGTTGGTAGTAGTGAAACACCTCTAGCACGTTGGTAGTAGTGAGATACCTCTAGCATGTTGGTAGTAGTGAAACACCTCTAGCATGTTGGTAGTAGTGAGATACCTCTAGCATGTTGGTAGTAGTGAGATACCTCTAGCACGTTGGTAGTAGTGAGATACCTCTAGCATGTTGGTAGTAGTGAAACACCTCTAGCACGTTGGTAGTAGTGAAACACCTCTAGCACGTTGGTAGTAGTAAGATACCTCTAGCATGTTGGTAGTAGTGAGATACCTCTAGCATGTTGGTAGTAGTGAGATATCTCTATAGTTATTACACTTTATAGTCAGTGGCTATAAAAATAGTTTCATATTTTAATGACATGATTTTTTTCTGTTCATCCCAGACAACGCTCATGTGTACATAAATTATGTTCATGAATTTTGGGGGAACGGTTTGTTTACGGGTACATTTTTGGTTAAATGTTGTCATTCCATTTTTCGTGATATTTTGGTATTTTTAAATCTTCTTAGGGGTATTTGAATAAGTTTTAGGCATGTATGTTGAATAAATATATTTTTAATTACTACCGATTTTATAAATGCACAAATACTCAAACACACATGTTTAGGTTATTCGACCCGGAGAACAAAGTAATGCGATCGTAAAAAAAAATTGTATTCGAAATTTTGATATGTCGACATTTGATGACACCCGAAAAAGTTGTTTTGTAAAGCCGTCTGTTTGTCTAACTGTATCTCTTCCTAGAGCCGAAACTGTTTTATCGATCGGGCTAAAACATGATACCTAGGGTTTTCATAAGGTCCACCCAACCCAAGGGGTTTTTATCCTTTTTGGAATTAGATATCCAACCATAGAATTGAGGGCAGTTTACTGAAAGAGAATAAAACAGAAAAAATCGATTTTCTCAAACTCCATTTAACGATTTTGATTAAATTTTTTCTCTAGACACTGTTTAGCATTAAATACAAATCGGCGATTTCCATTTTTCCATGAAAATGATTTTGAGATTATTATACCTCAGCAGAAATTTCCTATTTTGATCATATTTTCGTAGCTATTTGAGATTTGCTTGAAATATATTTTTATAAAATCAATGGTTTCTGAGCTATACATTATTCAAGTTTTTGAAATTAAAATAGAATATTATGCTATTTTGTGGACAGAGATGCTACTCTTTTCTCAATGTATCTGTACAGTGTTTATTACTAAATTTATGCTCCTTGGTGGAATGTTTCTGCAATGTTGTATATTATTTATTTTCATAAATTTTCCTATCTTTAGTAAATGTTACTATCTTAAGATTCAATAAAAAGAAAGTCTGTGCAGTGCATCGTACCATTTATTTCACTACACAGTTGTCTGAATGAGAAGATAATGTAGACGTTGAACTTTGTATTCTCTTTGCTTGTATAGTTGTAAAATACACATTCCAGCTGATACACTACAATTAAGCTGGAAATAGTTGCGTTGGGAAGAGATAGCTATTACTTCTTAAACAAATATTTGTAAATTACTCGTAATATATTTAGCAGAATACAATAGTTTAGTTGTTAAAGAGCTTTCTTTGTATACATTAAATTTTTATGTTTTGATTGTGCATGTTTAATTTAATCGTGTGCATTTATTACGAGTTTTTGTTCAGACCTTTATGCCATTTTTGGTAAATTTGAAGTGTTTTTTTTTAAATTTTCAAATCATTTTATAGGTGATATTTTGTTCATTTAATTCTGGGCCATAGTTATCACGTTACAAAATCATAAATGTATTTAGAACATGACTCTAAGTCCACCCCCCTCCTCACCCACATCAGCCAACACACGTGCAAGGACCGCGGGGTCTTGGAACACAGAGACCAGTGGCGTGACAAGAGAGAGCGCGAGGGACTATTTTTTAATATAATTGATTGGTGTCAACGAAGTGACAAATTTATACACGAGGTATTTGTTTTCGCTTCGGCCCAGGGTGAGGGGTGGGGATGCAAGGGATGAATTATGATTGCTGACAGCTGACGGTGTTATCACGTGCATGCAGAGCATTCAAACATGGTGGCCGTGTTGGAGTGGACAGGAACTGAACAGTTTGTCGTGTGGACTGGGAAAACATCGACCACAGTTTTCATAAAGCTATGAATTTATTAAACATCCCCGGCCCGGGTCGTGACAGGGACTGGAGGCCACAAGCACAAACAAACAAATGTTTGTCATGCAAGAATGATGGGAGCTAGAAGGGATGACTTCAATTTGAGGTTGCTCTTAATTTGGTCACATTAACTATTTAATGTTTAAAAAGAACAAGGCTTGTAATTGACAGCACAAGGGGTCATCCATAAACCACGTAACGTTTATTCTTACCTTCTATCAACTCCTCCTTCCCACGCTGTATTATATAACCTTCCTCCTCCAGAGTATATGTCATTATTTAATAGAGATGTCTTTATGACACTAAAAGAAGGAGTCAGATTGAATACAGCTCAGAATCAGAAGTTATTTATAAATATGATTATTAACGGTGAGAACATGAACTGTAATATTATTATGACGTATTAAACCAGTGTTACGGAGCAGTGTGATGTACCAACCTCCTTCCATGTAACATCATTGTAGATGGTAGATCTCACCTCTCGACAGAGTTACATACTTTATGGATGAATCCTAGCTAGTAACACGAGTTGACAATATTAGAATTGAATATTCTAAATTATTTACTCACTGTATTACTATCTATAAAACATATTGTCTTTATTCCAAGCCAGGGCTTGAATTAATCACTCTCTGACTGACCTAGCTGATGTGTGAGAACCCATTAATGCAGTGGAAGAGAATGAAGGCGTGTAAATAGTTCACGGGGATATAATTGTACGCCCAGGAAGCCTAAACATGATTTTCCACCCCACTTAAGTTATTAAGGTAAGTTCAACTTTTTTTTTTTTTTAACTCTCACGTTTAACACGCAAGCTTTTAACAGCTTAATCCAAGAGGTGGGGACAAGAAAGGTCGTTTGTATGAAATTTACCAGCATTAACGTAATGAAGGGGTGGTAAAATGATGATGATAGATAAAGTGTAGAAATAAATACCCTCAGTATATCCAACCGAGATTAGAACCTAGACCTCTACATCGTCGGTGATTTAGTATATTGTGATAGTGACAATTTAGACCGTGTGAGCACTGTTTAGTATTAAGTTTTACCTCAAGTTAAATATAAATTTTATCGTTCCTTACTAAAATATGTTACCAATAATTTGGCCAACCGACTCTCCGGGACCTTCTGACTGTAGTGAACTGATAACAACTCCATACGTATCAATAGTTTTAACTCTCCGGAGACATACAGCATGGCCTCAGTCTTAGTGCTTTCAACCACGACCAGGTATCATGTTATATTGGTTGTCCTTCAATACCTGAGCAGAGCTGGCAGAGTTAGCTCAGTGTTACCATATTGGACTTGAGGACTCGGTCATATTTCATCAGAATTTTAGACGAGTGAACTGGAGCTTGTTTACCAAATCGGGATTTACAATGTGGCTTGAAACTAACCTTCCTAATCCTGTGTCTTTGGAGAAAGATTAATTTTGATAGCACTCATATGGGCAGTAAGACGCGTAGTATTAAGAAAATACTAATCAACAATCTTCAAAAAATTAATCAAAAGCTAATCATTATCAAATAAAATCTAGCAAATATAAGTTATACGTACATAAAGAGGGAGTTAAAAATCCATGTTATGGTAGCAAGGATATATTTATGAGGTTTTAAAATGAGCACAAGCCTAATGAATGGCGGTATTTTTTAATAAAAGTCAATCCTAATTGGATATTTTATTATTTTTATTACTAAGACTATGATCAAATAAAGTTAATTTAAAACATATAGCTGTATATTCTAACTGCTTAGTAATGGTTTTATTACTATTACTATTATTATTACTATCATCATCAAAATTATCACAATAAAGCTCAAAATAATCTAGAATATTACTTTTAAATTGTATAAATGCTAAAGAATGTTAATTAGCTCACGAGATTTGCGCATGTATATCAAATAAATTACACTCTTTATAACTTAATTAAAAATCTCCCTCAAAAAAATCTTTTTGAGAAGGATTTGGCTAGTAACTAAAAAAATTTATATTTACCCAATCCTTTATAAGAGTTAGAAGCTTCTAGCATTTGAGAGGAATTCTCAAAAAATATAAAACACACAAATCAGGGCCTATCTGTTTACCAAATTTGGTTAATATTCGTCAATCACAAAACACAAGTCACAAAATACACACACGGAACGGCCAAACTTATGAGTATCAGTCCTTGTAGAGCAATTATCAGAACTAATTTATTTTTGTCATCACTTTGATACTAGGAGAATGATGGCCAAGGGCGAAAACGAATAAAAAGCATGGATTGCAGAAATATCCATATAAAAGAGAATTCGACAATAATATTGTTGAAAAGATTCTTTCTGACGTCAAATTTGACAGGAACAAACAATTAAGTTTGTGAGTCTACATCAGGGTATAATCCTCTGTTTATTTGCTTCTGAATACATTTTACACTGAAGCCATTTCGAAATTTCATTATTGATATCTTTCAAAAGCTGATTTAATTCTTTAAAAGCAGATAACGATTATTACGATGCCCACACAGAGGTAGCACACGAACAAAGGAGTTAGTCTCGTCTAGTCTGGTTTTACAGTGATGGGGAAGGTTATAATCTCGGGTGAGAATGATGAGTTTATTCTAAACTAAATGGTTTTCTACTCTACCGTACATAAACGTGGGTACATTTCCTCTCAATTCTACCTTTCTTATAATAACCCGATTATTGTAAAAATGTCAAACGAGTAGTAATAATCAAAGCACGATAAAACAAAAGACAAAAAATTATTTTATATTACACGTTCCACGCAATGGTAGCGGTCATCTCTCCAGATAAAATTTGTCGTGAGCTCAGAATCTCTTGCATCCAATCTACTTCTACGCGGCTTGAAAACTAAGTTCCCCAAAACCCACTTCGGTGACCGAATGGTCTAAGGACTCACTCTTGCAATAGATTAGACTGCCGATGACGGAGAGATTAGGTTTTTGTCCCAGTTGGTTATAGTGAGGGTGGTTTTTATAAAGGGTTTTCACCCTTCCTCCACTAAAATTCTGTTACACTTCCTCTGAATTCAAACGTTCTCGTCCTTACCCCATTAAATTAATTAGAACATGGACCTATAAGCCGAATGAGTAGTAAGAAGCAGTGCTTAAAAGATCCCTAAACGTGTGTTCCCAGGCACCGATAACCCCACTTGCGGTAGCTAAGACCAAAGTTTCTCCCTCTGAAACCTTTCTCTCCGGTCGAGCCCTCCTGCCGTATCCTCCAGTCCTCACTAATCGTCCTCCTGTCCTACCCTCGTCTCCTTATCACTCCGTAAAGTAGACGGCTCAGACCTGCCTGCCTGCGTTACTTCAACCACGAATTCATTTGTTTTACATTATCACGATACAACGCCATGAATGCAAATTTCCCCTCGCTCCTCAAGCCTTTTAAACTGGGTACCCCATCCCCTCGGGGAATAATTCAGGGGTCCTAAATGGTCCTCAGGAAAAGGGGGGGTTACGGGATGGGACAGAATAGCTGTTATAATAATGGAGGTAGGAGCTGATTGTTGGGTCTTCATCAACAAGACGTGGATACGCGAGATCCATGGAAAAGAGGATATTATAAACCTCCGACAAAAAGAGTTGAGCCAACTGTTAGGGAGACTGACTCTCTCCCAGAACTGCTTGGGTTAGCTAAGTTGGGCTGACTGTTGGAGAAATTTACTCTCTTAAAATATCTGGGCTAGAAGAGTTAAAATTACTGTTAGAAAAACTGACTCTCTTTAAACGGCTGCACCAAGACTGACTCTATTCAAATGGCTGTGACTAGACTGGCTCGCTATTCAAATGGCTGCGACTAGACTGACTCGCTATTCAAATGGCTGCGACTAGACTGACTCGCTATTCAAATGGCTGCGACTAGACTGACTATTCAAATGTCTGTGGCTAGAATGACTTTCTATTCAAATGTCTGTGGCTAGAATGACTTTCTATTCAAATGGCCGTGACTAGACTGACTCGCTATTCAAATGTCTGCGGCTAGACTGACTTTCTATTCAAATGGCTGTGACTAGACTGACTATTCAAATGTCTGTGGCTAGACTGACTTTCTATTCAAATGGCTGTGACTAGACTGACTATTCAAATTACTGCGGCTAGACTGACTCTATTCAAATGGCTGCGGATAGACTGACTCTATTCAAATGGCTGCGGATAGACTGACTCTCTATTCAAATGGCTGTGACTAGACTGGCTCGCTATTCAAATGGCTGTGACTAGACTGACTATTCAAATGTCTGTGGCTAGACTGACTTTTTATTCAAATGGCTGCGGCTAGACTGACTATTCAAATGTCTGCGGCTAGAATGACTCTATTCGAATGGCTGTGACTAGACTGACTATTCAAACGACTGTGGCTAGACTGACTTTCTATACAAATGGCTGCAGCTAGACTGACTCTCTATTTAAATGGCTGCGACTAGACTGGCTAGCTATTCAAATGGCTGTGACTAGGCTGACTCTATTCGAATGGCTGTGACTAGACTGACTTTTTATTCAAATGGCTGTGGCTAGACTGACTTTTTATTCAAATGGCTGTGGCTAGACTGACTTTTTATTCAAATGGATGCGATTAGACTGACTTTCTATTCAAATGGCTGCGACTAGACTGACTTTCTATTCAAATGGCTGCAACAAGACTGATTCTCTATTTAAAAGTCTGTGACTAGACTAAGGCCACTTTCAGACGATATGACTTTTCACTGTGTGCCATATCCACCACGGTACCTTGATTAGAAATAACCATGGGCGCTTATGGATGACTTCACACTCAACTAACCATGCCATATACGGCTTTAATCCGTATACAGCCACCGTTGTCACCACGGCACCCATCTCAATCCAGAGCGGCACCTCGCCGTCAACAGCGTGAAATGAACATGAAGCTAAATATGCGTGTTTAGATCTGCCGACTTTCCTCCGTCCAGAGGCGAGCCGCCCCTCGTGGCCAGCGTGGTAGAGATTGCCGCAGAAATGTCAGGCTTTGTTTGTACATTTTAAAGTATGTTTTAGTGTATGGATAATGGAGGGCTGTGAGATAGATGTAGAGTTATTCATAACTCTAGTATCAAATATACTGGCTCTTTGTGAAGCCTAGATGAGTACAAGTCACGAAAGTAAACTACAGGATCGTGGAGTGAAGTGTTCAAGGAACTTAACACAGACTTCCAGGAATTGGTGTTTGGAGACTTAAATGATGATCCCCCTCTTGACTCATAAGTGCTTTATACTTGTTATATTAAAATAGTACAGATTCAATCATTTCTCGTGACTGTTCATGGTGGCAACACGAGAGCAACTAGCAGGGGAACAAGGCGTAAAGCCACGTCGTAGCTTTTCACAATCAACCCGTTTGTTCGACACATACACTGAAGTGTGCAGACTGTGCGCTGGCTGTGTCATGTCACTAGTATTCACACTCACATGACTGTGTGCTGTCTGTATCGTGTCACTAGCATGCTATGACTGTTTTGGTCACCGTAGTTACTTTTGGTGACCTGGTGGTCTAGGGGTAAGGTGTCAGACTTCTGTGCTTGGGGTCCGGGGTTCAATCCTCGGTCTCGGCACAGATTTATTTGATTGCCAAACCCTTCCTTCACCTCTGACAAGACTTGTATTAATCACAACTTGTGAATGTGAGGAATGCCAGGTCTCCACCGTGGTTCGGTTCCCACGTTAAAATGTAGGTCCTCCATTTCATCTCACAATCACCCTACCATTACACATTAGCGTAAGTGCGTATAACCCGATACGGGTAGTAAGACGCGGTGCTAATAATAATAATAATAATAATAATAGTTTTTTTTAAACATTGAGTAAGTTTCCTTCTGCCAACATTACTGCAAACAATATTTGTGTTGTAATGCTCTCCAGCATTGTCGGATTGTAGATAAGAACCATCGTGAAAGTTCGCATTTGCCGGAAGAAGCCGAACTAGGAGAAACGACACATGGTCGACCATAGGGCGCCCGACCTCATTTCATAGTGACAGGACTGTGCGCCAATCATACTGGACCGTCTGGAACTTAAAGCGCGAGTGGTGCTATAAACAACGGCCTAAAACAGTGTTAATGACAAGATAATAAATAAATGAATTATACACCAATATAAATACTAACATTAGACCCTACTAGTTGATGTATTTTAACTATGTATGAAAATTGATTTTAAAAGGGGTTATTGATTATTTATAAATAAAACTACTAATGAATTGAAGTGCGTATTTCAATAATATATAATCTGTGTCAGGAACATACATTTTAATCTTTTACGGGGGGAAAAAATTGTGACGCAAAAGATTAGTGGGATAAAAACTATTGTAACTATTAAAATTCCTCATTATGTTATTTGTTTTAAAACGTAACTAGGTGATACACGATACTGTCAATGAACCATTTGTATCAGATGTGAATATTTTATTAAATTAATATAAAGTATTCATTGATATCAAGTTTGAAGACAATTTATATAGCTTTGAGCATATCTAAAATATCTAGAAATGCCAATAAATAATAAAACGACTCTAAACTATAGCAATATATAATTGTTCAATATCACATTACTTTATATATACTTCGTAAATACAAGAAAATGAAACTTGAGTCAAACTAACAAAATCCTCTTTTAAGTGTTATCCTGTGTTGCCCTTGTCAAGATTCAAACCCTCCTCTTCCAGGCAAAGATTACCCACCAACACTTAACTCCCCTCTCGAATAAGTTCGGGCCAACTTGAAGTAAAGTATCCGTGAAGGATCCTTCAAGTCATAGAATCCTGAAGGTGGAGGCCGCTTAACTTACATGCCCTCTTCATTCAACTCAGCAACGATCAATAACGCCTCAACATTGTTTCAACTGGGAGTTTTAAGAAGACATTATTGACTGAGGGTAGAAGACTGCCTGCACCACACAAGCTTCTAAACCCTCTACCCTACAAGAGTGGACCAATCGCTCTATTGACTGAGGGTAGTAGATTGTCTAGAGCAGAGGTCCCCAACCTTTTTGTACCTTAGAGCACATTCAAAACTAACGGTAGTGCGGCGGGCACCAATTACTTTTTCAAGGCAAATTTACTAACTCCCGCCAGGCTCAGAGGTTAGCCTCAACGCTATAAACACGTCCGGTCAACTGCCATGTTAAGTTTCCAACAGTTGTGACGTTACATGTGGTTATGGGTAATACTCAAGGCCTTAGCCATTGGAGGGAGGGGGGGTTCGACCCCCTCCAAGTTGACAAAGATAAATTTAAAAAAATACTTCTTTATTTACAGTTATAACAAGACCAAAATAAAGACAAAAGGAACTATTTAACCACTCACCACCATTTTGGTGTTTGGGTACATTTTTAAAATCTATATTTATTCTATGTTTATTCAAGCAACAAATCTGGGTAGACCCATGTCAAGATATTTACAAAAGAAATAGGAAGTATTAGCATGGTATTAGTGAGTGTAATGATAGTTCCGAGTAGTAAAGTACACTTTGAAAATGAGCCGGCAAAGAAATAGGAATGAGAGGGAGGGATTGGAAAGAGGGGGGCTTTCAATCACCAACTTCTTGAGAACAGCAAACCTGGAGATAAGCACAAACTTGATTTTTGTAGGAAAAGTGACAGATTAAAACTATTAGTCAAGAACTTTTCAGCTGTGGTCAAAAAGTGGTGGGCAGACGTAAATGGCTCGGCGGGCGCCATGGCGCCCGCGGGCATGGGGTTGGGGACCCCTGGTCTAGAGCAACCAATATACTACACACTCTACCCTACAAGAGTGGACCAACAACTCTATTAGCTGAGGGTAGTAGATTGTCTGGAGCAACCAATATACTACACACTCTACCCTACAAGAGTGGACCAACAGCTCTATTAGCTGAGGGTAGTAGATTGTCTGGAGCAACCAATATACTACACACTCTACCCTTCAAGAATGGACCAACAGCTCTATTGACTGAGGGTAGAAGATTGTCTGGAGCAACCAATATACTACACACTCTACCCTTCAAGAATGGACCAACAGCTCTATTGACTGAGGGTAGAAGATTGTCTGGAGCAACCAATATACTACACACTCTACCCTACAAGAATGGACCAACAACTCTATTAGCTGAGGGTAGTAGATTGTCTGGAGCAACCAATATACTACACACTCTACCCTTCAAGAATGGACCAACAGCTCTATTGACTGAGGGTAGAAGATTGTCTGGAGCAACCAATATACTACACACTCTACCCTACAAGAATGGACCAACAACTCTATTAGCTGAGGGTAGTAGATTGTCTGGAGCAACCAATATACTACACACTCTACCCTTCAAGAATGGACCAACAGCTCTATTGACTGAGGGTAGTAGATTGTCTGGAGCAACCAATATACTACACACTCTACCCTTCAAGAATGGACCAACAGCTCTATTGACTGAGGGTAGAAGATTGTCTGGAGCAACCAATATACTACACACTCTACCCTACAAGAATGGACCAACAACTCTATTAGCTGAGGGTAGTAGATTGTCTGGAGCAACCAATATACTACACACTCTACCCTGCAAGAATGGACCAACAACTCTATTAGCTGAGGGTAGTAGATTGTCTGGAGCAACCAATATACTACACACTCTACCCTTCAAGAATGGACCAACAACTCTATTAGCTGAGGGTAGTAGATTGTCTGGAGCAACCAATATACTACACACTCTACCCTTCAAGAATGGACCAACAGCTCTATTGACTGAGGGTAGTAGATTGTCTGGAGCAACCAATATACTACACACTCTACCCTGCAAGAATGGACCAACAACTCTATTGATTGAGGGATTGCCTTAGCTCCTATGTTCAAGTCAAGACTAGCTCTTGAAGCAGCTTGAAGAGTAAGACGCCAGTGAAACTAGTAAATTATCTCACCATCAAGTACCTTCTTGTGTGTTCTCTCCACCAGAGAAGAGAGAGCGAATAATAGACCCCGTTCTTCCTCACGGTGAAGAGAACGCTTTTAGTAACAAGCTTTGTATTCCATCTTAAAGCGCCCATCACCGATAGCCTCTCTTGCCAACAACACTCCATTTATCTTTACCAGAATGTCATTGTTTCTCTTCCAGCTTTTCTTAAAGACGCCTCGTAAACATTCGCCTCTTTTATTTACATATTGACGCGTCATTTAGCTTTCACTCTCATGCTTTCTCTTTTATCTCCTTTTATTCTATCCCTATCTAAAATAAATAATAAAGTGTTTAGGGTTGTAATGTATTTCTCTTTTAATTCTTATCTCTCATTAATTCACTATCCTCCTATATTACATCTTATTTTGCTGTTCTGTTACAAATTCCTTATTTATCTTTCATCAAACCCCTTTGTTTTTTATTGACTTATTGTATTATTTCCTAGTTATTTAGCCAAATAATTGATTATTTTATTTGCTAACTACAGCAGACAATTTTCTTCAAAACAATCGCCTTTTAACAAATATATTCTTAACCAGTAAACCCTTGCGAAACTTGCGTACATTCAACCTTCCCCTACCCCTCCCCCTCAAAACAAAAAAATGATTTAGTCTTAAGTTAAGTTGTTGAAATTAAATACTCAGCGAAGTGTATACAAAAAATAGCAAAGAGAGTTTATTTTCGATAGTTGATACAAAAATATTGTTAGATTTTTCTTTTAACTTAAATTTTAAACAATGTGATTTAACGAAAACTGAGTATGCTATGTCAGAAGTTGGTAAAAAAAATCCTATCCACTGATAGCTTATTCATCACTGTGGGCTTTGTATTAGTTGAGAAAAAGGGATGTTGACAACATAAATAATATATAGGATCATTACATTTATAAAGTATTTGTTTTTAATTATCTAATTCTGTTCTGGTTTTTTATGATTTAGTTCAAGCTCACTTAATTTCTAACCATATCTCTTTTTATATCCCAAACTATACATTTTAGTTCTTTGTCTTGGTTACTTTATTATTCTTCGACATTTCTTCAAGTTTTTGGTTACAATTGACACTGTGTGTGTAATAAATCTTGATAAAGGTGATGATTAAAATGATAGCCTAGTTAAATATATTCTCGAGCGCTCCCACTTATTTGGCAATTTGAAGCCGTCTTAGGTAAACTCCTTGCTCCCATTCGACTAGATCGTCACTCCCTCTTCCCCCCCTCCCCCTTGTTAAACTGACACCCTTTCAACTACCCCCTCTAGCCGCAGTATCACTTCATCCCTCAACTCAGCTTTCACTTCTCTACCCTGTGTACGATTCCTCACCTCCTCGCCAAACTCATGAATATGTAAAATGCTTTTCTCTGGTCCCATCACTAAATCTAAATTACGTATGACTCAATTTAGGTTAAAACGATACCCTCTTTGCTTCTCCCTCCCCCCTACATCCCAACCCTTCATTCACATTCTGCACTTTATACGGGGTATGCACATCAATCACATAATTTTCTGGGAGACCTAAATAAGTATGTGTAGACATAAGTGTGTGTGGACATAAGTTTTAAAAGGCATAAATATGTGTAGACATGAGTTTGAAAAGACAATAAGTATGTGTAGACATAAATATGCATAAATAATACAAGCATCTGTGGACATAAGCACTTGTAAACATAACAGGGTTTAGATATAAGCAGCTGTACCTATAAGCAGGTGTGTGTAGGCAGGTATTTAAAATTATTTGCTCAAGTTCCTAGGACTGCCTTATAATGGGCCGTCCCTAATGGTGAACGAGATTATCTGAAAAGTAAAGAGGTAATATAGGAGGGGAATTAGGGACGAAATAATCTTTCTCCTGGCAGATTAGACTGGATGAAATAACGATATTGCCTTTTGAATGGAAGAGAATAAGTAGAGAAGGACGGTGGAGGGTAGGGGTAGACTCTGGTTTCTCGCCAGATCGTGAACAAATTACATATGACGACGTCTGTAAGGAACTGAACGGGGACCTTTGACTCACATCAAACAGTGCAGGACGGAGACTGACGATTGCGATGAGACAGGCACGGGCATGCATCATGCTGACAAGTCGGGCATTATCTGAGGTTGTCCTTATCAGATGGTCCATATCAGATGGTCCATATCAGGTGGTCCATATCAGGTGGTCCATATCAGGGGGTCCATACCAGGTGGTCCATATCAGGGGGTCCATACCAGGTGGTCCATATCAGGTGGTCCATACCAGGGGGTCCATATCAGGGGGTCCATATCACGTGGTCCATACCAGGGGGTCCATATCAGGTTGTTCATATCAGGGGGTCCATATCAGGGGGTCCATATCAGGGGGTCCATATCAGGGGGTCCATATCAGGTGGTCCATATCAGGGGGTCCATATCAGGGGGGTCCATATCAGGGGGTCCATATCAGGGGGGTCCATATCAGGGGGGTCCATATCAGGGGGTCCATATCAGGTGGTCCATATCAGGTGGTCCATATCAGGTGGTCCATATCAGGTGGTCCATATCAGGTGGTCCATATCAGGTGGTCCATATCAGGGGGTCCATATCAGGGGGTCCATATCAGGGGGTCCATATCAGGGGGTCGATATCAGGTGGTCCATATCAGGGGGTCCATATCAGGGGGTCCATATCAGGGGGTCCATATCAGGTGGTCCATATCAGGTGGTCCATATCAGGTGGTCCATATCAGGGGGTCCATATCAGGTGGTCCATATCAGGTGGTCCATATCAGGTGGTCCATATCAGGGGGTCCATATCAGGGGGTCCATATCAGGGGGTCCATATCAGGGCAGGGTCCATATCAGGTGGTCCATATCAGGTGGTCATATCAGATGTTCATATCAGATGTGGTCCATATCAGATGGTCCATATCAATGGTCCATATCAGATGGTCATATCAGGATTGGTTCATATCAGATGGTTCATGGTTCTATCCGCTGGGAAATATCAGGTGGTCCATATCAGGTGGTTTATATCAGCTGGGAAATATCAGGTTGTCTGTGTCAGGTGGTTCATATAAGGTGGTTCAGAACAGGTGGCCCATATAAGGTGGTCTATATCACGTTGTCCATATCAGGTGATCCTTTTACTATAGCGGATTTATATAGTAGGATAATGTATGTGGCCCAAACCCTTACACTGAAACTTAAGGTTGCGCTTCAACAGATGAGCTTCATGTTCACATTAATTTGATTTTAAAAATGCTGACTCCACCATGTTTTACTAACCACCTGGAGTATACAAATTTTAATTACGATAGTTAAATAGGGATTAGATAGGGAAAATTTAGCGAACATGTACTTAAATCTGCAAGAAGGGAGAGTTGGAAACCTTTCAGGGAAAACCACCCTTCCTTTGCCGAACCAAGATTGGAACATTTTTACCTCCTCGTCACCGCAAACCATACTTTATGAGTTTGACATTTAATCCGCGTGTCCACAGATTCTTCTGGAAAATAATGGGTATGTATTTTCTTAACCTTAAAAGGCATGTTATCATAATATTTAACTGTTAATAGAGTGACGTTGAAATAAATATTCTCATTCATAAATATGTTAGAAAAATTAGATATTTTCTTAGGATACGCGATTCTTGCCATTTTATTTAAAATGAACTATTTGTTTTTTGTTAAATTAATCCACTTTTATGTAACACAATTCTAAAAACTTTTTGGAGGCAAATCTTCAAGATTTTTGTTTTTAATAACAAAACTATATCAAGAAATATTGAAACATGCATGTTTGCGGTTTTGTGGAGGTTGGAGGTTTTATGTCAGTGCCTATTAGAGCCTTGGCACCGACACAGTAGTTTTATTACTATAAATTTATATCTGAACACTCTAGCTCTTTGTTTTCGAACTCCTATCTCATCTTTAATTACCTTTTCCCTTACACATTTGTTTATATAATGCAGATTTTGAAACAAAACCAATTTATTAAAATAAGTAAACTGAACAATTTAAGAAATTATGTGAATATTATTACGCATTGTGGGGTTCAAACTGGGGAACAAACCATTTTTGGACCACTCTAATTTGAATTAGCTAAAGACGCACCAAATTGTGGCCAAAATTTAAAAAAATAGCTGGGAACCTAGCTATCTTGTGTGATAGTGTAAAATAGCTTTAATCAGTTTCCCACACTGGCGTATAAATTTACAATCTATGTAATAATCTTGGGTGTAGAGATGAAGTGTATTTGTTTGGTGATAGCATCATCTGGAAACGCTCATTAATTAATTATCAATTTGTGCATTTTTTGTCTCCTAATTCCTTTCCAGATCCTCATCACGATGCAATGTAACAAAAGTCTGCGCATCAGCTTTTTTTATAATGTAATTTTCTTTCTCTCTCTCTCTCTCTCTCTCTCTCTCACCGTTTAGTAGGCGAGGGTGTAATTGGATGTAATCGTGACAATTTAATCATCTCTGTGTCATTAGAAGTCGAAAATGTACTAGTTTGGATATGAGATCATTGGTCGATTTGGCTCAGCATCAACAGTGCAACATGTACTATATCAATCAAAGAGTTGTACTGGGACTGGAACTAGAACTGATAATCAAAATTAACGTAGAATTTTAATTAATCAAAATACAAACCCTAAAATACTTATTTAAAAAACCAAATTTTTAAAAATTGAAATTTTTAGGTTATTCAAGGTTATTATCAATTTTTAAGCGTTCTAAATTTTTAAAATTATTTTCTTTATTATTGCATTTGATTATTTATTTAATTCACTTTATTTTGAAATATTATTTTCTTTTCTCGTTAGTTTGGTGAGGGTAGGATATATTTATTTTCCGAGGAGATTATAAAAGTGTTTCTGAGCACTTGGCACAAGCAGAGTATTGAAGAAATATTTTCACATTTTGTAATATTTTCTCATGTTACTATTTAGGCTAAAAGCGTAAGACAATATATTCAGCAATGAGTGACAGTAAACGTGTAAAAATAAGGACTACTTAAAATAAATTGGGCGACCCAAACGTATAAGCTTTCTTATATAGTGTATTATAGCTTTGAACAAAATGTTCAAAAATAGGTTTTCAATAAACTATGCTTAGTATTCTCCAAAAAAAAAGTATATAGTCTTATTTGCCATGTCGAATATTTCCCATATATTCGTGAAGGGGTACTGATGAATGATTTTAAAAATTTGAAATATTTTGAAAATCGCTCTAAGGATATATATAATATATATATTAAACAATATCCTTAGAGCGATTTTTAAAATATTTCAAAATTTTAAAAATGGTATAGACCTATATAATATATAATATATTATATATATAATAAATATAATATATATATTAAACAATATCCTTAGATCAATTTTCAAAATATTTCAAATTTTTCAAAATCACTCATCAATACCCCTTCACGAATTTTAACCCAAAATACAAGTATACAGCGCTATTTGTCAGGTAAAACACTCCCTAGACATCAATTTTACACACAATTGTTAGAGCCATTTTTGGAAAATTTGTAATTAAGAAATATAATTCTTCAGTAAACTACCCTTAATTTGAGGGATATGGTCAAAATAAAATAAAGCTTCCCCATAGTATACAACTTTTAATTTTGAACAAAAGCCCAAAAACCATTTCAGATCTGTAGCCAAGGACAAACAGACATACATATTTGTAAAATCCACTTTTTAGTTTCTTATATCAAGTATTGTGATCGTGAAGAAAAAAACTATCTTGAAATTATTATGACTCACTAGGCTGTATGTGAACACTAACCCAAATAATTGGTCTGTCTGTCTGTCTGTCCCTGGCCACGGGTCCAAAATGGTTTTATGAATTTTGTTCAAACTTAATATTTAGATATTATATGGCTATACCACAAAATAGTTGGGGTTTTTAAACCTAGCCATTCAATTAAGGTTATTTTACTGATGATTAATTTTTTGAATTCCAATTTTTTTAGAAAATAGCTCAGACAATTTTGTTCAAAATTTATATCCAGAATTTGATTTATATTAACAAATAGCAATGTATAATTGGTTATTTTTTGGGGGGTGGAGTAAATCGTTAAAGGGTAGTTCACTGATGGATTTTTTTAATTCTAAATATTTCTAAAATAGCTCTAACTATTTTGTTAAAAATTTTATTTGTAGATTGTGTGGAATTACAAATAACAATAGTATAGTTGTTTTTGGGGTAAAAACTCATTTATGGGTAGTTTACTGATGACCGAATTTTCAAAAACATTAAATATTTTACATATGTCTCTAACGATTTAGTTCCAAATGGGTATCTTGGGATTATTTGTGTTGATAAATAATGCTGTATACTGGGTATTGGGTAAAAATTCGAGAAACAAGTCGTTTACTGAGTGATCTTTGAGAATTCGAATTTTTTCGAAAATTGCTTTTGCAATTTTGTTTAAAATGTATATCTGATTTGAGATGAACATAATAAATAACGCTGTATACTTGTTTTTTGGGGGAAATTTGGTTATGAGTAATTTAATTTGACTTTTTTTTAATTTGAATATTTTAAGAAATCGCTTTAGCTATTTGGCTAAAATAATATCTGTTAGTTTTTGTATGATGAATAATTATATGGATTTATTCCTGTAAAAAATGTTATAATTGTTAGCTAATAAATGATTTATGTAAAATTTGATTTTTTATAAAGCTCTAACGATTTGGTTAAAAATTAGTATCGGGCACAATTTACATGACAATAATAACGTATCTTTTTTATATAAAATAAATTATTTTAAGGGTATTTTACTTACGACTAATTTATAGAAAATTTGAATTTTTTGTAAACTGACCTTGAAGATTGAATTCAAAATGTAAGTTTGGAATAGTTTTTCATTACAAATAAGCACACGTTTTATTTTTAGAACTAAATAATTTTAAGTCAGTTAACAAATAGATTAATTTTGAAAATTTGAATTTTGCTAAATATATTTAACAATTAGTTTAAATTGTATATAAACATTGATTAATTGTGATTAACAAGATACTGTGCTTGTTTCTAGAAGAAAACATACTTAAGATTAGTTCACTCAAAACCTATTTTTGAAAATTATCTTCGAAGCCATAGGCCTAATACACAATATGAGGAATTGATTTGGATTGTTTATTATTATTTATTTAGGTTTGAACACACATAAAACGTAAAGATTGGAAAATTTTACGATTAAAATACTTACTCTTATTATGAGAAAGTAAAAAAAATACTTATTCATCAAATATTCTCATTTACTCATTTTGAATAAATCCAAAGGCCATTTCGAAAAAAAAATTAATTTCTCAAATTGGTAAAAGTAAGTTACCTTCATTAATTTTAGAAAAAATAATTATATACAATTATTTGTCATTTAAAATAATCACCAGATACCAACTTTGGGCAAAATCGTTTGAATTTTTTTAATTCAAATTTATTAAAGATAATGTTTTCGTTCACTGTTATCAAATGATTTTTTAAAGAAAAATGATATGAAATTACTTATATTGTAAAAAATCTTACCCTATGGGCATTTTTAAGATATTTATAAATATGTACAACATATCAGTCATTAATAAACTATCCACAAGTATGCATTTTTATTGTGGTGTCAAACACTCCCAAGATATAAATTCCAAACAAAATCGTTAAAGCAACTTTTGGGGAAAAATTGAATTTTCTAAAATCCCTCATCAGTAAACAACCCTTAAACGAATTTTTTCACGAAAAACAAGTAAGCATTGTTATTTTGAAATGTCAAACACTCTCTAGATATCCAGTTAAAACCAAATATTTAGTCATTTTCAAAAAAATCGGAAATTTTAAAGTCAATTAATCAGTAAACTACCCTTAATTTGAGGTACAGGGTGGGAAAAATCGTGAGATATAGCCATATAACATTTAAATACCAATTTGAAAATAATGAATCCAAATTTTTTGATCTATGAGCCAAGAAACAAACAGAATTGAAAAATCCACTTTCATGGGTTTGGAATCATATAAAACGGAAAGAATCATCATAATCTCAAGGTAAAAGTTGTCTTTATATGAGAAAGTAAAAAATGAGAATCACCCCAGCTGCACAAGCACTCTTTGCTAAGCCTCCCTAAAATAATTAAGTAGTTATTTCTAAAAGTTAAACCTGTTAGTGTGGTTATTGAGTGGTCAGTTTACATTGAAGGTAAATAAGAGGGGTGAAAGTGAAGATATGCAAAATGTAGATAGATACTTTTATTTTTTACTTGTAAAATATCAAATTTTTCAGAAACTGTGCTTATTGTGAATCGAAACCTTAGCTCACTCGTAGCGTGTCTGTTATAAGTTCCTAGCATGGTCTAAAAATGTAACATCGGTGTAATGTGTGTTTCACCTTTCACAGTGATGGCCGGATGCTGGGTTAATTTAATAGATGGGGGAAATAAATATATTTGAGCGTGAACTTTATTTAAGTATAATAGGGACAGTGACATAAAGGTTTACATCAGGAGGGTCTTAGAGTATGAATTTATAAAATAAATAATTTTAACTCTGCAGACTTATTTATATACTATGGTGCGCTTAGAAATTAAAGACTAAAATGATTATTAACATTTCACATCTGAAGACTTTCGAATCTAAACTGATGCTATTGCCATAACATTTCATTTAATAGCCTGTTAGTGAAGCCTAATCACTATGTACACTATTTACTTATGTTCCCGTAGGTAGGAAATTTATTGAATTGGCTGTACCTCACCAGCATAAGATAATATAGTATATTTACGTTTTTTAAATTGAAAATACTTATAAAAGAGTTTTTAAGATATTAAAATTAAATTAAATAATATTTTTAAAAATGATACTCTACGTATCGGTGGTCTAAGGCGTCACTCTTGTAATAGACTGGAATAGATGACGGGATATTATGGTTCGAATCTCGGTTGGATTACTGTGGGTGGTTTTTCCTAGATGAACCCCCTTGTATAAAATGCGTTTACATTTCTTTTAACTAGACCTGCCTCATACTTTCCCCATTAGTTTAAATATGCCGATATCCTGAATGGGTAGTAAGATGCAGTGTACAAAGACAAGATTAGTACCTACCTCTTTTTATTAATCTTGAGAATTTGGGAGAAAAATATTAGAAAATCTCTCGTTCAAATGACATCCTGTCTTATAAATAAATTGTACCTTTCCGAACTAGTATAATCCTTTGTATTTTTCTATATCAATAAGTTATATTTTGTTGTAAATTAACTTTAAATAATGTTTTCTATTTAAAACTTTTATAATGCTAGTAGCTAATAAATATACATTTTTTAAGAACAAAAAATGGGACGTAATTAAGAACCGAAAAAAAAAACTTGTATTTTTCAACCAAAACTGGAACCTTTATATGTTTGTTTGTAAAACTATAACTCATTTTGACTCCCTAATGTTAGTTATAACTTTCGGCCCCCATTCATTGTTTGATGGTCTTGTTTGATAACCCAGATATTCGGGTCTCGACACTAACACTCACTTTACACTCAATAGACGCTCAGCTAGTTGATACAAATATTAATGTTTCTGGATTAGGACAGGCAGATGACTTGTTGTGTTCAATGTTACAGAGTGAATGTGTGAGTGAGAATATCTACAGCGTGAGTAGCTATAAATGTACACAACAAGTATAAGAGTGAATAGAATTACACAAAGTTAGTAATAGATGCACAGAGTACATAAATTTGTGAATAGATATGCAGAGAGTGAGTGAGCAAAAATGTACAAAGTTAATAAGTGAGTGAATATATTAGCAAAGAGTTAGTGAGCAGTTTTGCACAGAGGGAATGAGAAAGTGAATAAATATGCACAGTGTGAATGAGTGAGTTAATGGATATGGGCATATTGAGTGAACAAAGATGCACAGAGTGAGTATACAGGGATGCATAGAGTGAATGAATGAGTGATTGAGATGCACATATTGAGTGAATAGAGATGCAGAGTGAAATAATCAATATAGATGCACAGAGTGAGTGAAAAGGGATGCACAAAGTGAATAAGTGAGTGAATAAAGATGAGCAGAGTGAGAGGATGCGAAGTGCTTCCAGCCCTAAGAGGATTAGAGATCGACAAAAGCCTCCCTGTGGCTTGATCCGTGAAATGAATGGTCGACAGAGCCCCGCTGGGGAATACTCGATATTTATAATGTAAGTCCACCGCAAGCCACCAAGAGCTGCACTAACTGGATCATCAAAACAACAAACAGAGGCAGAAAGAACCATTTGCATAATCTACGCGACGCTAAATGTTTCCATTCGGCTGCGAGTTTGTTGTCGGCTGAACTCCAGGCTCGTATCAACCGGCATTGTGGGTATTGGCAACGCCAACAAGGTAGAGCGTTTATTGGCTGAAATATAATTTTGTTTTACTATCAAATATAGTATTATATTACAATATTATAATATCTGTTAACCATATATTATTTTTTTATGCAAAATTTATGTTTACATCATTTATTTTCCAGTCTATGGCCTGGGTCAGTTTTTAATCAAGCCATATTTTCCACCACCGGCTTGCTAGGCCTGTCGTAGCTTCAAATGCCTTATAATCTATCTTAAAACTAGGACAGGCACAACATCCAGTCCTCGGCCATTAATTTATCAATGTGAAAGTATAAACCCACATTTCACCAACGATAATTTTTCGCCCATGTCGAGAATTGAACCTTGGATATTTATCTCAGTAGACAAGCATGCTACCGACTGAGCTAGGGTGCCGGATTATGCAAATTGTATACTTATTGAATTAAATAATACTGCTAGTTTAAAATTGTCGGGAAAATCTAAGGTTTAAAATTTAGTGAATTTAATTATTTTCAATGCTGTTCACATATTATGTGCCTGTAGTATCTGGAAAGCTAAGCCTGCCCTGGCTATACGCCACACTAATCAAGTAGGGAAGGTAGGAATATAGGTGAAACGTACCCGCATTAGAGTGTAGATATATTAAGATACCATATAGGAAAAATCATCATATGTACATCTGGCCGAGATATGAACTCCGACCTTATCGTCACCATCAAACCACGAGTAAAATAAACATCAAATGGTTGCTGGTGTTAATCAGGTAGGGACTCAACCAACCTTGACCTTCTATTGCCCATCCCTGAGATGAAAAAATGTCCCCGAGTTGTTTACGGACTTTATTTAAAATAAAGTCAGCTATTTAAATTTAATTAATGCAATCGGTATATCATTAATTTCAAAGTTTACAGTTTATTTTAATTTAGTCTGAGGATTCTAACACCAGAAACATTGACAAATGATTTTATAATGACTTAATAAAACGATTCCAGTCCTCTTATCATACTGACGTATCGACTACAACGCTTGGTGGTTGAATGTGTCCCTAAAGTCAGATCTTCCATAGATATTTAATACTTAATACTTCAATATTATAATCAAAGACATAACAAATGCATACCCTTCCCTTTAGATTCAATATTTTCATATTTAATTGCCATTATTTATTGGGATTTTATTTTCACTATATCATCAATAAGAGAATCAATTTAATTTTAAACCTGCTTTGGTGGCCTCATGATCTGAGGCGTTACGCTCTCAAAAGACAAGACCTCCGATAACAGGGAGATCGGGGTTCTAATCCCGGTTGAGTGTATTGAGAATGGTTTTCCCTGAATTGTTTACCATTCTCCCTCACGCAAATTCGGATATCATTCATCTAAATTCAACCTTCCTCATCTCTTACTCACAAGCGTAATTAGTGCATATATGTATAACCAGAACAGGTATTAAGACGCGATGCTAGAAAAAAATAGGCCTATAAATATATAATTTTAAGATTAGCTTGAGTATTTGTTGACAACCTTTGGTCCTACCCCTTTCCCCACCATCAACCCACTATTTGATGGCCTTATGTATCTATGCAATGGGATTAGGTACGCCTCCACCAAACCAGACTCTTCACTTAGTAGGTCGCAAGCCGCCACTGTAGAAAATTTTCCGGAAAACGTTAATCTCTACCCGTCCACAGGGACTAAGCGAAGAGGCCACAGAACAGTGAATCCACGCTGAGTTAACTTTGGAGGTAAACAGTTGAAGGACAACTATCTAGTTTAAAAAGCCATTTACAGCCAATTCTAATCCCTGAAAATATGAGTTTTAATTAAAAGAAACTTGATTATTTTGGTCATAATTTTGTAGATTAGCATTTGTTTTGAAATACACTTAAAATACATTTCAGTATTTTATCCTCTCTTGACACAATATTGTATCTTCGAAACTGAGACCGCCCTTTCAGTGAACTCATAATTATTACTCGTATAAAACAAGCTTTCTTCACGCGTCAAGGCAACAATTTTTCTGGGAACCGGATCTTGTTGTTGGACATTGTCTAGGGCTACACGCTCTCACCCTCAACCAAGGCTCCATCGAAAGCCTCTCCACAGCTTTGCAGATTAAATGCCTCCGTTTGACTCCTCCCACCTGCACATTTCGCAGTTTGTTTCTGTTGTAGTTTGTTAAATTAATGGCAATAAGATTATTAGTTTCTTGTGGGAACTTTTAGCATATTTAAGAAATGAAATTCAAAATTTATTCCAAAATAAAATTAAATCTGAAATAAATATCGCATTGAGCTAAGATTTAGAAAACATCCGCAAGTTCCATTCCATTGTCAAACTACTGGAAAATGGTCGAATTTACTGCAGCTGTTGTCAAATTTGGACAGAATTATTTCAGAAAAGTAAGTTAATCTCAAGTTTTACTAGAAAGCTGGTGACGGGTAGATAGGGTTTTGAGTCCGGTTGGGTACACTGAGACTTTTTTCTAGACGGTTTTATACACTCCCTTCACTCAAATGTAGGTACATTTACCCTAAAATTCCACCTTTCTTAACACTAGTACATTAGTGTCATTAATATTTCGTGTAGCCCAACGGGTACTAAGACGTGGTGGAAATAAAAATATTGTGTAGTGTTCATTTATTTGGTATGATTGCCAAATGATGTATTTGATTATTTCAAAATGTGGAAAAGTTTTAGATTTTAATTTCAAACGTATGCTAACCACGTTTTGTAAAGCCAAAACGTTGAGTTATCTTTTATACTGTTTTCTACCTGTTTGCTGATCCTATCATTTTAAATATCCTACTAACGACGCTGTAGGGTCAAAAACAATAATATCTGGTTCGAATGTTTTCCAAACCAAAGGGGTCCAACCAAACTTCTCGTCCGATTATTTGATTACTAATCCACAGTGAAACTTTGTCTTACCTTCACGGCTGCCAGAAACTGCGGTTGGCACGTTGGAGGGACACCAAACCTCGCCATCAGGGTATGTAAGTCCTTGCCTCCTCCAAATTGTCTACAATCGCCCCTATAGCTACGGTCCAAAAACCTACAACCCTAAACCGCTGCGATTGGCTCTTGTAGAACCACGAGTAAACATTTGGGTTGTATACACTAAACTATCAATTATATAATGAAGGTAGAGATGTATATTGAACATTCATAGTAGACGCTACTAGCTAGCCAACAGATATTTATTAAAAGCTAATCCAACATTCCAGTCAACTACGCGCACAACGATCCAGTCCTTTTCTAGTTCTAGTTTGAGCTTATGCGAAAAAGTAGTTTTTTTAATTAAAGAACTTCACATGGAAATAGAATTACTCTCAAAACGGATCTGTCGTCGCCATCCTGCGTTTCAGCGCACACGAGAAGAGAAGGAACCTACATCTCCTTCCACCAGCATGTCTGTCCGAATCTGATGGGCTGTTTGTTTGTTTTCTCAAACTATCTCCTTCCTATGTTCCCCCTCCTTTCGGGGTCAACTCGTCACCGAACTGTTCTCGCGAGGACCGACTTGAAGCGACTGGGCATCCCGACGGCGACGCTAACGTCATCAACTCACGCGGTGGTGGGTATGGCAACTATGTTTGGACGCAGAGCGCCGGTCTCGTTGGCTGAATGGCTTTTGAATTGGAGAAGGAAGAAAAAAAATTAGGTCGGTATTATAATTTGTTGTTTAATCGGCGTTGATACACTCCCGTTCATTTAGTGTTTCAGACAAAGAGCGGATAAACAATAAAATTAAACAAGATACATAAACACGGAACAAGAAGCGGAGACAAGAAAGTATACAAAACAGAATACAAGAATAAGAGACAAAATAAGAGTTTATATATATATATATACACACTAGCGGACCCGACAGACGTTGTCCTGCCCGAACGTTGGCTTTTCGTTTGGGTGGCATAATTGATTTCGATAGTAAAACAAATACTATGTGATCATCACAATTACAAATTTAAATGAACTCCAATTAGTGAGTTACACAAATATTACAAATTCAGTGTTTGTCAAGGCAACATACAAAATAAAACATATTTTCATTTTTGGCATTTCGCCTACAACGCCACAAATATCAGCTGTATCGAAAAACAAACATAACTATGAATTATTCTCAGAAGTTCAATTATTCATGAACTTTTCAGAAGGTTTTAACGGTCAATTATTGATGAACTTATGATTTTTATTAACGGTCAATTATTAATATTATATTCATTATTATAAATATCGTGGGGGGGGGGGGGTGAATTGTTGAGGTTACATGTTCTGATATTGAGAAAAATCTAAAAAAAATCTCCCCTCCCCCAAATAAAACTCCCTAAAAATAAAAATAAATCCTAGAATCCGATTGCAGCGCCACCTACCGGGTCCAATTGTGAATCTAAACCATCCACGGACCCACTAAAACACAACAAAAAATTTCATCAAAATCGGTCCAGCCGTTTAGAAGGAGTTCAGTGACATAAACACGTACAGAAGAATTATATATATTAAGAAGATAAAAATATTAAGATATATGAACAATGCTTTTTCCGCCCATTTCCCAAACATGATACCCCATCAGTCCGTAAGGGCGTCATGTTCCAATCGTTTATATTATGTTTTTTATGATTCATTGTAATGCTAGAATCCGAGAGCCTTTCGGGGCTGGTGTTTTCGATAATACTATGTGTTTCCTGTATGTATGACCAGATAAGAGATGTTTACAATAATAAAATTAACCTTGCAAACAAACACAACAAAAGCCAGTAGACATTGATAAGAGACTAAATCAAGAGACAAAACCAAGAGATATGAACAGAACATATAACCAAGAGATACAGATAAGAGACAAAACACGAGACAATAACAAGTGACAAAAACAAGAATGCACAAATTAATGTGGCATTATTTAAATCTGTTCCTAAGTGAAAACTATCACTGTAAACAAAAGGCAGAATTACTGCACCCTATTATAGATAAGAGATATAGAGCACACTTGTAGTGAGCTCCAAATCACTTCTCTATTATCTCCTTGTGCAGCATTATTTACGATTGAAACAAGTATTATAGAGAAATAGAGAGATATAAAGGATGATGGGAAGAAAGAAAGAATGAGAGAGACGTGGATTAATATAAAGTCAACAACTCGAAATTTTTGCTAAAGAAGTATCAGGAGCTTCTCCAACGGCCGTAGACGGAAGGAGTAGGTCTAAAAGGGAAAAGGAGGTTGGATGTGATGGAGGATTAAGAGAGTGGCTGATATTATTATATTATATTATTATTATTTTAATTAGCACCCGTCTTACTAACCGTTCGGGTTATACGCTTAAGTACTAATTACACTAATGGATTAGGAATTGGTAAGGTTGAATTTAGAGGAAGTGAACCCGTATTTGCGCGGGGAGAGTGGAAAACAATTTAGGAAAAAACACCCCAGTTCACCCAACCGAGATTCGAACCTCGATCTCCCCGTCCTCGGTGGTCTGGCTCAACACGACTGGAGCGTTAGCCAACTACGCCATCGAGGCGGGTAGTATTGGCTGATAGAATGTAATGATTCGGTGGCGTTACGTGGAATGTTTTCAGGTTAAGAAAAGACTGTGGTATGTTCTACCAATATAGTATCCCATTTTACCCATCATATAATATATATATATATATATAAGTTCTGCTGTACATGGAATGTATTTTCATGTATACCCGACCAATGAGTTTTTAACTTATTGATGAAAACATTCACAGGTACCGTTTGGACTAATTCTGTTTACCTTGGAAACTCTTCACGACACGCCCTGAAAGAGTCTATAGTGTGGCAGACTGTTTGAGCAGACTAAGATAAATAATAGCGAATCCCCTTTAGTTCTACCTGAATATTGAGTAGGCCCGTTCCCACCTAGTCGAATCGAATTGAATGGAGGCGTGGCAGCCAGAAAAGTATTATTTCCAAATATTTAAATGAACCCGCTCACACATTGACGAATCAATCGAAGCTAAGATAAAATAATTCTCCACGTAGAATACATCTTTGATTCAATAGTCGTCGTCAGATGAAATTAGTGTAATCGGTTATTTTCGGGCAAGTTCGATGACATTCGGCAGATCAGTGTGTGGTGTTATCAACGAGCGAGGCTGTGAAAATAGTATTTAGCTCGCGTGCAGGTGTTCGATTTTGTTTGTTTTGTTTGTAAAGTGAAGCTGCAATGGAATTAATTACTTTAATCCAGGGCTTTAAATTTATCTACGATAAAAATGACAAAAACTATATCAATGGCAACATGAGAGAGAATGCAGTGGATGAAAATAATTGAAAAAATATAAAAAATAGCACATAAGTTTAGTTACATTTATTTGAATCTTACAGTCTATATACACGCATTTGTTTAAATTTTGTTACAGTGTATTTATTATGTCATGTAATTATAATTTGGAAAGAAATATAATTTTCATTATTTATTTATTTATTTGAGGTATTTAACGTACACTTTCTGAACAGATTTATTATATCAACACAGGCATTATAAACTAACTTACATCTAGAACAGACACAACATCCAGCATCCTATCATTAATTTATCATTGTAGAAGGGGAACCACATATCCCCAATGATTAAAATTTTTTGGCCACGCAGGAATCGAACCCGTTACCCTTAGCTCAATATAAAGACACGATACCGACTGATCCAAGGTGTCGAAATTAAGAAATATATAAAATTTTGTTTTTATTAATATTTAAAACCACTGCATATTGACTTTCCTCATCGCTTAAATGTTAAGTCCAAATATCACGCTTTGATTCACCTTGTCTAGGTGGGTCCGTACTGGGTGCCACCTTCGATTCGAGATTCGCCTAGGTGGGAGCGGACTTAGAAAGATAAAGAGTGCCTTATGTCCTTTCTTCCTCCCTGGAGGCTGAGTTAAGGAGATGACAGACTCTTGTACCGAGCCGCCCTAAAAAGACGAATCCCGCGCAAAGCTCACCCAGAATGTGGGATTGATAGTTCCTGCAGTTCGACGTTTGAATTCTGAATGAGCGCTACAGGCAGTGATCGATGGAGCAGAATTACAAGTGGCAGCCGCCGAATTAATAGAAAAAATAAATTACTGGAAGAGGTAGAAGTAGAAATAAAAATCCTAACAAGGTTTTACTTTTCAACAAAGGTGAGACGAGTAAGAATGGAATTAAAGAAGGTGAAGAGACAAACAGACGAATAAAGTGAGGGGTAATTAAGACAGCAAATATTACCTTCTCCGATAGCTGCCTCAAGCTAGAAATTATTCTCATTAAGTTCTCACAGACGTTTACTTTTAGAAGGTGAGATGAGCTATCAGATATTTTCAATCCCTTCTCACAGATGTTAACTCCTAGAAGGTGAGATGGGCTATCAGATATTTTCAATCCCTTCTCACAGATGTTAACTCCTAGAAGGTGAGATGGGCTAACAGATATTTTCAATCCCTTCTCACAGATGTTAACTTCTAGAAGGTGAGATGGGCTATCAGATATTTTCAATCCCTTCTCACAGATGTTAACTTCTAGAAGGTGAGATGGGCTAACAGATAATGTCAATCAGGCTTCACAGATTTCCACTTCTAGAAGGTGAGATGGGCTAACAAATATTATCACTCAGTTCTCACAGATTTCCACTTCTAGAAGGTGAGATGGGCTATCAGATATTTTCAATCAGTTCTCACAGATTTCCACTTCTAGAAGGTGAGATGGGCTATCAGATATTTTCAATCGGTTCTCACAGATTTCCACTTCTAGAAGGTGAGATGGGCTATCAGATATTTTCAATCGGTTCTCACAGATTTCCACTTCTAGAAGGTGAGATGGGCTATCAGATATTTTCAATCGGTTCTCACAGATTTCCACTTCTAGAAGGTGAGATGGGCTATCAGATATTTTCAATCGGTTCTCACAGATTTCCACTTCTAGAAGGTGAGATGGGCTATCAGATATTTTCACTCAGTTCTCACAGATGTCAACTTCTAGACGGTAGTATGGGCTACTAGATATTTTCACTCAGTTCCCAAAGATGTCAACTTCTAGACGGTAGTATGAGCTACTAGATATTTTCACTTAGTTCTAACAGATGTCAACTTCTAGACGGTAGTATGGGCTACTAGATATTTTCACTTAGTTCTAACAGATGTCAACTTCTAGACGGTAGTATGAGCTACTAGATATTTTCACTTAGTTCTAACAGATGTCAACTTCTAGACGGTAGTATGGGCTACTAGATATTTTCACTCAGTTCTAACAGATGCTAACTCCAGATGAATAGCTCTGAAAGTAAAGAGGTTAATCCTAGCAAGGTCAATTTGGCGAACACGCTCCAAGCACAAGATAAAATCAGGCTAGGGCAGTATACACATTCCAGTGGTGGAGTGTGGAACGTTACCAGAATAGACAGGCCTTGTTGTATGTATATTTGCAGTGTTCTGCACTCAGATAATTATTGTCTAATATCAAAATCGGCGACATTTAGATCCGTAGTCTAGCGATACACCCACTCATCTCGAGGTTTACTTAACATTAATCTAGTTTAGTAATTATATACAGATAGACAACTTTGAAATGTATATCTGAATCAGTGGGAGTGGAGATCAAGGCATTGATCTCGCATTGTTTGGTCTACCTGTGACGGGTAAAACGGCGTTCCAATCCTGGCCCTGTGATCTTGGGGTGATTTTCCTTACTTTTGCTGCCACCCTCCAAGTAAATGCGGGTAGTAAACGTCCTTTGAATACTAGTACCTACCCCTACAGTTCCAAACTATGGATAGCCCTGACGGGTGGTAAGATGTGGAGCTCAGATAATATTTAAAAATATTTTAAATGATTATCATTATTTATTGTAACAGAATCAACAGTTATCTTTCCCATAATTTCAAATGTCCAGATTTATCCCCGCCCTTACACGGATGCTTCGTTTCCTGCTGTCCGCGTGGTTAGTGAGAGACATTCTTAGCTCTCCTCTCCAAGTTACCTTTCTCTCCCTCCTCTCTAGAGACAACTCCCCCTCACCCCCACACCCCGTTATTCCTCTTGATACTACAAATCTGCTGGCCGCCCTGTTCCATTCCAATCACCATACATTTGTCGGAGGCCTCTTGGGCCCTCCTGAAGGGAGGAAAGGAAAGCCTACTTGAGCTAGCCCAGCACGTACCTAGGTCCCGGCCTGACTCAGTTTGCAGGAGACGTCTCCAAGACAAGAACTTTCCTTTCACCCGTGCCCGCCTTTCCATAACTTCTCCAGGCACCTGTCTTGCATTCACACACTCTTAATTGCAGGTCATCTGCTTTGAGCGGGACACCTGGGATGTACAATTATATTTACAATAAAGACACGCCATGGTTCTACAGTAAACATTTACAATGCAGAGACACACCCAAGGGATACAATACCCACTCTTTGTTTACTGTGGACTGATCACTAATTAAGTTCTACTATTAGATTAGCTCTTTTTTCTTTTTCTTCTATGTATTTATTAAGTTACTAAATCTACATCGTTGTAATTTGTTTTACGCAAAGGTAATGTAAGCACTGTGCCCTGTGTTCTTTCAGTGATCGCCTGTTCGAGGTCTCGACTGTTGGCTAGCGCGTTAATAATATTATTATTATTATTATTAGCACCGCGTCTTACTACTCGTTCGGGTTATACGCACTTACGCTAATGTGTAATGGTAGGGTGATTGTGAGACGAAATGGAGGACCTACAGTTTAACGTGGAATCAGAACCACGGTAGAGGCCTGGCATTCCTCACATTCACAAGTTGTGATTAATACACGTCTTGTCAGAGGTGAAGGAAGGGTTTGGCAATCAAATAAATCTGTGCCGGGACCGAGGATTGAACCCCGGACCCCCAGCACAGAAGTCTGACACCTTACCCCTAGACCACCAGGTCACCTGCGTGTTAATAAATTAAAAATAAATGAAAACTTATTAAAATTAAAATTTATATTTACAAATAGTAAGTCATTCATTAAATTGTGTAGAATTTCAGTAAAAAATATGATAGAGTCGAAGAAAAAAAAAAGGTGTTAAGTAAATAACTCATCATTTGTCATTTGTCCATTTCTCAAGTTGAACGTTTAAAGCAATGTCACACATGCGCAGTCTACAGACATAGTGGAATTTTCTAACCATAATTAAAATTATATCGCCTCGCTCCAGTAACAAAATATTGTCTTTGTCATCGCAAAATGTTCCAGGAAACAATGACCCGTGAAAAAAAACAGAAAGAGCAATTCTGGTTTGAGGCGGGAGTGGGGAGAAGGGGTCAGTTTGGGTGCTACCCCCTCTTCTACTGACTATTCCCACCCCATTTCCCCTGGACTCTCTGTTCGAACAAATATAGACCTCTTCATATTTGTTTTGTTTTAATACGTTATAGTTCAATACTGTTGGTATGTGATTAGTCCAAGATAAGAGAGAAAGAGATAATTATTAAAAGTAGCTGCAGTGACAGTAACAACAAATAATTATCACTGGAGCAACAGAAGTGTATTTGATTGGGCTCCTTGGGTTAGACTCAGGTACAATATACATGCAACTATATATAGTGATCATTTACCTCTGTAGTTTGACATACAGAATAAATACTCTCTAGGTCAGCTTGCTCTACCCCTGCACCAACTAGTGATATCAATAATTCAAGACTACATGACTCTTCTGCAGAACATCTTGATCTATTCTTCCACCTACTAGTGATATTGCAGGGAGTCCAATAGCTGGAGCTACATTTAGTGGTCTCTTATTTTCCAAAACAGAGTGTACATGGAACCAACCACTCGTATCAAACCTACACAGCGTATTAAACTCGTTAAGGGGGCGTTGATCATGGTGGACGGAGGGATTGGGGAAGGGGGGATGTCACGATTGAAATTGTTTTTTTATCGTTTTATCCAGATAGGAGTATTGTGAGACTGGCGATTGTTAAAATACGATTTTCAACCTTATTTAATACACAAACACAAACTTAGCTCTTCATTTATCTCTTACACATAAACACTTAAAACTTTTTTATCTCTTACAAACAAACACCTAGCTGTTTATTTATCTCCTACACACAAACAATTAGCTCTCTATTTATATCTTACACACTTACATACAAATAGATAACTCTCTCTCTTAAACACTTACACACATAACTCATTATTTCACACACTCAAACAGATTAGTATATTTCTCTCTCACAGACTTACAAAAAAAAATTTTTTTAATTCATTTCTATACACACATGTTTTCTCTCCCACACAAACTTTATCTTTTACACACACACACACAATATCTCACAAAAAAGAAAACTCTCTCTCTCTAACACACACACACACCCACACTAATGTGGTGTTGAGTCACATATAATAATAACTAGGGTTAGGATAGTTGTGCATTTGTTTATTGGCATATTTTATATATTGTTGGTAATAAATGTAAATTTTAATTGTCTTGAGCACTAATATATAATTATCGGCACTTGCCTATTTAAGTGCATATTTACGCTTTTTTTTGTTATCAAGTACAGATTCATTTCCTGGGGAAGTCTGGTAATTTATAGAAATGTTATAAAGTACATCTCAGAATATTACTGAAGTCTTAAATAATATGCGGCCATAAACCCATCGGGAGGAAACAGCTTCACGATAGGTAAGTAGGATATCAGTTCCTGGAATGTTTTACCTGAGCAAGGGCCGACTGCAGATACATTTTAAACCGTTCTGGTTCTCTCAGATGTTTGTATTTTATACCAGATGTTTATTCATCGCACAACAAAGGCTTATATAATGAATACATATATAAATTGTTCTTTATGATAACGACTTTCCTTTCAACATTGCCTATGTCCTTATAATAAGTAATTTATGACCAATAATTTAATATCGACACACTTTTAAATGAATATTCAGATTTACTTAATAGGAAGCGCTTCCAAATTATTAATTTAGTGTTCATTTTAAAACATAAAAGAGTAATGCGCAATGTGAATTTTAATATCACTCTCGTTCACAATACAGATCAAATGGATCAGAATTGAGGGGCCTAAACGGAAAGGGGTACAAGTGCACTTTTCTTACTTCTGAGATAAATGGCTTCAAATTTGGTTGGTTATTGTAAATTCTGAGTAAAAATTTTGTTTGGTTTGTATACTTAGATGGAAAGCTGCATACTTTAGCTGTCTTTTCATGAAGTTGAAACCAATTTATATCATCATTTTTTTAGTATATCATACAATCCTTTAAGCCCTTGCATTCACTTATATCCTTCTGCCTCCAACATCTGCACTTGTACCCCTTTTGCTCTGAAGGGTTTGTGCCAGTTAATTTATAAAAGTACTGCATTTTATCACATTTTTATTGATACAAAACTATTTTAAGCACTTAAAAAGTAAGAAGTTTTACAAAAGTACAACAACTAAAAATAATTTTTGAAAAAATTGTCTTCTCAAAATTCTTGAAAATTATTGTTTTCTCTTCTTTCCTAGTGAAACATAATATAATGGGGACTCTAAGTTTATTCATTATGTGACACCTCCATTTTGGTTGGGTTTTTTTCTACTCATCATAGTCTGATTGTAAAATGTCATCATCGTTGTCCTCGATTTCTTCTTCTCTTTCATTCATGTTTCCTTGTCGTGTTGTGTCTTGTGCTCCTGTAGGTTTTCTTTTTCTTCCTTCTACTTCATGGGGCAGTGACTTGTAGAAGTTGTGGTGAATTGGAGGAATGAATGGGAGCAGTTCCATTAGGTTCCTGAACTTTGGTAGTTTAATTTTTAGTGGAGTTTCATAGAGTGAAGTTAGCTCAACGATGGGTGGTCTCCCAGAACTTTTTTTTAAATCAAGCCGTTCAAAGAGCATTTCTTCATTTAAAGTCTCTTTGTAGAAGAGTGAGAATGGAGTGTACTTCTCAAAATGCAGCCATTGCATTTTTCGGATGCCAACTATGTTATCTTTCATGTGAATCTTCACTGCCTGGATTGATCGAAAGTCGTTGAGTTCCATCTTTTGTACTTTGAATTTTCTGCTGGCTTTGGAAACCACTGAACACCAGTCATCAGGAACAAAAACATTAAAACATTTTCTCTTTACCTTTTCGGTAACAGCAAAATCCTGATTACACTCCATGAAGGAGTGTCCTGACACCAAGAATCGGTGATCTACCGATGCTACAGGAGTATTACTGACGACAAAAGCCAAAAATTGGACAATATTTTTATTCTTGTTTTGCCCACCTGCATTGTCACTAAATACATCTATATGGTTAACTGTAGGTGGAAGGTCTGTGATAAACATCAGAAGGAAAGATATTATCTACTGAGAGCTTCTTGAACCCTCAGTTTCTGACACATAAACATTTTGGCTTTTCCAGTCACAAAATCATGTACAGCAAAGTTATACACCCAAAGCTGACGCAAATAATACACTTTACTGCATGTCAACAGAGGTGTTGGTAGTATTTTTTGTAAATCAAAATAAACTGCAACACGAAATGTTATAATGTTTATCCTAAAAAGTACTTGGTGGGTTAGTATGTTAATATTAATGTTAATATTAATAAAGATAAAATATATACTTACATTCACTATGAGTCGATTCTGACATGGCTGTGTCTTTGTTTTCTAGATTATTTCCTAATCTTAGGATTATTCAATGTTTATAATAAACCTTTGAATAGGAGCAAACTATCACAAATGAATACAAAACATTAGCTCCATAGATAAAAGAGTATTAATGACAAAGAGATACAAGTGAGCTTATACCCATTTGCTTGTAAGCAGATGAAGGTTTCTCAAAACAGTATAATTTCAAGTCACCAGAGAGCAGCACTAAGTGGGAATTTAGTTGTATCCCTTTGCCATTATCTACTTTGGTGTATCTAGTTTGGATTTATGCACTTAACTCATTTTTCACTGAAATGTCACTTGTACCCCTTTCCTTTTAGGCCACTCAATTACAATCATCCATTATCCATTAAAATTATTGCATCTAAATTATTACATAAATCATAAATAAATATATAGCCGTAGTAGACTGAACGCTATTTCCTTGATATTATGGAGTCATTTTTGAACCAAACTGCCACTATTTCTCACTTAATTTCAAAATTTGGGTTCTGATTTATAAATCACATATAGTCGAGATAAAACATGGCAGATAATTATCCTGCTTTGTTTCCTGCAACTCCAAGATAACAAGAAGACTGCCAAGACGCATGCGCAAACCCACTAATCCTTATAAAACTTAGAACACGTGGATCATATTAGGCCATCTGTTCATATAGCTGGAAGAGAACGCGAGTTAAATTCAAACAGAAACCAGAGCTTGTGCAACAATGCACTGAAAATTCACGTGAAACTTATTTCAACAATTTAACAACTAATGCTTACATAATAGGATGTAAACGTTACAAAGGCAGTATAGGACTAAAGTCCCTTAAACTAGTAAATTTCAACTCTTCAAGGGTTTATGGTTTGGGTAGAAACCAGAATACTTGGAAATGCTAAGAGGATTTCCTGGGTTTGGGTGGTCCTGTTGCACTACGAGGAAAACCTGTAGAATATTGAAATTTTATCAATCCATCAACAATCCTCATCAGTTGTATATTAGTTCCAATAGTGTTAACATCTTCAAGATGCCGAAAGAAAAAAGTGCCATTTTAAATCAGTTTGTGAGTAACTGTGGTGATTTCACAACAGATCCATCTGTTATTTTTTGTAAATACTGAAAAGTTTATGTTGCGTCAAACCAAAATGTTCCAAGTCACGCAGCATTTCCAAACCGGAAAGAGTGTAAGTAATAAATATCGAAAAAGGGCTAATAACCAATTATAAGTTTTAGTTTCGGATTTTAATGATTTACTGAGGCCTAGACACACACGTTCAGAATCCAATGAAGAAATTTTAAGGTTTTTATTTGCGCTGACATTCCGTTGGCTAAATTAAAGAATGAAGTTATTTGCAATTTTTTGGAAAAGTACATCAAACAGAAAATTTCAGCTGAATCGACATTAAGGAAAAAAGTTTCCGTTTTATACAGAGCAAAATTAAACCAATTAAGAGCAAAATTAAAGGAGCACAGTATTTGGATGTCATTAGATGAACCAACCGATGAAAATCAAAGATGCGTAGCAAATTTTGTGTTTGGTATATTAGAGGTCAATGAAGAGAAAAACAAATAATATCTGCTGACTTTAAAAGTGTTGGACAAAGTGAATCATTCAACAATTGCTGATTTTTCCAAAGACTCTCTAAGCTTATTGTGACCAACTGGGATTTTATATGAAAAAGTGTTAGTGGTTTGTAGTGATGCTGCACCAATGGGAAAATCAATGCGGGGACTGCAGATTTTGTACACAGACATGATAAATGTACCTGTTTAGCACATGGTTTACACCGAGTAGCTGACTTAGCTCACAATCTTTATTCAGATGTTAACGTGCTAATATAATACGTGAAAGAGATTTTTCTCAAAGCACCAAGTCATGTGCAGAAGTTCCGGGAAGTTGCAGGGGACGTTTCGATTGCGTCCACCCCAATCATTATAAGATGGAGAACTTGAATCGACAATGCTGTTTATTACGCTGAAAATTTTGAAATTGTGAAGAAAATTGTTAATGAATTCGACTCTGAAGAATCACAGAGAATTGAAGAAGTACAGGGTATTCGGAGAGAAAAAAAAGGTATTCAAGAAGATTTTATTTTTATTCAAGCTAAATTGGCTTGCATTCCAACCGCATTATTTAAACTAGAAGTGAAGGAATTATCTTTACAAGACAGCATTTAAATAGTAGAATATATGGTTAAGGGTTTAACCAAACTCAAGAAAAAACATTTCATTAATAAATTAAACCAAGTAATGTCAAAAATACGAGCTCTCAACAACTGAATAATATAAGCGGGGTGTTGCAAAATTGAGCAACCCTTGAAGGGAGAAATGATTATTTAAGTGTCATTGACATTTTAAACTTCAAATTTGTACCAGTAGTGTCATGTGATGTTGAGAGAGTCTTTTCACAGTACAAAAATATTCTCGCTGACAACAGGTGCAAATTTACATACGAAAATATATTACATCATTTTGTTGTTAAATGCAGTTATGATTGGTTTTATGATTAAATAAATTTTAGTAGTACCTATGTTTGTGTTTTTTGATTAATTTTCATCAAATAATTTTAGATTTAAAATATTTGTGTTCATTTAAATAGAAAGTGTTGATAACCAACTGTTTATTTTTTATAATTAGTTGACTTTTTATTTAATATTTTTTTGTTTTAATGCATATTTTGAAGTTTTTTAGTTACCTAGTAATATATCTCGCAAGTTACATTGTTTTGGCTGTTAGGCTATATATTGACCATTATATATCAAAAGGAAACTAAATAAATATATTTTATATCCAAACACACCGTATCCACCTAGTTTCGGGACAATGAATATGAATTTGAAAAGCAGCCCTAATATTCCAGGCTAAAGAGAAATATTAGTTCTTCTAGCTGATGCTAAAGTGCACACATAAAACTTACGGCTAATAAATCAGACACGGTATTATTATATGTCCATTGAGTATTAAAAACAGTTCAGGCTACAGAACAGAGTCCCCGCCTTTTATTGTAGTAGTAGTAGTAGTAGTATTAGTAGTAGTAGCAGCAGTAGTAGTAGTAGCAGTAGTAGTAGTAATAGTAGTAATAGTAGTAGTAGTAGAAGTAGTAGTAGTAGAAGTAGTAGTAATAGTAATAGTAGTAGTAATAGTATTAGTAATAGTAGTAGTACTAGTACTAGTAGTAGTAATAGTAATAGTAGTCGTAGAAGTAGTAGTAGTAGAAGTAGTAATAACAGTAGTAATAGTAGTAGTAGAAGTAGTAGTAGTAGTAATAGTAATAGTAGTAGTAGTAATAGTAATAGTAGTAGTAGTAGTAGTAGTAGTAGTAGTAGTAGTAGTAGTAGTAGTAGTAGTAGTAGTAGTAGTAGTAGTAATAGAAGTAGTAGTAGTAGTAATAGTAATAGTAGTAGTAATAGTAGAAGTAGTAGTAGTAATAGTAATAGTAATAGTAGTAGTAGTAGTAGTAGTAGTAGTAGTAGTAGTAGTAGTAGTAGTAGTAGTAGTATAGTGGTAGTAGTAGAAATTGTCCTCCCACCTTCATTAATTAAATATCCTAGAATTTCACAGCCATGTTACTAGGGTGGCACCCTTATAGACACTAACTATGTTTCCCACCACCTTTGACACATTCCCTATATTTCTTGGTATCAGTGACGCACCCAGGGAGGGAATAGGGCAGTTGTTCAACCCACTCCAAAAAAACTCAAATTAATTTTCAAAAACTTGCCTAATAGCTTCTAGAGACTTCCAATTTTCAAAAAAATTGCCAGATTAGGACCATACCAAATGACTTATAGGGGCATGTTATTTTCAAAAAATCTCCGAGCAAATACAATTCCAAATAGCTTCTAGAAAATCCATTTTTCAAAAAAATAATCCAGGGTAAGAATGCTTTAAATAGCTTCTAGAGATTTTTTTAATATCCGAACAAGGACAACTCCGAAAATCTTCTAGAATTATCTGAATTTAAAAAAATATCCGTGTACGCCCCTCCGAATGTATTATAAGTGAATCTAGTTTTTTTTGCAATATTTTCGTGAATAGGATACTAGTACCCTCATTGGTGTTGGAGGTCAAAACTCTTTATTTTTCTAACTGCCTCCTCTCCATACACAAATAGTGCTCCGCCACCATTGATTATTTTCTTTGAGTGTCCCAGTTTGTGGGATATATACTATGATAAGCTTACTATTGCACTCGTTAAAAGTACAACAAAAGTTATAAATTAGAAAAATACTGGAAAACTAGCTTTTATACATTGAAATCGCTATCCTTAGCTATCTTCAGAGGATTTAATTAGAATCTATAGGCATTTAGTAGCCATAAATTGTCTTCAGCTCCAGTGGTTATGGATCTGCCCCTCCCAAAAAACATTTCTGGGTGCGCCACTGCTTGGCATCTTTCGACACATTCTTTATATTTACTGAAAACCTTTTACACATTTCCTATATTTCCCAGCACCCTTTAATACACTCATGTATATAAAAAAAAGTCTCATTTTAGTTGGAAAGCTGTGAATAGCTATAGGAGAAACAGACATACGCCATGTGTGGACGCATAAATACTTTCTCCTGTATGGAAAATGAAAATAGTAAACAAAATATTAACCTTTGTAGTTAAGACCTTCTTGTCCAGTAAAACAATATGGCTAGTGTACCGCCAACAACTACCGGGAGTAAAAAGTTTTTTTAAAAAAACTGATTCAGAGAAGGTAGATTAAATGTTTGAAGAAGGCCCAAAAGTTTGTGCTACGAGAAATCTTGCCAACTCCTCTTCCTCCCCTGCCAGGCAAGTAGCTGGAAACACGAGCCGCGGTTCTAACTTTCCCTGCAAGCACCAACAACATCACTTCTTTTATAAATATTTTATATTAAAAATCTGAATATTGTGTTGCGGTAGGGAAGCGAGAGGGTTGCAGGGAGTCCGGGGGTAGGAAACTTAATGCTACGGTAAAGTAATTTTAAGTCTGCTCCTTCCACCATTTCATTTTTTTCTTTCTTTCTGGGGCAGGCGAGCGATCTCTGGTAATATTTGGTAACACGATCCCTTCAACTGTAGCAACACAAGCAGTATTTACAACAGTTGCAAAAGTATCAACATTATAAACAACAGATAAAATAGCAACAGCAGCAACATTAGTAACGGACTGAATAGTAGCAACAGCAGCAAATGATTCAACAGAAGTAACTTCAGAAACAACAACAACACTAGCAACATTATCAACAACATCGACAATAGCAACAGTACTAATATTAGCATTAGCATCAACTGTAGCAACATTAGCAACAGCATCAGCTGAAGCAAAGCCAGAAACAGCATCAATGGTAACAACATTAGCAACAGCACCAACTGTATCAAGATTGGAAACAGTAGTAACAGTAGCAAAAGTAGCAACAGTAGCTATAGAAGCAACAGTAGCAACAGTTCTAGCAGAGATGAGTTAAATAAAATACTGGCTATTATAAATTACAGGTTGACCAATGTAATTTGGTCAGTGTATTCGCTAGCTTTGATGAAGCTTAGCATGTTCTTCCAACATATAAGGCTTGGCATGTCCTTCCAACACCTGAAGCTGGGAACGTTTATATAGCATCTGAGTCTTGGCATGTCCTTCCAACACCTGAAGCTGGGAACGTTTATATAGCATCTGAGTCTTGGCATGTCCTTCCAACACCTGAAGCTGGGAATGTTTATATAGCATCTGAGTCTTGGCATGTCCTTCCAACACCTGAAGCTGGGAATGTTTCTATAACATCTGAGTCTTGGCATGTCCTTCCAACACCTGAAGCTGGGAATGTTTCTATAACATCTGAGTCTTGGCATGTCCTTCCAACACCTGAAGTTGGGAACGTTTATATAACATCTGAGTCTTGGCATGTCCTTCCAACACCTGAAGCTGGGAATGTTTCTATAACATCTGAGTCTTGGCATGTCCTTCCAACACCTGAAGTTGGGAACGTTTATATAACATCTGAGTCTTGGCATGTCCTTCCAACATTTGAGGCTAGGCATTTGAATCTAACATCTGAGGATTGGCATTCCACTCTATCATCTGAGGCTAGGAATGTTTATCCAGCATCTGAGGCTTTACATAGTACTCTAACAGCTGAATCTTGGCTTATAGCTGTGACATCTCAGATTTGGAATGTCCCTCTAATAACTTAGGTTAGGTCTGTTTCTCTAACATCTGAGACAGCCTGTAGCTCCAACATCTTAGATTTGGTCTGTCCCTACAGCATCTGAGACTAAGACCATATATCCAACAGCTAATGCTTTGCATGTGCCTCCAAATTTTGAGGCTAGGCAGGCTTCTCCAAGATTTTAGGCAAGTGGCGTGTGTATCTTTGTGCCCAAAAAGTTCACTTTAAATACTATACATATACTTAATTTAATTTATATTTCAGTTCATTTTTGTTTTAAGAACATAATAGAATAGTAGTTTAAAAGAGACATATTAATACAGTCAAAGAAGGGGAAACATTTAATAATCCATCAAAAATTTGATATGAGGTAATATTGAGATCAAATTGATCAATGGCCAGGTTAGAACTAATGTCATATTATTGTTTAAACTCTGTGTGTTAGAACAGTTTGTATGTTCACACGTGTTGAGTAGTGATGAGGGATGCAGTATATATATGTAGTGAACCCATATTATTTGCGTTGAAGGAGAGAGGGAATCAATAATTTAATCTTTGAGAGCTTGCATGGGGTGATACATTTCCCAACACTAAACATTCACATCTCTTGTTAAGTTGTAATGTGGCGCTGAAACCCTATTTACCTTCAAATGTGATATTATGTTTTATAACCTTGAAGAAATCAGAGATAAAGATTTGTAATCTTAAAAATTGTCAACCTCAAAATTATTATGGATCTAGACGTTTTATGTTTCCCCAAACACAAGAAAGTGGATGTTACAATTCTGTTGGTCCTTCTGTTTGTCTGTACTTGGGCTCTAACTAAAACGTTTGATGGTTTTTGTTCTAAATTGATATTTAATTGTTATATGATCACACCATTACATGTGTTTGTTATTCTGATAGCAGTCGTATTTACATGAGCACAGCTCTGTGCGATCCATTGAGGTTCAAAACTTAGTTTCATACCTCTTTGCTAAAAGCACTAGTACAATAGTGAAGATGGCGTGCGATCAGATAAGGTACTACATTTTTTCTACTCGCATCACTTTCTAAATTAATAGAAAATTAAGGGGAAGGTTTATTTTAGGTTTGCTCTATGATCATACAAGCTATATATTGTCAAAATTATATTCCTGGAAAAGTGGCTTTAAAAGAGTGTTTTCTTGTCATTCAAACACTGAAATTATACCCCATCATTTTCTTAGGTTTGACAAAGTTCTTAGTAATCATTCCTCTTACCTCGTAAAGGGGGTCCTAAGTTGAGGACAAAGACCAGCTATCTTATTTGGTTACACTAAACATATAGTCAAAATTAAATTAATTATGATTGGGATCCAAGCCTTTAAAATGGTGGATGATAGATTAAATTTTAATTATTAAAATTCTAAAAAATCATAACGATTGATAGATGTATAGTTCCCTCTCCTTACATGTTTATTAATTTAGCACAATACATTGAAATTAACAATCATCTATTGATATAAATAAAACTACATATTTTATAAATATATAGTACGACACGGGTGTTTTCATAAGCTATAAAACAAGTGCCTTAAACCCAAGTCATAAATATTATAATAATAATAATAATAATAATAATAATAATAATAATAATAATATTTAGCACCGCGTCTTACTACCCATTCGGGTTATACGCTTAAGTACTAATTACGCTAATGGATTAGGAATTGGGAGGGTTGAATTTAAAGGAAGTGAACCCGTATTTGCGTGGAAGGAGAGTGGAAAACCATTTAGGAAAAACCACCTCTAGTTCACCCGACCGAGATTCAAACCTCGATCTCTCCGGCCTCGGTGGTCGAGCTCAACACGACTAGCGCGTTAGCCAACTACGCCACTGAGGCGGCTAAATCATAAATATACATTGACTTATTTCTATCCTAGAGATCCCTTTAGGTCACAGAAACAAAATTAGGCCTAGAATAATCTAAATATACTATAATTCGGTTAATATATAATAATAATAAAAAAAATGCCCTAAGGGTGTTTGACTGAGTCAAAGGCCTTGCGGTGATGAAAGAACAATAATACCACCTCCTGTGTTGCTCACAATATTACCTCCTATTAATGCTCCCTGCTAGTAATTGGTACCCATTAGTTCCCACATCACGCGCCACTGGTAACAGGAATAGTGCTGTCTTCAGTCGTAGGACTCTGCCAACGAGCTTCAGGATCAATGAATGTTACTATAAGGGACCCATTTCCACGAGTGATTTTAGCAGCGCGACAGAAGTGCTTTTAACGCCCGTAATAGCACAATCCCCCATGTTTTCTTAAAAAATTTCAGAAATAAATAATGGACTCCGAGGACAGGAGATATTTTATTTGAAACATTTGGCATCTACTTTGAAACAAATCAGACATTGGATAATTCTATACGTTCTTTAACAAAATAAGTAAAGACTAAAACACATTTTCAAGTTTTTCCGTACGTCCGTAAAATTATTAAACTAAATAAAAAAGATGAAAACGCATTTTCAAGTATTCTCTTATGTCTTTTGGTAAATCATTATATCATAATCTTAAATCCCAGAGTGTCTTTAGCATATATTTCTCACCGATAAACAACTCCACATCCAAACTCTCAAAGGATTGCTACTATGACATATATAATCGTATATGATCAATAATAATTCAACAGTTAATCTATCACAGCGTGGCTGGTTTTAGAAAGAGTCGCGCTTATTTCTTCCGCTTGTGTAATCACGACCATTGAAAGAAATGTATCGCTAAGCAGGGCTGCTATAATCTATCGCGGAAATAGGCTCTAACTCTCGAAACCTAAAAACAGACCTAGCACTGCATTGCCTCCGGGAAAGTTATATAAACTAACATTTAGTGACACTTGATCATTAATATTTTTATGGGGAGGGAGGAGGAATTACCTTGTTAGATATTGCAATGGATCTTATATCTTAACTGCACTGGGGGTCATGTAGTCTAAAGTTTTAAAGCTTGTGATAGGCTTAACGAGGGGGTTGAGATTATTATCTCAGCCGGGTGCACTGAGTTGGTTAGCTATGTACACATAATTTGTCACGGTGGCTTTCCAACACTCTTCCCATGCTAATGCTTATAAATCGTCCTCTAAAATTACTCTAATCATCCCTACCCCTTGGATTAAGTTGTTAATAAGTAATAGTACTAATAGAAATACAATCCCACATCCTGACATGTGAAACAGGCCCTCAGTATTTTTAAACACCTCGTGCGACAAGCTTGTGTTGAAGGCAGCTTCACGTAAACAATAAAAACATCTCTTGTGCAATGCTAATTACAATGGTAGTTACAAGAATGCAATGAAAACGATGCGTGCAACACACTTGTGTTTAAGGCAGCTTCACGTAGGCCTAACCACTAAAAACGATATCAGAACAGTCAGCGCATGTGCTAGTGCAACCAAATAGCCTATTCAATAGCGACCATATCACAAATTAAGCCTAAATTTACTAGAGTTTCTTTTGAATACTTTAATGAAAAGTTGTATAAAAGATTGTCCCAAATCCAAGGAGAATAGTAATATAGACTTTAGGATGTCAAAAAAAATCAAGTTTAGTATTGAAACAGAAATGTATCTCCCCCTTCAGCAGTCAAAAAGAAGGCTGTGTTTAAATTTCGATTCGTTAGATGGTAAAGAAAGTAAAATATAGTTGATTCCGGTTAATCGGGGCATCGGCTAATTGGGGCAGCCATTTATTTGGGACAAAACTCTAAGAACAGAAACAAAACTAGTATTTACCTTGAATTTATGCTGCTTATTTGGGACAACTCTTCGCTTAATTGGGACGGTGAAGGTAATGTAGGCTCATAAGCTCGTAGCATAGATATTCTGCGAGTGGGGCGGCAGTGAAGGTCATGTTGATAGCGCGCTGGTAATATGGGAATTGTGCAAGTCAAGGCCGTACTCAGGGGGGTTTCGGGGTTCAACCCACCCCCAAAAATTTTATGAACAAAATACATATGACTTTATTTATGGTTCAAACAATATCAAAATTAAGGTACAAGTACAAATTAGGGGGCTGTGTTACCATAAAAAGCACTTCAGAGAGCTTCCAGAGATGTTTATTATTTTTTTTAAATTCTAGCCTTCAGCAGTTATGGTGTTATGTTGTCATAAAAAAATTTCAGATAACTTCTAGAGGTGTTTAATATTTAAAATTGTTCCTATTTTTCGGCGGTTAGGGGGTTATGTTGCCATAAAGAAACACTTTAGAGAACTTCTAGAGCTGTTTAATATCTGGAATTTGTCCTAGCCTTCGGCAGTTAATGGGTTATGTTACCATAAAAAACACTTTAGAGAGCTTCTAGAGCCGTTTAGTAACTAGAATTTGTCCTAGCCTTCGATAGTTATGGGGTAGTGTTGCCATAAAAAAAACACTTCAGATAGTTTTTAGAACAGTTTTTAATTCAGAATTTTTGCTAGCCTCCGTCAATTGGGGGATGGGCCCACCAAACCCCCCCTAAAATTATTGGCTGGCTACGGCCTTGGTGCAAGTAGTAGCTGAGTCAGTAGAGTTGAAATAGTGCTGTAGTGTGGATGTGTTGTTTGTTCTGTGTCGTGGTAATCATATTCTGTTTGACATTATGCTTGCGGTATACAATTGTTTACGAGAACATTAAGTTATGTATAGTTGTTCATTGTGTGGATTAAAATAAATTAAAAACTGTAACAAACAGTGCACTAAGTTAGTTTTTTTCAGTACATTTAACGATCCTGTCAAGATGCTACGTAAAGATTTGACTCTCTCCGAAAAAAATCGATATTCTTGACAAGATAAAAAGTCAACCTCCTAATGTAGCATGTGAAAGCGCAAGTTTTATATGTAAAAATAAAATACCATAAATATAATTTGCACTGTGATTACAAGTGCTAGTATATTCAAATAATATGTGGCAGGTGTTAGCTGACTGTGGATTTATGTTGTTGGGAAACACCAATGCTCCAGGAAAGCTGAGCCAGTTGATCGGGCCGGCACCGCCAGCAAATCAACGTCTTACTCTCAAGCCACGCTTCCAAGAAAAGGCAGATAATTTTCTCTGGGCGCCCCACCAGCAAATAGCGTTAGAGTTCACTCAGCGCAATTTCGCAACTTAACCCCCCCTCTTCACCGCTTAGATGTCCAGATACTAACCTGTCCTCGAGTTCGTCAGTTCCGTAACTATATAAGTGTCATGCCTCGCTTCACATAGCTTGGGAATTACGTCATCGACCCTGGGGGGTGCCACCGACGTCCCAAAGCCCTGCTCGGATAAGCGAGAAGTGACAAACGTGGTTTGGGAGGCTCTCACACAGCCCCCATAGAGTAGTGTCTCCGCACGTAACTCTAAAAACCTCTTAGTAAAAATTTTTCTTTTTCCCCAATAATATTAATCAATAATATGCTTTTGTTTGTTTCAGTTAAATTCGCGAAATGCGACAATCCGTCTTAGAATTCCCGAAAACCACACGGTGTGACCAATTGGTCGGTACGTGTTGGAATTTGTTCCCGTGCACCCCTTCAGGGTGCATTAGAGCATGCATTATGAGTCTGGAGTCTGGAGTCACATAGTATATTTTACTGTATCAATTCGACGGAGGAAGAACTTGGACGTAAACCTACATCGACGAAGTATCTACGAGTCACTACGATGTGTCAGACGTCGGTCTCACCGCCCCGTTGCAGAGGAAGCCTCTTCTGAGACTTTAAGTATCTATAATTTAGAATCTGAGTTAGATTCTAAACGCTCTTTTTCTATGTTCATAAGACATAGTTTTTTCATTCAGAATGTATGACTTTGTTTGCTACGCCCATAAGGCTTAGTTGTAAAAGTTACTCCTAACTCCTCTTTTGCTATGTCTATCAGACATTGTTGTATGTGTCAGAATGTCTGACTTTATTGTCTATGTCCATCAGACATAGAGTTGTTCGTCGTAATCATGACATGCTTTCCTATGCCCATATGGCGTAGTTTAGAATGAAGGGCTAAATGCTCTATTTATAATAGACCACACGTCTTAATTTACAATGTCAGAGTGTCTTCTTTGTCTAAGTCCTTAAGACATGGTTTATATATTAGGGAATAATAATTACTTCCTAAACGATATGTTCATGATTAGGATCTCTTTATGGCGAAAATCCGGTTATCTAACATTTTCTTTAATGACCTAGTTAGGTCAGTGACTATTGTCTCTTTGTAGTGTATCTATTTAAGGTACGCAACCTGTGGGAGCACTACTAGTTTGTAGTAGTGGCCCGCGGGGATATTGTTTTGTCTCCAGCTCCTGTAGTAGTCGTTTGTATCAAGTTATACTAATATTGTTTGTACTAATTATTGTGTGCCCTAGTAATTGGTGAAAGTATAATATACTATTGAATGTCCAGGCAGTACTTATTAGGAATTGACCGGCCATAGTGTGTTAGCCATGTAGATGCCTGATTGCTCGCCATGCTGGTTCCTCTTCAAGGAAATTAACCTTAGGTTTTCATAACTCTCTATGGAGTTAACTCAAGCTAGTTAGCTCATGTATCTATCCTCATAGTAATTCTATAAAATTAGGATTAAATACCCCTTGTTTTCATGCACTATGATTTCACTATTATTCATGAATAGACCTATCTGGTCTTAGTCTGGTATTAGCCGGGCTAGATTATCTTCATGCATTGTGTCCTATCCATGTATTATTATTTTGCCTATCTTTGAATGCCGCTATGTTGAGGCAGATGCTCCTTTGTAGGAGAATGAGCATCGATCCTCATTTTAAGAATTACTAAACTATTCTATAATATATGTTTTCTTACTTCTGTTAGTACCTTGTCACCAAGGTATTTATTTCTATTCCAGCCTCGTGAAGTTTACGATCATGGTAACTGAATAAAGTTAGCTTTAATAACAATGTACTGTACGATCAATAATATATATATTTATATAATTCTATTTCTCCTGCTTACATTTAATTAAACTGATTTGTTAGACTTATATATTTCTCTTATGTCTCATCGTTCCCAAAACTTCCCTATTTAACTTTGTGTGTAGTTGTAATCGTCACTTCTACTTGATAGGAGAAGCGAGGATTCACCAACGTCAGTCATCTTCAGCTAGCGGAGTTAATTAAGGTGCCGAGATATACAATTTTACGACTGTTACAGCAACAAGAAAAACTTAAAGAAGAGTAGACATTGCGCGAGGCTTTAAATAAAACATCTCATGAGCGAAATAGTCAAGGCAAAGATCCAAACGTTGAGGATGCTTGAAATCAATGGTTTTCCACTGTAACTAAATTAGGTGTGCGTGTGAGCGGCCCTATGCTAAAAACCAAGAAAAAGCGTTGGCCAAAAAGCTAGGTCATGTAAATTTCGAAGCAGCGGATGGTTGGTTCTCTCGATGGAAGTGCAGACATGACATTAGTTACAAAAAAAAAGCACATGGCGGGAAGGACAGTGCTGATGCTACGAACACTGACAAATGGAAATCTGAAAAACTACCAGAGTTGCCTAAAAAATTTAGTGCGGATGACATTTACAACGCCGATGAAACAGGCCTATATTATCGTGCTACACCGGATGGTTCCCTGAGCTATAAACACACAGCACTGTCCGGTTCAAAGAAAGCAATGGCTCGTGTAACTGTGTTGTGCTACTCAAACATGGCAGGAAGTGATAAACTCAAACTTTTGGTTATTGGTAAAAGTGCTAAACCTCGTTGTTTCAAGGGGCTTACAAGAGGCAGTTTACCAGTTTCATATTATGCAAATAAGAAGGTGTGGATGACCACATGTATTTTTATGCAATGGCTAATGAACTGGGACGTGGAACTGCAACGTAAGTCCATTATGTTGATATTGGACAAGTGTACGGCACACCCTCATGTAGATGGTTTAAAAAATATTGAACTGGAACTTTTACCCCCTAACACCACATCCCTGATACAGCCTGTGGACGCAGGAAATTAAAAAAAAAATGAGGACGTATTATTGTGGAAAGCTGGTAAATCACAACCTTGAAGTAATAGAGGAAAATCTGCTGCCATCATCTTCAAAAGCAATGGAAGTCAGTGCAAATGTTTCATTGTTAAAAGATTTACCATTTATCACCGATATCTGGCGGGGAATAAGCAACAAAACAATTCAGAATTGTTTTGTTAAGTGTGGTTACATGACTAATTGTGATTCAGATGAAGTTATATGTACAGACAATGAAATGTCTCTAGAACTGCAACATGTCCAAAATTGTGAATATTTTTCAATCATTGATGATAACCTTCAATGCCATGATGAAAAGAAGATTGTGAGGATACAATTATTGAAGAAATTGCTGCAAAACACTCAGATACAATAGAAAAACAAGAAAATGATGACAATGAAACACCTAAGCGAGTGACTAACCAGGATGCCAGGAAATATATCGCTTAATTGAGATACTACTTCATGCAGGAAAGCAACGAAGGAAGGAAGCCCTTTATCAGCCCTAGATACCTGCGCCCACTTACAGGTGAAGTTCATAAATAAAATACGTCACGGTGCACGTGATAATTTTTTTCAAAGAAAGAACTCTTAAGTAATGTGCAAGCCTTACTCGACACATACAAGTATGTACTGTATATTAATTTTACATATGTACATTTTTTTCTTTTCGCTTTAGTTACAGTATTTTTAAATAAATGTTTGTACCATTAAAATTTCGTTTAATTGGGACAGCTGCTTGATTGGGCCAGAGTGATCAAGCCCGATATGTCCCAATAAAACAGAATCCACTGTATATGTAATTATTACAGATCAAACAAATAAAGGAGTTCTATCTAACCTAAAGTAGATTTAAAATAATTAATTTCTTACTCTTAAGTGATTATAATTAAGTAATTTGACAATTGTTTGAAGGGATTTACTAAAGGTAACATATTGAGGTTTAAGAGGTTCATTAGTTTTAATGTGCTATGTAATGTAATGGGCTATGTAATTTTTTACATTAAAAACTATTGGACACCAATGATATTGAAGCTATAAATATACAGACTTTCGTAATATTTATATTAGCAGAATTACCTGGCATTGCTTTTCTTTGCTTCAGACCGAAAAAAATGTGTTTATTTTATTCCTTCAGACCCAGTTTTTAGTCAATTTAATCTATTATAAAATTTAAAATTGCAGCTTTGAGGTGCATATGTTTATAGACAGGAGCTACTAATTTTAAAATGGCTGCCCTCTGTGTGTGTTAGATATCACTAAATGCTCATGACTGACAAACTCTTTATTTTATTAATATATAATAATTTTTAATGAGATCAAAAGTAATAGATTTTGACTTTTATATAGAGGTTGATAGATATTAAATTCACAGAGTTCTATCTATTAATGTATATATTTGAATTGTAATTACAACCATAAATGATTTTCATTCTTTAGCTTTACTTTCTTTAAGGATTAAGGTGTGTCTGCAATTTACATTAAAATTATGTTAAATGTATAAAAATAAGGCTATGTAATAACTATGTTTTACATATTGTTACATAAGACAGCAGAGGAATAACTTCCCCAATTACTACTGTATACATTTCCTACTACAATTTCTTTCCAACACTTATGTTGGTCATATGTGATTTGTGAATATTCTCTCTTCAACTAACCTGATGAATCATTTGGTATCAAACATGATTTCGTTTGTACCCAAACTGTACTACCATCTAGATTGGTGCAAATAAAAGCAATTGCCTCATTTCGACGTGTCGCACAAGACGTTTTAAAAGCTAAAGTGGATTCAATCTAACCTTTTGTTGTGTTGTCGTTACTTCTTACCCACAGTAGTGTGTGACTCGAACAAGCAATGGCCTTATCAGTAGGAACGTGCAAGCTCATCTAGCCATGTTTTATGCTGACGAACAGGTTGGGGATTGCTGCGTCACAACTTTATTCGCACTTAGATTAAACTGGAGGCTCCTGATACCTTTATCTTAATATATATAATTCTTCTGAGCTCCTCCTAAACGGCTGGACCGATTTTGATGAATTTTTTTGTGTGTGTTTTAGTGGGTCCGTGGATGGTTTAGATTCACAATTGGACCCGGTAGGTGGCGCTTTAATTGGGTTCTAGGAATGATTTTTAATTTTTTAGGGAATTTTTTTTTAGATTTTTTGCATATCAGAACATATAACCTCAACATTTCACCACCCCCTCCCCCCAATATTTATAATAATGAATATAATATTAATAATTGACCGTTAATAAAAATCATAAGTTCATCAATAATTGACCGTTAAAACCTTTTGAAAAGTTCATGAATAATTGAACTTCTGAAAATAATTCATATTTATGTTTGTTTTTCGATACAGCTGATATTTGTGGAGTTGTGGGCGAAATGCCAAAAATGAAAATATGTTTTATTTTGTATGTTGTCTTGACAAACACTGAATTTGTAATATTTGTGTAACTCACTAATTGGAGTTCATTGTGAATTTGTAATTGTGATGATCACATAGTATTTGTTTTATTATCGAAATCAACTATGTCACCCAAACTAAAAGCAAACGTTCAGGCAGGACAACGTCTGTCGGGTCCGCTAGTATGTTATATAAATATACAAGAGTAATGAATCATTGATTTTGTTTATTAATAGGATGACACTTTTTAGCTTAGACGTCTTTTAAGTAACGATATGTCCTAATCTTACTACGTGTAGCTCTTAAGGTGGGAGTGGAGGGGACGCAAGTAAAGGGAAGTGTTTTTGAAGTTTTTATGGGGGGGAAAAAATGTTGTCCAAAATAAATAAAATATTTTTCCTCATAGTGATATCAACAGTTCTTGAATAATGATAACTTTTTCTCCTCATTTTAAAAGTTGTCATTAAATTACAGAACACCCTTGACAGATATTCTAGAACTATTGATATCACCATATGAAAAATATTGAACTCTATGTGTCTACTAGAACAATATTTGATTACATTTGGGCCATAAATGTGTTTTGCTGTTAAAATTAACCTGCAAAAACACTTGCCTTTTCTCGCGTCCCCTACACCACCTCAAGTAAATATATCACATGTAGTTATATGCGACTGGTCCAACAAAATACATTTTCACCATTCATGTGTTGAGTATCATCCCCGCTCTTGTCCATCTCATAGCTCCCATCACCTGTGTTTCTTCTACCCGGTAACCACCGTTACCATTCAGTGGTTGTCCATTATGGTACATTTTTACTGACCAAGAGTCACCAAAGCGTTGCCATTCAGTAGTTGTCCATTATGGTACATTTTTACTGACCAAGAGTCACCAAAGCGTTGCCATTCAGTAGTTGTCCATTATGGTACATTTTTACTGACCAAGAGTCACCAAAGCGTTGCCATTCAGTAGTTGTCCATTATGGTACATTTTTACTGACCAAGAGTCACCAAAGCGTTACCATTCAGTAGTTGTCCATTATGGTACATTTTTACTGACCAAGAGTCACCAAAGCGTTGCCATTCAGTAGTTGTCCATTATGGTACATTTTTACTGACCAAGAGTCACCAAAGCGTTGCCATTCAGTGGTTGTCCATTATGGTACATTTTTACTGACCAAGAGTCACCAAAGCGTTGCCATTCAGTAGTTGTCCATTATGGTACATTTTTACTGACCAAGAGTCACCAAAGCGTTGCCATTCAGTAGTTGTCCATTATGGTACATTTTTACTGACCAAGAGTCACCAAAGCGTTGCCATTCAGTAGTTGTCCATTATGGTACATTTTTACTGACCAAGAGTCACCAAAGCGAACTGCCATTCACCTTACAAACCATATAATAACATAATTATACATGTCTAGCTTCATGATTGTTTTACCTGAGATGACAGTTCAAAAATCGTATGTTTAGGTTTTGGGTTTCTAACACTTGTAAAGGATCACTGTTTTGTTATAAGCGTTAAGTTTTTTAATTACATGTTATATTTTACATTTAAAATAACGTAAACTTAAGTTTTCTTACACTGTTTCATAACTTTTAATAATTTCTTTTTACCCAATCCGAAACAATATTTTAAATATAATTAAAAGTACTTATTCTTCGTTTTGAAATGTCATCTGTGATGTGTAATATAGTGCATACATTAATACCTTTTAATACAGGCATCGTATTTAGTTGGAAAAGAGAAAATACTTATCATTTTTTTATGGATAGTAAATTATTTTATGATTAGTTTATCGTATTTCTAAATATTTACCTCAATAAAATATTTTTATCCACTCCTTGGGTGCATCATTCTAGAGAACTTATTTCCGTCATATTCAATCACACGGTTTAAATTCGTCAGTTGACATTTTGAAGCCATGTTCGTTAGATCATTTGTGAAAGTGCAGTGAACAATAATTTTTTCTAGATGGAATAAAACGATAAATAAGCTTTGTGCCCGACCTCAAATAAATATATAAATAATATTCGCCTGATTTACTGTGGTTAACTATCATATTCATATATTACCTTCTGTTTTAATTACAACTATCCAAAGTGACAGATGTCAGCTGTTGGTGTAGGGGTACATTAGGGACTATTTATAGTAACATTTTGAGCTGTCATCCAAGTAAACTCAGGTGGTGAATGTACTGTGTAATAAAACAACCATGATACTCCTCACACAATTAATATACACATAATTAGCAAAACATTCTTAATACCCCTTAGCTTAATACATTTATAGTACAAAACTGTCTCCTCCATGTTTAAATCTCGGCCTTGTGGAACGAGACGATTTTTTCCTAAAATATTCCCACTCTCCCACCACAAAAATGTTGGAACATCTTCTCTATATTCTATCTTACTCCACTTTAATCCATTGTAATTAAATATGGATAGCTTAAATGGGTAGTAAGACCTGGTGATAGGGGGGAGAGCCCCACTCTAGTTGGCTGAGAGCCATCACGTTACTTACACAATAGGCCTCTCCGTGGGCATAACAATTGAGGTTGATGTCCACTAGCCTCTGAGATATTTTGGTTCAACTTCTGTAAGCTCAGATTGTTGCAGTATAATGTTTGATAATTATCTGCTTACTAGCGTGGTCCCTCATGCCTAGGACCCCTTCACGTTTTTACATTTATTTGAGGTATTTAACGTGCACTTTCTAAACCGACTGATTATGTCAGCACACGAGAGTTTCTATGAGCGAGAGTGAAAGAGCCTACTAATTTTGCCGGTAAAAGTATTTTCACATACATTCCAGGGTTCTTCTTTTACTTGCCACAACCGACAGGACCCCTTCGCAGCTGTGAAACAATGTGAGTCTAAATAATATACAAACAAGATTTAATATAGACAGAACTTACTAAAATATATTTGACACTAAGAGTATTACATAGGTGTGAAGCAACATTACAAAATAACAGTGTGGAGCAACATTAATAAATAACAGTGTGAAGCAACATTACTAAATAACAGTGTGAAGCAACATTACTAAATAACAGTGTGAAATAACATTACTAGATAATAGTGTGAAGCAACATTACTAAATAACAGTGTGAAGCAACATTACTAAATAATAGTGTGAAACAACATTACTAGATAATAGTGTGAAGCAACATTACTAAATAATAGTGTGAAACAACATTACTAGATAATAGTGTGAAGCAACATTACTAAATAACAGTGTGAAACAACATTACTAAATAACAGTGTGAAGCAACATTACTAGATAATAGTGTGGAGCAATAGCACAAAATAACAGTGGGAAACAACATTACAAAATAACAGTGTGAAGCAACATTACTAAATAACAGTGTGAAACAACATTACTAGATAATAGTGTGAAGCAACATTACAATAATAGTGTGGAGCAACAGCACAAAATAACAGTGTTAAGTAATAGTACAAAGTTACATAAAAGGATCACTCTAGGAACGTGGTTCGGAGATGAGTGAAGTACACCATTGTAGACCCAGCCCTCCTCGTAATAACAATCAAATTCTTACATCGGTCACAGAAAAACCTCTCAAGTAAAGATCTCCCTTCAAGAGGAGGATGTTGTCGAGCCCAGAAATGTGTGACCATTCACAAATCTCCTCCCACACCGTATTTCCACTCGATGAACCCAACCGAGGAACATAATCTATCAAGAAATATCAGAAAACACGTCGAGGGAGGGGGCTCTTTTCTTGGCTTTACACCCGTCAATTACTACCGGGTCTTTCACTGGAGCACAGTCAACCGAGAGAAGGAGGATGGAGGTTCCTGGAGCACACCATTGCTTAGGAGAGACTTAGAGAGTGGTAGTAGTGGTAAATAAAATAATAAGTTGGAGAGGAGAGTGAGGGAAAAAACTCCAAGAGGAAGTGAAATGAACGAAGGCAGATAATTCCCGCCAGCAGAGCGTTCAGCGCGCGATTAATGGAACGGGCTATGTATCTAGGGATGATTAATGCATCCTTCTCGGGTGACGTGTGTGTGTGTGTGTAATTCATGCCTTCTCCCTTCGGACTTATCTACTCGCGTGACGTCACTTTTATGTGAATATTGGACGGGCGGTACACATTGACCTTGCAAACAAAAATACCTCTGCCCTTTTCAAACGTTAGTTGTGTATTCAGGGGAAGTGATTTTCTTTTAAATCATAACACTGAGTAGAGCCATACTCAACCCGTTTTGGTTATGTCTCATCCCGGGCCATTATATTTGAATAAAGTGAGGCAAAATATTATATATTAAAGACAAAGAATGCCTTATTTATCATCTGAATGCACGTAATCCCAAGACACCAAGGGCTTGCCGGTACTTAAGAGCATTTCTAAAGAAGACAAATTTATTATAATTCCAGTATTGTGTGACATGATCAGACCTCTATCAAGATATACAACATTAAATGTCACAGCAGTTATGTTAATAATTATTGAAATAGACCGATGATATTTTTACAAATTGGTTTAACGTTTGTGCAGAATGAGAAGTAGTCGACATTTCAGAAAAGTCATCCATTATCTTTTTACTTTCTTATGTAAAGAAAATATTGTAAAAATAAAAAAATTTCAGCCTCGATATTATGATGAATCTTGACATTCTTTGTGCTCCTAATCCCAAAAAAGTAGGTCTTGCAAATCTCTCTGTCCCAATGTATGTCTCTCCACTCGTACCTGGAACCACAGCCGAAACAGTTTTGTTACAAATATCTATGTTTTGTTACAAATATTATACTTAGATGTTATTTGGTATTACCTCGGAGTGTTTTGTGGTGACTCTATCTCTTAAATAAGAGTATTTTAGTAATTCCTGGTTTTTGAAAACTCAATTTTTTAATAACTTTAACTATTTTGTTTAAAATAGATATTTGGATAGTATTTTACATAACAATTAATATTCTATACGGGTTTGTTTGTTGTTAATTTTTAAAGAGAGGGGGGAGAATTAATTTAATGGTAGAGTATTTATTAATGATTAGTTGTAAATGTTTCTAAAATTACTTTAACGTTTTTGTTTAAAATGGCTATCTGGGGATTGTTTTACTTGTCATGTCAGACATGTCAATTCGTAGGAAAAGTGGGATACAGATAAGAGCTGAAAGGACGGAGTATTGAATTTGTCCACAGGGACAGTCTATTCAAGCCCTCGTTGTATTGTCTCAGTCGCTGTTCGGACAAAATGCAGCCGACGCACAAGGTGACCTATTGTCCCGACGTCGACTAGTAAATTCCTTTCTCCCTACCTGAAACAAAGGCGCTCATTTTGTTGACATCTCGAGATCCAATTAGAAGCCTTCAACCAGGTTTATTGTGCGCCGCGATGGATTATTCCCAGAACCAGGCCGGACCATTGTCGCCAGCACTTGTGGCGTCGCTCCAGGTTGTAGTTTTACAACTTAATTAGGTCACGGTAACAATGACCGCTACCATCAGACACAAGTCACACGTTCATTCACTCTCTAGAGTTTGTTCGCATGTAACATCCACTTGCTGGATGAACTGTAGTCTCATCACCGGATGTAGATAGTGTTATACAAAACAAGGAGTGTATGCGTCACAAACAAATACCTCCAGTATTTGTGTCTGGGCCGTCCTATTAAGGAAGCTTGCTATTCACTTGCTAATATTGGAAATTATAGTTTTAGGTTAAGCTAGTTTGTAAGTTGTGTACCTATAATACATAGTGTTCTTTAAATAGTCAATAAGAACCACTATATAAACCTTTGGTCATTAAAAGTAGATCTAGATTAATATCTTTGAATTACAGGTATAAATTATTAGGAGTTGTTTTTTATTTCAAACTAACGTTACTCCTAGTTTGGAAAAAGGACTACTTTGTTTTATATTCCAGTACCCTACATGGGCTCTACCTGACATAAAACACAAACTTATCGGTATTTTAGGTCTGGAACACGTGCATTTCAGGGGATTCATCTTTCTTTTTTACATTGGCTCAAACTTTCACAAATTCGTTTCTAAGAAGAAATAAAAAAAGATTGCCGTGAAACTTGAGTTTATTCCTCTCCTCCCAGATTTGAGTTTTATAGTCCTTCCCCCCCGCCCATCTCATCCCTCCTATCCCCTCTTCAACACTAGATTCTTTTGAAAAGTAGGAATTTTGTAAGTTTCCCCTAGAACTTTTCTTCCATTTACTTGTAAGAAAGTTGCATATATGTGAGCAAGAGCTATTTCGGAGAAAGAGCATATCATGTCCAAATAGGGGAAATTTTAATATAGCAGTCTAAGATCCACACAGAGGAGATTGCACTCAACAATATAAGATACAGAGTTGTTTGAAAGCGATAACACATCATGTCCACATAGGTTCAATCTTACCACAACAGTCTAAGAGCCAGAAGTAGCTGGGGGAAGAACACATCAAGTCCACACAGGGGAGAATATAATTTAATTTAATTTAATTTTTTTTTTAGCACCACGTCTTACTACCCGTTCGGGTTATACGCTTATGTACTAATTACACTAATGGATTAGGAAAATGGGAAGGTTTAACTTAGAGGAAGTGAACCCGCATTTGCGTGGAGGAGAGTAGAAAACCGTTTAGGAAAAACCACCCCCAGTTCACCCGACCGAGATTCGAACCTCGATCTCCCCGTCCTCGGTGGTCTGACTCAACACGACTGGCGCGTTAGCCAACTACGCCATGGGGAGAGAATATACTATAACAGCCAAGAGCAAGAGCTATCTGGGAGCAAGTACATGAAACAAGAGGTCATTAGCTTCAATGACAATAGGGATGGCAGAGTGGAGGGGTGGTGAGGGGAAGCAAGGAATAATATTATGTTTTCTTGGTAATATCACAAGAACAGTATTTAGCTGGACTGTAAAGGCCAAGCCCTCTTACACTTCAAGTATGAAGTACTTGTTACTTCAGAATGCCAATTATAATTCTATTCCTGGAGATAATTTTTCACTGATAGTCATAATTCATATATGACATCATACTACCCCGCGAATTTTTCACCCTGTACAGATTCATCCCCACTTGCGCAGGTCGTGTAAACAATACCATCACAACCTCCCCGTAGGAATCGCTCCTGACAGGGAGGAATATTAATTACCTCCTAATCCAGTCAAATCAACCCATTTGTCACAACATTGATAATAATTACCTCGAGGTTGATTTTTTTTTTCGTTCTGTTGCTGGATCAATAGTGCAGCATGCCTCGAGCAGTACGACGGCCTGACCACTTGACCAGTCACGATAAACATTCCTCAACACTTTCCTTCTACCAAGAAGAAGGATACGTGTTGAACAGACTGGTTGTTCTTAGGACAGAATAAAGTAGCACTTTATACCTCTTTTTTTTATCACCGCGTCTTACTACCTGTTCAGGTATACGTACAAATGATAATTACTCTAATTGGGTTGGGATGAAGAAGGAAGCATTTTAGCGGTAATATATTGGCATTTGCGTGGAAGGAGAGTGGAAAAACCACCCTCGGTAGACCCGACAGGTATATGAAACCCGATCTCCCCGTCATCGGCAGGCCAGTCAACACACGAGTGATGCCACTGAAGCGGGTCCATTTTTACTTGAATCAGACTCTTCACATTAGTATGTCATCTAAACGTTCTGGGGTCGAAGCCCCATTTGAAATCAGTTTGTTCCCTTCATAGAATGTTGCGTCACACCTTAATTTGGATCTCAATAGAAGGGTATGTCCCCAATAACGATTGTATTTAATATTAATATTGAACGTGATCAATTTATTATTAGCGTTGATCAAAAACAATCTTACACGTTTTACTATAGATTGATATAAATAAGACGTATGTTAATATATTAAGATCATTCGAGAGTAAAAAATTGTGTGATTCATTCAAATCGTTACAGCTCACGTGTTATAAAGGGTCAAACTTACTATTTTATGCTTTTTGTGTACCATTTTTAAGGTAAAGTAATTAATTTATGCCCTCGGTGGTAGTTGTTACTAACGCGCCAGTCTGTATGAGGCTCGACCCGAGACGGGGAATCGAGTTTCAAATCTCGTAGGGTGAACTGGTGTTTTTTCTAAATGGTTTTCCACTCTCCCTCCAGCAAATGCGGTGTCACTTCCTCTAAATTCTACCCTCCCATTCTAATCCATTAGCGTAATTATACTTAATTCGTATAACCCGAACGGTAGTAAGACGCGGTACTAAAAAAAAAAAAAAAAAAAAAAATTAAAAAAAAAAATTAATTTATGTGGTTGAAATTTAGTATAACTATAGGCATTCTTATGAAGTGTACACAATTAAATATTTATAATAATATTATTATTTATAATATTAATATTACTAATATATTATATATTATAATATAAACTATATGTTATAGTTTAGATGTATTATAAGATAAATGATATGTTATCATTTAGATATATTATATATTATAATTAAAATAATTTCAATATTATTGTTATTATTATTAAATATTTAATTGTGTACATCTAATACGAATGCCTAGTTACACTAAATTTCAGCCCCACACAATAATTAATTTACCTTAACAATGGTACATACCAAGTGACGAGCGTCACCCCTCACTCATCCATCTTTTCAGTTCCACTATCTGAGGTTTGACCCTTGCCATAGGTTGCCATTGGGGTTGTTTGTTTTTTTACCGCTATTCCTCTCGACTGTGACTCACGGCCACCTTCTCACGACCAATCAAAAGTCACCAAAGCTCGGTGGTACTTATCTTCCCTCTATATATTACAACTAAGCAGATATAAACTTAAAACAACCTAAATTACCTTGATTACCTTATATAATTAAGATATTATACATAATAAGAAACATTTTATTATAAACTATAAATATCTAGCGTAATACATTATTAATAAAAAACTGACTATTTCAAGAGTTGGGAAAAACTACCTAATCTCCGGCTGTATCGTGTTAAGCTTACAAAACCGTCTTTATTTTATTTTTTACAACCCACCATAGAACCAAGAAGGTCTGTGGAGTTGCGGTTTTCCTTCTGTTAGCAGTGTCCACCTTATCTCCTGCTGTCTGGACCACAGTGGCACGCCTGCATATATCGACTGGCAGGGAGAGAGCAACTTGTGATCTCCCGGGGCCAACCCCCACTCACCCCCTCCTGAGGGGAAGAGTGGGGGTTATCGTAAAAGACACCCCTCGATTTTCCTTGAGCAAGTGTTCTGGCTACTGTATATTGACAAGTTGAGTATGTCGATAGTAGCCATGTATATACCCATGTAATGTTTCAATTTAATAAAATAAATTTATCCTAATAATAGCAATGGAATATTCCTACTAGGATAGTATTTCATATACAAGTTTAGGTGTGTATACTATTATGCTTCTAATTAACAAATAATGTATTAATATCATCCCATGCATCAGTGGTAATGTAGACTAAATATAATCTGATCAGGTTTTTCAGGTGATTCAGGTGAGGGCTCGAATCCCAGAAGGGTGAATTTAAGGGGTTTTTCGCAAATGATTTCCTACACTCATTCATTTCGAATGTGGGTAAATTTCCTCTAAAGTCTATCATCGTCATCCCTATTTAATTACCGTAAATATGTGAGTCACATGGATGGGTAGTAAGACACATACCACGAACAAAAGGATAACTTAAAAATATCGACGCTAGTTCAATATAGACACTTCAAGCGTCTCGCACCGTTAATACTTCCAAAAGTCATCCATTGGTCCATTTGTAATTGTGCAACAGTCGCTATAAGCGGTTTTGTGGAAAGGGGGGATCAACTTGTCAAGTATCTAGTGTATCTGTTACACAGTGTATATATACACAGTCCTAGTAAGACTCCAACACTTTCAGAAGTGATCCTAGGGTTTGAGGGAAAGAAAGAGAGAGAGAGAGATTTGTCGCTGACGGTTTGGTTGGGCTCAAAAAGCCACAATACTGCTAGGCTAGAGGAGTGTTTTTTTTTACAGGAAAAGAAAGAAGCTAGTTATACAACCCTATGACTTACGTCATTGAGCACCACCTTTCCATCATGACCATTGGCCCGAGTCCCCAAACAATTCAATGGAGAGCACACAATTGTGTGTTAGGGCCTATTAAAGCACAACTTTAATAAGAGTGAAGAATGTCCTTACTCACATTCGGTTCTTGCGCTGAGGAATCTGAATTCAACGGAACAACAAATTGCCAAGTTCTTCTGTAAGGGACAACCTCCCCTGCCCCCCCCCCCTCCTTCTTCTTTGCCCAAGAAAAACAAAGGATTTCAGTATCTGCGGCGCGCAACATAAAGGCCAAGTAAAAGGTCGAGCTGTCCCGCGGTGAGGAATACACTCTTCATTTGTGGAATTAAACTAATGGCGGGGTTGGGGGGGCACAAGATGGCGGAATAAAGTCGAGAAGAAGTCGCAAAGAAAAACTGGGACATAAAAAGGGGGAGGTGGGTTTTGTTTGATGTTGGTGGTGAGGGTGGGGGTGGGGGTTTTGAGTCGTAGAGTAAGTAATGGAGATGAAGGGGCAAGCCATCATTTCACTTTTCTTAACGTATTATTCTACTTTTGCTGTTGTCTTGAGGGGGAGAGGGAACTAAAGGGAGTAAACTAGTTTAGGGCTTAGAATTAAACAAATAACATATCTAAGGTAGCTTATCGGGTACAAGTACTAGGCTAAAGGCCTACTTGCTCATGTTGTTATACCGTCAGCGTGTGATCAGCAAACCCTATAACTGGATTGCCTATGAAAGAGAGGTTATTTATCTTATAATTTTGGTCGGATTCTCTGGTAGAGAAAGAGTATCTTCCCCATGTGACTTATGGTTCCCCAACCCCTCTCTACGCACATTCCCTCTTAACTATATTTCTGAGCCTTCCCTGGCAGATCAAGCTTATGTTTGAAATGAATAAACCCTAACATTAGCTACACAAACATTATCCAATATTGATGGATTAAATAGCTAAGCTACTATATCTACGAATTACGGCTATAACCGCATCTAAATATAATATTATTAAAATTAGGTTCTATTCCCATGTCTAGGTGCTATTTTTTAATTTTAAGATATGTAACATGATATACGCATTCATACAGTTGTCATTGTACGTACATTTTGCAGGATAAAGCCCTCCCAAGTAGAAGATGGCTGCGTTATCTGATAGCTCATGATCTTAATTGATCACACATTTGTAGCCAACGATTTCCACACGTCCATCACAGACTCTGCTTTAAAATATGAGTGAAGAATGACCCTGGCACGGGATGACTCGTGGATAGCTCAATTATTGGAGCATTGGTGTACTGAGGCAAAGCCCCAAGGTTAGATTCTAGTATATGTGTGTTATATTTCAATTTTAAGAGTCTTGTTCAATAACTTTTATATCATCTGGGAAACAGATATAAAACAATCGGATCAGACAAACACTATATTCTCGTAGGAGTTCTGAGCTCAAAGAATTGTGCCCTAGATCTGCAATCTGCTTCCATGACCACTCAACCACTGTAACAGGCAGAATGTAACCAGAGTAAACTTTATCCTGACCACTTAACCACAGGAACAGTCAGAATGTAACCAGAGTAAACTTTACCCTGACCACTTAACCACAGGAACAGTCAGAATGTAACCAGAGTGGACTTTACCCTGACCACTTAACCACAGGAACAGGTATAATGTAACAAGAGTACATTTTATCTATATTATGTTACCCTGACCACACAGCCACTTTAACCCAATTTTTTGGAGTCAGACTTAAAATTGAAAATGTTTAGCCTTTTATACATAATTATTTGGAGTTGTCTATTTATCTTCTTGCCAAATTTAAATTTTCTACCACATTGATAAGTAATTTATTTATATCGATTTTGGAAGTTTTAACCCCCTTCCCCTTTTTCTTCAACGGACCTTGGGACCAATCGTATGTGTTTCGTACAGAAATTAATGTCATATTGGTAATCTGTGACCCGTATGAAACCCCAGATATAAAATTTCGTTGAGTTCGAAAGACATGAGGTTTCCCACCCCTTTCAGTCCCTCTAGACCCCATTGAGAATTAATTTTTAAAAACCCTCAAAAACGTCGTACTCAATTTTAGGAGAAATAAAACTTCATTTTAAATTTCAAGGCTTTATGTCCGTCGGCTAAAGAGACACATCGGTGAGTTTTGAATGTTTCAAACCCTCTTTTTCACTACTTATAGGTCGAATTTCGCGAAATCCTGTCTTGTACTCTTGTGTAGGGCTTAGAGGAACATTCACGCAAACTTTCAAGTTTACTATCTGACACACCTTCACAAGGATATCAATTTTTATACTTTGAAGTGGGAAAACTAAGAATATTTCTTTATGTACGGCTTTGTCGAGCTGAGTTGACATTAGAATATGTAAAGCGCAGCCATACTACTTGGTTGGGAATAAAAATATTTTTTATTATTTCAACCATTTGATCATACAATTCATAGAAAAATACTTTCCATTTATTATTATTAGGGATGAGAGGTAAGATAAATAATAGACCGAAGGAAGCTCAGATGGAGGAAAAAAGGGGATTAAAAACTGGAATATCTGAGACTGTATCAGAAATGCTACCCATCTCAAATAAGGAACCAGTATTGGTAGGATCAGGAATAGAAAGTGTGGAGGAAAAGGCTAAAACAGTATTATCGGTCGTTGTGGCAGAAAAAGCCAAAAGCGAAAGAGACAGGAAGAAAATAGGAGGAATGGTGTGGAAAATGTGGAGGAAAGGAGCAGGATATGGTCAGTAACAAGTGAAACAAGATGAAAAAGAGGGCAAGGATCAACTTGTGACAGCAAAAAGGCATACCAAGGAGCGGAAAGAGGCAGTTGTGACAGTACAGCAAATCTAGAGGAAGGGGACGTGAATATTACTGACATAGTGCCGCACTTCTATCCCAAATTAGAGGAAAACTTTCAGATATCAAGATTGTAAGAACATTACAACCTTAACCTGGCTCTTCGTCTCTTAGTAAGGAAGAGCCATGAGAAAGGTAATACGATAACGTTTCCAACACCGGAGGCACAGGACAGAATACAGTTGAAAGTGGCAAATTTACCCACAGATATATCCAAATTAAGGGAAATTGTAAACAAAGTCTTTAAAAGAAGGGAGGAAGAGTGTAATTTGGAAGAGGTTTTAAGCACCTCGCTCAAGCACATGATCGCACTGCATTCGATGCAAAAGAGAAATGGCCGAGATGTTACATTCACACGTACCACCCGGGATAGGAGAAAACAAGAAAATAGGAATCAAAATAGGACAAATGAATCCAATGCGAAGTGCGATCGTGATGAAAGAAGTGAGGAAGTTGGGGGAGTAAAAGGCGTTGGATATTGTGTGCCTACAGGAGCCCTACAGTACCAGAAAAGGAATTATCCCACATATGCCAAAATACGCCAGAATTATATCGAATGGGAAGGCACCGATGAGTGTCGTTATAGTGCTCAGAAGGAACAGAATAGTAACAAGAATTAATCAATTTTGGAATGAAAAGGTTATATGTGTGGAAATTCGAACTGGGATCGGTGGATATTTACTAGTTAACATGCATTTTCAGTTCCGATAGGAAATAGAACCTTATATAGAACAAATAGAAAAGATAGATGAGGCATTCCCTAATACACCAGTTGTATACATGATGGATGCAAATGCCAGGTCTCCACTCTGACATATCAATGACAAAAGAAGGGAAGATGGTAGAATAAGAGGGTATAGGACGTATCTAAGAGGGAAACTACTAGAGAATACAATAACAACAAGGCATCTGGAGGTGGTAAACCAGCCAGGAAATCCTGCAACGTATGTAGGAAGGGCAGAAGCCAGCTCTAACATTGATTTCACCTTGTTTAATGTGTAAGCAAGATAATTAATAGGGAATTGGCAGGTGCATGATTGTGAGACATCCAGCGATCATAATCTGATAACTTTTGAACTGGGTAAAGAAGTAGACAGGGAAAATATAGGCACGCGACTCCTCTACAACCTGGAAAAGCAGATTGGAAAAAGTTGAGAAGAGAACTGGTACTACCGCAACCTGTGTCACAGGGAGACAACATAAACCTAAAAGCGAAGGAAATCCCGTGGACCTTGCAGACAGCTATGAGGAAAGCAACACCGGTTATGAAGGAAGTCACAATATGTGTAGGAAATCGACCATGGAATGAGCAGCTGCAAAATTTACGTGAGTATGCAAGGAGAGAAAGACGAGAATACCAAAGATGCGTAGAACCAGCAGGAAGACTCCTACTTTTGAATATATACCGGTAAAGGAAGGAAGAATTCGAAAATACAATGAAGATGGAAATGATAGCTGGGAAAGATTTGTTCAAGAATAATTGAGGATGAATGCTTGGGATGTGCCCTTTCAAATTGCAGCAGGGAGAATTAGACCCCCATCTGTCAATTCAACACTCAAGAAACCAGAAGGAGGAATGACTACCTGCTGGGAGGAATCGGGTAGGCTACTAATGGATGAGTTGCTCCTTAATGATAATCTGGAAGAGTGGGATAAAAAGAATGAAAGTGTTAGGAAGGATATGAAAATGGCATATAATAATGAAAATGTGATAGTGGAACCAGTAAAGCAGGACGAGATTAAAAGGCTAATACCAGGAATGAAAAGAAATAAGGCACCTGGATCTGATGGAATCAGGGTAGAGGTGATTCAGAAAATCAGTGAGCAAATATCACCCTTTATGGCCCAGCTCATGAACGAGTGCTTGGCTCAGGGCAGTATCCCAAATGTATGGAAGCGAAGTGAAGTGGTAATTCTGAGTAAAGGGGAGGACAAAGACCCGCAACTCCTTAAGTCGTACAGACCGATATGTCTGATGAATGTATGTGCAAAACTGCATTATAAAATTCTATGTAAGAGATTGCAAAAACATAGAAAGGAGGTGGGAATTCACCCTCAACAGTACGGCTTTAGGAAGGGCAGGTCTACAGAAGATGCGATCTGTGCTGCTATTAGCCTGATAGAAAATCCAGGGCAAAATATCTTATAGGAATATTTGTGGACATCTCAGGTGCATTTGATAACCTTTGGTGGCCAAGCCTTATTCAAGAGAGTCAGAAAACTAAATTGTCCGGGGATTCTCTACAGAAGCTTTAAGGACTACTGTAGGGACAGGTATACAAACCTGAGATGCCCAGGAATAACAATGAGCAAAAAAAAAAAAAAAGGATGCCCAAAAGGATCGATCCGTAGTCCAATATTTTGGGATGTTGGTCTTGAGCCTGGTTGCTGGAGATTGAAGCACTTTCTGAAGTGGTGGGGTGTTTGCTCTTGCTGACAGACTTGCTGATAGTGGTGGAGGCAAGTTCGAGGGGAACCTGGAAGAAAAAATTAATCAGGTACTCAGCGGCTTGAATAAATGGTGTAAGAAAGTAAGACTCAGCATGGCACTGGTGAAGACAACCACATGCTGCTCAGGGGAATGTTAGAGAATCCTATAATAATATAGCAGAACAAACAATTAGAAGGATAAAAATGGCTAGATAACTGGGGTGACGATTGAAGAGAAGCCTAGCTTCCTAGCTCTCATGGACAACGTATGTGGGAGAGCCTTGTGGGCTATGAATAGGATATCAGTATAGGGCAGGTAAATTCCATCTGCACTTAAAACTGATTAGACTATACCATCAGGCGTTGCTTGTGTCCATATGGGATATGAAGCAGGAGTGTGGACACAACAACTGAGAGGGGACAGAGCTAAAAGGAAACTAAGAGGCCTTCAGAGGAAATTCTCATGAGACTTTCTGGGGCCTACAAAACTGTACCAACAAACGCGTTGTGTGTCACCCTAGGTGTCTGGCCTCTAGACTTAGAGGTATGAAAGAGGGCCGCTTGATATTGGCGTGAAAAAGGTAAGTTAGACAAAGTAACGGTGTAAGTACCAAGGAGGATATAAGAGAGACCCTCCTGCGGAGTGGCAAGCATACTGGGAAGAGAGTACTACAGGTAGAAGGACATTCCAGGTATTTCCGAACGTACAAGAAAGACTGAGAATGAAGCATCTTCAACCTTCCCAGGACTTGTCCACTATATCATAGGGCATGGCCCATATCGAGCGTCCCTCTTTAGGATGAACTTTAGTGAAACCTGTCTTTGCTGTTGCGGAGGTGAGGCGACACCGGAACACGTGACCTTGGAATGGATATTTACTGAAAGGAGAGAGGGCGCTACAAAGTGTCCATACAGGCCATATATTGAGGGATGTGAACCGGTGGAGCTACCTCAATGAGATAGCGGACAAGATATCGAAAGCAGAAAGTGACAGACATATGGACGAACTAAAAGAAATAAGACAAAGAGAGGACCAAGATCTGAGACAAAACAGACAGGAAGAAACAACGGAGGAAGAAGTGACTAGTGAAGACTATGGAGACGGAGAAGGAGAAGAAACATCAGAATTAAACGAGACGTTACCAAACTGGTGAAACAAACATAGAAGTGTAATAAAAGGGAGGGTGGACTAGATTTGGTGGACTATGGATGTATAGAGCTCTAGCTGAGGAAAGGCGTCTCAGGGATACCAGTGATGAATATCCTGATGAATCAGGGACGCCTAGAATACCGGCTAGGGGAGAAGGAAAGTAAGTGGATAGAGATGAGACGTCGGAAGTTGTTCCTTACTTGAAGAGCCCTGCTCGCTTTCAAACAAGCGTGATGTTGGACTGGAGCTATCGAGCACTCCAGGGATGTTGACTGCCACGGTAGGAAGTGACCAGAGAAGAAAAAGAAAATGGGACTCCCTACAAGGAGAATATATAAGCTGTTGTGTAGACGACGGCACTAGGTATAAGTTAGGTTAAGTTAGTTTAAGTCCAAAGCAGGCATATCAAAAGGAAAAATGTATATAGCCAACATAATTTCAATAGGGAAAGAGGGACAAGTATAGTTATAGATCATAAATTAAATAATGGTATTGATATATAGTAGACTGAGCTGCTAACAGGAACAGGTCGAGGTAAATTGGTAATGATCAATAACAGGACAAGTAGTTTTAGTAGTAGTATTTGTTTATATTCCAGAAAGTTTATGTGTAACAATTTTTAGACTTACTATATAGAAGGCATATTTTATTATGAACAGAGCAGAAAAAGTACTGATATTTAGTAAAATAAGATGTCGGTACAAATGTATATGGAAATTATAAAATAAAAATCCTAATGGTCCTGTATTACTTGACGTAAGGATAACCAATATTCTGATAATGTTACAATTAGTGGCGAGTGGTCCTGTTTGACTAGATGTAAGGATAACAATATGCCGGATGTTATATTAGTGCTAATGGTCCTGTTTGACTAGATGTAAGGATAACAATATTCTGGATGTTAATTAGTGCTAATGGTCCTGTATTACTCGACGTAAGGATAACAATATTTTGGATGTTACATTAATGCTAATGGTCCTGTATTACTCGACGTAAGGATAACAATATTTTGAATGTTATTATTATTGACTAAAATGGTCCTTGTATTACTGCGAAGATAACAAAAACATTTATATCGAATAGAAAAACTATTCTAGATATTACGTCAGTGCTTGTGATCTGTTCTACTCGAAGTTATGATAATAATATCCCGGATGTCACGTCAAATGTGACAGGCTCTCTACCTCTGACAGGAACTCAATAGTCTATGACTGCCGGCGAGTGGTTATAGATTATTCGATACTGCAGCGGCGCATTGTTTGTTGATATGGCTGGAGGTACTCTAACCCTGTACTTGATTCCATATGTACTTTACAGCCTGGTGGTACTCCACGTGACACACAGCGGGGCAAATATATATATACAGCTTCAGCCCTCACTCCTTCTGTATCGACATCATCAGATACATATAAATGCTATAAAGTCTTGAAATGCTCTATTATTTTGAGCTACAACAAACAAGAAAAATTGTAGATATTAATAATTAATATTATTTTCTTTCAATGTTTGGAGGGACGTTGCCCGAAAAAAATGTTCATAGTACGCCAAATAAAACTACAGCGCATCTGTTAAGTACGTAGTTTAAAAATAAAAACGCTGAATTTGTTCTGTATTGTCATATTTTAAAATGATAAAATAGTATCCAAAAATCTGCAAATAATCCTGATTTAGAATAAAGTTAATAATAAGATATTTTAAAGAGGGCGGCTTCTAATTCAAACCTGTCCTCCCCCTCCTCCCATAGATATTTAACCGTGTCATGGAACGTGGACACGAACATTGATATAACATTACAACGCCCCACCAATCATGACAGTGGATTATCTCGTGGAAGTAATTGCTTGGTTGTTAAGTTGTTACTAGCCAGGAACATTAATATAACATTACAACGGCCCACCAATCATGACAGTGGATTATCTCGTGGAAGTAATTGCTTGGTTGTTAAGTTGTTACTAGCCAGGAACATTAATATAACATTACAACGCCCCACCAATCATGACAGTGTATTATCACTTGGAAGTAATTGCTTGGTTGTTAAGTTGTTATTAGCCAGGAACATTGATATAACATTACATCGCCCCACCAATCATGACAGTGGATTATCTCCTGGAAGTAATTGCATGGTTATTAAGTTGTTATTAGCCAGGAACATTAATATAACATTACAACGCCCCACCAATCATGACAGTGGATTATCTCTTGGAAGTAATTGCATGGTTGTTAAGTTGTTATTAGACAGGAACATTGATATAACATTAAAACGCCCCACCAATCATTACAGTGGATTATCTCTTGGAAGTAATTGCATGGTTGTTAAGTTGTTACTAGCCAGGAACATTGATATAACATTACATCGCCCGACCAATCATGACAGTGGATTATCTCTTGGAAGTAATTGCATGGTTGTTAAGTTGTTACTAGCCAGGAACATTGATATAACATTACATCGCCCGACCAATCATGACAGTGGATTATCTCTTGGAAGTAATTGCATGGTTGTTAAGTTGTTACTAGCCAGGAACATTGATATAACATTACATCGCCCGAACAATCATAACAGTGGATTATCTCTTGGAAGTAATTGCATGGTTGTTAAGTTGTTACTAGCCAGGAACATTGATATAACATTACATCGCCCCACCAATCATGACAGTGTATTATCTCTTGGAAGTAATTGCTTGCTTGTTAAGTTGTTACTAGCCAGGAACATTGATATAACATTACGACGCCCCACCAATCATGACAGTGGATTATCTCTTGGAAGTAATTTCTTGGTTGTTAAGTTGTTATTAGCCAGGAACATTGATATAACATTACATCGCCCCACCAATCATGACAGTGGATTATCTCTTGGAAGTAATTTCTTGGTTGTTAAGTTGCTACTGGCTGTAACTGGAGTTGCTTCTTTGGTAGTGAACTTTAGTTGTATAGGAGGGAAAAATAAATATATATATTGAGTGTTTAGCTTGGTATTTACATCAAATTTCTAAATACACACTCATTGAGAAAGATTTCTTGAGTACAATATATCTTTACATATTTGGGTGATGAAACCAGGAATAAAATGAGCCACAGGTGCTAAAGCTGAACTCCAGAGATAATTGAACCAAGGACTTCAGTTCGCCCATCAATCCACTGAGTCAGGGGTGTTAGAACTGAGCTCCAGGTTATGGAACCAGGGACCCTTAGTTGGTCTCTCAACTGACTGAACCTCGTGGGAGGGGGATGTTGGGAGATAAGCTGCAGTGAACGATCCACGGGCAGGAGATGATGGTGCCCTGTGTGCGGGTAACGGCCCTCCAGGGGCAGGAAGGGGGTGTAGTTTGACCGGCGAACAATGGGAGGCGCTCTCCAGCCTTCCTGTCGAATTCTTTATCTGACGTCGTTATGACATGGAGTTGCGACGCTAGGAGATGCCACTGAAACGCCGTGACCTCTTACTAGCACCCACAGCACACTCAAACTTGTCGACCTATTTTCAACAGGCGATAACATTACTAGGGACTTTTATGTATTCTTCCGCCAGGATTTATGTTTTATTAAGAGATTCAAAGTAAGTACAGAGTAAAATAGTCCCAGTTAGGTGTCACGATCAATACATCTACCAACAACTTTTGTTGGTCAAGTGTCACTGGTTTCAAAATATTATATTTTAACCTAAAACATCGCCTTAGCAACAGTATGTGCGGTTTTCCCTACACCTAATTGGTATTAACTACATGAATTACCACTATATATATATATATATATATATATATATAGAGAGAGAGAGAGAGAGATTTTTGCATTTTTATCACTAAGAGTATTAATGGCTTCATTCAAGGAGTAAGAAGGAGAAAGGTATTTTAGGGGTAACTCACCTTATTAGCGATGAGAGGCGATAGTAAACCATCCGCAGTGCACCCGGCCGATATTCAAATGTTAACATCTACATCACTGGCAATCTAGAATATTGCAAGACTGACGCCTTATACCGTGCAACCCCCGAAGCCCAACTAAATTGCATTCTACTCTATAAATACATATTCAAAGTGTTTGATCGGTGTTGGAACCTGATCCTCTTATGGCTGACGTCTTGAATGTTTCCAGCCTAGCTCCCTGGTCAGAGTCAGGAACAGTAACGATCCTACCAGCTCATGTAGCATCCAGTGCTGGTTGTTCCATGAACCACTGGAAGCTGGAAGCAACATAACAGCTACCCCACTTCTCCGTGCTCCAGTAACTGGACACTTGTTTTTAATAACAATCCTACCAGCTCATGTGGCTTCCAGTGCTGGTTGTTCCATGAGGTCCTGGAAGCTGGAAGCAACATAACAGCTACCCCACTTCTCCGTGCTCCAGTAACTGGACACTTGTTTTAAATACAATCCTACCAACTCATGTGGCTTCCAGTGCTGTTGTTCCATGAGGTCCTGGAAGCTGGAAGCAACATAACAGCTACCCCCCTTCTCCTGCTCCAGTATCTGAGCACTTGTTTTAATAACAATCCTACCAACTCATGTAGCATCCAGTGCTGGTTGTTCCATGAACCACTGGAAGCTGGAAGCAACATAACAGCTACCCCACTTCTCCGTGCTCCAGTAACTGGACACTTGTTTTAATAACAATCCTACCAACTCATGTGGCTTCCAGTGCTGGTTGTTCCATGAACCACTGGAAGCTGGAAGCAACATAACAGCTACCCCCCTTCTCCGTGCTCCAGTATCTGAGCACTTGTTTTAATAACAATCCTACCAACTCATGTAGCATCCAGTGCTGGTTGTTCCATGAACCACTGGAAGCTGGAAGCAACATAACAGCTACCCCCCTTCTCCGTGCTCCAGTATCTGAGCACTTGTTTTAATAACAATCAAAACAGGAGACGTTGCCTGTAATGAATGACAAGAGCAGATGTCGGGAAACCATGAGATGTCGCTACAAAATACTTGGCGTAAGAAAACAAATCTTCAAGTTAGTTACTGAGGTATTCAAACTGTCCTTTATAAGCAACAGATAGATAAAACATTATATTCAGATGGTTACAATACTTTCTGGGGAATTTGATACGTTGCTATGTCGGCAAGGTTGCTTTTATAACTATAAATTGACACGTGGCTGGTTTGCACTTGGACAAAGATGTCAGTTTAGCTTATTCTAGCTTTACGGTGATGTAGAGTTCAGAGTTCGAAGGCTGACAGAATTTATCGGGGTGATTTTACCCTAATTGTTTATCATTCTTCCACGACGCAAATGCAAATTCTAACTTCATCCAGACCCTACTAGCTTCGCTATATCTTGGACAGACGAGTAGTATGATAACTTGCAAAACATTTGAGGGTGTGATGTGTAAAAAGAGGGAAGCGGAGAAGTGGTAGACACCCTCTTACATGGAATATCTAATCTTATCTTATTTTATCTTGTATAGATATATAATTTAATTATATTTATCTTATATATAAAACAGAAAGTAGGTGTGTGTGTGTGTGTGTGTGTGTGGTGTGTGTGTGTGTGTGTGTGTGTGTGTGTGTGTGTGTGTGTGTGTGTGTTGTGTGGTTGTGTGTGTGTTGTGTTGTGTGTGTGTGTCCAGAAAAAGATAAGTCACTTCCATATGAGCTGGAAAGCTAAGAATTGGCAGAAAATATAAAAATGGTAAATTTCAAAATTAGGTGTTGGGTTTGGGTAATGGGATGGCTATAATTAGGGGAAAAAACTTTTTAAATGAGGTGGAAAACTAAAATTTGACGGATAACCAAATAAATCTTGAGATATGAAATTTCTAAAAGTGTGTTGTAGAAAAAGGAAGGAAGGGTCAAATTTTTCAAAACTAGTAGAAATAACTACTCGTCGGTATGGAATAAAATTTAAATGCATCATTTAGGTAAGGAGATCAATCTAAATAATCATAAACTTCTGAAACTTTAAAGATGTTAAATATTATCCCAGTAAATAGGGGGAAGAGGAGAGATATAAAAAGAAAAGATATGCTTTTAGCTGTGGTAGAAAATTTAAATTTGGCAAATAGGTAGAAGGACCCCTCAAGATAACAAAATTAATTTTAAGATTTTAAATTTCTAAATGATAATTGGAAAAATGCGGAAGGAGAGGAAGGAGTAGAAACAACTACTACTTTGTGTGGTAGAGAAGTAAAATTTATCAAGTAGGCATACGGAACTCCAAATAAACATAAAAGTCTGCACATTTTCAGATATAGCTCTGGATGATAGGAGGGGTTTAGGGGAGTGCATATAGATCGAAAATAAGGTGGTATGAAATTAGAATTTACCAGGAAAGTAGAAGAATCCCTCAACTTAACAAAATAAGTTTTAAATAGTTTTATCTTTCCAATAAAATAGGGGTTTCAAAATTACCAAAACTAAAATAATCAACTACTTAATAATGGGGGAGAGGGGAGATTTAAATTTGTCAAGTATGTATAAGGACCACCCCGAACCACCATAAAGGTCTGAAGATTTCTAAATTTCAAAATAAAGGCTCAAAAAATGGAAGTGGATCTACTCAAATTTCCAAAACTAATTAATAAAAACAGTTCTTGCTTTGGTAGAAAATTTCATTATTTTAATAAAAATAAAGGGACAAATCTAAATAACCAGTGTGAAAATTTTAAATTTTAAATGAGGTCTGGGAAATTGTCAGGACTGTATATTTCCAAAACTAAAATTACTAAACTACTCATCGGTTTGGCGAAAAAATTAAAATTTGGCAATAAGGTAGAGAGACCACCTCAAAATCTAAAAAAAATTTATTAAAATTAGAAATTTCAAAATGAGAAAAGGGGTGGGGGCATCATGGACCCCTCATTGGAATGGGATGTCGAACCATTACATAATTATATAGCTTACTTACCTGAGCCAGAGACCTGAGGCCAGCAAACCAAAACCACCTTTTAGTATGGTAGAAAATAGGATTTTTGCATATAGCTAGAAAAGTATGAAAGTTTTTTAAAATTTCAAAATCAAGACCTAGGTTTAAGGAAAACTAAACATTTAAAAAACTAGCCGAAAATACTTTTCTAAGCATGGAAGAAAATTCAAATACTTTCAATCAGCTAAGAAATTCAAAAAAGGTTGATAATTTGGAATTTCAAAATTTGTTTCTGAAAATGGAAGGGGGCGCTCAGGTTGTTCTAAATTAATAAAAAAATCTTAGTGTGCTATAAAATTGGAATTTGGTATGTAAATAAATATACCTTTCCAGATAACCGAATAATGTCTGAAATGTAAAAGCTCGAAATCAATACAACTGATGTAAAACACTTATTTTCAGTGTGGTTGAGAATTTAAATTTTTCTGGCACGTAACCTTATTATGTAAAACATATAAGTCTTGAATATAAAAATGGGAATGTGGGAATTAAAAATGTTCAGAAAGTCCAGAAAAGTCAATGAAATTGTATAAACATTAAAAACTTCAAAATGTGGTGGAAAATTGGAGTTTGGCAGGCCGGTAGAAGGTCCACTTCAGATACACACATAGATCTTAGGATTAAAAAAATTCAGGAGTTGGAAAAATTAGGGGAGCCATAGAAATACCTAAATACTAAGTTTTAGCCCAATATGGAAAATGGTCTCGCTCTAGGCCGAGATACAGGCAATAAAAGATGTATGGGGAAAATCACTTTTTCGGTTTCAAGGGGTCATGAAACTTCGATATTTATCAAAATCTTAAGTTCATTTTTTTTACGCTCATAATACTTTTCTTTCTGAGGGGTCGAGAGAAAGTTAAAATATTTAAGGTGAGGTAGAAATTTTAAATTAGCCTGTAATCTGGAGGTAATACCCCAAATAGGTGTTATAATATTATATATTTAAAAAAAGGAGATTTGTAAAATGGGGGCTTGGAAATTTTCAAAAATAAAATAATACACTAATTATTAGTGTGGTCTAATATTGAGATTTGTCAAGTAGATATAAGAACCTACCTAAACAGTCATAAATTTATGAAAACTCTTATATTTCTTAAAGAAGTAACGGTAAGAGGGGGGAGCGAGTTCCCCTTAAAAGGTCAACACAATATAAAAAAAAACGTTTCTGTGTGGTAGAAAATTGAAATTTAGAAGGCAAGTAAAAAAATATATTTCAGAATTTTAGATAGCCAAATAAATTTTAAAATTTCAAAACATGAAAGTGGGAACCAAAAATTTTTTCCAAATTATTATAAAACCTATTTTTGTCATGGAAAAAAATATAAATTTGTCAAGTTGGTCAAAGGACTACCATACATGACCTGACAAAATGAAAAGTAATTTTAAAATAGGGGGTTAGCAAATGGGGAGCCTCAACATTTACTAAACTACTAGAAACAAATCTCATTCTGGTAGAAAATTTTAATTTGGTACAAGCAGACAAAATAAGACTAATACAAAAACAAAAGTTTATTTTCAAAGGCATTAGCGTTTCGATTAAATAACTAAAATTGAAGGATAAATTAGTTCCAATCTAGGAACGTTATAAAAATTAAAATAAACCAATTCAGTAGATATACTTCCAGCTTACAATTTCAATTTATATAATAGTGGATACAAAACTATGTAGTTGAGATTACTAATACTAAGTTGAGGGCATTACAATAGTATATAAGAGTTTTCTAAAAAAAAACAGGTACACAATTGTTTTTATTTTTTTAAATACTCCTCAAATAACTATTTTTGACACAATAATTAGAACCATTGTCGAACAATTTTAAATTTTCAAAATCAGTACCCTTAATTTCGTATCCTGATCAAGTTTGAACGAAGTCTATCAAACGATTTCAACTGTACCCATAGGTACAGGTGGATACTTTGTAAAACCCAAACTTTCAGGAGTTTGGTCTCATAAACTGTCAAGATCCATTATAATCTTGACGTCCAAATAGTTTATAATACAGGAGGAAGTAAAAATGATACTTTAGAAATATAAGTATTGAAAATTTGTCTCTTTAAATGCTAATATAATCATTCAATGAAGCAATAACTAATATGAGTAGATATCTTGGTGATGTTCGAATGTGTCAGAAGAACCGTCCATTCCAAAGATTATAGACACCCATAGTTAGGTTAGCGTTTACCACACCTTATTTAGACACAAACCACCTGCATTATAACCAGACTGATTTATATATTAGGGGTTCTTTAAGCAAGCTGTCATTTTTTTTTTTAGGTTTACAATCAGGCTAATGTTGTTGTTACTACCTACAAACTTACCTTTCTAATCGTGTTCACCTGTGGTATAATATGAGTCAATTAAGCCAATATTATCATTGGTGTGTACGAATATCAATAAATGATTCTATTAAAGACTTGAGAAGAATATTTTAAGGGCTATTTAGGCTCATCACCTAAACAACTTCGTCACGGCAAGGGATGCAGACGGAATCAGAGAACGTGCACGCAACACATAAATAATAAGGTTTACCAATGCAAACATTTACTCTGTGTAATCAAACTACAGAAGTGGTGGTAATTACGGATGTAAAATAATTGTTTTGACTAAACCCCAATCAGGTCAATAAATTGGAATAATATGAAAACTTATTAATTGTGCAATTTGGTAGGAAGTACTTTTATCATTATTATTTTGAATGCAAATTCTTAGCCAAACAAGGATAGATAAACCATAAAGATAATATCACTGGGGTCTCCAGGTGTATAACTGTTGTAATACTGGCTGATGGGGTCTCCAGTGTTAACTGTTGTAATACTGGCTGATTGGGGTTCTCCAGGTGATAACTGTTGTAATACTGGCTGACTGGGGGTCTCCAGGTTATAACTGTTGTAATACTGGCTGACTGGGGGTCTCCAGGTGTTAACTGTTGTAATACTGGCTCACTGTGGTATCCAGGTGTTAACTGTTGTAATGCTGGCTGACTGGGGGTCTCCAGGTGTTAACTGTTGTAATACTGGCTGACTGGGGGGTCTCCAGGTGTTAACTGTTGTAATACTGGCTGACTGGGGGTTTCCAGGTGTTAACTGTTGTAGTACTGGCTCACTGGGGGTCTCCAGGTGTTAACTGTTGTAATACTGGCTGACTGGGGGTCTCCAGGTTATAACTGTTGTAATACTGGCTGACTGGGGGTCTCCAGGTGTTAACTGTTGTAATACTGGCTGACTGGGGGTCTCCAGGTGATAACTGTTGTAATACTGGCTGACTGGGGGTCTCCAGGTTATAACTGTTGTAATACTTGCGGACTGGGGGTCTCCAGGTGTTAACTGTTGTAATACTGGCTCACTGTGGTATCCAGGTGTTAACTGTTGTAATGCTGGCTGACTGGGGGGTCTCCAGGTGTTAACTGTTGTAATACTGGCTGACTGGGGGGTCTCCAGGTGTTAACTGTTGTAATACTGGCTGACTGGGGGTTTCCAGGTGTTAACTGTTGTAGTACTGGCTCACTGGGGGTCTCCAGGTGTTAACTGTTGTAATACTGGCTGACTGGGGGTCTCCAGGTTATAACTGTTGTAATACTGGCTGACTGGGGGTCTCCAGGTTATTGCTGTTGTAATACTGGCTGACTGGGGGTCTCCAGGTGATAACTGTTGTAATACTGGCTGACTGGGGGTCTCCAGGTTATAGCTGTTGTAATACTGGCTGACTGGGGGTCTCCAGGTGTTAACTGTTGTAATACTGGCTGACTGGGGGGTCTCCAGGTGTTAACTGTTGTAATACTGGCTGACTGGGGGACTCCAGGTTATAACTGTTGTAATACTGGCTCACTGGGGGTCTCCAGGTGTTAACTGTTGTAATACTGGCTCACTGGGGGTCTCCAGGTGTTAACTGTTGTAATACTGGCTGACTGGGGGTCTCCAGGTGATAACTGTTGTAATACTGGCTGACTGGGGGTCTCCAGGTGATAACTGTTGTAATACTGGCTGACTGGGGGTCTCCAGGTTATAACTGTTGTAATACTGGCTGACTGGGGGTCTCCAGGTGATAACTGTTGTAATACTGGCTGACTGGGGGTCTCCAGGTGATAACTGTTGTAATACTGGCTGACTGGGGGTCTCCAGGTTATAGCTGTTGTAATACTGGCTGACTGGGGGTCTCCAGGTGATAACTGTTGTAATACTGGCTGACTGGGGGTCTCCAGGTTATAGCTGTTGTAATACTGGCTGACTGGGGGTCTCCAGGTTATAGCTGTTGTAATACTGGCTGACTGGGGGTCTCCAGGTGTTAACTGTTGTAATACTGGCTGACTGGGGGTCTCCAGGTTATAGCTGTTGTAATACTGGCTGACTGGGGGTCTCCAGGTGATAACTGTTGTAATACTGGCTGACTGGGGGGTCTCCAGGTTATAGCTGTTGTAATACTGGCTGACTGGGGGTCTCCAGGTTATAGCTGTTGTAATACTGGCTGACTGGGGGTCTCCAGGTGTTAACTGTTGTAATACTGGCTGACTGGGGGTCTCCAGGTGTTAACTGTTGTAATACTGGCTCACTGTGGTATCCAGGTGTTAACTGTTGTAATGCTGGCTGACTGGGGGTCTCCAGGTGTTAACTGTTGTAATACTGGCTGACTGGGGGTCTCCAGGTGATAACTGTTGTAATACTGGCTGACTGGGGGTCTCCAGGTTATAGCTGTTGTAATACTGGCTGACTGGGGGTCTCCAGGTTATAGCTGTTGTAATACTGGCTGACTGGGGGTCTCCAGGTGTTAACTGTTGTAATACTGGCTGACTGGGGGTCTCCAGGTTATAACTGTTGTAATACTTGCTGACTGGGGGTCTCCAGGTGTTAACTGTTGTAATACTGGCTGACTGGAGGTCTCCAGTCAATACAAGGTAGGTTAGCAACAATTTTCTGTGTTGTTCAGAACGTGCTACATATCAAGGAGTAGGTTGTCGAGCACCCTCACCTTCTTTCATTACAAGGTAGGTCAACAAGGGTGCCTTCTATGTTGTTCAGGACATGCTACATATCAAGGAGTAGGTTGTCGAGCACCCTCACCTTCTTTCATTACAAGGTAGGTTAACAAGGGTGCCTTCTATGTTGTTCAGAACGTGCTACATATCAAGGAGTAGGTTGTCGAGCACCCTCACCTTCTTTCATTACAAGGTAGGTCAACAAGGGTGCCTTCTATGTTGTTCAGGACATGCTACATATCAAGGAGTAGGTTGTCGAGCACCCTCACCTTCTTTCATTACAAGGTAGGTTAACAAGGGTGCCTTCTATGTTGTTCAGAACGTGCTACATATCAAGGAGTAGGTTGTCGAGCACCCTCACCTTCTTTCATTACAAGGTAGGTTAACAAGGGTGCCTTCTATGTTGTTCAGGACATGCTACATATCAAGGAGTAGGTTGTCGAGCACCCTCACCTTCTTTCATTACAAGGTAGGTTAACAAGGGTGCCTTCTATGTTGTTCAGGACATGCTACATATCAAGGAGTAGGTTGTCGAGCACCCTCACCTTCTTTCATTACAAGGTAGGTCAACAAGGGTGCCTTCTATGTTGTTCAGGACATGCTACATATCAAGGAGTAGGTTGTCGAGCACCCTCACCTTCTTTCATTACAAGGTAGGTCAACAAGGGTGCCTTCTATGTTGTTCAGGACGTGCTACATATCAAGGAGTAGGTTGTCGAGCACCCTCACCTTCTTTCATTACAAGGTAGGTCAACAAGGGTGCCTTCTATGTTGTTCAGGACATGCTACATATCAAGGAGTAGGTTGTCGAGCACCCTCACCTTCTTTCATTACAAGGTAGGTCAACAAGGGTGCCTTCTGTGTTGTTCAGAACGTGCTACATATCAAGGAGTAGGTTGTCGAGCACCCTCACCTTCTTTCATTACAAGGTAGGTCAACAAGGGTGCCTTCTATGTTGTTCAGGACGTGCTACATATCAAGGAGTAGGTTGTCGAGCACCCTCACCTTCTTTCATTACAAGGTAGGTCAACAAGGGTGCCTTCTATGTTGTTCAGGACATGCTACATATCAAGGAGTAGGTTTCGAGCACCCTCACCTTCTTTCATTACAAGGTAGGTCAACAAGGGTGCTTTCTATGTTGTTCAGAACATGCTACATATCAAAGAGTGGTCCAGCAATTGGACTCATCTTCTTTCAAAACCAAATAGGTCAGCAATCATATTTCTAATGTGCCTACCTCAGCCTTGATTTTATAAGATAAGAAACAGTCACAATGATCAGCCAATCAAACAGACCTACATGGATGTAAATAGAGGATTTAAGAATAGGATTACCAGCATACTGAGCTAATTAAACTGGGTTGTTCTACAGACGTGATGTTCGTATAACTGCTCCTTCATAGTAAGTACCAGGTAGCCCTGTGCAAGGAGAGGCTGGACGGGTATTTTACCGTGAGGTTTGCGTTGCCCGAATTGTTCCAGGATAGAGATAGATACCACTGGACTAGACATTGTGAGAGTAGATAGATTGGTGGAGGAGAAGTGGGCTGCCACAAGCATTGGCCCGTGAGAGTAGATAGATTGGTGGAGGAGAAGGGGTCTGCCACAAGCATTGGCCCGTGAGAGTAGATAGATTGGTGGAGGAGAAGGGGGCTGCCACAAGCATTGGCCCGTGAGAGTAGATAGATTGGTGGAGGAGAAGGGGGCTGCCACAAGCATTAGCCCGTGAGAGTAGATATATTGGTGGAGGAGAAGGGGGCTGCCACAAGCATTAGCCCGTGAGAGTAGATATATTGGTGGAGGAGAAGTGGGCTGCCACAAGCATTGGCCCGTGAGAGTAGATAGATTGGTGGAGGAGAAGTGGGCTGCCACAAGCATTGGCCCGTGAGAGTAGATATATTGGTGGAGGAGAAGGGGGCTGCCACAAGCATTAGCCCGTGAGAGTAGATAGATTGGTGGAGGAGAAGTGGGCTGCCACAAGCATTGGCCCGTGAGAGTAGATAGATTGGTGGAGGAGAAGTGGGCTGCTACAAGAATTGGCCCGTGAGAGTAGATAGATTGGTGGAGGAGAAGTGGGCTGCTACAAGAATTGGCCCGTGAGAGTAGATAGATTGGTGGAGGAGAAGTGGGCTGCCACAAGCATTGGCCCGTGAGAGTAGATAGATTGGTGGAGGAGAAGGGGGCTGCCACAAGCATTAGCCCGTGAAAGTAGATAGATTGGTGGAGGAGAAGGGGGCTGCTACAAGAATTGGCCCGTGAGAGTAGATAGATTGGTGGAGGAGAAGTGGGCTGCCACAAGCATTGGCCCGTGAGAGTAGATAGATTGGTGGAGGAGAAGGAGGCTGCTACAAGCATTGGCCCGTGAGAGTAGATAGATTGGTGGAGGAGAAGTGGGCTGCCACAAGCATTGGCCCGTGAGAGTAGATAGATTGGTGGAGGAGAAGGAGGCTGCTACAAGCATTGGCCCGTGAGAGTAGATAGATTGGTGGAGGAGAAGTGGGCTGCCACAAGCATTGGCCCGTGAGAGTAGATAGATTGGTGGAGGAGAAGGAGGCTGCTACAAGCATTGGCCCGTGAGAGTAGATAGATTGGTGGAGGAGAAGTGGGCTGCCACAAGCATTGGCCCGTGAGAGTAGATAGATTGGTGGAGGAGAAGGAGGCTGCTACAAGCATTGGCCCGTGAGAGTAGATAGATTGGTGGAGGAAGGAGGCTGCTACAAGCATTGGCCCGTGAGAGTAGATAGATTGGTGGAGGAGAAGTGGGCTGCCACAAGCATTGGCCCGTGAGAGTAGATAGATTGGTGGAGGAGAAGGAGGCTGCTACAAGCATTGGCCCGAGGAGGGGATCAAGAATACGCCTTGAAGAAGAAACATGGTATCCCAATTATGTGGTCTTTGGGCCCATCAACATCTCCTTCTCCCTTGTGTGCGATTTTCAACTAAATAGTTGATTGATTCATTCAAAGTATTTCTATGTATTTGTAAGATGTTTCATACAATAATAAACACGTGTGCTGTGTGGTTGAATTTTGGAAAGATATTTAGAAATATGTATCCTACAATATTAAAATATTTTCATTCTCTGACTAATTTTGACTTCATCGATTAACAGATTAAAATCAAAGAGCTACATGACTAAACAATTGAGCCCCTGAGAATACAAGTGGTGTAAGTCACTTTTTTTCATAATTGAGTTAGCAATCTAAGCATGTGAAGAATTATTCATTCAGTCAATTGGTAAAGTGGTGTAGGTCATAGTTGATATATTTGCAGCTACATTACATGACACGTTTTAACATGTTAACACACCAACGTGTTTGTTGACAGAACAAGTGGTCTAAGTCATGATGTGCTCCGGCATTTAGATGGTCTGGCTCAGATTTTGAAGCTATAATGACCACACCTACTTCTTGTTTAGCGTTAGTAATGATAAATCTTTACTGACGCTACTACAATATTACTATGAAAGATAAATTTATTTAGACTTTCAAAGTGATGGGATTGACAACGGCCATGTGATGCGTGTCAAGTTAGGGAAATTTAAATTTAACTTAAATGAGTATTTTGATCTCTAATTCACAACTAAAAAATTACCTCGCATACATAAACAGCTTTAGAGTTATTTAATTAGCCAATTCCATAGATTTTTCTGAGCACAAATGGTGTAAGTCATCAAATAATACAAATAGTTGTAAAAATAGATTCTTAACTCTTTAAGTTTTTAATATTTTCTAATTTTAACCAATGCATAAGTTAAGTTGATTCTTTATGCAGGCACTTAATTATTTTGAAAAGATCAGAAAAATCGGTGAGTTTTCTATATGGATCTAACTTTACCTCTAATTATCTCAAAATGGAAAAAATTTACTTACACCACTTGTATTCTTAGGGCTTAATTGTAGTTTAATGTGGTGATGATGCCTGATGGCCATCGTGCCAACGTACACAGTTTGGCCTACCCGGAATCCTCCCACAAATTACATGAAGCGATACCTCATGCTGGAGGACGTCCATATCCCCCTGACGATTGTGTTCGTATTTGACATGGAAACGGTTACCTTCGCCCTTTCACCAAATTCTCACCGTGGTTACTCAGGGACTACCTCATATGTGCTCAGATCCTAGCCAGTAGGACAGAGAGGGGATGAATGGATACGTCCCCATAGAAAACTAGGGCAGACAGGGAAATTAGAGATATCTATAGATAAGTAGGACAGAGAAGATAAGGATACATCTTCTCAGAGAAGTGGGACAAATAGGGGCAGTATATATATCTACATACAAGTAGGACAGGAAGGGGAAGTAGACGTTTCCACAGGTAAGTAGGACAGAGAGGGTAAGGAGACATCTCCACAGAGAAGCAGGACAAATAGGGGCAGTATATATATCTCATACAAGTGGACAGAAAGGGAAAGTAGACGTTTTCACAGGTAAGTAGGACAGAGAGGGTAAGGAGACATCTCCACAGAGAAGCAGGACAAATAGGGGCAGTATATATATCTACATACAAGTAGGACAGAAAGGGGAAGTAGACGTTTCCACAGGTAAGTAGGACAGAGAGGGTAAGGAGACGTTTCCACAGGTAAGTAGGACAGAGAGGGTAAGGAGTCATCTCCACAGAGAAGCAGGATAAAGAGGGGAAGTATGGATATCTACAGACAAATAGAACAAAGAGGGAAAATAGATATATCTAGACAGGTAGGACATTGATACGGAGGGAGAGAGCATATCTACAGTCAAATAGGACAGAGAGGTCAAGGAGACATTTCATCAGACAAGTAGGACAGAGGGTGAATTAACATTTTACTTATAAGTAAGACAAAGATGGTTTTGTTTTGAAGGCTCATTATCATCCGTTTATTATTTTACTGCCTTGGGAAACGCTACTGCTATGAGGGAATGTTGGGGTCAGTGTGGTTATTTGTTCATAAGAAATGTGTTATGGCAAGTAATAAGAGAAAAGTAAGAAAACCTAGCGGTACATTGTATTTTACACAGATAAAAGCAATAGTTTTTAAAGTTATTACAACCTAATCTAAGTGGGTAGGAATTAGCAGGGTAGTTAAAAGTCAGTGTATTATTATTCCCTCGTATAAGGAAAGGAAAGTTACGCTGAGCAACAAATCCAATGCTCGTAGCCTGGATTCAAATCCCGGCCATCCTGTTCTGAGACAAGCACGTTGCCCTTGAGACATGTCTAAGCTTATGGTAGAGGAGTGGGCTGGTTATCAAAATGATGTTTGACTTTATGTTCTAAGAATAGCACTAAATAGCTATCTTACTCCCAGCCACACCCACAGAATCGTCCCACTGTCTGAGGTCCCTACTAGTGTATTCCGCTGGGATATCAACTAAACAATATTTGTTTGTTGTTTCAAAGCGCCATTCCTCTCCGGATGGAGCAGGTCCACTTCTCAACGTTCCTTGGTTCCTGGAGAGGCTTATGTCTCTCATCAAGACCCCACTAAAGGATAAGTTGAGGAAACGGCTAAACTACTATCACAGGAGCAAACATTGACTGAGGACAGAACAGTATTATATTAATAGAAACATTATAATTTTTATTGAAGGTAACAGGATAGTACTTAGCACAGGAGCAAACATTTACTGGGGATACAGATAGTACTAGCAAGGAGTAACAATTTACTGGGGTACAGGATAGTATTAGTATAGAAGCAAACATTTACTGGGTTACAGGATAGTATTAGTATAGAAGCAAACATTTACTAAGGGCACAAGATAGTATTATACAGAAACAAACATTTACTGGGGAACAGGATAGTATTAGTATAGAAGCAAACATTTACTAAGGCACAAGATAGTATTATTACAGAAACAAACATTTACTGGGGAACAGGATAGTATTAGTATAGAAGCAAACATTTACTAAGGCACAGATAGTATTATACAGAACAAACATTTACTGGGGTAACAGAATAGTACTAGCACAGGAGCAAACATTTACTGGGGGATATGATAGTTATTAAGCACAGGAGCAAACATTTACTGGGGTATGATAGTATAGCACAGGAGCAAACATTTCTGTGAGGCAGGATAGTATTAGCACAGGAGCAACACTATTTACTTGGGGGTGCAGGCTATTACTAGAGACGTTAGAGGACGTATCAGTCAAACACTCTACCACAGTTGGTAGCGCGTGTGCCCAAAGAGCTTGGAGCTCCGCGTTCCATTCCCTGTGTGGTCGAATTTTTAGTATTGGTACATTCTTGGATGGGGGACTGAATGTTGTGTTTTCTTAATATTAGGCTAGTTTGTAATTCGTGTGTTGATATAATCAGTGTGTTTTAAAATGGCACGTAAAATACACTCAGTAAAAAGTAACTCTCCGGAGTTGATTTTTCCGGGAAAATACCGGTACAGTTACTCTTAGCAGCTTTCCTCATCCTCAATACATCTATTTTATCTAAATGAGGATAAGTTTCTGATAGTAAAACACACGAGCCAGACGTACCACTTATATACTCCATTCACGCTAGGAATTATCTCTGAAAGGTCTTTTTCTACCAAATCCTACTATATAATAGCTTTCTGGTTAGGGAAAAAAGACCTTTTCAGAAACAATCCTAGCGCTGAACAGACTTTAGTGTAAATTAATACAACCCTGTCGAGATTAGCACCAATGCTGTTAACAATCGGAACTGTGAACTAGTGTCCAATTGGAAAGACAAATAGCACAATTGTTTTGAACGTACCTAAGAGGTCTGTCCACCAATCGTGAGCTATTAGTGTTGTGTTTTGGGCATTATTTTAATACAGCCCTAAATGGTGCTTGGTGATTGAATTAAAATGGACATCGAACATAAATCTAGGGCTATAAACAACGTATAATATTATGGTCAATCTTATAAGGTCTGGTTGAGTTAACTAATTGATTAAGAAAGTGCACACACATTTGCATGGATAGAGGAGGGGAAAACAATTTGTTTTAACTAATTTGTTAAAACCATTCTCAGTTTAACATTCCAGAATACAAACCCTAACCTACTGATCGCAGGTGATTTTTTGCAGTGTATATTTAAAGCAAATTTAATGTAATAATAATAATAATAATAATGAACATAATAGTACGCTATTTTAACATAATCTAAACTTCAAAGGTATCACCATAAAGGATAAGGGCACTTTATATGACTTTATAGGTTAATTATATGAAAATTGTTAGTCAATCTCAAGCGGATAAAATTCGTCAAATTCGCGCTCCATATGGATTGTACTGCAATTTAAGACACGATTAATAAATTATTTTGGTCGACATCTTTAATGGAACCTGCGTTCTTTGTATGTTCAGATGAGTTATTTTGAAACAAATAGGATAGAACCTGCAACATATTACTGTGTACTTCGTATGAAGCCGCGTGGCAAACCCCTCTGGAGTCGAGCAACTCCTGGATCGCTGACCAGAAGACTGTGAAGAAGGAACAGTCGAAAAATCCAGGAACAATGCTCTATCAGAGCTAAACGTTCAGAATGGACGGATCCTTTAATAAACTGCAACTCAACTAACAAACCAACTTTCCTAACAGAGTTGGACATTCAGGGATGGGTGGCTCCTTCAAGGAGCCATGCAAGCTGACTGACAGTTCAAGACAAACCAACATGGCTCTGCAGTTACTATAATTAGATAAAGAATAATGTCAAGTAAATATTGTTTTTAAAAATATTTACCTAAATGTGCGAAGCTAACAAAATCAATAATAAGTTATATTATGTTAGTCTATAATCTATTAATAATTTTGGTGTAGATAGCTTGGAACGTCTAGAAACATTCGCTTGACATTTTTATCTAATTAATATATATATATATAAATTCATATTCATATTTATTTAGCATTTTTACAAAATTAAATTCCTATGCTAACATTAGAATTTGATGTTTAGATACTAATTATTTTGAATATAACTAATTCCTATATTGTTTTATGAAACTTCTTTATTACCTCCGTTTTATTTCTTTTACAATTTTACTATCTGAAATAGTGGTATCCCTTGCCGTATGTGGTGTAATTATTGTTTAGTCAGGAAATAATAATGTTTTTATCATTGTTTTAAACTATTTTTAATATCTGATTTACTTTTCACATTGGTAATATTACATTTATTCGACAGCCTGAAGTTCCCAGTAAGCGAGTGTTCTGACAGTATTCTCCTGGAAACTCCAAGTCTACAAGTGTTCCGACAGTATTCTCCTGGAGACTCCAAGTCTACAAATGTTCTGACAGTAATCTCCTGGAGACCCCCAGTCAACCAGTGTTCTTACAGTATTCTCCTGGAAACCACCAGTCAACCAGTGTTTTGACAGTATTCTCCTGGAGACTCTCCCAGTCTACAAGTGTTCTGATAGTATTCTCCTGGAAACCACCAGTCAACCGGTGTTTTGACAGTATTCTCCTGGAGACTCTCCCAGTCTACAAGTGTTCTGATAGTATTCTCCTGGAAACCACCAGTCAACCAGTGTTTTCGACAGTAATCTCCTGGAAACCACCAGTCAACCAGTGTTTTGACAGTATTCTCCCGGAGACTCTCCAGTCTACAAGTGTTCTGATAGTATTCTCCTGGAAACCACCAGTCAACCAGTGTTTTGACAGTATTCTCCTGGAGACCCCCAGTCAACCAGTGTTCCGACAGTAATCTCCTGGAAACCACCAGTCAACCAGTGTGTTGACAGTATTCTCCTGGAGACCCCCAGTCAACCAGTGTTCCGACAGTAATCTCCTGGAAACCACCAGTCAACCAGTGTGTTGACAGTGTTCTCCTGGAGACCCCCAGTCAACCAGTGTTCCGACAGTAATCTCCTGGAAACCACCAGTCAACCAGTGTTTTGACAGTAATCTCCTGGAGACTCCAAGTCTACAAGTGTTCTATTCTCCTGGAGACTCTCCCAGTCTACAAGTGTTCTGATAGTATTCTCCTGGAAACCACCAGTCAACCAGTGTTCCGACAGTAATCTCCTGGAAACCACCAGTCAACCAGTGTTTTGACAGTAATCTCCTGGAGACTCCAAGTCTACAAGTGTTCTGATAGTATTTTCCTGGAAACTCCCAGTCAACAAATGTTCAAACAACAATCTCCAAAAGACCCTAAAAAATTGGCAGCAGGTCTACCGTTAGTAAAATATTTAGTTCCGGAGACCTGTGCACTCTCCCCAAAGGCTGGCAATGCCTCTAGATGTCAAATTCAGGACCAATATTCGGTAGTTCCTTCCCTCTCCCCGGGAGTATGCGCTTGGCAGGCTGTTAAATTATCCTGCATAACAGGAGAGTTCTGCCACTGAAGTTTCATTAAAAACTCAAGTGGTAACTGTTTAGGCCTCGAGAGCGTATCAGGATAACATGCAGGATAATGCTTAATTAGACTTTACGATAGTGGTATTTAAAGTTTTATTACATGCTCTAGCTTAAATATAAATTGTAGTTTATTGATATATATGTGTTTTATTTCATTTAGCCAGTTATTGCACAAAGTTGTCTTATAATTACTGTCATCTGAGCTAGCGCGCGTCACTGAAAAAAATAAACAGTCAGTGATTTAATATTCTATGGGAGTGGTTTATAATGATATTTCAACGAATTTCATGAACCTTAGAGGCCTTCACAAGTATATGAACATTTTTTACTTAGTAGGACAAGTTAAAAAGCACACGTTTAAATTTACTGTATCGTATCCACTAGAACAGAGTTTACCTTACCTTGGAAAATGCCACAGTAAACACAGCAACTCTTAAGAAATTTTATGAAAAACTGTTGATGTAAAATAAGTCTTGAAGATGCCCGTGGTATTGGTAATAATTTATTTGTTTTCATTACTTATTTGAGCAGGTACGGGATTTCAAATACTCAGGATGGAATTTATGTTGTGGTTTTAGATTGATGAGCACATATCGGGAATGTATGTTTACTAACATCCTAGCGTATAGCCCGAACGAGTAGTAAGACGTGGTGATTATTATTATTATTATTATTATTATTATTATTATTATTATTATTATTATTATTATTATTATTATTATATTATTATTATTATTATTATGCTACTAACCTCTTGATACATAAATCCCCACATGGAGAACCCACACACGACTCGTCCAAGACTTGAATCAAAGTGAATGCCAGAAAGTGGACATGCTTTAAACAATTAATTAAGGATAACGGGAAGAGAAGTAGCCTACCTCTTAAGCTTAATTTTAGGGTTCCATTGCCCCATTCCATGGAGGATAATGATGTCTGAAAAGAAAAGTGTGTGACTGTATTATTAGGTTAAAAGACTAGTGGATTTAGAGTCTAATTCCAGCGTGTTAGTGCTAGCATCACGCCATCTCTGGCAAGTTATTGATCCAGAGATGAGCGGTCCCTATGCCCTACATTCTACCCCAAACCTCCTACACCCACTAGTGTAACACGAGTGTGTCCTTCTAGGGGCAAGACAAACCCTTGTATATATACAACCTCCTACACCCACTAGTGTAACACAAGTGTGTCCTTCTAGGGGCAAGACAAACCCTTGTATATATACAACCTCCTACACCCACTAGTGTAACACGAGTGTGTACTTCTAGGGGCAAGACAAACCCTTGTATATATACAACCTCCTACACCCACTAGTGTAACACAAGTATATCCTTCTAGGGCAAGACAAACCCTTGTATATATACAACCTCCTACACCCACTAGTGTAACACGAGTGTGTCCTTCTAGGGGCAAGACAAACCCTTGTATATATACAACCTCCTACACCCACTAGTGTAACACGAGTGTGTACTTCTAGGAGCAAGACAAACACTTGTATATATACAACCTCCTACACCCACTAGTGTAACACGAGTGTGTACTTCTAGGAGCAAGACAAACACTTGTATATATACAACCTCCTACACCCACTAGTGTAACACGAGTGTATCCTTCTAGGGGCAAGACAAACACATTATATATACAACCTCCTACACCCACTAGTGTAACACGAGTGTGTACTTCTAGGGGCAAGACAAACACTTGTGTATATATATATATATATATATATATACAACCTCCTACACCCACTAGTGTAACACGAGTGTGTACTTCTAGGGGCAAGACAAACCCTTGTATATATACAACCTCCTACACCCACTAGTGTAACACGAGTGTGTACTTCTAGGGGCAAGACAAACCCTTGTATATATATATACAACCTCCTACACCCACTAGTGTAACACGAGTGTATCCTTCTAGGGCAAGACAAACTTGTGTGTGTGTGTATGTGTGTGTATGTGTGTATGTGTGTGTGTGTGTGTGTGTGTGTGTGTGTGTGTGTGTGGTGTGTGTGTGTGTGTGGTGTGTGTGTGTGTGGTGTGTGTGTGTTGTGTGTGTGTGTAACCTACTACACCCACTAGTGTAACACGAATGTGTCCTTACAATGTCATGATAAAAACGTGTACCTATAATCGTGACTATCATTTCTTTTAGTCTTGATCTATATTTCAAATGCTGGCTATCAGCGAATTAAACTTTCCAAATTAAGGAAAAAGTATGAAGATTAGAATATGTTAAATAAAATTCTCGAAATATTTATAATATTTCAAACTTATTTTGGTGAACGAATGGTCTAAGACGTCATTCTTGTGTTATAATAGGTTTCCATTGACTTGGAGGTCGGGGTTCAAATACCAGTCGGGTGTACTGAGGGTGGTTTTCCAAAATGGCTTTCCAGGCAAATTCGGGTACAGTTACTCTAAATGCAACCTTCCTAATCCCGGACTCATCAGCGTAATTAGTAGATATGCGTATATCCTGAACATGTGGTAAGACACGGTGTTAAATTAAGATAGGACTATAAGTTGTGAAAAATGTATCACTTATATTCTATTCGGGAACAAAGTCCATTCCCTCAAACCAGAGGTCCAACCATACTCGTAGACATAATTCTACTGTTTTTAAAAATACACTGTTTATATATTATATTAAATTATTTAATATATTGTTGTATTTATGTTGTAAAATGTAAGTATTATTTGTATAGAGGAAGGTATTACAGGCCACTAATGTAAGCTTTGTGTACTCTGACAGCAATAAACTATCTGGATTGAATTAGAAGAATCATCGCATAAAATGAAATTTCGTTTTGTAATAGCTTTTTTGATTGTTTAAATTACATAAAAATTTCAAATCCCTATATTTTACCTTCTGTACAGGATGTAATAATAACATAGGAAATCTAATATAAATGTGAACCACTTCAAACATTTTGTGTTGAATTAGATTCCTTTATTAGATTAGCGCATTAAAACAGCAGTTAAACTATTCTGTGTATTGTGAAAGTTTTTTCATGTTACATGAAATGAATGTTAATGAGCTTGGCAACGGAAGAACTCCCCTGGCGCCCTAGGACTAAAAAAATTAATGACAAAGATTGAAACCTTAATGGGAAACTAAACTCTATTAACATAATTTTTGAACATACACTCACGGAAACTTCATCGCCATCGGCTATATTTCGTGTGGAATTAAACTATCCTCACATGGTACCACGTGTGTAGCCTCTATTAATAAAGAATTAATAGCCAGAGCTATTATTTATGCTTATAGTGGAATTTACTCCATCTAGATATATTCTGAAAATTGAAAAATGACACCTGGACACGGGAATCCCGGTTCGATTCCCGTGTCCAGGTGTCATTTTTCAATTTCAGATATGATATCTACTAATAAAGTTTATCCCTTTTTAAACTAGAAGCACTTGTGTGCGGAACAAAGAATTAGTGAAGCTCGTAATTACATTGATGGAATGTGAGTTAGACTGTCCCGCAGTACGCTCATGCTAATACAAGGTGAGTTTAGAATATATAAAGGGGTCCAGACATTGTATATATAATCACAGTCAAAAGTATGTTAGATTTCTTGGCTTTTGTGCCCGGTAAAATACGGCAGCTCTTTTGCCTTCAGTTTTTATTTTACCATTAAAATATACTTTTACTAACGGTTAGAGATGGGGGTAGCTTAGGGGGAGCATGGAGGTATATTGGAAAACAGAAATAAAATCCACTTATAGAAAACGACTCTTGGTAAGTCCATCCTGGAATTCGAGCCCCAACCGATCCGAGACGAACCAAATTTGACGATATCGATACACTTCTCCACGTGACTACTGGTACTTGTATCTTACCCCTGGTTCCCATCCCTAGCAAGTTACTGTCTGTATCCTAGCAGCATTGATTCCCTTGAACAGCTCAGCCTGGCCCCGGTGGGGGTAACATAACTGTCCCCCTGAGACTAATTGTGATCTGATGAATGCCGGGACATCGTGTTCATGAAACTAATCAATCTTCATCAGGAACAGGGGGTTTTGTTTCGGGACCCCGGACCACTGAGCTCTCCGGCCATTGATGGGACATACTGGGCCAGTAATTAGACATAAAAACTACCCAGTGATAGATGAGAGGGCTGGTATCCCTTTGAACAGGGAGAGCCTGTGATTTTACATCCTCTCACCAAATAAGTTCATACAATTGTGTAACACTCATTATACTCATCCTGTTTCCTTGGATTATGCAGTAATTGTTTAATAGGTCTCTTATGTGGTAGCCACAGCCATTATATGGCCAAATAAACTTATATAAATAGGATGATGAGGGTGAGTTATAAATAAATACAGAAGATTTGGCCCGCTGAAAACATGGGCTAGTCAAGTGCAACCGGAAAAAAGTCACAGATCCTAATGTCTCACCTAATTCTGCCCCAAGATAGATCTTAGAGAGAGACACTAGAATGTAGCGAGAAAAGAGAGAGGTGCTCTTATGGACCCACAGTGGGCTAACACTTTATTCAATAGTTAATTTGTGTTCAAAATATTAAATACATCCTAAATATGAATACAATGTAGAACCAAACAACCAATAAATTTAGCAATATAGAAAATATTATTAATGTGCATTCATCGATAGAGTTATTGTGTGCTATTGTACCCATTCTTGCCCCTGAGAATGTAGCATGTTGCTATAAGAGTGGACGAAAATAGGATTAAACTTACCCCACCGTACTGCCAGCAGCGTCAAAGAGGAACACTCGTAACATCACGACTAAACACAACCTCCCGCCACATGTTGATCGTAATACTAACCGTCTATTGTGGGTACTGGCGTACCAAAGAACAAAGAACTTCGATGGTGAAGATGTGCTGCTCGCCCCAAGTTACGAAGAAGGTGGAACTATCTAGGCTAATCCAGAACAATATTATCATGCGCATGTTTCTTTCCCGAATATTCCAGAAGTCCACCCTACCCTTTTGTCCGTCGCTCCATCTTCTGGGTTATATCATATATATATATATATATAATATATATATATATATATTCGGCGCCTGTTCTATGAATGGTCACTATTGGACTTAGCCAGATTGAGAGCAGGTGAAGCTTTAGCTTCGATCATTATTCATAATGTAAGATCTAAATTTAATTTTCGGCGTAGATAATTTTTCTTATTTTTTCTATCTTGTAATTTATTCAAAATTCTTTTTCGGCTATTTAATTTAAACTTCAAATATAATATAAGATTAACTTGTCATCACTTCAAATATTATTTAATTGCAGGGTCGAGATATTCATATTGTAGAATCGATCATTTTGTGGTTTAGCGAAGTAAACAAATTTGAGATCGACTATAATGATATTATCAGTAGAATGGGACTAAATATTAGGGTATTATTTTGTGTGAACATTATATGTACATTTTTCCGTGAAAACTTTAAGTTTTCCTCAAAACATGTCAGTTCTAGAATTTTTAATCAATTGCATTTATAGGAAATTTATATTATGTATACTTCATAATCTTGTGGGTTTTTAACTTTGTGGTATCGAGTATTTTCTTGAGTATTGGCGAGACATATTGTTTGGGTCAACTTATACGCTTTTTTTTTTATCTTCAAATTTAAATATTGTATAAAGTAAACTTATTGAAGATTTTTTATTGAGTTAACGCCTTATTACATCTTGTGATTTATTTAAGATGACGGCGATTTAACTGCTTGAGCTAGTTGTTTAATAATATATAAAAAAAATTACGAGGTTTTCTCTTATTATTTATTTATATATTCCTTTAACGTCTCAAATATATATAACTTTTGCAACGTTGTCATATATTTATATATTATCTCTAAACATTGAATCATTGACAAATAAATATATTTTTGAAATCAGTCATGACATTATTCGTAACTAGAAACAACCATGACCTTAGGTAACCTTTAATCTATGTGATTTAAGTTATTTGTTATTTTATTTTTGTTTAGGAACCTTTTTTGAAGTTATAAATCTTCCTTTAGAATATTTTGTGAGGTAGACCGCTCCAATATTAGTAACCGCAACTGGTGGGAGTAGCGGATTTCTGGTCTTTGGATGTTTTCAAAGCATAGAACTCCAAGCACTCGCTCCTATTGCCCTTGTTTTTTGCCCTATTGTTTTTATTTTATGTTGTTTTGGACCTCCTATTTCTTAAGGACGGTACAAGAAGAACAGATATTTATTTATTCAATAAATGTATTTCGTTAAACACAAATAGCTGTGTTTTCCATTCTTTCTCCAGGAACTGGCAGGTTGTTCTATTTTAAATTCTTGCTTTCCAAACCTTTACTTTAGATTACATAGTACATTTTCCTATAAAATGTTTATTTGGGTGTTGCACTGTTGCTACTCTAGTGGGGAAAGTGTTGAACCATTGCTATTTTAGTGAGAGGAAGGTTTCATCATTGCTACTCTAGTTTATGTAAATAAAAGTATAATGATGTATGTGTGAATCCTTATCTGTCCATAAGATTTTTAGTACATTTCCATGAGCTATAAACCCGAAAATTGGTTAAATTTATCCACTCAAGAAGTGTGCCAAACTTTAAAACTTATAACAAAAAGAATTACCGATACAAATCTTGTTTCGGTTAATCATTTTAATTCGTTGACGTGTTATTTACACTTCAAAAGCAACTAGAATAGAAACTCCAGTTTCAAATCCAAATATAAATTGAAGATTATAATACAGTGACCTGATTTTATAGTTTAGTTTATTTTTTTCATAAAAATTGTTTCCTTGGCAAATAAAACGTACACAGGTAGCGTTCAACATCATCGTTTAATTTTGTCTTACATTTACGTACACATTATGTATACAGAAAAGTAAGTGACTTCTCTAACTAAAAGCCATCTTGATAATGTAAGAATGGGGGAGAATACATGGACAGCCGTTTTAGTGAAAATGCCATTGCCCCTCAAGCAGCTCTTTGACTGCGTTAGTATATTTGGTTCATCGCCCAGACTAAGAAGCCGTGAGAAACTTTCTTTGATATCTTAATAGAGGACTTTTGGTTCTACGTGATGAACAGAACATACTGATGCGTTATGGCTGAAAGTGTGAAGAGCTTAATTTTAGGAAACCTCCACATAAACTTCATAAAATCATCCCAGAGTGTCAACATTAACAAGGAAAAACAAGTTTTGCAGCAACATGTATTTGATATTTAATACAGAATAAAAACTTGCATGAGGATGATATTGAATGAACAACAATCATCTGAGGCCAAAATGTTAATATTGAACAATTCAATCATGGCTCAGAACCATGTTGGGAAACAGGCTATAATGAACAATATATTCATGTTTGTGAGACAGGTGTTACCGTTGGGGAATGACTTCAGGTAGTATTTATCAATTATTCCACATGCTCTTAAGACAGAAATCATCTAGACAAGTATTAACTACTCTCAGCAGTGGAAGTAGTTTAAAATTCTCAAGTTAAACAATAATGTATGGGAAATCCACAGTAGTTTCCGTTATTGACCAAAGCAATTCGGTGACGGAAAACTGAAAAAATACAACTTGAAAGATGATAATATTATAGAAGTTCCAGAGTAAATATTGTTCACGAAACATTTGGAAATAAGCTGAGCACAACTGCTATTTCAATGGCCATTCTGTGTCAACTGAATGACGAAGTTGCTCAGATAGATTGAGTATTTTATATGGAGAGGACCGTTGCTAAATCTGTGTGAACTCAGTTGATGAATGAAGAAAAACCAACTATCCAGTAGAGTATATGAACAGTTTGACACCTTCAGGAATACAACCACTCAAGTTAAACTTAAAAATAGGCAGTACTATAATGGTCTTTATCCACACTTACGTAATAAGTGGTATAAAGATTTATTTATTTATTTATGAAGCTGACCAATCAAACTAAAGCCGTTCTATAACCTAGCTTTTTAGTCACTTCCACTTTACCCTGTCCATTGCCGTCTCTTCCTCTGCCCCTATCTCTCTCGCATCCCTCTTCACATCGTAAATCCAACTGTTTTTTCGGTCTACCTTATTTCGTCTAACAAACTATATATATCAACGCCATCTTGGTTCTGTCTGTCTTCTTTGACTACCGCTTTTTACAAAGAAAGCCCAACTTCCCATGAACACAGCGAATGAAAGTTAGGTTTTGTTAGGTTAGTTAATATTATAACCAACCTGTCATAGACAGGCCTAAATCTATCTAGTACATAATTTCCTTAAAAAAGAATATAATTTGTTGAACTTGTTCGTTGTCTATCTAGGAGTCTATAAAACGTACAGTACCTTGATGTACAATAATGGAAAACTCCCCATAAGTTGTTTTGTTTCACCCAGAGGAATGTGGACAAGTGGGAGAAGGCATCACACTGACATGACGTCACCCTCTCCCCCTGTTACCAATCACAAACTGGAGGCACCACCACATGAACCTCAACCTCATTTTTTCTGGGGTTTTTCTCTCATCCCGACTCGAAATTGCTGTGCGGTTTTCAATTCCATGTAATTTATCAGTCGTCCAGTAATTAACTGTTGTGGTATTTCTCCATCTTCTCCACATACGCCTGACAACACTTCCCTCTCCAGGATTACAACGGTGCAACACTCACTTCACCAGAGTAACACTAGTACAACCCCTCCTCTCACTAGAGTAACAACGATACAACACTTCCTTCACTAGAGTAACAACGATACAACACTTCCTTCACTAGAGTAACAACGATACAACACTTCCTTCACTAGAGTAACAAAGATACAACACTTCCTTCACTAGAGTAAAAACGGTACAACACTTCCTTCACTATAAAAAACGGTCAACACACTAAGAGTAACACCCCCCGTGCGTATTGGCTAACGCCTTCGTGTTGACCGACTGCGAGACGGGGAGATCGAGGTTCGAATCTGGTCGGTGAACGGGTGTTTCAAGGTTCACTCTCCTCCACCAAATGCGTTCACTCTCTATCAACCTTCCCAATTCTAATCATGCGTAATTAGTACTTAACGTATAACCAGTATAGACCTGCTAATAATAAACTAATAAGAGTAACAAAGATACAAGGCTCCTCTTAGGCCTATATGGGACAGGTATATAAGAAGGTTAATCAACCGAACAAAACCTAATCTTGAATTGATAGGCGCATGGAACGGTAAGGTTTATTTATAAAAAATATATTTCTGTCAGCTATTAAGTAAGCGTGGATAAAGTGAGAGTGAACTAAGTTAATTCTATTTTAATTGAATAAATTATAAAATTTTATATAAAGGGACACATACAGTTTTTCATGGCTGCAAAACGAGCTCGGGAAGAGATAACCAAAATGTCCAAAGGTTTGATCGTGTAGCTAATTATTAGTCATTGAGAACACCAATTTATCTGGGAACTGCCTCCATCTTAAAATAAAGGGAATGCAAGGGTCACATGTGATAAATTAATTATTGGTAAATAAACACAACAATAACATACATTCCTTCAAAAACCTATTAAAATGTTGCGTGCATTAGCTTTTAATACAGATTTTGGTCATTCAGGAAGGTTTTATTATATAAGCCATGTTTAGTAACCTAAATATCCAAAGACCATTATAATATGCCTATTTTTAAGTTTAACTTGTGTGGTTGTATTCCTGAAGGTGTTCAAACTGTTCATATACTCTACTGGATAGTTGCCTCTTCCTCATTCATCGACAGATCGAATAGCATTTTGGCCTCGATGATTGTAGCTTCATTCAATATCATCCTCATGCAAGTATTTTATTCTGTATTAAATATCAAATACATGTTGTTGCAAAACTTGTTTTTCCTTGTTAATGTTGACACTCTGGGATGACTTTATGAAGTTTATGTGGAGGTTTCCTAAAATTAAGCTCTTCACACTTTCAGCCATAACGGTCAGTATGTTCTGTTCATCACGTAGAACCAAAAGTCCCTTCTGATAAGATATCAAAGAAAGATTCTCACAGCTTCTTAGTCTGGGCGATGAACCAAATATACTAACGCAGTCAAAGACTGCTTGAGGGGCAATGGCATTTTCACTAAAACGGCTGTCCATGTATTCTCACCCCAAATCTTACATTATCAAGATGGCTTTTAGTTAGAGAAGTCACTTACTCTTCTGTATACATAATTTGTACGTAAATGTAAGACAAATTAAACGATGATGTTGAACGCTACCTGTGTACGTTTTATTTGCCAAGGAAACAATTTTTATGAAAAAAATAAACTAAACTATAAAATCAGTTCACTGTATTATAATCTTCTATTTATATTTGGATTTGAGATTGTAATTTATATTCTAGTTTCTCCTAGCTTTTTAAATGCAAATAACATGTTAACAATTAAAATCACTAAATAAAACAGTGTTTTGTATTTTTGTGATTTTTAATAAACTATGATTGAAAGTTTTATGACCTTGTTTACTAGTTCATCTACCATTTCACCAAATTTTAGCCTTCTATTTCAATGAGAAGTATTAAAAAGAAAGACGTCATTAGGGTTTTATTAATATTGGTTACATTTTAAGCCAATTTTAAGGAAAGCACACATATTATTTCTCAATTAAATAAAAATGTATTTTCGTGTTCTTAGAATATATGTTATTCTCAGTCAAGTTTTGATCAATTAAACCTTCAAATGTGTCAACTCCACGGGCTATAAGTCGTCACAGTCCTTAACCACTCAGCTACGGTGAAGGAATGTGTATCCATAGAGCTTATGTTCCTGATTCTAACTCAGGAGTCTGTTTTCGATCCTTTAATACAGTAATATTCCTAACCTGTACAAAGAGTTGAGAAATCTCTGGCAGAGGATATGGGTACCAATATTGATCTTCCTTGCGGGAGCAATCAATGATAAAGTCAACTCTCTCTCTCTCTCTCTCATTTCCATCATGAGAGTGAAGGGTGTTATTCTCCAGAGCAAACACTTCAAGCGAGGATGGAGGAATAGAAAAAGACAGGAACGAGAATATTGAAACGAAGGAGGAAGGAAATAATTTTCAAACAGACGTTAATTGTTTCCCTCAGATGATTATTCATATTAGATAAGACTTCTGATCAAATTAGTAAAATAAATAGCCACTAGTGTTAATTCCTTGAACCCCGTCTTGACACCCTGGCGGGCTATCTGCATCTCTACACTTACGGGGCATAGATTATAAAGGTAGAATTTACAATAATTGTACCTGCTTTATTATGTATGAATATTGGGAAAATATTTTGGAAAACAATTCTAAGTAAATACAGCTGGTATTTAAAACCCAGCCTCGCATTCAAAATAAAACGGGACCATGCGAGGCTTGACGCCTTAACCCACGGGTCCAGCGATCCTAGAGAATGTTAGTGATACACATGCGTTCTATAACACCAGAGTACCAGGAGAGGCAGGTATTGCCTTGTTCAGTCCCTATATTGGGTTGTGATCAGACATATTATCTGTTTATGTGCTCATCCTACTGTCCAGATAGTACAAATCATGCACCTCGGGTTGGGTTTTATTGAGTGTTCGTGTTCAGTAAGGTGTTCTACGTTAAGGTAAAAGCTGTTTTAGGAAAAATATGTTATTCAAGAGGTCCTGTAAAATGTTTATTGTATAAATAATGTAAATAAAAGTGATTTAAGTAATTACAAACTATTTAACTATTGATACATACATTATAATATTTAGTAAATGTATTACTATTCACGTACTGAACTGTTAATGTATTATTTCTAAAAAACATTGTTGATTGTTACTTTTTAAATTAACGTTTATTCCTTCAATAACAAGTCTCATCCCCAAAAAGTAGTCTCCGTACAATGTACTGTACATTCTCAGGTAAACCGTTCTTACTTTCTTCGTGTGTCTAGGGGTGTATACTGTAAGAGCCACTCCTATTGGGTGTGATCTCTTTGAGCCAGCCATGATAGTGCAGATAGAGCTAGCTCTATATCTCCCCGTCGTCTTATCTTAGGACTTATACTTCTTTATTTCTCTCCTTCGCTGCGTCTCAAATAACCCTCAGTCTATCCTCTCCCCTAACTCCCCCCCCCAGCTCCCCCCACACACACACTCAACTTCAAGATACAAAAATAGATCTAAAGAAGAATACGAGAATCTGCACTGACCACTTTAATTTTGAATCAAGGCCACAAGTTATTTAATTTTTTTAAATATCAGAATGCCTTACGAATCTCAAAATGTGGTCGGCACATAAGAAAATAAAGTTAGATGTTTTTAAATAAAAACAAAAAACTACTAATGCCGTAGATTATTTTAGATACTAGATGTTATACAGTTGTGTGTGGTGGGCTGTTTCTTTAATTACTACAGGGGTGCTGCAAATGTTTATCACAATTTCTTACGAGGTGAGATAAATATAATTCTACATTTCATTCAGTTGTGTGGCTGTCTCTTTATCTTCTTCTATCTTCTATACTAATAAAATTAAGATTAGATTGCGTGATATCTATCACAAGCAGAGGTCTGAAATTTAAAAATTAGTACTTGAACAAGTGCACCTTGAAGCAGGATTTTTAAAATTTCGACTATACTTTTTAAATTAATTGAAAACTCAGTTGGGAAAATAAAATGAAGAGTTTTTCTCTGTTTGAAGCAAAGTTGCCAGGGGTAGCCACGTGGTGCCAGGTACTTCTGCTGGTTTAATATAATACAACATATATTAACTTCAAATCCTCTTGAAGTTTCCCCTGGCGATAAATTTGACTGACGACCACACCAAACTATCTCAAGGTTGTTGTATTGTGTAAGCCGGTACATTTCCAAAACGCTGTGGATTCTTACAGAATGAACTTGTGTGGTCATGAAGGAGAAAGGGGAAGATAACCCAATCAGGATAGTGCTCAGCCTTCTCCCAGATTTCCTGTGGGACCTTCTAAGTTGTGTTGCCATCACCGAGAGATGAAGACAGCTCTAGAACAAATCTTAACCACTTGCGATGGTCACGCAGGTTCCAGGTACTAACTTGACTGCTACAGAACGTACGATCGCAGAAAGATTAGATAGGATTATCAATTATATCAAATATGTTTTAGGATAAAACTATAAAAAAGATTTTTTATTTTAAATACATAATCATACCAAGTTTTCTTATTTAAAAGTTATGGATTTATGTATATTTATTTAACAAAGGCTTGAACGTCCTACAAACTAATTTAAGTTAGTGTAGAAGGCGTCCACTTGTATAATTAATTTTACTGTAAATGAGTAGCAAATCTTGGGAGATATAAATGATCTTTAGGTTACGCATATACCTGCACCAAGTATCATAATATTTATTAATTTTAAAAATAACACCAGGGAACAGGAATCTATCTCAGAACCCTTGGCTTATCATGTTAATACTCTACCACTGAACTACCCAGGATTCGTTCCTCACTTATAGTTTAAGGCATATTTTGTGATGGACGTGTGGAGAAACACCGGATAGCAATGAAATATAATTGATACCACAGCCACCGGCGATTCGGCAGTAGCTCCAGATTGACGTTAGCACAATGAGATTGTTCATGAAAGCTAATAACATGGAGAAGGCATCGCGGTTAGGTCTATCTAAATACCATCTCGATCTTCCAAGCTTCGCTAGTCATGTGCAAACAATGCAGTGCCAGTGTACTAAAGGAAGCACAGAGTTGCTCCTGAATCAGCAGTGGCTCTGGTATCAATGATAGATCAATTTTTAGTCAATGATCTTCCACAAGTCCATCACAGACGCTTCCTTAAAACTATGAGTGAAGAATTACCCTGAGCTTGGGACAAGTTCTGGATAGTTCAGTGGTAATACGTCAAGGGTCCCGGGCTCGATTCCCCATGTTCAAGTGTAATTTTTTTTCAAATCTAAACAATGCTACCTGGATATAATGAGGCAACATAAATAGTAGCATAGCCAGGAATGACCTTTTCTCAAACTTGTGTCCCATAAGCTTGGAGTTGATCTCCCTAACCACAATGACACAAGCAGGGGCACAAATATTACAGCTTATATTTATAATTCTAAACGAAACGACGAGTAAAAATAGTTCAGATGACGTGTTTTTTACTTTCTCATTTCAAGATAAATTATTGTGATTGTAGAAAAAATCAATCTAGAGATGATGACAAATTTGTATGTTTTATGTGAGCACAAACCCCAAAAAAGTGGATTTTACTATTCTGTCTGTCCCCATGTCTGGCTGTCTATCTGTCTGTCTGTCTGTCTGTCCCTGGCCACGGATCTAAAATGAATTAATGGATTTTGTTCAGGCTTGATATTTAGATATTATAGGGCTATACCCAAAAACAGTTTATTTTTACCCTAGCCCTTCAATTAAGGGTAATTTACTGATGAGTAGGTTTTTTTAATTTTAAATTTTTCGAGAAATGGCTCTAATGGTTTTGTTTAAAATGCGTGTCTAGGATTTGTTTTATATGATAAATAGCACCATATAATTGGTTTTGGGGCGAAAACTCATGACTGATTTTTCAAAAACTTGAGATATTTTACAAATGGCTCAAACGATATGATTCCAAATGGATATCTAGGGAAAATTTGACATAAAAATTGACACTGTATATTTGTTTTGGGGGTAAAAATTAATTTATGGGTAGTATATTAATGACTGATTTTTCAAAAACTGGAAATATTTTTAAAATGACACAATTTTGTTCCAAATGAATATCTCGGAAATGTTTGATATGACAAAATATAACCCTGTATACGTCGTTTTGGGTAAAAATTCGATTAAGGGCTTCTTACTCAGGAGAAATTTTGGAAAATGTGTACTATTATGAAAATGACTAAAACTATTTTGCTTGAAATATATATCTGGGATGTGTTTGACATGAACATGACAAATAAATCTGTAAACTTGTTTGGGAGGGGAGGGGGGGGGGACATTTTTGCTATGGGTAGTTTACTGATGACGTTTTTAATTTGGATATTTTAAAAAAGGGCTCTAGGGATTAGGTTCAAAATTGGTATCGGGAGACTATTTTACATATCATTAATAACATATATTTATTCATGTCAAATAAATTAATCTAAGGGTAGTTTACTTACAACAAATCATAGAAAATTTAATTGTTATGTAAATTGACCTTTAAGATCGAATTCAAAATGGGAATTTGTGAATAGTTTTTCATTATAAATAAGAATATATTTTTATTTTTACAAAAAACGAAGATTTTTAGGGTAGTTTACAAACGATTTATTTTTGAAAATTTGAATTATGTTAAATATATTTTAAAATTTGTTTATAAAGATTGATTATCATAATTAAAGTGATTATGTGTTTGTTTTTATGAGTAAGACTTATAAGGTTAATTTACTAAAAACCTATTTTTGAACATTTTCTTCTATGCTCCAATACACAATATGAGAAAGTTTGTACGATTGTGTCGTACCATTTATTTGTTTAGTTATTGTTAAATATAGTAAATTTGTTGAAAAACATAAACTAAACCTTTATAAAAAAAAATCACGTGTTTTTAATTTTAAAAATAATTAATGAGTTGTTATTTTTGAACGTTTAACTGTTAACTGTGTTACAAAGATCTAGAGATACTTAAGAAAAATATTTATTTTTAATTGAAACATTATTGAATTTGGTTGAAAGCAAATTGGATCGGACCCATTCTTAGGAGGAACTGTCTTATGCATGACGTCTTAGAAGGACGGAAAGAGGAGCTTAGAAAGAATGAGGATTTAAATAGTGGATTAATTGAAGTAAAGAAGAAAATTCTGGGAGCTGAAGAAGAAGGAGGCAGAGGACAGGACGCATTGGAGGCCTAAGTTCACTGACAAAAGGAATGGACCTGTCATAAGATAGGACATCTAATAGTAATTATTGAATTCTTTAATAACGCTAGTTGCCCTGTTCCCTTAAGTTAGATTTATGTTCCCAAGATCTAAGTAAGGCTTTGAGTTAATGCACCATTTCTCTAACAAATGAGCTAACAATTTTTGTATTCATATTATACAAACGTATGTTTTGAAATACCATTATTTATATATAATAATTACGAATCTTTGTATATGGCACATTTTAAAAATAGATTATAGAGACGTATCAAAATATTATTTGACTACCCGATATGAATTAAATAATCTGGTTAAAGAATTAAAGAATGACTTTACGGTGCAATAAGTGTAAGATTATAAGCTTAGAGAATTTCTAGACCAATTCTACTACGGGTCATCTCTGGACATATACTGCTACTTCCAGGTGTAACCAGGCATATTATGGACATACACTGCTACTTCCAGGTGTAACCAGGCATATTATGGACATACACTGCTACTTCCAGGTGTAACCAGGCATATTATGGACATACACTGCTACTTCCAGGTGTAACCAGGCATATTATGGACATACACTGCTACTTCCAGGTGTAACCAGGCATATTATGGACATACACTGCTACTTCCAGGTGTAACCAGGCATATTATGGACATACACTGCTACTTCCAGGTGTAACCAGGCATATTATGGACATACACTGCTACTTCCAGGTGTAACCAGCATATTATGGACATACACTGCTACTTCCAGGTGTAACCAGGCATATTATGGACATACACTGCTACTTCCAGGTGTAACAGGCATATTATGGACATACACTGCTACTTCCAGGTGTAACCAGGCATATTATGGACATACACTGCTACTTCCAGTGTAACCAGGCATATTATGGATGGAATCATCTACTTTCAGGGAAGTAATTTGTTACTTTCAGGGAGAACAAGGCCTGCGCTGAACAGACACTGTTACTACCAGGTGAGACCACAGAAACCAAAACTAAAGGGTTTTTGTTGTTTCTCTAAGTCCCAGGGGACCCCCGCCCCCCAGTCCCCCTGGTCGTAGGAGGAAACCAATACCTCGCTCCCACTGGCAAAACTTTTACACTTATTCCTGCCCCTCCCCACCTTCCACCTCCTTCTTTTCTTCCTTTTGGCTTTGTTTCTCACTGGTTTTTTGCTGGGGGAAACTTTTTGTTGTTGTTTATGCTGTGATTGGTATTTGTAAGGCTCCTTTCTTTGTTCATTTCGAAAAGTGGAGCTGTACAGGGGACCGACATAAGCCTTGCTCTAAGATCAATTAGAAATAAACTTAAGTTTTTTTAACGCCATAACTAGTTTGAGGACTTTGAAATAAATGTATTGTTTATTTATCTTACAAGTCGCTCATAATATTTCCAGGCAGCAGGTTTATTAGTAAATAAGGAGAGAGAAATAATCCTCAAAGACTATGAGGCAGGCAACATGCCATTCATTATAAGGAGTTGGAAGGAAGGAGGATATACAGTATATATCATTTAAGACGGATGTGATATATAAGTTAATATATAGTTTCATCCTATATTTGTCAGTTGGCCGTCACTTACTACCCGTTCGGTATATCCAAATATTTATAATCACGGAATAGGTATGAGATGAGTTCTGTAGAGTGTTTGAGGGAATGAGCCCAAATTTACGGGGAGGTAAATAGATAAACCATTTAGGAAAACGCACCCTCGGTACACCTAGCTTTGGTTCTAACCCTGACCTTCCCATCATCGCGAACCAAACTAGATGAGAGTGACGTCTTTGTCCGCATGCCCATCGATGTGGGTTCTGTCAATTTTATATTTAGCCGTTTTAACAATTATTTTAATACTGTACTAAGGTTTGAAGATTATGTACAAAGGAACTTTACTTAGAGAGAGAGAGAGAGAGGACGTCTTAGTCTGGGACTCTTGGTAGCTATTAGTTGAACGTTCGGAGGTTTCCTTGTACCACCGAAACATGTACTAACATAGTCTACCTCCAAGGCGCATTTCCCTCCCTCTTGTTAATGCCCCATCTAACGACTACCTCATCATAACTCGTGGCAGTGATCTTCTCTAATATATTCATGAGCAAAGTTTTCACCTCTCGTTGTTTAAAGAGATGGCTGCAGTGGGCTTTAGACGGGCTCCCTAACTCAGCGGAAACACTATCTCTCAAGAAGTAAACAACTAGGAACTTCTCCGGGGAGGTGTGACGATGGATGGTCGATACGGGTCATATCTGCGTATCAAGGTCGATCTAACACGAGTCTGCCTGACGGGTCTCTTTGTCGTATGGTCAGCGCCCCTGGCTACTGATCTAGAGGTCCCGGCTTTGATTACCGGCGGTACCGTAACTAGTCTTTTCAAAAGGGTAACTGTTCCTATGGTCACTATGGTCTGGTAAGCTGGTTTTAAGATATTCTCTGGCTTCCTACCTTCATAATCACTAACATCACGTCATCTCATTGCAGGTATGACGTATTGACAACCTTTCAAGGTATACCCTGGGCAACGTTCTGTTCCCACAAGAGTCGCTAAAAGTCTACACACCTGGTGACCGAACTACTAAATACTGTATCTCCCACGGTCAAATATGTCATACGCACGTACCGGTGGGCACACGGAGCAAACATCTAGCTCCTAAATTATGGTTTGTTGGTGATGAAGAGGTCGTGGCTTGGTCTGTCAGATGTACTGAGAGGGTTTATCCTTAATTATTTACCATTCTCTCCACATGCAAATGAGGGAACATCTCAACTAAACCATATCTCCATCCTCTCTACCTCATTACAACTCGTTACCCCCTTAAGTATCGCACTTCTAGCTTTGAATTTTGTTTCCAAAGTTTAGTTAGAAAATGCACGTACAATGCCTGCTCATGGAGACAGGTCCTTTCATCAACCCAAGGTCAATTGGTATTGCGATATTCCTCTGAGAAATCGGACGACCTTGAACAACAAGTTTTTTAACTCTACTTTCTGATGGTACAACGTAATCTGAAGAAGAGGCAAAATTTCTTGTATTAAATTCATAAATGACAAACATTTATAGATTGCCCGACTACGGTAATACTATATTATGTTTCTTTATTACAATAATATATTTGTTATAAAAATAGCAACCAAGTTTTAAGATAACTTTATAATTATATTTAAAGTCTTCTAAAGCCAACTTACTAACGAATCTAATGCTCTGTGGTCTGTTTGTAGAAGCCACAAATTGCTAATTATCTGTTAATGAACAACTCGGTGTAAAAGACGCCAGCCGTTACAAGGAAGGACTCGTCTGGATTTTATGACGGCAAGACACCACGTTATGCTCTCCGTGCGGCCATGTTATAGTTTAGTGGCGGAAAGAGGAGATTGAACAATTACTTGAGACATACGTTAAACATCACACTAAGACCCTATTTACTGTCACACTAAGACCCCATTTACTGTCACACTAAGACCCCATTTACTGTCACACTAAGACCCCATTTACTGTCACACTAAGACCCCATTTACTGTCACACTAAGACCCCATTTACTGTCACACTAAGACCCCATTTACTGTCACACTAAGACCCCATTTACTGTCTCACTAAGACTCCATGTACTGTCTCACTAAGACTCCATGTACTGTCTCACTAAGACTCCATGTACTGTCTCACTAAGACTCCATGTACTGTCTCACTAAGACTCCATGTACTGTCTCACTAAGACTCCATTTACTGTCTCACTAAGACTCCATGTACTGTCTCACTAAGACTCCATTTACTGTCACACTAAGACCCCATTTACTGTCTCACTAAGACCCCATTTACTGTCACACTAAGACTTCACGTACTGTCACACTATGACCCCATTTACTGTCACACTAAGACCCCATTTACTGTCTCACTAAGACCCCATTTACTGTCACACTAAGACTTCACGTACTGTCACACTATGACCCCATTTACTGTCACACTAAGACCCCATTTACTGTCACACTAAGACCCCATTTACTGTCACACTAAGACTTCACGTACTGTCACACTATGACCCCATTTACTGTCACACTAAGACCCCATTTACTGTCACACTAAGACCCCATTTACTGTCACACTAAGACCCCATTTACTGTCACACTAAGACCCCATTTACTGTCACACTAAGACCCCATTTACTGTCACACTAAGACCCCATTTACTGTCACACTAAGACCCCATTTACTGTCACACTAAGACCCCATTTACTGTCACACTAAGACTCCATGTACTGTCACACTAAGACTTCACGTACTGTCACACTAAGACCCCATGTACTGTCTCACTAAGACCCCATTTACTGGCTCACTAAGACCCATTTACTGTCACACTAAGACCCCATTTACTGTCACACTAAGACTCCATTTACTGTCACACTAAGACCCCATGTACTGGCTCACTAAGACCCCATTTACTGTCACACTAAGACCCCATTTACTGTCTCACTAAGATTCCATGTACTGTCTCACTAAGATTCCATGTACTGTCTCACTAAGACTCCATGTACTGTCTCACTAAGACTCCATGTACTGTCTCACTAAGACCCCATTTACTGTCTCACTAAGATTCCATGTACTGTCTCACTAAGACTCCATGTACTGTCTCACTAAGATTCCATGTACTGTCTCACTAAGACTCCATGTACTGTCTCACTAAGACTCCATGTACTGTCTCACTAAGATTCCATTTACTGTCACACTAAGACCCCATTTACTGTCACACTAAGACCCCATTTACTGTCTCACTAAGACCCCATGTACTGTCTCACTAAGACCCCATTTACTGTCACACTAAGACCCCATTTACTGTCACACTAAGACCCCATTTACTGGCTCACTAAGACCCCATTTACTGTCACACTAAGACCCCATTTACTGTCACACTAAGACCCCATTTACTGTCACACTAAGACCCCATTTACTGTCACACTAAGACCCCATTTACTGTCACACTAAGACTCCATTTACTGTCACACTAAGACCCCATTTACTGTCTCACTAAGACCCCATGTACTGTCTCACTAAGACCCCATTTACTGTCACACTAAGACCCCATTTACTGTCACACTAAGACCCCATTTACTGTCACACTAAGACCCCATTTACTGTCACACTAAGACTCCATTTACTGTCACACTAAGACCCCATGTACTGGCTCACTAAGACCCCATTTACTGTCACACTAAGACCCCATTTACTGTCTCACTAAGATTCCATGTACTGTCTCACTAAGATTCCATGTACTGTCTCACTAAGACTCCATGTACTGTCTCACTAAGACTCCATGTACTGTCTCACTAAGACCCCATTTACTGTCTCACTAAGATTCCATGTACTGTCTCACTAAGACTCCATGTACTGTCTCACTAAGATTCCATGTACTGTCTCACTAAGATTCCATGTACTGTCTCACTAAGACCCCATTTACTGTCTCACTAAGATTCCATGTACTGTCTCACTAAGACTCCATGTACTGTCTCACTAAGATTCCATGTACTGTCTCACTAAGACTCCATGTACTGTCTCACTAAGACTCCATGTACTGTCTCACTAAGACTCCATTTACTGTCACACTAAGACCCATTTACTGTCACACTAAGACCCATTTACTGTCACACTAAGACCCCATGTACTGTCTCACTAAGACCCCATTTACTGTCACACTAAGACCCCATTTACTGTCTCACTAAGACTCCATGTACTGTCTCACTAAGACCCCATGTACTGTCTCACTAAGACCCCATTTACTGTCTCACTAAGATTCCATGTACTGTCTCACTAAGACTCCATGTACTGTCGCGTGAGAACTCACATATACTGTCGTGTGAGGACTCACATGAATTGTTGGAAGCAGAGTGTCTTGCTCTCCCCATCAAACACATATATGCAGATATGTTTGAAATGTTGTATGTATATTATACTAGGACCAGTGTTAAAGTTTCATTTGCAAGCAAGGCCGACTTGTTCAAATGGTAGGCCCTATACTAGTGCTCAAGAACAAGGATGAGTGTTGTTGGAGTGCTAATGGAGTGTTACTGGAGTTGTAGAGTGGTATGCAAGAACAAAGTTGAGTATTGTTTGAGTGCTAGTTTAGTGTTAGTGGTTTTAGTGGTGAAATTAGTTTGTTAATGGAAGTGCGCGGTCATTTGGTCCAGAAATGACGTCCAAGCGTTAGTGGTGAGCTAGGACTGGATAGTACAACTACAATACCACCACACTAGCCTCGCCCTTGCATACCAGACGTGTGGTTACCAATATGTCCTTAGCGCGTGTTCAATACCACCATACTAGAAGCCTCACCCTTGCATACCAGACGTGTGGTTACCAATATGTCCTTAGCACGTGTTCAATACCACCACACTAGAAGCCTCGCCCTTACATACCAGACGTGTGGTTACCAATATGTCCTTAGCACGTGTTCAATACCACCATACTAGCAGCCTCGCCCTTGCATACCAGACGTGTGGTTACCAATATGTCCTTAGCACGTGTTCAATACCACCACACTAGAAGCCTCGCCCTTACATACCAGACGTGTGGTTACCAATATGTCCTTAGCACGTGTTCAATACCACCACACTAGCAGCCTCGCCCTTACATACCAGACGTGTGGTTACCAATATGTCCTTAGCGCGTGTTCAATACCACCATACTAGAAGCCTCACCCTTACATACCAGACGTGTGGTTACCAATATGTCCTTAGCACGTGTTCAATACCACCATACTAGCTGCCTAGCCCTTGCATACCAGACGTGTGGTTACCAATATGACTTTAGCACGTGTTCAATACAATAAACAATAGCACCGAGAAGTGACGGGCATAAAAGAGACAACTTCGAGAACAAATATGAGCCTCTTCCCTAAAACATCCCGGCAGTAAATATCTCCTCGAGCCTGCAACGGGTGACCTACTTTCTCCTCCTTCGTCTCTATAGCGTCCGGGAGTATTTGGCCAACGGCGTTGTCTTTTGAAACTTAAGGACCTCGATTTATCGATGTAAACTAAAACGTAATTCCATGATATTTTAGTAGTACCTCCCTCCCCACCCTTTAACCCTGAAACACAGGTACCTCAGTGAATCAATACTTCCTGCGGGGTACAGTCGACCCAAGGTCTTGGTTCAGTTGTCGGGGAAAGTTCCTAGTCAAGAACTTGGGAACATTACCGTGATAAAGTTCTGAAAGGAGGATTGGAATACTAACTTTTCTCAGCGCGGAGAAAGAGAGAGTAACTAATTACATATTGTTTCGTAATCCCTTTATAATTGCTCTCGAAATGAGCCCAGTTTAATTGTCTCCAATGTCTTTTTCACTTTCCAACTTTTCCCGAAACTCGTCTGACTGCGCGCACTAGTTATAAAGGAGGAGGAATAAAAACACGACAGCCACAGATTTCCGGTTCCGGTAACATTCATCTCCACTAGGGGCGCCACTTGGTTCAACTTGTCTCTTGTTCGGTACCCGCCGAACGGATTTAGCAAACGGTAGAGAGAGAAGATTAAAGACTTAGGCCTAGAGAATTTACCAGGACTAAATTGACTTAGAAAGATTGAATAATGCAACTGGAATTTGGGCTGAGTTAGTCAACTTAAAGGGGGAATGAATATTCTAAAAACTTTAACCGGTTGGTTTGCTTGAACGTGTTTTAAATTGGTATCCATTAACCAGAAAGTTCTACAAAATATATAAATTAGATGGTGCCAAGTATTTAATTTAAACTTCAAAGGTACTGTACCAGGCTTTGTGATATCTAATGAATTTACTCATTTTAATCATTGGGACACCATTAATACACAATCGTCCCAAGCTTAATTTGGAAGCAATTTTGTCTTAATTCGGAAGCCATCTTGTTTAGAAATACACAATAGTTCATTTTAAAACCATCATATTTATAAATCCCCGATACTAATGCGCAATCTCCCCACATTTCACTTAGCATTCATTTTGTTGATAACAAAGAAATGTATTAATCCTCTAAAAAATAGTCTCGATGTTATGAGTGAAACTCCTCTTCCATCACTGGAAACAAATTCCCGCCATCTGTGGACGTAAACAATATATCAAACCGTTAGAAATATATTAGTAGTGTAATTTATCTTTGCTGAGAAATTCTATTTTGCAATTATTCTACAGAAAGATAAGGGTATGGGGGAGAGTTTTTGAAAACTTTATTGCTGGCTTTTTTTTTTTCTTTTTTCCTCCGCGGTTTAAATGGAATCTATAAGTTTCACCCGTATCTCGCAACTGTCAAAAAGTAATGGGCCGGTATGGTTTTTATTTGTTTCCACATTATTTTACATAACTCTTGAGCAGTTATTTGTCAAGCGCTCGGTGTGGTTGGGGAATATACAAATATAATACAATTTCCCATGACTGGTGTGTCTACCGCGCAGCCAGAGCGCGCATCACTCGTGCATTGACTTTGGGGAGGTGGGACACGTAGAAATATCTTGTCAAGGAGAGGAAGCCTTATCTACCAACATTGTGTTTTTACCATTTGACTCGTATCAGCTTCTTTTTATTTATTTTTTTAGAACCGCGTTTTATCACCTATACCCATGTGTAATAGCTACGCTAATGAGTTAGGGATGCGGAAGGTTGAGTTTAGAGGAAGTGTACTCGAATTTTCGTGGAGGTAGAGTGTAAAACCATTTATGAAAAACCATCTTCAGTACACCCGACCAAGATTTGAACCTACAACTGCTACTTGTATACACGTACTCATACAAGGCCGTAGCCAGCCAATGATTTCAGGGGGGGTTTGGTGGGCACATCCTCCAATTGCTGGAGGCTAGAAAAAATTATAAATGATAAACAGTTCTAGAAGTTCTCTGAAGTGTTTATTATGGCAACATAACCACCTAAATTCCTTAGGCTAGGAAATATATATATATATATATATATATATATATATATATAAACACCTCTGAGGCTAGGACAAATTCAAAATATTAAACAGTTCTAGAAGCTCTCTAAAGTGTTTTTGTGGCAACATAACCTCCTAACTGCCGAAGGCTAGGAAAATGTTATATATTTAAACCCCTCTAGAAGCCCTCTGAAGTGTTTTTATGGCAACACAACCCCCTAATTTGTACTTGTACCTTAATTTTGATATTGTTTTAACTATTATTAAAGCCATATACTTTTTGTTCATAACATTTCGGGGGGTTTGAACCCCCAAACCCCCCCCTTGACTACGGCCTTGTACTCATCGCACCACCGATATCAAAGAAACTGAGCTAGATGGAAATACTGGTGAAGCTACCAACTATGGGAAAACGTTACGAGCATGTTCTGTTAATGTCTGGACACTTGCGAACAGAACAACGAACATGTTCGTGGAAATGTTGTTCTGTAATGGTCTAGACCCGGCTTTAGACCATGCGGCCACCGAATCAGGTGTCGTCAGCCTTGATGTACAACATGAGGAAACTTATGTTAAGAGGGAGTAAAGATGGGATGGAAGGGCTGAATAAAGCGCAAAAATATTGCCTATTTCTGGCACAGTTTCCGGGATTATGAAACATCGCAGAAGTGTGTGGTATTTTTTATCTTGTAAATCAAATAAAGTTCTATGTTTGTATTGGAAGATATTTGAATATATCTTAGTAATTAATTTAGTAAATTGATTCAAAGTTGGCACTTTTTCCCTTGTGAGTAGGATCAAATTTCTTCCTATACAATCACAGAGCTTAAGCTAAAATAAAGGTACGTATTTTTTTCCAATTGATAAACCTAATGGAATTATCGTAATTAATGGTATACAATTGTATAAAATAGTTCAGCGATGTCCTGCTAGGATCTCTACGATCGAATACCTACCCCCACCATACACACCTTTCAACTCACCCCTCAGATTTTGTCACCAGCTCTCTTTCTTTGGCCTTGACAGGTACTATTCACGATGCAGATAGAAACAGATTAACACCCCCTTCTACCTTCTCCCTCCCCCCCTCAGGCCATCCTAATATATCTCGGACTGGGCGCACTTGAGACAAAATAATATTGGTCTCTTCTTACACATCTCGCCTTGTTTGTTTTGAATAGATGCTTTCAACTCTGAATAAGAGTGCATAGCATCAAGTTTAAAATATAACTGTAGAGTAAATAATCATTTACACGCACTTTCAAATAATGTTAGTCGTAGTGGTTTTATTTAAACTTTCAAATATTTAATTAGTATAATTATATCGTCGCATAAACTGTTGTAATAAAACTGTTTATATTTAAAAATATATAATACTAGTGTTGAATATGAAAAATTACTAATTATTTTCAACGCAATAAAAAACATTATAGGTCTACTAAAATAAAAAAGTTATTTTTCATTTATGTATGTGCATTTTTATAAATCATACCAAGTGGTGAAATATTGATTTGACAAAAAATTGTTATAATCCATTACAACCATGTCTGAAGAAAGTTCAACTTCAATCCAGAAAGATACTTTATCACCTAAACAAAGCAAACATTCGTCTCGCTTCACTGTTAAAAAATCAAAACGTTTAAAACTATCAGCAAAACCGAAGAAAAGACGATTACCGGACCAACTTGGAGAGTACTGGAGAAATAAACAGTAAGTAATGATTTTATGTTATTGTTGGAAAATGTGTCATATAATCTAAAATGAATTTGATAACTTAACTTTTTACTTCATCGAACCCGCCTCTGTGGCTGAGTGGTCTAACGCGTCAGTCTCGTGTTGGACTTGGCTGCCGAGGATCGAGGTTCGAATCTCGCTCGGGTGAACTGAGGATGGTTTTTTCTAAATGGTTTTCCACTCTCCCTCTACGAAAATGCGGGCTCACTTCCTTAACCCATTAGAGTAATTAGTACTTAAGTGTATAGCCCGAACGGGTAGTAAGACGCGGTGCAAAAAAAAAACTTCATCGAGATCACTAGGAGAGAAAGTACCTATTGTTATAGTAAAAAAATCTAACTTGAAATTTTGATGAATGTCGATGTTTCATGACCCCCTGAATCCGAAAAAGTTATTTTGCAATGCCGTCTGTGTGTGTGTGTGTGTCTGTGTGTCTGTGTGTCTGTCTGTGTCTGTCTGTTGTGTCTGTGTGTGTCTGTGTGTGTCTGTGTGTGTCTGTTTGTGTGTGTCTGTGTGTCTGTGTCTGTCTGTGTGTCTGTGTCTGTGTGTGTCTGTTTGTGTGTGTCTGTTTGTGTGTGTCTGTGTGTCTGTGTCTGTCTGTGTGTCTGTGTCTGTGTCTGTCTGTGTCTGTCTGTGTGTCTGTGTGTGTGTGTGTCTGTGTGTCTGTCTGTGTCTGTCTGTTGTGTCTGTGTGTGTCTGTGTGTGTCTGTGTGTGTCTGTGTGTGTCTGTTTGTGTGTGTCTGTTTGTGTGTGTCTGTGTGTCTGTGTCTGTCTGTGTGTCTGTGTCTGTCTGTGTCTGTCTGTGTGTCTGTGTGTCTGTGTCTGTGTGTGTCTGTGTCTGTCTGTGTGTGTGTGTCTGTCTGTGTGTGTGTGTCTGTGTGTCTGTGTCTGTCTGTGTCTGTGTGTCTGTGTGTCTGTGTGTCTGTGTGTCTGTGTGTCTATGTGTCTGTGTGTCTATGTGTCTGTGTGTGTCTGTGTGTGTCTGTGTCTGTGTGTGTCTGTGTGTGTCTGTGTGTGTCTGTGTCTGTGTGTGTCTGTGTGTGTCTGTGTGTGTCTGTGTGTGTCTGTGTGTGTCTGTGTGTGTCTGTGTGTGTCTGTGTGTGTCTGTGTGTCTGTGTGTCTGTGTGTCTGTGTCTGTGTCTGTCTCTGTCTCTCTCTGTCTGTCTGTCTGTCTGTCTGTTACTGGGGCTAGAGCCGAAACCTTTTTACCGATAGGACTGAAACTTCGTACATAAGATTTTCATAAGGTTTTACAGAGGGTTTTTTGTAATGACTTATCTACCTCTAAAATTAAGGGTAGTTTACTGAAGGAATAAACAACAAAAAGTAGATTTTCTCTAAATTGGCTCTAACGATTTTCATCTAAAATTGTCTTCCTCGATGGTCTAGTAGTTAGCATGCTCGCTTCTGGACCCAAGGTTCGCGGGTTCAATTCCGCCCGAGGGCGATGGATTTTTAGGGTGGGAAAATTCGTAGCATGCCTTCCTTCGGAAGGGAAGTAAAGCCGTGGGTCCCGTGTCGTTAATTCCGACACGTTAAGGGTGTTTAGCCCAAAATTAATATAATAATTATATATATATTATTAGGTCTTCTAAAACCAAACTTGGATCAGTGTATTAAATATAGATTAAATGTATATTTTAAGCACAGTGTTTACTCAAAGTTTGAGATTTTGGCATCTAAAGCAACAATTTTTAGAAAAATCAAATGATGCAAAGATTTCATATTTGGTATGTTAGAAGTATTTGAAGAAGTTTATTAAAAGAAATAAATATTATTTCAATGAACCTTCAATAAATAGCGTAAAAAATTGCCAAATAAATGAAATATTCAATTAATTATTTTATATACTTAAGCCTATCTAATAAATGGGGGAAGTAAATCCACGCAAATTCTAGTTCACCTCTATATTCAACTTCCTAATTACTTACCCATTAGCGTAATTAGTACTTAAGCGTACAACACTAATGGGTAGTAAGACGCGGTGCTAAGTATGTTATAAATAAGTCTAACAATACATTTTCTGGAGTCAAATGTACTATGTATCATAGCACAGCAACTTGCAGTAGGGCCAAGAACTGATACAGATTATTTTGGTCAATATACATTAATAATACCATGAGCCAGTGATAAAATGTATTTCCGTTTTTTTTTACTTTATTTCTTTCCTTTCTTCCATGTCTCGTTAATGGAAATGGCCGATAAATGATTTTTTAAACTCTAATTGTGGCGTTAGTTTTATATCGATGAATAATGAAATATAACCATATTTGAATAAAATGTTCTGTTTTGCGATGTTGAATTCTATATTTATTTTCGTAGGAGAATGGCTTCTAAGTAGTGGGGAATGAGGAAGGGTCTGTTTGAAAAAGCCCACCTATCCATAATATTTTGGTGACAAAAATAAAATGAATTGCGCTGATTTCAGTTATTCGTACCGGTAAGCAGGCAGACAAGTGCAGCAGTCTCATTTAGTCTAGCTTATACCACTAATAAGGAGTCGATTTGATCCCGGCCGGGCGTACTGGAGGTAGAGATGAAAATTTTCCGCAGTGGCAGATTGTGGTAGAGAGGTTGAATTTTAGAGGTGGCACCTAGACCCTATTATATATACATAAAGTCATCAAATAGTATGTTGAGAGAAGAGTGGGTTGATAAGGAAGGGGTGATGAGGGCACTAGGGTATGTATGGGTCACGGAGGGGGGGGGGATAGAGGACACGAAGCAGGGGTTTTTAGGAGTATATAGTGTGTACTTTGAAAAGGGGGAGGGGGGACAAATGCTGTTAGCAAATAATCGTACCAACCATAAATTTATTTTAACTATCTTACTGTTGATAAACTGAAAATAGAATTCAA